>CM050517.1:82873041-84123041 GCA_027563665.1 Antrozous pallidus
CAGATATCGGTCTCCCAGTCACTACAGGTGCTCCATTGTTGGTTCCAAAATGTCCATAACATCCCAAACTTCATATCCTCACACAAGCTCCCACCTCCCTCCACTGCTTATTCAAGTAGCTTACCCAGATCACCTGGGGTTCCAAAACTATATATATATATATATATATATATATATATATATATATATATATATACACATATATATATATTCCAATATGTGTGTTCAATTAGACAGTAAAATAAACTGTGAGATCAAGACCAATTTTTTAAAAATGAAATGTAACAGAGTTTAAAACACCAAAGATAGCACATACAAGCATTGTTTCTCTATTGGTTTCATTGCCTATGTGTATGTGTGCCTGTACATGTACTAGATCAAATGCAAAACAAGTTCCTACCAAGTCAAAATTCATTTAGTGTAAACATACCTTATAGCTCCTCTAAGTGCGGAGTGAGAAAATGAGCATGTTATAAACGTATGAAATGGCATGATAAAATTATGAATTACTGAAAAAACTGACTAGAGCATAATAGGAGGCAAGAATGGTGGGTAGTGAGAAATCATACTGAAGAAGACAGGAGCCAGACAAGGGGCCTTATCTAGGGGCAATGGACACCCTGTGAAGGCTTTAAGTAGGAGAGTAAGCACTTTGAATTGATAGATTCTTCAGGCAGCAGAGAAGGGAATAAATTGAAGAAGGCAAATCATGTGGTCAGATTACCAATTAATCACATGAACCTTTGAATTTCTCTATCTGGCTTCCCTAGGACTTTTGTTGCCCTGCACTTTCTCCAATGAAGCAGAGGAAATAACCACATTTTAGCTAGCTTATATAATAAAAGCCTAATAAGCAAATTGTCCCTCAGGCAGTCATTCGACTGGAGGTTTGACTGGGAGAATGAGTTCGACCACTCGCTATGATGTGCACTGACCACCAGGGGGCGGGGCGGAACCTGACGGGCATCGGTGACGGCACTGGCAGCAGGTGGTAGTGGAGGCACTGTGGCACTTCAATTGCCAGCCAGGTCTAGGGACAGCATCTGTGCACAAATTTCATCCACCAGGCCTCTAAAAATTATAAAATTTTTGGAGCTATCTATGATATAAAAAGCCTGTGGTCATCACATCATCATGCCATTAACAACTGATCAGCAGAAGGCTGCGTGCATGGGATGGATGGAGCTGCATGTGTGGCAAGGCACACGCGGGTGGGCGGGGACTTGACTCTGGAGCCCTGGACCAGAGATGTGGGTGGGTTTTTGGGTCCCACCGAGCCACAGGACTCTGAGTCCTGGTTCTCATGTGATTTTGTGTGCTGGGCCCTTAGTTAAGTATAATTATATTATTCAAAGAGATATTTCATTTTCCACTAGTCCAGTTGTCTATATTTTGGAGTTTTCTTGTCTAGCTATTGAATTTCATAAGATTAAATGTCCCCATATGTATACATGGGTTCAGTACCATCCATGGTGTGAAGCTGTATCACATTCTTATATTCAAGCTATTCTCATCCTTGTTTTATTTATATCAGTACTTGCTCACCTTTTCTCTGTCTTTCATGATTTTAATGGCAAAATTATAAACTTAATTTTCTTCCCTCTCCTACAGCACCAATATTGGTTATGTACGTGCGTGCGCACACACACACACACACAAACTCACTTTTCCATGTCACATAGAGACATTTTCCAGGCACTGTTTTTTACAACAATCACAAAAGTATTAAATCTAAGATTGAACAGTGGTCCAATTTATTATTCCATCATCAAGATTTGAACTTAATGTAATCTGCTTAGATGTTTTAGATAAGGTATTCTTAATAATAATTGGTATCAAATTCCTGTATTCTTTGTATCTTTCAAGAACTTACACTACCTCCAGTGGCAATGTGATAGCAAAAAACAACAACAAAATGGGATCCTTAGAAACAGAATCACAATTCATAACTCATTCACAAGTGACATAACAATAGTATGTGTCTTTCTAGGAAAAGGTTGTCAACAGAAACTGTTACAACATTCTTCTCTTTCAATGTAATCTGCATAATGCATGACTTAAGAACCTCCTGGGCTGAAGGCTAATATTTGGCAATGTGCTAAGGCAGAAATTTAGTATCTGAATGCATTTAGAAATGAACTAAAAGGAAAATTTTATTGTACTTTTAACAAACATTTATTACTCAATTACTCTGTGACATACACTGAGCCTGATTTAGGATATTTAATCCTCACAAATAGTCACAACAATCTTCTGTGGTGAGTGCCATTAGTTAAGAGGAGTGAACTGAGGCTTAGAAAGATTAAGTAGTTTCCTCAATGTTAAGCAATTTAAAAAATGGCTAAATAATGAAATAAGGGAAAAGAAAAGACCTCTCCTGAAATAGAAAGAGAAATACAATGGCCATCAAATTATATATTCGAGTAAGTTTTATATTGTCTATTAACAAATAGGACATTTAAAATCAAGGTAACAAAAAGTTGGCCTAGCTCAATCCGAAACAGTGGCTAATTTTATGAAATGCTTTAAACTATAGAATAAATCTATTTTAAGTTAATAACATTTAATAGCAGAATATCAAACTAGAATTGTTAAAAATATCATTTAATTAAATATGAATCCAGTTTATTTTGTCAGACTTTATTTTTGAGCTCTTAGAAATAAATGTAAATACCAAAAAAGTATTTTTTATGATCTATTAGTATCTTTTTTCCCCGTTGCTTTTCTAGCCTAGCTTGATTGAATACTGAGCTGTCTGAAATAGTAAAACGGTAGTGTTTTTCTACTACAACCACTGCCAGAAAAAATAAGGAACCCCAAGCAAAGGGACCCTCAGCAGTGCTTCTCGGAAGGATGTCAATGAATTTGGTCACCTGCCCTCCGTAAAGTCTAAGACTTCCCCTAGCCCTTGGCACTTATTGTAGACCAAATAGCTTCCTGAATTGCTATTTCTGCTCAATACAAGGTCATTTTCCCTTCTTGGAAAGTTGGATATGATGTGTGAGAAGCATAGGAGTTTGGAGTCCCTGAACCCTCTGGAGATTAAGACCAGGCTTCAGTGAGTAAGAAGAGAACATCAGAGAGGCATAAGTGGTACCACCACACTGTGGGGCCTCCCTCGGTCAGCTCCTGCAGAAGCTGGCCAAGAAAAATCGGCTTGACTGGTGAGAGAGGAGCCTGCCTGTAAAGTAGTCACAGCCAACAGGAGATCCATTTGGCTGTGGCAGTGCCCAGCTCTACTGCAAAGAAAAACTGGTTCAAAGTCTATCTGCAGCTGGATGGGAAGTTTGCTTACTTCCCTGCAGAGCTGAAAGCAAGCAGCCAGAGTCTCAGGAAGAAACCATATGGAAACAGCAGGGCAAAATACATGAGCAAGAAGAATCAACAGAGAGCAGTTAGAAAGGATGAAACACCACAAAAGATTCATTTTATCAAAATCCACTTTCAGTATATGTACATGAGAAATGGCTTAATGGTGAAATCTTTCCAGACATTCGCAAGTTTATGATTAGACGAAACTTTATTCTGACGTTGTTAACTTTCACACACATGCATGGATCTATAAGGAAGCTCCCTCATTATAAACCTGCCATTCCTAGACAATACTCCTAATCTCTGCCATGTGTAGCTCTGACATAGACCTCATTTCATTAACAATATAAAACCAGTCATGATTCAAATCCAATCATTCCAAGGCAAAATGAGAGAGAAGAAAGCTGTAAGCTTAGACTACAAACTATAGTCTGTCTGAGGAAGATGCACTTGCACTGAAGATGAAGTTCATAAAATAGGCATTATGTCAATAACATGTGGGGACATGGCTATTAAGGGGTACTAGTGAAAAAAGATCTATGTGCATAGTAGACATTGCTTCAATGCTGAGGGCCTGTCTGAGACTGTCATGACTTTTATTCAAGAATAGCTTATCAGTGAATGATGCAATTACTCAAGAAGACTTTTATGATGTCTGTGGTTGGTCCCAGTCACAGCCTAAACAAGATCACCCTGAGTTAGAGACTGAGCGTTTTCAGTGTGGGCTGACGCTGATGTCACAGTAATACACACCCTGATATTAAACCTCCCAAAGCACACCCATCATCTTGATTCACTTTTCCTTTTTTAGCTACACCAGTTCTTTAGTGGATAAGAAGCAACACATCTGTCGACAAAGCAAAAATCACAAAAAAATCTTAATAAAAGAATCTTTGTCTGAGACCAAGGTTCTCTTCTAATACTGATCAGTAAACATTATCTTTCTACTTCATGCTTGTCTCAGACAACAGCGTAATACTGTCTGCCAATTTAGTTCACAGTGTTTGATGTGCCTTCCAGTGTGTGCTCTTTAAGAAGATCTTAGATAATTATCTTAAGGACAGAGATTGCTGCACTGTATATAAAATATGGGGGAAAAAGAAGCACTGGAGTTTGGAAGGGAGGAAAGGGTGTTCCCTTTAAAAGAACTGAATTCAAATGCACGTTTCTACTCTACCTCTAATCAAGTTTGTGTTATTACTTAGCCTTCTTGGACCTCAATATTCTCATCTGCAAATGGGGAGAATAATACCTGACAGGGTTGCTATGAAGCAAAAGTGAGATTGTGTTTTCAAAAGAATTTTGAAAAAGATTTCTACATAAACAGAAAGGGATACAGCCTTATATTCATTTTGGGTACCCAGACAGAGCTTTAAGAAGCATTCTTATTAAATTGATCATATAAAATTGGCATTGTGCATTCTAATGTCAAATTAAACAATACATTATGATTTGTATCTGGTAGAAGAGATACACAATAGTTGATTGCCTTGTAGAAAATTAACCAGTTTTTGTGTCAAACTATCAATCTTATTCTAGACACCTGGTGCATGAACTCATGCACCAGTAGGGCTCCTCGGCCTGGCCTGTGGGATTGGGCCAAACCAGCTCTCCAACATCCCCCAAGGGATCCCAGATTGCAAGAGGGTGCAAGGTAGGCCAAGGTACCCCACTGGTGCATGATAGGGGATGGAAAGAGACATGGGAGGTTGGCCAGCCAGGAAGGGCACTAGAAGGGTTCCAGGGTGTGTCTGGCCCATCTAGGTCAGTCCCAATTGGCTAGACCCCAGCAGCAAGCTAACCTACTGGTTGGACCATCTACACCCTGATGGTCAGTGCACATCATAGCCAGCAGTTGAGCTGCCTTAGCATATTACACTTTGAGTGGTTGAAGGGCTGACAGGTTGACCAGACACTTAGCATATTAGGTTTTTATTCTATAGGATTCTTTTTTTTATTTTTCCAGTTGCCTATAAATAGTTCCTCAAAATGTCTTATTGAAACCATTTTATATTCTGCTGGTGTCTTCATTAATTAATGAGTTGAATAAATTTTGCCTGTGTTCATTTAAAAAATTAAATAATGCATTATTAGTTCACTTTTACTTTAAGTCTGATGATGTCAAGAGTTTAAATAGAGTGTGCTTTTCTTCTTCATAAATGTTGTAAGCTCCAATCTAGAAGGAAACACATCTTCTCAAACAGCCCTATCCATTTTCTGATTTTAATAAATCATTTCCACATGCACTGTCATTTAAAAATTCACAGGTAGGAAAATATTTTAGAAACTCTTTGGACAATTTGAACAACTTAGTTTGAAGCATTCTAGAATGTGCCTGCTGCCAGTTTCCACTTAAGTTGAAAATTTACTGGTCACTGTCATGATACTACAGTTTACATTACAAAATGAAATAAAATAAGAGTGCTAAAAATATAGGTAGAGTGTAAAATGTCTGTGGCATTATGTTAAACAAAAGGACTATCTTGGTTCTTGAGAAATAAATAATCTAAAGAAAACATTATTTATACAGGCAATAACAAATGTTTAGTTGTTTCTTTAACATTCAGACACCATTTCTTACTTAAGGATTAGTGGCACATGATTTCACTGAAGAAAAAAAAGAACTATTTTAAAACCTCTATTCCCTCCAAAATGGGATGAAAACTATAAAATAGAAATGGAGTAGATGCTATCATTTGCCCAAAGCTGGGTACAGAATTTCAATTTATGTATCCTAAAAATTATGATAAAAAGAGAAATATATTGTCATATTTATTTTATATAGGTAACATTTAGGGACATTAGAGGCATAAGACAAAAAGTTTCCTTTGTTAAATATCTCTACCAATTGTGAACATCTAATCTACAAACTGAAGAAATAGGATTTGATTTTCTCTCAGTTCTCAAAGTTTCAGCACTAAAATTCCTGCAAAGATGAATGGTGTTATAAAGACTGTGATGAGGCCAAAGCCGATTTGGCTCAGTGGATAGAGTGTCGGCCTACGGACTAAAAGATCCCAGGTTTGATTTCGATCAAGGGCATGTACCTTAGTTGGGGACACATCCCCAGTAGGGGGTGTGCAGGAGGCAGCTGATCAATGTTTCTCTCTCATCAATGTTTCTAACTCTCTATCCCTCTCCCTTATTCTATGTAAGAAAATAACAGTAAGATATATATATATATTTTAAAAAGACTGTGATGGGCTTTTATAGTCAAAGCTGAGTTGGATGGATTCAGTCTTAAGGGAAAGGAAAAGCAACTGAATAACAGAAAAAAACAGGTAAATTTAAAATCCTACTACATTATGCAAACATGCTTTCATAAATATGACCTCCTTGGGCTGAAAAGTGACCATGACCAGGTGGGTAATTTGGGGTTTCAGAGAGGATTACTGCCTTCCAGGAGCATGCATGACAGGTAAATGACAGGTATGGTACTCACACCTCTAGCCAACCAGTCCTCTGGGCCCTAGCTTATGGTTTTTCAAACTGTTCCAGGGGGCCCTGAAGTTGTGAGAAGGGACTCAGGCTTCAGGGCAGGAGGTGGGAACACATTTCCAAGGATGAACCAATGGCATCTGGCTTGCTTTGTCTCCATCTCCACACCCTCCAGCAGAATCTCTAGAAACAACATATTCAGGTACTTATTACACTAGTCCTTTCAAAATATTTATCCCTTACCTTACTCTCATTCCTTAAAATAAGTTATCTGTTTCAATTCTCTCTTCGTCTTAAGCCTATTGATTTGTTTCACCAAATTACACATTTGAAAGAATGGTTACCTTCACTCTTTTTTCATTCCCACTCACTAACACTTAAATATCACCAAAAAGGCTCCTCATATTTAGGCTGATAAAACCAAGGTTGTAAAGACTCCTGGTTGCTAAATTGTAATAAATTTGAGTTCCTGATCTATCAGGAAAAGTAGTAGAGACACATCTCCATCAGTAATAGCATCCATGTTCTACAGCACCATCTCAGGGTAATGCAAACTAGAGGCCATACAGGATTCCTTTTTTTTCTTCACAACAGAATTCTAACTAAACTAATAGAATAAACTAAACTATACTACCTTCTTAAACCATATATAATAATAAACTCTAAATGGATTAAAGATATAAATATAAGACTCAAAACTATAAAACTTCTAGAAGAAAACATAGGCAGAAAAATCACTGACTTTTCTCTTAGCAATAGTTTTCCTGATATATCTCCTCAGGCAGGGAAAACAAAAGAAAAAAATAAACAAGTGTGATTACATCACACTACAAAAAAATTTTGCACAACAAAAAAGAAAAGAAAAACAACAACAAAATGAAATAACCTACTAAATTAAAGAAGATATTCTCCAATTATATACCCAATAACGAGTTAATATCCAAAATTTATAAAGAAGTCATACAACTCAACACCAAAAAAACACCAAACCTGAATAAACACTTCTTCAAAGAGAAAATATAAATGTTCAATAGACATATGAAAACAAGTTAAATGTCACTAATCATCAGAGAAATGCAAATTAAAACCATAATGAGATACCACCTCACACCGTCAGAATGACTATTATCATTGTCAACAAATGACAAGTGTTGGCAGAAATGTGGAGAAAAGGGAACCCTTGTGCACTGTTTGTGAGAATGCATATTTGTACAGCCACTATGGAAAACAGTATGGAGACTCATCAAAAAATTAAAAATGGGACTGCATTATGACCCAGCAATTCCACTTCCGGGAATATATCTGAAGAAACCCAAAACACTGATTCAAAAGAATATATGCACCCCTATGTTCATTGCAGCATTACTTACAATAACCAAGCTATGGAAGCAACCCAATAAACAAGTAGATGAAAAAGCTGTAGTATATATGTGCAATGGAACATTACTTGGCCATAAAAAAGAATAAAACCCTATCATTAGTAACAGCATGGAGTGACCTAGATGGCATTATGCTGAGTGAAATTAAGTCAGCAAAAAAAGACAAATACCATATGTTTCACTTATATGTGGAATCTAAAGTACAAAATAAATGAACAAACAAAACAGAACAAACTCATTGATACTAAGAACAGACTGATGGTTGCCAGAGAGGAGGGGTATTAAGGGGGTGGGTAAAAATGGTGAAGGAATTGAGGGGTAGAGATTTGTAGTTACAAAATAACCATGGGTATGTGACGTACAGTATAGGGAATATGGTTAATAATCATATATAATAAAAGAGTAATATCCAAATTGACCATACCGTTGCTACACCCACAAGCCACACCCACAAGCCATGCTTACCAGCCAATCAGAAGCAAATAAACCACAACCAAGATGGCTGCAGCCACTGAGAGCAGGAGGGAGGCTTCGGTTTCCCAGCAATGGAGGAAGCCAAGCTTTCTGTCTGCCCTTGCTGGCCTAGGCCTCCACTCAATACTACAAAATTTTAATTATAGAAGATACATATATCACAACAGAAATGGCGGCAGCCACAGAGTTGGAAAGAGCAAAGGCTAGGGTTGCCCCGGCAATGGAGGAAGCCAAGCTTCTGTAACCCTAGAACCTAGGCCTCCACTCTAGGCTACAAAGTTTCAGTTATAGAATTTAAATAAACCCAAGCAGAAATAGCTATTGCCCCGAAGTGAGCAGAAGGCTTGGCTCCACTCCAGGCTACAAAGTTTCAATTGTAGAACATAAATTAATCCCAGATCCCAGGGCCTCTGCTTGGGTCCCTGAAGGGCATGGCCAGCCTGCAAACCGCCACAGGACCCTCACTCATGCTTCCCCATACCCTAAGGGAACCCCCACCCTGATCCAGGACATCCTTCAGGGCAAACCAGCTCTCCCCCACCCATGTACCAGGCGTCTACCCTATCTAATAAAGGAGCAATAAGCAGATTGACCATCCCTCCAACACAAAAAAGGGCTGCCCCCATGTGGTCAAAGATCCTGCCCCCATGTGGACACAAAATGGCCACCACAAGATGGCCAGCAGGGGAAGGCAGTTGGGAGGGACCAGGCCTGCAAGGGAGGGCAGTTGTGGGCAATCAGGCCAGCAAGCTAGGGAGCAGGCCTGCAAGGGAGGGCAGTTGGGGGTGATCAAGCCTGCAGGGGAAAGCAGTTAGGGGTGACCAGGCCAGCAGAGGAGAGAAGTTGGGGGCAAACAGTCTGGCAGGGGAGCAGTTAGACATCAATTAGGCTGGCAGGGTAGTGGTTAGTGGGTGATCAGGCTGGCAGGCAGAAGCAGTTAGGGCCAATCAGAGAGGCAGGCAGGTGAGCAGTTTGGAGCCAGCAGTCCTGGATTGTGAGAAGGATGTCCGACTTCCCTTTTAGGCCCAATCGGGGATCAGGCCTAAATGGGCAGTCGGACAGCCCTCAAGGGGTCCCAGATTGGAGAGAGGGTGCAAGCTGGGCTGAGGGACACTCCCCACCCACCCATCCATGAATTTCATGCACTGGGCCTCTAGAATTGTAATAACTATGTATGGTACCAGGTGGGTACTGGAAGTATGGGTGGGGGGGGACACTTTGTAAAGTACATAATTGTCTAACCACTCTGCTGTACACCTAAAACTAATAGAAAATAGTACTGAATGTAAACTGTAATTAAAAAATAAAATTTTAAAATATAAGTGAGACATGCAATAAACGGAAGGAAATATATATATATATTTTTAAAAAAATATTATCCTTTCTCACTCCTCTAGCCTCTACTCCTTCTATAAGTAAATGAACAGGCAAACATAAAACCCAGACCACATGAAACAACTTCAACTACCTTCTGACAAATACCTTTGCATCAGAAAATATGCTAAGAAAGTCACAGAACTAATTATAAGGAGGAAAAAGCATGAAGGAAATGAATGTAATTTAGATAGTAAACATCTGTGCTTCATTCCCACCTCTGAACTCCCAAAGAGTACACCCCCTCTTTAACCTTCATCTTAAGCAAACATAAGGCAATGTAAACCAAGCCAGGTCCCTGAAGTCTTCCAGATAATATTTATTAGAATTTTCAAAAAGCCTTCTGGCACATTCATTTACATGATTGAATTTGAGGCATGCTAGAAACCTCAGAAGCCCACTCCCAAGCCTCCGTCGTGACAAATCGCTCACTGTCCAGATGCCCTTATACGGCCAGACTTCCTATGAATGTGACCGTTCAGTGTATGCATTGCGTATGTGTCTTGGCTCTGAGTCACATTCCTCCGGTATGTTTCCTTGGGAGCTTTGATTTCCGCTTTGAGGGCTGGCACAGACTTCTACTTGCTCTTATAAGAAAATGTCCAGGATTCAAAGCTGAAAATGTGCAAAATTCCTTCTTTAAGTACACAAACACTTCAAGTCTGGCCACTTTCCTGTAGTCCTGCCAGGTTTTCTCTATGTCTGATACCTGATCAAGGAATCTTTTTTTTTTTTTTTTTTTTTTAGGGAGGAACAACAACATAAAACAGAGGAGAAAGAATATAGTACGTCCACAGCTGAACATCTTACAAGACTTAACTAAACGACCTGTACAAATGATGCCCACATAGACACACACATACCTTATATAGCTCTGTAAACAGGGTTCAGTGGCCAGCTTAGTGAATTCCTCATTTCACTGGTGGGGGGGTGGAATAGTCTCTAAAAAGCATTTGCTAGAAAAACACTTGCTTACAAGACAAAATTAGTGCGTCTTAACTGTTTTGTACACAAATTCAAAGACCTTTTTCTCCCAATGCTGGACCTGCTGTCAATCAAAAGGGTTGGGATAAGTCAGAGTTGGACAAAGTTATAAGAAGCCACTATATCCACTCTACCGCCCAGGCACACACAAACATTTGCTGAGTCATTTATAATACTGCAAGAATTCAGAACCCCATGGCATGAGTTAGGGACTGAGTGCCAGCCCTTCCTTTTGAATTTCTTGGTACTTATGATCCGTATCACAATATAAACATACTTTTGAGTCTGTGAATGTCTTGAGTGTCATCTCTCTCTCTCTCTCTCTCTCTCTCTCTCCTCTCTCTCTCTCTCTCTCTCTCTCTCTCACACACACACACACACACACACACACACACACACACACACACACAATCTTCTACTTTAAACCCTTCAAAAGAGTTTTGATCATACACCTTATAATGCACAGGGTATTTTTCTATCCTGAGATTCTATTTTCTGTATATTTCAATATGCTTATTTTCTCTTAGCCATTATTAAAACCACCCATTTGGAGCTGCGATGGACATTTATAACTCTGAGGGACCATATGAATTTTATTGTAAAAAAAAATGTACAACGTCATGGTATTTCTACCATCACACCAAAATGGTAATGTTTCTTATGTTTGTGGAGAAAGAGAAAATAAAGGAAGACTAAATAATAATAATAATAATAATAATAATGTAGCAACTCCCTGAAAATTAATCTAATTAACCATCATTAAACCCTATGAAATAAAACATTCTCATTATTATCATCATTCTATAAATGGAAATTTGGGAGTATGGCTCCTACTGGTGACTTCCTTAAGATTTGTGAATGGCAGTTCCAAGAATACAACCCAGGTCAAACAAACGTAACCCAGTCCAGCAATGTATCGCCTCCATGAATGAAAGTCTTCACTCTGTTTCACACAAAGCTGTTGATGGTGGCTCTCAGACTCTCCAGAAGATTCAAAAATCCCCAGCCTTTCTCTCAGCTCCCTCAGCCTGCACACTGAGAGAGCTCACCACCGAGCCCACATCCCACCTTAGGTGAGGTTAGGACTTCACATCCCTACCCTTCCCCATCTACCACACCTTTCCAACTATTAGTGGTAGATGTAATTGGGGGGTTAGGTCTTGAAAGATTTCGCTGTGGCTTCCCACATATTTTGGACTTTTAAAATCATCCACAAAGGAAGAAGCAGTTGGGGGCCAAGTTGCCTTTAATACACATGTGGCTATTAACATAGCTTGGAATGTTCCTTCTTTAAATAGGGACGTTTAGGCCTCTTCTCTTTGAGGAATGCTTGGAAAGAACATTAAATAACAATGATGAAAATTCCTCCGGCGCTTCAGAGGCTCCCTTTGCTGGCCGTTCACACTGTTGACACGCAGCTACACTGTACAACATGTGGACTGCTTAACAAGGTAATTGTGCACAGATGATGTGCTCTCTGCTGAAGTTAGAATGGTTATTTTTTTTCTTGGCTATTTTTCAACAGAATGAATTGGAACTTTAAAAAAATATATATATATGAAAAAAAATATGGCCAGCTTACACAGGCTGTTTTCAACATATAAAGCTACAGTGTTGTTTCTGAAAGTTTGTCTTTGCATCAGAAACAGACACGGGTATCTTAAACCAATAAAAGGAAGCATCAACAAGTCATTAGTACCACCACTGTCAGATGATGTGGCATTACAATAGGAAACACCGGGGTGGTACTGGAATCACTCTCTTTTACATGACATGGTGACTGGAGCTATTAACAACAACAACAACAACAAAGAAACAACTAAACAATAGATGCCAAATGCAAGCACAGTTCATTAACTCAGTCCTTGGTGAAGCTAACTAGCAAAATTAAGAAGTGGAAATAGGCTTAAACTTTGTTTGCCATATTGAAAACTGTACACAAGCAGAGAGAATTAAAAACTGTTCTTTCCTTGACCTGATCTAATCCCATTAGAATGCATGCTCCTTAGGTAATGAGAAGTTACAATCACTATTCATAGACAGGTGGAGAGTCACTAAAATCTACTATTCACTGACACTCTTAATCCTTAGCCAGGTAAATGGAGGACAATGTTCTTCCTATATAAACAGATCTTTTACTGCAAAACAAACCAAGTATAATCCACACTTGAATATTACAGGTTTGCGTATAAGAAAAATCACTCATTCAAAGACCTACAATGGTATTTTCAACACAAGTAAACCCCAAGCTTCTTGCTGGCGTGCTCCTGATTCCCCTCTCTTCCCACTCCTGTGTTCTCACCCCAACATCCAGACCCTCTACCCACCCAATACATAATCTGTTCTGACGTAACAATAAGACCATTTTCTGGAAATATTGATGCCCACTCATCCACTATCCCTCCCTACACCCCAATAATAAAAATGCTATATGAGTTAAGAAAAAAACAAAGCAAGAGTGCTGGAAATCTCCCCCAGCAAGGGGCGCGCACACACAGACCTCTGGCTTTGTTTTCTTTCTTGTGTGGCAATGGGCATACAAACCATTATCCCAGGACCCTAAAGATCAAAGTCCTACTGTCCAGTATGGCAGACTTCTTGGGGATTTCCACTTAAAAGCAACAAACTCCTCATAGGCTCTCTGAAGAGTTTCAGGGGCAGACAACGTCTAAAATTAAAATCATTACAAGATTAATAAAGAGGAAACGCTTTCGAATGTTTTAAGAATCCCTGCTGTTAGCCTCTTTAGCCACCTACATCCTAAGAAGGATTTGTTGGGGGGGGGGGGGGGGGCAGAATAGGCACAGCTATTAGAAAGAGAAGTGAGTGGTATAAAAATAATAATAATTGTTGATGTGTTTTTAAATGATATAAATCAGGAGTGGTGCGAAGAAGCAAGAGGGGGGCGGGAATCCTATTTGGTGCTGGAAACACTGAGCCTTTTTTTTTTTTTTTTTTTGAGAGCTGGAGTGTGCCAGCTTTTTCAGACGGGAGGAATGCTGAGTGTCAAGGGGTCAGGATCAATCCGGTGTGAGTTGATGAGGCAGGAAGGTGGGGAGGAATGCTAGGAATGTCCCTGTTTGTGTGGGACTCCATTCAGCTCATTGGCAAGCCGGGGCCGCCTGGAGCGTATAAAAGCCGGGGCCGCCCGCTCCAGCCTCACACAACAACTCTTCCCCAGCGAGAGGAGAGGAGGCAGCCAGTGCAACTGCAACCAACCGCAGGCGACCCACCGCCTCCAGCCCGACGGCAGCCGCCCGGCCGACACCGCCAGCCACGACAGCCCGCCCTCCAGGCCTCCACCTCCGGCCGCAGCCCTCACTGCACCGGCTCCGCGCCCTCCCCGCCACCGCACACTCCGACCCTCCGTCCGTCCGCTGCGCTCCGACCATGCCCTCCGCCGGCCTGGGTCCCATCCCTTTCGCCTTCGTGCTCCTGATCGCCGTCTGCAGCCGGGTAAGCGCCGGGAGGCCCCCCCACGACCGGCGCTGGCGGGAAGGGACTCGGTGGGAAGGGAAAGGGGAAGGGGAAAGGGAAGGGGGGCGCGCCCGGCTGACCGCCTCTCCTCCCGCAGCCCGCCTCCGGCCAGGACTGCAGCGCCCAGTGCCAGTGCGCGGCCCCGGCGCCGCGCTGCCCCGCCGGCGTCAGCCTGGTGCTGGACGGCTGCGGCTGCTGCCGCGTGTGCGCCAAGCAGCTGGGCGAGCTGTGCACCGAGCGCGACCCCTGCGACCCTCACAAGGGCCTCTTCTGTGACTTTGGCTCCCCGGCCAACCGCAAGATCGGCGTGTGCACCGGTGAGCCCTGCAGCCCCGCCCAGGCCCCTGGCCCCCCGATGCCACCACCGCCCACCACCTCCTCCCTCACGCCCACCTTCCAGCCAGAAAATGAGCCTCTGGAGTTCCTTCCTCTGGCAGTTTCCATCCCCTCCTCCCCAGCCCTGCTCCCAACTACCCTGTTTCCCCGAAAATAAGACAGTGTCTTATATTAATTTTTGCTCCCAAAGATGCGCTAGATCTTATTTCCGGGGGTGGGTGGGTGGGGATGCTTTATATTACAGCGAGTAGGTCTTATTTTCAGGGGATGTAGCATGCCCAGCGCGCCTACAGGATCAGGGACCTATGCCTGACCCCAGTAACCCTTCCTTTTTTCTTTTTTTTTCCTTCCTCTCCTTTAGCCAAAGATGGTGCCCCCTGCGTCTTCGGAGGGACGGTGTACAGGAGTGGAGAGACCTTCGAGAGCAGCTGCAAATACCGGTGCACTTGCCTGGACGGGGGCATGGGCTGCGTGCCCCTGTGCAGAGTGGACGTGCGCCTGCCCAGCCCCGACTGCCCCTTCCCGCGGAGGGTCAAGCTGCCCGGGAAATGCTGTGAGGAGTGGGTGTGTGATGACCCCAAGGACCACACCGCGGTGGGCCCTGCCCTTGCCGGTGAGTTGAATCTTCTTAGTGTCGCAATTCTCCCCCAGGGACTGAGTCCTAAATTTGCCAAAGTGGGGTGGGGGGGCATGTCTTATCCTGGCATCTGACCTTGTGTTTGTGTGCTCTGCTCTCCCAGCTTACCGACTGGAAGACACGTTTGGCCCAGACCCAACTATGATCCGAGCCAACTGCCTGGTCCAGACCACAAAGTGGAGTGCCTGCTCGCAGACCTGTGGGATGGGCATCTCCACCCGGGTTACCAACGACAACGCCCTCTGCAGGCTGGAGAAGGAGAGCCGCCTCTGCATGATCAGGCCTTGTGAACTAGACCTGGAAGAGAACATTAAGGTACCTGTTCTGCTCTTATTAACTGGTTTTCATGGAATGATAGTAGATAGGACCAAAGTTAGGTCTCCTACCATCCTTGTTATTACAGGCCTGCTATATTAAAAAAAAAAAAATCTAACTATTGTGCTATTTTTGCTGGAATGAGATGTTGTGTAATAGGAACCACCAGCTTTCCACTATAAAATCTTCCACAGTGGTAGTTAATTCAAGACATCCCAAGAGAGGCTATGCCTATTTTTGGAAAACTGGCAAATGAGACTCAAACTTCCTCTCCTCAAAATATAAACAGAAGTCAGACAACATAAGCCTAGAACACACAGAGGTTGGAGAAAGCCACTCCCCTTGTAGAGTCATTGATTATTTTTTCCTTCTCCCTTGTCTTCCTTAGAAGGGCAAAAAGTGCATCCGTACCCCCAAAATCTCCAAGCCTATCAAGTTTGAGTTTTCTGGCTGCACCAGTGTGAAGACATACCGGGCTAAGTTCTGCGGAGTATGCACAGATGGCCGATGCTGCACCCCTTACAAAATCGCCGACCTTCCCGTGGAGTTCAAGTGTCCTGACGGCGAGGTCATGAAGAAGAACATGTTCTTCATCAAGACCTGTGTCTGCCACTACAACTGTCCCAGAGACAATGACATCTTTGAGTCAACCTACTACAGGAAGATGTATGGAGACATGGCATAAAGTCAGAGAGAGTGAGAGACATTAACTCATTTAGCTGTAACTTGAACTGATTCACATCTCATTTTTGTGTAAACATGATTTCAGTAGCACAAGTTATTTAAATCGGTTTTGCTAACTGGGGAAAAGGAAAATTCCCTCCGAATTCAAAATATTGTGTCATGTGACATTCAAATATCAACCCCAGACACTGGTTTGAAGAAAGTAAGACTTGACAGTGGGACTACATTAGCACATAGCACCAGAATGTACACTAAGGTGTGGCTTTAGGGGCAGTGGGAGGGCTTGAAATATTACAATAGCAATGTGCCTGCTATTTGGAGTGATGTTGAGAAGGAAAACCTTAGCATGCTCACTGACCTGCCCATAGCTCCTGCCTGTAGCTGACAGCTAGGATGTGTGTTCTGCCATCATGAGTCTGAGTCAAGTTTTTCTGTAAGTCAGAACAGCAGATTCAGCTCTGACATTCTGATTCGAATGACAGGAATCAGAATCTTGTCTATTAGACTGGACAGCTTGTGGCAAGCTAACTTTGCCTGTAACAAGCCAGATTTTTTTTTATTGGTACTGTAAATATCGTGTGTGTATGTATATATATATATATTTGTACAGTTATCTAATTTAATTTAAAGTTGTCTGTGCCTTTTTATGTTGTTAATGCTTTGATATTTGAAATGTTAGCCTCAATTCTGAACACCATAAATAAGACGTAAAGTTTGTCTGATAATTCAAAGCATGAAATGGATATTCAAATGGAAATCCTGCTCAGAGTGACAGTCCATCAGAACAGA
Source organism: Antrozous pallidus (assembly GCA_027563665.1). Classification (NCBI taxonomy): domain Eukaryota; kingdom Metazoa; phylum Chordata; class Mammalia; order Chiroptera; family Vespertilionidae; genus Antrozous; species Antrozous pallidus. The sequence continues at coordinate 82,890,241 of CM050517.1, forward strand.
CTGTTTGCTGAAGGTGAGCCAGCAATGCCCTTGGAAGTCGTAATTTGAAGGTTGAAATGTGACAGCCTCACTTTGAATGAACAAGTGGCTTTGATTGAAATAAGAATGGCTCTGTAGAGCGGATCAATTTTCCACCTGGAAGCATTTGTTTCTACTTTGACTATGACTGTTTTTTGGACAGTTTATTTGTTGAGAGTGTGACCAAAAGTTACATGTTTGCACCTTTCTGGTTGAAAATAAAATATATATTTTTTCTATAAAGAGCTTGGCTATTCATTTATTCTCTAATTTCTGAGTTTTCTTAAATATAAATGGGAAGCTTTGGTTTATCTTAAAACTATTCTATAATTTTCTAAATATTTTATACACTAATAAATTGGTTAATAATTTCAAAAAACTTTACATAAATATATTTTACAGTGAATCAATTGTCAAACTTGAAGGAATATGCACTATATTGAGAACACAGGCATTTTTTTATCTTCCCAGTACTTCATAAACACAAATTCAATTCTCTTTAAATTACTTCAGTCTCCAGGAGCCCCTATTGTATTATTTGTGGTCCTATTTACATTTAATGCCTCTGGCTACTGTAGGCATTTAATTTTCAACCTTTCACATCACAGACTGTGCCTTGCACATAGAAAATGTTTAACTATTTTTTGAATTTTTATGCTCTAAGTATATCTATTTCTGAATTTAATATCTTACTGTTAAATCTGGAAAGATATAAAGTTAAATCTGCATTAAAATTGAGTAATGTAATAAATCTTATTTTACATAATTGTTTTAGTTGCCATGCTAATCAAAAATAAATGATGGCATAAGTAGAAAAGAAAGGATAAGCAAATCTTTGATTCATGAACATTAATAGAAATTTGTCTTAAAAGCAACCCCTCCATTTCCCTAAGTTGGCTTGTTCAGATCTCAAGAGTAATAGTTTACCTAGTGGTTTGTTAAGTGACATGAAATTGTTCAAGAAGCTTGGTTTGGAAATTATGTGTGGCCCATCCAGACCTCTACTAAAAACAATGAAGTGAAGTAAGTGGCAAACAGAAATACTGCAAGCACAACTAGAAGTCTTATTTTTTCCACATCAGAATAGCTGTAGATTCTAGAGGGGAGGGGGATTAGAAAATAGTTGCAGACAGACTAACCCATCTCAGAGTAATTGGCAATGTTGTAGTGCCTGTGTCATTGTGAGAGACAAAAATACATCTGAAAATAAAGGCTAGTTCTGCAAACAGTGCTCATGCCACAAACCAAAGGGAAAACTTCCCATGTTCAAAATGTGAAAAGTATTTCTGGTCAAAACATTGGACTTTTAGGATACACCCACAAACATATATAGCAATGCTGTCAGCAGCTAAATCCCACTTCCCCAAACAAATCCACATGAGCAAGTGTGCGTGAGCAAAAACACACACACAAACACACACACAGAGTACCTTGTATTTAGTTCACTCTTTCTTTCTGTCTATTGACTTCTAGCTGCGAAGATGAAGGGCCATGGTAAATAAGCCAGACTGTTTTCAAAGAAATTTGAGAATTCTGGGAAGATATAAGTAGAAACAGGAGTATAGATTTTAGATTTTTCCAAATCTCCATGTAAAAAATAGAGGTTATGCAAAGTCATGACCTCATGAGCAATATTTATTTAAAAACTAGGTGGCAAGGTATCCCATAAACCCCCGAATGAATGGGATAAAATCATCAACCCCCACAAGATCTATAATACGTGTGCATATGTGAAGGAAAAAGCAAAGGGATGTATATACAAGGGTATATGATGCTTCTGAGAACAGGAATGCTCCAAAACAGCCAACAGTGAAATAGAGTATATGATTTGAGAACAGCTACTGAATCTGATAGGGGTTGGGTTTTTTTTGCCCACTCTACATACAGATCAAGGCTCTTTCCCAAAAAAGGATTCTGCATTCGTGGGAGCAGAATCAAAATTCAGCAGATCAGAGAAAACAAAAGACATTGAAAAAAAGGTCCAGATAAGAATGAGGAGAGAAAGAGATTCAAAAATATCAGGAAGAAAACAGCCATATATTTTTTTTTAATGCACAAAAACAAAAGAGGAAGCTCTGTGGAGTCAGAAAAGTTATCTAAACCAAGCCTCTTTCCTGAACAAAGTTCAAGAAAACAAATTAATTTCACATAAAAAGATAGAAAAATAAAATTATCAAAGCCAAATCCCAAACAAAGCTATCATACGAAAAAGAAAAAAGTAAAGGATAGAAAAATATCCCTAAAGATAATTAAAGCATGTCAGAAATACAAGTCCGGAAAACATGTCAAAACTATAACCAGCTATTTTTAAAAAATTTAAGGAAATGACAGTAGACATAAATGATAAAAAGAAACAACTAATAACAATATAGTGACATAAATCAGAATTAATAAAACAGAAATATGGTGCTAAAACTCAAGAAGGAATTAGGTATTTAAAAAGTCAAAGTAGAAGAAACATAAGAGTGAATAAATACAACAGATAATTCCTTAAGAAGAATAGATTATGAGAAGGATAAAATTTATAAATAAATAAAAGAATGTGTTTCAAGAAAAAGTAATAAGTATTGCAGATAAGCAAAGAAGATCCAACATAGATAACAGAGTGCCTGAGAAATTTTTAAAAAAACTATAAATCAAGAAAACTTTATTGAAAAATAAAATGATTTGAAAACAAATATTGATGAAGCATGTCATGTACCTAATAAAATCAATCAATACTAAGACATACTCTAGTAAAGTTACTGATATATAAGGAAAAAAAAAATATTCAGGACATCTAGGCAAAAAGAACATGAGCCTTTTAAGTAAAGGAAAGTTAACTCATCATCAGTGTTTTCACAGCAAAATTTTATATAACAAAAAGTAGAATAACATATTTAAGATACTCAAGGAAAGAAAATGTGTGCCCAAATAATTTTTATCTTCCATAAATGACACAGCCCTAGCTGGTTTTGCTCAGTGGATAGAACATTGGTCTGCGGACTGAAGGGTCCCAGGTTTGATTCCAGTCAAGGGTACATGCCTGTGTTGCAGGCTTGATTCCCAGTGAGTGCATGCAGGAGGCAGTAAATCAATGATTCTCTTTCATCATTGATGTTTTTCTCTCTTTTCCTCTCCCTTTTTCTCTGAAATTAATAAAAATATGTTAAAGAAAGAAAAAATAAACACATTTAAAAATAAAAAGAATAAAAGACACAAATAGTAAAAAATATACAAGAACTCAGGCAGATTTTTCCTTTGAGCTCTTTCTCAGGAACCTACTAGAAAAGAAGCCCAGACAACAAAATGTCTGAGACTTATTAACATAAGAACTGGTGGTAAACATTTAACATAATTTATCTTTAGAACCACAACTAAATAAAGATTAAAGAGGTGAAAGTATAGTAAACTGTGGCTATATGTTCTGACAGTGTAGACCACAACCATAAAAGGTGGGGGAGAGAATAGTGATAGCATATGATCCTCCCAAAATATTTAATTATTTTTCTTGGTGGTGATGGTATTATTAATACCGAGATTCTGAGACTGTCAAATATGTAACATGGGATAAACTAAATGAGCCATTATAGATCTTCTAATTCTGTCCCTAGTGTTGGTCAGTACTAGAATTCTTAGTGAAGAAGCCAGAAAATATAAATGCAATATAAAAATGATTAAGCAAAATTCTGTAGTCCTGAATTTGAACTAAATGCCAGCATGAATTTATGATACATTTTATTTTGAACACACACACACATGCATACACATATTTTTTCCTTCACCTGCTCACTGAAAAGGCTTAGGTACAATATAAACCCAAGAGTGATTAATATCCCTAGGTCCAGATTGTACTCTTGAAATATTACTTTCCACTAAAAGAAATTAGAGCTTCTTGGAGAATGGCTGATTCCAGGTCTACCAAGAAGTGTGTAAGATAAATACACTTATGCTTGAAATATCTTTTCATATCCTATCTAATAAAAGAGTAATATACAAATTAGCCATCCATCCACTATGCCCACAAGCTACACCCATCAGCCAATCAGGAGAGAGTATGCAAATTAACACAACCAAGATAGCTGCAGCCATGGAGCGAGCAGGAGGCTTGGGTTTCCCCAGCAATGGAGAAAGGCAAGTTTTCCCCACACCCAGGCAGGCCCAGGTCTCCACTCTAGGCTATAAAGTTTCAATTATAGAAGATAAATAAATCCCAACAAAAATGGCTGTTGCCACAAAGCAAGTAGGTCTCCACTCAAGGTTACTTAGTTTCAATTATAGAAAAAAAACAAATCCCAGATACCAGGGCCTCCGCTTGCATCACTGGGGCACATGGTTGGCCTGCAAACCACCACAGGCCCCTCACCCAGGCTGCCCCACACCAGGCTGCCCCAGAACCCTCACTCTGTCCAGGACACCCTTCAGGGCAAACCAGCTGGCCTCCACCTATTCACTAGGCCTCTATCCTATCTAATAAAAGAGTAATATGCAGATTGACCATCACTCCAACACACAAGATGGCTGCCCCCATGTGGTGAAAGATGGCCATCACAAGATAGCCAGCATGGGAGGGCAGTTGGGAGGGACCAGGGTGGCAGAGGAGGGAAATTGGGGGTGACTGGGCCTGCAGGGAAGGGCAGTCGGGATTGACCAGACCTGCAGGGGAGGGCAGTTAGGGGCAAACAGGCTGGCAGGGGAGCAGTTGGGCATCAGTTAGGCTGGCAGTGGAGTGGTTAGAGTTTGATCAGGCTGGCGGACAGAAGCAGTTAGAGGCAATCAGGAAGACAAGCAGGTGAGCAGTTGGGAGCCAGCAGTCCTGGATTGTGAAAGGGATGTCCAACTGCCCATTAAGGCCTGATTCTGGTAGGGACAGGCTTTAACGGGCATTCAGACATCCCTCAAGGGGTCCCAGTTTGGAGAGGGTACAAGCTAGGCTGAGAGGACACACCCCTCTCCACCCCTCTGTGCACGAATTTCATGCACCAGGCCTCTAGTTGTATAATAATGAAGTTAGCAAAGACCACTAAGATTATATCAAAAGGATTCAGGAGGCAAATTAAAGAAAGTCTTATTAATGATGGACCACTATTTGAGCTTCAATAAGGATAAGAATAAAAATTGTGTGTAGCTAAAAAAATAATGTTACAACTATCCTTAAATTCATTAGTTCATAATGATAGTTAAAGAAAAAAACTAGTTGGTCATCTGAGAATGGTAAGAAACCTATCTGTTATACTCAAAATGTAATCTTTCTATGATGACTTTAGTATTGTATCTTTTGGTACTTTGCACATCTCACAGTGCCTCAGAACAGATTGGCCCAATCTGTACCAACTCCAGTCATGAACCAGAGATGATTTTAATAGAAATAAATTTCTTAGTTAATAGTGTTCATCTCATGATTATTTGTAGAAAGTAATTTCATATTCTTTTTTTATAATTTTCTGTAGCTTTCTAAATATCCCATGTACTATTTTATAAATCAGAAAAAAAGATAGTTGAACTATTTTATCTCCTCATTAAAAAATATCAAAGAATATGCCAAAAAAAGTTAGAGTTTTTCATGATTTCAGATTTAGATAAACAGTTCACAATACATAAATCAATAAATGGCTTAGCTATTTAAACCTATTCCTGAGATATGGGAACCAAGATGGCGGCTTAGGTAAAACACCTATCTTGCCGTCATGCTCAACAATTTTAATACTACAACTTAACGAAAGAACAAACACCTTCCAGAATCACCAGAAAGCTGGCCGAGTGAAAACTCCACAAATAAAAGTGAAAATAAGACACTGTGACTCGGAGGAGCGGCGGCAGACGGCGTTGAAAGATTCCTGCAGACAGAGGTTTGGAGCCCGCGCCAGCGGAGAGGGCGGGCGGCTGAAAACCGGCCAGTTTTCTCGAACGGGGAGACACAGACGTCCCACTGGACTGATTCTCCAGCTCTGGGCGAAGTCCAGGGAACCCACTAGCACACGGGGTGAAAACTGGACAGTGGAAGGGCACGCCGAAGGTCGGGTGCTGCCGGGTCTGCTGGCTTGTGGAGAAGGCAGCTTGCGCGCAAACAGCTCGGCTGCGGGACCACGCAGAGAGCGCTCTGCGACTTGCTTTGTCATTTGGGAAACCTTCAGACTGCTTTGTTTTACGACCCTGGGTGAGACATTGGGCGTGCAGTCTCATTTGGGAAAAGTCTGAATTCCCCGGCAGCCAGTGGAGCTCGGCAGCGGCTCTCTCTCAGAGGTGCTGGCGGCCATTGCCCCTGGCACAGAGTCCCTGGGGCCACACAGGGCAGAGCTGAGGCTGTCTGCTTGGCCCGGAGACTCCGCACATCCAACCTGAGCACAGCTGAGCTTCACAGACAATTGGCCTGGAGGTCAACCCCTCCAAGTGCTAACAACGATTAACCTGAGCTTAACTTCAGCAAGACTGTGCAACCAATATCCACCTCAGGTAACTGGGGAGGCTAAGCCACTGTCCCTAGTAGGAAGTCTACCCCACAAAGCTAATTGACCAACTCAGGGAAGCAGCCACGATGCAGAGACATGGAAAGAAATCAGATGTGAAAGAAATGGAGGGAAAAAAACGACCGGACATGGAATTCAAAACCACGGTTATAGGGTTTTTTAAGAGGCTCCAACAAAAGGTCGAGGATTATAAGGAAATAAGCAAGACCACAAAGGAAATGATCAAGACCAACGTGGAAATGAATGAGTCCTATAAGGAAATGAACAAGACCCTCAAGGATATGAACGAGACCTGCCAGGAAATGATCAAGACCAACGTGGAAATGAATGAGTCCTACAAGGAAATGAAGGAGACCCTCAAGGATATAAAGGAGACTCTCAAGGATATGAAAAAGGACCAACCAGAAATTAAGCATACACTGACTGAAATAAAAAATATTATACAAAGACCTAAAAGTGCTCTGGAGCACCCCAAGAACCAAGTTAAAGATTTGAAATACAAAGAGGGAAAATCCACTCAGCTGAAAAAGCAAGAAACCAAAAGAATCCAAAAAATTGAAGATAGTGTAAGGGGCCTCTGGGACAACCTCAAGCATACCAACATCCGAATTATAGGGGTGCCAGAAAAAGAGAGAGAGCAAGACAATGAAAACTTATTTGAAGAAATAGTGACCGAAAACTTCCCACACCTGGTGAAAGAAATTGACTTAGGAGTCCAAGAAGCGCACCGAACCCCAATATATAGGAACCCTAAGAGGACCACACCAAGGCACATCATAATTAAAATGCCAAGAGCAAAAGACAAAGAGAGAATATTAAAAGCAGCAAGAGAGAAAAAGTTGGTTATCTATAAGGGAGCACCTATACGATTGTCAGCGGATTTCTCAACAGAAACAATGCAGGCCAGACGGGAGTGGCAAGAAATATTCAAAGTGATGAGCAGCAAGAATCGACAACCAAGATTACTCTATCCAGGAAAGCTATCATTCAGAATTGAAGGTCAGATGAAGTGCTTCGCAGATAAGAAAAAGCTAAAGGAGTTCATCACCACCAAACCAATATTATATGAAATACTGAAAGATATTCTTTAAGAAGAGGAAGAAGAAAAAGATAAAAGTGTAAATTAGGAACAACAAATACACATCTATCAACAAATGAATCTAAAAATCAAGTGAATTAATAAGCTGATGAACAGGATAAACTGGTGAATGTAACAGAATCACGGACATAGAGAGGGAATGGACTGACAACTCTTGGGAAGAAAGGGGATGTGGGAAGTGCAGCAAGAGACTGGACAAAAATCATGCAACTATGGGAGAGGACAGTGGAGGGGGGTGAGGGCGGAGGGTGGGATGGGTACCAGGTGGAGGGGAACTATAGGGTGAAAAAAAAGGGAACAATGTAATTAATAAACTGAACAATAAAGATTAAAAAATAAAAAATAAACCTTTTCCTTAAGTAGCCATGTGCCTGGATACATGTGCAATACCCATATAACTTCTAAAGAATTTCCATATTCTTGGATATTTAGTATACACTTTTACCTTATTTTCCCTGCTATAAATAAAATCATGAAAGATTTTCCTACATAAGTTTATAATAACTACTCTTTATCTCATGAATCATACTGATTACATATAGACTGTTGCTAAGACTATGAGTAAACACATAAAATATACCTTTGAAATACTAATTCAGATTCCAGTTCTAAATATAGGACCCAAAGCAATACACATGGAGACTATATTCTATGTTAGATGTTAAAAAGACAGTCAAAGATGCGTTTTTAGAAATGTAAAGTATTGTTGATTAATTGGAATTTACATCTCAAGAATACAAACCATATGAAGACTTGCTTGGGTCAAAAAATTCTAATACAATTTTTGTCAGGACACTTTACATATGTAATTTAGAGAAATAGAACTTTAGAAAACTGTGTGACAGTATCCACTAAAGCTAAACCTATATCAAAGGTATAGATCCAAGAAAAATGAATAAAATGCATATACAAGATTCCCAAAGTAGCTTTATACATTGAAAACAACCCAAGTGTATATCAATAGAATAAATAGAATATAGAATCTCATGCACAGGAATAATATACATCAATACAAAGAACAATTGACATTATGCTGAATAAAAGAAGCCCAGGTTATTACCTATATTTCTGACCAACCTTCTATAAATCAGAGGTTCCCATAACCATGGCTTTTAGACCTCTTAAAAACAGGGCAAAGACCAAATGTATATTTCTTATTATAAATCCCAATAGCCCAGAGTAGAAACTCAAAGCTGGAAGTACCTTTAAAAAGAAAATATCTTAGAGAGGCATTGCCTCCTCCCTTTAAACATCAGATAGACTCACACCAATTCTTACTGAAATCTCAGAAGACAGGTTGACCTTTGACAACATTCATGTTTTATTAGTTTATCAGCAGGCACATTCTTTAAAACATACTTCCAAAATGAAAGTAATAAGTAGAAGTCAAAAACTACATATTTGATGTACATTTAATTGGACTCAATAAACATCATGTAATTATAGAACACAACAAGATTTGAAGGTGTCTGGAGTCCCATGTGGAAAATAACCTCTCACTACATAAAGTTTCCCTTCAGCAATGAGAGTTATCAACACATTACATTATGTTTATGCACGTTACATTATGTTTATGTGCATTTCAACAGGATACAGGCAGGCAAAAAGTTAGAAAAAACTGCTTTTATTAAAAACAAAAACTACTCTGATTTATGTTGCCTTTACCTAATTAAAATAAACAAAATCGAAAAACTAGAGGCACCGGTTAATGAAGCATCCTGGGGCAGGACGGAAGGAGCCAAGAGAAGAGAGGAAGAGGTGATCATTCCAATAAGTTTTATTCATATGTGAATACATAAAAGTTTCAAACCAAACCCAGCCATCTGATTTTAAAATAATAATTAATTATTATTTTTCACTTCATACAAGACTCTGTGATTAATGAAAGTTAGTTAAGGTATCTGGGTTCTTCCCCTAAGAAAGCTGTGCTATAAACACTGTAGTGAAGACAAAGGGAATAATAATAAGGTCAATGAATCTAATTGGATGAGGAATATCTTATACTCATTATCTTGTATTTTCAAGTGACCTTCAGACTACCATCATTTTTATAAAAATAATATACAAAGTACACAAAGCACCCAAATCTAACTTCTGATGTGATGGGTGTTATAAAAAGCAGTTAGAATTGAAGAAATACAGACTTATCACAAACCATATGTAATTTAAGATTTAGTAGAGTAATTTGAATTGGGAAATTGTGATAAATGTTTGAATTTATGCATTGTCATTCATGGCTAACAATTTTTCAATTCAAGTCATAATGATTTATTCTGTTTGGGACTGAAGTCTTTAAATATTGAAACTCTTAACATTACAAAAAGATAAACTATTATTCTTTTCATCTTTTTTCTAATGTTCTTTTATATCATTCCAGAGGAATTTAAAAAATTAGAATAGATCTAACTCCTTATTTTTCTCCCTAGACTGAATTCCTCTCTAGCTAATTTTTTTTCTGATCTGTGTTCAGTATTTATTATATCTTCTCTAGCACACTATTATGAATATTGAAAATGGCATTATATCTAAGGGCTTAGGAAATATTTTCTACATGACTGCTTTTTTTAAAAAAAAATCTACTTATTTGTTTTAAAATTTCACCCATAATTTGAGCTGAAGAATACCAGTGCAGATTATTTCCTATCATTCATAATTTTAAACTTGGGGTTATGGGTTTGGAGCATAGATGCCTTGATATAGGGATGAGAGAGAAGGAATACATGTGGGGCATGAGCCAAACACTACAGTTCCCTACATATGGGGAGGGAGTTATGGATATCATAGTGTGATCTTTGAGAGATAAAGACAGAAGCTCTGGGAAAGTCAGTTCATTTGTTCTGCCTTGGTAAACAGAAAGAAAAAAGTGGGAAGGGCAACAGGAATGGAATCCCGAATAATATTATATACCTAGAGGACCGTTGCACAAACATTTGTTCAATAGGCCTTCCTTCCTCAGGCTACTGGCACCAGTTTTCCTCCGGTACCTGGGACCCAGGCTGCAGCGGAGCCAAGCCTTCAGGCTTCAGGCCTGGCTCCAGCTACAGCGAAGCCTTCAGTCTTCAGTCTTCAATCTTCATTTGGGCAGAGCCTGTGGATGCAAATTAACCCGCCATATTTATTGGGTTAATTTGCATAATCACTCCTGATTGACTAGTGGGCATTGCAGAGGTATGGTCAATTTGCATCTTTCTCTTTTATTAGTATAGATTCTTGGATCACTCCAACAGTATTTGTTGGCTTTCAATCTATTAGGTATGAAATCTTTGTACATTTTCTGCGTACATTACAGTAGTCTTTCAGTCACACTGTTTCAAGCATGGTTGTTTAGTAACCTCCCCAACACACGTATTGCTTAGCTAACTGAAGTACACAGAGGACCCTGCAATGAGAAACACTTATCAGTCTTTCAAGCCAGAAACCCAGCATCTCTGTCTATAGGACTTTTCTTCCAGAGGCATGCAGAGTAGACAATGAAGACAGAAAGGACTTAGGAAGACATTGTGGCATTGTAAGTGCCACAGAGGGCTTATAGGGAGTCTATTGAGAGCTGGCCTAGAGGAGTGGTGCTAGAGGTCTAATGCTCTCATTAGCCACTGAGGGAACCCAGAAGCTGTTTTTGCAGTTTTGGGATTGAAGGCCCTTAAAATTAAACCTTTTAGAATTTGAAGGGGGATCACACAGAAATAGAAGTCAGGAGCTGCCGGCAATCACTTGGAGCAGTGTCCACCTGCAGGATGACCTGCTGGGAAGTGTTGCTGCTGGTTAAGGTCTATGACAATGTGAGTGGCCACTGGAGGCTGCTGCTATGGAAACCCATGCTAACACTGTTGGAAGTAGTGGCCAATTGAAGCTGTCATTGCCAAGAGCAACAACCAAGAGACTACTGGGAGATGTTGACTAGAAGCACCAGTGGGCGTATCTAAAAGAGAGCCAGGTCTGGGTCATGTACTTGAAGAGATTTGGGGGGAGAAAGATTGTTTGCTTTGTTTAAACATGCTTCAGTGAATTATCCTTGGTGTTAGGGAAAAAGAGAAATATTGTTGGTTTTATTATGCTCCTCACTAAAAAAAAAGAAAAAAAAAGGCATAATTTCCTTCAAAACCAGCTTCTCCTAATGACCCTGAATTTCTAGTAATAACACTATTAATCTACTTGTTACCCAGGTAGAATGCCACTTCCCTTTCACTCATATTTAAATGTTTTAACTTCAATTTAGAAATTCACTCACAGAGAAAGTCCCTCACACAATCATGAGGGTGCAGGGCACGTTTTGTGAGTTTTGCCTCCAGGAGCTCAGTGAAAATTGGAGACAAATCCTCTTTTGCTTCGTGCTGGGGGAAAGGGAAAGTGACCATTTTACTTACTAATTATTATTCCCTTTGTGGTTTATTTATTTATTTATTTATTTATTTTAATTTGAATTTTTAAATTACAGTTGACATTCAATATTATATTAGTTTCAGGTGTGCAGCATAGTGTTTAGACATTCATATAACTTACAAAATAGTCCCCCTGGTAATTCTAGTACCCACCTGAATTTTAGTTGATTTTTAAAGAGAGAGAGAGGGAGAGCAAAACATTGATCAGCTGCCTCTATGGGGAATCGAGCCACAACCCAGGCATGTGCCCTGACTGGGAATCACACCAGCAACCTTCCTATGCATGGGATGATGCCCAACTAACTGAGCCACACCAGCCAGAGCCAAAAAGTAACCATTTTTAAATATACCAGAGCACTCTGTTCTTCTTAACAAGGCCAACCCTCAGAAAAAATTATTTTACCAGAACCTAACTTATTGGTATTTTGTCAGAGCGTAACCTCTGTGGAGGAGAGAAATTCCTAACTCTAGCTCCCATTAACTATGTGTTCACACCTAAGGTGGGAAAAACTGAGAAGGCACAGGTTCAGCCCTGAACCATCACTCGTGACAGTGGGAGGGAATGTGCAGATTGGTTCAACCTAGGTGATCTTTGGAGTTCATGAGTAGAGTCAGCTTTGCCCAAAGCACCTGGGCTGAAAGCTGGGGGATGATGGTTATACCAGTGGATCTGCAAATTTGTCCTATAAAAGGCCCAATAGTAAATATTTTAGCTATTGCGGGCCATACAGTCTCTGCATATTTACCTCTGCATTGTAGCTCAAAATCAGCCATGGACATTTTATCAGAAAACGAGCATAGTTTTATATAAATAATTCTTTGTTTACGAAGTCAGGAGGCAGGCCAGATTTTGCCCACAGGCTGTAGTTTGCAATCCGTGAACTAAGGAGAAATTGAGTACAATTTTCAGGATGGCTGTCAGGCAACCAAAATAAAAACAACAGATGTGTATATGCATAGTACAATATGGTTATGCCTGCTTCGCTAGCCCTTTTCCCTTTTTATAATAAGAATCACAACAGATGACTTTTAGATGGGTGGGTTATATTTGCTTTTTCTAAATTCACCTGGCTTTAAATTAAATGGTCTACTGAGTGTTCAGGTGGCTCTGTAAACACTTAGAATCCAGAAACAAAGATGACAGCCTTCAGGGTAACAGCTTGTGGGCAATAGATTTGCCTTTAGATACAACTTTTTCATATGCTAAAGTATATAATCATTTCCCCCATGACCCCTTCCCAATAATCTGCTTCTTCTCTAGTCCTTCTCATGCCAGGTAATGCCACTGCTTTTCATTTAATTACTGAGACTGTCATCCTTTTTTTCTTTTTTTCTCATGACCCCACAGCCAACTAATCAGCAAGTTCTACACCCAAGTTGCCACAATTCCAGTCCTTGTCACCATTGTCCCTTTCCTGGATTTCTCTAATAGCTTCGCCATGAGTCACCTGCCTTCTGCTTGCTCTTCTCCTGTCATTTCTCTACTCAACAGCCATGGTGATCTTTCTAAAATATATATCCTCCCATGGCTTCCAATTATGTTTAGAATAAAATTTAAACTTCTTAATATAGTTCACAAGACTCCCATGATCTATCTAAACATTCTCAGTCTTCCTAGCCTCATCTCCTAAATTACAGTTGACATTCAATATCAGCATACCTGAAACTAATATAATACTTTCCCCTTTTTAGCTTTATTCCATCAGCATTGCCTTCTGGCCACTCCTCTGTGCTCTAAACTCGGTCTGGACTTGTAACTTTTGGACTTTCTATTCTATCTAGGCAGATCTTTTCCTATGAATTTTTAAGAAGGTTGAATCCAGGAAAACAGGGTGTTGTTGCTCTTCTTCTCCACCATATCTGTAGGGTATAGAATAGTACTTGACATGTAGTCAATATATACTTGTTGAATGAAGGAATGAATGAGGCCAATGTGGAAAGTCAAATGAGGGCCAGTTTCTGGACAATGGGAGAATTCAGAAATGTTCAGATTAGTTGAATAATTCCAAGATTCCAAAAGAGAGACAATTTCTGTTAAATTTTCACTGTCTAACCAGATGGCTACACCATGAAAATTTTAAAGTAGCATTTACTCAATAGGAACAAAAAAATCTTACTAGTTGCTACTTTGGAACAATAGGAACGAAAAAATCTTACTAGTTGCTACTTTGCTATAAGTGATTAAATGTTATATTCTTCTGAGTCAAGGAACTTCATTTTTCTAGAGCTCAGAGAAGAAAAGAAAACCAGATTCACATCATGGAAAAATAAGTGGTGTGCTAAATTAAGCCATTGGGAAATGAGTTGATTTAATTAATGCTAATTTTTCTATGAAGTGCAGAAAGAACCTTGCAAAGAATTACTAACACCAGCAAAATTGGCAACAAAAAAATATTTCACACTTGTAATTGAAAAATGAAAAATGCCTACATTAATAAGTCCCAGAAGATGTCATTAGAGACACATAACCATTCAAATATCTCCATGACTTTACTCCCAGCATTCTGACATGGAGCCTCGTGGCTTTGTGAAATGGGTAGCAGAGGGAATTGCCTTTAATATTAACTTTCTAATTCTGTTAAAGTGCTAATTACTATAAAGCATTCACAACTATTTATGCTGATTAATGCAAAAGTCCACTTTTTCCAGTTTGATTCATAAATAACAATGAGAAAAACCCTCTTACCTGGGGGGAGCTTTCCTTCTGAATACCTGTATTAGTCAGCCTTCCAGTGGTGATAAACCAGTCCTAAGTCTCAGTATAACAATAAACGTTTATTTTTTGCACAGTTCTATGTTGGCAGCTGTACCTCATTGCTGTGGCTTAGCTCCATGTCCCTTCTCATATCAGGAACCAGACTAAAAAAGCAGCCCCATTTGGGACACAACATCATTACAGAGGCAGAGGGGGAAGGGTAAGAGGCAGAGACAAATCATACAACTACCCTTAAATCTGTTGCTTGGATGTGACAGCACTTCCATTAGCTGAAGCATGGCCAAGCTGACATGACATGTTGCAGGAAGTGTATTTTGTCCACAGGATAACTCTGCAAGTCACATGACAATGGAGGGGCAATGGAAGTTATAATTATTCTACAAGGAAGAGAATGAGTGTGGGAACAATAGTACAATCTTCCATAAGCACAATCATCTTAAGTGTATCCTTTGCCCCCAATAGACTACACTGAATTTTATAAGATTTGAGGTTTTGACACCTCCTGGAGTTTTTAACTCCTTAGTTAAGTCCTTGATTCTGAGTTCAATTTTTGTGCCTCTGTTCAAGTCTATTCTCCTAAGCAGTATAAGGATTAAATCCATCTTCCCTCTTATCTAGAATATACTACCAACCTACTAGGTATCACATCCTTTTGTCATCTTCTGTAATCCTACCAGGAATCTCTATGTATTTAAATTGAGTGTCTGAGAGGCCAATGAAGCTGCTAAACTTCTTAATTCTAGAAATTACTATGTCCAGGATATGCATTCTATTGACTTTCTGATACCTCAATACCTACCATTTGGATATGCCTTCTCTCAGGATGGGAAAGGCCAGGTATGAGTTGAGTAGAAAGGAGTTTAGAGGGTTATTTTAAGATCTTATTAGGCACTGAGTTCTTTTGCTATGGAGGCTCTACTCTGAATCATATCAAACATATTAAAAAATTCATCCCACACTAAATAAAATTTTTGGCTGTAAATTTTTTGAAAGGATGTTTATAATTTTACTTTTGAAGTTATTTGGTTCTATGCAGGATTTGATTTAGGGTTGGCTATCATTTGTCAGCTATTACCATGTGTACTTAAGACATGTTTCAAAGTACGAAATTCCAACTTTCAAAATTATATTCATATGCAATGAAATTTGTAGTAATACTGAATTTGACAATGAATATAGCTGACATAGTGTTATATTTGTAGGTTTTAATTAAGCACTCATTACTTTCAACTTTTAACTTTTCTTACATTATGTGGAGCCTATACATACATTTTTAGGACTCCAGAATTTTTGTGGGCCTCTGAAGAGCTCATAGGCTCCAGGCTTTGTGCCTATGCTGCCCAATGAATTAAGTAGCCCTGAAGATGCATTATCCCAGAACTATCTACTCTGGTTTAGGAAAAAAACACATCCTCAAAACATGGAGCCCAGAAAAATGGAAATAACAAGTCAGGTATTTTCCAAAGGTCAAAGAGTAGAATCTATGTGTGAGACTCCAGGGCACTTTGAGATTAAGCCTGAAAATAAAATTGAATGGGAGGAAGGGTGGGACAGTGTGCTTACGCAGTAAGATCACTTCAGGCATTGGTGCCTCTATGGCCACTGTGGAGATTGGAGCTGCTGAAAAACTAGCCTTTAATTATAGTACATTTTTTATGATTGATTTTGGCCAAAGATCACTTTCTAGCTCCAAATGATCACTTCCCTAGTCTCTAGAAATCCTTGTTGATTCCATTCTTGCCCTCTCCAGTTTTCTGAGAGATCCCTGTTGCTCCCCCAGGAGATACTTTTTTCTCCTCTGTGGCCCCAGGATCCCTGCCTTAGGCATTTGGCTGCCCTGCACTTTCAATGAAGTTTCACTGACTCCACTCTCAGGAAATCTATATCCTTTCTGATGTGTTTCTCTCTTGATTTTACATCTCTAATGGAAATTGTCCTTCTGCAGGAGAACTATATTTCTGCTCCCAAGATTCAGTGATTTCCATGCCCAGGTTTCACTCCCTTATATTTATTCTATTCCTCTTAGTGTCATGCAGTCTTGAAGATTAAAGGATTTGCTTGACCGTGATGGAGCATCTCAGCCCTCTGACTTCCATTCCCCATTGAATTCATGTTTCCAGGCTGAAGAGGACCACTGGGTTTCCAATTGATTTTGAAGCAGAGATGATTGATATACCATCAGTAAAATTGTTTCTATAGCTTCTCTTTTGTGATAAAAATCAACTATCTCTTTACCTAATCTCAGCAAAAGAACTTCTAGATTCTAATTCCTATTTCTTTTTGTTTAAAAAATATATTTTTCAAACTTATTAACGATGCCCTGATGAAGTCCAAAATTATGAGCCTGACCTCAGACCTAATCTCATGAAATGTGATGACAAGACATTTTGTCAAGCTAGCTTTTAGGAAGTTGTCTGCTCAGGGTAGAGCTTTTCTGAAGAGAAGTGGACTTTTGCCTGCCCCAATTCTGGGCAGATTTGGAGAGAGGTTAATGAGATGCAAGCTAGCACATCATGAGTGAGGCTGATAGTGGGAAAACCTAGAGCTGAGGATGTTTTGAATGGCCTGACCCACCAGGCCAGACTTTAGTTAAGGTGTCTGAGTGACCTGACAGTATCACTGAAACCTCTGGTGGCTATGTGAGTGATGTCCTCTGAAGTTATGTAGTTTGTACACTGTGGGTCTGTCGAAGGGAACTGAGCCTGCTAGGTGAGAAATTATGTTAAGAGTAGGACAAACTATGCCGAAACTGGTGTTGCTCAGTGGATAGAGCACTGGCCTGCGGACTGAAGGGTCCCAGGTTCGGATCTAGTCAGGGGCATGTACCTTGGTTGTGGGCACATCCCCAGTGGGGGGTGTGCAGGAGGCAGATGATCAATGTTTCTAACTTTCTATCTCTCTTTCTTCCTCTTGTGGGAAATCAACAAAATACATTAAAGAGAGAGAGAGAGAGAGTAGGATAATCTAGCAGAGGGCAGAGCCTCAGCTGACCTGGATGTCAAAACAGGAAGAGCTATCCTCTGAGGTCTAGAAGTAATCATGCATTTCGAGACTTCATGAAAATAACTACTGCTGTATCCTCCAAAACGTAGCCACTAGCCACATGCCATTATTGATACTTGAAATGTGTCTAGTGTAACTGAGAAACTAACTTTGAAACTTTATTTACTTGTAATTAATTTAATTTTAAAATTGATAATAAATTCAGTTCTTGGGAAATTTTCATGTGTGATTGAAATAATGGTATATACATGTAATTTTCAGCTATAAATTATATGAAATTTAAACACACAAAATATTTCCTACAAAAATTAGTGTCCAAATTGATATGGGCTATAAGTGTAACATACACACTGATTTCAAACACTAAGTATGAAAAATTTTTAAAATATCAATAATTTTATATTTATTTCATGTTGCTATAATAAATTTGTATTGGATTAAATAAAATTATCATTAATGTATTTTGTTATATAGATTAATATATTCTTAAAACACATAAATTAATTTATTTTATTGAGTAAGATATATCTCAATATAAATAAGTTAAATATTTATATACTTTATGTAAAATATATAATTATATAAATTTAAAATATGTAATTTTAAAATATATTAATATACCATTACAATTAATTTTACCTGTTTTTCTTTACTTTTTAAATCTGACTTCTAGAAATTTTAAAATTACATATGTGATTTATATTTTTATTAAACAGTGCTGCTCTCTTACAGATTCATGTATATCCTCTAGATTTTTTAATAATATAATTTTAATGGTCAAATACCATACAAATAACTTAATAACCTTTTTCTACTTCTCAATATACCAAGAACATTATATAAATAGGTATTCACCCAGGTTTACAAGTATTAAAATAAATCAGATCCATGCTTGTTGGGATAAACTTCTTACAGAGCCAATTATATAACTTGAATCTCAATTTCTTAATTAAATTTTTTCCTAAAATATCAAAGGCAGAAAGCTAGCAGGTGAGGAACTCTGGACAATTCAATGTGTTTCCAGGAATCTGAGTAGAGACTTGGATGAAAGGAGTGTGTATGTATGAGCTAAGCCTTTCATATTGCATTTGCCCTGGTTGCAGTAACAATAACAGACTATTGTCTGTCAGTAGTATCTATGAGCTATTCTCTCATACAGGTTTATGGTCAAGCAATAATACTATTTTTAGGAGGTGACTCTATATTGTTGAAAAATCAGGTAGTAGCCACAGACTGCCTCTAAGCAACAGATTTATGGACTTGCTGCATTTAGAGCCTTATAAGAGCACAGGGAGTAATGAAGCCTGAAAATAGATTTTTTATAAGAAAATTTAAATGTCAGCTTTTGAAGTTCAACTCAAATATAGCAAATCTGGACTTCTCATATATAAGGGATAATTATTTTGTACGTATGCCTGCATATACTGGCATAGAAAGAAAGGCTAAAATTACTTCACAAATTTCCAGATCCCAAAGCAATAGTTAATGGTCTCAATATTCCTTGCACAGTAAAAATTATCGAGACAATATTCATTATTGATACTACTTCTCAGAGAAGTATTAATACACTGTATAAAAATCATGAGTTTCTAGTGCTTCGAAGATTGATATTTAAATCCTGGATGCGCATTTACTGGTTGTGTGACCTTAGAATATATTTTAACTTTCCTAAACCTCAGTTGAAAGGAAGTAATATACTATTGAATGTACTATTGAAAGGAAGCAATAGTATATGCATTGTGCATCAATGTGAATTTCAAACTTAGTATTGCATTCAATAGATCCTTTAAACATTTATTATGTGCTAGCCCATAATAGTAATATAAGATAAACCATCAGTAAATATTCTCTTTTTTCTTCCTTTCCACCTTAGGTCACTTAAATATCTAACTTGGGTGCATTAGAGAATATAGAAGTAAGAGAACAGAAATAAGAAAAAATAGAAATAAAGCATAACGCACTGCCACAACAGACTAATAAACCTATATATAACTTTAGGTTTTTGTTTTTTTTCTCATTTCACTTGTCTGTAATAATTTATTTTTAAAAGACATTTGAGAGGGAGTTTACTGAAATATATCATTTACTCTTTCCTTTAATTACACCGACATTGGTGGTCATCTCAACATAACTGGAAATTGACGATTATTATTCTCACATTTTTAACCTTCATCTGTAGGGTTGCAATATGAAGACTTGAGTTTCTATATTCAAGAGTTAAATAACAAAACACGATTGAAGTATATATACTTATTTTGAGGCTTTATTACACATCATATCAAACATCAAGATGCATGCCTATTTCCAATTAAACAAATTAGATGGATAGTTATAAAAACTGAGATTAGTTGACTAACTACATTGTTCTGTACTGTAGATAGTTAATGAATTATTAATTTTGATTTAGTTGGGTGCTTTCTTTCTATGACTTGGAGATCACATTTTGTTTTTCAAATTACAAACCTTTTTTTTGTAGGCTCTCCTACTCTGTGTCCCTGGGAAAGCACTCCATCCAAGTTACTTAGCAGATAAAAAGCTGTATGTGTTGTATGTCAAGGTTTCTCAGACTTTAGGGAATCATCAGAATCCCCGCAAGGTTTGTTAAAGCAAAGATTGCTAGTCCCCATCTCTAGAATCTTTGACTCAGGAAGTCTGGAGAAAGATCTGAGAAGTTGCATTTCTAACACGTTCTCTGGTGATTCTCATACTCCTGGTACATGGACAACACTTTGAGAGCCACAAATGTGTTTGCAACGACTAGAATCCAGAGGATCAAAAACACACCATTCGTGAGGGAACTACACTTAAATAAGTCAGGGTGCAGGTAAATATACAGAAGACATTTGGTTTTTACCTCAAACTGCTTACTGTGTGGTAAGAGTTAGAGTCTGGAAGCCATGGTTTTGGTGCTGAGAACAGTGAAGTTCCAGTTTTCCACTCATTCGGAAAATTCTCCAGGGAAAGTCACTTCCCTTCTCTCTGGGCTTCAGGGCTGCCAGCAAAGGATAGGTTTTGAGTATCAATGAATTATGAGATGCTAAGCCACTATATCAATCAAAGTTATTATGTTTATTAAGTGTGAAGTCAAATAAATGGGGAGCTTAATATCATTGGAAGAAATATATGCAGTCTAAACACTAATGCAAACTAAGAGGGGCAGGGAGGACTGAGTGAGAAAGAGCCGGTTTGGCAGAGTCCTGGGCTGAGGCTAAGAGACACTCAGTACCATCTACTCTGTCAAAGCTTTAGAAAACAGCTGCTGAAAATCTGGGAGTGAATTATACGAGCTGCAGCCCAACTACCTAACTATGGAATCCAGGGTTCCAGCAAATTGTAGCAATAAACAAGAGTCCCCTGGACTCTTGCTCAACAGTGACACCACAGGACAATGACTGAAAATAGTGCTGGGAGACTGACAGGTTCTGTCTGAAACTTAGAAGAGGTCTGATTCCCTTTGTATCCATATTCCTAGGGGTTACTGAATGATTTTCTGGAGAGGGGAGGCCTCAGAAGAGAGACTCTATACTCGTTCACTGAAGGCAGTTAGATTTAAAGTGATTACCCAGAAAAATAAAGAAAAATGACCCATATGTGTACATTGAAATTGGTGATTGGAGTCATGCCTGGAATATAGTGTTTCTGCCATGGGGAGAACCATCCAGGTCTCATTCTTCTGTATCTGCATCTGTAGAGAAACAGATAAATCAGATAAGGAGCAGTTGTCACAGTCTCACCCTGTTGTGTCTATGGATGCTAAGGACTGCTTGAATGATGTTAGGCATTAAGGATTTGCTGGTTAGATTTCTGTTTCTCGGCAGAAGATAGCCTCTCCCACTAAAAACCTAGAAATTCTGGGTAAATATAGCCAACATTCTTTAAAATGCATTAGTGAACACTCAAGAGAATATAGCAGTTCCATAGGGCCTTCAAAGCAAAAGAAATTTAGAACAATAGCTATGAATGCAAATAACATGGAGTCTACCTTAGAGGGAAGAGGATTTTCAGTCCTAGTAACCAAGAATCTGACGTGTTAA
This sequence comes from Antrozous pallidus, assembly GCA_027563665.1. NCBI lineage: Eukaryota > Metazoa > Chordata > Mammalia > Chiroptera > Vespertilionidae > Antrozous > Antrozous pallidus. The sequence continues at coordinate 82,911,936 of CM050517.1, forward strand.
CACCCACACGAGTACAGAATATGAAGTCCTGAAGCCAGAAGGTAGAGATGAATGTAAGACCACCAACCCATGCTCCTGCCCCAATAAAGCTAGAACACTTGCTGTATCAAACTGCCAGTGAAAGGGTAAACTAGAAAAAATTCACTCACTAACTCAGGAGAAACACTGTGGATTGCCTGGATAGTAAAAACATTTCCTCTAGGATTATATAGCTATGGGCTTTCCCATAAGCAGTTTGAGGTTTGAAATAGCATTACTTACGTTGTCTGGGAACCCCCAAAGCTGGGAAATTAATGTAAAACTTAGTCCCAAGATGCGAAAGCAAATTGGAAACATTTTTAGAAGGCATATTCCCAAGCAAGGCTGTGGAGCATTTCTATATATGAAGATGAGTTCACAATTCAAAATTATAAAACAAATATTAAAATAATAGTTCAGAAGGAAACATTGGTGCGTGCGCACACCCACACCCACACCCACACCCACACCCCCCCACACACACACAAACACAAGAATTTTAGACACCCAAAAATTAACAGAAAGGAGGAACAGAATATCAGTTAGGGACAGAAGTGGGGGTAAGAAGTATCTACTCTAAGCACATGTTATCTGAAGATGGTGGCTCTCCTGAACTCTGTGTTGAGAGGATCTAAGGTCATATCCAGGCTTAATGGAAGAGCATAATTGCCATGTATAGTGTTGTCTTCCTATTGGCAAAGTTTGTTTATTTTCTCTCTTTGGATCAGGGATGCCAAGAACTATCAGGCAATTATTGATAAAATAGTTTATAAAAGAAAGAAGTAGCATTGAAATGCTAAGTCCTCTATAATGTCTTCCCCAACCTACTCCCTTTATCTGTTCCCATTGCACATTGTACAGTCACTTATTATTATAACCTTATCAGAGACTAAGATTAGAGTTTTACAAGTCTGCCTCCAGCACTAGGCAATGAGCTCTTTGGAGGAAAGTGGAATGACAGTTTGTTCAAGTAACCCTAGGGTCTATCAAAGCACTTGGCACATAGCATGGGTTTAATAATAAAAAAAAAAGTGTGTACACTTGAACTAAAGGACAGGAGTAAGTGAGAGAATTTAAAATCAGAAGATAGTATCATGTTTAATATAAGCAAGCATTTCATTTTTTATGTTGTCTTTTCAGACAAATGAAAAATCATTCACTTTATCCAAAGCACTAAACAAAAAAAATTGACATCACTTATTTATTTTTGTATCCCTCCCCCTCCTCCAGCATTTGTCACTGTTCTTGGCATGCCATGGGTGCTCAGCAAATTCTGATAGATCAGCATTTCTGAAACAAAGCTTCTTTAACTCTTAGCTAAGCTACCTGTCTTCCTGGAATCCTAGAACCCTTGGCCTGAGTAGTGATACCAGCTGGTTGGGAGCATCAAAGACACCCATCAGCCCCCAGCAGACAGTCCAGGTGGGGCACAGGAAGTAAACTAATGAAAGGGTTAGCAGCAGAACTGCCTCATATGCCTTCTAAAAGCCACTATTTTTACTCTTCCCAAGATATTTCCCACTTCAAAATTGTTGCCCTTTTCGTCTTGATCTGTCTTTTACTTCTCAATTAAGTTTTAGGCTTTCTTTCTTCCAGTTTCAAACCAAAATTCTCTCCCCAGAGATATCTCTCCAAACATGGTTTTATGGGGAAGGCTAACAGACCTGGACTGTAGAGTGTTAACGGCTCCTTTGATATGGATGGGAGCACAAACAGCCCTCTCACCTCCAGGGAGTGCTGCCAAACAGGCAACCACTTTAAATAGACAGAACTCAAGCCCTCCTCCCCTTCATTATACCCCACATCCGAAATCTCTATCCATCATTCACACTCCTGTTTGGTCTGGACAAGGGAGTAACTTTGGCGAGGTTCTCAGAATATTCTTCATGAACTCCGGCATTCCTCTTTGCGGTCCAGTCAACCACAGTGGATTATTTCAGTTTCCCCTTTTAACGGAATTTTAGGAGTTAGTGGACAAATTTAAAGACTCATGCCGTTGAGAGATCAAATTACTTGGAGTATAGCAGAATGGAAAGATAAAAAAGCTCTGCAGAAGAAATAGCATTTGAGCAAGACCTTGAGGGAAATGAGGAAAGACAGTTCCTGGGGACAGGGAAGATCACACACAAAGATGGAGAAGATGGGAGGTGCCCATGGGGCACAGCAAGAGTCATGGTCTGACCAACATGTCATAAATATAACAGGATGAATGGAGATGAGAAATTAAAAAGTGATGTTAATACATTGGTTGGGATCAGATGGTGAATCCAAAAGAACTCCAAGTTCTTCTGTGGCAATAACCAAAACCACAGCCATTTGAGTATCTACCATGTGCCAGGTTCTGTCATAGCCACTGAGGTTACCGAGTCATCTCAGACACAGGCCTCAAAGTCCCCTCTAGGAACTCACAGTCTAGTATCTAGCCACTAGAATCTTGAGAAACACACATCCTATCTAATAAAAGAATAATTTGCAGATTGACCATCACTCCAACACACAAGAGGGCTGCCCCCATGTGCTCAAAGATCCTGCCCCCATGTGGACACAAGATGGCCACCACAAGGTGACCAGCACGGAGGGCAGTTGGGAGGGACCAGGCCTGCAAGGGAGGTCAGTTATGGGTGATCAGGCTAGCAGGAGAAGCAGTTAGGGGTGACCAGGCCAGCAGAGGAGGTCATTGAGGGCAAACAGGCTGGCAGGGGAGCAGTTAGACATCAATTAGGCTGGCAGGGTAGTGGTTAGGGGGTGATCAGCCTGGCAATCAGGGAGGCAGGCAGGTGAGCAGTCCTGGATTGTGAGAAGGATGTCCGACTGCCCATTTAGGCCTGATCCTGGACATCCCTCGAGGGGTTCCAGATTGGAGAGGGTACAGGCTGGGCTAAGGGACATCCCCCGCATCCCATGCATGAATTTTGTTCACCAGGACTCTTGTTATAAAATAAGGGCATTTTACCATGTGACTTAACAAGGTGCCTTAGAAGACAGAAGCACAAGTTCAAGGTCACTGCAGGAGAAATTGAATTTGTTTGCTTAGTTTTTACCTTTTGACCTCCTTCATCCATTTCCCACACACCCTACCTCTGGCAACTACCAATCTATTCTCTGTTTCTATGAGTTATTTTTTAAGATTCGATATAAAAGTAAGAACATACATTATTTGTCTTTCTCTATCTGACTTATTTCACTTAGCATAATACCCTTAAGGAACATATTATTGCAATGGCATTTTTTTCTTTTTTTAATGGATAAATAATATTTATTGTGTATATCACATTTTCTTTATTTAGCAATTAATGAGTAGTTACATTGTTTTTATGTCTTGGCTATTGTAAACAATGCTGCAGAGAACATGGGTCTGCAAATGACTTTTTGAGATACTGATTTCATTTCCTTTGGATATATATGGCAGTTCTTTCTTTAAAGTTTGGAGAAATCTCCATACTATTTTCCACAGTGTCTGCACCAATTTACATTCTCACCAACAGTGCATAAATGTTCCCTTTACTCCACATCCTTTCCAACACCTGTTATCACTTGTCTTTTTACTAATAATCATACTACTAGGTGTGAGGTGACATATCACTGTAGTTGGTTTGCATTTCCCTAATGATTAGTCATGTTGAGTGCCTTTTTGTATATCTGTTAGCCATTTGGATATATTTTTTGGAAAAATTTCTATCCCTTTGCCTATTTTTAAATTGGATAATTATTATCATTTTGCAATTGAGTTGTATGAGTTCCTTATATATTTTAGATATTAACCCTTCATCAGATATGTGGCTTGCAAATATTTTCTCCCAGTCTGTAGGTTGCTTTTTCATTTTGTTGATTCTTTCTTTTGTTGTGCAGAAGCTTTTTAGTTTGATATAGCTCCACTTGCTTTTGCTGTTTTGCCTTTTAGATGTCATATTTAAAAAAATCATTGCCAAGCCTATTGTTGAGAAGTTTTTTTCTCTATATTTTCTTCTAGGAGTTTTATGATTTTAGGTCTTATGTTTAAGTCTTTAATCTATTTAGAGTTAATTTTTGTGGATGATATAAGGTAGGCATCTAGCTTCATTTATTTGCATGTGAATATTCAATTTTCCTAGCATCATTTGTTGAACAGACCATCTCTTCTCTATTGTGTATTCTTGGCTCCCTTGTCAAATATTGGTTAAACATGGGAGGAGGTGAATTTCAACTGGGCTTTGGAGAGTAAGATAATCTGAGGTATTGTTGAAGGTCAAAGCAAGGGTATTTGGATCATTGGAGTACTGGTAAATATTTAACAACCAGCAGGAGTTAATGTAAGGTCCTGGTTTGTAGCAATAGAAGATTTCTATTGTAAATGCTTTTATGATAGCCAATTTCAAACTAACAAAGCAAACTCAAGCAGCTTGCAAAAATCTCCGGCAAATTATCAATGGGCTCTTATGAGCCCATAAAGGTTGCTGTATCCAGCACACCACTGCCGGGTGTGAACATGCCTAATCTGAAATGACTCTCAGACATCTAGGTGACTAGAGAGAATTACAGGTGGGTTGCTCCCATGAGAGGGTGAGCCAAAGCAGGGTCTTTGAAGTCCCAATGGCCTTATTTATTTGGCAGAATGGCACTGAGAAGTTAATTTTCAGGCCCCTAAAGCAGCTCGGCTGTGAATCTATTTTAGGCTTAAAAGGTAGGTACCACTTCACCAGTTTAAAAGCACCAATTAAGACAGTATTTCAGGTGATATACAAATTAAAAACTAACCTCAGATGAACATGATGACCAACATGCTCTTGGAATTATCTTTTCCAAACAGCCCTCAGTAAACTCCAAGGATTTCCACTGATGCCTGTACAGTATTTCCCATAATCATTTACTGCCATCTGCTGGGTGAAGTGATGCAACACTCAAGGACAAAGTGCAGCTCAAGAACCACTTGAACTCTTAAGTAGCTAGGCTCTTAGTCTTTTGCTGTCATGAAAATATACCCAAAGCAAAGCCCTGAAAATATACCCAACCGATTTTTTTTGTCAAAATTCTAAAAGTGATGCAATAGAGGAAGGATAGCCTATTCAACATGGGGTGCAGGATATTCAACTGGATATTCATAGACAAAACTAAAAACCCTGCCCTAAACCTCACATTTTTGTGCAAAAATTAATCCAAACTTTTGGGTCATAGAAAATGGAAAACATAAAACTATAAAACTTTTAGATGAAATCGCCGAAGAAAATATTGAGGATCTGAGAAACCAAGATGGCAGCCTACATAAACACCTAAACTGCTGCCTTGCACAACAGTATCAAAACTACAACTAAAGGACAAAATGGACACCATCCAAAACCACAGGAAAGCTGTCTGATTGGAAATTCTACAACTAGAAGGAAAGAAGAAAGCACATTGAGACTCAGAGGAGCTGCAAAAGGCTGAGATACAGAGATGCACGTGTGGAGAGGACGGGCTGAGTCCAGGGCGGCTGAGTGCATGGCTGGATTTCTAAAGCAAGAAGGAGATGGAAACTCCCAACTGTGCTGAACTCCAGTCCTGGGAGAAACTCAGGGAAACCAGACTCATTTGGGGGGAATCTGGAGTGTCAGGAAAAGAGAAAGCACACTGAGACTCAAGGGAGCTGCAGAAGGCAGAGGTGCAGAAGTGCGTGAGTATAGACAGGACTGATTGCTGAATGCACGGGCAGCTGAGTGTGCAGCTAGTTTTCTAAAGTGAGAGGGAGACAGAAGCTCCTGACTGTCTTGAACTTCAGTTCCAGGTGAGTTTCTGGGAACCCAGACTCATTCGGGGAGAAACTGGACTGTCTGGCAGTAGGCAAAACTCAAGGGTGGCTTTCTCTCAGAGGTGCTTGCAGCAATTACCGAGGGACACTGAAACCCAGGGGCCTCATAGCGCAGGGCTTACAGGAAACCAGTCTCTGTGCTGAGACTCCAACCCATCCAAGCTGAGCACAGAAGCTTTTGCAAATCTTATCTCATAAGGGTGTCTCCAGCACAGAAGTTCTCCCAGTGTAGACACAGCTTATCCTCACAGCCAGTTGGCTTGGAGGTCAATTCCTCTCAGTGATACCAACAACAATCAAGACTTAACTACAACAAGGCTGTGCACACAGTCCACAAAGGGGTGTACCAAGAATGTCTACTTCAGGTAACTGGGGAGGCTGAGCCACTGGGCATTATAGGACACCTAGCACACAAAGCTACTCTACCAAATCAGGGAAGCAGCAAAAATGTGGAGACAAAGAAACAGATCACAAAGGAAAGACATGGAGGAAAGCAAATGACTGAATATAGAGTTCAAAACCATGGTTATAAGGTTTTTCAAGAATTTCCTAGAAAAGGCCAATAAATTTAACAAGACCCTCAAGGATATAAAAAAGGACCAACTAGAAATTAAATGTACACTGACTGAAATAAAAAATATACAGAGACCTAAGAGCAGGCTAGAGGAAAGCAAAAATCAAGTCAAAGATTTTAAATAAAAAGAAGCAAAAAACACTCAACCAGAAAAGCAAAAAGAAAAAAATAATTCAAACATTTGAAGATAGTGTAAGGAGCCTCTGGGACAACTTTAAGCGTACCAACATCCAAATTATGAAGAGAGAGAGCAAGCTACTGAAAACCTATTTGAAGAAATAATGACAGAAAACTTCCCCTACCGAGTGAAAGAAATAGACTTAAAAGTCCAGGAAGCACACAGAACCCCAAACAAAAGGACTCCAAAGAGGATCACACCAAGACACATCATAATTAAAATGCCAATAGCAAAAGACAAAGAGAGAATATTAAAAGCAGCAAGAGAAAAACACTTACTTACCTACAAAAGAGCACCCATAAGATTGTCAGCTGATTTCTCAACAGAAACCATGCAAGTCAGATGGGAGTGGCAAGAAATATACAAAGTGATGAATAGCAAGAACCTACAACCAATATTACTCTACCCAGTAAAGCTATCATTCAGAATTGAAGGTCAGTTAAAGAGCTTCACAGATAAGCAAAAGCTAAAGGAGTTCATCACCACCAAACCAGTATTATATGAGATGCTGAAAGGTATTCTTTAAGAAGAGGAAGAAGAAGAAAGAGGTAAAGATAAAAATTATGAACAACAAATACATGTCTATCAACAAGTGAATCTAAAAATCAAGTGAATTAAAAATCTGATGAACAAAAAACTGGTGAATATAATAGAATCAGGGCATAGAAAGGGAGTAGACTGACAATTCTCAGGGGGAAAAGGGTGTGGGGGTGTGGGAAAAGACTAGACAAAAATCGTATACCTATGGATGAGGACAGTGGTGGGGAGGTAAGGGCAGAGGGTGGGGTGGGAACCATGTAGAGGGGAGCTATGGGAGGAAAAAGAGGAACAATTGTAATAATCTGAACAATAAAGATTTATTAAATTAAAAAACAAAATATTCAGGATCTAAGGCTTGGTAAAGTGTTCTTAAACATACAATAAAAGCATAATTCATAAAAGAAAAAGAATGGATACATTAGACTTCATCAAATTAAAAGGCTTATTCACAAGACCCTACTGAGAATGTAACTACAGGAACAGACCAGGAGAGATAAATGTATCTGATAAAGAACACCTACCTAGAATTTATTTAAAAAATCCTCAAAATGCAAAACAAACAAAGAACCAAACCCAAACTGTTTAATTAGTATAAAGGTAAAAAATAAACATAATAAAACATGAAAAAGTATATCACCAAAAGGCATATAGATAGATGGCAAACAAGCACATACAAACACATCAACAATTATCAAATAGGGAGATGTAGTAAGATCATCCTCCATCACACACCCATCAAAACAACAAAAATGATATATAATGACAACCCAGAATGCTAGGGGAAATTAGGAAAACCCGAATCTTTCATACATTATGGATGGTGATGTAAATGACACAACCACTCTGAAAAATAGTTTGGAAGTCTCTCAAAAAAAATAAATATTCACTTAATACACAGCCCAGCATTCATCCTTTTGGGCATTTATCCAGAGAAATACAAACTTAGCTCCACACAAAAACCTCCACATGATTGTATATAGCAGTGTTATATACTAAAAAAAGAGCTAAAAACTGGAAAACATCCTACAAGAGGTGAACATTTAAGCAAACTATGTACATCTATAACAAGAATACAGCTCATCAATTTAAAAAAGAGGAATAACAAACCGATATATGCAACAACTTGGGAAGACCTCAAGGACTCTGTACAGTGAAAAAAAGCCAATTATCAACAACTCGCATACCATATGATTCTATTTCTATAACACCCTTGAAATAATATGGGGATGGTGGAGGGAGGAAGTGGGTGTGACCATCCAGGGGTAGCACTGGAAGTCTTTGAGGTGATGATGTACTTTCTTTTACCCATTTTGGACTTCCTGTTTCAAAGATGCCATCACTAGGAAAATGAGGTGAAGAATACATAGGACAATCTGCACTATCTCTGCAACTTCCTGTGAAGCTGCAATTATTTCAAAATAGAAAAAAGAAATGCTAGTTGAAAATTAATGTACTTGTGTGGCTAGATATGAACAAATTAGCTCTTCATAGTGCCTTCTAAGGGTAGGAATCCAGTTTACTAATCATACTTCTGCTGAACCTCTTTACTACCTTCTCTAAGCATCAATACTTATACTCCAGTACATGGATGAATTCTATCACACTTAGAATATTTTAATGCATCTGATTAAATAATTTATATGTCTAAGTCTATTTAATGTCAAACATGGGTCCATATGAATGTCATTTTTTAAATATATAGTTTTATTGATTAGAGAAGCAGGGAGAGGGAGAGAGACAGAAACATCCTATCTAATAAAAGAGTAATATGCAAATTAACCATCACTTCACTACACCCACAAGCAACACGCACAAGCCACACCCACAAGCCAATCAGGAGTGATTATGCAAATTAACCCTAACCAAGATGGCTACAGCCACGGAGAGAGCAGGAGGGAGGCTTGGGTCTCCCAGACAATGGAGGAAGTCAAGCTTTCCACACACCCTGATAGGCCCAGCCCTCCACTCAAGGCTACAAAGATTCAATTATGGAAGATAAATAAATCCCAACAGAAATGGTGGACACCACGGAGCTGGAGAGAGCAGGAGATTGGGTTGCTCCTGATGATAAAAGAAGCCATGTTTTTACAACCCTGGCTCATCTTGGCCTCCACTCAAGGCTACAAAGTTGCAATTATAGAAGGTAAATAAATCCCAACAGAAATGGCTGTCACCATAGAGGGAGCAGGAGGCTTGGCTCTGCTCTAGGCTACAAAGTTTCAATTGTACAAGATAAATAAATCCCAGATACCAGGCCTCTGTTTGGGTAGACAGGGGGCATGGCCAGTCTGCAAATCACTATAGGCCTCTCACCCAGGCCACCCCAAACCCCAAAGGAACCCCCACCCTCATTCAGGACACCCTTCAGGGCAAACCAGCTGGCCCCCACCCATGCACCAGGCCTCTATCCTATCTAATATAAGAATAATATGCAGACTGACCATCACTCCAACACACAAGATGGCTGCCCCCATGTGGTCAAAGATCCTATCCCCATGTGGACACAAGATGGCCACCACAAGATGGCCAGGAGGGGAGGGCAGTTGGGAGGGACCAGGACTTCAAGGGAGGGCAGTTGTGGGTGATAGGCCAGCTGGGTAGGGCAGTTGGGAGGGACCAGACCTGAAAGGGAGGACAGTTGGGGGCAATCAAGCCTGCAGGGGAGGGCAGTTAGGGGTGACCAGGCTAGTAGAGGAGGGAAGTTGGGGCGACCACGCCTGCAGGGAAGGGCAGTTGTGTGGAACCCAGGCCGGCAGAGGAGGACAGTTAGGGTTGACCAGGTCTGCAGGAGAGGGCAATTAGGGGTGACCAGGCCTGCAGGAGAGAGCAATTAGGGGTGACCAGGCCTGCAGAAGATGGCAGTTAGAGGCAATCAGGCTTGCAGGGGAGTGGTTAGGGGGTTATCAGGCTGGCAGGCAGAAATGGTTAAAGGCAATCAGGAAGGCAGGCAGGTGAGCAGTTGGGAGCCAGCAGTCCTAGATTGTGAGAGGGATGTCCAACTGCCTGTTTAGGTCTGATATTAGTGGGATCGGGCCTAAAAGGGCAGTAGGACATCCCTCAAGGGGCCCCAGATTGGAGAAGGTGCAGGCTGGGCTGGGGGACACCCCTCCGCCAATGCACAAATTTCGTGCACTGAGTCTCTAGTCTATGATGAGAGAGAATAATTGATTAGCTGCCTCCTGCACACCCGTTATTGGGGATCAAGGCCACAATCCGGACACTTGCCCTGACCGGGAATCGAACCATGACCTCTTGGTTCATAGGTCAATGCTCAACCACTGAGCAATGCTGGCTGGGCAACATCATCATTTTTGAAATGCATTTTTACCAATTGTGTATTAGGTGTTAAATAAAGGTTAGTGAGTGAATGAGCTATATATCAATTAACTGTACATTCATTTTTAGAAACAGAAGAATAAACGAGTAAATAATTTCATAAAATAGCCATGGGAGTTTAGTGTTTCTACAGGAAATATTTTAGAGAGTGAAAGCGCCTTATCTTACAGAAACAGGCAGTCCTCATTTCCTAAAGCTGAACATTTCAAGATGGCCAGCAGGGGGAGAACTATTCCTTAGTTTATAGTTGAAATCTAACTATCTGTGGCTACAGGAGTTTCCTATGTTTAATTTTATCCAAGGCTTACATTTATAGCACTAACTATGTTTCTAAAATGACAGTTGTTTTTTTATTCCTACTGCTGTTATATTCATAAACTTGCAAATTCCCCATCTACCATCAGACTTACTAACTATCCTGTCAATATGACCTCCTCCATCCTCAATTATTTTTAAATTGCAATAAAAACAAACACACACACACACACAAAAAAAAAACAAAATTTACCATCTTAACCATTTTTAAGTATACAGATTAGTAGTGGTGAGTATAGCCTCATTGTTATGACAAGCTATCCTATATAATAAAAGAGAAACATGCAAATTCGACCATACCTTTGCTCTTGATTGGCTATGCTACCAGCCAATCAGGAGTAGGAGGGGGGGCAAGTGGCACGAGTGCAGGGCCCCTGGGGTGGAGAGGAAACGGTGGTGGTGGCAGCAAGCCCCAGCCCTCTGGTGCTCTGAGGGGAAGAGGTGGCAGGGAGCGCCCGGCCCCTAAGGGGTTTTAAGCAGAAGTGGCAGCAAGCGCCCAGCCCCCAGGGCCAAGTGGTTGCAGGCAGCTGGGGCTGAGCTGAGCAGGGTGATGGCTGAGTGCCTAAAAATAATTGAGGCTGGAGGAGGTCATATTGACAGGATAGTTGGTAAGTCCGATGGCAGATGGGGAATTTGCAAGTTTATGAATATAACAGCAGTAGGAATAAAAAAAAACAACTGTCATTTTAGAAACATTGTTAGTGCTATAAATGTAAGCCTTGGATAAAATTAAACATAGGAAACTCCTGTAGCCACAGATAGTTAGATTTCAACTATAAACTAAGGAATAGTTCTAGAGGCTTTAGGCCTTGGGCAGGCTGGGGGTGAGCCATCATTTGGACATCCCCTGAGGGCTCCCAGTATGTCAGAGGGGGCAAGTTGGGTTGAGGAACCACTCACCCCCAGTGCATGAATTTTGTGCACCAGGCCCCTAGTATTATATAAAAGAAGGATCTCTTACCCTTTGAGATAACATGGAAGGACCTGGAGAGTATTATACTAAGTGAAATAAGCCAGTCAGAGAAAGATAAGTATCACATAATCTCACTCATATGTGGAATCTAATGAATAAAATAAACTGATGAACAAATAGAGCCAAGATGTTGAAGCATGCAACAGACTGACATATTTCAGAGGGAAGGAGGAGAGGGGAGAGATTAACCAAAAGAACTTATATGCATAAAGGCATAACGCATAGATACAGACAATAGTGCAGTGAAGGGTTAGGGAAGGGGCAGGAGTAGGGTAAAGAGGAACAATGTGGGGGGCAAGGTAGGGGACCTCTGTAATACTTTCAACAATAAAGATAATTTTTTTAAAAAGAAGATACAATATAAAACAATAGAAGGACATTTAAAGGGGGGATAGCAGGCATAAAAAAATAATAGTCCTATCTAATAAAAGAGAAACATGCAAATTGATCAAACCTCCACTATGCCCACAAGCCGTGCCCACCAGCCAATCAGGAGCAAGTATGCAAATTAATCAAACCAAGATGGTGGTTGATTTGCATATCCAAGCACAGAGTGAAGACTGAAGATTGCGTAGAAGGAAGCTAAGCACTGTAGAAGTGAGCAAAGCTGCGGAGAAGCAAGCAGGCATGGTGGCGGAGACTGCCGCAGGAAGCCCTATTCTTGCAGGAAATTTCCTGCAACGGGCCTCTAATATAGAAATAAATTACAAATAACAAAGAAGAAAATAAACATTGATAAAAAATGGAATCAAGGGTGGTACAGGGATGCTTGAGATAATCACAGTGATTGAAAATATAAAAGAAAAAGATGAATGAAATAATCAAGAAGCTAATAAAATAAATGGGGTGTTAACAATAGGAGGATGCATGGGATGATTATCACTTTCCTCTTTTTACTTTATAATATATATTTTTAAATTCCCAAAATAAAAATAAAATGTATCAATTAGAAATGTATCATTGTTAGTTTTTATTTTTTAATATATTTTTATTGATTTCAGAAAGGAAGGAAAATGCAGAATGAGATAGAAACATCAAAGATGAAAGAGATCCATTGATCAGTTGCTTTCTGCATGTTCCCACTAGGGATTGAGCCCACAAGACGGAATGTGCCCTTAATAAAATTGACCCCAGGAGCCTTCAGTCCACAGGCTGATGCTTTATTCATTGAGCCCAAACAACTAGGGCCATGGTTAGTTTTTAAAAGAGACGTTGTTAGGGAGGTTTGGGGAGGTGGTCGAAAAGCAACTTACTAGAGTCTTAAAAAGGGGGAGAGGTTGGTGAGAAAATGGTCAGGAAATGGAAACCAGTCGCTTATCTGTCCTGTCCCACAGTGAAAGACGAACACTGAGAGAGAGCCAGGGGACAGAAACAATACTGTAGAAAAATAGAGAGACAAGTATATAGTCAAAGTAAAGAGATGGACGCAGTACAGAGGCCGGAATCAGAAATGTGTGTGTGTGTGTGTGTGTGTGTGTGTGTGTGTGTGTGTGTGTGTGTGTGTGAGAGAGAGAGAGAGAGAGAGAGAGAGAGAGAGAGAGAGAGAGAGAGAGAGAGAGAGAGTCTTAATAATTAATGAAACAAAGCCATGGAGGAAGTGAGGAGTCATGTCTAGGGAAAAAAGAATCGCACCTCCTCTGTGAAGACCAAAAGGAATGTGGGCAGGTGCAAAGAGAGAAACACTGGAAAGTGGAAAGGTAAATGATAAAAGACAAAGTCTGGTGCAGTACGGCAGAATTCAGGTCAGCAGGGGCTTTTTGGAACTGTGTTGACATTGCCATAGTGAACAGCACTGCAGTGATCCCTCTTATTCACTACTCTCTGCTGTTTGAGCAAGTAGAGAGGGTGTATGTGGTTATCAGTACCCAAACTGATACTTTATGAAGGTAAACATTGTTTTTGCCTAAACGAGCTTTCTAAATTCACTTTTTTCCAGATTATAAAATTAATGCATTGTAGAGAAAGTGAGGATCACCCCAAATCCCACCACACAGATATAATCATTGTTAATATTTTTGCGAATTTACTGCTGAGAGAGGAGTGTGGAGAAATTAGGGGAGTTACAGAAGAAGAGGAGGAAAAGGGGATTCTATTGTTCTTTTCACCAAATGGATAAAAGATCATATGCTATTTTAGAAGCCATCGTTTTCAATTCCTATATTGTGAAGTTTTCCATTTTAGTAAATTTAGGTAAACACCAAATTTTAAGAGAATATTGTTACATGCATATACTATTATTACCATTTCTCTAATAAGAGTCAACCAGTTAGATTGAGTATCACTGTATTTTTCTACATTATAAATTGGCTTCTTCAGAATAACTCTGAAGAACTGATATATGAATCATAGTTTGTGAATAATTTTTAGACTTTCGGAGCGCAATTATCAAATTGCCTTTAGATATATCATAGCATCTTGTGCCACCAACCTCAGTGCCTATTAACACTAGAGATATGCATTCTTTAATCCTTTCCCATATAGTAAGATGTCATTAGCATATCTAGGATTTAATTAATGAGCTAAAGCATTTTTATTCATGTTTGCTCTCTGCGTTTCTTCCCTATTAATGTCTTAATCCAGATTTTTCCCCATTTTTCAATTGGGGATTTCTTTGTGCTTTTTTTATTTATGTATTTCATACCATTAATACACTGCTAATACATTTATTTCAAGAACTGACTTAGAATTCAACTACTGATGAAGTAGATCTTGATGAACTTGAGCATTTTTTTCATTTTAGTGTATTTATTGAGGTGACACTGGTTAACAAAATTATACAGGTTTCAGGTGCACAATTCTACAACACATCATCCATACACTGTATTATGTGTTCACCAATCCAAGTCAAGTCTCTTTCCAGCACCATTTATACCTGCTCTACCCTTTTCCATCTCCCTCCACATCCTCCTCACCCCCACCCAATCAACACACTGTTGCTTGTATCCATGAGTTTTTTCTCTTTTTTTCCCTTTTCATATGATCTTACTCATATGTGGAATCTAATGAACAAAATAAACACAAGAGAGAACTTGAACATGCTTAATGTGCTATTTAAGGCGGCAATATAATATACTGTTTTGAGTTTGCCAAGACTTTGGTTCGAAAACTACAAGGATAACCCATTAATGAGGGTTAGGATTAATATTTTCACATTACACAATTGTTAAGAATATATATATTAGAGGCCCAGTGCACAAAATTCATGCACGAGGAATGTTCCTTAGCCCAGCTTGCACCCTCTCCAATCTGGGACCCCTTGAGGGTGTCTGACTGCCTGTTTAGGCCCAATCCTAACAGGATATTGTGAAGTTTTCCATTTTAGTAAATTTAGGTAAACACCAAATTTTAAGAGAATATTATGTTATATGCATATACTATTATTACCATTTCTCTAATAAGAGTCAACCATTTAGATTGAGTATCACTGTATTTTCCTAACAGGATAGGGCCTAAACAGGCAATTGGACATCCTTCTCACAATCCAGGACTGCTGGCTCCAAACTGCTCACCTGCCTGCCTCCCTGATTGCCCCTAACCACTTCTGCCTGCCAGCCTGATCACCTGCTAACCACTACCCTGCCAGCTTAATTGATGTCTAACTGCTCCCCTACCAACCTGTTTGCCCCCAACTTTCCTCCTCTGCTGGCCTGGTCACCCTTAACTGCCCTCTCCTGCAGGCTTGATCACCCACAACTGCCCTCCCTTGCAGGGCCTGGAACCTCCCAAAAGCCCTCCCTCACTGGCCATCTTGTGGTGGCCATCTTGTGTCCACATGGGGGCAGCCCATGTGGACCACATGGGGGCAGCTCTCTGTGTGTTGGAATGATGGTCAATCTGCAAATTACTCTTTTATTAGATAGGATTGAGGCCTGGTGCATTGGTGGGGGCCAGCTGGTTTGCCCTGAAGAGTGTTCCAGATCAGGGTGGGGGTTTTCTTGGGGTGTGGGACCTGTGGAGGTTTGCAGGCCAGCCAAGCCCCCCCCAATGAGCCAAGTGGAGGCCATGGTATCTGGTGATTAATCTATGTCTACAATTGAAACTTTGTAGCCTGGAATGGAGCCAAGCCTTCTGCTTGCTCTGTGGTGGCAGCCATTTCTGTTTGAAACATTGTAGCCTAGAGTAGAGGCCTAGGCCTGCAACAGCAGGTTGCCAGGGATAAACCCAAGCCTCTGTTCTCTCCAGCTCAGTGGCTGCCACCATTTCTGTACCTTTTATAACTGAAACTTTGTAACATTGAGTGGAGGCCTGGCAGGCAGAAAGCTTGGCTTCCTCTGTTGCTGGGGAAACCCAAGCAGCCTTCCTCCTGCTCTCAGTGGTGGCAGCCATCTTGGTTGGGGCTTATTTGCATAATCTACTCCTGATTGGCTGGTGCGTGTGACTGTGGGTGTGGCTTGTGGGTGTGATGAATGTACGGTCAAATTTGCATATTACTCTTTTTTAAATAGGATGTGTGTGTGTGTGTGTGTGTGTCTGTGTGTGTAATTTAACACAATGTCTGAAACAAAATAAGCAACCAGTAAAAGTAGCCATTATAATGATTACATTTGATCTAGTTTCAGAGATCTTTGTTATCACAGTAATATTACTGAAAAGTACATGAAAATTTGAGTTTTTCCATTGGATTCTATTGCCCTGGATTTCAAAGAGAGGAGGAATGGGTCAGAAAATCTCTCTCCTCTTTGGTAAAGCAAAGTTGCCTGAAATGTGTTTGTTTCACCTGCTTATCCCTTTCCGGACTGACGTGCCTTTCCTCACAGCAGAAGGTTATCTGGAGTTGATGAACGTGAGAACTAAGATGCTTCTGTACGTCTTCATTCTTGCCAGCAAAGGTTTACAGCAGCAGCTTGTTGCTGGGAAACACTGTGTGCTTTGTAAAGAGGTTTTCATTTGAGATGTCAAAACTCTGAATAGATCATTCTTTCCTGTTCGGTTCAGTAGGCAGCATACTTTCCACAGGATGCAGTCAATGCAACAACTGTGAATGGCCCTTGAATGGCATTACTTGGTCTCTATGCACTATTTTTTAAAATTCTGCCTTGTATTCTAGGAAGATATCTGTAAATGAATTTTTTAAAAACATGTCCCATTTGCATCCCCATCTTGGCACTTAAAAACTAGGGATGCAAAGAAGAATCAGTTTTTGTGTGATTGCTCTAGTTGCCTTCTGTTGGTGATCAATGTCGAAAAGAGGTGCGGTAATGGAGGACCAGCTGTAATCTACAACTGGCACCGAACTCTGCTACCTCATGGCTTTTATTCTGTTTATTTAATCACAATCGCCACCTGGAGTAAAGCAGGCTGATCGAATCACAAGGGCGAAACTTTTTCTAAAACTTCCTCGTTCCTGCTTGCCCTGACTGTGGCCATGTAGGACCCCCAATCACATAGCATAAAATGTCACGAGGGGTAATTTACAAAGGTCAAAGGATTGAGTCAGAACGCCCCCGACCATGCTCCCAGGAATATCCCCACATGCAGGGGTTCAAGGAAACGTGCCCAGAATTGTTCTTACTCAAAACCTGTATCTACAGCCTTCCCGTCACCTGTGATTCCTTTGCTGTTTTGGGAGGATTGTGTCATTGGTTTTTACTCATCTGAACAGTGGTTTTTAATTGAGCAATTACTCTCTTCCGGGCATTGTGCTAGAAATAGGGATAGAAAGATGATTTCTTTATCCATGACAGATGACTTTGGAGACAAGGCAATAAACACATGAAAAGGAATCTACAGATTTGAGAAATATATTCCAAATGCCAAATGAGTGTTACCACCACTGGGAAGAAATATCCCACAGTATCGAATTATAGTTCCTGTGAAACATCTCATCAAAGTTACAGTTTGGGGGAATAAGGCCAAAGGATATAGTCTTCACAAATTTAACAGAAGAACAGGGGCTGGAAAATGTTTAGATAGTGCAGCTTCTTGGAACTTCTCAATTTCCTCATGAGGTTTGTGGTAAAGTGTTCTCTTTAGGATACTATCTTGCCAGGTCCCTGAAGGCCCCCAGTGGATGCTAACAATCCATTTATATCGATAACCACCCCATTCTGAGATTATTTTCTTTCCTTGTATGGTTTCAGACGGCCTCTAGTACTTGGACCTAGCATCAAGGGTCTGGGTACTGTTGAAGTAAGAAATATCCAAGCCTGTAGAGAATTTTATAAGATTTTATTTGAGCCAAATTAACGACATATGCTCTCAAATAATCAGGAGAATAACATGTTTGCAGCTTCTTTTATGCACTTGAAATTAAGGAAAGAAGGAGCAGAAGATTATATGAAGGTGGGAGGAAGAAATGTGGGATTGGATTACAGGTTAACAAGGTTAAGTGCTCTCTAGAGGATTAACACTCCTTTCGAGGGATATTTCAACAATGAATTAATTCAGATGCATAAGAACAATGGAGAGGGCTAGTTGAAAACGTTTCACTAAAGAAGTTAACAAGATGATATCCTCTTTTGAGGGTGGTTACACCTTCAAGGGTTCTGGAAAAGAGGGCTGCTTCTGACATTTTAAGGGTGTTAGTCCATAGGCCACAGCAAAATGAACAGGGCTTGCTTAAAAAACTTTTACTATAAAAGTTATATGCCTGAGGTGTGACTACCCACAATTACCTGCACAATACAAGGTTATGATCTTGTAAGATTATTTTTGGTCACCAAGCTTGTATATACCCCTTTCCATCCACAATAGGCAAGTTGAACTTAAATTTAAGTCTCTGGAGGCCCTAGCTGGTTTGGCTCAGTGAATAGAGCATCTGCCTGTGGACTGAAAGGTCCCAGGTTCAATTCCAATCAAGGGCATATGCCTGAGTTTCGGGCTAGGTACCTGGTGGGGACTGTGCAGGAGGTAGCTGGCCAATGACTCTCATTATTGATATTTCTCTCTCTCTCCCTTTCCCTTCCTCTCTGATAGCAATAAACATATATTTAAAATAAAATAAAATCACCTCTGGCAGAATGGAAGGGGACTTTTTAAATGTTATTTCCTTTTGGCATCCCATAGATACACAACCTATTCTAGAGATGTTTTTATTATTATTATTTCTAGTAGGCTAAAACATACTTTATGCATCTATGGTTTCTGGTATGCATATGATTTCTAGTAAACATCTTTATTTTTTGTCCAATCATTATTTATGTACAATGGAGAAAATAGATGCAAAAATTTCATGTTGAAAAAATATCTATGGAAGTTACAAACTTTCCCTCTAGTTTCAGACCATTCTAAATACTGGAAGGATATTTATATATGCCTGTTGCTTGCTTTTACCTGGAAGTATGAGTAAATGTAATTAAAATACCCAAAACAAGAATATAGGTCACAGATCAGAAATGGATGTTTACTCTGTGTGCCTGAAATGAACTTTAGATCTTTTTTTTCTCCTTCCAACAATATAGCTGTCGTTTATTGTCTACAACCCTTGCCCTCAGTATTAGTCCCTAGATAAACACCCCCTGCAATATATTCTGCCCACACCTTCTAAACACACACAAACACTCTCTCTCTCCACACAGGAAAGCAGCCAAGCTCTGTATATACAACTTTTATTGGTACATCCCCATTTCTTAGCTTAGAGAGTCATATTCTGTAGATTATTTTTTTCTACCTTACAATATAGACTGGCCAAAAATCTAGGGAGAATGTCCTTAGACTGTAGCCAAAATTTTTTACTTAATGCTCATGAAAGCACCCACCCACCAATTCCAGTGATAGGCTTCAGCATGAAGGGTAATCATATTTAGTTTCAAAGTTCAAATGCCATTTTCTATTATAGATAAGCATGTGCTCACAGGACCAGGCAGGACAGTTATTGTAACAAATGAGAGAAGAATGTCCAAGGGGTAAGAGCCTTTCTTGTAGAAGGTGGTTCAGCTCCTTCCCTGTCTGTCTTATCTCCTTAAACAGGACCAGGCCAACTGGCCTAGCAGCCCTCTACATGTCTCCTTACCCCCTCCATGCCCCCCGACCCTGAACATCCCACTTCTTTCCCTAAGATCTGCCCTCTTTCCTCTGGTATTTGAACGTATTTTTAAGTTCCACCTGGTTGTTTGCCTGCTATGTATAAATTGACTAGCTATGCAGTTTTATATGGAAGTTACTTACCTCGTTTTAAGAAATACTGACCAGAAGCATGGCAGTAAAATTAGGAATAAAAATGTTGCTTAGCATTTGAGAAGCAAAGAATAGCCTTTATTGGAGAAAGTAGAAGTGGTTCCACATATGGCCATATGAATTCACCATTCAAATTGGGAAAGTGGTAACTAGTTATATGCTTTAAATTAATGAAATAGTGAAAGGAGGGATATCTTTCAAGACACAACAAGAAAAAAAGGAATACTATATGAGAGCAACGGGGGGGGGGGGGGTGAGGAAGCCAAGTAGAAACAGATATGGATGCTGTTTCCTTTAATGAATCAGCACAGAATTTATAGTCTGACATTTCCTTTAAGAATAGGAGATTGTTATAACAAAGCAAAAATAAAATAAAATAGTTGTATAAGTTGGTCACAGTGATACTTGTAAAAAATACCAGCAGTACCAGTAAAAATGGCAAAATGTCAAAAAATATATGCATTCAAAGGAGGATACATGTCTTTTATTCATCCATTCACCCGAAGAGCTTTAGTTCATCCTTCAAGTCCCAGCCCCAATGTCACCACTGGGAAGCTCCACTGATATTGTCAAGGAGCACCTAGTGCTTCCTTTGTGCTCCCTGGCACCTCTACCCTGGCTCCATTATAACATTTACCACTTCTTAGGGATCATTTACACTTCTGCTGCCTCCTCTCTCTCCAAGATGCTAAGGATTGGAACTGTTCTTTGGATTCCTGCTGTCTGGCAAAGGTGAGAGACATCTGTCCATTTCATTAAAATACGCTAAGGTACTTCATGTAGAGGAAACTATGTGCCTGCATGTATTTTGAAGAATAAATAAAGATCAATGAGACACATCTATGAAGAAGTAGATATCCATCTGCTAAATATAGATAAAAAGCATAGTTATTATACATAAAACAGGAAGATTATGAAAGGTGGAGAGAAGACAGACTAGAGTACTTGGGACCCAAGGATCAACACTGTGATGAGTTTCTGAGTTTTCTTGTTAGCTCATATATTCCAGACACAGAAGTGATGAAGTCAGCAACCTGGAAAAGCTGAGTACAGACAAAAAGATGCCCTTAAAAGAGAAAGAAAGAAAAAAAAGATGCCCTAAAAATGGCCCATGCTCTTTCTCTAGCCAAAGGAGCAGAAGAAGAGTAGCTTAGCAAGAGAAAAAATAATAACTGCTCCCACTTCAGCCAAACACCACAGAAAGGGTCATGACCCCACTCAAACCAGCAAAGAAAGAATAGGGAGCCTAGACTTCCAATCTTGTCAAGCTACGAATAGGTGCCCCAACTCTCCTGCCACGGTAGTGATAGAGAAGGCTGAGTAGGGAACTGGTAATTTCCTTCCCACCTGGTGATAATAAAGCTTCCTCTGCCACCCCAGCCCAGGGTCAGTGGAGACCACATGGGGGCAGTACAGGGTGCCCTGCACATCCCAGCCATGGGGCATCAATGGAGGGAGCTTAAGTCCCACCATGTCCAGTAGCAACAAGGGAACCCACTCACCCCAAATATCAATGGAGACTGAGTAGGGAACACACCTATCAATAATGAGGCAGTGACATCAATTCCCCTGCTAGGGTATTAGAGAAACTCAGCTAAAACAGAAGGTTTACAGAAAGTCCATAGTCATATAATATAATACCTAAAATATCCAGATTTCACCACCATCTGGATACCATTGCTGACATGTACACATGAAGAACTATTTAACATTGAAACTGGGACTCAGAACAGTTGGACATTGAAACTGACACTCAAACATTTTTTGTTCTTATATGTTTGTTTCTAGTATGCAGAAGCAATATATTTTTGAAGAAAAGAAACAGGGGGGAGTGATTGATATAGAGGCAGGGTGGCCTTGAACAGGCTGTCAAGCTACAGGGGGAAGGCTAGGGTGGATGGGAGGCGGATGCTGGGGGAGATCAACCGAAGGACTTGTATGCATGCATATGAGCATAACCAATAAATGAAAGACACTGGGGTGGGGAGGGGGGCAGGTGGGGACATGTGCTGGGGGGTAAGGGAGGCTGGGGGGAGGATATTGGGGGGGGAAAAGGAAAACATATGTACTACTATTAAACATAAGTTATATTGTAAATTAAAAAAAAGAAAATCTTAAAATAAAATAAAATAAAATATCCAGATTTCAATTGAAAATCAATATCACACTGAAAAACAGGACAACCATTTTTGAATGAAAAAAGACAATAGATGCTAACATAAAGGCGACAGAGATGTCAGGATTATCTTTCAAGGATTTCATAGCAGCCTTTATAAAAATGCTTCCATGAGCAATTACAAACATTCTTAAAACAAATGAGAAAATACAAAGTCTCAGCAAAGAAATAAAAGATAAAAAAAGAACCAAATAAAAATTTTAGAAATAATAATAATATAACTGAATTTTTTTAAAAAGATGAGCTCAACAGCAATATAGATTAGACAGAGAAAGGAATCAGTGAACTTGAAGATAGAACAATAGAAATTATTCAATTTGAACAAAACATTTTTAAAATAAAAAATAATGTACTGAGCATCAGAGATCTGTGGAATTAAAACAAAAACTTATGAAACTTTCTAAATTATTAAATAATTTTCAGAAGCAAATTGTATTATCTAAAGGCCTATGTGGCCCTGAGACTGTTGGAGAATAAATATCATCTGAAGGACAAATACAAATATTTGGTGCACTAATACACCTAAATTAGCCCCAGGGAACCTCAAAGTGAATATAGCCTTTGAAGGTTCACAGGTTGGCAATAAAGGATGTAGTCTATGCAGTGGATAAATCAAGTTCATTTATCATGACCACCACATAGATATGAAGTGATGGTAACGTGTTCTCTTCAAATCTATGGAACTTCAAATAAACAGCTTAGCACAGTATAGCTCTGCTGTTGGTGGAGTCATTTTTATGTACAGAGGAAAACATTCCTATCATCTTGATGACAAATGCCACCTTGCATGAGTTGACAGGTTCTCTGAAGTTTCACCAAGATAAGACATTTTTAACAATCTAAACACACCACTTTTAGAGTTGTCTTCAAACTATGTTAATAACCAGTGAGCAGGATGGGAATATTTTTCTTTTTCGGTACAAATATAAACTTTCTAAAGATTGACATACTCAATTCACAGATCTTCCTCAAAGTTTAACTTGTTAAAGCCTTTAAACCTGGAGAAGCACAATCATAATTTAAAAACCAACAACACAGAATTACATATGTTGCCTTTGGAGAACTTCAGGAAAATTTTGTTTTCATTAACTTTTTTTATTAAAACTAAAATAAATGAAATTTCAAAATCGCTTTAAAAAAATCAAGAATCGTTTTTAAATTCTTGTGAAGATACTAACGTAACATGGATTAGTCCAATCCTATTCATATGCCTGCTGCTGCCAGTTCCATCAAAGTTTATTCATGATAATAAGAGTCAAATATCTGGAATCCAGACAATGTTCACAGGCTACTTCTGCCCTTAAGAGAAGTAGAAGGCCAGTTTTAGGTTGGTTTGGTCTGTCTTTATTCCCAAATTTGAATTGTTACACATTCAAACATGTGCAAGACTCGAGAGGACCACTTTCCTACTGCTATGCCGAGGCCACGCGTTTCCCTGAGATGGTCGTATCACAGAGGAGTCCCAGTTCTACCTGTGGTCGACAGTTTCCAAACAATGCAATCGTGTGAACAGATGACTGTGTAAAATAGAAAGTTCTTTCAAAAAGATGTATGGTCTGTTTTTGGAATAAAAAATATATGTCAGTCTTCTTGGCTAAAAGTTAGCAAATGTGTTTTCAACTTTAAGATGTCTGAAGTTGGCTCTTTTCTTTCTTGATAGAAGCTGAGTCCAGTGATGTGTTCAACATCCGTGATCCGAGCTCTGTGTAATTTCAACAACTCTTCAACCCATGAGGATTCATGCTTCCCATTCTGTGAGGGTGGAAAACAAAGAAGAAAAGTCACTGGAAAACAGGGAGTGCACTTTCCCTACCAGCCTTCCATATCCCCCATTTTAATCAGCTTTGACACTTTGGCTCCCAAATGGCAGATGCCACAAGATTTGTTAGAATAATCCCTGCTCTTGAGTAATTTACCATTAAATATATACATTTCATGTTTGTTTAATCAGATATATCAATTTTGGGAAAAGACAAGTATACCTAGATTAGATGCTCATTTATTGCATTATTGCATCAGCAGGGTTAAAAAATGTTGGAAAACAGAAGCAACATAGGATGGTAGAAAGAACGTGGGAATTAACATAAAGAAGCTTGGATTCAAATTCTGGTTCAACGATCACCTTATCAGGTAAACTGAGGCAAGTTTTATTAACATCTGAATCCTGATTCTCTTACCTTGTACCTTTCTGAGGGTTGTTCTGAGGATCCAATGTAATGATGGGTGCAAATGCATAATACAAACACTAGTTCTTATCAGAATCAGTTATGTACATATTTGCAATGCAGAAAAGGATGAGGGAAGTGGTAAAACACAATCATTTCTGGTGAGGTAGTAAAGTCTCAGCTAATATGAGATCAGTAAAGAATTAAAGACATATGTTCTGCTCTGGCACATGGAAGCAGAGCTGGTAGCTAAAGCAGGTAACAGAGGTGGCAACTGCACAACTATATATTAGTGTAATCCTTCCTAGAGAAGGTCAGATGAAGAAAGTACACAAGGGTTGGTGGGATATGACTGTACTTTAAAGACATCCCTCAATAAGGTTCCCATACCCTCAGGACATTATTATTGAAACTAGAGGCCCGGTGCATGAATTGAAGACGTCCCTCAGCCCAGCCTGTATCCTCTCACAATTCGGGACCACTAGCTCCTAACCGTTCACATGCCTGCCTGCCTCATCACCCCTAACTGCCTCTGCCTGCCTGCCTCATCTCTCCTAACCACTCACCTATCTGCCTGATTGCCCCCAATTGCTCGCTTGACTGCCTGATCATCCCTAACCACCTCTGCCTTGGCTCCTGCCAATGCAGCTTCATCCAGAAGGACATCTAGAAAGATGTCCAGAAGGTTGGTTGTTCGGCTATCTGGTCTAGTTAGCATATTATGTTTTTATTATTATAGATGATAAATATAGACTTTTCACATAAAAAGAAAGTAGGCTAATAATTTCCATTTTCTCATTAGCCTCCAATCATCCACTACTCAATACTGCTCAGCCTGCTTCTCTGCAAATGTCTTCCTTCTGGATCTCAAAGTAACAGCTCTGACTCAGTAGACTACTTGGCCAGTCGATATTTTCCATCTGTTGCAATGTTTACAGGAACATATAAAAAGTACACATAAGGCATCTGTTCCAATATCCAGCCAATCCTTAGTCACTACTTGTTTATATTTAAGATATCGGTACAATAGCTTTTGGAAAAGTAGAAATGGAAAAAGAACTCAACACCTAACAAGTGGCATTTAACATCATTTTGGTCAATGTGATGACTTTTTTTTGGTGTAGGGTCTAGCATTCAGACATAACACCTAGCGAAGTAGAATCAATCTTTAGTCCACATGGGCCACATACTAAGAACAATGGCACAGAAAGACAGGAAGTTCTGGGTCCCTGATGGTGCAGTTGACCTATGCACTGTCCCAAGACTGTCCACCTCTGGACTTTTTATTATATGAGGAATCTCATATTTGCTCAGTCACTCTAAATTGGTTCTCTGTCATTTGTTGCAAAACACAACACTAACTTATACCTTTAATGACTATTCAATCTCTCAAGGAAGAGAAAGCAATGAACAAGAAAATGCTTGGTATGTGTCCAACAGCAGCCATAACACTGACCAGTTAGTAGAGTTAGATGCCCAACATACATCCAAATAGCTAGCATCCTGTTATTCTGTACTTAATTCTGAAGATTAAGGGGGAAAACTAAATGAGAAATGTGTTCTAAAATGACTGGTCAATTGGTTCTGAGTTTATCAGAGAAACAATTAAAGCGAGACATATCCTCATTCATTTTAATGAATGATATAGAGATAATGGTCTTAGGTGACCCTGCTAGCGGTTTCCACAGGTTGAGAACTGCTGCTGTAGAGCCTAAGACCATCGGAAAACACAGATATTTACATTACAATTCATTAACAGTAGCAAAATTACAGTTATGAAGAAACAAAATAAGTTTATGGTTGGGGTCGCCACAACATGAGGAACTGTATTAAAAGGTCGCGGCATTAGAAAGGTTGAGAACCACTGATTTAGAGGGTCAAATTTAAAATCACCCTATAATTTCAAAGTATGTTCAAGTTATGTGCTTTCCCACAATAATGTTAGATATAAGACACTCCACAGATATATTTTCAATGTTTAAAGTAAATTAACAAAGGCTACTTACCACACAGCTCTCACTGTTATCAGTCCTATGAGGCAAAATGAAAGCTAATGTATCTAAATTTTCACACTGTGAGGGAGTCTGGGATATATTTTTACAACTTGTTAGCACAATGAAGAAGTGGGTTGGAATCAGAATTTCTTGATTACGGATAAGTCTGCTGTTTCTGCAAAACAAGACAATATTCACTTTAAGAAATAACACTCTTCCTTGTAATGTATATTTCAGTAAAGCATTTTTTCATACAATATTTCTAAAAATAAAATTCAGTCAAATAAGTAAGTATATTATAAGAAGTTAGTAATCATAACATTTCAACCTATTCTGCCAGATTGAGAGAGAACTAGAAGACAATTAGATAAACTCAACGCAAATAATTTTGATTTTCTATAGAAATTTATTGAATTTGGAATTTTTAAAATTCTACCATAACACACTGGAACTGAGACACAAATATGTTTTAATTCCTATAGCTAAGATACTAAAGCAATAGTCTTTTATTCTTTGTGTAGTTGTGGATAGACAGTGGACAGAAAGAGAGAACTGGCTTGAGATTTTTTAATTCTGGCTCTTTCAGAGAAGCCATATTGCTGTGGATTCTCTGTTTTAACTGGACTTTCTTTTCTGTACAAATAACTTATATTTTTTCATTGCAGCATATTCTCAAAGATATTCCAAGTAACACCTTTGCCTCATCTTAATTCTACTTCCTTTGGTCAGGAAGCTTGGCTTGTTTTGTTTTGTTTTTTCTGCATCTTTCAAAAGTTACGGTAGTGGTATCATTGTTTTCAAGTACAATTTTATGTAGAACCATAATATATAAAACACAGTAAACCAGAGAGCTTGAGCTCGACTGGTGTCGTTCAGTGGTTGAGCTTTGACTTATGAGCTAGGAGGTCACCATTAGATTCCCAGTCAGGGCACATGCCTAGAATGCAGACTCAATCCCCAGGAGGGGACATGCAGGAGGCAGCCAATCAATGATTCTCTCTCATCATTGATGTTTCTATCTCTCTCTCCCTCTTTTTTCCTCTCTGAAATCAATAAAAATATATTAAATAAATAAACCAACAACCAGAGAGCTCTGGATAAAGCTGTGGATGGGAAAGGTATGAAATTATTTTCTTTACACATTTTATTGCTGTAACTTATGAGGCAGTTATAGGGGACCTTCATATTTCAAGGGATATTCCTAAGAAATCGTGATTTTATAAATTAATATGTATGTAAACAGTAATCCCTAAATCAGCCTGCAGGAGACATTCTTAGAAAGGACCTCAATCTCAGCAGAGTGTTCAGTTCCCTTTTCTCACAGCAAAATTAGTCCAAAAAAATCTTTGAATTATTGTTTTAGTAAAGATCAACCCATCTCTAAAATGTTCTCCACCTCTCCTTTATAGAAACAGCCTCGCTTATGTTTCCTCAAGATGATCACTCTATCCTTCCCTTCCAGCCAGAATTGGGTAAAAGTTATGATATTCACCCTGGCCTACAGCTTTATTACCCTGTTGATTCGTAGACTCAGGATGTTTCTAGCCTCACCATATGGTTCTTTATCTTCTAACTGGAAGTACGTTAATTAAGATAATATCCAAGTTACACATAGAGATTTTAAACACTGTTGTTCTCTTCTTAGTATTGAATCTGAGCTCAAGAATTACTCATCTGAGCTCAGTGGTGGAGGGACATTACTTCTTCCAGCTAAAAAATGTTGTACTGCCTGGAGCCAGTGTGACTCAGTGGTTGAGCATCAGCATGGGAACCAGGAAATCAAGGTCTGATTCCCAGTCAGGGCACATGCCAAGGCTGCAGGCTCGATTCCCAGTATAGAGAGTGTAGGAGGCAGCCAATCAGTGATTCTCTCTCATCATTGATGTTTCTATCTCTCTCCTTTCCTCTCTGAAATCAGTAAAAATATTGTTTTAAATGTTTTACTGAACACTGAGCAAAACATTAAACCTAATTAGATATTTCAAAAACTTCCAGTGTAATCAGACATGTCATGAACATAAATCTGAGTCGTAAAGGTCTGTTGACTCATCCAGAAGATAGTCCCACTCAACAGCTGTTGTTAAGAGTTAATAAAATATGTTCTTACTGTTTCAGAGTTTCTGAGGCATCAAAATGTCCATCGTAGTCAGAGTCAAACACAGGACCACTGACAACATTGACGCCGTTCCTTTCTTCAGCATACCTTGGCAATAGGATGCCGTGAAAGTAGCGCCATATCACTGAAACAAGGACAGTGCAGTTTCAAAAAAACAAGGAGCCATGCTGTCAGGTAAAATAGATCCAACACCATGATTCACATCTAGCATTTGTAGTAATTAGACATAAAAGTCAAATTTGGCTTCAGTCAATGTGAGGCCAAAAATTTACTGTTCAACTTTGGCCTTTGGAAAGACCAATACACAAAGGTTGCATCCAACTCTATTTCAGCCTTCCCTGGACCTGGGCAGCATCAGAAATTTGTGGTCACATGTCATCACTAAGCATGAAAAAGAAATGACAGGTTCTTCGGATTTATTCTCAATATCTGAATATTCCCTTTGAAATATTCACAAATATTCTAGATTTAAATTAGAATCAAAATCTATTTGTATGCTCTATATTTTGAATTCCCTATGTCCCTTGAAGTACACTTATTCTTGTAAGAATCAGATGCTGCAATAATCAATCATGATATAAAATCTATTCATTTCGAGATTTTAAAAAATTTATCAGAAACTTCCAAATAGTGACACAGAATAAAAGTTAATAGACAATGTTAGCTTGGTAACTTAGCAAAAAACATTACATACTTTTTATCACCAAAAACATTTATAAACATTTAAGGAGAGAGCAGAAAAATTATATTGGGATATACCATAATTCTAATACTGATAAAATTTTTTGTATATTGGAATTCTCAATGTAAAACAAACAAATTTGATATTTTGTTATTTCATTTAGAGCAGGTCTTATCACATAAATTATAGCTATTATATATTATACACACATATACATATATATATATACACACACACACATATAAATCCATTGAAATTATGAAATGTAGAGTTAAAAAATTTTACCTTGAAAACTTGGGTACATTGGTACTATGTTAGTGGTAAGCAATGCTTCAGAATATATTTTATTTGAACCTTTGTTTAGTTCTACAAAGAGAATAAAAAGAACAACTATTTCACTCTTCACAAATAACACTGAAATTATACTTTCTCATAGGATGTATTTAAAAAAATAAGCTGAGTATTATCCCAAACCTGTAAAACTTTCCCAGGTAGTGAGTGGTTCAAGGGAGAAATTCAATACATTTGGTTAAGTCCCTCAACAAAATAAAAATACTCAGATATGTTCTTCTTAAAAAAAAAAAAAAAACAACTTTACAAAAACTTCAATAAAAAGGGTCCCAAATTAACATTTTCTTATTTAACCTCATTTGTCTTATTTTAACTAAAGCATTTTGTGTTGACAATCTTCTGTCCATAAACTCTTTCACAGTGAAAAGAAAAAAACACATTATCTGGCTTCAGAACACCACCCACTACCAGAAAAAACATCACAGGATGTCTGCCTGGAAATGCTGTACAAGGCTTCTTTGTATGGATTTTCAGCTGGGACCTGGTCTATTTTTATAATGCGATGGCCAGGTTCTGACTTCAGACACTTACTCCAGGGACTGGACTGGGTGGGTATTAAGGGTATTTGAACACCAAGAGCCTTCTGAGTTTTGCCTCTTTAGGGAAGCCTCTAAATGTGTTCTCATTCGCATACAAATCTGCCATTTTTAAAAACAGAGCATTTAACTAAACAAGAAAAAAAGCTACTCCCTAAGGCCTATATATCGGTGAGAGAGCAAGAGCATTTAGGCTCTACCTTTACCTAATTCTTTGACAAATTACATTTTTGTTTTCAAACAACAACATTTTATCTCCTTCCAAGAAATTCAGATGCATTTTTCTGACCACACAGACTTCTCAAATTCTGGTTAGAAGAATGCAGAAAATTAAGAACGCCCTACCTACAGTATCTGCACTAAATTAACTATCTTTTCAATCAAAAATTAAGTGTTCTAAATTTTACATTTGAGACCTAGTTTTAAAATTTTCCCTAGTAGTTGCATTTCTCACTCACAATTTTCATCAATCAATAAATATGATGATGTACATTGCCTCACATGAAAAAAAAAAAAAAGAGGAAAGAAAGAGGATGGGGGAAGAGGAGGTCAGGGAAGAAGAAACTTACGTGGCGGAGAGAGGAACCCATAACTTATTTTTGCATTATTTTTATAAAATGAACATTTATGGACAGGACTAAGGGCAATTCGAAGATCCTCATAAAGGCAGTTGGAAAAGTCTTCCGTAGAGAAACTGTCCTGAAGATCAGAATGAAAAGCACCATCAGGGGTCAGGTGTGTAAAAGGGAAGGAGATTGATTACTTCGTAAGTAGTTAAAGGTGAACTACAACATACAATTATGGAGCTCTCCCTGTCCATGTCTTTCATCAGTTTTCTATTTCCTTCTATGGTATTCATCTCTTTTCTATCTGAAGTGCAAAACTCTTTACAAATTAAGGAAATCAATCATTTGTCATTTATGTGCAAATAGTTCTCTCCTATGGTATGCCAATTTTGTTGATAATAGGTGTTGTGTGTATGTGTGTGTGTGTGTGTGTGTGTGTGTGTGTGTGTGTTTACTGGAATTCAAACTTTTATATAGGGAATTGCTGATCTGTAGAAATCGGAGACTACCTTCCAAACTCAGTTACACAACCAAGAGTTTGGGGTGGCGAGTGTGAAAAAGCCGCAGCACAGCAATGTAATGTGAAAACCTCCGGGGTAGTGATGGCTCGGAAGTTTTGAAGCTTTGGTTACATAAGAAAGCGGATAATTTAAACAATCAAAACACTACAGTTGAGGTATTAAACAACAACAGATGGATGGGAGCTGACAAAACTGTGTAGAATGCTACATAGTACAAAGTCAAGTTTAAAAAAATGTGAAGAGTGTTTACTATATTTTAATATAGTCTTCAAAATGTATATATTTTTAATTCAAGTTTAAGGTAGAAATTTTATGTAAATATTTGAATGTGTGCGTACTATGTATTTTTAAACACAGAAATTATATATATATGTATATATACATGTATATGTATATATACATATATATATATATATATATATATATACACACACACATACCCTTATATTTTTATTTAGCAATCTCAGTGATATAAACAATAGTTTTATTTTTTTTTTTTAAGTTCAACTCATCTAAGCTCTGTATCTTTTAAGGACATCACACAGCTTGCCAGATACTTTCAGTTTCTGAAAAGCTGGTCAGTCTAGTTTAAAACTCTCATCCCAAGTAAGATCTAAATCTCATCTCCACCCTTGTTCTCTCTTTCAAAGCCCATCTCTTATTATTTTTCTTTCCACCACAGCTCCCAGGACTAAGGAGGAATGGTGGTCTTATTCTGGGACATCTTCCCTCACTCCTCTCAAGGCCTAACTCCTCTGGTTTGGGGGGTGAACAGGACCCACAGCCTCTCCCTAGTTTGTTTCAGGGGTCCTCCTGTGGATGGGTGGTATATGCAGGGAGGCAACTGAGCCTTCTCCATCAGTGAGAATCTGCTAAGAATTGAGCAGCTGAGGGAAATCTGTGTACCCACATACTATGCATTTAGAGATTAATAATTGTGACTGATTGTAAAAATGATTTCATAAAATTATAAAACTATCAAAGTATTTAAACCAAAGCAAGAGAGAAGCCTTTACTGCACATCCCTCGTTTCACAAGAAAAGAAATATTCTCCAAGTCTCAATGTCACGAGCTAGTTACTGGCAGAGCTGGGACCCAATTTTTCTGACTCCATTTCAGTGACCTAATTTGAGAAGTGATTACAGAGCCAAGATTAACAGTGAGAAGTAATGGTCTCAATGTTTTGCTTAATGATAACTTGAAGTAACCACACAAACTAAAAGGGTGGCAAGTACTTGCATTTCTGTTCACGGTGTAGGATGACCAGAGGGGCATCTGGATGTCTTGGCTGTAACCACTCACGAACTGGTGCTGGTAGAGCAGACAGACGGCGCCGCTCTTCTGGAGAACTCTGGGTCTTCCGAAGGGCAAAGTGCCACGCTTAATAACCTTCTCTTGGGTCACAGGAGGAAAACAAAACCACCTTTTAAATGTACTTAGAGTGTATTATAGGATAATATATATATGATGTACTCATCTAATTCTTTCCCTTACTTAAAACATTGAAACAATATTTTTAATAAAAAACTAATTAAAGGAACAGCACCATAAACAATTAAGGAAACAGAGGAGATTCACTGCACTTTTTGTCCATGAAGATTCTAAAGAGTAATAAACACGAAACTGCTAGCAATTTCAGCAATTAGGACTTAAATTCCATTGCTAATATTCTTTAACATTATTTCAATTACTTATTATTCAGGATGTATGCCAGAAAGAAAATGCATGTACTTGGAAAGCAAAAGTGCAGACCTGAAATTATGAGACTAAACTGAATGTATCAATAATAGTATATACTGTTTATTGCCCTTTTCCTAAGTGCCATGTGCTTTGTAGAGTTCTTTGCAGACACCATCTAATTTAATTATTAAATAGCCCTATAAATTAAGGTTATGTAATCATTTACAGTTAAGAAAACAGCAGCTTATAGGAAGTAAATACTTTTTTTCCTGGACATAGAATTCCTAAGCTCATGTTCAAACCCAGTTCTACCCAATTCCAACGTGTCATTCTTTACCACAACACATTAACACCTTGGGATCACCAAAGGTTTCTCTAACTTGAACATTTATAGAATTTTATACAGATAAGTTCAAGCAAAGGATCAGAATTCACCTTTTATTCCAGCAGGAAAATAACGTGAGATAAGTAACTTACTCTATTAAGACTGTGTCAAGTATATCAGAACTGTATATTGAAATACCACTGAACATCCAAGTCACAACTAACAAATTTCATCAAATGTCTGCATAGTCTTAATTTTCATTCATAGGTTATGAAGAAATAACTTAGATAAGTGATTCGATGTATACTCTCTTGTAATTAACTAAGAACCCAGTGAGATAGACATTTAACATGTATTTTAAGTGAAAATTGGAAGATTTATTATCCTATATAATAAAAGGGTAATATGCAAATAGACCAGATGGCAGAACAACCAAACAACCAATCAAAATGTAATATGCTAATGATATATTAAGGCTGCTCAACCACTCGCTATGACATGCACTAACCACCAGGGGGCCGACAGTCAACTGCTCAACCAGTCACTAGGACAAGCACTGACTACCAGGGGAAAGATGCTCTGATCAGTAGGTTAGCTTGCTGCTGGGGTCCAGCTGATTAGGACTAAGTGAGATGGGCTGGACATGCATGCCCCAATTATTCATCAGTGTGGTTCCTCAGGCTGGCCTGCACCCTCTTGCAATCTGGGACCCCTCAGGGGATGTCAGAGAGCCGGTTTCAGCCTGATCCCACAGACCACTCCCCTTTGGGAGGGCACCAGACGCAGGGCTCATGGCTGGCGAGTGCTGCTGTGGCAGTGTGAGCCTCTCCTGATCCAGACTGATTGGGCATGAGCCTGAGGAAGGCACAGTGGGGACGGGATGAGCAGGAGCAGCAGGTAGGAGCCGCAGGTGGTGTTGGACTGTGGATTTCAGCCTGATCCCTGCAGGCCACCCAGAGGGATCCCACATGTGCACAAATTCATGCACCAGGCCTCTAGTAAACCTATAAAAATCTTCAAAATCTCAAAACATCTCTACTATGTTCATAAAGAGTGATTCAGTTTCCACTAAATATACTGCATACTGTTTCCTCTATAAATATCCCTCCTTTCCTTATGACTAACAGTCTAGACTGTCAAGCCAAGAAATCTCTATGTTTTATATCAGGTGGTCCTCCACTACTATCTTTATTTTATTGGTTATTCTAAAAATTGCCACGAAACAAGTTCTCTGTGGTTCACACTATTGAGCAAAAGCCTGCTTTCCTGTTCCAAGTTGAAGAGTAAACATGCCTTACCTTCTGCCATGGTCAGATTCAACTGTGTCTGAAAATCCATGACTGGAAACATCTATAAAGTTAATAATACTATTTTTAAGGAATGACAGACATGTTTTAATTTTGTAACAAACAACATCTATAGATGAATTATTGCATTGTGGAACAAAGATACAATTTAAAACCATTTTGTACAAGTCAAAATTATTTTTGTTATGTTGAGGATAAAGGGATAAGGACGACAGTTGCAAAAAGACAAAATTGTTAGCACAAGCACACTATTAATTGAAAGATAAGAATAGAATTGCTACTTTAAATTCTTAGCCCTACTCCTCAATCTTTCTAGAAGCCTAAAACAAAATAGAACAAATTCAACTATTCCCCAAATTTCTATCTTTAGGGATCTTACCAATTTTGCTTATAACCTAACACATATTTTCATCCTTTTACGACAGCTATATATTAAAGTTGGAGAAAACTAGAACAATGTCATATATCCATTTTGTACCCCAAAATGAGATATTTTCCCCCTAAATTTAAAATAGGTGGAGATGTACTTTATAAAAGGAATATGGTGACTGGTTTATAATCAAGACCTTGCTGCTGAGATAACAAGACTCAGCTAAACTTCCCCCAAACTGCAAGTCAAATCACAACACCCAGGGATAAAAATAGAGGCAAAAATAAGGCAGAGGAAAAATAAATAATAAAAAGTCTGCATGTGTCATCAGAATTAGAAATAAATATTATTTTTATTCTCACTCATAAATTTTAATTTGATCATTAAGTCTTTCCACAGCACATGCTATGCAGAAAGTGCTATAAAAACATACACACTGGGCTCAACCTCTCAACAACACTTACTGAGGGATCACACAAGCAGCCAAGGTTATTGCTGAGTGTCCTTGTGGAGGGGCACTGCACTGGGGGGCGGACTTCTTTGGGATGCTTTGGGGTGTAAACAGGATTCTTTAGAAGGTGGTTAAGACTTCCATGAGTTCCATTATTAGGAGCAGGTGTCAAATTCAGTAAATCTGCATAATTCCAAGAATGGTAAAGATTACTTAAAAGTTTCGAAATCAAATAAGTAGTAGACTTATATTATTATTTATATTATTTAAAACCATATCTATATGAATCCTTAATTCTTTACCTAAAATAGAACTCTAAAACTCTCTTGGGATTTGGATTATTTTTAACTATGCTAGTCTTTATGGAACTACTGAGATATATGCTGTACTTATCTATAAATTTTTCTGAATTTTAATGTTTGTAATAACTATAGTTAGCACATGTTGAATGCTTATGATATGCCAATCACTGTGCTAATATATTTTTCTTATTTAATCCTTCAAACAATTTAATAAATTATTGTCAATATTTGACAGATGAGTTATCAGACCCTTTTGCTCAAAGCTACTAAAATAATAGATCCAGGGTTCAAAACTAGCTTTGTCCAAGTCTAAGATTCATGCTCTTAATAACAGTAATAGCACACACTTACATAACAAAGTACTTAACTATATGCCAGGCACTGTTTTAAGTGCTTTAAGATCTAGGAATTCATTTATGTAAATCAGCTCCCATTGAAAGAGTTATACTTAGGACATATTTAAGATTTTGTAAATGCCCAGTATCATTATCAGAAAAAGGAAGTAATATTTAAGATGTAATTTTCCACCCATAAAGTCCTATTTTGGGCACAAAGTTCCCTGTATGGTTTTGCTCAGTGTTTAGAGTCCGAAGACCAAAGAGACATGGGATCAATTCCTGGTCAAGGGAGTGTGCCTCAGTTGCAGGTTTAATCCTAGGCCCAGGATCAAAATATAATTATGCAAAGCCTTCCCAGAACAATCACAGCCAAAGGCTATGGTTGTAAGCTTGACCTTATAGTCCGACCTCGTAGTCCTAGGTAGCTAAGGGATGTGGGCTACAGGAGGTGCAGCCAGTGCTGCCAAAACAAAGCTTGATGGAGTTCAGAGAATGGCAACAACAGGAAAGAAACAGATTTGAAACTCCCAAGAACATTGTAAACATCTTGCTCTTGTTTTTCTTTGTATGATCTGACAATAAAATAAAGATCCTGCTTACAGGCAGGGCCACTGCTTCCTCATCCAGGCACAGTCATCCACCTGGCCCCAACTGTATTCTCTTGTCTGTTTTATTTAATCCTTCTCTGCCCCTCCTCAAATTCACCACTGGCTGTGCTGGACGCAGTTCACACACTGATCTGATTCAATAGTCATATAATTGAGCCCTGGCAAAGTACCAGGCACTGAGGATGTACAGACCTCCCTACTCTGAGTGTTGTACTTTACCAAGGTGCAGCTTAGTGGAAGAATCAGATAAGTAATCAGAGGGTATGATGGGCACATTTTTTAATGACTCAGGGTCAGCAAGGAAAAAGGGAAAAATGTGAGGGTCTATCTTGCCTCATCATAATCTCCACAAAGGTGCCCATCAAGTAACTTATTTTTGATAATCCTAGTTCAGCTGTTTTCAGAAGGGATGAAAGATGCCTGTTCACTTACCACACATTAAGTTATAGACTTCAATATTTTCAAAGGAATCAACTTCAAGGCCGTGCTTGAATCCAGGTCCATAGCCAATAAAGAGGGCCTAGATTAACCAGGAAAGTAGCAGTTTATGAATTCCAGTTATGTATACGGTTGGTCAAATGTAAAACACAGCATAGGGAGTATAATCAATAACATTACAATAACTATCTATGGTGCCAGTTGGGTACTAGACTTACTGAGGACTCAGTAAGTTACATAAATGTCTAACAGCTATGCTCTGACACCGGAAACTAATTATAATATTGAATGTCAACTGTAAATGAAAAACATTAATTAAAAAAATTAAAGTGAATTTATATTATTTACATTGTACATATATAAACTAATTATGTTAAGAGGAACAATACTATGCTCAATGGACTTAGTGGGAATTTTTTTAACCCCTGTTGCCCAGATAATCTAAGGACATCTAGAATAGTCTTCTTAGCTTTACTGCAATTCCTGACTTGACATTCAGAACAATATTACAATGAAATCTAATTTCATCTATGAAATGGAATATAAACCTCATCCTGCCCATCTCACATAGTGTTGCAGGGATCAAATTAGATAATTATTGTGAGTATATTTTTTTTAATTTTAAGTGCAAAATAAATTTAAGGTATTATTTTCATTTAGAACACAAGTATGATGTCTTCTCAAATATTAACAAATTGTCTTTTATTTACCTTGGAGCAATATTTTTAGTGGAGCATAATATATACAAAATAATTATTGGAAATTTAGCAGGAGATATATGTTACATGTTCATGAATATGAATATAAATTTTAACAAAAATATATTACTTTAATACCAAAGAAAAACAGCTATATGAAAGTATATTTCAGTATTTCTCACTTAAGACATAAAATGTCAGTGTTTTTAAGTCTAAAACTTTTATACCAGTTTTCCTTCGGATATAACTATTATTTTTTTAAAATATAATAGGTATACTCACTTGCATATTTGAAAATAGATTGTCAGAGCCATGGAATCCACCTCCACAATATTTTCTTTCCGAAGGATTCCTAATTTTTACATAATATGAATTAACAATGTAAAGTCAATTCATAAAGCAAAATTGATAACCATGGCATTATTTTCATTAATAAAGAATAAGTAACTATTTTTTAAAACAAAGAAAAGATTAGTAAACTCACTTGGCTTTGAAAGCATTAAAAGCCATCTTTATCTTTTATTTTGTAGACAAATCAACTATAAGGTATATGATATAGAGAAAAAATCCCCACTATCATTAAGACAGAACTGGTTTTGAACCCTGATTGTGATAATAATTAGCTGTGACTCTGGAAATTTACTTATCTATTTTGGTTTCAATTTTGTCATGTTAGGTTGTTTGTAACAATTGGTTCAACCTAAAGAAATGCTTGAAACATAATAGATGTTCACCAAATAGTAATTCTCCCTTAAGGGTAAGAACCATCTTGTCTTTCATATTTCTAAACACTGCAGGAACAGGTCTCTAATAAAGTGGAGAGAGTGCAATTCTGTTGATTAACTTCCTCATCCCTAGCTTTCTGACAACGACCAAAAGAGTTAACGATCAAGGTTTGAAATGTTAACCATATTAATAATCCAAATAATTTGCTGAATGCACAAGTAAACTGAAGCTTATTGATAGATTAGTATAACAAGAATGAAAAAATAACTGTGTATAATGATGAAGCTAATTGGTCATTATAAGGTAAAGAGCTTTTGCCAATTATCTGCTGGACTTTGAAGACATTATTAGGCATAACTGCAATGTGCAGAAGAAATACAATGGCAAGTGGCAACACAAATCTGGAGCATAAGAAATAAACACAAAGTGGAATAAGTGGACAGAGCAGTGGTTCTCAGTTATAGGAGATCCTCCCTTGCTCGGGGCCTTTTGGCAATGTGTGGTGACAATCTGAGTATTTTTTCATCTACTGAGCAGAAGTCGGGAATGCTTTCAAACACCCCACAATACACAAGACAGCTCCTCACAATATTACCTTATCTAAAATGTCAATAGGCCAAGGATGAGAAACACTAGAATAGAGTCTAGAGCAGTGGTTCTCAACCTTTCTAATGCCGTGACCCTTTAATACAGTTCCTCATGTTGTGGTGATCTCCAACCATAAAATTATTTTTGCAACCCACAGGTTGAGAACCCCTGCTGTAGAGCCTAAGACCATACGAAAACACAGATATTTACAATATGATTAATTAACAGTAGCAAAACTACAGTTATGAAGTAGCAACGAAAATAATTTGATGGTTGGGGGTCACCACAACATGAGGAACTGTATTAAAGGGTCACAGCATTAGAAAGGTTAAGAACCACGGGTCTAGAGAATCATATTTGTGCAGTTTTCATATTAAATTACTAACAGATCAGGCTAAGTTTACCTGGGAGGCTATGAAACTTACAATGCAAGTTGCCACTGAGGGTCCAAATAGAATGTCAACGGCTCAATCCTGTCACTTTTGGCAAAATGCAACCGCTTGGGTAAGAACTGCTTTAGGTAAGGTTTGAAGTGCTGGTTTGGCTCCCGGCACTAAAATCATAGAAGGCAAAGAAAAAACATTATTTGCAGATTTTCTTAAGTGTAACTTCTTTTAAAAGTGCTTTCTAACTCCATATGAATGTTTTCCTCACAAATATTTTACCAGCATGTCCAATAAGTCACATGTGAAAAAATAAATGAGTTCTTACTATTTGTATAATGTACAAATTAATTATTCCCAGCTATTAAATATTCTTATTTTTACATGAAACCATAATTACTGCTTAGGTCCCAGGATACTCAGACTGTGTCACAAGATTATATTTGAGTTACTACTGATGATCCTATTTTCAAACACTCGTATGACTACAATTGTAAGAGTTTTCTCCGAAAGCGAAAATTTTTGCTCTCGCTGGTTTGGCTCAGTGGATAGAGCATCAGCCTGCAGACTGAAGGGTCCTGGGTTCAATTCTGGTCAAGGACACATGTGCAGGTTTCAGGCTGGATCCCCAATAAGGGACATGCAAAAGGCAGCCAATCAATGATTCTCGCTCATCATTAATGTTCCTATCTTTTTCTCTTCTTTCCTCTCTGAAATCAATAAAAATATTTTAAAGGAATTTTTAAAACAGTGAAAATTTTCTATCAAATAAAATAAGATAGTCTAGATAATCCAACACCAGGACAAAAACTTTCTTAAAAATAGGAATTAAAAAAGACTGGTAGGAAATATATTGTGATACTAATACAGTGTTAATGGTGGTACAGCTGTAGGTTTTTTTCCTTCTACTCTTTTCAATTATGTTTTTCTTATACTGTCACATAAATTTAACAATGTCAATAAACAAATTCTTAAAATTTTCAAACCTAAATTATTGCGACATGTCCTTGAAAATCTTTAAAATCTACAATGCATTTAACTGTTGGCCCAGCTACTCAAAAATTCTAATACTATAATCACAACAAATATTGAACATTTTCTAAATATATATTATACAAAACTAACAGTAATTAGGTAATAGGACAATAAATATACTCACCGAAAGATTTCTGACAATGCCTTCATAATTAACTGAAGGGGGACAAAGATAAAAAATTAATTACTGATAGTATACTCCAATTAGAAATAAAAATAATACAAATATATAGACTGTCAGATTCAAGGCCTATATTTCTAACAGCTCATTTAAATCATTATATATTAGCCATTGACAGAAATAACATAGATGTTAGGAATCCCCATCCAAGCCAATGAAATTATGTCACACTGTCAAATGAAAAGTCAAGTTACAGAACATCCACCTAACCATCCATCTATCCATCCAATTGTCTCCATCTGACCATCTATCCAACTGCCTGTGCATCTCTCTACCCACCAATTAATCCATCCATCTATCTGTTCATGCAAATACTCATGCTTCCATCTACTAAAGCTGGTATGATTCCACTGAATAAAAATAAAAATGAATGTGTTTTATACACCCATAGAAAATATCTGAGGAGACACATCCCAAACTTAACAGGATTCATTTCTAAAGACAGTAACTGAGGTGTAAATTAAAGGAGCTTAGGGTGGGAAACTGTTACTGTTTGCTTAATATACTTTGTTAGTCACTGATAATTCCAGAATTTCAAAATAAGAGGGATAGAGAGAAACTCAGAAAAAAAGAATAAATAGAATAGTTTTGGAACTGTGTTTGCACAGCAAGCCCACACAAAATTATCCAGATAGAAGAATATTAAATATATATATATATATATATATAGTTTTTGCTTTAATTTGGGAAACGTGAGGGCCTAACTGAGCTAAGAGTGTGACTAAAGCTTAGCCATCCCATCCTAAACATTTCTGGGACTGCCATTCCTTTAACAATTTTATAAGAGGTTTTATAGCTATTGTATGTTACTTTTATACAATTAAAAAATACTAATTCGGGGCCCTGGCCAGGTAGCTCATTGGTTAGTGTCATCCTGAAACACAAGATTGCGGTTTGATCCCTGGTCAGAGCACATACAAGAATCAACCAATGAATGCATAAATAAGAGAAACCACAACTTGGTGTTTCTCCCTCTCTCTTTCTCTCCCTCCCCCTCCTCAAATCAATAAATAAAAAATACTAATTAAAATTTGTATGCATATAGAGTCTATGCTTTGGGTCACTATGCTAATATATTTACATACCATTTCCCTGTAGCAAAATCTATTTTTTCATCATAAATATTCAACAGAACCCATCAGCACATATTGCACTGCAGTGCCCAAACCTAACTCATTTTGTGTGTGTGTGTGTGTGTGTGTGTGTGTGTGTAGTTATTTGATCTTTATCTCATCATTTTATATGTGGTCCCTAATTTGATAACTGTCAGATGAGCTTTCTTTTCCTTCCATTTTACAAGTAATTCTAACAAAAAGATAAACAAAATTGGCTTAAGTATCTGAAAGTTACCAAGATGGTAATCAAAAAGAGGGGTATACTTAAAAATTCCTTAGGAAAATTGTCCTCTAATCATTTCCTTAAGAATTTTGTCTTCTAATTTTAGAAAAAATTGATAGCCTTACTATTGTTAATTTTCCTGTGTACAACAATAATATTTTACAACTTGTAAAATAAGTAAAAAGAAAAGATGGGTGTAACAGAGGTGCAAACAATTAAGAAATAGGCTTGACTTTCAAAAGAATAAACATTTAAAAATATTTCTTGGTAGTCTGGGTGGTCAAGAGAGAAGGTAAAATTTCTTCTTACTGTTTAAATACACTTTTATTGCTTTTTAAAATGGTTTACAAAAAGTCACTTCTGAGGTTGCTTGTAGAATTAACCATCTCTGCCAACATTCTTCCTCATAATAGAATATTATTCTATAACCTGAGTAAATTATTTTAATGGAATGTCATTAATTAAAGTTGAATAAATGTAGCTAAATTTTCTCTTAAGTTTTTTTGTACAAGTAATCTTGAGCCTAATACAAGCAAAACACACATCACAACATGAAATTGACTAAGCTCATTGAATAATATTCTTAGCCATGAATACTATGGTGGTCAGACCAATCCTCACATTCAATCCCCTGAGGGGAAGATTTGCACTGCAGACTATTGAATCATGAAAAGGAAACTAACTTCAATTGATTCTCTTTTTATTTGTTGTTAATCCTCACCCTAGGATATTTTTCCATTGATTTTTAGGGAGCGTGAAAGAGGAAAAGACAGAGAGAAACACTGATGTGAAAGAAACAATAACGGGTTGCCTCCTGCAGAAGCCCTGACCAGGGTATAGGTCCGGAAGGAGCCTGCAACCAAGGTACATGCCCTTGACCGGAATTGAATCTGGGACCCTTTGGTCTGCAGGCCGACACTATCCACTAAGCCAAACCAACTAGGACTGATTCTCTTTAGTTTAGACATATCATGATTTAGAGGAATGTATCCTAGATATAATCATATTCAAGATCAGCATAGAGCTATACTTACATGAATAGTATTTATCTGGGACATCAGAGGGTCTCAATCGAGCTGCAGGTCCATATACAACTTTAATATTTTTAACATCCCCCAGATATTTATTCAGATATACATATTTCTTACAACTGCCTTGTTCCATGCCTAGGTAAAAAAGAAAAAAAATCCAAAACATGTTGCAACTTGAATGAAAAAATTAACATGTAGAATAAAATGTCTTTCACTTCTTAAATTTACTTCAATAAACATGTGTTCAGTACTCATGTTAAATATCTAATAGGTAAGACACAGAATCCTAACTATATCTACCATTTTACTTTTAAAAAAATATTTTCCCTTTTCTTTATCCAAAATTAATGTTTCTTCTTATTTATATACTACTATAGGCCCTGTGCATGGGTCCCTTGGCCTGGCCTGTAAGGATTGAGCTGAAACTGCTCTCCAACATCCCTTGAGGGGCCCCAGATTGTGAGGGGATGGTTCTTGGGTGACACACCAGAATCAGGCTCCCTCCTCTCTGGTTCTGTGTACGTCACCGAAGAACCACAGCTGCCAAGTCATCACAGCTCAGCAGCTCCTGCCTTGAACATCTCCCTGGTAGTCAGTGCGCATCATAGCTACTGGTCAGAGTGTCTGCTCCCTGGTGGTGACTACACTTCAGAGCTACCAGTATAATGGTCAGATGGTTGCTTAGGCGTATATATATATATTTATAATTATATATACACTAGAGGCCCAATGCATGAAATTTGTGCACAGGGGTGGGGGGAGGGGGTGTTCCTCAGTCCAGCCTGCACCCTCTCCAATATGAGACCCCTTAAGGGATGTCCAATGCCCTCTCACAATCCAGGACTGTTGGCTCCCAACTACTTGACTGCCTGCCTTCCTGATTGCCCCTAACTACTTCTGTCTGCCAGCCTGATTACCACCTAACCACTCCTCTGACAGCCTGATTGACGATTAACTGCTCCCCTTTTGCCCTAACTTCCCTCTCCTGCAGGTCCGGTCACTCCCAACTGCTTCCCCTTGCAGGCCTGGGTCTACCCCAACTGCCTTCTCTGCAGGCCCAGTTGCCTCCAACTTCCCTCCTCTGCTGGCCTGGTCACCCCTAACTGCCTTCCCTTGCAGGCTTGATTGCTCCCAACTGTCCTCCCTTCCAGGCCTGGACCCTCCCAACTGCCCTCCCCTGCTGGCCATCTTGTGGTGGGCATCTTGTGTCCACATGGGGGCAGGATCTTTGACCACATGGGGGCAGCCATCTTGTGTTGGAGTGATGGTCAATTTGCATATTACTCTTTTATTAGATAGGATAGAGGCCTGGTGCATGGGTGTGGGCCAACTGGTTTGCCCTGAAGGGTGTCCTGGATCAGGGCAGGTGTTCCCTTGGGGCATGGGGCAGCCTGGGCAAAGGGACTGTTGTGGTTTGCATGTGACCCCTGGTGACCCAAGCAGAGGCCCTGGTATTTGGGATTTTTCATCTTCTATAATTGAAACTTTGTAGTCTTGAGCAGAGCCAAGGCTCCTGCTCACTCTGTGACTGCAGCCATTTTAGTTGAGATTTATTTATCTTTTATAATTGAAACTTTATAGTCTTGAGTGGAGGCCTGGGCCCACCAGGGCAGGCAGAAAGTTTAGCTTCATCCATTGCTGTGGAAACTCAAGCCTCCTTCTCGCTTCATGGCTGCAGCCATCTTGGTTGGGTTAATTTTCATACTTGCTCCTGATTAGCTGGTGGCCATGGCTTGTGGGTATAGCGGAGGTATGCTCAATTTGCATATTACTATTTTATTAGATAGGATAATATCTTTATGTCTGTATTAGAGTGAGGAGGAATATCACATATTTTGAATAAATATGAAAGCCTCATTATTTTCCCAAATCACCTGGGATATTAACTGGAAGTATAAAATTTTTATTCTCATTCCAGGCTTAGAGTTTCCTTAGGCTATGACTTTTTAGGACTGTTTCTATAAATAATTTTCAGTAATTATTTCTGAACCAAACAATAATAACAAGAAAAAAATCTAGTAAGAACTTGTTTTCTATTTTCTTGTATCCATACCACTTCTATAGTCCCAAGGCTATATAAAAACATGTATTATAAAGATCATAGTAAGTAAAAGTGAAATTAAAATAATGCCAAAATTAATA
The DNA here is from genome assembly GCA_027563665.1 of Antrozous pallidus. Classification (NCBI taxonomy): domain Eukaryota; kingdom Metazoa; phylum Chordata; class Mammalia; order Chiroptera; family Vespertilionidae; genus Antrozous; species Antrozous pallidus. The sequence continues at coordinate 82,956,794 of CM050517.1, forward strand.
TATAGTGCCTCCAAAGTCAAACTTTTTGCTGGGTGGAGGGGGTCATTGGGGGGTTGGGAATGGACATCTATAATAATTTCAACAATAAAGATAAATTTTTTAAAAAGTTAAACTTATCATGCTAAAACAAATAGAAAAGGTACATGATAATCTATCCAAATTAAATCAAAATTGTTAGAGTAGATTTACCAAAATTTAATATAAATAATTTTAACTATTCAAATTCCTGGTGTAAGGTTTCCCCAAATCAGGATATGGGTGTAAGTATTTTTATTGATAGGCTCTTAGACTTCTGTGAATTTTGTGTTTCATTTGTACTTTATATTTAATATTATGTTTTTCTAAAGACTTTACACATGAAACTATGTTTTTTAAAAAGGAATTAACCTCAACAAGAAGAGGAAATAATGAAGCAATGATAAATCAAGTAAATGGGGGAGGCACCATTTAACTTTAAGGGTAAATGGTACAAATTCAGATTACCATGGTCTGAAATGAGGATGAGGTTCAGGCACCGATGCAAATTCAGCTCTTTCAGACCATCCATCAGCATGCCGACCATGCTGTCAACCCTCTGCAAGGCTTTGATGATCTAAGAAAGAGAACCAGTCTTATGTGATGTATGCCACACTAATGGCCCTTCCTATATAAAACTATCTCTGTTGAAAGGAAAACAGGAAAGTAGGGATGGAGGGAGGGAAGAAGAGAGGGAGGGAAGGAGTGAGGAAGGGAGGGAGAGTTTAGGGGATACAAATACTATGATAAACTGAGTCACATTTAGCCTAAGACAAGTCAGGTAACACCGGAAGGGCATGAAATGACTGCTGACAATTACCAGTGAAAGAGCCCAAATTCCACACATGCTTAATCCTAAGACTTGGGAATGGTGTTAGCTGGACTGATTCACTCTCCCTCCATGGGTTCAAATGTCTCCTATGCTCCATGATACAAAATGACTTAGCCACCCAGAAACTGAAAGCAGTATTTGAGGTTTTAAAGCACTGCACCAATTAAAATATAGCCAGGAGTGGGCTCAGTTCCTGATGGGGTCAGGTCAAATAAGACGTTACATTTATTAGACAGAAAGGGAAACAGCCTTAGTCCAGGAGCTGTTTCCTGATCTCTCACTTCCTACTAACTGTTCAATGAAAGCTCTCCATACTTCGGATAAAATCACCACTCCTTTGATGCCCCAGCTCTGTGGTAAACATGGTCTATGATGGTCAGAGATATATTTTCTAAGGTGGAAACTTCATAGGAGGTTCCTTCTGGTATTTGACATATTACCCTACATTTTCCTAGAAAAGTGGAGTCTTACCCATTTAGAAAATGTTTAAAGAGCACTAAGTTTTAGGCCAACATAGGGGGATATGTAATGGATAAAGGCTTTGGAATTGAAAATATTGAATTTAATTCAAAATCAATTCAATTTAGCACAGTGAACATATAAAAACAAACAAACAAACAAAAAACAATCCACCCAACTCTTATTTTGATTAAAGTGCATTCTGTGGTTTAGTAAAATTGTGCTTCATACTCACTCTTTCCAGAAAGAATGGAATCTTACAGAATAGTTTAGAAACCAACTTCAAATCAAGGTCCAGCTACCCATTACTAGGTTTAAAGAAGTAATCACTGATAAGAGATACTTACTTCACTGCTAACTGGTCCATAGGCATGACCTGAAGAATCTGGTTCTTCTAAATACAGAGTGTAAAAGTGTGGTCTAAATCAAACAGTATCAAAATGTAATATTTTATGAACACATTGTACAACAGAATGAAAAGAATAATTCAACAATTGACAGTGAACAAAAAAGCATATAACACTGGGGTAATGTTTCTAAACTTGCTAGGAAATAATTTGCAGGTTGCAAATTCTTCAAAATGTGATTGTAACAGCTCAACAAAGAATTCATTTGGATATCAAACCTCATAGCCAATATCAAAGTTTCCTTGCAGTCTATTTTAAAATATTGTGTAATTTCTATAAGACAAAGGAGTAGTTACAATACATACCTTTCATCTTTAGGAAGCTGTAGCCATTTAAGAACACCTAAAATTCTTTCTTCAAATGGTACTGAACTAAAATTAAGAATAAACAAAAATGAAACAAATATGGGATTATTATTTAGGTTTAAAATGTAAATGTTTTTCATCACAAATTGCATTAAGAAAGATTAAGACAATCTAATGCATCAAGTGTATCAGAAGCCACGTAAGAGCTTTATTTGGAAACTTAAATTTGTTTTCCAAAGGAAAGAAAAAAAAAGAACAAAAATTAACCCATTGTATGCTTTAAGCATCCTTAGATGAAAATGGCAGACCTTCCCCACATGCCACGTGCATCTGTAAAAAGTAGGACACATATGTAATACCTTAATCAATAAAGAAAAAATAAAATAATAAATGTTCTCCCTAAGTGGCACCCTTGACCAACTTTAAAATCATTTTTCATGAGAATTTTCAGCTGAAAATATTCAAGAACACAGAATTGTGAGTCATGTATTTGTTTTTATAATATTCATTGCAAAGTGATTTTTTAAATTAAATTCAAAATATCATGGCAGAAGGAACCAAGATGGCGGCATAGGTAAGCACCTATACTGCTGCCTCGCACAACAATTTCAAAACTACAACTAAAAGACAAAACAGACATCATCCAGAACCACCAGAAAGCTGGCTGAGTGGAAATTCTACAACTAGAAGGAAAGAGAAAAGGACACTGAGACTCAGAGGAGGTGCGGAGGGCAGAGATGTGGAGACAGAGGTGCAGAGATGCAGGTGGAAAGGGTAGACAGCTGAATACGTGGCTGGTTTTCTCAAATGTGGAGGGAGACAAAAGCTCCCCACTGCGCTGAACTCCAGGTCCGGGCGAGACTCGTAAAACCCAGATTTATACTGGGTGAAACTGGGCTGTCGGGAGGAAGCACACTGAGACTTGGGAGCTGTGGAGGCATGCAAGCTCTGTAAGAGAGTGCACAGCTCAACATGTGGCTGGCTCTTTCGTTCGGGAGGAAAACAAAACCTCCTGACTGCACTGTACTCCAGTTCCGGATAAAACTTGGAGTACCCAGACTCATTCGGGAAGAAACTGGACTGTCTGGCAGTGGGCAAAACTCTAGGGCAGCTTTCTCTCAGAGGTGCATGCAGCCATTGCTGCAGGACACCCAGGGGTCTCTTAGGGCGGGGTTTACATGAAATCAAGGCAGACTGCTCAGCCCTAAGACTCTGCCCCATCCAAGCTGAGCACAGAAGCTCTCCCAGCATAGACACAGCTGATCCTCACAGCCAATTGACTTGGAGGTCAACCCCTCCCAGTGATACCAACAACAATCTAGGTTGAACTACAACAAGACTGTGCAGCCCATAAAAGGGTGCACCAAGAGTATCCACATCACGTAACTAGGGAGGCTAAGTCATTGTCCCCTAGAGGACACCTACCACACGAAGCTACTCAACCAACTCAGGGAAGCAATAAAAATGCAAATGCAAAAAGATCACAAATGAAAGAAATGGAGGAAAACAAACGACTGGATATAGAGTTCAAAACCATGGTTATAAGGTTTTTCAAGAATTTCCTAGAAAAGGTCAATAAATTTAACGAGACCCTCAAGGATATGAAAAAGGACCAACCAGAAATTTAACATACACTGACTTAAATACAAAAATATTATACAGAGACCTAACAGCAAACTAGAGGACTGCAAGAATCAAGTCAAAAAATTTAAATACAAAGAAGCAAACAACACTCAGCTAAAAAAAACAAGAAGAAAAAAAGAATAGAAAAAAATTAAAGGTAGTGTAAGAAGCCTCTGGGATAATCTCAGGCATACCAACATTCAAATTATAGGGGTGCCAGAAAAAGAGAGAGGACAAGATACTGAAAACCCATTTGAAGAAATAGAGACCAAAAACTTTCCCCACCTGGTGAAAGAAATAGACTTAAAAGTTCAGGAAGCACACAGAACCCCAAACAAAAGGAATCCAAAGAAGACCACACCAAGATATATCATAATTAAAATGCCAAGGGCAAAAGACAAAGAGAATATTAAAAGCAACAAGAGAAAAACAGTTAGTTACCTATAAGGGAGCACCCATATGATTATGAGCTGATTTCTCAACAGAAACTATGCAGGCCAGACAGGAATGACAAGAAATATTCAAAGAGATGAATAGCAAGAACCTACAACCAAGATTACCCAGCAAAGCTATCATTCAGAATTGAAGGTCAGATAAAGAGCTTCACAGATAAGAAAAAGCTAAGGAAGTTCATCAACATCAAACCAGTATTATATAAAATTCTGAAAGATATTCTTTAAGAGGAAGAAGAAGAAAACTGTAAAGATAAAAATTATGAACAACAAATACACATCTATCAACAAATGAATATAAAATCAAGTGAATTAAAAATCTGATGAACAAAATAAACTGGTGAATATAATAGAATCAGGGGCATAGAAAGGGAGTGGACTGACAATTCTTGGGGGAAAAGGGGGTGTGGGAGGTGCAGAAAGAGACTGGACAAAAATCGTACACCTATGGATGAGGACAGTAGGGGGGAGGTAAAGGCAGAGGGTGGGAACTTGATGAAGGGAAACTATGGGGAGAAAAAAGAGGAACAATTATAATAATCTGAACAATAAAGATTTATATATATCGTGGCATGTGGGGATGGTTTTTGTTTCAGATGTGTGGCAGTTAACTGGTTTAAGTTTTTCATATATAAAAGTTGTCATTGGGCTTAAAAATATGCTTCCTAAACTCTACTTGAGGATATTTCTCCTATACCTGAGAATAGCAATTGCTACCATGTGAAAAACCCATGTATCAGTACACTCTTCAAAGGCACCTCATAAAGACTCACTCATTGATGACTCAGTAAAAGAAGGAAGTAGGCAACTGATTAACAGATAGTTCCTTGGGCAGCGTTTCCTCAGCAGAATTCACTAGACTTTCCTCCAGGCATGGGATTTTGTTTACAAAACTCCACCAAAGTGTGTGCTGGCCCAACTCCATTACAGTTGCATGAGTTGTATTCTCTATTAGATTTGGAAAAGCCAGGGTACATATGTATCACTAATCTTTGAATTCCCCATGCCTGATATAGTGAATGGCAATAAAATCTCAACTACCATCCACAGAATGAAAATAATCTTCTATTATATAAAAACCTAATGACCCTTACAGCAGAACAACCACTGACCACCAGGGGGCAGACGCTCAACGCAGGTGCTGCCTCCTGGTGGTCAGTGCCCTCCCACAAGAGGAGTGCTGCTCAGTCAGAAGGTGGGCTCACGGCTGACTAGCATAGCAGGGAGTAGCAGGAGCCTCTCCCACCTCCACAGCAGCACTAAGAAGCAGCAAGCCAAGGGGTAAGGAACAAGCAGGCAGGCAGTTAGGAGCAAGCAAGTGGGCTACATAAGGAGTAAGCAGGCAGGAGGTTAGGAGTGAGCAGGTGGGTGGATAGGAGCGAAGGGTCCCAGATTGCAAGAGGGCACAGGTCAAGCTGAGGGACCCTCTGCCCCTGCAAGGGGCCTCTAAAGGTAAATAAGGTGGGGAGATGCACTGCACTATGCTCAAGTAAACCACAGAGAATTAACATTGGGGTAAAATCACCAAAGAAGCTGTACTGGTGTGGCTCAGGGGTTGAGTGTTGGCCTATGAACCAGGAGGTCAGTTTGATTGGTTCAGTTTTGGTCAGCGCATATGACTAGACCCCTGTAGGGAATGTGCAGGAGGCAGCCAATCAATGATTCTCTCTCATCATTGATGTTTCTATCTCTTTCTCCTTTACTTTCCTCTGAAATCAACATACATTTATTTATTTGTTTGTTTGTTTGTTTGTTTGTTTGTTTATTTATTTATTTATTTATTTTAAAAGCTATTCTATGTTATAGTCCTAGGAAAAGTACATCTACACATACCCATTATATATTTTATAGATGTCTGGGAAAATTCCATTAATTTCCACATCTGAGCCTGGCCAAAAATATGTAGCAGTCTTCAGACCTTGATATTTTGCTGTGAGCCAAATCTGGAAAAGATCACAAAGGAAAGTTAGGAGATTATGTAATATTGATTTCTTAGGAAAACATGTGTTCAGGCAACACCAATGCAATCTTCTCAAGTGCTAGGATGTTTATAAGGTTAATAAGATCCAGCGGTTAGATTTAAAAATAATATGACTCTGGACAGCAGCAAAAATAAATAAAATAGAGACTAAATTAACCTAAAAAAAAATGGGCATAAGTCAGTTGGCAACTACTGCAACTTTTAGAGCCATACCCCTACTTAACAGGTTCCCCTTGAAAAAAGAAAAATTCACAAATCTGCCATGTCCAATTTATCAACAGTTTAACTTATATACTAATATTTATTTATTAAGCATTTATTGTTGCCAATTACAGTTCTAAATAGTAGTCCAAAAATTATCCTAGATTATTAATTTAAATAAACTTAAAAAAAAAAAACCTCTGAGCTACTTAACAGTATTGTCTACAGTATAGATATGAGGAAACTAAGGCACAAAAAAAATAATTTGCCCAAAGTCACAGAGGTTTAATATCAGAGCTAAAATTTGAATTTTATAACCTGTAAATTACACATCATACTTTTTTCCCAAGAGGATTACTAAGGCTATCCAAATAAACCCTATAGAAATATTGTAACAATTTTTAAAAATAGAAAGGAGACATCTAAATTACAGTCAGAATCTTCTAAGATTTCATATGCAAAAGAAATCAAAGTTTACCTCCTTCAGAAATAATTAGCTTAGGGTAGATCAAAATATTACTTCCCTACTTCCATATGCTGCTAATACAAGAAGATAGGGTCAAGCAGAAAGAAAAATGGCTCAGAATAACCCAAGCCCAGTTCTGAAATAAATTACTCCTTTCATTACACAATGACACAAACTGCATTTAGGATTATCAGCCTTCATCTTCAAAAGGATAGCCATAGACATAGTAAATGAAGCAGGTTATTAAGAGCGCTAGAGAATCTGGTATTTCACTCTGATTGTAAGAGATGAGAACAATGAAAGAAACTGCTTTAGTTGCTAAAACAAACAATTTACCGGTTCTCCTTTGTACCACTCAGGATTAAATTTCTCTTTACTTTTAAGTGCAAAGGAAGCATTCATTTTTGGATCGTACATTTTATTGTCAATTATGCCATGGGATTCTGGATAAAGACCCTAAAAAATATAAAATGCAGGTTTTATGCTAGCAATGAATATTTTCATGGTAAAGTCGCTGAACAATTTCATCAAAGAAAAAGAGATTACTAAAGCTGTAAGAAACTTACCACAGTTTGAGGGGGAAAACAACAAGTATTATCAAAACACAACCAACCACTCAAAATGTTATGTAATATTTGTGTTTTTCATTATGTATAAGGAGGTAATAAGTTAGCAATGCTACGGATGAAGGGCTATATAAATAGGCAGCCAGCCAAACTGTGAAAAGGGGACTATGCTACTTTTTGCATTGCTGAGGAAAGCATTTTTGCAGAACAAACTTTTTTTGGTTGGGATCCATACAAGCTAAAGTATTAATTTTCTGGCTTCCAGACCAAATTAATTCTACTTTTTCATTTTCCTGGATTCAAATAAAATGTGGAAACTTTGACAGAAACAAAAACAGGACTGTAATCCTATCCAGAGTGAGGCAGAGTGATTTGCTCAAACTCATCCATCAAGATGATTGATGGGCCGTGGACACAGACAGCAGAGTGGTGAAGGCTGGGGGGGAGTGGGGGGTGGCAGGGGCTGGGTGGAGGTGGGCAAAGTGTGTGTGGGAGTGATAGAGGACATCTGTAACAGTGCCAACAATTTTTTTTAAAGATGACTGGAAAGATAAACTGCAAACACACCAGTGTGAGATAGTTTGGGGGCTTAAATTAAGTAAGCTACAAAACTAGTAAGAAAAAACAGGACATAAGAATCAGAGATCTTAAAACTAAAAGAAAGCATTTATTGAGGTCTTTGGCCACCTATTTTCAGATGAGAAAATTGAGGCTTAGAAGGTAAAGCGACCTTCCCAAGGCCAGGGCTAGTTAGTAGCAGAGCAAAGACCAACCAGAATCTAGGTTTCTTGGCTTAACTATATATTGGAAAATAAGTTATTTTTTTTCTGATTTGATATCTAATTAATTCCTCAAAAAATGCTACATTTCCATCTCATGTCTGTGAACACATAAAAGTTGAAATGCAGAACTTACCGTGACAATGCTGTAGTGGTTGGGGAAAGTTTTTGATGGATATACTGGTCTCATGTTTCTAGCATATGTTCCACAATTTTCTACAAAGGAAAAAAAGTAAAGATTGTTATTAAATACAACTAACGATCTGTTTACCTTATTTAGCTATGGTACCACAGCAGTCTATAAATCGTATAAAAACATTAACTCATGAGGAGTTTATAATCATATACAAATTCAGAGTAAATTTATAAAGCAAAACTGTTAACTCAAATTCAATGTTAAAAGAGAGTTAATTTTTCTCCAAGTCAAAAATATTAAACAAAATCATTAAGCCAATGAAGAAATTATGCTATATTAACCAATAACATTAAGTTCCAGATGGACCATTTATAATAATGATGCTTGCTAGATCTTTGTGACTATTTAGTGGTCACATACCTAAATTGCAAGAGGTAATACAAAAAAACAAAAACAACAAACAAACAAACAAACCACAAGAGAATAGCAACAACAAAACTGAACTAGTAGCTAAATCTGTGTAAAATTAAAACTAGGGTAAAACAGTAGCTGGGGTGACAGCGTCCCAACTTGTAGATTCAGAACTAGCCCACATTGGACAAACTCAATGCTGCTGGGGGGGGGGGGGAAAAGGCATATTCTGTTTCAAGTCAGAGAAAGTGCAGAAGTCAGATTGTTCCTGAGTCAGCTCCTTCTGCATCTGCTACTGAGGAAGGAACATATAACTAATGATTCCAGCATTTTAATACCTCATTGCCTCAAAATGTTCCTTGGATTAAAGTGTGTACCTCACTGCCTTACAAATACTTTATGACAGACCACATTCCCCAATTATCTCAAGCTAGACAGGCTAATTGTGTATTGGTAGCTTTTAAAATTCATATATCTGTACCTACATCTACTTAGTTCTGAACTCAGGATGCCATGTTTGATGCCATCAAGACAAACCTTCCTCCCACTGGTAACAAAGGGCCAGATGCAAGCTTGAAGGCCCATGGACCTGGCTGGTGAGAACAGGGCCTTGCTTGCCTCTGCAGGCTCTTCACTAAGGAATTTTTATGTCAAATGATATTTCTAAAAACTATTTTCTTCCAGTAAGAAATAAAAAACAAAATTTTAGAAGTATTTAAAAGGCAGCTTAAAGTAATTGCAATATTAAACTATAGTTCCTTATCATCAAGTTCAACAACGCCATATCAGAGAAGTTTAGTAAAACAGTCAAGTTCAAACTGCCAGTACTTTTCCAAAAAAGACTGTGTCCTTCGACTATCTCATTGAAATCGTGATACTCCAATAGTAAACTCTGAAGTTACTCACTTAGTCTGCTAATAACAGGAAGAAGTCCACCCCAGGTGTGTAAATACTCTGCCCTGAAACCATCCAACGAAAATAAGAGGGTAGGAGGTGTTTCAAACCTGGGCAATAGGAAAAAAGAACATGTTTAAAGAAAGAAGACACACATCCATGAAGATTTTCCACTGAGGTCGGTGTGTAATCTAGAGTTAACCAGCAAACTCAGAGAGCAACCTCATGAAGGATATTTTATAAACACTTATATTCATATCCATGCTTTTACATTTTATTACATATCTATTATCAAACAGTAGTTATTAAGCACTCACACCATTGAGTCACCACACAGATACTATCACTCATAGTTTCTTCTATTTTACGAGCTAACCAAATGCTACTAAAATGCAATATTTTCCCAATATGCATCAGAATAAATGTTAACACAAACTATTTTCTAAATTATGCTTTTGTTTCCATTAATTTTTTCCCTGAAAAACTACTTTCTGATATTGCCTGTACTTAAATCTAATAGATGGCACCTAATATCACATAAATTATTTACGATAGTGTTTAGGTTTAATATATTTAAAAGATATTAATATTTAACAGAGAAGTTTAAGAGGCATTTACTGCATTTAAATATGTAAACAACAAAGAAATGATCTAAAGCTAGGAATGAACAATGCAGCACACACGCAGTCTGTGGTGTGGAAATCTAAACAGGGAAGCAAAGAAGGAAAAAAAAAAAAAGCACACACATACAATGATATACTCAGGAAAAGAGAACAACTATGGACAACTGTTTTGTGACTACACCAAAACAGGCATGGTTCAGAAATTTTCCAGCTTCTAATGCTATCTGGGAGATGGCAGGAGAGTTATATATCATTGGATAACTGTGAAAGAAACTTTCCACTGAAAATATATTCATTAATTCAAATGTTGAGAGCTAATGCTTACCTCGCCTTGCTTTTTTCAACTCTATCTCCTCCCCACCTTACTCTAATATACAAACACAAATAGAAGAAGGAAGAGATGTGTATGTAATTTATATAACTTACACTAACTAGTGTTAATACCACACTCTGTTGGGTGACTCTGCAGAATCAGCTGCATACAGTCTCAATGGTCTGTATCTTTATAAAGTTATTTATACTCAATCAATGGCAAACATAAAAGCAGTTTAATGAACCACCAGGTAAATATATTAGCAAATCAATTTCCAGTATAATAAAACGTGTTTTAAATTATAATCTTCTTGTAAAGAAAGAAGGTGTGTTTTTCCACTAAAAAACAAAACAAAAACCTCAACATTATAATTGAAAAATAATGACCAATATTTAGAAAAGGAAAAATTCAAAATTCACCAAGTTGAAAATGTCCTGTATATCTTGGACTTAAAAGGAAGCTTAAGGTACATGAGAAGTATCCTTTTGGAAAGTCTCTTCTTTTGGAACTTTTTGGTTTGAGTTTAGCTTTTTCTATTGCTATTACTATTGTTTTGAACAACAAAAATATATTCTCCCATCCCAAAGAAAAAATACATATTTTATAAAGCAAAAATAAGTTATATACATAAAAATATACTAAAATACAGCTATAACATTTTTAATAGTTTGGAAAAATCATCATTTTAAAGAGGTAAAGATATATTTCATGAAATAAATAACTCAAGCCCAGCTGGTGTGGCTCAGTGGTTGAGCATCGACCTACAATCCAGGATTCCCAGTCAGGACACATGTCCGAGTTGTGGGCTTAATCCCTAGTGTGGGGCATGCAGGAGACAGCTAATGAATGATTCTCTCTCATCGTTGATGTTTCTATCTCTCTCTCCCTCTCTTTTACATTTTGAAATCAATAAATATATATATATATATATATTTAAAAAGAAATGAATAACTCAAATTATATGGGGTAGATCTTAGGTGAAGCAAAGCTAAATGTATCTAACATCTTTTATGGAATTTCCATTCCCTGAATTCCACAAAACCTTTTTTTGATGGCCTAGTATATATAAAATACACCAAGTGCCAAATATTCTAAAGGACAAAAAGAACAAATACGAATTGTAAAAATTATGTAACATCCTCTCACAGACATGCTGCTTTTCCCTCACATTTATAAATGAACCAAATGCAAAAATATATAAAAAAAAAAGAAGCTGTAAAGTAATTTGCTACAAGTACAGCTCTCAAAACTCCATATGAAAGTAAAGGCACCCTTCCTTCTAAGAAGGAAGAGACAAATATTTCCACCCAACACTCATGAATACTAACTACTACATATTCATGACTTCTCTTTTTCCCACTACATTCTAGAGAGGGAGGTCACACTACTTTCTACCATCTCTATACCCCCAGTGCCAAATATGAGGCCTGAAATTCATGTTTAATGAACCAATGAATAATAAGTATTTTATCTTTTCAATTTGGAAAGAAAAAAATGGTATTCCTAAAAAAAGAAAAAATGTGTAACTCAGAATATCATCTTACCCTGATGGACACTGTGGCTCATTAATGCTTTCACATGTTTCTTCTACCCAACTTTTCTCACCTAAAATATTTTAAAGAAATAAAACAAGATGAACACACTTAATAGCAATAACAATATGATGTTTGTGAGATACATTAAGACAGATTCTAAAAACAAAATGTGTTAACATTTACATAGGTAACATGGGGCATGGTTCTAGGAAAATATAATGAAAAGAGGGAGGTAATCTGTTTCAAACTAAAAATGTTTCCAAAGAGTTAGTTGATCATGAAGATAAAAATGAATGTATCATTGCAGTACTAAAATATACTATTACATTTGTGAGATCTTGAAGGCATCTTTTCCATTTTTAAATTGTTCATATTTTCAGCCAAAATTTATAACCCACCTTCTATCCCACCCAACAAAATTGTCTGGCATTAAATCTATGATGTCAGTTCCTCTCAAACAGAGCTAGATAGTACCAAGGAATTTCAAGGAATCCTGTAACATCTAGACAAGACATCCTAATAACATCAGTTTACACAATAACCTATAATATTTTGCAGTAATTTCACATCCACTTTCTCAATGCATGACAGACTTTTTTTTTAAAATACAAAATTATGAGATGCTGTCTATTTGCTAAGAACACATAATCTAACTATGAAGAGAAAGTAAACACATGAGACAACAATAACTGACAAAAGAAAATATGCAACTGAATTTGAAATGAGTGACACAAGCAATATGTGAGAGAGCAGGTCAGAAATGAAGTAGACAAGATGGAAACTGCTCTTCCTGTGTTTTAACATAAGCTTTCTTTTCATGAGCTAAAATACGACTTACTGAAGTCCAAGAACCTAATGTTTAAAAAAAAAAAGAAAACATAATCTTACTAATATGCCTTAGGAAGTTGAGTTTTCAATATCTTTCCACTGTACCTTTCACAAAATGAACAGATTACCCTACATGCCTAAGTCATTTCCAGTAGGAATTTAGGCAATGTGTAGTCATGTTTTTCCCCAAGACATGACGTTACATTTGATGCAATGCAATATTCTTGCTGCATTTTCCTTTTCTTTATTTGAGGAAGAGATCACTGCCCTTCTGAGACGTTCTGACCTGGCTCTGAGCTGTGGATTCTTAGACAACCTGCCACAGCTACCTGGCTATCCTTTTAGGAAATTAGGAGACAGAATCCTGTGGAAAAATTTAAGTCTCACGTTCATATGAAACGAACCTCATGATTCCTAAGAGAGTAGAGGCCATCATAAAGGACAAATTTACTTTTATGCAGTGAGGAATATAGAGATATTGTTCATTTTTTGAGCAGAGTCCCTGAAATTCACGAGCCAGCTCTCTCACCTCTATCTCAGAATGTTGCGACTATTCTCATGTTTACAGAGCTATGTCAAGCTATAGTGGGCCCAACAGTAAACCGATCATTTAAGCTCCTCCTATTACTGATGTCATAAATTCAATGTCTAAGTTGCTGCTATTTTTTTTAATTGAATTTATTGAGGTGGCATGGAAGTCATTATCCTCGTGTTTTCACAAGAGACCTGGAACACAGGAGTCAGCTGGGATGATCTTTTCACAGCATTAAATATAAAGCTAATGTCAAAACAACAGGAAGCGATGGTAGCTGGTGAATGAATGACTATGGACAAAACACGGTTAGCCCTCTGTAGATAATAATTATTAATCTGGGTATGGGTACAATGTTCATAATACACTTTCTTTTTATTCATGTATATGCTTGAATGTTTCTTTAATAAAATGTTTTAAAAATATTTTTTCAGCTAGCATGACTGGCCAATAAACATGACTCCTAATGTGAAAAAATAAAACGCGTGCAAAACCCAGCTAAGACCTAGGAAGACATCAGGCTGTAGAGACGGCTGAGTGCGTGGAAGCCTGACCTCGACACACAGGGCTGTGGTTGATGCAGCAGTCACCATGCTCCCTGCAGTCATCTGAGCAGGAGCAGAGGCTTCGGGACAGCCTTTTCTCGCCACACCTGAACTTGCTGCAAGTCCATATATGCTCTAGGAATAAACATCAACAACAATTTCAGGGTCCGAACTGAACACAGAGTTGTTGTCTTCTGGGGCAGGACCCGTAAGAGACAACAAACCGGCCCATAACTTTCAGTCAGTCACAGAACCTGCCATCACAATGTCAATCAGAACAAACAGAGAATGTGCAGCAGCAGTTGGTCATATTTCACTAAAACCCCAGAATCTCATCATTCTAAAATGTGGACAAGCAATCCTTATGATGCAATTCATAGGAAGGTCTTGGCGTTTCCCACCAGCCATTTGCAGGGTTCTCAAACTTGAATCTAAATCTGGCTCACTCCCACTTAAATATTATTCCATGTCAGATGCAGAGAAGTCAACATCAAACTGAGAAAATCTTCCATGTTCTGAAGGTTTTATTTTACAGTTTACATGGACATTCAAAAACTCTTGCTTTAATAAAATAGTCATTTATGTTCCTTAGAACTTAGTTTAAATGCAAATAGGTTGTGGTATGGGTATGGGTACAATGTTCACAAGAAAAATCCGCACAGTGCTGCTGGCCATATAGTGTTGATTGGCCAAAATATGTGGAATTGTTTACTCTTTGGAAATACAGAAGCCAAATTTTTAAAAATCTCAAATCAATTAGGTAATCGCATACCTAAAAGACGCAGAACCATCCTGTGGCTTTACTAATGTGGTTTTATGTGTGCCGTTTTCCCCAGCACATTTTTACCTGGTTCTATACAGGTCTCCTGGTAATCAAGGCAGCAGTTTCCAAGTTCAACGCAAGCAACATCACAGCGACAGTTCCCAAAGGTTCTTTCAAAACAGCGACCTTTGCAACTTTTAACTGAAAATATTGAATAACGAGTTAGATGTTTCTAATCATTATAGAATTACAAAGCAAACACCAGCTGATACACTTAAGTGCATCTACTCTGTACAATTCAAATACTACTTTAGAAATCACAGATGGGATAATAAAGTTACCTAGAATCTTTCACAAATACACACAGATACAAATAGAAGGTAACCTGTGTACAGAGTTCATGATTTTCTCTCTTGCCATGGAAAAAAGAGACATTTTTTCTTTTGCTTATTACAACCCTACTGGGCTTGATAAGACTTAAATACTTTATGGGATTGTAAAGAAAAGTCAGAATAGGGGCTTGTTCTGAAGGCTGGCTTAAACAGCCATGGGGTTCAAAATTTCAAAATGTGAGAAAAAAAATTTTAAAGTGATTATCTATGAATCTTTCAGAAAGAGAGAGAATACCTGACTTACCTTACTCTCTGTCTTTGTGTAAAGAAGTCGTGGGATTATGCAGAACACATTCTGTGGGACTGTCCACCCCCTCAATCACCATCACCTTAACACCCATTTCACCTTCACATCCAGCCCAGCTCCCTCTAGGAAGCTCTCCCTCTGCCCAGTCTTAGTCCACTTTGCTTTCTTAAATTTTATAAAATTGTATCCTTCCTCTTAGTCACTTAATTCCATTTGTAACTGGATTATTTAATCAGTATCCGAGTCTCTCACTAGATTTCAAACTTCTTAAGAACAAAGATCACACTTAAATTTTACCCAGCACAATGTACCCCTTGTGCCTAAAAGATACGTGACTATCAATGGTACTAATAAATTTTCCCTAAGTAGATACATGGAGGATATGGAAGAAAATACTTTTCACTAAAAACTATTTTATACTGAAACACTTTACTAGATATCTAGAATTTTACTAGATAAACTCTTTACTAAATTTCTATTATTTTATTGGATATCTAAAAAATCAGGATGACGAGAAAAAAATGTACATGTAAGATGATGGAAGTCCAACAGAAGAAAGAAATAATCCTAGCTCTTGACTTGAATAGTCTTCTGACCCAGTAAGACACTGCCAGAGAACTTAACTCTTATGACACTGGGATTTTAGGCAATTTTAAGGACATAAAATGACAATAATTTTTAGAGTCAGAAGAGCTCATTTTCCTGACACAGGGTGGGGGAAAGCTATTAGAATAACAGGTATTACTTTAAGCTCATGAATATGCACCTAGAAATTTTTTTAAATATTATGCACAATATGTCAGGTTTCAAACTGCTATTTTTGCATGTCAAACTCAACTCAAGGTAAATTACTGCATGCCAAAAAAACTACGCAGTGAACACTAAAGGCTGCAGCTTCTTAATTTTTGCTCTGAATATAGGAACACCTCCTTTTATTGTGCTTCACTTTATTGCACTTCACAGACGCTGCATTTTTTACCAACTGAAGGCAAGACCCTTAATCAGCAAAAAGATTCCAAACTGCTTTATCGCCGTACTGGCTCTGTTGTAGTCTGGAACCAAACCTGCAAGATCTCTAAGGTATGCCTGTAAGATTGTTGGTTAAATACATAAAATTACTACATTTCATTCATTTCAAGAATAAATAATAGCTTCATAATCACTAAATTTTTTAATGACTAATATTACAATTACAGAATAGTTCAACAGGAAAAGAATTTTCAAAACTGAATTCTCCAGGAAGACTATCACTGACTTTTACATGGAGAAAACAAGCCTACCTCAAAATAATGACTCTTACAATGAACTGTGGTTCGGTTTTATAATTTCTACACTCGACACACACACACACACACACACACACACACACACACACACACACACACGTATTAGCTTAACAGTATCACAAATGCTTTGAAACCACCAAGTCCACAATTTTAAGAGCCATGAGAACAGGTAAAGATAAGTTTCTGGTTGCTCAGGGATGCCGACTGGTCACCTGGTAACCTTAGGGCTGCCTTTGCAACTCAAGGCCAGAGGAGAAAGGAGTGCCTGGGGGAAGGCAGGGAGGGCTGCAGGCGCCTGAGGCCAGAACCTGTGGGCCAGGTCTGCGTGTTTGTTCCTTTGTCCTTAATTTATTTTCTGTTGTTTTGGG
Source organism: Antrozous pallidus (assembly GCA_027563665.1). Lineage (NCBI taxonomy): Eukaryota > Metazoa > Chordata > Mammalia > Chiroptera > Vespertilionidae > Antrozous > Antrozous pallidus. The sequence goes on from CM050517.1 coordinate 82,973,753, forward strand.
AGTTTTCTTTTTGTTGGTTTGGTTTTTCTATCATAGCCCCTCTTTATTGTTTCGGGATGAAATTTTGCAAGTAAATAAAATATGAATAAGATAAAAGAGTTTTAAGGTGGCTCAAACCAGCACCAAATACGCGATATCATGGAGCAGCCATAGGATTAGAACATAACACTTATCACATTATGAAGAAGGCTGAATAGCAACACACACACCCAGTACTAGTTACCTTCTTTGGCACAGCTTGGTTTCAACCCAAATATACAGCCAAGGATTATTGTTAAGACACAGACTGACAATACCTGTGGGGAGATAAAAAGAAAATTATATGGCTTCAAAAATCCTTATTTCTTCAAATGTTTTGTTTCTTTAAATGTTTCTAAACTTGCTGATGCTACTCTGTTTCCTGATCAAAGTGCAGGTCAAACAATCGTGTTCACTTTGTGACAATTCAAACTGCACTTCTGCATTATGAACTTTTCTGTATGTATATTATACTTCAAAAAGACGACTTATGTCTGGTCAGCATGGCTAGTGGTTGAATGTGAACCTATTAACTAGGTCACAGTTCAATTCCCGATCAGGGCACATGCCTGAGTTGTGAGCTCAATCTCCAGTAGTGGGCATGCAGGAGGAAGCCAATCAATGATCTTCTCTCATTATTGATGGTTCTATCTCTCTTTCCCTCTCCCTTCCTCTCTGAAACCAATAAAAATGTTTTTAAAAAACACCAAAAAAAAACCAAACACATAAAGACTACTTAAATGTTAGCAATAAATCTATGCCATTTAAAGTTAATGTTGCTAGAAATCTTCCAGTTGATATAAGTTAATCCAGTTATAGAACTCACAACAAGTAAGAGAGAAAAAGAGGAAAATCAATTTCCTATTTGAAAGGCAATGGGAACATTAGTTGCCTCCTTCAACAGTGGAACTACACACACCTAAACAATACCTTCATGTGCACTGTGGCTCCTTGTGGGAACAAGCACTGGACAGGGTTCGGTGACTACATCTCTGGTCCAAATGTCACCACAATTTGGTTGTACGGTTTGGGGCAAGTCACTTACACATTCTAACAGCAGTTTATTCACCTGTAAAATTAAAGGGTTGGACTACACGGAATCCCTAGAAATATTTCCGGTTCTAACATCTTGGTAGTTCCTCATTCTCCACTCTCCTGGCCTTTGACATTTTAAAGTAAGTGGCTACATCATACAACACCAAAGACAACAGAACTTTTATTTGTGAGTCAGAAGAAAAATAAAGAAGAACTGGTGAAACAATTCTTAATATTTTTAGTGGGATGGAGTTTCCTTGTCAGGTCTCTGGAATGCCACTTCACAGGACAATCTAACAAAATATTCATTGGATACCAACTGTGTGTAAGAACTATGTTACACATTGAAGGAAAGAATAAGAGATTCCTCGGGGAGCTTCTATTTTTGTGGGAGGAGGTAAATACAACAGCATAAATGGATCATACTTGGTAGCCTCTACAAAGCAGTGGCAGAGGTCTATAGTTGTTTAAAGGAGAAAGTCTGGGGTGCTCGGGGAGAGGGAGATCAGAAAGTGTGTCACAGAGAAAGCCTTTGTTGGCAATGAAGGTCTGCAAATGCAGGCAGAGTAGAGAAAAGCAGAGGACAGAGCAGAGCAAACATCTAGGAGGAAGGCCAGCATAAGGAGACGCTTAAAGGAAGGAAGGCATAAAGCAGTCTACTTTGGCTGGAAGGAAGAAAATGCACAGCGAAATGGACGTGGATTCAGGGAGAAGGCATGGAAAGGTGGAGTGGTATTTCCCAAAAGCCAAAATGAAGAGGTGGTAGAGAAAAGAAGGATGGATGAATGGGCCAGGGTGAATGGTGCGTAGTGTCTTTTATGAACACATTTCTTCAAAAAAACTTAAGTATTGGTCTTATGTCAATATCTAGGCTAGGTACTGGCTACTCAGTAATAACACAGACATGTCCTCAAGATGCCTATTCTTAGATGACTGCAAGAACTAAGAGGAGAAGAATGATAAGTAAACTGAAGCAGTTGGTCTAACTTATTTTTTTTTTTAAATGGGAGTAAAGGGAGAAGAAAGATAAGTAAACCGAAGCAGTCAGTCTAACTTACTTTTTAAAAAAATGGGAGTAAAGGGAAGAAGAACAAATGGGTTTAAATGTAACAGGGTTTAGGCCAGTCCCGCCCTTTTTTAGGAAGTCAAAAATCTATTTATGTCCATTAAAATAGGAAACAATCAGAGAAAGAGCTTGAATAAATAGATGAAAACAGCAGAAACAGAACAAGGTATCAGAAAGAGTACTAATGGATTCTCCTGAACCTTTGATGGTGGTGTAAATTGACACAACCATACAGAGAGCATCATTATAAAGCATCTATCAAAAATATTAAAAACTCTCTTACTGTCAATTATAAATCTATAGGAAAATGAAGACAATAGTAAAACTAACCTGTATTTAATACACTCGAAGTTAAAATGTGGAGAATTAAAGTTTTATTTCTCTGTAACAAACTTTTCAAGAATAGTTTGAACAGTGTTTTGTCTTCTCATCAAGTAACATAATGCAGAGTGAGAATTTTTCTAAGTTTTTGTGATTTGTCACATTCCTTTCTAAGTTTAAGTCAGTTTCTAATGCTTTAACCTTTGCCTTTTTACTATTGTGAAATGTCTCCAAGAGTTCCTTAACTATGACATTTTCGGGCCAGTGTCATTTTCTCATCACAACCATGCTCCTTATTTGTCAGTAAATTTGCTAGCACCAAGTTCCTCTATCTGGGTATCTAAGGCCTATTAAACAGCAGCAGTGTTAACATTCCACAGTAGCTCTTTCCTCCAACACCCCATTTACATTCAATTTGAAATTCACTTCCAGCATTATCACTTTTATTTTCTTAACCATTGGCTTAAAAGTTACATGGTATATGCAGACTTTTATCCTCTTGCTGAGCTGCAGAAGAGGTATACTGATTTTTTGAATCACCTCTTCTTTGCTAAATTATGTTACTTAGATTTAACTTTCTTAAGATAATTCATAGCATGTAATTGAAACAAAAGTACAACAACAAAAGCAATCATTTCTCATCTATAATCCCATCCATAAAAGATGAAATTTAGGTTACCTACTACTCCATTACACAACACCCAATCAGAATACTTTTCAGTAGGAAATATCTCAACAATTTTGAGGACTTTAAAATCTAATTCATCTTGAATTATCTTCTCAAATGTAGTTTAATTCTACAACACAATAGCACAATTTCTTTACAGAGTAAAATTATAACTTCAAAACTTTATCTCCATTTCTAATTAATGGTAGCTTTCAAAATATATCCTTTATATCTCTGTCTTTCAAAGCTACACTCAACCTCATCAAATTAGATTTAAGAAATATTAATGACTGACTGTACTGGGCCAGGGAACACCCTAATATGATAACTGTCTTAAGCCTAATGTCCTTTATCCTCACAATTGTGTCAGCTTTGTCAAATATGGCAATAGTGAGATTGTTTATTATCTCATTAACATCTCAATTAGGAGTCAAAGAAATCATTACAGCAGTATCTATCAACTTATGGCTTAGAATAGATTGAAGACTACAATGATAGCAGAAAAGGTGCTGAAATAAAAGTCATGTAAGAGTTATTTTATAAAGTTTTAAGTGCGCACACACACACCTAGATACAAGACAACAAACTCTAAATATCTATGGTCTTAGTGGACAAACCACTGCTTATGAAAGTAACTAAAGGGCCGATCAGAGGCTAATGATAGCATAGCAGAGGGCAGCCCTCTGGTGAATTCCTTTGGCTTTGCACATATCCAGACAGAGGCAGAGCTTGTCACTACATGATGAAGCCCAGTTGCTAAAGCGCTTGGAAGACCCTCTAGTACACAAGATAAGACCACAAGCCATACAACTTTTCCTCAGAGAGACTCCTGTTTCTGTGGATAAAAAGAATCTCGTCTCTGTGGATACCAGTATAGCACTTCCCACAAACATTAAAGGGAAAAAGTGAGATAGTAATTCCACAAAAATAAGTTTTAAAGACACAGAAATTTTGTTTGGCTTTCTAAGAATCTACCATCAACATTTTTTTTTTGCAGTAATGATTAATAGAATTTCTGGATGTATGCTGAAATTTCAAACAGTACTTGCTTCTAATTTATGTCAGAAACAGTACCATGAATTTGGCGCTGTTTTTTTAATGGCAAATGCTTCTCGTATTTAGTAAGTGGGAAAATAAGCAGCAGGCTGAGGTTTAAAAGACTCCACCAAAGTGGATTCTAACTATGAGCAAAGAGAATTATAGTCATACTAGAGGCCCAGTGCATGAAATTCATGCACGGGGTGGGGGTGTCCCTCAGCCCAGCCTGTACCCCCTCCAATCTGGGACTCCTCAAAGGATGTCCAACTGCTCGTTTGGGCCCAATACTGCTGGGATCGGGCCCAAAAGAGCAGTTGGACATCCCTCTCACAATCCAGGACTGCTGGCTCCCAAATGTTTGCCTGCCTGCCTTCCTGATTGCCCCTAACTGCTTCTACCTGCCAGCCTGATCACCCTCTAACTACTCCCCTGCCAGCTTGATTGATGCCTAACTGCTCCCCTGCCAGCCTGATTGTCTCTAATTGCCCTCCCCTGCAGGCCTGGTCACCTCTAACTGTCCTCCCCTGCAGGCCTGGTACCCCCCCCCCCCAACTGCTCTCCCCTGTAGGCCTGGGTCCCTCACAACTGCCCTTCCCTGCAGGCCCAGTTACCCCCAACTTCCCTCCTCTGCTGGCCTGATCACCCCTAACTGCCCTCCCCTGCAGGCTTGATCGCCCCCAACTGCCCTCCCTTGCAGGCCTGGTCCCTCCCAACTGCCATCCCTTGCTGGCCATCTTATGTGTTGGAGTGATGCACAATTTGCATATTACTTTTTTTATTAGACAGGATTTTTTAAAACCACATGCTTTTCTTTGGGATCTTTATATTCTTTTCCTCATGTTTTTAAAAGAAAACTGAAGAAAAATACAGTTAGAATGAGAAAGAGCAGTTTTATAGTAATAATCCTTAAATTACTACTATGTTAAATACTGTCTCTCCATCAGCCTGTGGACAGAAGGGTTTTGGGTCAAATTCCAGTAAAGGACACATGCCAGGGTTGTGGGTTCGGCCCCTAGTAGGAGGCGTGCAAGAGGCAGCCAAATAATGATTCTGTCTCCCTCACCCTTCCTCTCTGAAATCAACAAAAATATATATATTTTAAAAACAATGGCTCTCTTAAATGCCCCATGTGTTACTCAGAGGCTCTGGGCTTTTAACCATTTCCTAAGTGAGAAAGACAGATAATAGCGGATACATATTTTTTAAAATTTAGGTATGAGACTATGTACATGAAAGATAGCGAGGATAATGTCTCCAATCTCATATAAATCTGTTAGGAGTCTCTAGTAATAGACAGTGCAGTTAAAAACAATTATTTTGAATAAGCACAGTACACATTTGGTTGTACTAGTCTCTGGGGAAGATAAAACATGAGATTCTTCTCCAAACTAAAATTCATATCCAGAAAAAAAAATTCATATCCAGAAAGTTTTTCTTGGCACCTCTGATATTTAAGCAAATAATCATTTCATCATTTTCATCATTTTCAATGAATCATCCCGGTAAATAAACATTTTTAAAAAATCACAAAGAAAGTTCATATCAGTAGCCTATGGGAGCTGGCAATGATCATTGAAAAATATTTTTTTAGGAGGACAGGTTAAAATAAAATATCAAATTGTCCTGGCTGGTGTGGCTCAGCTGGTTGAGTGTTGTCTCTGCACTAAAAGGTTGCTGGTTCAATTCTGGGCACATGCCCAGATTGTAGGCTCCATCCCAGTAGGGGGCAAAAAAGGAGACAGTAGATCAATATTTTTATCTCATATACATGTTTCTTTCCTTCTCCCTTTCTCTCTCTCTAAAATCAATAAAAAGATTTTTTTAAAAAAACATTAAATAAAAAAGCTGTCTTAAAAATTAATCCTAGTACTTTTACCATAACTGGTAGGAAAATTGTTAAAATTCTAGCCTTTTTTAAAATTAAAAATGTAAGTATGGCAAAATTGTGGTCCTGATCACAAAAAGACCAACAGCTCTTATGCCTGTATATCCAAAAGTAAGATGTGCAGCATGGAGGGACCCAGAGAGTAAATGTGCTAAGCAAAATAAGCCAGTCAGAAAAAGGTAAGTGTCACATGATCTCACTCATGTGTGGAATCTAATGAACGAAATAAACTGATAAACAAAATAGATCCAGAGATAGAGAAGCAGGAAACAGACTGTGGGATCTCAGAGAAAATGTGGGAACGGGTGGGTAGGTGGGAAGAGATCATCCAAAGACCTTGTATACATATAACCCCTGGACACAGACAATAGAATGGTGAAGGCCTGGAGCAAGGGCCGGGAAGGACAAGAAGGGGTGAGTGGGGGGTGGGGGGGAAGTGACCATATTAATACTTTCAACAATAAAGATTTTTTTAAAAAGAAGTGTGCATTACATTTGGAGTTTTGTGGTATTGAGAGAGCCACAGCATCCATAGTCCCTTCACTGTACTAGACTGGATATTCTCTATACTCCCTAGTAAATCTGAGATATTTATGAGTCTACCTCTCCCTGAAAATTGATCCTACTTGTATTTGGATCCCTCCTAACCCCACATCCTGAGCTATATCCTTCATATTAGACATTTTTTCCTGGGACTTTGTGAGGCCTCCAGAAGATTGACTTAATCTGGGACAATCTTTCCCATCATATTGATGTATCTTTGTTTCAAAAAGTACCGAGCATTTTCAATAGAAAGACTATCCAGCACTTGAAACTTTTGCCTGAGTGAGCAAATCACTTCTCCCAGTTCTCACCTAGTACTTTCACAGACCATTTTGTCTTTGAAGTTCAAGGTCAAAGGATAAAACATCAGTAGAGACTCAGCTTGGATGGCATCCTTCCCCCCATGACTTGTGCACTCTCACTAAATCTGGAGATGCAAGCACCAAATCAACAAGGTCAGTAACAGAAAGTAGACGGCACAAAACAAATCACTTAGGAAGGCTGGGGAAACTCCGCACACACAGCCTGGGGCCACAGTGTTTGTCTTTGCACCCACAAATGGGGAATGCCACAAGTGATCACAGTATTCATAAATACCAGCACTCTAGTTTGGTCTCATAGCTTATGTAACCGTCTTTTGTCTCCAGTAGGACTGTTAGTACAGCAAAATACATTCGCACGGCCTTTATATAATCTTCTGATTTACTTAAACTCCTAAGAAAGACAACCTATTGAGAATAAAGATCTTGAAAGTGTAGTATACTGCTTTTCTATCTCTTGCCTTACAACAAAATAAAATGACAGATGGGGTTGATATCACTAGAAGAAATTATGGGAAAATATTTTTTTATAATTTTAGGGTGGTGAACATCTTTACAAGCATCGTGCAAAATTCAGAAATTATAAGAGAAAATTTGATACATTTGAATCCCTAAAAATCCAGGGATTTCTGTAAAACCAAAGAAACAAAATCTACCACAAGCAAAATTGGGGTGGATGAAACTAAGATAAATAATTTTCAACATATGACAAAAGTTATGTCCATGATAGATAATAAGTGTATAAAAATCAGGTAGGAAAAAATAATTCACAGTGTTATAATACCAAAAATAATAAGTCAGATGTTTAAATAAATAAAACAGATAAAATATATGATATTTACTTTCACTAAAAGTCAAAGAACTATAAATTAGAGTCCTAAAAAAAGGACTGGAAAATGTTTTTAAAAATTACAATTTTAATGGTAATGATGATAAGAATGTGAAGTAAAACAGGCATATTCACTGTCTTTGTTGAAGTATAAATTCCTTTCCAAAAGGTCATTTATATGACTGCACCTAAATTTAGCATGTGCATACCTCCACTCTGCAACTCCAATTCTATTCATTTATCAGACAGAAATTTTCACATAAGCACATAAAGATATATATAGTTATCAGCATTGTTTGGATAGCAATAATGTGAAACAACCCGCATTTCTGTTAATAAAAAATTGAGTAATGTAATACAATAATAAACTCAAACAATATAAAATACTATCTAATTATTTTTAAATTATATAGATCCATCACTGGAACACTTGCTCTTAAAGCCTTCAGCCCCCATCAGCAGTCTACTTTGAAGCCATTATGCTATGAGTAAGCCCAAACTTTCCATATGTAGAGACCCCCTTGGGGAAGTCCTAAAGCTACAGAAAGTGAGAGAGTGATAACTTGACAGCTCCTACATGTTCCATCCCCTGCTACTGCAACTCTAGCCACCAACTATCTGACTGCAATTGCAAGAGAGTCTCTGAGCCACATCTTCCCAGCCATGCCTTTCCAGAACTCCCAACCCATCAAAAATTATGAGAGGTTTTGGAATCTACAGAGCTGATGACCAAATGCTGAACGGAGATCAACATATCACGTTGGTAGACCTAACCAACATGACTCCCTGACCACATGAGAGAACACACTTGCTTTTCTCCTTGTCCCAGATTATGTGCCTAAATCACTCCCATGAAGAAATCTAAGGATTGGCTGTGATGAAAGTGCACAGGGGGCCAGCTTCACTCAGCGGTTCTTCATCACTTCACTGGAGGAAAAATGACTATAAGTTGTCTCATTGCCACAACATCCCTTGTTTGGCTTTCAGCTCTTCCAACATCTTTGTAACTTGTTTTTTATATTGAATGCTCCTGATTCAATTACCAAGTATAGCCTTTGTTTTCCTTTTTTTTTAATTTCTTTATTGATTAAGGTGTTACATATGTGTCCTTATCCCCCCATTACCGCGCCACCCCCCCCCCATCACGCCCTCTCCCCGCTGTTGTCTGTGTCTATTGGTTAGGCCCATACGCATGCATACAAGTCCTATTGATCAGACCATCAAACCTCGGAGGGAAGATAGGGGAGGGTGGGGGTAAGAGGGAGAGATCAGCCTTTGATTTTCTTATTAGACCCTGGAAGGTACAGTAAATAATCAGACATCACACACACATACACACACACACACACACACACACACACACACACACACCACACCACACACACCACACCACACCACACTATAGTCTAAGCTAAACTTAATATAGGCAAAGAACTTTCTATTTTAAGGATTCACTTCTTTTAGGTTTTTTAAAATTTATTTTAGAGAGGGGAAAGAAGAGGGAGAGAGAAGAGAGAGAGATGTGAGAGAAACATTGGTTGCCTCCCCCATGTGCCCCAACTATAGATTGAATCTGCCACCTCCTGGTGTACAGGACAGCACTCCAATCAAATGAGCCACACCAGCCAGGGCAGGTTCACTTTTCTTAATGCTCAATCTCTTAAATGCAAAAAATATTTTAACTGCATCTTGAAGTTCATTTTAACTTCATATGAATTTCAAGGAAGAGAAAGAAAAACAGCATGACCAAAATAATCCTGAAAACAGTTTGGTTCTTCTAAAGCTATGATCAAGAAAGATATGACTCATTAAATAAAAGTAGTATTAAATTATTTAGAAAAACAGTTTAGTTAAGCTCATGAAACGCAAAAGTAGTTTATTTAAGACACAGGACAGCCCTTCCCACCCTCAGGCAGAGTTGAAAAACAGACTGAAAGGTAAAGCACCATGGGTTTTATCTAAAAGATGTTTTTCTTGCCTAGGCAGGGATCTTGCCTTCACAGATGAAACAAAAATGGGGAGAGGAGAGAAGAGGGGGAAATTGCACTCAGTTAAATTTATGTGATATATTTCTTTTTATTCTGAAATAAATTTTAGAACATAATTACCAGAGCTAGAAATGAAAACAAACAAAAAATTCAGTACTTTCCAATTGCTCTAAAAACCAGAACCAAACTCTCTAAAATGGCCCGCAAGGCCCTGCCTGGACCTCACCCCTGACCACCTTTCTGGTCTTCTTACCCATCACACACTTTTCTGTACATCAGCTCCCCAGGTCTCCTCCCTTTCTGGTATGGCCCATGCTCCCTGCTATCCCAGGGCCTTTGCACCTGCTGCTGCCTCCCCTCAGAATCATCTCCTGCTCACCTGTTGCCTCCTCAGACCTCCATTACCAAGCCCTGTGCATAGCTTCCAAGGAACACTTGTCATAGCTGCAACGTGAGACAATCTTTTGAGATTCTTTGATAAATATCTGGTCCTGGGAATCCTAATATATAAAAAGCCAAGGGCCAGATGACCTAGATGACCAGACAGACAACCAAACAGCAGGCTGCGTGGGGTGACCAGGCCAGCAGAGGAGGGCAGTAAGGGGTGATCAGGCTGGGGGGCGGGGCAACCAGGCTGGTGGGGGGAGCAGTTAGGGGCAATCAGGCAGGCAGGCAGGTGAGCAGTTAGAAGCAAGCGGTCCTGAATTGTTAGAGGGATGTCCAACTAGCCAGTTAAAATAACCAGCAGTCAGACATCCCCTGAAGGGGCCCTGGATTGGAGAGGGTGCAGGCTGTGCTGAGAGGATCCCCCCACCCCCATGCAGGCCTCTAGTATATTCAATAATATGGTAATAACTTTGTACAGTGGCATATGGTTACTAGAATTATTGGAGTGATCACATCTAAGGTATATAAACGTCGAAGCACTATGTTATACACCTGAAATTAACATGCTATTATATGTCAAATGGACTTAAATAAATAGTATCTGGTCCTGTGGGCATGGATCACAAGAACAGAGAATAAGTCTTTCCCCTCCCCTTGTCACCATTTAGCCCCCACCTCTTCCCAAGAACTGCTCACACAGTAGGAACTATAGATATTTGTTGAATGAGTCACTAACCACAACAATAAACCCCAATCTAGTATCTACTATCTCTCAAGCACTTTTACAATTAGTTTACATATAATATCATTTAACCTCAACATAAACTTATGAGGTAGCTACTATAATTATCCCCATTTCACAGGTGAGGAAACTAAGGCACAGAGAATTGGAGGGACTTGTCCAAATACCGAGAGCAGTTATTGACAGACAGGATTCACAGCCTGGCAGTCTGCCTCCGGCGTCTGGCCCTTAACCACTAAACTCTATGGCCTCGAACTGCTTGTGTGACAATGGACTAGTTCAGGGACAGGGGAGCGCTGCCCAGAGAGCAGCGAAGGAATGTTTCCTGTGGGAGGATAAATTGAGTTGGATCCCAGTGTGTTGCATAAGAAAAAGGGAAGTGAAAAGGTCACTCTTGGGGTAGGGAACAGAGTGTGTTGGGGAAGAGTACAAGTCTGGGCCGAAGGTAATGGAAGGTGGTTTAGCAGAACTGGAGCATCTGTAGGGCATGTGCTTCTTGAGCCCTGACTCTGGATTGGTAAAGTGCAATAAGAGCAGAAGTTGACTGAAATATACTTCAGCCCTTTGAACTCCTAAGTCCACGTTATGCATATAACACACATGTCCCATGTAAGATAAAGGACACAGAGTCCCACTGAGATGTGGGACCCAGACCAGACTTACTCACCAGCCAATAGGTTTGTTCCTTCCTACCTCACACACGTGTGTCAGCTAAAGGAGATAAAGTTCTAACATAGGGTCTGACAAAGAGTAAGCTCAAGTGAAGGCATGTATGGATCCAACAAACATTTACATAACACTCACTGTGTGCTGGACCAACAGTGCCTAATAAATTACCACAAATGTATGTTCCAGAGCTTTGGGAGTGCTGTGAACAGATGAAACTGCTCATGCTAAACCCCCGAGTTACTCAAGCAATAAGAAATCAGGCTAAAGAGAATACCAAGTTGAGGATACACATTTCTCCACACGTGTGGCATTTCTGGGAGACTCTGAGTGGATTCATAATGAAGGGAAGTCATTATTTTAGAAAAAATAATAGGCCATACAAAAGAGACACAAGCAATGGCAATGGAGTTAAGAAGTGAATAAATCAAAAAATGTGTCCTAAAAGAATTATTGGGAACTGAGTATGCCCGAAGTACTAGCAGGGATGGTTTCAAAGTTTACCCATGAACTAAGGTTAGTACAATAAAAGCCTCAAATCCTAGTCCTGAAAGACACACTGGAAACTCTACCTGTGTTATCTTATTTACTCTAGCCAAAATAAATTCACAACTGCACATACGTGAAAAAAGGAAATAGTACCGTATATGCAGTGTGATCTCATTTTTGTAAGTAAATAAATAAGTGATCCATCGGGAATAAACAATAATATAAATAGCATATAATAAGACAGCACTTTTTATATTCTTCTTTATACTTTTTTTCTTAACTTTTTGTGATATGTATTATTTTTATAACAAAGGCAAAATATTGTAAGCTCTCTATGCAGATTTTAGACCTGGAAAGAACCCATGGAACCTGACCCCCTCTTATCATGGTTAAGGAAACCAAAAGTCAGAGGAGCAAAGCGACTGTTCAAAGGTCACCAGGTAAATAATTTCTGTGACTCCAAATTTAGGACTCTTTACTGACCACTGTCTCTCAAAATTTTTGTTTGAATCATCCCAGAAAGATCAACGTTCTTTTTCCCTTTGAAAGTTTCCACGAGATGACAAATGTAAAGCACTTTCAAATGTCAACATGCTTTGCATTTACTTCCCTTGAGTTGATCAGTAAGGTATTTAAATAAATAGTGTACAAGTATAGAATTGTTTTGTACTCATTTCCCTGGTTAACCCAAAGATAGAAAAGACCAATGCAATGTATTCATAATGCTCCCAATCTACACCTTTCCCACTTGAATAAACTTCATTCACCTGTTTCCTACTCTTCATAAGGTTCTAAGTGATGCTGGGTGATACTTACAGGAAGCCAGTGTGTTTGGACCAAGCACTAGTATTATGGAACACACTCTGTGCCAAGGACATTTAACCTGATTCAACATCACTTGAAAAGCTCTGGTATCAGATTTCTTTGCTTTGGTTTTGCATCAAGTATATTGCTGATTGTGGAGAAGGTGCTGTCGTGGAAACTTTGAAGACCTCTATTGGTGGTGAGTTGTAAAGTGAAATTTACCTGATATCCTCATAGAGAGGTGGCTGAATTGGAAAGAATGTTGGAATGCTATCAGATCACAGCAAAGGCAGAAGATTGGCACAGCTGAGAGCCATAAAGAGCAATTAAAGGACAAGCCAGGAAGAATAAGGAAGAGGCGATTGCAATACAAGAAAACAAGTGAGAACACAGGTAGGATCCTGAGAAATAGCAACTGCACAGTGAAGGGAGTAGGAGACTATGTATCCAGCGTCCTACACACAGAAGAGCAATGGGCTACTTTCATCAATGCACCTCTGGGCTCCTAGGAAGGAAAGGGGCAAAACGCAATCAGCAGCAGCAGCATCTGAACCCAACAACAATATGGTTGAGGTCAAGGAACATTTGGTGATGTTTTTATTTTTTTATCGTAGCATCATGTATGAAGTTAATGGCTGAACAAGGGTTGATTAGAAGTCCCAGCTAAAGAAATTCCAGTTGCTATGCCCCTGTACCAATCACAGCCTGTGGGTGCTGCTCCTCACATTTTCATATGCAGACAAATCCCTGGGGATCTGTGGAAATGCAGATCTGGGAGGAGGCCCAAGATTCTGAATTTCTTACAAGTTCCAAGGAGGGTTGCTGACAGACTGGTCTGCAGACCACACTGTGAGTAGCAAGTATGGAAAGTGACTTCTGAGGAAGGAAAAAGAAAAAAACAATCCCATCACACTGATGCTTAGCAATAACAAGAAAAACAACCACTTATTCAGGGCACACTGTGTGCCACTTTGTATGCGATATCTATTTAATTCTCCGACAACATCTGAAATGGTTTTCTCATCTTTTTGTGGTTGTGGAAACTGATACTCAGGAAACATATTTGCTTACACTCAAACAGTGCCAGGATTTAAACCCAAGTCTGTCTGCCTTCAAGACCATTTGTCAATAAGCTACAGTGATGAGATTAAGTTTATTAGTTCTGTGATTTTGGAAAGACCCCCAAATTTCTCTGAACTGTGATTTTTTTTTCATCTCTGGCATGGGAATAATGGCAGAGCTGTGGTTTGGACCAAAGGAGGTACTAGATGTAGGAGAATTTTGAAATCTATAAAGAATCTTATTTAAATTAAGATACAATTGTTATAACTGACTGATTCCTTTTTGAGAAAACATGCACCAAAAATACCCAAGTCTGAATAACCACAGTTTGTCAGTTGTTCTTTCTACTAAAAATAATGGTCCACGAAAAGAAGCAGCTAGATCAACTTACAACTCAGCTGCACAACTGCTTTCCCTCTGGAAAACAACGGTACCTCAGTATGCAGCAGCTATGTGCACACCTCCAATTCGGTCCTACAGAATACTAAAAACTGGTAAATTAGGGTTGAAATGTATTAAAATCTGCTTCATTATGGAAATTTGTACTGCTTCATCTAGGACATGCTTGTAAGCAAAATATATCTTTGTATTGCAAGGGCATGACTATTTGTATAGTTGGTGCCGTTGCTCTGATTTCCGTGAAGGGGTCAGGAGTTTTTCTGGCACCAGTGTTTAATCCAATCCCATCAGTGTGAATGTCAATATGGTGAAAAGGGCAAACAACATCTTACTATTGATGTTAAAATACCTTGGACTTCATGGTCCCCCTGAGAGACCCCCAGCGATCCACAGGGAGCCTCTGAGAACTGCCACCTGAAATATTTTGGCTGAAACTCTACCTGTGTTATCTTATTTATAAACATATTTATCCAGAACCACATAAAAGTACTGTGGAGAGCACGAAGCTCTATTAAAAAAAAAAAATCTCGTGGCAGTTGTGTTTATTTTGCTGCACAACAGCTTCACAGAAAACCGCATGAGTTTCTTCTCAGGTCTCTCTCTCTGTGAGGACCATACGCTCCGGAAGCTCAGTCACGTCCAAGAGCTTCTCAAGGGAAAGAACCCCGCTTCAGAGCGAGCTGCACTCTCAGGGCTCCTCTCCTGAAAACCAAGACAAAATGATTGGCAAAGGTCCCCAATCTCACCTGGGAGAACATGTCTGCCACCTAAACGTGTGTAAAGTCCTAAGGATGAGGAAATAAATGATCAACCCACAAATGAGAAACTCCCTCCCTCCAAAATGACTTTCTATCATCGCTATTTTCCTAGTCTAGGTCAGTTTAAATGTATTAAGAAGGATACCCAAAGTCAGAGGAAAGCCACTTTCCTGTTTACACTGGAGGCTCACAATAACCCAGGTGCACTGACGTCAC
Organism: Antrozous pallidus; assembly: GCA_027563665.1. Taxonomy (NCBI): domain Eukaryota; kingdom Metazoa; phylum Chordata; class Mammalia; order Chiroptera; family Vespertilionidae; genus Antrozous; species Antrozous pallidus. Next base: position 82,988,986 of record CM050517.1, read on the forward strand.
ACAATGCACAGGGCAAATGGATGCGATGGCAATAGCCATCAGTCCAGAATAAAAATGTGAGTTAAAAGTCTCCGCACTCATCATAGCCTACTTCGCTACATTCCTGTCTTAGTCTGCTCAGCTAATGTAATCATACCAAAGACTTAACCCGAAGGCTTAAACAACAGAAATGCATTTTCTCACAGTCCTGGAGATTGGGAAATCTAAGATCAAGACACTGGCCAATTCGCTTCCTGGTGAGGGCTCCGCCCTGGCTTGCAGACGGCCGCCTCCTCATGCCCTCCCGTGGCCTTTCCTCATCGCGTGCCCCAAAGAGAGATACAGGGTAGATCGCTCCCTCTTCTCACTCTTCTTATAAGGCCACTAGTCCCACCAGGAGAGTCTCCCTCTCATGACCACATATAAACCCATCTGTACCTCCCATAGGACCTACCTCCAAATACCATTGCATTGGGAGCATGGCTTCAACATATGAATTGGGGTGAGGGATAGACACAAACAACCAATGCATCACAATTCCAAATATTCCAAATCACAATGTCTGGGATTGGAGCCCAGGAATCCATGTCTTTAAGTTCCCAAGTGGTTCCTATGTACAATAATGTTTGGGAATCCTGACTGTAGCCTTGTGAGCCAGATACATTTCCTTATCTGTAAAGTAAGATTGTCACCCTTTCCTATTTCGATGCTGTTGAGTATCAATTAAGAATATATGGGAAGCCCTAGCCAGTTTGGCTCAGTGGAAGGAGCCTCTGCCTGGAGACCGAAGGGTCCCAGGTTTGACTCTAGTCCAGGGTGCATGCCTGGGTTGCAGCAGACTCAACCCTCAGTGTGGGGCATGCGGGAGGCAGCCCATCAATGATTCTTTCTCATCATTGATGTTTCTATCTTTCCTTCGCCCTTCCTCTCTGAAATAAGTAAAAATACATGTGTGTGTTTTTTTTAAATATGTTTAAAAGGAAAAAAGAGTATATGGGAAAATGCTTTCAAAAACTGCAAATTGCTATGTGAATGATTATAATCATCTATGCTTTTACTATTGATATCTCAATCAAACCTTATTCTAAAAACTACAAGTGAGTGAGGAAGCCCTAGCCCATTTGGGTCAGTGGATAGAGCATCTGTCTGAGGACTGAAAGGTCTTGGGTTTGATTCCGGTCAAGGATATATACCTGGAATGCATGAGGCAACCAATCAATGTGTCTAACATCATGTTTCTCTCCCTGTGTCTCTCTCATTCCCTTCCACTCTCTCTGAAAAAAAAAGAAAAGAAAAGAAAAGAAAAGAAAAATATCCTCCAGTAAGGATTAACAACAACAACAAAAAGAAATAAAAGAAGAAAATAATAAAAAAATATATAGATGTTATCCTATCTCTTGTAATTCAATCTCAGATGACAAAAATAGTCAGGAACCAGAGTGCTCTAGTTAATATGTAGCTGAATATTCTAGTCATTTCTTAAAATCCCTCCTAAATGTACTAGTACACTGTCTTTCCTTGATAAACACATAACTTAGCTCTGTTCTGATGCCAAAGGGCTTTCATACAGGGTCTCCATTCTGGTTATTATTGCATAGAATTTAGGCCTAGAAAAGTAATCTCTGTTCTGCTAAATGCATTTTTGTTTATTTTTTGTTGTTTCGAGGATATTTCATGGTTAATAGAGGCATGTTTATTTTAAACAAAGGCAGAGCTCTAACTACAAGTTGTATTACAAAAACTTATTTGTCCCTAAATTGTTTGGAACTTGAAATGCCCTTCCCCCTGGCAAAAAAAAAAAAAAAAAATATGAATCACAACTAAGTTCTCTGGCTTGTCCAACAAGCCCGTAATATAGATAAAACACATTGCTATGTCTGAAAAGTCCCAAATGTTTGCAACAGGATTACCAAAAACAAAATTAGGATATGATGGGTCAGGAAACAGCAAAACGGAATGCCCAGAGTTAACTGGAAAAGTAGAATAGAAGGGGAACAAAAACATGTTGAATGGGTACCTCTGAGAAAGAAACTTCATGGAGTAGAAACAGCTAACATATAAATGCTGAGAGAGAGAAAGACTAGAATAGGACTCAAAGCAGAAGATAGGAAGTAATGGAAAGCAAGGCTGGAGGAAAGAGTTCCTTACAAGAGGCACAAAGACTGAATTTGGAGTGTGGCAGCAAAGTCACCCAAACAGAAAAGGCCTTGGTATAAGGGAAGGAAGCCACGTTTGTACCAGCAGGATGGCCTTATTGGCACATGCCCAATGGTCACATTGAGTTGTTTGTACCTGAGCAAATGCCCAATGGCTAGATCCTAACTCTGAATCCAAGTTATTACAGGGGTCCCATTTGGTCTCTTAAGGAGGCTGGCCTTAGTTGTAACTTTTATTTATAGTTCATTCACTGCCTTTTCCTTCTCCCTTTTATAGCAATAATTACATTACATTATTACATATATTATTATATATTATATATTATAGTGATAATTATTATTATTCACGAATAAAATGTTTGATCTTCTGCCGGAATTTACGCCCAAGTGTCATCTCTATCAGTGCATCTATGTTTGAGCTCCTGCCCTTCAACTGGCCATCTGGAGTAAGTGGTTGCATATTTGGTCTTTTCATCTTGTCCTTTTCCATGTCAAAGTGTAACTAGGTCTAAGTGAAAAAACATGGTGCATTCACATTCATTCATTCATTCAACCAAAGGTTGACACTGTGTTAGGCCCAGTAGCAAACACAATGATCTTGCTGGGTTCCCAGAAATCTTTGGCATATTTTATTAGAAAATGTGAAACAAATACCACAAGGAGCAAACAGGAGACTTATCTGACCTTTAAGATACCCTGGTTATCTTTAAATAAAATGCAAAACTCTTCCAGAAAAAAAAAGAGTTGATGCAATGTCAAGTCCAAGAAAGATTAAGAGCAAAGAACTATCTTGAATATTCTCCATGCAATATTCTAGAGATAAGATAATGTATTACACAAGAGGAAGGACAGAGAAGCTAACATTCACACCAATATTTGATAAACAAGGCCAACTACTGCTACTTAGAAAGATGTAAGGTCATTTTTGCAATATCATGCTAAACTATGGCTGGACAGATGTTAAATTTCATAAACCAAAGAGCAATATCAATTCAAGTCAGATTAAGAGCAGAGAATTATCTTGAATATTCTTCATGCTGTATTCTAGGGATAAGATAATATATGGCAAGCAAAAGTAAAGAGAAACTAAAAGAATTAGTAACGGGGGAAGGCTGGGGAGAGTGGGAGGCGGGTGCTGGGGGAGATCAACCTAAGGACTTGTATGCATGCATATGAGCATAACCAATGAATGAAAGACACTGGGGGGGGGGGGGGGCATGTGCTGGGGGGTAGGGGAGGTTGGGGGGAGGATAATGAGGGGGGGAAGGAAAACATATGTACTACTATTAAATCTAAGTTATACTGCAAATATATATATATATATTTTAAGTATAAAAAAAAAGAATTAATAACATCCACACCCAAGCCCTAGCTAGTTTGGCTCAGTGGATAGAGCATCAGTCTGCGGACTGAAGGGTCCCGGGTTCAATTCAGTCAACATGCCTGGGTTGTGGACTCAATTCCTAGTTGAGGGCATCATTGATGTTTCTCTCTCTCCCTCTCCCTTCCTCTCTGAAATCAATAAAAATATATTTTTTAAAAAAGAAATAATTCTTTCATTGAAAGGCAAAGTAGTCTTCACTCATCACCACTGAGACACAGGGGTTTATGTATTCAAAAGTACAGCAGAAGGTCACAAATAAAAATAATGCTATACAACAGCAAAATGGAGAATGAAGAAATTTACTGCCATGTGGCTGAAAGTTGTCTGACTCTTTAAAGTTACACCAGGCAACAAAGACATTTCAAATAAATCTTTTAAGTCCAACCTCAGTGGAAGTGGACATTTCAGCTCAAAAGTTAATTTGGAACCAAAGAAAGGTATTTAACATGCCTACTGAGGCATAGAGACAATACTACTTTCTATTATAAGTAGAAAACTTTTGGAGTTTTCTGCAGAATGGCTTGGTGCCTTGGAATAAGCATTTCCAGGGCGTATGGCCAAAAAGCCCCCAGAGCAGAGCCAGCTGGTCTCCCCCTGGGATCAAACGCCATTGGGGAGAAGCAAGGACAGGGCAGGATCTTCCCCTCTCGAATACCTACTCCTCATTTTAAGCTTATCTGGAATATCTTCTGGAAAATGCAGTAGTTATATTATCACTGATTATCTCCTGAAAAGGGATGCTTATGTTTATCCTGCTAGATAAAAACTGGCTGAGACCTCCCTAGTGGCTGGCCTCTCATAACCTCAGCACCAGATGCAATGAGTCAACCCATTTCTCCAGCTTTGTGAAGAGTGTGCTCATGTTTAACCTGAAAAAGGAATCCCATAATTGCAGCTCCTTTCCAGAAGACATGTCCCAGAGCTCTTTGCTGACAACTGTCACGTTCCTTTTGTAGACTTTTCCCTTTGGAACTGCATGAGGAGGAAGAAGGGGGTTGGAGTAGGGAAGGAAAAGACGAATGAGTAAATTAAGAGTTTCAAAAATACAGCAATTGTGTTTTGGTGGATATTAATGCCCACAGTACTACATAGAAAGACATGGGGCAAAAATTCTTTGCAATTTAATTTGCGTTAGAGCCATAGACCCCACCTCATGAGATTAGAAAAAAAAAATTGGATTTGTCCTACTTGTGGAAGTAAGTCCTAGCACACTTCCATGTCAAACACCGAGTTGCATCATCAGCGCTTAACGGAATGTGGTTTCACCAGGGGATTACAGAGGCCAAAGACTGAAATGCATGTTCCAAAGGTACACCTTCACTGATGCTGATTGTAGATCTCTAAGTAAATGAGCTGGAAAGATTTAGAAACTAAATTTAGCAAGTGGAAATTTAGCAACCTTTCAAGAGTACGAGCATTTAGATAGGATTTCACATTGGCGTTCACATACAGATTCAGTGTATAATTACTGAGCACCTTGTAGTGTGCTAAGTACCGAAAGTACTGATACGAAATAACTTAAGTGATCGGGATGTAAAAACTGAGGTCCCTTAACAAAAGCTAAAAAGAGGGCTCTGGACAGCCACTGAGTTCTCCTTGATGTCATGTGTTCTAGACTTAAACTGTGGCACATGATGCAAAAATATACCTCGAGATAACTATATAATAGTTATATAGTTACTACTATAATAGTTAATAGTCACTACTCTTTGAATCTTAGGCTTTTTTTTTTTTTTAATCCTCACCATGGGATATATTTATTGTATTGGCTTTAGAGGAAGAAAGAGAGATTTCTTTCTTTTTAACTAGCAGTATAAACACAAGCATCCCCTTGCGGGAGATAATCAGTGACAACATGACTTGCATTTTTCTGAATATATTTCAGATAAACTTAAATGAGGAGTAAGTATGTGAGAAACATTGATGGGAGAGAGAAACACTGATTGGTTGCCTTCCCCAGGTGCCCCAACCAGGGATGGAACTCTAAACCTGGATTTGTGGCCTGACTGGGAACTAAACCCGAGACCCTTCTGTGCACAGGAAGACGTTCCAACCAACTGAGCCACACCGGTCAGTATATGACACTATCTCTTCACTCTAGGAATGCTGGTTCCTCAAAATACATCTCCATGATACCCAAAATATAGTGAAAGTGTAAATTCCTATGAAAGGGAAAAAAAAAGATTTCAAAATCAGAAAAGATATTCTCTACACAGCATTGTTTAATCATAATATGTAAATGAGGATATAATTTAGGGCACACTATACACGGAAATCTGTTCTTTCCAAATATCACAATTTACTTCCACACATATGATCCTCACAATAATCCTGTGCATTGTGCAATGGGTTGATGTCCTCATTTTAACACGGAAGAAACTGAGTTTCGGGGAGAGAGGCTTCAGCAATTAATAACAGCCATAAAACCAGTACCATGTTTCTGATGCTCAATCCAGCCCTACTTACCACAAATCTACACTGAAAAACAACCCCTTCATTTCAAACACTTGACTGTTGATCCTGCAACCATCATCACAAAATAGCAGAGGAATAATGAGTATTTCTGTTATCCACAAAAATCGTGTCATCTATGGTTAAAAGAGTGGACAGAGAATCATAAACGTTTCTTTACCCTCACATGACATGCATGTTGATGGTCTTTCTGAACAGCTGCAAGGAAATTCCTAAACACAGCCCAAAGGAAAAAAGTATTTTCTAAAGTTCCTGTTAAAACTTGAGCTCTGTTAAATCTTTTCGCTTGGAATCCGTTGAAAGAATCAGAAAAGTCATTAACCCTGCACCCAGAGCCGCCTAGAGCTCGCCCTACAGGGGTGTAAAACGCCACGGGTGGTTCCTAAGACCAACAGCTTTCTGACTGGTCATTTTCTCCTCTAACCCACCCTGTACTTTCTGAGGGCTACAGGTGGTATTTCTAAAGATCACTTTTTTTTTTTTAACAGCCCGCTTTCATAAACAGACTGTTTTGTAAGCATCAGGTAATACCATTGAGAGTGAACAGTTCCCCCGGGGCAAAAAAAGAGGCACAGAAGTAATGAGCACATATTCCGCCTGCAGAGCGGAGCGCGAAGGTGCAGATCGGAGTGCCGGCTGCCTCTCTCCGGGCCCCGGTGCTGACCGCGGGGGACCGCGGGGGACCGCAGGAGCCGGGCGCCGCCCTCCCCGCCTGGGGTGCCGCGGACCTACCAGCGACAGCACTTTATAGGTGTTGGGGTCCTTGGCCGGCCGGGTGCGCGCCGCTTTCTCCAGCGGCTCTTCCCCCACGTCCATGGGGGCCAGCAGAGACGCGGCCGTCTGCGGGTCCCCGTGCGCATCGGCGCCGTGGCGGCCAAGGCTCGGGTCGCGGCCGTTCCCTGCCGGGCCCTCCCGGCGGCCGTGCCCGCCCTCGCCGCGGCTCCCACCCCCTGCGTGGCCGTCGCGATCCATAGTGGCCCCGGCGCTCCCGCCCCGCCGCCCGGCCGCGCCTTTAATAGGCTCCGCGGCGGCCCCGCCCCGCCCCGCCCGCGCGCCCGCCCCTCGCCGCCAGACCCCTGGCCGCTCGCCCGCCGCCCAGCGCTAGAAGACGGGGCAAAAGCAACTCAACGCCCCGGATTATTTGGCTTCCTGTCTGATTTCGGCCGCTCTGGCCTGTCGGTTATTTTGGGTCCTGGACGTGGGCGTGTCTTTAACTTTCCCCAAAGCCTTCCCCGCCCCGCGCCCGGGGCACCTTCCGAACACTTGCAGGAATCGCCCTGCGTGGCCTCGCGGTGCGCGGGCTGGACTGGAATTGCAGTGTGGTCTGCAGAGGGCATGAGATCATGGGGCCCCAAAATAGAGCGGGAGGAGAAGGATGCAGCGGCCAGGCTGCAAGGTGGGAGAGTGGAGCCGGACAGACCCGCGTTTCTGGATGCGCACGCACAGACTGCAGGGACCAGCCCCGGGCACTGCCACCTGTTCTCCCACGTTGAGAGGAACAAGAATCCCTTCAAGGCTCTGCTCCCCACTACCTACCTTGAAGCGTCCAACCTTGAAGATCTGGTTTTACCAAACACACACTAAAGGAATACTTGAGTTTTCCGTGTGTGTGGGTTTTGGCTTTTTGTCCTTGACCTTGTTTTAAAATATTTACTTATTAGTTCTTTTACACTGTCTATATTGAAGGCTTCAAAGTATCTTGTTGCCTGCCCTGTCCTGAAGTTGACGCTGAAACTTGGTAACTAATATCAAACATTTAATTAAATCTGAAATACTTGCATAGTTTTTGACCAGCACAGGAACAGTAGGCCATAATTCTTAGTGGGTGTTGATTCACCTTGGATTCTACAACTTTTACATTTCCTTGCTCATCAGTTAGAGAAACCACAAATGGGTAGTGGAGGGAGTCCTGCCTGTCAAGGGGAAACGAGTGACTTCCAACGGCTTTGCAATACTCGGGAATGCCTTCCCTAAGAAGTTATACAATCCAAAACAATTCATGTTCAATGCATTTTGGTTACACAAATGTTTCTAAAAATGAGAGCCGGCGTTGAACAGATACCAAGTGTGTGTTGTCTGTCCCCTTTGAAGTAGTCAACTTGGGATGCTTTTCCTTTGTTTTGACTCATTCATTCATTCAATAACAATCATTCGATTCAAACTATTGGCTTCCAACTATGCATACCACATCAAAGATGAATAAAAGTAAATCTTTCTCAAGTGGCCTTCAGTCTAAGTCCAAGGGAGTGAAGGCAATAAACAAAAAATTAAAACCCAATTCATATATGCATTGTAGAAACAAATAGGATATTTCAAAAGCTTGGTGGGAAGAGTAATGAAGACCTGGAAGAAGTAAAGACAATCTGTCAAGGCATTATTGAGATTTTCTTTTTTATTATTTGTTACTTTTGAGTCAGCCTACAAGCCACCCAAAAGAAACAAATTTTCACCATTTCGTAGTCCCACATATTTTTTACCCCAATCTTGGCTCCTAATTTTCCCGTAACTGGTTCCAAAAATCAGAGTCAAGGACAAAGATTTGCTCAAAGGTGACTGGTCAAATGAGTGTCAAAACTTCTAAAAGCAACTCAACGGAGATATTCCAAAGTGGCTTTGAACCTGACAAAACAAATGGAATAAGGGTATTGTCTGAATCCCCAAACCAGAAATCACTTTTAAAGACTTGTACTGTTGGAAAAGTCCGCCTACAGTCCGAACTCAAACCTCTAGACATCCGCAGAATCGAAAACTAAGTGAGGCAGCCTCCCTCCTATCGGTGACCAATGTGCCCAGTTAAGGGGGCAGCATTTACTCCTCAGTGAGTGGATCGTGTGCCCATTGTGGCAAGAGATTTCTCAAGAGAAACAGGAAAGTTAGATGTTTGTATGAATTCTCCAGATTGCAAAATTTTGCCTACAAAATTCAGAAAAAACAATTTCTTTAAACACTTTAAAAGCCAAACAAAATGTAACACATCTGCAGGGTGGGCCTGGCACACAGGCCACCAGGATGTGGCCTCTGCCTTACGCTCATGCCTTGCCTGTGCCAGTTGAGACTTTTATGGGCAACTCTAAAAACCCAGTTGCAATTCTAAAATCAGAGGAATAAAACCGAATCAAGAATGCCACTCATATTGTTTAGCTGTAGGCATCGCAATGCCTGTCATTAAGCCTTGCCTTGATCTTATTTAGATTCTAAATGGTCTGTGGGACAGCTTTACACTCCAAAGTACAATGAGGTCATGAGACATAAAACTGTAACACAACTGGGTCCTCCGGTTAGTGCAAAGTGAAAAAGGAGTGTTTCACTCTTGGTCCTAAAACCCTCTGCTCTACTGACTGAGGGCTCTAATCTAGTGAAGGTGGTAGTTTAAGATTTTAGAAGACCTTAACTTTTACTATACAGATGTATTTAAATATTTTTTCCCTTGGTGCTTTAGATGTAGATGAGATCAAAACACAAAACAAACCCCATTTATCTACGTTTGAACTATGATTTCTCAAGGCTGAGAAACAACTCCTCAGCTTTTAGAAAATGAACATGCTGTGGAGTAATTACTTTTGCAGCTGCTCCAGAGCTTCCCCGCTTCCCCCAATCCTCCGGTGAAACACTGAAGACATCTAGCCCAGTCTACAACAGAAAAAACCGCAAGGCCCTTTCATCTTTATGAGACTTAGAAAAAACACACATCTGTGACATTCATTTATGTTTAAGATTTTGGCATGACATCTTAATTTCTCTTCCTTTTTTGGAAGTACAAAAAATATGGCCTCCGGAAGAAGTTCGGATAACCATGTGACCTGGTACAGACTACAAGAACTCCCTGAGATTTGGTCTTCTCACTTATAAAACGCCTTGACAGCCCCGTTAGCATGGCTCAATGGTTGAGCGACAACCCATGAGTCAGGAGATCATGGTTTAATTCCTGTCAGGGCGCTTGTCCAGATTGTGGGCTGAAGCCCCAGTAGGGGTCATGTAGGAGGCAGGAGATCAATGATTCTCTCTCATTGATGTTCCTGTCTCTCTCCCTTCCTCTCTGAATTCAGGAAAGATATATTTTAATGGTAGTACAAATAATATCATAAAAGTACACTGCTGTTGCTAAATGCCAACAAAATGTTTAACATTTCCCAGCTTTCCATAACAGTTTAAATGTATTTTTCACGTTTTCGTCACCCAATTCTTACCTTTAACACAGAGAATATTGCTATTTTATTTTTCCATAAATTAAGCATAATTTATACATAATTGTTGGGAATGTTTGAGCGCTGCTTTTGGATATGCATCTATAGAGGGAGAGCCTGTGAGGGCAAGAAGGACTACTTTCCCATCTGGGGCAAGTTGTTGTCAGAATGAGTGAAGTAAACCCAAAAGTATAAGGTGCAATTGAGAATACTAGAAAATGTAGAAAAATGGAAGATGCCTAATACTCCCCCTAAACGCACCAGCTACCAATTCTTCACTTTTTGCTTGTCCACACTCTGCCCCTCCCCACTATCACCTGTATCTCATTTTGCACAAAATCTAGAGTTGCTGATAATCTTCATTTATGCCTCTCACTTTGCTATTATTTTCTCCCCCCCCCACGCATTCCTTCTCCCTTTGCTATTATTTTCTATATTCTTCCAGTCTTCAGGTTTTTTTTTTTTATGTGTCCTCTGTTTCTCCTTCACTTCTTTAAATTTGTCTTAGACCTATTTTTTTATTATACACTAGAGGCCCAGTGCAGAAAATTTGTGCATGGGATGGGAGAAAGGTCCCTCAGCCCAGACTGCACCCTCTCACAATCCAGGACCTCTTGGTGGATGTCCTACTGCCGATTTAGGCCCAATTCTACAGCTTCCTCCAGAAGGACATCCAGAATGACATCCAGAAGGTTGCTCGGCTGTCTGATCTAATTACCATATTATACATTTATTATTATAGATGCTATTAGTAATTTCTCTGTTGGAATTTAGCTCTTTTTTAAATGTGATTTTCTTACTAGTTGCTCTGGAGGTTATAATGTACATCTTTAGTTTACTATCCACTTCAGATGAATACTGACTTGATTTTGGTAAAACATAGCATTTTTTCTGTGTTACATCTTCATTTTCTGAGGAAGAAAATAAAGCATAGCCTTTGGGTTCTAGGACTCCAGGCCTGAGATACAAGAAGTTACCATATTATAAATGATATTCAATAAGCTGCACATATGTAAAGGATAAAAGAAAAAAGACATTACCATATTAATATATTTAATTAGTTACCATATAATTACCAAAGTAATATATTTATTATGGAAAATAGATTGAAAATCTTTATACAGAATGCTAATACACCAGCCCTCTGAATACCTATTAACTGATTACCTACTGTATACTGTACTAGAAACACTGGGGATGAAGAAGAAAAGCAAGAATAATCCATCCTGTGGAATCACAGAGGGAAGGTGGAGAAGGGTGGGTAGGTGGGAAGAGATCAACCAAAGAACTTGTATGCATACTAGTATATACATAGCTCCTGGACACAGACAATAGGGTGGTGAAGGCCTGGGGCAGAGAGGTGGAGGGAGGCAGAAAAGAAGGGATCAGTGGGGGAAAGAGAGGGACATATGTAATACTTTAAACAATAAATATTTTTAAATACAATAAATAAATAAACCTCTAAGCCATAAAAAGAAAGAAATTAATGTAAGATGAATGGAATAGTAATTATTCACAAGTCTCAAGCTTTCCATGTGGATCTAAAATCAAGTAATTCTGAGTTCTTGCTATCAATACATCTAGAATCAAAATTAAATTTACTTTATTGTAACAAAAATTAATTATCCAGTAATTCCCATATAATTGGGATTACCATACTTTTACTAAAGAAAAATGAAAGTCTTGAACTTGCAAATTTTATTAAAGTATGCAAATTAAAATGAAGAAAATCAAAATTTTTAAAAAGTATAAATAATTAACTGCTTACTCTATGATACATAGTTCTTGATTGTGGAAATTTTGATAACTATAAAACTTATACTAAAAATTTAACTTTTTAATAATATTAAATAAAATCAAGGTGAATATACATTTTAATATAGTCATGATTACTAAATAAAAAAGATTATTTCACATTCTTTACATCTAAAAATATTGATTTGTTCTTTGTTAACATACATTCACATGTACACATACAGGTGTTTATCTTTATCTACATACTAGAGGCCTGGTGCACGAAATTGGTGTACAAGTAGGGTCCTTAGACCTGGTCAGCAATCAGAGCTGACAGGGGCCCTCCAGCTGCTGGCTGGGGCCTTCCTTCATTTCATGCCACCCTCTGGTGGTCAGGGAACATCATAGCAAGTGGTAAAACTCTTGGTCGATTGAACTCCCAAGGGGATAATTTGCATAATAGCCTTTTATTATATAGGATCTGTCTATTGCACAACAATAGAAAGCAATTAAACTATAGAAAACAACATACTTGAAGGAGCACATAACTTTCAGTTTCTGAAGCCATAGTCAGGTACTCAACAAACTAAAATACTCAGCAAATTGATTTGATCTGGAATGGAAACTAACAATAATAACATTAACTATCATTTTATTGAGTGTACTGGTCATGGTTCTATGACTTCAGTCATTCACCCATTTGTTTTACCTCTTTATTCTTTCATTTATTTATTCACTTATTCATTAAATATTTTTTGAATTATTAATATGGGCCAAGAATTATTCTAGGCTCAGTCTCCAAGGGTAAGAAAACATCATTATCCTCAAGGAGTTTAACAATCTAGGGAAGGGAGCTAAATATTAATCAAATAAATCCTGAGAATTATAATAACAAATGATAATAAATATTATGGTGAAAATGTATGGGAGGCTGGAATGAATGTCTGAACCAATCTGTGGTAGGGGTAGGATGTGGTCAGAGAAGAATTCTCTGAATAAATGAGTCTCAAGCCAAGATTTGAGATAAGTAGGGCTTAACTAGAGGAAGTGGAACTAAGACCACAGAGCCAGAAGATTTTGAAACATGGCTTTTGTTGGTTGTGTAAGATCTGTATATAGGAAGAAATTAAATAGATTGACCATGAGTCATAAACTGGAGACTATCAGTTCTTAATCCACCAATTTTATAAATTCTCTTTCATACATGAGAACAATTCAAGAACCTCTGCTCCTTCCCCCCAACTCAACATTGCCAGAAATAGTTTTGGTATCCAGAAAGTAGGGAACACTTGAATTAACAAGTTAAATTTTTTTCCCAAAGGGATTATAATAATACACATTTGAAATGTAATTCAGGTATAAACATTTTGAAAGTAGGGAAGAGAGACCATAAATTAGGTAAAATATGCATGTGAACATAGGATCAAATATACATTTTGAAAATAAGGAGAGTCACATTAAATACAAAGGAGATTCAGAAAGAAGGCAAGTCACAGAACGATGTTGAGGACAGAAATCAGTAAGATGTTTTTATTTTTAGTTAACTTGAGTTGTGAGACACTGTAAGAAATAAATGGCCACCCAGCCGTCCTGGTTCAGTGGTTGAGCATTGACCTATGAACTAGGAGGTCACGATCGGATTCCTGGTCAGGGAACATGCCTGGGTTGTGGGCTCGATCCCCAATAGAGGGCATGCTGGAGGTAGCCGATCAATAATTCTCATCATTGATGTTTCTATCTCTCTCCTCTTCTCTCTTCCTCTCTGAAATCAATTAAAAAAATTTTTTTAATAAAGAAAGAAATGGCTGATAGTATGTTATAATAGGAAATTGAATGTCTTGTGTTTTTTATCCACAATCATGTAAAGTTAAACTTACAAAGACATTTCATGCAAATGAATGCTTGGCAAACAAAAAATGCAACAGAAAGATTCATTTTGGTTATTTTTATACTTTCTCCAGGATAGACATGTTTGAACTTCATAAATATGGAGTTGTAAAATGTATCAAAATTTCATTTTAGTAAATTATCATGTGTCTTCCCAAGCAAGGGGATGTGGACGCTGTGGGCCACAATGTTTAGGCCTTTGTCTGACTGTCCACAAGAAAGCAATCGGCTTCCCAGCCTGGAGCAGCGGCTGCCACATGAACAGAATGGGCCACCCTGGTCTCTAGCAGCTGCTGTATTGTAAACACAAGTGAAGTCACCCCGAGTGGAGACAAAAAGGACTTTAGGGATTCACTCAGGCATGTTCTCCTGCCTGCGTAAGCCATGACTGGGCCTGGCTGGGACACAGCTGCTGCTGACAGACCTATCAGGCGAGCAGCGAGACATGGAGGTGCTCTTCCTGAGCAAAGGCTTAAAGCCAATGGTATCTCTAACAGACACTGACACAAACAATTGTAGGTGCCTCATAGATTCTTGTTGCGGCGTGACTCTATTACACGGAGAAAATAAATGATGGCAAATAGTAAAATGATACTAGGTATCACCTTTGGGGCGTTTACAGTATGCTAGGCATTGAGCTGTGCCATTTGCAGATGATCTGTGATCACTTCTCTTTACTGTTCACAAACCGGCAACAGCTAGAGAGCTGTGCTGCCGGTGTCATCAACTCTATTTACTGGTGAGGAGATGAAACGTTTTCATCAGGTTCACAATATTCAGTTGTACCAAGAAACCACATTTTTAAACCAATTGCTTGGTTTAAAAGGAATGGAGTGGGTATCAGGTTGTTTCTAATCCATTACTTCAATGATACAATGAATACCTCTGCATGTACCCTATTTCTCACTACATTTGTAGGAAATGCTGAATTGTCACTTATTTTAGTTTGCAAGGGTCCTGGCAAATGGCCCTCTACTTAGGATACATGAGTTTACTCTCCCAAAAGCAATGCATGAGTGTTCCTGTCCCTAGTTCCATTGGTAACATGCTTTCAGGAGGTGAGTCTCGGTGGGCTCCTGGATGGGGGCTGGCCACCAGAAAGACCAAGTGATGATTACAGGCTTGAAATGTTCAGTCTGTGAGATAATCATTAACATAATTTGTGATCTTTGCCCAGGTTGCTGGCACAGGGCTCCTAAAACCCTTGTAAATTCCTAAGTGGAAAGAACACGAGGCGCCTCCCTTATTTTAAAGAGGAGACTCTAGGTGGGCTCCTGGATGGCTCCTGCGTGGGAGCTGGTCACCAGAAAGACCAAACTATCATTTGAAGTTTGGGATTTTCAGCCTTGCCCTCCCCACTCGGCCAAAGAAAGGAGAGGGGCTGCAATTGAGTTAAAAATGGACCCTGCCTACCTGTGGAAGGCTCCATACAAAATCCTACCGGGAAGGGGTTTGAAGCGCTTCCAGGTTGGCCAACACATCCGTGTACTAGGAGGGTGACACACCCAAACCCATAGAGACAGAAACCCCTCCATTCAGGACCCTCCCCCAATGTATCTCTTCATCTGGCTATGAAGACAGACGAGAAACACCCTCATGGATGTTGGTATTATGTACCTGCAAGTCAAGTGATGCCGATGATTGCTGGGAGTCACCAGCAGCTAGGAAGAGGTAAAGAAGGAGCCTCCTCTAGCCTTCAGAGAGAACGTGGCTCTACTGACACCAGTACCTTGATTTTGAACTTCCGGCTTCCCAGAACTGTGAGAGAATAAATTCCTATTGTTTTAAGCCTCTCCATGTGTGGTACTTTATTTAAGCAGTCTTAATAAATGAATACAGTTGTTTAGACCCTGTATCTTTGCTTCTGAGCATTTAAAATCACATAATCAGCCCTTGATGGTTTGGTTCAGTGGGTAGAGCATTGGCCTGTGGACCAAAGGGTCCCAGATGCTGTGGATTCTGTGCCCTCACCCTCCCAATTAATCATTCTTTATTGTTTTAGTAGTTTACATTGACAAAAGGGACCGTTCATTTAATTAGCCAGTAAATTAATTGGGGACATGAAAGAGACCACCACCCAGAAGTACTTTAGATCCTTTAGGTCCTTAGGAGCAGCACAAATTTCTGCCATTTCTGCTGGGTATGAAATGGTTTTGATATACATGAGTATTTTGTCTGGAGGAAGGCAGTTCTAGAGCTTCTATTTAGACTTTCTGTAATGGGATAGCTCTTCCCACACAGGCCAAGAAGTCCAAATGAGCATCTGATAACTACTAAGTGTATCCACTTCAATTATACATCCAGGGACCTGAACACTCTGTTAATCCAGAGGTCCCCAGGAGCTAGACATGAGCCAGGACTTCATTCATTAGTTGGCCAACATAGGACCTTACTCTACTAGAGAAGCCCTTGACTATCAAAATCAAGTCAGACCTTAGGTTTAGCAGTTCTCAAAATGTCTGAGTATGAATAGCTCTTTCCCCAGACCATGCTCACCTAGCAAATGGCTTTAGATTCCTCTGGGAAAGAGTCATCAGTGCATCCATTTACTGTGGTATTACAGTGGTCCGTCTTCATGGAGACCCAGCCTCTTCTTCAGTCAATATCTTATGGGTCAGAAAACTGCTATAGTTCTGGAAACTAGGCTAGGGATTGGGCTCTGTGCCCTCACCCTCCCAATTAATCATTCTTTATTGTTTTAGTAGTTTAGATTGAACAATACCCTTGTTGCCTGCCCAGCTATCTTGCCCTCGGAACATCATGCTTCATTAACCAACTTCATATCCTTGGTGGCCCATTGCCAATCCTACCATGCTGTTCATTGTGATAACTGCACCCACCTTGCTTCAAAGAATTAAGTGCCATCATCTGGCTTCATTTTTCTGTGGCTTTCAGGGAGCACAGTTCTACAAAGCTGTTCCCATTCTTAGGAAAGAATGGCCTCCAGAAAAAAGTTACGTTGAGCTCTACACAACGCTGGTGCACCCTCAGCAGTGCATTCTTTATGGGTTTAGTTAAATGCATTGTTCTGGTCTCTCCCACAGCGGATGTACTTTCTGGCCTCACAGCGTATATTCACTCTAGTATGCCCACATCTATGAGCCTTTTGATTCCTTGCTCAACCTTTTATCACAGACTTCTGAAATTTCTACTTAAGTGATTGTGAGCCATCATTTCCCCAAAGTGTCCAAAGCCAGCCTAAGTCTAGCAATGTATTAGCACCATCTTCAGTGGACCCTGCCAGTTTAAATCCCATGTCAAGAGAGGATTCCTGTATCATTAAACTCTTATTTTACTACATTAATATTATATATTTCATCCCACCTGATTTGGCACACTCCCAAGAGTTCTCTTAGAAACTGCCAATATATGTTAGCGTATATTATAATGTCCCTTTTCTCCCCCTAGGAATCCCAGCAGTTCCCCAGCTAGATATCATTTTCCTTAGTTATTGGTCAAGCTGGCAGGTGTGGGGGTCAGAGAGGGTGGTTACATTCTGAGGTGGGCATGTGTGTTTTTCTTTGTGAGGCCTCAACATCACCTACAAGGTGAGAATGCTAGTATTCAAAAGGGAAGAATGAGTCCATTCTGCTTATTTGGAGCCCTGTTTTCCATCAGAGAGCAGGTAGTTTTTGAAGAATAGGGAGATAAATTCTTCTGAGAGGAGTCATGGACCCAAAGCAGAATACAGACACATCATATTAGAAGTCGTTGCCTAATTCTTCTGGTCATCTCTGGGAAGAATGTGAAGCTATATATTTTTTTACCTTTTCAAGAAACTATAAGGAAATTATTGCTGACTCAGGATGCTTAAATTACTGCTTAGATACTTCCCATAATTTCCTAGTGTTGTTTATGTCATTCCTATGATGTTTTGAAAACATTCTAAGTATTTATGTGTCTATCTGTTTATATAGACTCTTAGGATGATCACAAAACCTATTAAAAAATAATTGTTACACCTTAGTCAATTTGGCTCAGTGGATAGAACATCTGCCTGAAAACTGAAGGGTCCTAGGTTCATTTTCAGTCAAGGGACACATGCCCAGGTTGTGGGGCATGCAGGAGGCAGCCGATCAATGATTCTCTGTCATCATTGATGTTTTTATCTCTCCCTCCCTCTCCTTTGCTCTCTAAAACCAATAAAAATATATTTTTAAAAAGTAAATGTTTCTCAAACTTCAGCATTTGGAAAATCTGTTTCCTAAAATATAACTACTTATACAACTTCCTCCTTTCATAGCAGATACTTTATTGGGACATTTTTTTAAATGTGTTTTTATTGATTTTAGGGAGAGAAAGGAAAGGGGAGGGAGAAAGACACAGAAACATTGATGAGAGAGAAACATCATCGATCAGCTGCCTCCTGCTTGTTCCCTACTGGAGATTAAGCCTGCAACCCAGGTTTGTGCCCTGACCAGGAATTGAACCCCTTCATGGGCCAATGTTCAACGACTGAGCCATACCACCAGGATATTGGGAGAGTTTTGTTTGAAGAGTGGGTGAAGAGAAGAGGAGGAGGTGGCAGGAAGGAAGTACATGCTTAGGTTGTACTAATATCAGTGAGTCCCAAATGGACTATACCCAATGTAATTTATTTTAGGATTGAGGTGGGACATCTGTGGCTGTTTGTAAATAAAGGTAGTTGAAGAAATATTTTATGGTGAGAAAAGCTTTGGATTCAGTATACCTTTGCTAATCCTATTTCTCTCTTTAATAGTTGGATCACTTAACTTCTTTCCCCTTTAATTTCCACATTTTTAAAGTGAAGATAATAATGCTATGAGATCTTCTGATCTAAAAAAAATGGCTGCTAAAGTATTAACTAATATTCTGGACATGAATATCTTTGTAAATTTTTTAAGTCCCATTTGGGTTGTGACAATGTTCCTGTTGTAATTACTATGGGGCAGTTGTAAACGGAAGGCAAACTGTTTATTCCTACAGTGTGAATTTGCCACTTGGTTTCCTTTAAAATTCCTAAAATTTTTATTTTTTAGTGTTTCAAACCAAATATGTATTGGTAAAAATAACTTGTAAACATTGTATGTTTAAATTAATGTTCATTTCTCATTTCCTGCCATGACTATTGAAAAACATTTTTTTTTTACCCTGGAAAAAAATCTGCAGGTCTTAACCACAGAGAAGGCAAAGAGGCTTTTCTTAACTGCTCCAAAGGATATTCTTTGTATAAATTTATAAATATGTCTGAGAATCAAAAGTCCATTTCTAAGTATGAAAAATTATATACAAGAAGATGACCCTTTATTTCAAAGTAAAATTTGAGTTTATAAAGAAAAATCAGTGTCTTTTTTATATATGTTGAGATAAACAGATCTAACCTTTCTTTCCTTTCCTCAGCTATAATGATCTTCATACCTAAAGAAATCGTGTAAGATCTTTTTGCTGATGAACAATATTTTGACCATATTCTGGCCTATTGCCACTTTTTTTGAGCCTGTTATTCCAAGGTGACATCAGATAATAAGCAACATTCAAGTAACTACACTAATAAGAGAAAAATGCTAATTGATCGTACCTTTGCTATGTAAACAGCCAATCAGGAGTGATACGCAAATTAAACCAAGAAAGATGGCAGGCTGCATCTGACACCGCCTGCAGGGTCCAAGCTGTGTGAGCAATATCTGGGCAGGCCTGACGCCACCCGCAGGGTCCAGGCCACCACTGGGGACCAAGCAGGTCAGGCGGGCAGTACCTGATGCCACCAGAGGGGTCCAGATTGCCAACAGTATCTGGGCAGGCCTGGCAGGCTGCACCTGAGGCAGTGGGCAGGGTCTCAGGCTAACATAGGTACCCTGGTAAGCCTTATGGGCTTAGCCTGACACCACCTGTGGGGTCCAGGCCACCATGGGGTCAGGTAAGTCTGGCCTTTGGGGTACAGGTGGTGATTGGTAAGGGACAGGCCAGGTGGGCAGCATGTGACGCTGTCCTGGGTTCCAGGCCACCATCGGGACCGAATAGGCCAGGCATGCAGCACCTGATGGCGCCCCTGGGGTCCAGGCTGCAATCGGTAACCAGGAAGGTCAGGGAAGGGGGTGCAGAGCCTGACACTGACCGCGCGGGGGTCAAGGCTGCAATCGGTAAGTGGGCAAGCAGTGAGGGAGAGGAGTTCAACGCCTGACACCGCCTGCAGGGTCTGGCTGCTATTGGCAACTAGGCAGGCCAGGCAGGCAGCACGTGACACCGCCTGCGGGGTCCAGGCCGCCATTGGAGACCAGGAAGGGCGGGCGGGCAACACGTGATATCGTCCACAGAGTCTAGGATCCTATTGGTAACTGGAGAGGCCTGGCAAGCTGCCCCTGATGTCATCTGCAGGGTCCACACTGTGATCAGAACCAGACCAGGCCTGGCCGGCTTCTCCTGATGCTGCCCGCGGGTACAGGCTGCAATCGGTAACTGGGCAGGCTGGATAGGCGGCACCAGACACCGCCCGCAGGGTTCAGGCTGCCATCGGGGACCGGGCAGGCAGAGCAGGCAGCATGTGACACCGCTGGGGAAGGGGGGCTTCCAGGCTGCGATCCGTAACTGGGCAGGTCTGGCGGACAACGCCTGAGGCCACCTGCAGGTTCCAGGTTGCTATCGGGGACCTGGGCAGGGAAGATGGCCAGTGCTTCTGGGATCACTGTCTGCCCCTGGGCTGCCTGTTGACATGGGTGGAGCAGGGCTGGGTTGAACATTTTAATGAAAATGGGATGCCTGTGCCCTGATCCACCAAGCCCTGTTCCTGGCAAGGAAAGGGCAGTGGGCATTTAGGAGGCACTGGGGCTCTGAGGGAGCATGCTACTAGGAAGAGATGCTGAACAATGATGATGCAGAGGGCTGGCTGATAGATGAGGCGGCTCTAGCTGGAGCTGAGCTTGAAAAGCATGTGGACAGCCTGATGGACTAAATTGCCTTTCTGAAGAAGGTGCATAAAGAGGAGATCGCAGAGCTGCAGGTACTCTCATATCTTCATGGAGATGGAGATGTTCCCTAAGTCCGACCTCTCTGCTAGCTCAAGGATATCTGCACTCATTAAGAACATGCAGAATGCAGAAGAATGGTACAAGAGCTGCTTCACCATGCTGATCTAGAGCGCTGCCAAGAACACCTGCATATTGCGTGCAGCAAGGAGGAGGTGTATTAAAGCCACCATCTGCTCAAGGCCAACACCCTGGAGACCAAAGCATGCCTGGGCATGAACTAAGCTCTGGGAAAGCAGCTGCTAGAGCTGGGGGATAAGCAGAATGCCGACGTTAGGGCTATGCAGGACACAATCAACAAATTAGAAAATGAGTTGAGAACTACAAAGAGTGAAATGGCATGATATTTAAAATAATGTCAGGACCTCCTCAATGTGAAGATGGCTTTAGACATTGACATTATAGCTTAGAGGAAACTCTTGGAAGGTGAGGAGACCCAGGTCAGTTTCACCAGCGTGGGAAGCATAGCCAGCGGCTGCTCCGAAAGTTCCCAGGTCTTTGGTCGATCTGCCCACGGTGGTTATAGACTAGCTCCTACTTGATGTCTGCTTGCTCCTTTCCTTCTTTATACACCAGCCATGTCCAGGAGGAGCAGATCGAGGTGGAGGAGACCACTGAGCTGCAAAAGCCAAGGAAGTTAAAGATGAACCCTTTTCTGAAGGAGAAACTGAAGAGGAGGAGAAGGAGAAGGAAGAGTCTGAGGAAGAGAAAGGAGAGGAAGAGGAAGAAGGTGCCAAGGAAGAATTTGAGACTGCAAAGAAGGAAGAAGAAGGAGGTGAACATGAAGGAGAAGATACCCAAGAAGCTGAGGATGAGAAGAAAGATGAAGGTGCTGGAGAGGAGCAAGGAACCAAGAAGAAAGATTGAGCCCCCTTTCCTTAATTATTTCAGGAATAACCCTCCTGAAACCAGGTCAACTCCATTGTTTCAGCCAGCCCTCTGCATCAGAACCAACCAAGCAGTTGAGTTCCCAATACTACTTGAATTAAGAAGTCAATACATATAACATTCTGAGGTGACTCAGGTTGGACATTAAATGTACTATGACTTTTCTCCTTATGGAGTATCAGTTTGCTTGCAGAGTGGCTTCCTGGCTTACTGCCAGCCTGTACATGGTCCATGCTTATGAGTTCAGGATCTATGACAATGTGAATAATTCAGATGTTTACAATAAAAACACATGAATTCACTGATGTTAATGTTAAACTTCATGAAAAAAATAGTCCTTTGAATTTTTGGTGGTTAGAAATTAAAGACCTCAAATCATGTGCAATAAACAGTAAATAAAGTTACACTGAATGACAAAAACTAAAATACATTAGGGACCAGGAAATGTTCAAAGAACTGGGGAACCATTCCCTGATCAGGAACGGAAGTCACAGGGTGTATATTATTGCTATGAATACAGTATGTCCTACTACTTACAACATATACAATGTAATGTATTAAATGCTTTCCTGTTGCATGAAGTATGTATTCTCATAGAGTAATACTGGTACATATGTTATAGTTAATATCCTATCTATATTAATAAAAGGGTAATATGCTAATTAGACCAGTGGTTGGCAAACTGCAGCTCGCAGCCCCATGCAGCTCTTTAGCCCCTTAAGTGTGGCTCTTCCACAAAATCCCATGGCTTGGGAGAGTCTATTTTAAAGCAGTGGCATTAGAAGAAGTTTAATTTAAAAAATTTTGGCTTTCAAAAGAAATGTCAATCATTGTACTGTTGATATTTGGCTCTGTTGACAGTTTGCTGACCACTGAATTATACCATGAGACCTTCCAGATGTCCTTCAGGACAAAGCCATGGTGGCGGAACCAAGGCAGAAGTCATTAGGGGTGATCTGGCCAGGAGGGGAAGGCAGTTGGGGGTGATCAGGCCAGGATGGGAGGACAGTTTGGGGTGATCAGGCTGGCTGGGGGTGGGGCTGTTGGGAGGAGCAGGCTGGCAGAGGGGACCAGTTTGGGTTGAACAGGCTGGCAGAGGAGTGCAGTTGGGGGCAAGCAGGCCAGCAGGCTGAGTGGTTAGGGATGATCAAGCAGGTAGGCAGGTGAGCAGTTAGGAGCCAGCAGTCTCGGATTGTGAGGGGATTGTCCAACTGCAATTTAGGCTGGATCTCAGATTGGAGAGGATGCAGGCCAGGCTGAGGGACAACCCTCCTTCACCCATGCATGAATTTTGTGCACCGGGCCACTAGTCTGTACTAATAAAAGTGTAATATGCAAATTGGTCAGAATCCCCTCACAGTAACAATTGTATAGCAGGCTGTGTGGGGCAACCAGGCAAGCAGGGAGAGGTAGTCAGGGGCAACATGACTGGCAGAGGGGGGCAGTGAGGGGTGACAGGCCAGCAGGGGGGGGCAGTTGGTGGCAACCAGGCCAGCAGAGGGGGCAGTGAGGGGCAACCAGGCCAGCAGGGAGGACACAGTTGGGGGTGACCAGGCCAGCAGGGGGGGAAGTTGGGTGTGACCAGGCTGGAAGGGAGGCACAGTGAAGGGCGACCAGGCTGGCTGGGAGGAGAGGCAGCTGGGGACAATCAGGCTGGCAGGCAAAGGCAGTTAGGAGTGTTCAGACTGGCAAGTGGGGGGGCAGGTAGGGGTGATCAGGCAGGCAGGCAGGTAAGCGATTAGGAGCCACCAGTCCTGGATTGTGAGACAGATGTCTGACTGCTGGTTTACAGTCAGGATCAGGCCTAAACCAGCAGTTGGATATCCCCCAAAGGGTCCCGGGTTGAAGAGGATTCAGGCTGGGCTGAGGGAAACCCCCCTCCCAGGAACAAATTTTGTACACCGGCCTCTAGTCCTTTCAAAAGAAAGATTCTGGATAGTCAGTCCTTGAGCCTCTTTCCCCACCCTTAATATATCCTATTTCTTTCCTTCCAGAGATATGTTATTGTTATATGATATACATAATTATATGTATAATAATAGAAAATTGTATCATTACAATTTTCATATGAAGTGAAGGTTTTGCTGATTTCAGATTATTCTTTGACTCATGGTAGAAAGAAGTCCTTGAAGGATATCATCCTGTTAACGAAACAGCCGCCTTTTTTAAAAAATATATTTTTTATTGATTTTTTACGGAGAGGAAAGGAGACGGATAGAAAGCCAGAAACATCGATGAGAGAGAAACCTCGATCAGCTGCCTCTTGCACGCCTTCTACTGGGGATGTGCCCGCAGCCAAGATACATGCCCTTGACCGGAATCGAACCTGGGACCCTTCAGTCCGCAGTCCGACGCTCTATCCACTGAGCCAAACTGATCTCGGCAGAAACAGCCCTTTAAAGTGATTCTACTGCATAATAACAAGCTTACAATGGGAAATAATTAAGTTCATAAAAAAGTAATTATGTTGTTTGTGTAGCATTCAATATATTTTTTTAATTTTTCACTAGTATTAGGGCTAATTTGTCCACAACTTTTAAACTTGGGAATCATCCAGTTTATTCCAAAAATATCAGGCAAACTGGAAGGGAGAAAGAAAATAATGTTTATCAAGTTGAATTATTTCAGTTGGCTGTTCCCTTAATCGAAAGCACTGGGATAACTGCCAAATCCATTCCCTTGAGGGCCATGCCACACACTCCTCATAGAACCAATATACCAGGAGCGTTTATAAAGGTGAGACCTCTGCTTAGCAGTGAACTAGGAATTCCAGTGGTTCTATACACCTTAACCTCAAACCCTATGGGGACTAGAACCCCTGATGAAGTCACCCATATTTTCAGGTCCAAGATTTTCTGTGGGGTATATTAGATTTTCAGGAAGGCATGTGTGTTTCGGGGAAGCGGAGGGCGGGGGGATAGCCCCAAAAGATCAATATTATGAAGCATTTTTGTATCTGGGAAACCAAAGAAAAATGCTTATTTTGAATTTTTTGTTGTTGTTCATTTGGTTTCTAAGGGGGAAATGGATTTCGAAACATTGAATGATGTTCATACTTTTTCATCGTTTCTGCTCCTGTGAGAATTTGCCTGATTTTCATGCCAGAACCAGGACCTGTACTGAGAGTTGATGTCAGCAAGACCATCAGCTTCCCTGAATGCAAAAGAGAGAAATCCAGCCCCATCAGCTCCCTGGCCCAGGGCACAGGTGCCCTGTGTTTGTTCCACCCTTCTTTTCCTGGGTCAGCTTTCCTGCAGAAATTGTAAACCCAATGCCCGGACCCCACGTGAAGCGGAAGCCATGTGCCTAGTGAGCTGATGGAGCTCTGGATGAGAGTTTGGATACCAGGAGGTGGCCATCCCAGATACAGCAGTTTCCTTTCTTACCAGTTTCCTGAGAGAAAAGTAGGAGGAAAGAGAGAGGAGTGAAAACCAGTTCACGTTTATCAGTATGGGCTTACTTAAGTGTTTTGCTAAGTAACCATAGAAAAATAGATTGAAACCAGACTTCATTACTGCAACCGGAAAGAATTTCTCATGATTAATTGCTTCACAGTCTTCAACTCCTAAAATATAGCTCTAGTACTGAGAATGCACTAAAAGTTCTCAGAAAACCCAGGGACAAAGTTAAAATCACATATGCTGGAAATATCAGGAAATATTAAGGCATACATATAATCATGTAATCTTGATCATTTCTTATGCAGAAATGAAGATGGAAGTCAATTTACCACACAGACGAACCAACAAGAATTAACAAAAAGGCCCTAACTGGTTTGGCTCAGCGGATAGGGTGTCATCCTGCAGACTGAAGGGTCCCAGGTTCAATTCCTGTCAAGGGCATGTACCTTGATTGCAGGCATATCTTCAGTGTGGGGTGTGCAGGAGGCAGCTAATTGATGTTTCTCTCTCATCAATGTTTCTGACTCTCTATCCCTCTCCTCCTCTCTATAAAAAAATTAATAAAATACTTAAAAAAAAAAGAAGAACCGACAAAAAGGATGATGAGTTGGGTAGATATCTATACTTAAGATTTACTTCTCAATCAATGTTGATTCCAGAGGAGTAAAGTCTAAAGATTTTGTGGTCTCTATGTTCTCAAATTTAAAGGGGAAAAAAAGCACCTATTGCACATAGATCAATCTTTTGAGAGTCCTGAAGATCCCCAGCCTCAGGAAGCATAGATCTGGCATCAGGTAAGAGTGGTCGAATCTTATCTATGCATTCACCGACAGAAACTCTGATGTCAGAAACCAAAGCCTCCAGATTCCAGCCAGCACCCCAACAACCAGCAGATGCTGAAAGGACATAATTACTCCATTGGGAATGCCTTTGATTGGCTTAGTGCTTTGTTTACCTCTGTACACAGTCCCTGACTTATAGTTCAACTTACTTTTGACTTTGCAGTGCTGCTAAAGCAATATACTTCGAATTTTGAATTTTGATCTTTTTTTGGACTAGAAACATGAGGTATGATATTGTCTTGCGATGCTGGGCAGTAGCAGTAAGCCACAGTTCCCAGTCAGCCACACCATCAAGAGGGTAAGCAACTGACACTCTATAGTGCATTGTGTGGCCAGCACTTTCTGGATATAGTGCTTCGTGTGGTAAGTTCTATGGTGAAAAATGAGCAGAAAGGAGGAGGAAGTGTCTTAGGGAGAGGTGGCTGCAATTTTAATCACAGTAGCCAGGAAAAGCCTCACAGAGAAGGTGACATTGAACTAGAGACTTGAAGGAGGTAAGAGATATCTGGGGGAAGAGTGTTACAGAAAAAGGGACCCAGAAAGTGCAGCTCTGAGGTTGGAGCTTGTCAGAGGGATGCCCAGGAGGCCCATCTGGCTGGAGCCCAGTTAGTGAGGGGTGATCAGAGCAGATGAGGTGAAAGAGGTGCGGCCTGGAGGTGAGAGGCAACCCCGACCATCCCCAAATCCCATTTCTATAATACTTCATCTGTGTATTGTGTTGTGTGTTTACCACCCCAAATGAAACATTTCTGAATCAAGCTCCTATCCCTTTAAGAACCATGCTTACCTTCAAATTCATCTTAGTTTATAGAGGCCGTCCTAAACAGTCATGTTCACAGAGAAAGGAATCCTTTCAGAAAGACTCAGAAAAGGTTTTTTGAAAGTTATCACATTTTCAACTGACTTTCAATGCACTGTTGCCAGCTGTAGTGATTGGTTTAAGTAGATTCAATGGTTTTTTTGTGTGTGTGTTTTATTTAATGGTTGATTTTTTTCCCTACTATTCTCAAATAACATGAACATTCTGAGCTTCCTGGTGTTCTCTTTAGAAGGAAACTGACAGCATGAGAAGAAGCATTCTTTTTCCCCGGTAATGTTCCCAGCAGATGTTGGCCCATCTGAGGTCCTGTGGCTAAAGGACATAAACTTAAGAACGACTCAAGAAAACAGACATCCAAAACATCACCTTCATGAGTGGTAGTGCTGTGTTAAATACTGTGGTTTGGGGTTTTGGAATAGAAAGAAGTACTTTTACTAAAGTTACTGCCTAAATGACTCTACATGAGGACGAGGGAGGGGTGGTCACATTCCCCAACTCAAAGAATTCTGGTCCTAAACTCAATTCAAACTGCCCTTCTGCTCCCTTGAAACCAGAATCAAGTCCTTAACTCCTTCTTAGCTCACATTAACTTCTATCAAATACTTATTACGTGCCAGCACTTAAGGACACAGTGAGATTTAATCCTCACAGTAACCTCTTGAAGTGGGTACTATTTTTATTCTCCTTTTACCAAGGCAGAGACGGGGGCTTAGAAATTCTGCTTAACAATTGTCTGCTAGGTGGTAACTCAGGCCCAGGGCTGTGACTCTTTATTCTTAGACTAAAATACTTCTCCCAGACACACTCCTTGCAGTGTAGGTCCATGGACTCCTGAATTCAATCTCAAGCATTTTAATGAAAAGAAAATCCTGGGTGGGAAATGTGTTCATGGCACCTAGAAGCTCTAACCACTAACAATAAAAGGAACCCTCTGGCAGAGCATGTTGGCAATTGCCAGATGGCAGGTGATTTGGGGGGATGGGTGAAAAAGGTGAAGGGATTAAGAAGTACAAATTGGTAGTTACAGAATAGTCACAGGGATGTAAAGTACAGCATAAGGAATATAGTCAATAATATCATGACTATGTATAGGTGAGAGGTTACTAGACTTATTGAGGTGATCACTTTGTAAGTTGTATAAATGGCTAATGTCTGGGTGGTACACCTGAAACCAATATGATATTGTAAATCAACTGTAACAAGAAAAATAAAAATTAAAAAGAACCTTCTGTCAGGAGCAGCAGTGAGTATCAGGTGTGAGATCAGCTATTCTGGCTGGTTTCTGCACAGCCAGGGGCTCAGCCTCAGCCGGGAAGAACTGGAGGACAGCCACACACGCACTGAGGAAAGAATCCAGTCTTTTTCTGTCCCTTTTCATTTTTATCTTTTTAGATTTCTGGGCTTGGAAATCTGCCAGTAAAGCCTGGGAACAGCCTTAGGAGACCTGTTGGCAACTCCTCCAGGAGTTGTTAGCCAAAAGTGTGAAATCCTTGCCGCATCTTGGAGACTGGTCTGCTGGGAGTAACTCAAAGGTATTGTTTCAAACCAAGACCACCGGTTGAGCAAGGGAGTCATTGTGGTTTAAGAATTCACCTTTGATTACTAGGTCAAGATAAGGACTGTTCTCTCCTCTTTTCCCCCTCTTGAGACCTTCGATAGTGAAGTACTTTTGACCTTGTGCATAGAGATCCTCTTTTCCACTGAGAATAACGTGGGGAGGAAGGGGTGGAGGCGGCAAGCAGCTAAATGTCCATTGAACCACTTCTCAGCATTCATGTTTACAGCATCAGCCTTCACTTAACCTTCAGGCAAGTGGTTCTCGCCAGCAATCATGAGGAACCATGACATTCCTAAATCCAGCCATGGCCCTGAAGGGGTTCAGCCAGGCCAACCCCAAATTTTGATTATTTGAAGCTAAAGGCACTGGAGTAATAAGAGATGCAGGAAGGGCTCTCTGACCTCTCCATTTATACCTAAAAACAGACCATAAAACTTCCCACTAGA
This sequence comes from Antrozous pallidus, assembly GCA_027563665.1. Taxonomy (NCBI): domain Eukaryota; kingdom Metazoa; phylum Chordata; class Mammalia; order Chiroptera; family Vespertilionidae; genus Antrozous; species Antrozous pallidus. The sequence goes on from CM050517.1 coordinate 83,017,720, forward strand.
AAGGTGCCTCCTTGCACCGGGGACAGAACATTCTTATCACCAGAGACTTGTGTACAAACAAACCTATTAAAACAACCTCTAACTTCCACTAGTGTCCCCGAAGCATTTTCTCCTCAGTGTCTCACAGTTTACTGCCCCAAGCCCAACCTCCTTATTCTTATTACCTCCTCCCAACTTATCACTCTTTGTTTAAAAATATATCTTAGCTGTGGGGCTTCTGCTCATCGTTTTTCTTTTGAAGCCTCCCATGTATGCATAAAAATATCAAATAAAATGTGCATGCTTTTCTCCTGCTAATCTGCCTTTTGTCAGTTTAATTCTTAGGCTCAGCTGCAGAACCTAAGAGGCAAAATGAAGTTTATCTTTCCCTAGAGCCCTCTTGGAATGCATGGAAACTGTTCTTGTTTTTTTTTTCCCAAATAACTGATGATATAAACTAGCCAAAGTGATGACATGTCTCTTCAAAATATTTGTCTCCCTTTTTTCCTTATGCATTCTATTCATGATGACTGAAGAAAATTTAGAAATATAGATAAACAAAAAGAGAATAGGTAAAATTAGAACCACTCAAAATACCACTACTCAGAGATAATAATTGCCATTAATAATTTCATACAGATTCTTCCAAGGTTTTCTATTCAAATATAAACATATAAAGGTTTCATTTTTTTTAAAGGGGGGATCAAATTCTACACATAGTATTGTAACTTGCTTTTTATTTAACAATATGCCTTAAAGAATTTTTTATCTAAAAATTTCTCTTACTGCCTATAAATTAAAATATATTAGCACCCCATCATTTATTAATCAGTTTAATATTGTTGACTGTGTAGGTAGTTCCTTTTCACCATCACACTTAGCAACAACATTATGGAATCATACAAATTTGTCTAAGCACTTGCCAATTTTTACTTTAAAATAAATTGTCAAAGCTGAAGCCAGCAGTTTATTAAGTTTTCTAATACATCACTGTCTTTCAGAAAGATTATCCCACACTGATTTCATAGACAATGTTTGCAAGTATCGGAAAGCCTTCAGCTTAGCAAACCAATGAGCCCCCAAATAATCCAAGGAAAATAATTTACAGCTTTATCAGGAGCCACCCCCAGTTCTCACACATCACTAAAATAATATATATGGTTGTCACTCTGTTGTCCCCATCCAGAACGTGTAAAATGAGACAGGAGCAGAGTGAGATTGTTATTCCAGAACAATGCAGAGTCCCAGGGGCCTTTGCAGTGTGCAGTGAGAAAACAGAGCCAGCATTTGGTGTAAAACACGAGTCTGCAGTAGCTGGCAAAAGCTGAGGTACAGAACTTACTAATCTAATACTCAGACAGCACTTATTATGCACCAGCCACTCTAAGTGCTTTATAAATCTCAAAGTATTTAATTCTCACAATCTATACTAATAAAAGGGTAATATGCTAATTAGACTGGACATCTTCCAGACGTCCTTCCTGACAAAGCTGGGAGCTTGGCCAGCTGCAAACCATACCTGTCCCCTTGCCTAGGCTGCCCTGCCCCCCAGAGGGTACCCCCCTACCCTGATTGGGGGTGGTGCCAGCCTGCAAACCACCCCAGGCTCCTCACCCAGGCCGGCCCCTGCTCCCAACAGAGACCCTCTACCCCTTGATTGGGTCATGGCCAACCTGCAAACCACCAGCAAGTGGACAGGAACAGCCAATCACTCTATCTCTTCACCTGCCATCAAGCACCAATCACTCAATGGCAAATGGGGAACCAGGAGTGGGTGGCGGTGGGGGGAGGGTCAGGGGCAGAGCTGGCTGCAGAGAGCTGGAGAAGATGGCCCTGATCACAGGCCAGGCCTAGGGACTGTACTTGTGCACAAATTTCATGCTTCAGGCCTCTAGTAACCCTATGAAAAGGCAGATACCACTTTTATCCTTATTTCACATATGGAGAATAAATAACTTGAAAGTAGTTCTAGAGCCCGTGTGTCTAACCACAAAGCAATGTTGCCTGTCAGGGAATAACTCATCCAACTTTGAACACCTGCAACTGTTCCCACATATGTAGGATAGTAAATACTCAATTTTCCATTCAAGCAGGAAGCACCATTCAACTGATATTGTCACAGGAAAAAGGACAAAAACTGAACTTTATGCACAAAGAGTCATACTTAAGGTAACAACGTGTTCCCTGTACCTGATTTAGCCCAGGTTTCATTTGCCATTTATTAATTTTAACTATTACTTTTCTTGGGCGCATTCAACCTTTCCTTTAGTGAATTGGATCATTTAAGGCCTACTATTTTCTTTCTTTTTTTAATATACATATATTTTTTCATTGATTTCAGAGAGGAAGGGAGAGGAAAGATAGATAGAAACATCACTGATGAGAGAGAATCATTGATTGGCTGCCTCCTACATGCCCACACTGAGGATCAAGCCTGCAACCTGGGCATATGCCCTGATCAGAAATTGAACCATGACCTCCTGATGCTCAATCACTGAGCTATGTCAGCTGGGCAAGGCCTTCTACTTTCCAAAGCCCTGTGACACCATTTAATTTCCCAAATAACAAATTTTGGAGGTAATGAAGCTTAGAAAAGCTAAATAGTTTGTTTATGGTTTATGGTCACTTGGGTGTATAGATAAGAGAGGCAGGACATGAAGGTGTATCTTCTACTTTTCCACTCCTGTCATATCTCCTGGTCTCCATGAGCTGGCAACAGGCATCGAAACCAAGCAAAAATGTAAAGAAGTGCACTGATATATTAAAACACATAGGTAGTTGGATTGATAGGTAAATATCTACACACACACATACACTATAAATATTTCACAGATTTTGAATGCAACCGTCTGGTGAACTCACCTTCCAGAACTCAAGACCACCTGACCAATTGATTGATTGACTAACTCACCTCCAGTCGGCTTCCTCTTCCACACAACACAGCACTGATCCTTAAGTTTCACCACATCTCAAGCTCTTTGGCTTCTTTTCTCTCTGCAGTTGACAAAGAAAGTTAAGGCCATCTTTTATTCGTTTATTCATGTGTTCCTTCACTCATATGGGAGAACTTACCCTAGCACCTTCTACACAACTTACATAAATACCCTTAGTCTCTCTCAACAAACACACACACACACACACACACACACACACATATGCACACACACACATAAGCATGTATACATGCATGTACAATCCTACACCCTGCAATCTTGTATTCTCTCTGACTTCTACAGTATATAGCTGATATCTCAAATTTTTCTCTAATTTATTAAAATATTATGTTAAGATGTCTCCAGCATACACAGGGCCCCATATACTAACCACCTAGCTTTGATGAATCATAATAGTTTATCTCAATTTTTTCCTTTTATTAGAAGAATACAACATTATGAATACCATAGAAGCTTTTGGATACCTCTCTTTAACCCTCAATGATGGTAACCATTAACATGACTATGTAATATATGTTTTACATTTTTATTATTTATACATGTATGAACTATTTAATCCTTTGTACTTCTAAAATTTTTCCTTAAAAATTTTAGAACACTTGAATATCATTCCTCCTTTTCTATCAGCCTCCACATCCTGTTATCCCTCCAGAGTAATAAACTATTACATTGCTTCTCTTCTGCTCAGTCCTCCACTTTCCTACCTTTTCAGGCCTGTGTCATCTATCTTCAAGCAATAGCCCAGAGAGAGAAATGACAACAGCCTGAAAAGATGGTTCCCCCAAATGGGTGAAAATACCAAGTAATGGATTCAGGATTCAGGTAGGAAACACCAATATGTAAAATAAGACACAGTCTATTCTTTAATTACTGCTCTTGCTTTTGATTCCTCTTCTTTGCCATCCATCTTCCAGGACATGTGCTTAAACATCCCGGAATAGTGAATCACCGTGTGTAAGGAAACCCAGGAGTGTTGTTTTTTTGGAAGTCTGGCGGTTGACTCATATTTCATATACTATGTCTTTAACAATTTCATTTGGAAAAAATTTTTACTTTCTCCAAATATATAATATCTGTTAAGAAATTTAAACTTGATAAACTAGTACATGGCTTGTACATGGCTGGAAAGTGTTTTATACTTCTTGTAGCCTATTTTCACTTCAGCATACACTCATCTACATTCGTTTTTTAAATCATAAATATTATCAATAATTGTTTCAATTAGGGGAATGCTAAGTATTTTTAACAAATATACCAAATATACATAATGTCCAAACACAACAATTTTATTTGGGATGGCTCAGCATTTTTTCCAGCTATCCTAATCCTGCCAAGTGTGAGAATGTGTTCTACTGTATTCCAATCTATGAACACAGAATTCTTAGTACATTAGATATTCCTGAATTCTTTCCTCAGTAGACTAAGAGGCTTGGCTTTGGTCTGGATTTATTTATGTTTCTGAAGTATCATTATGAAATTCTTCAACTTAGGCCAGTGTCTGGACAGCTAAAGTTACGGCAAGTGCTGTAACATAAGTGACAATGGAGCTTACCTATGTAATTTGTCATTAACCATAGATAAATAAGAGGATTGCTCTCTGAAGAACTCCCAAAGGCAATATACCCAAATATTTCCAGAAGTGTAAAATATCATTTACCTCATCGTGTCAAAAGAGGTTTAATGAAATAGTATATGTAGAGTTCCTAGCAAGTACTTGGATACAGAAAATAGATAAATCAACATGCTCACTATATGCTTATACAGACAGCACTAGAAGGTTATGTATCCAGATATTAGCAGTGATTTTCTGCTTGGTAGAGTGTTATTTCTTTGACCTATCTGCATTTTCTGTTTACAGTAAACATTTATAGCTTTATAACAAGAAAAATTAAGAAGTGGTTTATAATTTTGAAGATAATATTTTAAATTCAGTGCAAGTATGTATTAACTCGTCTCTCTTAACACTCCAAATTTCCCTGTTAACTGAATAGTCCAAATTACCCATTTGAAAAATGGGTCCTATGTTTCCATTAGGAGTTTAATGTGTGTTTAAGTTTTTGTTAGTGACATCCAGATATCATCATAAAGCATATGAGAGAAAATGATTTCTCACCTAAGAAAGTTATCAGCTTTTTGCTTCAAGATTGTAATCTGAAGGGAAAATACTGATGGCAAACAACATGATCATCGTAACGCCATTTTTCTTGAGAGCTGGATCGCTACCCAAAAGTCTAGGTCACCCAGATGTGCCTCAAATTCCACAGTGACTTCTTTTCCTCCCTGTGCCTACTCTGAAGCCAAACTCAGATTTTGCCACATCTCCAAAGTCTCACACTACAATGTATTCTTGAGTAACAACCAATTTTACCAAAGATTTTTAGGGGACATTCAGAAAATAAATTATATCACATTTAGCCTAGAAAAACTTAATAAAAGCTAATCTTCCTAGTTTGTCCCACAGTCTCTTCTCTTGCCTGCCAACCAAAAAAAAAATTTTTTTCCCTTATATCCCTAACTTACAAAGTTAGTGTTTGCCTTGAATTTTTCAGTTACCAAAAAGATATCCAGCCAGGTTGCCAACAATACTCTTCACAAACAACAGCCATCACTACTACAATAAAATAAAATAAAATAAAATAAAATAAAATAAAATAAAATAAAATAAAATAAAATAAAATAAAATAAAAACCATATCAATAACTAGTGTTAGTTAAGTCTGGCCTGTGAGTGTTTTATGCTTCATCTCAAGCAGCTTATCAAAAGATTCACCATACAAACAGGTATACGTATGGTGGGGCTGGTGGTGAAATTCTTCAACTAAGAGAATATTATTCTCAGCAGGTGGATAAATATACAATGTGGTCCTGTGTCCTTAAATACATGTGGAAAAATATAAAATATTGTGACATGGCCTCTTTCAACTCTGCTCTCAACCTGCCTTTGCCCTGAGCTTTGGCTTCTGATGGAAATGAGCTGACCAGCTGTGGAGCCCCTGGTGATAGGACTGGAGCTCTTTGACTGAGTGCGCAAGAGTCTCTCTCATCTTTCTTCTCTTAAAGCACGTTGCTGTGGCTTCTGAGAACACATGGAGTCTTAAGTATTTTATTAAGGAAATTTTCTGTACTTTATATAACACAAATTTGGCTGATCAAAATGAATTTTCATTGGAAATACATAGCAAACTTCTGCTTTCCTTTAATAGTATGTTTTCTATTACATAGAAAACTGTCTATAACATGAGAGTAAGAAGACTTACCTTGAGAGCTGTCATATATCCAAATTCAAGCCTTTTTCCAACTATTTATCCCATCACTCAGCAACCATTTAGTAACTGCCCAGTTACTCTTTCCAAGTATGTGGGCTCTGGCGTGTAAAGTCAGAGTGGGGAAAGAGGGAAAGCCAGCCTACCAAGTTTCCATCAAATAAGTCTACACTCCAGACATGGCTTGAGTCACTCTGGCTCTACTTGGTTATTAAAATTATATGGAAACTTTTTCCACTCATTGGCACTGCTGAAACCCCCACACAGCTGGTTGTCAGTCTAATGTGTTTTTCTCTTACTGCTTTTTGAAACATAAGAGAGTTTAATTCTTCCACTTTCATTCTTGCTGAGTTGGGATTTCAAAATTTATGCTTGCATATTATCTAGGTTATTCCCACTTTAAAAGAAAGACACAATTTTAGTTTTAGGTGACTTCTTCATTTACTATGTTTTCTTAAAACCCAAGTCACCCACCCTGTTGGAGGTGGCCACATTCTACGGTTGTCCTAGACATACTTAATGAATATATGCTTCCCGCAGCAGACCTGGACTGCCCCAAATTCTCCTTCTCCTGATTTTTAACCCACTATCAGCATCCTATCCTCAAAAGTTTTACCTACAGGTCTCAGGCAACTATCATCTTATGAAATCCCGGGAAAATAATTGAATGAATCAGAAGAAAGATTAAAATAAGCAGGATTTGTTTTCACTCAGATTTAAATATATGGCAGGATAAATCATGTTATTGCATCCTTATATCTAAGCATAAGTCTCTCTAAGAACTGAAACTTTTAGTGCTTTATCTGCCACATGGGGACAGATAAGTTTACTTAGCATTTGCTAAGCTCTTCTCAATGAGACACATTAATAATTACTGGTACAAAGGTGAATAAGAGAAGGTTCTTTCCCTCAAATTGCACACAAGCATCTAACTAAATGTGGTACAATATATGCACCAAAATTACTTTTAAGAGCAATGATGTCGACAGAAGTTCTGAAGTTAACAAAACAACAAAACAAAACAACAACAAAAATTCATTAGCTATTTTTTTACTATGATTCTTGCCGACAATGTAACTGAATCTATAACATGTCTTATAATAGTACATCCATAGTTGTTCAAAAAATTGTATTTTAAAAATTGCGAATTGTTTTATAGTTTCAATAAAATACATTCCTTCTCTGCAATCTAAGTTTTAAGACTAGTCTAAATTCTTTTCACATTGAGGTATATAAGCTCATGGTAATTTTCACAGCAAGTAACATTATAAAAGGAGCAAGTCACTTTTCTAAGTATTTTTTATGTGTTATATTGTTTTATCCTTACAACAGCTATTAAACTATCTAATTTTACCCAAGAACATGAAGCACACGAAGTTTATGCAATATGATACAAGAGCCCTGTCTTTAACCACTGCGTGCACTTCCTCTTCCTTATGTTTTTCCTAAAGCACTTGGCAGGTCCTTCCGGGGGTTAGTTTGTACAGGTTGGCTCCATTCCTCCACATTTACAAAAGTGTATTCTTTAGAACACTACAACTATATGCACAGGTTGCTGGTACTTTTTGTTTTTAATTAAATTCAAAGTATTTTTTTTAAAACAAAAAAGTATTCTTGGAGCCTTTTCAAAGAACAAATAATGCTTATAACTTTTCAAACATATAAACTTTTTGTAATTAAACATCCCAGGTCTATTAGTCAAGGTTCTCCAGAGAAGCAAAACAAATATCTTATTGTATATGTATATATTATATATGTTTATTATATATATATGCTATACACATATATACATATACATCTACACTAATAAAGTAGAAACATGCAAATTGACCATCACTTTGTGATGTCCACCAGCCAATCAGGAGTGAGTTTGCAAATTAACCCAACAAAGATGATGGCAGCCATTCCGGGCCTCTGGGTAGCATGCATGCAGGCACTAAGTGGCTGGGCAGGACAGGACTATTGCTATGAGGGGGAGGGCAGAGGCAGAGGGATCTACAGGAGCAGTGCTCTGCCTGGAGTGAAGACTGAAGGCAGTGGCCTGAGCAAAGATGGGAGTCCTGGGTGCTGGAGGAAAACCCATGCCAGCAGCCAGGGGAAGGAAGGCCTACTGCATGAATCTCTTTGTGCAACAGGCCTCTAGTATATACATAAGGCTCCTTCCAGGTGGAACCATTTTGTATTTCAAGCCCAAAGAGGTAATGTTGCAGATGAAATCTGAAGGAAGTCTGCTGGAAAATACCCCCTTGCTTGTGATGGTCAGCCTTCCATTCTATTTAGGTCTCCAACTGATTAGATGAGGCCCACCTGCATGCATTACAGAGGGCAATCTGCCTTTCTCAAAGTCCACCAATTTAAATCTAAATCTGATTCAAAACACCTTCACAGAAATATCCAGAATAGGTCCAGCCAAATTAACACATAAAATTCATGATCACACCTGGAGAGTAGAATTCCACAAACTCACTTTAGGAAATACTGCTTTAGCTGGATTATAGGCAACTGAATCTCTTGTCTACCTAAATATCTTCATTAACTGATAGTAATAGATTGTAATTGTGGGACAATAGAATGAGCACTGGACGTGGAGTAAAAGAAAATGTATATTATCCTGGCTCAGCACTCTAGTAACTTTGTGTTTAATAATTAATTCAAACTCCATTCTTGTCAGGTTTGTACTATGTGAGCTGAGATTGTAGAGTTAAACAAGGAGACATGTGAAAGTTTTTGATACATAGATTGAAAAGTGTTTCACAAAGCAATCATAACTCCAAAATATGACAATACCAAAATATATCTCTGGCAATAACCACACTTTGCATTATTTTAATATTAACAAAATGGGGTATAAGTTAAACCATATAAAATGGACAATGATTAACAGTTTTTGAGTTATAAGAATGGCAATTTCATATGGCTTATCCTAATATTATAATTTGACTAGAAGGTTACATGCAGTTATATTTGGATTATTGCTAGCAAACTTGTTATTGCCAGCTAGAATTTAATATACCCCATTTATCATTTGCCTTTAACCACAAAGAAATTTTATTTTGGCACAGGATGAACCAGAGTAACTGTGAAACACAACAATAACAGAAAAATATTGATCACTTCTTGGAGTTGGTTGCAATTTTTAAAAAATATCTCTTTTATCTAGTTTTTTTTTTATTTTTAAGGTGGATTCTAGGAAACGGTTATGAGAGCTATGAGAAGAAAACAATTTTTTTTTCTAACAACCATGCTGATTTCCTACTGATCTTTGAACACACCAGGCATCTGCCTTGATAGCTTCCATGTACCCGCTTGGTTAACATCTCATCTCTCCAAGTCTTTGCTCAGACCTCACCTTCTCAAGGAAGAAGATTTTGAATAGTCAAACATGTTGCTGATTGACTAGGAAAAGGCAGTTGGTTTCAGATTCAAATGGACAGCAAGAAAGAAAGACATTTAGTATCAAAGTAATGACTTAAAGATTTCATTTTAAATTTCTGTTCTTAATTTGTGGAAAACTCTGCTTAAATGCTATAAGATGCTGAAGTCAGAATCTGAAGTGATGGTTAATGAAATCTCTGCAGAAGGAGCCCGTTTTCTGAAATGAAATCCCGAGAGAAATGGAGGCTATGAATCTATTGCCAAGGCCAGTTAATTTGAGCCACTGTGGCCAATCTATTTCTCTCTCTCTCTCTCTCTCTCTCTCTCTCTCTCTCTCTCTCTGTGTGTGTGTGTGTGTGTGTGTGTGTGTGTGTGTGTGTTTCCAATATTCCAGAGTAACGGGATTAGACATGCCATGGTTCCTTTTTCCCCCCATTAAATTGCTAATGTGGTCATAAGTTATAAAAATATTCTTGGACCCAACCAATGAACAGAGATTGTAATGTCCCAGGCGAAATTTAAAGATCGGGGCAACCACAAACCATGGTAGAGGATGCTCCTAATGTGACTAACTCATCTGGCAGGAAACATAGGAGTAATCCTCCAAATCACAGGGCAAAGATCAACCAGACATAATTCACAAATTTAAGTCACGGAAATTGTGCCTACGCCAAAGTGCAGCAGAAACAATTGCCTGGGTAACTCAAAGAGGATGCTTTCGATATGATGAAGAGAGGGCAGTGCTACCATGTTACAGCCTCTGTTGTACATATTCTGTATCTGGTAACCTACTGAACCTCCACGACAACTCCATGAGGTGGACTAAAGGAGCCCCCTCACACAGATGAGAAAATTGAGTTGTAGAGTTTAAGAAACTTGCTCCAGGTTTCACAGCTTAGAAGCCAGGATTTAAACCCTGGTGTCTGTAACTTAGGAACTCGTGTTCTTATCAATTTACTGTTGCCTAATCACATTCAAATGGAGAAAAAAATGATTCATTAGGATACTATTATACACAGACTTTACAGATATCACATTAAATAGACAAGACACTGCTAATTATTAGGCAAAACTTCTTAATCTCAAGAAATATGAAAAAAAAATGTTTAAGGTCTTTGTTAATCCTTGCAGGGGTGGGGAACCATTTTTTTTTTTTTTTTTTGGTCAGGGGCCATTTGGGTATTTATAACATCATTTGAGGGTCATAGAAAATTACCAACTTAAAAATTAGCCTGCTATATTTGGTCAAACATTAAATTAACTCACCCCTAATGCCTTGGCAGGGCCAGACCAAACTATTTTGCAGGTCTTATGGGCCCCTTGGGCTAGACATTCTCTACCCTTGTCTTAAAGATATAAAGCCTTATCTATAATAATATAAGTGTAATATGCTAATTAGACCAGACATCCTTCCGGATATCCTTCCAGACGACCTTCTGGACAAAGACAGGGCTACAAGGGAAGCCTGGGTGCTGCTGGGTGCCTGTCAGTGGCCAGAGGGAAGCCAGTGCCAGCAGCCAGAGGAAAGGAGGCCTACTCTTGCATGAATTTTGTGCATCAGGCCTCTACTTCTTTAATAAAGTGAACCTTAAGAGATGGGTTCTCTAGACCTGTGAATCTTTAATTTACACATTTAGAAAAATAACGTCTTAGGATAACCAAACCAGCCTAGCTCTAAGTCCAATGTTGCACTTTACTAGCTGTGATCAGCTACGCTTACACTGCAGATTGGGAATAAGTTAGAACACGAATTCTCTGTCACTGGAAGGCTGAGGTTTGTTCCTGTCTGGAAGTTTGTCCAAGCGTGAATCCACTGATTGAGGGAGTGATTGTGGTCTGCCAAGGGTGCTGTGTAAAAAGGAAGTTGTGTCTTCCAATAGCCTTGTTTGTGTTTTTGAAAACTGTTTCAGTTTATGTCTTGTTTCCATTCCCATGCCCAGCCCTCCCAAAGTAAACAGATGACAAGTAGTGGTGGTGGGGTAGCGGTGATGCAGGGGCGGGGATGGAGGTGGAGGAAGGAAAGAGATTTCCCCAGGGCAAGAGGATTTTCAAAGAACTCAAGTGCAATTTGGAAATAAACTCTAGTGCCAAAACCATATGAAACTTATAGCATCAAGATCAGCCCAGTCTAAAAGGAGAAATACAGACTCCTAGGAATTTCATTTTCTTATTCCAAAACGATCAAACAATGAGGGACATTCTTATACTAAAGTCCAGTTAACTTAGTAGCTAAAGGGGAATCATTGGCACATCAATAGGTGCACCTCCTTATTCCACTCATATCCATCCATCTACTTCTATTCACCCAGAAAACTCATTTGTTTCTGATATTTTCTAAAGCAGACACTGAGCTGTCTTAATTCCAACTATGATACTAAATACCCTGAACATTTACTTTTTTAAAAAAGAAACAAGTGAATTGAGAAAATAAATTTCCAGAATTTTAACTAAGTCTGCAAAATAAGCCAACATTTAGAATTTCTCTTCTTTCTAAGTCTGTTCCCAAGACCTTAGTTGACCTCACTTTGGTTGGAAAGTTCTCTTTCTACAAACAAGAATCAATTGTAAACCTTGAATCAGTAACATTGAAACTCACAAAAATGTCCCTCTTTTATGCCTGTGTACCAAAATATATGTAACTATAATAGCAATAATATGTGGTCTCTCTACTTAAAAGCAAGAAACGCTGTTATAGTAAATTATCATGTATTCAAAAACCACTTGTCAAAAGTTTAATTGATCAATATTTCAATATCAGCAGAATAAAAAGTAAAAATATTACATCACCTGAGATGGCATAGTTCTATTGTCCAAAAGTAAAAAAAAATAATAACTCAAGAAGACAGGGGTGATGATTGTTCACCACCCATGTGACTCTCCATTAATTCTCAGCTACACATTTCTTGGGTACAAATTTGTAAAAAAAAAAAAAAAAAAGATGTTTATTGAAATGTCAAGTAGTCATTTTCTTACTTGTTCCAATAAGTTATACTTTCTGATAAAAACAATTTTCTAAATCTCCAAAATACAAGTATTTTCCTGAGTAATTTGAAGTTCCCCTGAGGCAAAAACAAAACAAAACATTTCAATATGAACCAAAGGAATATGGATTAGCATTTCCTCAAATATCATGTTCAAATATTACATTTAATGTTGAGAAATCCGCTGACAATCGTATGGGTGCTCCCCTGTAGGTAACCAACTGTTTTTCTCTTGCTGCTTTTAATATTCTCTCTTTATCTTTTGCTCTTGGCATTTTAATTATGATATGTCTTGGTGTGGTCCTCTTTAGATTCCTATATTTTGGGGTTCTGTGTACTTCTTGGGCTTTTAAGTCAGTTTCTTTCACCAGGTGGGGAAAGTTTTCAGTCACTATTTCTTCAAGTAGGTTTTCATTAACTTGCTCTCTCTCTTTTTCTGGCACCCCAATAATTCGGATGTTGGCTTGCTTGAGGTTGTCCCAGAGGCCCCTTACGCTATCTTCAATTCTCTGAATTCTTTTTGTTTCTTGCTTTTCCAGCTGAGTGGATTTTGGTTCTTTGTATTTCAAATCTTTGACTTGGTTCTTGTGGCCCTCTGGACTGCTTTTAGGACTTTGTGTAATATTTTTTATTTCAGTCTGTGTATGCTTGATTTCTAGTTGGTCCTTTTTTTTATCTGTGAGGGTCTGGTTCGTATCCTCAGAGGTCTTGTACATTTCCCTGAGGGTCTCATTCATTTCTTTGTAAGTAGCATTCATCTCCTTGTAAGTCTCATTCATTTGCTGGTTGGTCTTGTTTATTTCCTGGTAATTCTCATTAAGTTGATCGGCCTTTTGTAGGAGCCTCTTGAAAAGCCTTATAACCGTGGTTTTGAACTCTATGTCTTGTCGTCTTTTCTCCTCCATTTCTTTCACACCTGATTTCTTTCCATGTCTCTGCATGGTGGCTGCTTTATGTGGGGGCTATCCTCAAAGGGACAGTGGCTCAGTCTCCCCAGTTACCTGAGGTGGGTACTCTTACTGCAATCCTTTATGGGTTGTATTCAGTGTTTTTGAATTTAAACCCAGCTTTTTGTTGTTAGCCCTAGGAGGGTTTGACCTCCAGGCCAATTTTCTGTGAAGCTCAGCTCTGCTCAGGTTGGGTGAGCGGAGTCTCCAGGCCAAGCAGACAGCGTTAGCTCCGCCCTATGCAGCCCCAGGGGCTCTGTGCCGGGGGCAATGGCTGCCAGCACCTCTGAGAGAGAGCCGCTGTGGAGCTCCACCGGCTGCCGGGGAATTCAGACTGTCCCCAAATGACTTTGCATGCGCAATGTCTCACCCAGGGTCGTAAAACAAAGCAGACTGACGGTTTTCTGAATGAGAGACAAGTCGCAGAGCGCTCTCTGCGCAGTCACGCAGCCGAGCTGTTCGCGCGAGAGCTGCCTTCTCCACAAGCCGGCAGACCCGGCAGCACCCGAGCTTTGGCGTGCTCTCCCACTGTCCAGTTTTCACCCCGTGTGATAGTGAGTTCTCTGGACTTCGCCCAGAGCTGGAGAATCTGTCCAGTGGGACGCCCCTGTCTCCCCGTTGGAGAAAACTGGCCGGTTTCCAGCCGCCCGCCCTCTCCGCAGCACACACTCCAAACCTCTCTCTGCGCGCGAATCTTTCAACGCTGTCCGCTGCCGTTCCTCCGGGTCACAGTGTCTCATCTTCACTTTTATTTGTGGAATTTTCACTCGGCGAGCGTTCTGGTGATTCTGGAAGGTGTTTGTTCCTTCGTTAAGTTGTAGTATTAAAATTGCTGATTATGACGGCAAGATAGGTGTTTCATCTTTGCCGCCATCTTAGTTCTCTCAAATATTACATTTAAAGGAAAGCTATGCCCAGGGGCCATTGGTCAGTAGTCTTTAATAGTTATAATCAATGGTTGATAAAATTATGTGTGATAGTTTATATCTGTATCTATAAACATCTATAATAATAAAAGCATAATATGCTAATTAGATTGGACAGCCAAATGACCTTCCAGACAAAGCCTGGGCTGCGAATTTCATGCATTGGGCCTCTAATATATATAATCTTGATGATATTGAACTTGGTGATGAGCTTTTTAAAATACATTTTTAAAAACATGTTTTTATTGATTTCAGAAAGAAAGGGAGGATAGAAACATCAATGATGAGAGAGAAGCACTAATCAGTGGCCTCCTGCCAGCCTCCCCACTGGGGATCGAGCCCACAACCCAGGTATGTGTCCTGACTAGGAATTGAACCCCGACCTCCTGATTCATGAGCCAATGCACCAACACTGAGCCACACTCGTCAGGCTGGTGAGGAGTTTTTCGTATAATACCAAAGACACAACTTATAAAGGAAAAAATTGATAAGCTGTGCTTCCTTCAAGTTAAAAATTTCTACTCTGCAGAAGACAATATCAAGAGAATTGCAGACAAGCCACAAACTGGGAGAAAATATTTGCAAAAGACACCTTACAAAGGGCTGTTATGCAAAATGTATAAAGAAGCCAGCATAAGATGGATGGGCAGAACATTGAAAGCCAGAGCTTGATTGAGCGCAGGCCTGGTACTGAGCGCTTACCAGTTCTTAAAGTTTAGCATACTAAACAACTAAAACTAAAGAGAATTAGGAATCACCCTGCTCTGGTTTATAAAGAGCTATAGAAAGGACAGTTTTCTGAATAAAAATTGATATGCGATCAGAAATTAAAAGCAAAGGATTTTTAAATCCCAACTGTAAGAAAACAAACCATCTGACTTTAAAAAATGGGCCAAATACCTTAACAGACACCTCACCAAAAAAGATAAGACAGATGGAAAGCCTAAGGAAAGGTTCCCCCCAGCCTATGACCTAAGGGAAATGCAAATGAAGACAACAAGGAGAGGCCAGGACACAACTATTGGAATGGCCAAAAGTCCCTAAAACAGGTAACACCAAATGCTAGTGAGGATGTGGCATAATAGGAATTCTCATTTGTTGCTGGTGAGAATGCAAAATGGTACAACCACTTTGGAAGACAACTTGACAGTTTCTTACAAAACTGGACATACTCTTACCATATAGTCCAGCAATGGTGCTTATTGATATTTACCCAAAGAAGCTGAAAACTTACATAAAGAGCCCACGGAAAAACCTGTACATGATGTTTATAGCAACTTTTTGTATAATTGACAAAATGTGGAAGCAACCAAGGCGTCTTTCAGTGGGTGAAAGTCCATGGACTATTGTAAAGGGCCCCCTGGGAAGACACATGGGCATTTCTTTAATTACTGTCAGCTGAACTCAAGGCGACAGGCTGAGGCACCACCAGTACTGACTCTTGACTTTGCCCAGGTGTCCCTGGGAGCAGGTATTGATATGTATATCCAGCCTACCACCAAAAATGCTCAGTGCCTACTCAAGAATGCAAATAATCTCCTTTTGTCTAGACCTTTTGGTGAAACGTCCTGGTATTTGGGGGTATAAATAAACACATTGCATTAGCTCTGGGCCCCTGTCTCTCCAAGAGAAAGAAGACAGGGTCCCACTGACACCCAGCTTTCTTCTATTCTTGCATCATTTTCTTAACCCCCAGCTGCCTCCATTCAGAACCGGTTCCATGTCTCTTTCCGTGCCGGAGGCAGACAAGGGAGATCCCTGCCATATTTGGCCTCCCATGCCACATCTGGCTCCCCTGCAGACTATCATTTAGCTTTAAAAAAAAAAAAAAAGACAGTTATCAAGCCATAAAAAGTACAGGGGAGCCCTAACTGGTTTGGCTCAGTGAATGGAGCGTCCTGCAGACTGAAGGTTTGATTCGAGTTAAGGGCATGCACCTTGGTTGCAAGCACATCCCCAGTAGGGGGTGTGCAGGAGACATCTGGTTTCTCTCTCATCAATTTTTCTAACTATCCCTCTCCCTTCCTCTCTGTAAAAAATAATAAATAAATAAATAAATAAATAAATAAATAAATAAATAAATAAATAAATAATTTTTTTTAAGTACAGAGGAATTTTAAATGTATATTACTAAATGAAAGAAGCCAATATAAGAAGACTACATATTTTATGACTCTAACTATATGGCATTCTGACTCTAACTAAATGGTATAAAAATCATAAAACAGCAATTGCCAGTGATGGGAGGGAATGGGAGAAAGGTGAATAGGCAGAGCACAGAGGATTTTTAGGAAAGTGAAATGCTCTATATGATACTATAATAATGGATAACCAAAATCATTGAATGTACAACACCAAGAATGAACCTTTAGGTAAACTGTGGACTTTGGATGATTATAATGTGTCCATGTAGATTCATCCTTGAAAAAAATGACCATTCTGGTAAGTGATGTTAATAATGGGGAGACTATGTATATGTAGGGGTGAAGGGTTTATAGCAAATTTCTGGGGTTTTTTTTCTTCTCAATTTTATTTTAAATGTAAAACTTCTCTTTAAAAAAGTTATTTAAAAATAACTATGAAAAAAATATGGTACACCATATGGAGTACTATGCAGCAATATATAGGGTGAGGAAGACCTATATAAACTTATATGGAGTGATTTCCATAACATGTGTTGAGTTAAAAAGAAAAATTTTAAAGTATCTAGCTTTTTAAAAAAAAATATTGATTTCAGAGAGGAAGGGAGAGGGAGAGATAGAAGCATCAATGATGAGAGAAAAATCATTGAACAGCTACCTGCTGCACACTCCTACTGGGGATGGAGCCTGAGACCTAGGCCATGTGCCCTGACTGGGATTGAACTGTGACCTCCTGGTTCATAGTCAGTGCTCAAACACTGAGCCATACCAGCCAAGCTAAAGTGTATATATATATATATATATATATATATATATATATATATATTTTTTTTTTTTTTTTTTTTTTCCCTCCAAACATAAAAGCAGGCAGCCCAGCCAGAATGACTCAGTGGTTTTGGTTTCGATTCTGATCAAGGACACATATATCTCCATTGCAGGCTGGATGCCTCGCCCTGGTCAGGGCATGCAGGAGGCAACCAATCGACATCTCTCTCTCACATTGATGTTTCTCTTCTAATCTCCCCCCCAACCTCCCACATTCTCTAAAAATCAATGGAAAAATGTCCTCGGGTGAGAATTAAAAAAAAAATTAATGGCACAAATGCACATCTAGTGCTTCCAAGTATAAAGCACTGAGGATACTTTTTCACTGAGGTAGTGCTCCTGCCAAAAACACCACAGAAATCAAATATGAAGAAATGTCAAACAGACCCAGATCGAAGGGCAGTCTATAAATAAATCTCTGCCCTCTTCAAAAATGTCAACATTACTTGTTAAAAGCTAAGGAATTGATGTGCGTTATAAAAGATCAAAGAAAAAATACTTAATGCTATGAATGATTCTATTTTGGATCTCAGAATGAAAATTATAAAGGACATTAATGAAAATATGGGAAAATTTTGAATGTTAGCTACATATTAAATAATAGTATTGTATCAAGATTGAACTTCCTGACTGTGGTTTTGTGAATTATGTCCTTGATCTTAGGAAATACATACTAATGTATTTGGGGGGTAAATAGGCATTATTACTACAATGTATTCTAAGAAAGTTTAGGGGGAAAATAAAAATATAATAAAGATACATAGTGAGAGTGTTAATAATTAGAGAAGTTGGGGGAATGTTACACAAGAGTTCTTAAACTATTCTTGCAAACTTCCTGTAACTTTGAAATTGTTTTTAAATAAATATTTTTAAATGTGACTGACTTTATTAACACTTTCAAATTTAAAAAATAAAACAAGCTCATTATAAAAATAGGCTACATACTAAAAGTTAAAAAGTAGCAGTTACAAATCTGTAATTCCATGACCTGTTATTATTTCAGAATAATTTCACACATAAAGATTTCTTTTTAGGGGGTTAATGAGTGTACAAAAGGAAAACAGAATATCACAATATCTGTGAAAAATATAATTTAATTTTTTCTGGCTGAAATTTCTATTTCTTGGTTGAGTAACCATTTAAAAATGATTTAGAGAAATGATTTAGCCACTTTTAGAGAAACTCAGAAGCAATGAGGACACCCAGTTAGACTCCATTCAGGTTTATAAACATCTACCACTTGTCTCCCCATACTGGGGCCTAAATTCTGGATGATCTTATCTAGTGTCAGGCCTCAGTCAGGCAGGGGAACATTGTTTAGAGGGATTTTATCTATCTCCACATTTTACCCTATAGCTGAAATAGTTTTCAGTTTATGTCCTATCTTTTAGACTGTCTGTATTGCATATTTTTCACTACATAAATTTTAAAACTAAAACCTACAAGTAAAGAAAACCTTTGTCTCTTTTTTTTTTTTAATTCCAATGGCCCATGTTGCTCAGTGGCTGAGTGTCATTGACCTATGAGCCAGGAGGTCACAGTTTGATTCCTGGTCAGGGCACGTGCCCGGGTTGTGGGTTGGATTCCTAGAAGGGACCATGTAGCAAGCAGCCAATCAATGATTTTCTCTCATCATTGCTGTTTCTCTCTCATCTCTCTCTCTCTTTTCCTCTCTGAAATCAATAAAAAAATATTTTTATTGTTTAAAATATTACATATATCTCCTTTTCCCCTTATTGACACCCCCAATAAAAATATATTTAAAAAAAATAAAGTAACATATTTTCCAAAAGAAGTACTAGTATAAAAGAAAAGAGAACAATGAAAATAATAAAAATGGCTTTCAGAGGAATTAGGGAAAAATAAAATTTTATTTTATGATTCCTCGACAACAACAAAAAAAATCATTTACATATTGTCAGCATTGTTTTTACATTTAAACAATGGTTTCAAATGTGGGTAAATATGTCTTTAGCTGCAAGATCTCAGAGACAGGCTGTGCTTTTTCTTGATAGAAATCTAGCCCCGTAAGAAGTTCCACATCTCGGACCCGAGCAACATGAGCTTTCAATCTTTCTTCAATCCAAACAGCTTCTGGTTTATGTTCCTAAAAAGAAACAAAAGACCATTTTACCTGGGGCACATTTTTTAATTAATAGAAAGATCTCTCATTACTTAGAAGTTGTCCTTTTTCCTGTGATATTATCTTGGTTTTTAAAAAATTGTGGTGTAATTGACATACAATATCTATTAGTTTCACGTGAATTAGAAAGGATATATGCACCCCTATGTTCATAGCAGCACAATTCACCATAGCTAAGATTTGGAAACAGTCTAAGTGTCCATCAGCAGATGAGTGGATTGAAAAACTATGGTACATCTACACAATGGAATACTACATTGCGGTAAAAAAGGAGTTCCTACCTTTTGCAACAACATGGATGGAGCTGGAGAGCATTATGCTAAGTGAAATTATCCAGAAAGAGAAATACCACATGATCTCACACATTTGTGGTATATAATGAATGGCATAGACTGATGAACAAGAACAAATCCAGAGACTGAGAATAGTCCATCAGAATGTCAAACCTCAGGGTAAGTGGCAGGGGGTGGGAGTAAGGGGTAAAGTCAATATATTTGACCTCTTGAACTAAGGTAAGTAATTTGTGTTTTTACATCCCTGACAAAGTTTACATAATGCTATAAAAAAATTTGGCAGCTAGTTTGAGATTGAATTAACATGGCCTAGAGCTTGTCATCTCCTATGGACACCAGTCCTTAGACTAGACCCTCCTTAACCTCCTGTGACACCATGATACCTTTACATGATATTATTCTATAATGTCATTATAATTTTTGATATTTGACAATAGCATATTATACAATTATCCCAAATAAACTTACAAACTAATTATTTGAATGTTGGGCAGCAATTTAAAAAAGGATAGGAAAGGAATTAATCCCTTTCAGAAGGAATTAAGGCACTGGGAAGGCACTTGAGCATTCTATATTGGCTCCTCTTGCCCTTTTTTGCCAAGAGGGACCCTCTTCTTACAATCCAAATACACACAGCTGTTGCCTGAGCTTTTAGTTCAAGCTGTGGCTGAAGCCTCTGGGTGGCTGGCACCATGGATCTGTCTCTCGCCCAATGGTGTGAGCTGGGCCCTCTCTGGAAAAGAAACCTGGGTTCCCCGAGATATGTGATCAGTACCAGGACCCTGCTAGCAGGTGAGGGGACCCCAAGGCAGGTGCTGGGCATGGAGGTCACAGGGGCATAGACTACAAAGGAGACAGAACTGAACCTCACATCATGCTGCTTGGCCCCAGAGGATGGCTGGTTAGCCAGAGACGGGTAAGATTCCTCAGGGAAGGAACAACCTAAGACGGGCACAGTCACAGAGGGGCCAACAGGAGAGAACTAAAAGGTCAACAGAGGTGGGACAGAGACCCTCACCTTAAAACCTTGCAGGGGCTTGTACTCTCACCCCTCCTGAGGGAGGTCTCCTGCCCTTATGGCTGCTTTGCCTCCCACACACAACTCAGACCAGGACCCAGGTTGCAGACAGAGACTCGGCCTGCAACAGCTGCTCTATATCTAAATTCAGTCTATTACCAGGAATGCTCAGGACCTACTCAAGAATGCAAATATTCCTTTCCACTAATATTTACAGGGTAAACTAAGATTTCTGCTTGAGTATTAAAATTGACAGTAAAATAGTAATCAAGTTTTCAGATTAATTTAAATTGGCCACATGAAATAACTAAATACTCAATAAATTTTAAGTGTACTGGACAAAAAAGCTTTTCTTAAAACATTAACTAAAATATCTATTAGTAGTTCATCTCACTGTAAAATTGCCAAACATCCAAAGAACCTAAAGCAATCATATTTGTGGGCAAAAATTAAAATTTAAAATTACCAAGACTGCAATCTAAAATTTCCAAAAGCCCCCATTAATCAAAAAAGGGGGTGATAGTAGAGTAATATCATGTAAGGAAAAATATCCTGTAAGTAAAATACATCTAGAAAAGTCTTACTCCAGAAAAGTAACTTCCATTTGTAAAGCCAACTGCAGGACACCCATGAAAAAACACACATTGTGTCAAAATAAACCAAAGGAAAATCATTTAGGCAAAAATAAAAAGAATCCCAAGTCTAATTTGCAGAGAGGATCCCTTTGTTAACTTTTGGTCGAGAGTGTGTTTGTGTGTTTTCAGAGAACAACTCCAAGACCATTTGGGTTCCTGCGACAGTGAGGAACTGATGGATCTGTTCCAGTCACGAGGATGGTCCAGAGATGGGGGACACTGAGGACACCTTGCCATGCTAGCAGTCGGTAGCTGTGCGTGGCTGCAGGAGGCCCAGGACCAAACCAGAGAGGATGGAACTTGCATTGCCACCATGTGTCCACCATCTGGATATCATTGCTGACATGTACACATAAAGAACTATTTGACATTGAAACTGAGACTCAAATATTTTTTGTTATTATACATTTATTTCTAGTATGCAGAGGCAAGATATTTTTGAAGAAAAGAAACAGGAGAGAGTGATTGATATAGAGGCAGGGAGGCATTGAACAAGCTGTCAAGCTACGGGGGAAGGCTGGGGTGAATGGGAGACGGATGCAGGGAGAGAGCAACCGAAGAACTTGTATGCATGCATATGAGCATAACCAATGAATGAAAGACACTGAGGTGGGGAGCGGGGCAGGTGGGGACATGTGCTAGGGGGTAGGAGAGGCTGGGGGGAGGATAATGGCGGAGGAAGGAAAACATATGTACTACTATTAAATATAAGTTATACTGCAAAAAAATAATAAAAACTTAATTTAAAAAAATATCTATTAGTTTCAGGTATACAACATAATTCAATATTTGTTCCTATGATTTTATTGCCTTAAATATTAATTTGATACAGCTAAATTTTGTTTAAAACAAAAAGAAAATCTATAGTACAAAGTATATTACAGCAAATACAGACCACCACAAAGTTATCAAGTTTAACCATTTTATATCCACTTCAGATGTACATTTTTTAAAATGAAATATTACAGATAAAGATAAGTCCCTGATGAAGTTAATATTACAGATGAAGTTAAGTCTACTCTGAACTGATTGTTTTGTGAGTCATTTTGAAGCCACTCGGTAGGTATCAATATACAATATATACTATTAATTTATGGGTTTTCAAATTTATATAAGTAATACAAATGGTATTTGATAATTACTTTTCCATTCAACATTATGTTTGTAATTTATTCATAGTGATATATCTAGATCTAGTCAAATCATCTGTTTTTAGCTATGTCTTATAATAAATAGCACGGTTTATTTCTTATTGCCATATTGATAGTATTTTGGGGCATTATAAATGCCCAATAATAATAATACTTTAATAAGTGATTTGGCACATGCCTCCTGAGTTCAAGAACATGAGTTTCTAGTAATATATCAATAAAATTTCTGGGTCAGAGAGCCCATGAAACTTTAACTTTACCATATATAAGCCTAGCACAAAGTGTTTATACCAATTTGCACTTTCATTGGCAGTGGGTGATACCTCTGTTTCCCCTTTTCCTCCCCAAACCATGGTGTGAAGTAGGGTTTTATCCCTGCACTATTGCAGGTAGGTATCTTTTCAGATACTTCTTGCCCATTTGACTTTGAATAGGTTTTTTACTATGCGAAAGTTAAGTTCAATAATTTAGAGTCATGGATTTCTGTGAGATCCAATGTTCTTTTTATTTATTTATTTTCTAATATTCATATCATATTGGTAATTTTCAATTAAAATTTTTAGTTAGAAAGCCTTAAAGTTTGTTTAATTAGATGAGTGTGTCTTATTAACTCTCACTTGACTTTAGCACAGTGGTATACTTGTTTTTTAAATATGCATACTCAAAATAGGCAGCTATTATTTGAGCCAGAGGACGTGTAAGAGCAAATTATGTTTTGTTCCTAACCATTAAAGCATTTCTCTGTGTGAGATTCATAATATAAGTTAATTCTTTAAATAAATATGGAGTATACCAATTAAAGCTCCTATTTCCAATGGGATTCTAATTCATTCTTTTTTTTCCTGCCTTTACTATTTCACAGTTCAGCAGCATTTAATATTTTTATTGCTATTTTTTGTTTGTTTGTTCATTTTTACCCAAGAATATTTTCCCATTGATTTTTAGAGAGTGCCAGGAAGAGAGAGAGACAGAGAAATATCAGTGTGAGAGAGACACATCAATTGGTTGCCTCCTGCACACACCCTGGCCAGGGGGGCCAGGGCGAGGGAACCTACAACCAAGGTATGTGACCATTACCGGAATCAAATGGGGACTCTAACATGCAGGCTGATGCTCTATCTACTGAGCCAACCCGGCTACAGCAATGACCATTTTTGTAAAGTTTTTTCCCCCACTGAGTTTATATTACTCTTCTCTCTCCTGGTTCATTTGATAACCATCCAACTAAATGTTTTCTGAACATCTAACAGTCTGCCCTCTTTTAAAATTGCGATTAAATGGTCTTAAAATATAACACAAAGCTTTATCTTGCAGGGGTGATACTCCAACTTTTTGATACCAGAGAGTTCAATAGCTCCAACCAATCTGAAGAGACCCAGCTATAGGCATTGCTCTAGCTGCACCAAAATAATCCCAACAGAAAGCAGCCTTGCATATACACAGATTTTATGAGCTGTACTTAAATGCATACTTTTCATTATATATAATCTATTTATATGTATTTGATTATATGTGTGTTAGAACTATTACATAAATAGAAGTATTTTATATTCCCCAAGTACAATTCACTTGTTAGTTTTTTGAGGCAATATTAGTTTCAGTATTTTTCTCACCTAACCACTCTTTTATACTCTCTCCTAAACCACTTGTAGTCTGGTTATTGCTCCTAATACACTAACAAAACTGCTTTGTGAAAGAACTAATTGAGTGTATTTTTTTTGGATCTTTTAATTATAGATGATCACATCAAACTTCTGAAAATTCCTCCTTTTTTTTCCGTAACTTTAACTACTTGTTTGATGACTTACTTATTTGTATTTCTTTTATACCAGTTTTGAGGTAGAGACTTCCTCAACTGATCTAGATTTTTTCCATTCTGGAAGTATAGATATTTCCCTCAACTCTATCTTATTTAATTCCCATAGTTTAATACCAAATCTATCTCTACAGTGATAATATTTCTTTCAAGGACCATACTTATATTGTTCAATATCTGCTGAATAACTTACAATAATCATAGTCACTTAGACTTCTCGTTTATTTGAGAGCTATTTAATAATACAAAATTGAGGAGAAAAGAAAAGGGAAAAGGAGGGTAGAAAAGTTGGTAGGGATAAGGGAAGAAAGAAAATAAATAAAGCAATATGAATCTAGTTCCCTAGATCAAGTGTGAAGTGGGTTTGTAATCTATCATTTCTACATCTGGTGTCCATTCCCTTAAACCTCTAATAGTGAGAACACCTCCCCAGATTAAGTGATTAGAATGTTTAAAAGTGCATACTTTTCATTCAACATGCTCCTTAAAGCAAGCACAATTACCTGTTCTAACACCAGAGGAAATATTGGCTAATTTGGACTTATTAACATATGGTTTCCATATGTACTGTACTTTTGCAGTGATTTGCTTATACAAGGTTTTACCTGTATACAATTTTACTTCATGTTGACTTTAGAATGTTAACTTCACAACTAGAAGTGATTTCTTGTTAATGGCTACAATTAGCTTACTATTTATTGAGAAATCTTAGGATTTTATATGAAATATCTAATTTAATCTTCAACAATTTCATGGGGGAACTGACTTTTTTAATACAATTGAGGAAATAACATTCAGTTATTTACTCAGAGAGGCCAATAACTGAACCCAGAATTTTCAATTCTAAAACTTGTTTACTTTATTCTAATCTACTCCTCATATATTATCCTAGACTTCTAATCTGAAGACCATCAAGAACAAATTCATCCTGGGCAAGGAACCAAGATGGTGGCATAGATAAACACCTAACTTGCTGCCCCACACAACAATTTCAAAACTACAACTTAACGACAGAACAAACATCATCCAGAAACACCAGAAAGCTGGCTGAATGAAAATTCCACAGTTAAAGTGAAGATAGGACACTGTGACTCAGGAGAGGCAGAGGGCAGCATTGTAAGATATGCACAGAGTCAGAGGAGCCGTGCGTGTGCAAGTGGATAGGGCGGTGGCTGCAAATCCGGCTGGTTTTCTCGAATGGGGAGGGAAAAAAGGCATCCCACTGCACCAATTCCCCAGTTCCAGGCGAGGTCTGGGGAACCCACACTCATACAGGGTGAAACTGGACAGTAAGGAAGCACACTGAAACTCGGGCACTGCAGAGGTCTGCGAGCTTGTGGAGAGGGAGCGTAAACTTGGGAACAGCAGAAGTGCCTGAGCGTGCAGAGAGGATTCATGACTTGCTCTCTCATTTGGGAAACCACCGGACTACATTGTTTTACAACCCTGGGTGAGACTTTGGGTGTGCAGACTCATTTGGGGAGAGGCTGAATTGTCTGGCAGCAGGTAGAGCTCCATGGCAGCTTTCTCTCAGAGGTGAATACAGCCATTACCACCCTGCACAGAGACCCAGGTGCCACATAGGGCGGAGCTGATGGAAATCAAGGCTTCCTGCACAGCCCGGAGACTCTGCCCATCAAACCTGAACACAGCTGATCCTCAGAGCCAATTGGCCTGGAGGTCAAACCCTCCTAGTGCTAACAACAATAATCTAGGCTTAATTTCAACAGGACTGTGCAACCCATAAAGGGCTGCAGCAAGAGTATCCACCTCAGGTAACTGTGGAGGCTGAGCCACTGTACCTTAGAGGACTTCTACCACATAAAGCTAATCGACCAACTCAGGAAAGCAGCCACAATGCAGAGACATGGAAAGAAATCAGATGTAATAGAAATGGAGGGGGAAAAAACGACTGGACATAGAGTTCAAAACCACGGTTATAAGGTTTTTCAAGAGGCTCCTAGAAAAGTCCGATGAACTTAATGAGACCTACAAGGAAATGAACAAGACCTATGAGGAAATGAATGAGACCTACAAGGATATGAAAAAGGACCAACCAGAAATTAAGCATACACTGACTGAAATAAAAAATATTATACAAAGACCTAAAAGCAGTCTAGAGCACCACAAGAACCAAGTCAAAGATTTTAAATACTAAGAGGTAAAATCCACTCAGCTGGAAAAGCAAGAAACCAAAAAATTGAAGATAGTATAAGGGGCCTCTGGGACAATCTCAAGCATACCAACATCCGAATTATGGGGATGCTAGAAAAAGAGAGAGAGCAAGATAATGAAAACCTATTTGAAGAAATAGTGACCAAAAACTTCCCATACCTGGTGAAAGAAATTGACTTAAAAGTCCAAGAAGCACACAGAACCCCAAACTATAGGAATCCAAAGAGGAACACACCAAGACACATCATAATTAATATGCCAAGAGCAAAAGACAAAGAGAGACTATTAAAAGCAGCCAGGGAAAAACAGTTAGTTACCTATAAGGGAGCACCCATACGATTGTCAGCAGATTTCTCAACAAAAACTATGCTGGCCAGACGGGAGTGGCAAGAAATATTCAAAGTGATGAATAGCAAGAATCTACAACCAAGATTATTCTACCCAGCAAAGCTATCATTCAGAATTGAATGTCAGATAAAGTGCTTCGCAGCTAAGAAAAATCTAAAGGAATTCATCACCACCAAAAAATATTATATGAAATGCTGAAAGATATTCTTTAAGAAGAGGAAGAAGTAAAAGGTAAAAAATAAAAATTATGAACAACAAATACACATCTATCAACAAATGAATATAAAATCAAGTGAATTAAAAATCTGATGAACAGGATAAACTGGTGAATATAACAGAATCATGGGCATAGAGAAGGAATGAACTGACAATTCTTGGGGAGAAAAGTGGTGTGGGAGGTGCAGCAAGAGACTGGACAAAAATCATGCACTTATGGGAGAGGAAAGAGGGGGAGGTGAAGGCAGATGGTGGGATGGGTACTGGGTGGAGGGGAACTTTAGGGAGAATAAAGGGGGAACAATGTAATTAACAAACTGAACAATAAAGATTAAAATATTTTTTAAAAAGAACAAATTCATCCTTCCCAAAACAACTGATGGTCTTATATATATATTCTGTCCAGTCATGTCTCAATTTTAGTCAATTTTGACTTTCATCTTGCCTTTCTCCTCCCCCATACCTAATTCATAGCCACATCATATTAACTTCACAATTTCTCTTCTAATAATAATTTGGTTTACGTTCACTTAGTACTCATCATGTCTCATAAGTACCTTTATAGATTTTATATCCTTATTACTATAATGCAACTTCCTCAACATTTTTGAAATGTCTAATTCCTTAGTGATGATGTTCTACTCAATAGAGAGGAGATCCTATTAATTTGAGATCACCTCTACTTTGGTTGATCAGGACAGCTTTGATCATGTGTACTTTATGTCGAAGTATAAGTTAAAAAAATTAGAAGATGGGAAATAAGGGCATTCTAGAGGAGAGAAGAGCATGAGCAATGATGTCAAGGTAGGGTAACCCAAGATGCATTAAGAAATGTCAAGGACTTTGATTAGCCCAGCAAGGGTCAATTGGAGGTAAATTGTGTACAGGTTGGGAGATTTGTGTTTGTTTATTCTTTTATTTGAGGTAGATAGAGTTTGGGTATAAGAAAGTATGGTATGTGATAATAAAAAACTAAATTTTAAGTAAGTTGGTAGTGGTGTACAGAGTGAAGAGAAGGAGGGAGGACAAAAGACAATGAAGCCACTTCAGATTGATTTTCAGAAGGTGATAAGGGTCTAGATCAGGGATAGCAAATAGTGGTCCATAATGGCTACCTAGAACCCCTGTGATAAACAACAATCTACTCCTCATTCAGGAATAAAGGGGACCACCCTCTTTCTATCACTGGGAGAAGAAGTGAAGACTAACTTACTGGCTTAATCTTATCTCAACTAGATAAAACTCTGACAAGAAAAATAGGTAAGAAGAGATGCTAGACTAGACTATATCTAGTCTACATATAGACTATATCTCTTGAGAACATCATGTTTGGAAACTTTTTCTCATTCTAAGACTATGAGTGACCCAACGTGTAGCCTCTAACCTTTGTCTTCTATCTTTAGTCAGTAAAGGGTCACTCAAAACATGCAAGTTCAAATTCTATCTTCAAGGTCTTGTTAAAACGTCACCTGCCCTATCAGGAAGTATTTTTCCTTTGAAATCTTATATCAATTTGGTCAGTCCCACTGTGTGCCACTGATCTCTTCTATTTGATGAGGCTTCTAAGTGCTAGATGATGAGCCCTTTTGATAGAATCATATCTGATGTACCTGTGTGTCTCCCATAGTACATAGGATAGTGAAGGCAGTTAGTTATGTGGTGAACATCTAAAAGAACAAAGATGTGTCCCAATCTGGCCTACAATCTAAGCTTTAATTTCCAGTCTCTACTAACCTATGAAATTTTCCATGTGAATGCCTGTCTCCACAAACTGGACATGCCTGAACTTAATTATTCTATCTACCAGCCCAAATAGTTCTCATTCATAATTTCCCTCTTTCTTTTTCATAATTATCTACATTTAAAATCTCTGATTCATCTTTAAGTATCTCTTGCCTTCCCTTTGGCTCTTTGCAATAAAATAGCAAATCCTCTCCATTCTCTACTCCCTTCTTGAAAGATTCTTCCTAATCATCTCAATCTGTTCAAATTTGGCCCATCTTTCAGGGCCCAGCCCTAGTCTCACCACATTTTATGTTACCCTTATTGATCACCCCAGCCAAATGTGTTTTGAATTGGATACACTAAATCTTTATTTGGCAATTAATTCTAACTTTGTGACATCTCTAACTTTTTAATTTGAAAAATAATTATTCTATCATTGACTCGCCCATTTCCATGTCTATATTTCATTTACATTTATTTATATTTCATTCATGTATCTCACATATCAAAGTTATATGTGAACTTCTTAAGGGAAGAGACAATGTATTCCTCATTTGTGCATTCTAAAAAGTTTCTATTATCATACTGTGCACTTAATAGGTGCTCAGTATATTTGTTGAATAACTTCAATAAAACACAAATTATCAGGATACATATTTTTTTCTATAAAGAACATATGCAGCTTAACAAAAGAAAGGTAAACAATCCAATCAAAAAATGGTCAAAAGATCTAATTAGACACTTTTCAAAAGTGAACATATAGAAGGCCAAGGGACATATGAAAACATGCTCAGTCACTAATCATCCAAGAGATACAAATCAAAACAACAATGAGGTACCATCTCACACCTGTCATAATGGTTATCATCAACAAATCAACAAATGATAAGTGCTGGCGAGGATGTGGAGAAAAAGGAACACTTGTGCACTGCTGGTGGGAATGCAGACTGGTGAAGCCACTGTGGAGAACAGTATGGAGTTTCCTCAAAAAGTTAAAAGTGGAACTCCCATTAATCCCACTTCTAGGAATATATCCCAAGAAATCAGTAACACCAATCAGAAAAGACATATATAACCCTATGTTCATAGCAGCATAATTTACAATAGCTAAGATTTGGAAACAGCCTAAGTGCCCATCAGCAGATGAGTTTATTACAAAGCTATGGTATATCTCCACAATGGAATACTATCTACACTAATAAAAGAGTAAGATGCAAATTGACCATACCTTCACAAAGCCCATCAACCAATCAGAGGTGAGTATGCAAATTAACTCAACAAAGTGGTAGGTTAATTTGCATACACAAGCACTGAGTGGCAGAGGTGTCGGGCAGGATACTTGCATCATTGCCATAGTGACAATGCAGGAGTTCCACACTCCCCAAGCCATTCCAGGCCTCTGGGCAGTGTGGGAAGGTGGAAAGGTAGCTCTGGGCCAGAGTGAAAAAGAGGCTCGGGCTGAAGCAAAGGCAGTGCCAGCAGCCAGGGGAAGTAAGACCCATTTTTGCAAAAATCTTTATGCATCAGGCCTCTAATCCTATCTAATAAAAGAGTAATATGCAAATTTACTGTATCTCTGATCAAGCCATGCCCACAGCCATGCCCACCAGCCAATCAGGAGCAAATTATGCACATAAACCCCAACCAAGATGGCTGCCACCATTGAGAGCAGGAGGAAGGCTTGGGTTTCCCTGGCAATGAAGGAAGCGAAGCTTTCCACCTGCCGCTTGCTGTTGCTAGTCTAGGCCTCCACTCAATGCTACCAAGTTTCATTTTTTTTATAGAAGATACATAATCCCAACAGAAATGGTGGCAGCCATGGAGCTGGAGACAGAAGAGGCTAGGGTTGCCCGGGGGATGGAGGAAGTCAAACTTCTGCAGCCCTAGCACCTAGGCCTCCATCCTAGGCTACAAAGTTTCAAACAGAAATGGCTGTCGCCTCCCAGGGAGCAGAAGGCTTGGCTCCACTCCAGGCTACAAAGTTTCAATTGTAGACATAGATTAATTCCAGATCCCAGGGCCTCCACTTGGGTTGCTGGGGAGTGTGGTCAGCCTGCAAACCACAATAGGCCCCTCACCCAGGCCACCCCACACCCCAAGGGAGCCCCCACCCTGATCCAGGACACCATTCAGGGCAAACTAGTCGGTCCCTACTCATGCACCAGGCCTCTATCCTATCTAATAAAAGAGTAATACACAGATTGACCATCACTCCAACACAAAAGAGGGCTGCACCTATGTGGTCAAAGATCCTTCCCCCATGTGGACACAAGATGGCCACCACAAGATGGTCAGCAGGGGAGGACAGTGGGAGATTCCATGCCTGCAAGGAAGGACAGTTGGGGGCAATCAAGCCAGCAGGGGAGGGCAGTTAGGGATGACCAAGATGGCAGAGGAGGGAAGTTGGGGGCAAACAGGCTGGCAGGGGAGCAGTTAGACATCAATTTATGCTGGCAGGGTAGTGGTTAGGGGGTGATCAGGCTGGCAGGCAGAAGTGGTTAGGGGCAATCAGGGAGGCAGGCAGGTGAGCAGTTTGGAGCTAGCAGTCCTGGATTGTGAGAAGGATGTCTGGCTGCCCATTTAAGTCCAATCCTACTGGGATCAGGCCTAAATGGGCAGTCAGATATCCCTGGAGGGGTCCCAGATTGGAGAGGGTACAGGCTGGGCTGAGGGACACCCCCTCAACCCTCTGTGCATGAATTTCATGCACTGGGCCTCTAGTGCTACTATAAAAAAGAAGGAACTTTTACTATTTGCAACAGCATGGATAGATCTGGAGAGCATTGTACTAAGCAAAATAAGCCAGTCAGAGAAAGATAAATAACACATGATCTCACTCATTTGTAGAATATAATGAACAACATAAACTGATGAACAAAAGTAGAGCCAGAGACATAGAAGCATCGAACAAACCACCCAACCTAAGAGGAACATTGTGGGGAGGACGGGGTGAGGGGAGGAGGCATGTAAGACATCAACCAAAGGACTTGTATGCGTGCATATGAGCATACCCAATGGACACAAACAGTAGGGGGGGTGAGGGCATGTGCTGGTGAGGTGGGAGCAGCTGGGGAGAAGTCAATAGGGGGAAAAGGAGACTTATATAATTCTTTAAACAATAAAGAATTTAAATTTTAAAAAAAGAACCTATATGCAAGTTGAAGTAACTATTTATACATAATTTGCCTTGATCCAGAAAGATTTTAAGATGGACTAATACATGTTATTTGGCAAGGAATGTTACTTGAACTAAGTTATTATGTATATTTTTATATAATTTCAGATCTCATGTTTCAAGTTGATGAAGTTTTTATATTTACACATTCATTCAAGAAACATTAATCTAGTTCCAACTTTGGGACAGAACCTTCAAGTTTGTGTTCAGAATCAAAGTATTAATAAGCCACCATCCTTTCCCTTAATAGTGAGTGTGAATAAAGTGTAAGTATATAAAATATGAATTTGTAAACACATGTTCATGTAGGCACATACATGTTTAAATTGTTATTAATTACATGAAGACCAATAGTCTAAGGGAAAGTTTTTAAGTTAGATACTTTTCATACAACTCCAGCCATGCAACACTAATAGAATATATTGTGGCCAGAGGCACCTTTATGAGAGCCCAGATGAGCTCTGACTGATTGTTTCCTTAGGTCCCAGGGATTCTCTCACTGCATACTCACAGGGCAGCTCTCCACGTTAGTAGGTTGGTGGGGGATGACATAGGATAGGACGTCCAGCCACCCAGGGCAGGTGTCGGGGGTGTAGCTCTTATTTTTACAACTAGTAAGCACCACAAAGTAGTGTGTTGGAATGGGAACACTGCTGTTGATATATCTGAAAACATAATTGAAAAGATTTGATGTTATACATTTACCAATAAAGATTATAAACGCCTTGATATGTATATTAAAGAGATGCCAAAGTAAAAAGAAAGTAAATGACTAGAAAGTACAAAAGCGTACCATGTCCTTTTGGGTGGCAATGAGCAGAACAGAGATCCACTGAAGTCCAAGCTTGGTTATTTTACCGTTATGGGGAAACATTAGAATACAAAGAAAAGTAGAGCATGATATCATGCCTCTTGTGTTTTCCAGTTTTGTTGACTTTGTACTTCATAGTGACATTGTCTAAAAGCAGGGGCTGAGAAAGAAGCCTGGAATAGAGTCCAACTCTAGCAATGCACTCCCACTGGATATCTGGATTTGTTATAATCCTCTAGCATTCTGACTTACTAAGTTTCCTCAATTTCATAGTGTAGACATGGGGATAAATCCATACAGCTGATATGGCATTCCTTCAGTTTCAGATAACAAACATAAAAGTGCTTTAGAAAGTTTTAAGTGCAAAATAAAGTTAAGCTAGTATGAGTCCTCTAAAAGGAATATGATCTGGTGTAAGTAGTAACATATGATTGTGACTTGGAATTTCTGCATGGACTCAGCAATACCCTGGCTTTATATTCTGGCTTTACCACTTATCAGTTGTGGAACTTACGCAAGTTATTTATTTTTTTCTGTGGTTCCATTTTCTCATCTCTAAATGGGGTTAATGGAATCTAACAAAGGATGTTTTGTGGATTAAATGAAATATATGGGAGTACTCAGACCTAGCGGGTAGTAAAGTGCTATCCAACTGTCTGCAGAATTATGAAATGGTATAATATATGATTGATAAACACTGAAATAAGGACAAGGCAAACAAAACACAAAAGGGCCACATACTGACTAGCCATTTATATTACTTTATCAGAAGGTATAGGTATAAATCATTGCTTTACTTACATGTCTAGGCTTAGACAATACAATTGTTTAGTTTGGCCTTTTATATATTTTAATAAAGAGAAGAAGTGGATGAAACTTTTAAATCTCTCTATTCCTTTGTGCTGCATTGAATGGTAATTCTTAACAACCTATTATGACCAGGTTTAGTACAAAAATGTAGTGAAGTAGGACTAGCTTTCAACATGAAGCCTACAGCCTTTCCTGGAAGATACTTTTATGAGTCATTTACTATTGGACAATATTATGAATTTTTACTACTTGTTTTTTTTTATTTATTGCTGGATTGGTTCTATATTTATCAGAAGAACAGTGTCTTCCCCATTTCAACCTTTACAAAATCACGTTTTTCCTTTGCCCATTAGTTTAGAATTTTTCCAAATATAAATTTTGCTAAACTTTTCCTAGACATCATTATTTCTTGACCATTAGTTTAAATTTTTGCCATATAAAGTTTTTGCTAAATATTTAGATAGACTAGTTAAAAACAGTCAGCAATGACATGTTTATGAAAATATACTATGTAATATTTAGAATACTGAGCTTTTATTTAAAGTATTGAGGCTTCCCTCAATGATGCTCAATTGCTAAATCAAAAAGTCCATTTGGTTTCAAATTACTTACTCTGTAATTTCACTTGGATCATCAAAATGACCATCATAATTATAATCAAATACTGGTCCACAAACGACATTTACTCCATTTCTTTCCTTGGCGTGTTCTAGGAGAAGAACACCGTGGAAGTAATCCCATATTTCTAAAAATAAAAGAATAAGGTGTTAAAAATATCTACCTCTATTGAACATGCAAATATTTTCTATCATAGACATGTGCTTTAAATAGCATCAAGTTCTGCTTCAGTGCTAACTGGATAATTCTGCAAAATAATCCATGCAGCAAAAATGAACAGCCGCACCCGGCTGGTGCACCTCAATGGTTGAGGTCCCAGTTCGTCTCCGTGTCAGGACACATGCCTGGGTGGCGGACTCAGGCATGCCAGAGGCAAGCTGATCAATGATTCTCTCCCATCATGGATGTTTCTATATCTCTCCCTCTCCCTTCCTTTCTGAAACCAATAAAACTATATTAAAATAAATTAATTAACAGCCACATTGATAAAAGCCTTTTGTTGTAAAATGTAGCGCAGTCTTCAAATTATTATAAAATATGCCTCCAAATTTCTCCTCAGGGCTGAGTTGCTTTGGAGACAGTGAATATTAAAAAAAAAAAAAAACCTCAGAATATACATACTGCCTTATGAGTCTAAGGATAAATACCTTTCATTTACTTATGGTGAGTGTCAGTAAAATGTTCTTTTGTGAATAGTTCTTCATAGTTAAGTTAGGATAAAAAAATTATCAACATTCTGCCCTGGCTGGTTTGGCTCAGTGATAAGAGTGTTGGCCTGAGGACTGAAAGATCCCATGTTCGATTATGATCACGGGCACATGCCAGGATGGCAGGCTGGATCCCCAGTGAGGGGAGTGTAGGAGGCAGACAATCAATGATTCTCTCTCATCATGGATGTTTCTATCTCTTTCCCTCTCCCTTCCTCTCTGAAATCAATAAAAATATATTTTTTTAAAAATTATCAAAATTCTAACAAGTCATCTAAAGGTGAAGTAAGTTAAAAATAAATTACATTAGAGAGCCCCTTGTTCCTATATTTGAAACATTAAAATGAGATGACTCAGTATCAGGAACAAATTTCAATAAAAGACATGTTTAGTTTGTAATATTAAAGAGTCACTTCAGTATTTTTTTAATTAATAATATGAACATACACTTACTTTGGAATGCTTCATACATAGGGACCAAATTACTTGTAATTAAGGCATCATATTGACTATCAGAAGTTCTATTGTATGCTGCAAAACAAATGCATTGTGTTAAATCTAGCTACAAGAGAAAATATGGCATATTACATAATAAGCAAATTACTATTACATACGAATGTAAATTAGCAGTACTAACAAAAACACTAACTACTCTCCAATAGGGGCCATCACTAATACACACAGTTTTAGGCACTTGATACCAACCTTCCTGTATTTGTGAATCTGATGGGTAGGAAAATAGAATCTTTGTAGATGCAATCAAGTTAAGGGTCTCAAGACGAAGTCATCCTGGATTTTGGGTGGGTTCTAAATCCAGTGACTCAAATCCTTATAAAGAGAGAAAGGTTGAGAAGAGGGGAGCCTCAGGGAGAAGGCCATGTGGAGTCGGGGCAGTGATCAGTGGAAAGCCTAGCAACATCTGAAGCCCCAGGAAGCTGGAAGAGGTAAAATTCTCCTCTCTCTTCTCTCCTTCAGAGGGCGCATGGCCCTGCTGACACCCTGACTTTGGACCTGTGAGAGAATGCATTTCTGTTGTTTCGAGGACACCAAGTCTCTCGCAGCAGCTCTAGGAAACTAGTACAATGCCAAAATGAATACGTAGTTATTGAATGTACACAAACAGTAATACTATTCCAAAAAACTCTTCCCAAATAAAATGTCCTTGAAAAGTGAGTTTTAACTCAGTGAAGACTGTCGATGACACTCCAAATGGCTGGCTCTGAGGACTCGTGGGCTCACTTTGAGGACTCCAGCATGGTGAGCGCTGGGTGTGTGCTCTGGAGCCCCACTCGCTGCCTGCCAACTGAACCATCTGAGCTAAGTGCCATGTGCCTCTGTTTCATTTGTCTCATGGCATCTATCCATGGAAATACTGTGTGGGCTAAAAAAATTGCAAGCCTGTACAGACATGTGCATTATAATACTTCTTATATTTAAGCTACCTTGGGGTATCTTAAGTAAAGCTGAAATGCAAGGCCAGTGGGTGGATACCAAAAGGCAAGGAAAATTAAGTTGTTGGTTGACTTCATGTGCTTGCTGTTCATGGTCCTCAGATCTCCCATAAAGCTTTTCTACTTTTTAAACCAAGCCCTGAAAGTTGGGAGGGCAATATAGCATTATCCCCTTTTCAGAAAGGAAAAAAAAAACACACATAATAATTAGCTTATTGTGGCATTTTTAACAAAATTTATAGTGGAGAGTTAGAGGAAAGTTTCATTTCATCCTTAATACATAGTTACAATTTCATTCCCTTGTTGAGGCAAACATATGTAGAAACCAACCAACATCCCATGGCTTAACAGATACAATTTTATATGACAATTTAAAACATTTATTAGTAATTGCTCAAGTCTTTTAAGGTTTACCCCAGGATTTGCATAAATTCAGTAGCTCTAATTGTCTCTAGATTGTCATGAAGCATTTTCCCTCCAACTATGAACTTCAGAATCTTGAAATTGTAGATCTCTACATTGATCTATTTGATCACGGCTTCCAGAAAAATGAAGCCAGCCTTAGCCGGTTTGGCTCAGAGTGTATGTGAGAGGTAACCAATCCATGTGTCTCTCTCAAATCAATATTTCTCTCTCTGTCTCTCCCCGCCCCCTTTCACTCCCTCTAAAAATAAAAATAACAAATATCCTCGGGTGAGGATTAACAACAACAAAAAGAAAAATGAAGCCAACTATCAGGAGTAAACGCATTCCCAGAAGCTGAAATTGTTGAAAATCTCATAGGTGAATTAATTAAAATAACATTTCCCACTGAGCAGGGAAGAGAGGTGTTTTAGGAAAATCACACTGGTTTTTGCATGTTCCTAAGAGAGATGCTTTCTTTAAAAAAAAAAAAAACACAAAAAACCTTAAAATTCATTCTGCTGCTTAATGCACAGTTTGAAATGGTTGGATATACAGAGGGAGTGAGTGAGAGGCCTGAATTCCAGTCGGATTTCTTTTCACGGGCACAGCTGCACCCTCTGCGCAGTCCTTAGCTTGGGCAGCAGCCAGAAAAAAATGTTTTTTCAGACGCTTGTGTCCCTCTCCAAAGAATCTTCAGTTTTAAAATTAAACTTAAACCTGCCGAACTTTCTGAACATCTGGGCCAGATTAGAGCTCATGTGTGGTTCCCGCTGCAAAATTTATTAGTCTCTATTATAGCTGCGGCCCTGCCTCGGGCCAGTCCACAACCACGGGCAGCTCCCGGGCAGCGACTTCAGCCCAAGCAGATGGTTTCGCTGGCGAGTCTGTGTTTAAGGCACAAGCCCACATGCAGCTGATGAGAGCTTTCTAAGCTGCTGCTCTAAAAAAGAGGTCTGCTCACCAGGAGGATAGAGGAAGCCGTGGGTGATATTCTTGTGTGGTAAATAGAAGGAACATTTTTGGCTCTCAGAAGGAGCAACCCTGACATCAGCCCGCAGACAGTCTGGGACAGTGGGAGGAAGAGGTGATGTGTCTCCCTGTTGAAAGAGAGAAAAGAAAAGAAAAAAAAGTACGCCCACAGTTGTGGCTCACCCATCCCCTTATATGGTTTGTAACTTCCCTAGAATGTTTTTCATTTAACCTTATTCCTATTTTCTTAGTGAATCAGGTCTACGCAAGCAGTGAAAATGGATGTCCTCAGCAGTGTTTTCTTCTGTGGTTCCCTTCTGGTGAGGGACACCAGGACAAATCAAATACGCCTTGGCAAGGAATATTTGTAGTATAAAACCTGAATTGAGAGCTACTGCTAAAAAACAAAATCCTTTTCAGGATCTAACTTTAGCAGAGGTGATATATGTTGTACTTGCAAATAAAAATTGAAAATAAAATATAAACTTTAAGAAAATACATATTGAGCCGAGACCGGTTGGGCTCAGTGGATAGAGAGTCGGACTGCAGACTGAAGGGTCCCGGGTTCGATTCCGGTCAAGGGCATGTACCATGGCTGCGGGCACATCCCCCAGTAGGGGGCATGCAAGAGGCAGCTGATCGATGTTTCTCTCTCATCGATGTTTCTGACTTTGTATCCCTCTCCCTTCCACTCTGTAAAAAATCAATAAAATATATTAAAAAGAAAAAAGAAAATACATATTGAGCTAAGGATATTATTATTCAATTGGGAAAAAATGTCTATGAACCTAATATTAATTTACAGAAGCTGTAAGTGGTCTAAAACTACTTATTTGGGGATTTCAATAAATTTTAGTTATGCTTTATTCATCATGAAATATAAATATTTTTAAAATAATTTTCTTTGTAACTCTAAAGAAACCATAATAATTTTTATAACTCTAAAGAAACCATATAATACAGAACACCATACTGTATTCACTAGTAAGCATCCTCTAAATGTGCTAACACCAATATTTAAGGTAATATAGTATTAAATTATCATTATATTTTGATTAGCATATAATCATGAGTAAATAAACACTTTGCTATTCATTTATTTGTTTCCAGAGATTTTGACTTATATGCCCTCAATTGCCTACAATGTATACATTTCTTAACAAATTTTATAATTTATAAAAATAATTTTAAATTAAGATATCCTTCTTCTATTTACTGCTTTGCATTAAAAGTGAAAATTAGTTCTGGAGTCTAAAATGAATGCAGTAATCATTTTGTCAAATATTCACAATTAATATCTTAAGCTTACAGAATGTTATAAGTCAATTATTCTATATAATATCCTTTATAATAAAGAGGTAATATGTAAATTGACCATCACTCCAACACACTAGATGGCCGTCCCCATGTGGTCAAAGATGGCCACCACAAGATGACCAGAAGGGGAGGGCAGTTGGGGGTGATCAGGCCTGCAGGGGAGGGCAGATGGGGGGACCAGGCCTGCAGGGGAGAGCAGTTGGGGGGGCCAGGTCTGCAAGGGAGGGTAGTTAGGGGCAATTGGGCTGGCAGGGAAGAAATTAGGTGTCCATAAGGCTGGCAGGGGAGTAGTTAGGGAGTGATCAGGCTGGCAGGTAGAAGCAGTTAGGGACATTCAGGCAGGCAGGCAGGCGAGCAGTTGGGAGCCAGCAGTCCTGGATTGTGAGATGGATATCCAACTGCCCATTTAGGCCCAATCCCAGGCAGTCAGACATCCCGCAAAGGGTCCCAAATTGGAGAGGGTGCAGACTTGGCTGAGGGACATACACCCCATGCACAAATTTTATTCACCAGGCCTCTAGTGTCTCAATAAAGCTGAGGGGAAACAATACCAGATCCATTCACAAAGAAAAAGGCAACATACATTGTGTGCTATGTTCATAGACAGAAAATACTATGAGGAGATATAGAATAAGTAGGACATGAAGATAAGTCTGGGAAAAGCCAAACAAAGAATGGACCTCCTAACATACTGCAACAGTGCAGCTGGAAAACACTATAGTAGTCTTGGCCAGTGTGGCTGACTTCATTGAACGTCATCCCATGTCAGAAGTTTGATTCCCAGTCAGAGTACAATCCCAGGTTCTGGGCTCCATTCTCAGTTAAGGGGCGCTCAGGAGACAGCAGAACGATGTTTCTCTCTTGCCCTTCTTTTCTTTCTCTCTCTCTAAAATTAATAAAAACACCATAGTGGAGCTAGTAGACTTCTCAACTTCATTGAATACACTTTTCTTTGCTCCCTTCTGAAATCCTAATAAAAGGAAAGTAATGATAAAGATGTGTAATGAATGACAAGAAACTTTCAGATAAAATGTATTTGTTTACAATTGTAACCTGACTTAGACCAGTAAATACCTACAAATAAAGATCTATCGTCCAGGGAAGGACAAAGAAGAAGATTCCTGCTGCAGAACACCAAGGTAGAACTTGATGTCTCTTTAAAACAAGGGATGTGTATAGGGATGTAAAGAAGAGGATAAATTGAAAGTCTGTAAAACAGGCTAAACAGAACCTTCACTCACAGGAGAGGCTGAACCAAAGGAGAATCAGACTAAAGGACACCCCAGAGAGCAGATGCACCATCCTAAAAGCAATGGGATTAAATAAAAATCTATATACTAAACTAAATGATAATATCCCCCCCACCCCCAAGTCTTATTGTCCCTATATAGCCTGCCAATCTTACACCATGGGTCAGATTAAAAGTGTCCCTTTTTGGCCTTATCAGTTTGGCTCAGTGGATAGAGCATAGGCCTATGGACTAAAGGGTCCCAGGTTCTATTCTGGCCAAGGGCATATGCCTGCATTGTGGGCTTGATTGTTTCCCCTCTCCCAGTAGGGGGCATGCAGAAGACAGCTAATCAATGATTCTTTCTCATCATTGATGTTTCTATCTATCTACCTCCCTCCATCTCTCTCCCTTCCTCTCTGAAATCAATAAAAAAAAATTTTTTTTAAGTATCCCTTTTTGGAAAACAAACCATCCTAAAAAAAAAAAAAACTAGATATTGACAATTGGGAGTTCTTGACACATAGTCTGGTTCTCATCCTGATCAACCTATAGCAAAGCCTACCAGCTGGCAAGCCCAGCTATGCAGCTTCCTCACCATTAAAATATGAGCTGATAGCCAGGGATCACCAGACATTTTGTGGGGGTGGGACGGCTATCTCCTCAGAGAGGTGAGAGCATTTACAGCGTCCACATAGAAGAAGCAGAAATCAATAGAAAAGGATAGAGATCACAGAAAGAGCTCTTGGGATTTAGAACTATGACAGCAGAAATAAAATATTCAGTAAGATCTATAAGAATAAGTTGCTGATGTCTCTCAAAAAGTTGAATTAAAGCTGAGAGATGGACAAAAGTAGGGAACATGTAAAAACATTAGGTCAGTCCAGAAAGTCTAACGTCCTAATAATTTTTTTAAAAAGAATTATTTTTAAAATTCTAAAGCTAAACCATCAATTAAGCATATAGATAGAATAAGAACCCTCTGAGACACACAAAGTTTCAACAATGTATATTCTCTTCTTCCTTTCTCAGGAAGCTGCTGAGTGAAATAATCCACCAAAACAAGAAATAAACCAAGAAATATGAAGATATTTGGGTTAGAGGCAGTGGATTAACTCTCACCATTTATTTCACTCTCCTGGTGGCAGACACCAGAAAGCTAAAAAATTTGTTTATATTCTTTCAAAAAAATCCATCACAACAAATAGTTCTGAGTGACAAAGTTTCTTTGGTTGGCATAAATGGACACACAAAGTTGTAACATAGGCGATTGCTGACTGAGTTAGCCCCACAGACTCCAGAATATTGTGAGTTGATGTTTCCTACCACACATCCTTATCATTTTACTCTAACACTTCATGTGCTTAAGTTTTGTTTGAAGAAATGCGCAATATATAAATGCATCCATTGATGCATTTTCCATATGTGAGGGAAATGAGATGGCTGTCTTCAACAGTTAAAATTATAAAAATGTGAAGGAAGGAAGTTGATTATAATTTTCCATGAGACTGCAGCTGTGAAGGTTGGGCTCAAAATGTTTCCTATTTTCTCCAAGTGGCATAGATTTTGGATTGGGGGAAATGGACTAGGGTGGTACTGGCTAGAAACGACTGAAAAAGGGTTACATGTTCTGTGCTAACTGAAAAATCTTACATACCAGACTTGAACTCCTAAGAATAATACGGGCATCAAGACTAAGAAAGGCAGCACGTGGCCTCCTTTACAAAGGTCAGACGATGCAACCGGCAGCGCTCCAGGAGGATGGAGACAAGATGAGGTCACTTCAATCCTGAGTCTTGGGCTACCTTCCAACTCCCCCCCCCCACACACACACACACACACATTAACAGCTCCAATTTTGCCATCTTCTCAGAATTCCTTAAAGTTTTTTAAGCCATGGGATAGAAAGTAAGAAAACAATAAATAGAATTTGATACTTGGGTAAAATCTGACCGCTCTCAACATTCTTCAAGAGAAGTTGATAAGCATATACAGGAAATCTAGATGCTTTCATTTCTAATCTGGCATGGGAATCAAATGAAAATTGAACAGAGAATAAAAATATTTCTACTGAAAGTATAGACTCTCTTTACCTGTAGACTAAATGTAAAAGCTAAAAGTAATGGAAGATTAGGTAGTTATGATCATGCCTTATGGTAGAATATAAAACTATATACATTTTTAATTATTTTTCTGGTCATGTACTGTGACTTTTTTTTTAACAGGGACAGTATTTCTTATAGCTAAAAATAAAAGCATTTACAATACACAATAATGTCCATCATTTTTAAAGGGACATTACATAAGGATAATTGGGTCATAACTTATAATATTGGAGCTAACAAGCTTTAGAAACAAAAAAAAAGGCTTTTAAAAAACTTCAATGATATGGAAAACAGAGACATTTTTCAAAGTCTTCTTTATTTTCTTCTCTGAAAAAGCCCTTTGATTTCATATTAAATTTATCAAGTATAGTCCTGGGGAAGAGGAGGATAAAATGGTGATGGAAGGAAACTTGACTTGGGATGGTGAACACACAATACAATATACAGATGATGTACTATATAGAATTATACACCTGGAACATATATAATGTTATTAACCAATGTAATCGCAATAAATTCAATCAAAAAGGAAAGTTTAAAGAAATGATAAAGTATAGTTTCTAAATAACAACCATAATCCTTGCTCTTATTTTTAAATTTTCAAGTAGCAACAGAAAAAAAAACAGTTCATGTCTTCCAAGTTGGCCCAGAAGCAAGATCCACATACAGTCTGACCAAGCTTAATGGCTTTGAAGCATTTGAGAACCATGATTTCAAATCACAACTATTCCCCCAGAACCCTTCTGAGATAACAACAATTAGAAAAACCCACCCAAGCCACAGAAAAACAAAAGCTCCATAAAACTTAAAGGCACAAGCCAATTGAGTCCATGCTCCAAAAAGTGCTTATTTCAAGTCTGATTTTTCAAACACAGAGCTGATTTACAACATTTTTAGGTGAATCTCAAAACATCCTTGTATGTAATTTTCTTGAGCCACAACATACTAACAGAGTAATTTCTGAATTAGAAAGCAGAAAATTGCTAGAATTCCATCCTGTCACATGTAGGGAGAAATACACAGGCAGTTCTGTGGGATCAGTGAAAGGACAGGAACTTTTGGTAACAAAGAACCTACTTTTAAAACAATAACAAAAGAGAATTGTACTAAACTCCTAGTCTGAGTCCACTTAAAATCTCTCCGCCCTTGGTGTCTACCAAAACTCATAGAAATTCAGGAATGCAAGACAGCAGGGGATCGTATTAAAGACATGAACATTCCACACAATCTCTGATACCTGGACTTTTCAAAATAGAAAACCAAATATTACGACTGCCCTTGAGTAATATTACCCTTCTCAAAAACAGAAATAAATAGATACTATTTTAAGGAATAAATAACTTCATATTGTTATTTCTTAGTATGTTTCACAGTATGCCAAAGAAAATCACAAGCAACTGAA
Source organism: Antrozous pallidus (assembly GCA_027563665.1). NCBI lineage: Eukaryota > Metazoa > Chordata > Mammalia > Chiroptera > Vespertilionidae > Antrozous > Antrozous pallidus. The sequence goes on from CM050517.1 coordinate 83,061,628, forward strand.
CATTGTGCATATTAAGAAAGTGAAACTGCCCTTGTGTGTGGGGGGGGCGGGGGAGAGAAACTTTCCTTCACCTCTCTAGGTTCTTTCAGCTGGGCTAGTAATTAAATCTACATGAGACAGATTAACAAGAGAAAATAACCAAATTCAATTGCATCGGTATGGGAACCCCTCACATATGAGAGGCTCAGAGACAGAAAGGGAAAATGAGGTTATATATTGCATTCTGAGCTAAGGATGAGGTAAGGCACCTTGGGGCTTCAGTGGGGAAGGTCATTCACAGGACGTTAAGAGCAGATGTTCAGTAATTAGAAGTTTACCCTGTTCTGCAGGTAGGTCATAAAAAGTTCTGGTGATAACTCTTAATGTGTCAAGGCCACTAATTTAAGTTCTTTAAGGGAGAGCTAAAAGTTTCTCATGAGCTTGCAGGGTCTCTCTTGCCTTCATATCAAAATAATTCATACGTGAATATATCTGGGGAAGGCCTGTCCTAAAACCCTTCACCATTAACCACACATATGGACGCAGGAAACCGTAACATATTTGCCCACATTGGGAATAAACATCAGTGCTCTTCTACCACGGACCACAATTAAGCCATTGTCAGCAGCACAGTTGGCGTTCAGAACACACAAAGCTCTAATTAGTAGTGGAAAGCCATGCTTATTTTCTCCAAAAATCTTGAATTGGAACAAGAGTAAATAAATTATCTACATCCAATCACTTCCTTTCCATAAAAGAAGTAGAACATTTGTACCCTTAGCAAGAATAGTAATGGGTTGAGGCTTATCATCAGAATTCTTGAATTAAAATACTTTTCTCTATTAAAAAAAAAAAGTTTCCTGGTTACTTCTTTACCCTTCTGTTTAAAAGCACTGCTTTGTCTTTAAGTCTTCAAAAATACTGGCTGGGATTAATTCATCCAATGCATTTATTCCTTAAGCATTTACTGGGTTAACTCCAATGTGCTGGGGATTTCCTATATTATAAAAGCCTAATATGCAAATAGACCGAACAGCAGAACTGTTGGAATGACTGGTCATTATGACATACACTGACCACAAAGGGGGCAGATGCTCAAGCAAGAGCTGCCCCAGCCCACAGGGCCCAGGCCAGCCAAGGCAGGTGCCAGTGGGCCTCCCCCACCCCGCCTCTTCACCCTGCCAGCCCCGCAGAGGGAGGTGACCAGCAGTGGTGGTGTGGGGCAGGCCTGGCTGGCGAGTGGGTGGCAGTGGGAGGCAGGGCTGGCCAGCAAGCAGCACCAGGCCGGCCAAAATGGGTGCCAGCAGGAGGTCCCCCGATTGCCCCACAGGTCATCCCACAGATTGGCCCTGATCACTGGCCAGCCCTAGGGACCCTACCTGCACATGAATTTCATGCACCAGGCCTCCAGTACTAAATAAAACTATCCCTGCTCTAAAGGATTGTTTCAAGTGATTTTTGGCAGACTTTGACTTTTGCTTTAATTTAAATGTCTGATTGCTAATGAGGTTCACTTTCTTGCCTCATAGCCTTTGCTCATTTATTAACCAAGATACTTATCATTCTCTTGTTTATTAGTAGAAATTAATTAGCTATTCTAGAGCCTACTTATTATTCTGGATTCTCATCTTGTTTCTTATATGCAGTGCAAATATATTGTCTCCTTCATAACTTTGTCTTTTTGTAACACATTAATATAGTCAAATTAATCCATTTCCTTTGTATTTTGTTCTCTGTCCTAAGAACTCTTCTCTATCTTAAGGTTATAAAGATATGCACAAAAGAAAATATAGATTTGCTGTTCACATTTAGATCTATAAATCTACCAGCAATTTAATGTTATATATGGTGTGAGGTAGAGATTTAGTATTTTCTTTCTTGTGGTAGTAAAATGTCCCTGTGATTTATTGAAAATGAATTTTCCAGATAGTGAAAAGCGGAGAGGATTTAAAGAACTGGATTTTCAACCTGTCTGGACAGATCTGAGAGATAGAACACATATACGTGTAACTCTAGTATGAGTGCCAGATCCTTCAGGGAAGAATCACCTCTTATTCACACTGTATTACTTGTAGTATACAGCAGATAGCAGAGTATCTGTTAAAAAATCAAATAAATACAAAGGTTTTTATAATCTAGTTACCATCCCTTCTAGGTACACCCACCATATACAGGGTGGGGAAAAGTAGGTTTATAGTTATGAGTATGCAAAACACAGTTTATCCTTGTATTATTATTATTTGTTAATTATTGCATTATTGTCCATACAAACAAATATAAACCTACTTTTGCCCTACCCTGTACTTAGAATACATTAAATGAATAGTGTGCCTCTATACTTCCTGTTGCTTCTCTTTGAAATCTTTTCTACCTGCCTTACCAATTGGCTATTTGGTCTGTAAACAATTTCTCCAGTCAAAGCACAATATGTTCCTCTTTTGCACCCACACAGTACCTATAAATACCTTTAAACAATACCTGGGCATTTTCTTACAAAACACAGGCCAGTGAGATCCCTTTGGGATCTCTACCAAAAATCAAAATTTAAGTCTTAAGATACTAGAGAACTATAAATTTTTCCAGCTTGTGTGGATCAAGGGACACAGAAACTCACTGGTTTGGGGATTGTATATGAGCTCCACATGGGCATTCTGGTAGCTTTTCCAAATCCACTGACATATTCCCTGTGATAAAGGAGACAGTGTTCCTTGTTCTTCTGCAGAACCTTGGGCCTCCCATATGGCAAGTTTAGTTTCTCTGTCGTTGTTTCTAAAATAAAAACAACAAAATAAAAATGTTTGTGAAATTAGCAAATGCTTCTTTCTATGCATAATAACTACCATTCTCAGATGACTTATTATGTGCCAGGTACTCTGATAAATATTTTACATCTTCAACCTCTTTTTTGAAAATGTTTTTATATCTTTGACCTCTTTTTTGAAAATATTTTACATCTTTAACCTCTTTTTTGAAAATGTTTTTGTATCTTTAACCTCTTTTTTAAAAAAATATTTTACATCTTTGACCTCTTTTTTGAAAATGTTTTTATTGATTTTTAGAGAGAGAGGAAGAAAGAGGCATAAAGAGATAGAAACATTGATGAGAGAGAAACATCATTAATTGGCTGCTCCCTGCACGCATGCCCCTCACTTGGTATCCAGTTCACAACACAGACATGTGCCCCCTGACTGGGAATCAGACCAGCGACCATTTGGTTCATAGATCTAAGCTCAACCACTGGGCAACACCAGCTGGGCTTTAATCTCTTTTAATATTTATAACTGTATGAGGCGTTATTATTATATTCTACAGATTACAAAGCTAAGATTTAGATATGTAATTTAGCCACATAACTAATAGCTCACAGGACATATTTAAAGAGATAAAACCTCAAAATCAAAAGTACAAACTTTATAAAAAAGAGGATCCACTTTAATAATTGTCATAGGAAAGATATTGAAATTGTATAATAGGTATATCCTAATGTATTTATTTTTACTTATTTGCTATTATAATATAAAATTATATCAAATGTTGATATTTTAAAAACCAATGGGATATTTGTACTATGGAATAACACTCAACAGATTATAAGATTACCAAACAGCCAGCATTCTAACTGAACTCTTACTGTGTCCCACACACTATTCTAAGGGCACACATATATTAACTCATTTAACCTTCAAAACAGCTCTATAAAGTAGGTATCTCCATTTTATAATTGATGAAACAGGCCTAGTGAGTTTAATACAAGAACTCTTAAAATATATTAGGTAATAATAACATTGCTCTAGGCCAGGCACTGTTCCAAATTCTTTCCATGGATTAACTCTTTTACTATAACTACATGAGGTGGATACCATTGTTATAGATGAGGAGACGGAGGCACAGGGAGGTTACATGATTTGGCCCAGGTTGCTATTGTTGTTATTAGTTCTGGGTTTGTTTGTCTTTCCTTTTTACATTGGCAATAAAATCTTTATGAACAAAAGTCCTTGTGAGCTTATTTTGATGAATTCCAAAAAGGTAATATTGTATTTTGTGAAATCAAAATACCAAAGTCTTAACATGTATTCTATTGACTTACTTGCATCTTGAGTGAGATTTAGCCTTTGATTCACCCATTCTACATCAGAATTCTGCAAGATAATGTGGGAGGGGGAAAAGTCAGTCAAGAGAGTAACATATTTTAGAAGGTGATCAGGATTATTTCTGCAGTAATCATATGAATGCTTTATTACTGAACAAAGAAATCAGACTAACTTGAATTTAAAGTCCAATTTTGCCACTTACTCAGAAATTATAGTACTACTCCTTGGAATGCTTTTGTGTGGGAGTTTGAATAGCAAAGAGCTTTACAGAGAAGAACTTGACCTTGCAGTTAGGTAGACCAAGCTTCTGTGACCTTGGACAATTTATCTAACTTCTCTGAGCCCTTTATCTTTAAAATGGGGGCTAAAGTGTCTGCTTTGTAATGTTTTATGGTGATTATTATTTTAAGTGGCAATTCCATTGAGGTATTCTGAAGTAGTAGTAAGAAACCCACACTAGTATTCTGATCTTTGCTATGTGTTTGCTTTTTATTGGGAAGCTTGACTGGATTGTTGGCCCTTGAAGTCTCTTTTTATTGGTTATTTGTGTATTTATTTACTTATGTGGTGCAATGTTATTTTGAGGGTTAGAGAATGTAAAGTCTTTGCTGACTCCAGACTATACACTCTCACCTGAGGCAGCAGGTGGTTTATTTAGCTCTACAACCATTTTTTGAACTTGGCCCCTTGACATTCGTTTTAGCTTCAGTCTCCTAATAACTGGGCTCCCATTCCATTCTGAAATCTAAGCCCCACCCCTGGGCTCTAATTCTCACCAATAGGCTTGGTCCTTGCATTTTTAACCGTCTGTACTGACTCTGAGCAGTTGTGGGGCCCTTCCTTGAACTGGAATCTCCCTTTGCTGAAAGTCTCCTGGGATCTAAAGTTTTGCCCCTGAACTCAGCAGGTCACCCAGCCCACTAAAATGAAAGTCCCAGTACTGTTTGTTCGTCAGTCAGCCTCCAAGTAATGCCTGAAGGACAGACAGCTTTCCCTGTTACCTCCCGATCTGAATGCTAGGCTTTTGGCTGAGTAGACTCCACAGCACCTCCCCTCTATCACAATCCCCGCACCCTCCCTGCTATTTCTGCTCTAAATAACCATCCAGGACCATCTGATTCTTACATTGTAAGTAGAGAGATGGTTTAGAAGGGAAATCAAGAAAGCTTCAAGATTCTAGTGTTTAAAATGGTTAGGGAGAGTTAGTTCACAGAGAACTAACAATTTCCAAATAGTGCTTTTCCAGTTTACAAAGCAAATTTATGTACTTAATCTTGGGGTTTCTGTCACATTTCCAGATGAATGCACATAAAAATTTATCTAGTCAATATCCAGGCTAGAGCACAAACCTGGTTGACAGCTCCCCTGCTCATAGATTTGCCCCCTTTACGTTCTTACAGATAGATACACAAGGTATTACTTACATCTGATAGTGCTGCACATGAGCAATCTAGAGTATCTGTGGGCAGTGGGTCAGTAAAGCCACACACTGACAACCCGGACACTTCTTCTGGGTGGAGCGGCTCAAAAAGAGGCGCCTTCAGAAGGTGGTTTAAACTGCCGTGGGTGCCGTTGTTTGGTGCTGGTTGAATGTGTAGAAGATCTGTTTTGAAAAAGAAGCTCAAGGTAGATTTAAGCTGGAAGGCAACAACTATCTGTGTGGGAGACGGAAGAACACGAACACCCACTGTTGGCTTCCTTTAATAAATTCTGCTGTGGTGCAGTCGCAAGCTGCATATGCCATTCGGTTTCCTGACCTTCTTCCCCCCGAGTTTCCGTCGCCGAGTCCTTCTATCTAGAGAATAGGAATGGTTACTGTGGATGGGCTGCGGGAACTTTTTGGAATGTTTCTGTTTCTCCAAAGAAAAGCATCACTGCTACAATGACCACTTTGTTCCTTAAGCCTATCTTGGTTTTCTAGAACAAAAATCTATACTTTTGGCAAAACAAGTTTAGAGAAGTTAAGTAATCTTACTTCTAATATACTTAATTATGTGAAAATTCTCTAAGGACAGGTACTTTTTAAAAGTTAAACTAATGGATTTTGCTTAATATTTAGAGCACTTCCTCTAATTTTTCCCGATACAAGCAAACTATACAAATATTTTTACAAACATAGCTTTAAAGTGGCTCCTGCTGAGAACAACCAAACAAATCTCTCTGAGAGCTGGAAGCCCACCTGGTTCCCTCGGACGCTCCCCACACAGGGCCAGCAGCCCTGAACACAGAATGGGACCCAAAATTTAAATTGTTAAGGCAATGACAGATTATTTTTAAACGAATATGTTTTGGTTTCTAAGTCATATTCAGTTACTATAGGCCTTGGTAAGATTAAGAATGGCATAGTGTCGCTCAGCCAGTGTGGCTCAGTGGTTGAGCATCTACCAATGAAGCAGGAGGTCACGGTTTGATTCCCAGTCAGTGCACATGCCCCAGTCCCAGCCTTAGTCCCCGGTATTGGTGGGGCGTGTGGGCAGCTGATCAATGATTCTCTCTCATCATTCATGTTTCTATTTCTCTCTCTCTCTTCCTCTCTGAAATCAATAAAAGTATATATATATATATATATATATATATATATATATATTAAAGAATGGCATTGTGAGCATATTTATTTCTGACTTCTTACAGCTAACTTACTTATTGCCTGGCCTACATAAATATTTTGTTAATACAATGATCTGAGGTAAGCATGTAATCAGAAATGTAGGTTAGAGTCCCTAAAACTAATTATAAGTATCTATCCAAATAGGACTTTCTTACTTTCCTTTTATGTCAGAAACATTCTTTCTGTAATTATAAGAAAATATTTATGTCTCTAAGTGTATTTATGTCTCTCTCTCTGTAATTATAGGAAAACATTTATGTCTCTTTTCCTGCTTTGAAAAGTTGAGAGTCATTTTATTCATCTAAGTTTTATTCAATTTCTACCTAGTGCCTAACTAACAGAAAAGCTGGTCTGAGATCTAATGTTTAGGATTACAAGAAAAAAGAGGAAAAAAAACACAGAAGAATTCACTTGTAGGATGAATAATTCTGAATAATAAATAATTCTTCCTCTTTTTTTCTCCTTTCTATCTACAGAGTGCACAGCTTCCACCTCTGGGATTCAACTTCGCACCAATTTCAAAATACATTTTAAATTATAGCCACATTTTTCTGTTGACTTTACATAGATCTACTTACCACACATTAGGTTATAGACTTCAATATTGTCAAATGGTTCAACTTCAGTCTTCTCTTTAAAACTGGGTCCATGTGCCAAAAAGATAGCCTGGGCAGTAATAATTCTATTATTACTAGATGCAATTTAAACTCGAAAACAGATGTTGGAAGTGACAAAATTGTCTTTTTGTGACAGTTCTCCTGCTTGTATTAACACCTCCATCAGGGTTTCTTTTCAGATTTAAAAATTACTTTTCTATCATTTCCACCTAGAACTTGTACCATCCCAATAAAATATAATCCATACTGTGTAAACTTTTTCTAAAGCTATCTGCTTCCACAGCATATGTCAACAGACCAGAAGAATATAAGCAACATTGGACAACTGAAGCCAGCTCAAATCTACAACATCTGGACAATATAAATTAGAAATTCATCATATGCCATTAGATACTCTTTTCATATTCCTTTCCTATCATTCCTCAAATATGTTAATACTTGACAAAAAAGTTGAAGTTTCAGAGGATTACATTTTTGCACAACTTGTACTAACCCACTGATTTCTCAAATAACTATCCCTTTTATTTTTAGGGTAAAATTATCTATTTTTTTAATTAAGTAATGTTAACCATTATTTATAACAGATTAAATTGCTTTAGATCGAAAGTAACTAAAAGAAAAGTATTAAGCATACATGAACACTTCTTTTCTGATCACAGGAATATATATAATTTTCTAAGGTAATCAGAAAAGAATTGGAAATATAGATTTTTCTTGAAGTAATTAACTTATTTATCAAATAGTGCCCTAATTAATAGAGAAGCACTCTGTCTCCAGAGGTTTTAAAAAATATTTACCAAAACACATAACTCATCATGACAATATGAAGAGGCAGTAGATTCATAAAGAGCCTAACACATGTTTTTCAATTTGGAAAGGAGGGTAGGAGTGTGTGTGTGTGTGTGTGTGTGTGTGTGTGTGTGTGTGTGTGTGTGTGTGATGTGGATGTGATGTGTATATTACAAATGGAACTAGATTCAACAATCAGTTTACACACACATCATCAAGTTTTACTTGTGGGAAAATACTGGCTATACTTACTCCTCTGTTTTTTTTTCCTGGGCTTCTAAAACTCCACATGCTCCTGGTTATCTTCCTTTTTCACTGATTCTACTTGTAGGTCTCTTTGCTAGTAATTCTTTTTCTCCCAAGCTCTTCAAGTAAAAGTGCATAGAGCTCAGTTCTTGGTCCTTCTTTCTGTCTACACTTAATCTATGAGGAGCTTATCTAGTCTCATCTCTATTAAATAGTTTACATATCTAGAATTCACATTTTCGTCTCCAAATAGCCTTTAATTGCCTACATAATATATCCATTTAGATGTCTAATAAATATTTTGAACTTAACATGTCCAACTGAACTCTCACCTCTTCTCCTCCAATCAGCTGCAGCCATGGTCTAACAGCCTTGCAATAGCCTATGACGGCTCTCATGACCCCAACACATCAGATACAGTCCCACCTAATCGCCCTTGCACTGCACTTTCCTCTGCCTGGGACACCTGTCCCCTAAAAGTTTATTTCTTTCTTTTACCTTTCTAAAGTCTCTGTTCAAATATCCTCTCCACCTTATTTACAGCTGCACATTGCCCCCATGGCATCATGAAACACCCCCAATTTTCACCTACTCTGCTTTATATTTTCTTTATTTCCAGTAGCACTTATTCCCTAACACAGTGGTCAGCAAACTCATTAGTCAACAGAGCCAAGTAACAACAGTAAACTTTTTCTAAAGCTATCTGCTTCCACAGCATATGTCAACAACAGTACAACAATTGAAATTTCTTTTGAGAGCCGAAAACTGACTTTTGCACATGGGCCACAAAGCTTCCATCGCACTATACGTGCACGCCTGCCGTGGAATTTTGTGGAAGAGCTACACTCAAGGGGCCAAAGAGCTGCATGTGGCTCACAAGCCACGGTTTGCCAACCACTGCCTTAACATACCAAACAATATATTCCTTTATTACATCAATGATCTATATCCCCCTGTTACAAAGAAAGCTTCATGAGGGCAGGGATCTTCATCTGTTTTGTTTATAGATGTAGTCAGGAGTCTGAACATTGCCTATCACAAAGTAGGTACTCAATTAATATTTTTTGACCAAAAAAACCCAAAACACAAAAAACAAACGAACAGACAAAAACAAAAAAACAGCAAGTTACCTCCATGGCCTTAAATTTGTTGTCAAAACCATGAGTGCCACCTCCACAGGATGAACTTGACTTACTCCTATAAAAAAATAATATTACACTCTGATCAATCTGTCAATATAAGATCTTATTGCAAATGTGGCTTTAGTAGATTTTTATGTAGCTTCTGCTTTTATATAAGTATAGAGGCCAGGTGCATGAAATTCGTGCATGGGTGTGTGTCTCTCAGCCCAGCTTGCATCCTCTCCAATCTGGGACCCCTCAAGGCCCCAGTAGGATGGGGCCTAAATAGGGAGTAGGACATCTCTCTCACAATCCAGGACTGCTGGCTCCCAACTGCTTGCCTCCCTGATTCCTAACAGCTTTTGCCTGCCATCCTTATCACCCCCTAACCACTCCCCTGCCAGTCTTATTGATGCCTAACTGCTTCCCTGACGCCTGATTGCCCCTAACTGCCCTCCCCTGCAGGCCTGGTTACCCCCAAACTGCCCTTCCCTGCAGGCCTAGTCACCCCCAACTTCCCTCCTTGCAGGTCTGGTCCCTCCCAACTGCCCTCCCCTGCTGGCCTGATTGCTCACAACTGTCCTCCCCTGCTGGCCTGATCTCTCTTAACTGCCTTTCCCTGCTAGCCATCTTGTGGTGGCCATCTTTTGTCCACATGGGTATAGTCATCTTTGACCACATGGGGGCAGCCATCTTGCATGTGGGGTTGACAGTCAATTTGCATATTACTCTTTTATTAGATAGAATAGAGGCCTGTTGCATGAGTGGGGGCCCACTGGTTTGCCCTGAAGGGTGTCCCAGATCAGGGTGGGGTTCCCTTGGGGCATGGGGCAGCCTAGGTGAGGTGACTATGGCAGTTTGCAGGCTGGTCATGCCTGCTGGTAACCCAAGTGGAGGCCCTGGTATCTGGGATTTATTTATCTCTGTAATTGAAACTTTGTAGCCTTCAGCAGAAGCCAGGGCAGGACAGGAACTTGGCTTCCTCCACCGCTGGGGAAACCCAAGCTTCCTGCTCACTCCATGGCCACAGCCATCTTGGTTGGGTTAATTTGCATACTCACTCCTGAGCCAAACAGGCTAGGATTGGAAAAAAATACCAGTTCCTATTTTATGGCAGAGATATTTAGGAAAATAAAATAAAAGCATGCATAAAGTATACTCAAAGCAAGTTAATTATAAAACTTGGTAAGGACAAATCAGGATATTTTGTAAATTCAGAGTTTATTTTTAACTTTTGGGATTTTCTTCCATAAACTATCACTCTATTTACTTGAATGAATTTTCAAATTCAATTTATTTCTTCACCTAATTTTTTATATCTTAATCTTTGAATTAAGTAGCATCAGTAATTTTATATATAGTTACCATATTTTGTGGCATATAAAACAACTTTTTAACCCAGGAAAATCTTCTCAAAAATCGGGGGTCAAAATCAAATATGATGTTTTTTTAATTTTTTATTTGGTGTGCGTTGGAAGAGGGGTAGTCTTATATGGTGAGTATATCCCAAACTCTATATTTTAACTGGAAAAGTTGGGGATCATCTTATATGCCCAGTCATCTTATATGCCAGAAAATACGGTATTTTTATATTTAAAATGATATAACAATCAATGAACTTCAATTTTTTAAAGCAACAATTTTATACTGGTTCAAATTAGAACTCTAAAGGGAAGTGAAAGACATACTTAAAAGACTTCTCTCATAGCCCTAGCCAGTTTGACTCAGTGGATAGAGAATCAGTCTGCAGACTGAAGGGTCCTGGGCTAGATTCTGGTCAAGGGCACATGCCCAGATTGTGGGCTCACTCCCCAGTAGCTCTCTCTCATCATTAATGTTTCTGTCTCTTTCTCCCTCTTCCTTCCTCTCTGAAATCAATAAAAATATATTTTATTGATCCCCAGTCAGGGCACATACCCAGGTTATGGGCAGAAGGTAGCCAATCAATGATCCTCTCCCATCATTGATGTTTCTCTCTCTCCCTCTCCCTTCCTCTCTGAAATCTATAAATATATATATATATATTAAATATTGCTTGAAAAAGTGCCATTTCCAATTGCAAGTAAAAACTTTAGAAACTTGTTCTTTTAACTATTCTGCTTATGTTTCCAACTATCAGTTTGGCTCTGGGAATAGCATCTGAGAAAATGGGAGCTGTCATTTGGAAAAGATGAGTTGATTGAATGTGTCATAATTTAGCTCAACGTCCACGTACTATCTAAAATCTTTTGGAACCAATTATTCCTAATCTCCTTCATGTCTAATTAATACAGTTGAGATCAAGGCCAGGTCTCCACCCAGCTGGGTAATGACACAAACGGGAAACGAGCAAGACTTCTTTCATGATACCCAGTTGCCACATCCTATCTCTCCCCATAGTACCTTCCACGTTTTCCCTTTCACTTCTACTGCTACCCTGCTAAGCTAGATCCTCATTAACTCTGATCTGAACAAATTTCCTAATTGGTTATGTGACTCAGAACTTCAGAATCTTCCTATAAACACACACACACACACACACACACACACACACACACACACACACACCTCTAGTCCTATTTAATGCTGTTTATCACTGCTGCAAATGGAATTTGTTTTAAAAATACAAATGTGGGACAGAATATGACGAACTAGTATTATCTAGTAAGTTATGAGTTCAGTATAATTACTTTCCTGATAGTGTGTTAGCATTGTTGCCCCACGGCCTGTCTCAGGGCTGTTATACACTGAAGCACAGATCCCTACACCTCTTCCCAACTGGCCTCCCTGCCCGTCTCTGGACCATCCTCCTCCATAGGGCAGTTGCAATGAGCTCTCTGAAGTGTACGTCCCACTATATTCACCTCCAGCCACCTGGTATTCACCAGTGGTCTCTTTTTTCCGGGTCAAAGTCACACCCCTGAGTCATGACAGATAAGGTCCTTCATGCAGAAGCCAGCTTCATTCCACCCAGTGCTCTAGCAACACAGGACTACTTGCAATTGCTGATATCTAGTTCTTTCTGCCATTTCTCACCTCCTGGGCTGCTGCCGAGCATTTAGAGAAGGAAGCACCTCTGAGAAGACAAGGCCTGGCAGTGCTCAGAGCTTGGCAAGCAGATGGGTGCCTTCCAGCAAAGGGAAATATTTCTTTCCTCCTCCAGCTCCAGCCCATGTCAGGGCTTGGTGAGCTGCTTGCACCGATCTTCTTGGCTGAGTGCCTCCTGCAATGCACAGACTGCACCACTGCACAGGGCAGAACCGCTGTGTGTGGCAACATTCAGCCTAACTCACTCCAAGTCTTCAAAACACAGAGCAGACATCATGCTTTCAGGAAGCATTCTCTCTCTCTCTGGCCACACCTGTGCCATGGACTTGATCCTGGTCCAGCAGCTGTTACACCTGATTACAGCTGTTGTCTCCCTCCCCACTGGGGCTAAGATATTTAGTGTGGGAACTGGGTCTATTTCCATTTCTTAGAAAGGTGCCTGGGACAGAGTTGTCAGCTCCTAATAAATATAAGGCTTATTTCTAACAAATATTCCCAATAAACAGTTACTATTCATGTTTCTCTGAAAGAGCGCTTTCGTAACATTTAACTATAGTCTCAAACACTTGGGTTTCCCCAAATTAATAAAACATAACACATTTTGGGTAAGATAAGGATGAGGAGGAGGAGGATGAAGAAACCAGATTACACTAAAATGATAAGATTTGCAATAATTTTGAAATGGGAGTCTAATCTAGTTACCAGATTTTGAACACTGTAACTTTAACTTAGAAAATAGGCATTCTGAGACTCAGGTGTTAAGCTTTGGGAACAGACTAACCTCCAGGACTTCTTCAGATGAGACTCCGGGTTGTTCTGGTTTGGGCTGTACTCAGCATTTTTTATAACCTAAGTTAGTTTAATTGGTGTGCTAATAGCAAGAGAATAATAAAACCAGGCTCATCTGGGCTACAGGTAAGAAAAACGAAGTTCTGCGATATTAATTTGCCCAAGTTCTCACAAGAAGCTAGGTGCAAAGCCTGGTCTTGAACTCTCCTGCTGCTGTTTTTATTTTACATCATGCTGCTAGCTATTAAATGCACAAAGCGTATCATTTGAGACTGGGTATTAATGCATGAAATCCAGAGGTATTCTGTTGGCTGAACTCTCCTTCTATAACCCATTGGCCATGCTATGGGATGGATGGACCCTTTTTCATTTGGTCTCCTAACTTCTTTGATCTCAATAGCAATCTGAAGATCTTGCCCACATTTGGACATATATTCATTTATGTATTACATACATACACTACTAAAATAATCCTGTATATTTAACATTAGTAAAACTTGGTTTTTGTTTACATATTTTATCCTTCTTTTAGACTCTAAAATTTAGAGAATGCTGTTCTGAGCCAGGGTATAGCCCATCAAAGCACTCAAAGGTTAAGAAATTCTAACATCAAGAAGAGGCTGGTGCCATCTAGTGACCGGGTGTGAAACTGCACTCCCTGGCCTAGAAATGAACCTGCTTGGGTTTCCTAGAACCTTATAAAATAGGCTGGTGACAAGGGTTAGGGGAGGCTGGGGGGGGCGGGGGGGGGGGGGAGGAGATATATGTACTACTATATGTAATACTTTAAAAAACAAAATAAAATAGGCGGGCATGGCTCAGTGGTTGAGCATCGACCTGTGAACCAGGAGGTCATGGTTTGATTGGGTTGTAGGCTCAGTCCCCAGTAGGGGGCATGCAGGAGGCAGCCAATCAATGATTCTCTCTCATCATTGATATTTCTCTCTTTCTCTCCCTCTTCCTTCCTCTCTGAAATCAATATATTTTAAATTAGGCTAGGCCAAATCTCCAGTTCTTCGTCCTGCACACACTTATATTAGAGCCCAACTCCTTCGTCACCCTTCATCTCCTCTTTGTTAAACATCTTTCAGCCACAGTATTCTCACTGCCCCTACATGTCCTCTGGCATTAAGTAGCATACAACAAATAAGATAGTCGGACAACATAATATGAGCCTGATTCTCTTTATATCCACTTACACGCCTGGCAAAAATACTGGAATAAAATGTTTAAGTAGCAAACAGTAAACTACCAGAAAGAGAGTATCTTTTGTTTACTGGCTGATGATCAGTCTTCTCCATTTGACAAGAGAGGGGGAACCATTTCTGCATCTCAAATGCCCAAACAGGGTCTGGCACAAGCAAGTATCAGGAACATCTTGTTAAATCAATTAATTAATCGGTTATTTGGGGAAGCAGTGATTCAGAATGGTTTTTATTTTCCTTAAACAGACATATTTTGCAAAGACTCAATAATCAACATGAATTACAATGATAACTAGAAAAAAAAAATACAACAGCCAATCGTTGACTTGCCTTTACAGACATAAACATGTTCTTTTACAAAAACCACAAAGATGACAAATATCTTAAAGAGTCAGCATGGAAAACAACTGCTATCATCTTTTTAAAAATATATATTTTTATTGATTTCAGAGAGGAAGGGAGAAGGTGAGAGAGATAGAAACATCAATGATGAGAGAGAATCACTGATTGGCTGCCTCCTAGTGTGGATTGAGCCTGCAACCAGGCATGTGCCCTTGACTGGAATCGAACATGGGACTCTTCGGTCCGCAGGCCAATGCTCTATCCACTGTGCCAAGCCGGCTAGGGCTGATATCATATTTATATATTGCCTGCTGCCTAAAGGAGACCATGATTGGGTGGCGGGGCGGGGGGGGGGGGGCGGGCAGTAAGAATGTATTGGTACTGACAGACTCTGGAACAATCAATGACTCATCTCAGCCTCCTTCCCCATTCTCATTTACATCATGAAGATTAGGAAGCTAAAATCAGCAACTTAATAATACATACTTCAAATACAGAATTGCTGGGTAGCATATAAAAAAGCCAAGAAAATGTCATGCTCAAAAAAAATGTATGTGATCACAATAACAGGGTAAGGTCAAGTAACTTTACAATGAAAGATGGTTGTTAAAAGTATTATAAGTAAAGGGACACACAAACCTTGCAGCCAGCCACTGGCGATCCATCAAAAGATGAGCTTTGTCAATTCTGATATTGTTGGCAAAGTGTAGTCGTTTTGGCAAATTGACAGTCAAATAAGGTGTGAAATGCTGATCAGGTTTTCGGCACTGAAAAACATTAAAAAATTTTAATTTTGTTTTTCTATTCCAGTTTATATTCAAAATCCCTTTGTATTGGTTTCAGGCGTGCAGCATTGTGATCAGACTATCCTCTACTTTACAAAGTGGTTTTCCCCTACCCTCCAATATTTCAAGTACCTACCTGGCACCACACATGTTATTACAAAGTTATTGGCTATATTCCTTATGCTGTACTTTACTATTGACTATTTTGTAACTACCAATTTTTAATTCTTAATCCCTTCACCTTTGTTACTCAGCCCCCCAAACCCCCTGCTATCTAGCAATCATCAGTCTGTTCTCCATCTCTATGAGTCTGTTTCTATTTTGTTGATGTGTTTATTTTGTTCTTTAGAACCCACATATAAGTGAAATCATGTGATATTTGCCTGCCTCTAACTGACTTATTTCACTTACTGTAATACTCTCTAGTTCCAACCATGCTATGCAAATGGTAAGACTTCACTCCTTTTTTTTTAAATATATTTTATTGATTTTTCACAGAGAGGACGGGACAGGGATAGAAAGTCAGAAACATCGATGAGAGAGAGACATCGATCAGCTGCCTCTTGCACACCCCCTGCTGGGGATGCACCCGCAGCCACGGTACATGCCCTTGCCGGAATCGAACCTGGGACCCTTCAGTCCGCAGTCCGACGCTCTATCCACTGAGCCAAACCGGTCTCGGCAAGACTTCACTCCTTTTATGGCTGAGTAGCATTTCATTACATAAGGTATCTCAAAAAATGTATGCAAACGTTTTTCTAAATTGATGTTTCTTTCTTTTCAGGTTTAATCCATTGGAATTAATAATTACTCAAAGTGTGTATACATTTTTTGGGACACCACCTTTTTATCCATTATGTTACACCACCTTTTTATCCATTCGTCTACTGATGGGCACTTGGGTTGCTTCCAAGTCTTCTTCAGAGTCTCATCTGAAGAATTTCTGGGTTCAGTCTATTGTAAATAACACTACAATGAACATAAGGTGCATATATTATCTCATTTCAGTGTTTTGGGCTTCTTCCGATATATACCCCGAAGTGGAATTGCTGAGTCATAGGGCAGTTTCATTTTTAATTTTTTGAGGCACCACCATACTGTTGTCCATAGTGGTTGCACCAATCCATTCCCTCAACAGTGCAACTTTACTTCAACAATTTATTAAGTACTTTTTTAAAACAAGATTTGCTGGCCAGTGTGGTTCAGTGGTTGAGCATCTACCCATGAACCAGGAAGTCACAGTTCAACTCCTGGTCAGATAGCAGGCCTGGGTTTTGGGCTTGGTCCCCAATAGGGGGACATGCAGAAGGCAGCCAATCCATGATTCTCTCTCAGCATTAATGTTTCTCTCTTTCCCTTTCCCTTCTTCTCTATGAAATCAATAAAAACCTATTAAAAAACACACAAGAGTCAAGCTTAGCTAATACAATAGGAATATTAAACGTATTATCAATGTGGTCTTGTGGGGAACAGCGGCTGCTGCATAGACTCGGGGACGGCCCCCTGATAAATGTTATTTTTATTATTGTGACAATATTTAGATTACAATTAAAATGTGGTATAATTATATTATTTGTATTTTAAGTTTTCTATGTCTTTTATCTTTACACACCATAAACTTCCTTTCCATTTTGAGATAGAATAAATATAAGTCTAGATTTAGAATGGTACTTTTTAGAATGGTATATATTTTTCATATGTAATTTTTCTTATATAATTTGAGCATAATAGTGACGCTGACTTGGAATATTTATGAGATTATTGAGGCTTAAAATAAGAGAAAATAAAGTAGAAAAACATCATTTCCTTATGTCTGTGTAAGAAACATCCAAACGTGTAGAAACATCCAAAAATGACAACAGTTGCTTAGAAGTAAACTCAAGAGCCTAGGAGAATAGCAGGGTTGAGAGTTTCTCTTATGCATTTGAAATTAGGAGGGAACTAATTGGTTGCAAAAAGGTGGGAGAAAGCAAAGCAGAGATTGGATCACAGGATAGTTAACAAGGTTATGTGTTCACTTGAGGGTAGTTTAGGCGATTTGAAAGGCGTGTTAACCTAGATGCACAAGAACAATGGACAAGGCTTGTTTGAAACATCTTTTGCTAAAGAATTTATATACCTTGGGAGTGACTACCATCATGACCTACCCAGTTAGGAATTTATGATTTATTACAGTATCCTATATGATCAGATCACACTGTGAGGTGACTTTCTGTAGAACTCCTTTTTCATCCATACTTATATTCTTTACCTGAATTATTTTTCTCTTCTCAAAAAAGTTATGTGGGAGAAAACATTCCTTCATAATCTATTTCTCATTTCCTCATTTTTAAAAACATAGATACCAGTTTGATTTTTAAATACTTTTAAAATATGCTAGGAGAGACAACTAAGATGGCGGCATAGGTGAGCACCTATCTTGCTGTCCACGCAACAAATCTGAAACTACAACTTAACAACAGAACAAACAACGTCCAGAATCACCGGAGAGCTGGCTGAGGGAAAATTCCACACATAAAAGTAGAGGCGGGACGCAGCAGTGACTCGGGAGCAGTGGTGCGCAGCTTTGAGGTTCAGAGCATGAGTGAGTGGTGAGGGACGGGCGGCAGACAGCAAGCCCGACTGGTTTTCTCCAGCGGGGAGGGCGGAAGCCTCCCACAGCACCGACCCCCCAGTTCCAGGCGAGCTCCCAGGTTGGGGAAAGGAGGATCTGGGCGCGGCTGAGGTCTGTGTGTTTGGGGAGAGTGCATAAGTAAATTGGAGCCCGCAACCAGGCAGAGAACGCACGACTCGCTCACTTGCTCGAAGACCATCATACTGCTTTGCTTTATAACCCTGAGTGAGACTTTGGCGGTGCAGACTCATTTGGGGAGAGGCAGAGTTGTCTGGCAACGGGGAGACCAGCGGTGGATTTACGTTGCCACCCAACACCGAGACCCGTGAGCTGCACAGATAAGCTGACGCCGCGCGCCCCTTAGACCTGAAGCGGTGCGCCACGAAGGGCGGACCTAAGCCTGATGCCGGGTGCTGCATAAGAAAGCTGAGCCACTGTTCCTTAGAGGATACCTATCACACACCGCTAAGGGACCAACTCAGGAAAGCGACCACAATGCAGAGAAAAGGAAAGAACTCAGCGGTGAAAGAAATGGAGGAAAAAAGACGACTAGACATAGAGTTCAAAACCACAGTAATTAGGTTTATGAAGAGGCTACTAGAAAAGGCCGAGAAACTTAAGAACTACACCGAAATAAATAACACCTACAAAGAAATGAACAACGCCTACGAGGATATGAAAAACGACCAACTAGAAATTAAGCATACAGTGACTGAAATAAAAAATATTATACAAAGACCTAAAAGCAGTCCAGACGACAGCAAAAACCAAGTCAAAGATTTGAAATACAAAAAAGCAAAATCCACTCACCTGGAAAAGCAAGAAGCCAAAAGAATCCAAAAAATTGAAGATATTGTAAGGGGCCTCTGGGACAATCTCAAGCATACCAACATCCAAATTATTGGGGTGCCAGAAAAAGAGAGAGAGCAAGATAATGAGAACCTACTAGAAGAAATAGTGACTGAAAACTTCCCCCATCTGGCAAAAGAAATTGACTTGAAAACCCAAGAAGTGCACAGAACCCCAAAATATAGGAATCTAAAGAGGACCACACCAAGGCACATCATAATTAAAATGCCAAGAGCAAAAGACAAAGAGAGAATATTAAAAGCAGCAAGAGAAAAACAGTTAGTTACCTATAAGGGAGCACCCATACGATTGTCAGCAGATTTCTCAACAGAAACGATGCAGGCCAGACGGGAGTGGCAAGAAATATTCAAACTGATGAATAGCAAGAATCTACAACCAAGATTACTCTATCCAGCAAAGCTGTCATTCAGAATTGAAGGTCAGATAAAGTGCTTCGCAGATAAGAAAAAGCTAAAGGAGTTCTTCACCGCCAAACCAATACTATATGAAATGCTGAAAGGTATTCTTTAAGAAGAGGAAGAAGAAAAAGATAAAAGTGTAAATTATGAACAACAAGTACACATTTATCAACAAATGAATCTAAAAATCAAGTGAATTAACGACCTGATGATCAGGATAATATGAGGAATAGAACAGAATCATGGACATAGGGAGGGAATGGACTGATAATTCTTGGTGAGAAAAAGGGTGCGGGAAGTACAGCAAGAGACTGGACAAAAATCATGCAACTATGAGAGAGGATGGGGAGGGCAGGTAAGGGCGGAGAGTGGACGGGTACTGGGTGGAGGGGAGCTATTGGGGGAAAATGTAATTAATAAGCTGAACAATAAAGATAAAAAATAAATAAATAAATAATCAAACAAACAAATAAATAAAAATAATATATGCTAGGAACAGCAGCAATAGTTAAAGAAACAATGTACTTTCCAATTTGTGAGAAATTCATGAATATTTTGCAAGGATAATAAGGATACTACTAGATCTTAAAACCTACTGAGTTGATTTGAAAAGTAAGCAAATGTGGGTGATTTAAAGTGTAAATGAGTCAATTGTGAAGGGGTTTTTGGTGCAATTAAATAATTTTTAAAATTTTTACTCATTCTACTAATGTAGTGTATATTTTTCATATATAATTTAAACAAGGCACTATGAACCCCCCCAAAAAAAAACAATTTTAGAAGAAGTATAGGAAACAGAAAACAAAGTATGTTATAGAGTGAAGGGCGAAGGAGAAAAAAGTATTGCATAGATATTTCTGCCAGTTTCTTTTTTTTTTTTTTTTTTTTTTTGCTTACTTTGCTAGGTTTATTTTTCTGCTTTTCCATTTATTCTTACTTCCTCCTCAGCCAGTATTTTTGTAACTTCCAGACAAAGACATGATGGCAGCTGCTGAGTATGCAGCTTTCTCAGTTACAAGGGACTAGAATGTGCCTGTAAGGACCACAGATATTTGACAAGCCACACTTTCCTGGCTGGATGAGGATGCAGCCAGAGAAAACTTGAGGTACACTGCTAACCCATGAAGAAGTACATTATTGCCTTTTGCACTTGAGAATTTCACATGAAGACATTAGAACTGAGGTGAAATTTTGATTACAAAAAAAGTTGATACAGTTGTCTGTCATGCAGAATGTGGTGAAATT
Organism: Antrozous pallidus; assembly: GCA_027563665.1. Lineage (NCBI taxonomy): Eukaryota > Metazoa > Chordata > Mammalia > Chiroptera > Vespertilionidae > Antrozous > Antrozous pallidus. Next base: position 83,082,354 of record CM050517.1, read on the forward strand.
CACTGACTTGCCAGTTTGTATTTGATTATGTTTGTCCAATATGGGCTCAACATAGGCCCTGAAACAGCAGTACTGGGGGTGTTGTACCACTACAAGAAATATTTTCCTGGAAATAATGGACTACTTTGTGTGATGGTGGTCCGTTTTTTCAGGTCTCTGTAGCTCCAGGTCTAGTCCATATCTATCATGCCATGTAATGGATTTCCAAAGCCTATGGCATCCAACCCCCTACATCAGTGGGATTATTTGAAATTTTCTCTTCCTCATCTCACCAGCGAGACTTCAGCTATACAGATCATGAGGTGAGGGGTAAAGGGAAAACAATATATGGATTTAAAGAATGTCAAATTAAAAAACTCTCAACTCCCCATCCAATCGGTATGAACACACTGCATATATGCCCTTCACCAGTAGGGGGTGAGAGAGTCTTGTATGCTTACTCAAGATCAGAATATTTGAAGGTGTAGGAGAAAAAAGGAGTAATTAACACTCTAAAGGATTTCTACTCTAGTTCAAACTTGTAATGAGTCACAGGTTACAACAAGGTTATTCTACACCTGGCGTACCCATAATCATTAACATTTCATCCTGATAGTTTGTACTCTAATTGCATATCACCTATACTTTAAAAATATTTAGCCCCATCCCAGGCAATGGTAAACTCATGAATACAGTAGTTGAAATACATGGATATAGTAGCTATATATTTATTAATGTACTTTAAATATAGAACTATTAAAACTACCACACAAGACCTTCAGGTCTTTCCGGGTATAGTGAACTCCACCTCGAAAAATTCAGATTGCTTTAATTTCTCTGGAATTTGCCCCGCATTATTTTCTTACAATCTGGGATGTGGAAACCAACAAAAAGCAGTTGCAATTATACTTAAAAGGTAGAGATGATTTTTTCTGACCAGTACAAAATGATTTGTAGGAGTCTATGATTCATTATGTTCTGATAATAAGTCCCCAAACACACACATACACACACACACACACACACACACACACACACACACACACACACACAAATGTGGAAGGTGATGCTGCCTGAAGCTCACTAGCATGTCCGCTTAAAGTGAAACATAAGCCCATTCGGTGAAAGCTAGGAATCAGTGCCACTGTTACCCCAAACTAATTTCCTGTAGTGGTGTCAACTCCAAAAGGAAAACAACTAAAATAAAAGCAACTGATATGCATGTAAAATAATACTGACAGAAGTTTAGGCCTCAGAAATACAGAATATAAATTTCCTAACACCCAGATTTAGGACATTACATTAACTTAAATATATGTGTTAGGAGACTGTATACTTACACTGAGGTTCCTAACAATTTCTTCAGAATCAACTGTTTTAAAAGAAAAAAATATAAATCATATTACAATGGATTCTTAATAACTGCACAAAATGTGAACAACTCAGGTGAATTTGACACAGACATTTATTAATGACTAAGAGCTGATAAAATCAAATGAAAAATTGCTTCACCTGGATGAATATGGAGAGCATTATGCGAAGTGAAAATAAGTCAGGCAGAGAAAGATAAATATCATATGCTCTCACTCATTTGTGGAATATAATGAACAACATAAACTGATGAACAAAAATAGGTCCAGAGACAGAGAAACATCAATGAGAACGTCAAACCTCAGGGAAGGTAGGGGATGGTGAGGGTAAGGGGAAGAGATCAACCAAAGGACTTTGTATGCATGCATATAAGCCTGACCAATGAAAACAGACACCAGGGAGGTGAGGGCATGAGTGGGGGTGGGGGGCAATGGGGGAATAAGGACACATATGTAATACCTTAATCAATGAAGAAATTTTAAAAAAGAAAAGAATTGCTTCAAGAAAATAATTATTTTAGCATTTAAGAATGGATATATTATTGTAATATAAAAATATTGGTATTACCACAGACTTTATAGACTAACTGAAGAAATTTCTCATTTGCTTCTGTGTGGTCTTCCCAAGAAGTCAGAAGAGCAGGCCTGGTAATCCTTTACATTCTCAGAATAGGGGACTATAGCTATTCAGTTTTACCTTTTCCCCCTGTATAGGCATCTTTATACTTACAGCTGTAAAAGTCCTGAGGTATGTTACGAGCTCTGATGCGGGGAGCAGGTCCTTGATACATGTAGAAGTTTATTTGGGAAAAGTAATCAGTCATATATTCCACCTGGTCACAATAAGTCTGAGCCATTCCTGAAATTAAATATATATATTGATCCTGTCAAGTAGGAGACATTTTATGTTAAGACCTCAAACCAAGTTTTACTGAGAATCTCTACAGATTACCCTATTTCTGTACTTTAAATGGCAGACCCTGAGCCCTAGCTGATTTGGTTCAGTAGATAGGATGTTGTCCTGCAGACTGAAAGGGTCCCAGGTTTAATTCTGGTCAAAGGCACATGCCCAAGTTGCAAGCTCATTCCCCAGTAAGGGGCACTAAGGAGGCAGCGATCAATGATTCTCTCATCATTGATCTTTCTACCTCTCTCTCCCTCTCCCTTCCTCTTTGAAGTCGATAAAAACATACATTTAAAAATAAATAAATGGCAGACTCTGAATGTCCTGTCAGAGGAAGAGAATGGTTTATAAGAGGAGACAAGACAGGAACTATAAATAGATCATTTGTTCAATGTGGATCAATTAAAGTAATTTCAAATAAAATCCTCTGTAGGAATCAGATTAGATTTTACAATATCTGACTTGTCCCTAAGGTAACATGATATTTTTTTAAATAAAGAAGTAACATGCATTTTTTATGAAACAATATATGAAGAGAATAAGGGCTAAAGGAAGTTTTTCTGAGTGTATTATTTAAATTTATATAAGCAGCATGTCCTCTAAAAACAATTTGGTAGTTAAGCCATTGCATTTGAAGATTAATCAGACTACATCTAAATTTTAATTTTTAATATTTTATTCTTTACATTTATTTTTATCTAATTTTATTAGAATATATTCTTTAATTTTAAAACAATAGGCCAAAGTGTTAGGGCGTCTTTTTAGAAATTGTAAAACTAAATTACTCCTATGTTTCATTTTATCTTAATATTCTAAAATATAAACAAAAGTTACACAGACATGCTCTTTTTCCCCCACCTCGCCCAAGCCTGGCTCCTTCGTAGCCTTTGGAGGACACTGAATTCCCTCCTAGAGAAGATGGTTCTGACCAGCCCATCTGAAAAAGGCCCATGTCTCCCTTCTGTCCTTTCAAATACACCATCTCTGACACAATACTCAGCATTAAGTGAGCACTTGGAAAACATGTGGAATGACCGGGTACTTTACAATTGCGTGAGTGGCAGAGGGTGTGGCAGCTGTTCTGAAGAGTTGGCCTCAAGTAGACAAATATGAAGGGACAAGGACTTTATAGAACTCTATTTATGTAACTAAAAAGAAGAAAAAAAACATAGGGCAAGGTAAAACTAGCTAACATAGGCAATCTATCTGAACAAATCACCCACCGATAAGAAGCCCCCTCAAAACACTTTTTTATGAATGAGTAACAGTCTAACCCAGTGGTTGGCAAACTCATTAGTCAACAGTGCCAAATATAAACAGTACAACGATTGAAATTTCTTTTGAGAGCCAAATTTGTTAAACTTAAACTTCTTCTAATGGCACTTCTTCAAAACAGACTCTCCCAGGCGGTGGTACTTTGTGGAAGAGCCGCACTCCAGGGGCCAAAGATCCACATGTGGCTCGCGAGCCGCAGTTTGCTGACCACTGGTCTAACCACATCCATTAAGTATGACTAAGTCCATTTTTACCAAAAAATAAGTGTATGAATGAATTTTCAGAAATAATGTTAGAATAATTAAACTAGAAGTTTAAATTTTAGTACTCTATTCACTGAAGCCTACCTAAAACCCATTATTTGCTTATTCAGCAGTTTCCAGATCTTAGAAAATTTAAAATATCACTACTCTTTTTGTAAGATATAATCAATGATAAACAATTTTTTTAAAGAAAGCATACCATGGTCAGCCAAAAGGATTATATTGACACAGTTGTCTAAGTTCCGCTGTTTCAGACCTTCCATCAACATTCCAAAAGCGTTATCTACTAACTGTAAGGCTTTAATTACCTAAGGGGAGAAAAAAAGTTTAGATTGCCTTTATGAATTAAGGCTTAACAAACCAAATCATTATCTAATCACATGAAAACTAAACACATTTTCTCCTCTGAAATTGCTGGTATTTTAAACAGAACATCAGAGACCAGTGCCTGGTTTACCATGTTTACCAAGTATCAATTCCCTAAATTTCTATAGACAAAAATTTAAATTGTGTTCCCTGCATAGGAAGGTAAACTACTGTCCAGTAAACATCTGAGGAAAATGTTCAGCCTCAACAAACATTACTCAGCTGCAGAAGTTTTGATGACAATTCCCAGTATTGGGGAGCGGAAATGTCTATGGGAACCTAAATGAGTACACACATTCTGGAAGATCTTGTAACAATAAGACCATGTGTAATCAGAAAGTTAAAAGGGGGCATGTCCTATAACCCAATATAATTCTGCCTCTGGGCACTTGTCCTAAATAAACATTTAGAGTATAAATAGAGATTTACATACAAAGATAGTCATTACATTATTTATTTAAATACAAAAATAAATAAATTATACCACAGCTTTACGAAGACAGACTTGATAGCCATTAAAAAATAATTTTAAAGCACAATGGCATAAGAAAATCTCGTACTACAATGTCAAACATAAAAAATTCAAACTAAATTGTATACATACACACTAATACATATTCTTAATCCTGGTTTTATTTTTAAATATATATAATTAGCATTTCTTAGTAAGCACACACACACAGACAGAAAATGAAAAAGAAATATATCAAGGTATTATTAACAGTGGTTGTTTTTGAATAGTGAAATGGAGTTTTTTTATTGCCCATATTCTTTTGTGTTTTTAAATTTTTTTCTACACTTTATCAATATAGTACATTGAAATGACAAGTTTTAAATGAATAACTTTTATCTTTTTTTCCAGTTAATAAGAAAGTGTAATAGCCATGGGTTTGGGGAGGGGTGGATACTTAATCTCTCTTGGTACTATTATAACAATGATTGCCCTTTTTTAATTTTTAAGAAAGAACCCTAATAGCCAATTCCTGTTAAGAGCTTTAATGCATTATCTCATGAAATCCTCATAGCACACATTCATGGGTGGTAATACTGGAACTTCGTTGTGGAGACCAGGAAATCGGCGGTTTAAAGAAGTTAATAACATGTTCTTGGCCCTACCTTTAATAAGAGGCAGAGCAGCCCTTGAACTCAAATCATTCTTATCTACCGTTAAATCCATCACCTCCGAGATGCTTTCCTGACCCTCCTTCTTGGGGTGATCTTACAGTCTGGTTTGCCAGTGAGAGTCAGTTTCTACCTACTGTCATGGCATAATTATGTCCCCTTTCACACTCCTCCTTACTACACACAGAGCCGGTCCACCTCTGCCCTCTCCCAGCACCAGGCATTCTGCTACTGTTACACTCTCCACAGTTTTGAAATCATTTGTGCAGATGGCCACCTCTGGAGGGTGGTGTGTGACCCTGCAGGGAAGGGATTGTACAACCTAACTCATCACAGGCTTCTAAGGAAGAGTATCTGAAAGCACATGCCGTAGATGGCACATTTTACTGCCCGGGAAGTGACTGGATGCCAGCCCCAACTCTAATCCAGACAAAGGGGTTAGCTGCTGTTATTATTCTTACCATTATCATGATGTCTATTTGTCTAGCTATCTGTGCCATTCACTGTGATTAAGCGTTTAATTCTGTGTCTCAGTTTCCAGTGGAACAGTTTCGAGTGAGATACCACTGTAGCATAGAATTAAACAGTTAATCAGGTTATGAAGCGACTGAAGGGTTAAAGTGGTAAGAATGGGACAGATCTTTTATTAGAACTTATTTTGGTTTAATGGGAAGGAAGAGAAAAGGCATTTCTGATAAATAGCAGTCATGCTGCCAGAATAAATATACTTGCGTTCCAACTGAGGACAATTCAGGATAATTGTTCCATGAGATTCGATGGTGTGGGGAAATGCCATACTCAGAGGGCCTTTGCCACTTTATATCAGTGGACTTTAGAAAAGACAATTTTTTTAAAGTAACATTGAAGACCTAAATTTCTGTTGTAAAAGCTTAACAGAATGGTTAGATAATGAAGAAACAAAGGTTAAGAAGTCTACTTCAGTTATAATCTAGGAGGGGAACAATTCTGCCTGGGGCAATAACATATTAAGTCCAATTACAAGGAGCTTATAAAGGGAACTGGGCAATAATAGGCAGCTGGGTATCTTACAATGGACTTCCGAGTGACTTAGCTTGAAATGGGTCATAGCAACATATTAGATTGGCAGCCCTCGCTGGTTTGGCTCAGTGGATGGAGCATCAGCTTGCAGACTGAAGGGACTGGATTCTGTTCCAATCAAGGGCACATGCCCAGGTTGTGAGCTCAATCCCCAGTGATGTTTCTATCTCTCCCCTCCTCTCCCTTTCTTTCTGAAGTCATTAAAAACATTTTAAAAATTAAAAAATATATATTAGATTGGCACATGCAATATCTAGCCTTGATGTTTTCATTATCTATAATAATAAAAGAGTAATATGCTAATTAGACTGGACGTCCTTCCGAATGTCATTCCGGACAAAGCTGGGGCCAGAGGGAAGCTGATGCCGGCAGCGGGGGGGGGAGGGGGGGAGGGACACGGGAGGGGGGGCGGGGAAGGAAAGCCTACTCTTGCACGAATTTTTGAGCATTGGGCCTCTAGTATGAAATAACAGTGCTACATCTAAGCGTTCAATAAGTGTTTACTAAAGGAGCCAAAATGTGGTTAATACGATAGATATTCCTTTCTATCTATTGTATGGTTAATAAGGCAGATAGTCTTTCCAAACTTTTAACTATTTTTATCTCCACATGTATATACATCAAGTACCTTTATTTGCATTCAGTGGGAATTAAAGAATACCATTTTATTTTGTGGGTTAGGGCTAGATGATATGACGTTTATATGTTAAAAAAAACTTACTCCACCACTGACTGGTCCAAAATTATGTCCTGCAGAATCAGGCTGTTCCACATATAGTGTATAAAAACTGGGCCTACGGGTAAAATTGAAACAGGAAGGCATTATTGACTTGGAATAAGCTTATAGGTTGGATCTGGGAAGGTGGTAAATCTAGAACTTTGTGGCAGTTTTCTTCTCTTTTTCTCTGGCCTCCTTCCATTTATCCAGGTCCAGAGGTTCCACTTGGCCTTAGCAGGGAGACTCTCCAAATAGAAATGAAATAAGACCTTCCAGATGCAAGCATGGATCTGACTCAGTAACAAAATCTGTCTTGTTCTTGCCATTAAGAGCTGTCTTGGGCCCTGACCAGTTTGGCTCAGTGGATAGAGCGTCGGCCTGTGGACTGAAGGGTCCTGGATTTGATTCTGGTCAAGGGCACATGCCTAGGTTGCAGGCTCAATCCCAGTAGGAGGTGTGCAGCAGGCAGCTGATCAATGATTCTTTCTCATCATTGATGTTTCTCACTCTCTCCCTTTCCCTTCCTCTGTGAAAGCAATAAAAATACATTTAAAAAAGAAAAAAGTGCCAATTTAAAGAAAATGTCTTTTCTTTTTCAAAAGTGATCATTTAAAGTAAATAAATCATTTCATTTTATACCCACAAGTATCCCATTGTGCCAGCACATCCCTGTTGTTACCTTTCAGCTTTGGGCAGGTCTAGCCATTTTAACAATGTAGAGATCCTCTGTTCATATGGCACGCTACTGCAAAGTAGAGTAAATAATTGTTTTTAGTTAATTAAATCAAGAATAATCCCATTAGATCTCACTCAGAAAGGCAGGTTGATATTTTTTGGATATCCATTTTGTGTTCAAATATGATCAAAATACTGAAAGGGTTTCAGTATTACTTAAAGGGATTCCTGTTTTCAATACTCGTATATACAGTTGCCTCACTATAAATCAAATAGTGTTTTCCTCCTTTCTTATCTTTGTCTCCTTCAATTTTCCCCCAACTAAAATAAAAGACCAATAATGATTAGTCATTCATTTAATTTGCTTATTTTTATTTATTTCATTCACTTGTGCGTTTAAAGATGAAGCTCCTATTGCCAAACACTATTTGTTCATGTTGAACAGAATTTATCAGTGAGCAAACCAAAGATGTTTTCTTCCCAGAGATTAAATTCTCCTGGAGGAAGTCAAATAATAAACAATAGACCTAATACATAAGATATATGATTTATTAAAACTAAAATTCTATGGGACATGAGAGAGACACGCAGACAAAGGGACCCTGAGAAAGCAGGGGGAGGCGGGTGGAGTTTAAAATCTTAGTGTGATCGGGCCAAGACAAATTGAGAAGGTAATTTTTTGAGCAATGGCCTTAAGGAGGTGGGAGAACAGGCTATGCGGGTACAAGGAGTGAAATCACTTCAAACAAAGAACAGCCAGCTCAGCCCCAACAGCAGAAGCAAGCCTGGTGTGCGGAGGCCCCTTAAGAAGGTCATTGTGGCCGAAACTGGTTTGGGTCATTGGATAGAGTGTTGGCCTGCAGACTCAAGGGTCCCAGGTTTGATTCTGATCAAGGGCATGTACCTTGGTTGCAGGCACATCCCCAGTAGGGAGTGTGCAGGAGGCAGCTGATGGATGTTTCTCTCTCATCGATGTTTCTGACTTTCTACCCCTCTCTCTTCCTCCCTGTAAAAAATCAATAAAATATATTGAAGAAGAAGAAGAAGAAGAAGAAGAAGAAGAAGAAGAAGAAGAAGGAGGAGGAGGAGGAGGAGGAGGAGGAGGAGGAGGAGGAGGAGGAGGAGGAGGAGGAGGAGGAGGAGGAGGAGGAGGAGGAGGAGGAGAAGGTCATCGTGGCTCAGGCACAGTGAGCACCCAGGGAAGGAGTGAGGGAGGAGATCTGAGAGGTGGGGTGAGGGGCAGTGGCGTTCATACCAGGTAGGGCCTTGTAGGATTTTACACTGAGTGAAACAGGGGTACAAAGGAATGTCTTAACTGAACTTGTGTGGGGGTTTTTTGTAAGTACTAGTAATCATTCTATCTGATAGATTGCGAATAGGTAATAGGGGATGAGAATAAAGCAGGAAGAGGTATAAAGAGGCTACCAGTGCCCAGTTGGAGTGGCTCACTGGTTGAGCATCGATCTATGAACAGGACGTCCTGGTTCAATTCCTGGTCAGGGCACATGCAGTTTGTGGGCTCTATCCCTGCTGGGGGGATGGGGCAGTGTGCAGGGGGCAGCCGATCAATGAGTCTCTCTCATCATTGATGTTTCTCTCCCTCTTCCTTCCTCTCTGAAATCAACACAAATATATTTTAAAATAAAAGGGCTATCAAAGTAATACAGGCAAAAGAGGATGACAGCTCAAACCAGAGTGTTTATGTTGGAGATAATTAAAAGTTCTCAGACAGAACATATTTTGAATTAGAGCTATAAGTATTTACTGCCAGACTGGATGAGGGATGTAAGAGAAGGAATTAATGATGACTTCAAGATTTTGGGAATCCTAAACTGGAAGAACAGAATTAGCATCAAAATTAAAACCACAAAAGGGAAAAAAAATCCTCATTATTCTTGTGGACATGGGATTATAGCTGCAAGTGCTACACTACCTGTTGTAAGCCGTGTACATAGTAGGAAAGGAGCCATTCACAGCCACGTCTGATCCTGGCCAAAAGTAGGTCCCAGCTTTTAAGCCTTGATACATTGCTGTCAGCCAGATCTATAAGAAGAGAAAAGGATAGGAGAAGTCAAGGGGATAATCAGTTTGGTTAGAAACGGTACCCCTTATTAGAAACTAAATGATACTAACAGTTTCAAATTGTATTTAATTATTATAGTGTATTTAAACTATTAAAAAATTTGTAGCAGTTAAAAAATATAATTATCTAGGAATCCACCTGAAAAATAAATAAATGTAGCAAAGTGGTAAGGAAGAAGATATTTTTTAATTGGTAAATTATCATTTCTCTTTTTCTTTTAAAGAATTATAAAACAGAATGAGTGGGGAAATTAACAGATAATCTTTCCAAGTAACTTCCAAATTGATACAGCATCCAAGATTCAACAGAATCTTGTTGAACAATCAAAAATATTTAAAAGGTTATAAACAGTGGTTAAATACCTTTCCACCCCCAGTCCTTAGGATTAGAAAACGAATGTGAATCTCAAAGTGGAGAGACAGGGGGGATCCACTGTCCCAATGGGATTTGGAGGTTACTTTGGGACCCCAGGCAGATGCTACGTACCGGCTGCCCTTGCCACCAAGCTGGATTATCTTTCTCCTTCGAGGAAAGTGAAAAGTTCTTGTTGAGGTTTACGTCATACATGTTATTGTCAATGATGCCATGTGATTCTGGGTATAAGCCCTAAAATAATAATTTCAAAAAATATATTTAAGATAAATTAATACATTAATAAGGCATATATTTAAATTGAACTAGCACAAAAATCTATAACTCATATCTTGGAAAAATATCGTATACATTTCAACATAAAACCCCTGGATATGAATCCAAATGCATATATATCTAGTTCTACCATACAGCAGTAAATGAATGATATTAGGTAGGTGGTTTGTGTTGATGGTGTTAATATAACCCTTGTGAGATTAATAGCTATTTGTTGCCCTAGCCAGTTTGGCTCAGTGGATAGAGCATTGGCCTGTGGACTGAAAGGTCCCAGGTTTGATTCCTGTCAAGGGCACATGCCTGAGTTGCAGGTTCAATCCCCAGTAGGGGGCATGCAGGAGACAGCCGATCAATGATTTTCTCTCATCATTGATGTTTCCATCTCTTTCTCCTTCTCCCTTCTTCTCTAAAATCAATTTAAAAATATTTTAAAAAAGAAATGATAAAAGCTATTTGTTAACTAAGATTTCCTATATCACAGTAAGTATTAGCCACTGGTTATGATGGTAATAATGTCAAGAAATTACTACACAGAAGCTTTTAAATATCAAATTTCCTGGCTAAATAGGTGAAAATGTGTCACCAACACATTTAAAGAGACCCTTCCAAGTCTCTATCCACCTTCCTTTACATCCATCCATCAATCCAATCATTCCTTCAATCCAGTCACAGATATTAATTCAATCATTCCACACATTTTATTTCTATTTTCATATAATATTAAATTAATTTAAGGTAATTAGACATTTTTATAACTTACAAAATGTTCACTCCAGTAAGTCTATTATATGGTTTGTATTCTTAAACTCTCACCCTAATCATTGAACACACATGTTCTATGATAGCCCATGCAGTTATAACAACTTTCAGATATTTTAGAACATAATATTAAATTAGTTTAAGGCAGCCCATCAATGATTTTCTCTCATCATTGATGTTTCTATCTCCCTCTCCCTCTCCCTTCCTCTCTGAAATCAATAAAAATATATTTAAAAAAAATAAAACACTGAATAAGATGTTTAAAAAAAACTGAATGCAAAGTAGTAAAGACACAGTTATGACTTTGGCAATAAAGGCCGAGGCCAAGGTCTCCCTTAAGATGTCTTCTAAATCTATAAATATTAAATAACTTAATTCTCCTTTAAGTTCATTTTGATCATTTCATTTATATCTTTTCATACATTGAAGATAATTTATTTACTTTATCTAAAGAGATATAGCCAGTATCAATTTATTTATAAAACAACAATTTTATCAAGTTACATAGAATGAAAGAAAAGAAAGAACTTTCCCCATATCAAAGTGGCTGTTCTCATTCATAGCCTGTCATTCCTAGCAGACCTTCAGGTAAGTGGAGGCTCATCAAAAGATCAGAGGACAATGTTATTTCTCACACCCAAGAGGCTACCTGGTCTATTATAAAGGTAAGCCAACCTAATGCCTGGACAATCATTCATAGTTATCACCTCCATAGCACTGGATTGGCCTCATACTGGCCCTTCTGATCCCAAACTAAGCCATGAGCTATCTCCACATGTGCTGGTAAAATGGGTGCCACGGGGCTCCTCCAGGCAGTTCCTGCCTAAGCATATCTGGTGGTGTGTTCAGTTGCCTCTCTGTGGCCTGTCAGTCTTCCACTAGGCCAAGAACTTACCGTGACAATGGTGTAATGATTTGGAAAAGTCTTGGTTGGATAGACAGATCTCAGGTATTTGGAATGAATTCCACATGTTTCTGCAACAAAGTATAGTGATAAATTAAGAATCTGTTACTTCCTCAGTTTTTTGGATAGCTAAAAATCTGAATATAAGTTTTCCAGAAAAATAGAAAACTAGCTAGAGTGGATTGAAGATAGAAAGGGGATGAATTTCTGATACCTAGAATTCCTCAATTCCAAGGAATCTCAGTTTTTAGGAGAGGAATGAGATAAGTCAAGGATGCGCAAATATTTTTTCTGTAAAGAACCAGATAATAAATAGGTTAGGCTTTGCAAGTCCCTATGATCTCCCTGGCAACAGCTCAAACTGTGCTCTTGAGATCCAAAAACATCCATGGACAATACTTAAGCAAAAAAGCATGGTTGTGTCCCAATAAAACTTTATTTATGGTCATTGACATTTTTGAATTTTACATAATTTTTTCATGTCACAAAATATTCTCTTCTTTTTGCCTAACCATTAAGAATGAAAAACAATTTTTAGTATTTAGCCAGTCATACAAAAACGGGCAGGGTAGGCTGGATTTGGCCCATGGACCACAGCTTGCTAATCCCTGAGCTATTGGTAAACACACCCTAAATGACACACAGCCAGCTTTGTTTTTTGCTGCTCCCTTCTTCCTGACCCAGGCCATTACATTAGCATTTTTATATAACATTTGCATCTCAGCTAATAGTTCTTATATGTAAAGTATCCAATATAACCAAAGTCAACACAGCTAGTAGGTAACTGAGAATAAGTTTGATTTGTATAAACACATCAGCCTATGTCATGTAGTATGTTTACAAAATGAGCTAACTTTGCTCCTTATTCTTTTCAGTAGTTTCCATTCAGTGAGGTAAGTTTCCTGTTATTTCTTTTCCACAAAGCATGGCATTAATTTTGCTTTCAATTGTTCTGTTGTTTTCTGTCTGTGCAAATGTTCTGTGCAAGGTCGTCAGAAGCATTAGAGCATTGCCATTTCCTCTGCAGCCATGAAACACAAGTTTTTCATCCTAAAATCCTGCCCTCTAGCTCTAAAAGAGAGTTTTACCATTACAGGTTCTCTTCAGGCTAAAACTAAAAGGGAAAATGATGGTTGTCCAGAAAGTCACAAACTTTGCAGCTGGAAATAACGAGTGTTTTTTCAAATATGTTTGGAGTTAATCTCCTTCCCAGCCTCAATTCCAGGTTTCCAGTATGAATTTCCTCCTTCAGAACTTTTTTAGGATCCATATTAAGTCTATTGAATAGGACTTTAGTGGGGATGAGGGACTGGGTAGAAAGTGAAGAAAAAGGAGCTCAAAAAAAAATCTACATTTTTAACAAGCACCCCAAGTGGTTCTGATGTACTTAAGTTTGAGGCCTGCTGTAGAAACTGACTCACAAAGGATAACTTAAAGAGACAGAGAGAGATTAAAAGGCTTTTTAAAAGCCAGTAACGCCAATAAATAAATATTGTCCTCAATCAGGGAAAGACAATTTTAATATTGTTAAGAAGTCAGACAAGGAAATGAAATAAAATAGAATCCACTTCTAATTAAAAGAATTTAAGTGGTGAGAAAAATCATACAATAAACAGAGAGATAGTCAGTTTCTGTTCTTATTTCCTTGAAACATGAATGACACTGTAAAGTACTTAAGTACCCAAAGGCTCAGAGTATAAATAAAATACAAACTAAACTGGTAATGTGAGAACATGACACCTCCCTAGTTCAAATGTCTCAAACAGGACACACCTGCTAATGATCTATAGCCTCAGACCAGCTATTATGGAACAACTCACAGAAAACAAGATCTCCTACCATTGTTTCTCCCGGATGTTAGGAGGGCTAAAGCGTGACTGAACAGAATAATTATGAAAGAACACGTGATAAATCAGTGAGTGTAGTTGCTTCTGCAGAGAAAAATAGGAATGTCAAGAAAAATAAGGGTGTTCTGTTGTTGGTGGTTGGTTGGTTGGTTGGTTGGTTTTTTACTGTACACCCTTTAATGCATATAGTTTGCATTGTTTACTCCTTAAGAAAACATTTTTTAATACCAATCAAAAAATTTGAAAATATAAGTGGGGAAAACATATATCCATAATAACTATGAATTACAAGAAGGAACAGAAGGCTAAATGGATGAGTAGATAAAACGGATGAGGACTGTACAGATACAGCAAAAGTAGTACTAGTAAGGAAGTTTATAGTAATAAACACCTACATTAAAAAAGAAATTTCAAATAGCCTAATTTTGCACATCAAAAAAATAGAAAAGAAAACAAACAAAACCTAAATTAGCAGAAGAAAAAACACAATAAAGATTATAGCAGAGCCCTAGCTGATTTGGTTCAGTAGATAGAGCGCCGACCTGTGGACCAAAGGGTCCTGGGTTCAATTCTGGCCAAGGGCATGTGCCTTGGTTGCAGGTTCAGGGCTTGGTCAGGGCTCCTGCAGGAGGCAACCAATCGATGTGTTTCTCTCACATCGATATTTCTCTCTGTTTTTTCCTCTTGCTTCTACTCTTTCTAAAAATCAGTAGAAAAATATCCTCAGGTAAGAATTAAAAAAATAAAAGATTATAGCAGAAAATGAATTATAAAATAAAGTAAAATAGTTTTTTTTAAAAGTGATATATAAAATGAAACTTTATTCAGCTTTAAAAAAGAAGAAAATCTAATCCTACCACATATATGAAACTGAGGACATATCCTATCCTATGTAATAAAAGGGTGGTTGGGGGGTGATATGCAAATTAATCATCATTCCACTATACCCACAAACCATGCCACTATCACTTCACTAGCCAATCAAGGGCGAGTATGCAAGTTAACCCTAACCAAGATGGCTGCAGCCATGGAGAGAGCAGGAGAGAGGCTTGGGTTTCCCCGCCGATGAAGGAAGCCAAACTTTCTGCATACCCTGCCTGGCCCAGGCCTCGACTTAAGGCTATAGAGTTTCAATTATAGAAGATAAATAAATTCCAACAGAAATGGCTGCCATCACTGAGCGAGTAGAAGGCTTGGCTTCACTCTAGCCTACAAAGTTTCAATTGTAGAACATACATAAATCCCAGGTACCAGGGCCTCCACTTGGGTCGCTGGGGTGTGTGGCCAGCCTTCAAACCACCATAGGCCTCTCGCCCAAGTCGCCCCATTCCCCAAGGGAACCACCACCCTTCAGGGAAAACCAGCTGAGTCCCATCCATGCACCAGGCCTCTATCCTATCTAATAAAAGAGTAATATGCAGATTGACCATCACTCCAACACACAAGATGGCTGCCCCCATGTGGTCAAAGATCCTGTCCCCATGTGAACACAAGATGGCCACTACAAGATGGCTAGCAGGGGAGGGCAGTTGGGAGGGACCAGGCCTGCAAAGGAGGGCAATTGGAGACAATCAAGCCTGCAGGAGAGGGCAGTTAGGGGTGCCAAGCTGGCAGAGAAAGGAAGTAGGGGGCAAACAGGCTGGCAGGGGAGCAGTTAGACATCAATCAGGCTGGCAGAGGAGTGGTTGGGGGGTAATCAGGCTGGCAGGAAGAAGTAGTTAGGGGAAATCAGGAAGGCAGGCAGGTGAGCAGTTGGGAGCCAGCAATCCTGGATTGTGAGAGGGATGCCTGACTGCCTGTTTTGCCCTATCCCACGATTGGGCCTAAATGGGCAGTCAGACAACCCTTAAAAGGTTCCAGATTGGAAAGGGTGCAGGCTGGGCTGAGGGACACCCCTTACGCCCTTGTGCATAAATTTCATGCACTGGGCCTCTAGTAAGTAATATAAGCCTCTCACAGAAAGGCAAATACAACATGATATCACATAGATAAGGTATCTAAAATTCCAACTCAACCCTAGCTGATTTGGCTTAATGGATAGAGTGGTGGCCTGTGGTCTGAAGGGTCCTGGGTTCGGTTCTGGTCAAGAGCACATGACCCGGTTGTGGGCTTGATGACCAAGGGGCAGTCATGAGGCAGTCAACCAATGATTCTCTCTCATCATTGATGTTTCTATCTCTCCCTTCCTCTCTGAAATCAATAAAAAAATATATTTTTTTAATGTCCAATTCATAGAAGCAAACAATAGAATAATGGTTGGCAGGGCCTAGAGGGAAGAGTAATTTATACTCCCCTAATCAGGAAGTATAAAATTTAGGGGAGTAATTTATACTCCCCAAATCAGGAAGTATAAAATTTCAGTTACAGGAGATGAATCAATTTTATACAACTCTGTGCCTATACATAGCTATATTGCATTCGATACTTAAAATCTGTTTAGTAGGTGGATCTCATAGAAAGTGTTCTAACCACAATAAAAATTTTAAAACAAGAGAAGGCAGATAGCAAATAGCATCTGCTATGGAGAATTTAAGTGTTCTACTGTTCATGAATGCCAGCCTTGCTAACTCTAATCTTCAAAATGCTGCATATGTTACCAGCCAGACCTACTTCTTACTACTAGTCTTGCTCTATCCCTGCTTTCCTACCTAACTCCAGGAAATCTAACATCCAGCTTGAGCCAAATCACTTCTATTTCACCTGTTATTTTCTGATGTTGGGCCTGGCTCTTTGTTCCACTCACACTGAGACCAAAAAATGATCTCACCTTCTTACCAAGTTGAATCCCAAGAGTCCCCTTGGTAGACAATGGTATGACTCACTGAGCTGTGGTATTAGTTCATGCTCAGTTTCTACAATCACTAAAGCCCTACCCAATTGAGGCAGCTTAAAGGGACACTAGAGATGGGGTCTAGACTTCCTTAAAGTGATGCCTGCTGTCATGTACTTGACCTGAAGCATACCATTCTGGGAGGTCCTAATTCTAACTCTTTAACCACATCTGCTCTTAATTCAGCCTCCTAAAAACTATAAGCCCATTTTGCCTGGGTTGGTCTAGTTAGCAATGTCCTCACACAAGATGTTGTCTTGATGACTTAAAAATAGATACATTTTAAACTTTGGGGGAAAACTCTCAATAGCCCAACATTTCATTGGCACTATTTCCAATTCTCAATGGCATGAGAAAATAGATACCGTAATTCCACTTTAAGGGACTCCATTCAACCTGGCTAGTTAAATTCACTTTAGGATGCAGAATTTTATATCTAGACTAGTGACCCAGTGCATGAAATTCGTATATGGAGAGATGTCCCTCAGCCCAGTCTGCACCCTTTCCAATCTGGGACTCCTTGATGGATGTCTGACTGCCGGTTTAGGCCTGACCCCACAGCCTAACTGCTCCCTTGCCAGCCTGATTGCCCCCAATTGCCCTCCCCTGCTGGCCTGATTGCCCCCAAGGCTTTTATTAGTATAGATTATCAAGGGAAATTCAGATAAGGAAATAGAAACTGAGAGGTATTAACTAACTTTCCAAGCCAAAGTAACTCAGCAACACATGACAAGTACTGAATTTTGAACCAGTTCTACCAGAGTCTCAAACTCTTAATCTCTTTGCTAAAGATCTTTCTAAGAGTGAGAAGCTAACAAAACAAAACACCTGGTATTGTAGGGGAAATAGTTTATCTGTCTACAATCATGGAATTTTACATCTGGAATTAGTAGGAGAAATCATTAAATCTAATATTCTCATTTTACAAATGAGGAAACTGAGACTCAAAAATGGTAACTGACTTACTCAGGGTCAAATAGCAAGTTTTTAATTTGGAATATAATAAAAAATTGGAAACCAATAAAATTATCTAAAATTTGAGAAACTTGGGTATTAAAAAATAATAATAAAGGTGATGAAGGTAGGCCTGCTAGAATGGGGAAGAAAAACAGGAATTGGAGAGCAGTGAAGAGTATAAACGCTGGAGCCAATACTTTGATACTTTTAAAAAATATATATTGTTATTACTTTCGGAGAGGAAGGAAAAGGGGAAAGATAGAAACATCAATGATAAGAGAGAATTATTGATCCACTGCCTCCTACATGCCCCCTACTGGGGATAACACTTGTAATCTGGGCATGTTCCCTGACCAGGAACCATGACCTCCTGGTTCATAGGTCAATGTTCAACCACTGAGTCATGCTGGATGGGCCCTTTGATACTTAACAATATATCCTTGGCATTCAATTTCTCTTTTTTATTAATTTTATAAAACTGTATGAAGGCCAAGTACCCTAACACAGAAGTACAATCCTATCTAATAAAAGAGTAGTATGCAAATTGACTGTACCTCAGATCAAACCACTCCCACAAGCCATGACCACCAGCCAATCAGGAGCAAATAAACCACAACCAAGATGGCTGTGGCCACTGAGAGCAGGAGGAAGGCTTTGGTTTCCCCAGCAATGGAGGAAGCCAAGCTTTCCGCCAGCTATTCTGACCTAGGCCTCCACTCAATGCTATAAAGTTTCAATTATAGAAGACTAGAGACCCGGTACACAAAATTCATACACGGTGGGGGGGGAGGGGTGTTGTCCCTCAGCTCAGCCTGCACCCTCTCCAATCTGGGACCCCTCCAGGGATGTCTGACTGCCCGTTTAGGCCCGATCCCGGTAAGACATCCTTCTTACAATCCAGGACTCCTGGCTCCAAACTGCTCACCTGCCTGCCTCCCTGATTGCCCCTAACTGCTTCTGCCTGCTAGCTTGATCACCCCCTAACCACTACCCTGCCATCCTAATTGATGTCAAACTGCTCCCCTGTTTACCTGCAACTTTCCACCTCTGCTGGCTAGGTCACCCCTAAATGCCCTTCCCTGCAGGCTTAATTGCCCCTAACTGCCCTCCCTTATAAGCCTGGTCCCTCCTAACTGCCCTCCCCTGCTGGCCTGATGGCCCACAACTGCCCTCCCTTGCAGGCCTGAAATCTCCCAAATGTTCTCCCCTGCTGGCCATCTTGTGGTGGCCATCTTGTGTCCACCTGGGGGCAGGATCTTTGATCACATGGGGGCAGCCCTTTATGTGTTGGAGTGATGGTCAATCTTCGTATTACTCTTTTATTAGATAGGATAGAGGACTAGTGCATGGGTGGGGACCAGCTCATTTGCCCTGAAGGGTGTCCTGGATCAGGATGGGGGTTCCCTTGGGGTGTGGGGCAGCCTGGGCGAGGGGCCTGTGGTGGTTTGCAGGCCAGCCATGTCCCCCAGCAACCCAAGTGAAGGCCCTGGGATCTGGGATTAATTTATGTTCTACAATTGAAACTTTGTAGCCTAGAGCGGAGCCAAAACTTCTGCTTGCTCCATGGTGACAGCCATTTCTGTTAGAAACTGTAGCCTAGAGTGGAGGCCTAGGCACTAGAGCTGGAGAAGCTATGCTTCCTCCATTGCCCTAGCAACCCAAGCCTCTGCTCTCTCCAGCTCCGTGGCTGCTGCCATTTCTGTTAAGATTATGTATCTTTTATAATTTAAACTTTATAGCATTGAGTGGAGGCCTATGCTGGCAACAGCAAGCCTCTGTTGCCAGGAAAACCCAAGCCTCCCTCCTGCTCTCATTGGCCACAGCCGTCTTGGTTGGGGTTTATTTGCATAATTGGCTCTTGATTGGCTCATGGTGGGTGTGGCTGTGGGCATGGCTTGATTGGAGGTACAGTCAATTTGCATATTATACTTTTATTAGATAGGAAGGATATATCCCAACAGAAATGGTGGCAGCCACGGAGCTAGAGAAAGCAGAGGCTAGGGTTGCCTGGGCGATGGAGAAGCCAAGCTTCTGCAGCCTTAGTGCCTAGGTCTCCACTCTAGGCTACAAAGTTTCAATTACAGAATTTAAATAAACCCAAACAGAAATGGCTGTCACCACAGAACAAGCAGAAGGCTTGGCTCCGCTCCAGGCTACAAAGTTTAAATTGTAGAATATAAATTAATCCCAGATCCCAGGGAATGCACTTGGGTTGCTGGGGGGCATGGCTAGCCTGCAAACCACCACAGACCCCTCGCCCAGGCGGCCCCACACCCCAAGGGAACCCCCACCCAGATCTGGAACACTCTTTAGGGCAAACCAGCCAGCCCCCACTCATGCACCAGGCCTCTATCTTATCTAATAAAAGAGTAATGTGCAGATTGACCATCACTCCAACACACAAGAGGGCTGCCCCTATGTGTTCAAGATCCTGCCCCCATGTGGAAATAAGATGGCCACCACAAGATGGCCAGCAGTGGAGGACAGTTGGAAGTTCCAGGCCTGCAAGGGAGGGCAGTTGTGGGTGATCAGGCCAGCAAGTGAGGGCAGTTGGGAGGGACTAGGCCTGCAAGGGAGGGCAGTTGGGGGTGACCAGGTGGCAGAAGTGGGAAGTTGGGGATAAACAGGCTGGCAGGGGAGCATTTGACATCAATTAGGCTGGCAGGATAGTGGTTAAGGGGTGATCAGGCTGGCAGACAGAAGCAGTTAGGGGCAATCAGGGAGGCAGGCAGGCGAGCAGTTTGGAGTCAGCAGTCCTGGATTGTGAGAAGGATGTCCAACTGCCCGTTTAGGCCCGATCCTACTGGGATCGGGCCTAAATGGGCAGTTGGACATCCCTCAAGGAGTCCCAGATTGGAGAGACTGCAGGTTGGGCTGAGGGACATCCCCCCGCCTCCTGTGCACAAATTTTGTGCACCAGGTCTCTAGTCCTATCTAATAAAAGAATAATATGTAAATCAAGTGAACAATGGAAATGACTGGTCGATATGATGCACACTGACCACCAGAGGGCATATGCTCAATGCAGGAGCTGTCCCCTGGTGGTCAGTGTGCTCCCACAGGGGGAGCACCACTCATCCAGAAGCCCTGAGCCAGGCTCATGGCTGGCAAGCGCAGTGGAGGTGGCGGGAGCCTCTCCTGCCTCTGAGGCAGTATTAAAGTTGTCCAACTGACTTTGTAGGCCTGCTCCCCCGAGGGCTCCCAGACTGTGATAGGGCACTGACTGGGTGGAGAGACCCCACCCAAGTGCACAAATTTCATGCACTGGGCCTCTAGTATCATAATAAAGATGACAAAAATGATTTTAGTGATAAGTTAAAATCATCCAATGTGCACTGCAGATATATTCTCACAGTATTCCTATCAGATAGGAAGTGACCATTTTACAGATGAAGAGAAGACAGTACCAACAGGTAAGGCAAACTTGTGGGTGATCTCACAACTAATAAGTGGTAGAGCCAGGTTCCAGGTACTTTGATTGAAGAACTGGACATAGACACTGGACTATTCACTGTTGGAGTATTGGTATGTGCAGACTACTCAGACTTCTTCAAGATCATGTCTCTGCTAAGACCCAGAACCTAGGTCTGACAAACACCAGTTTTGAGACAAAAGATATATTCAAATACTCAGTGGTTGAGTGTTGATCTACGAACCAGGAGGTCATGGTTCAATTCCTGATCAGGGCACACGCTCAGATTTCGTAGGGCACAGGTAGGAAGCAGCTGATCAGTTATTCTCTCTCATGTTTGATGTTTCTATCTTTCTTCCCCTCTTCCTTCCTCTCTCAAACCAATAAAACTATATTTAAAAATACAAAAAACAAACAAACCAAAATAAACAAAGAGCTGAACATGCTACAAAAAAAGAGAGGAGGAGCCAATAAGTATGAAAATAGATAAGATGTAGTAAAGTCATCAGGATCTTGAGAGGCATCAGGCTAAGACAAACCACTAACGTTTAGGTAAGAAAGAGGTGAATGATCTAGAGAGTGACTAACTAGGTGTCCTTATCATTTGCATGCACCGGTTTTAGAAGACTTACTCATTTTATCAATATTAGGCATTAGAGTACTCCATGTCTGCAAATATTCTGCTCTAAATCCATCCATGGAAAACAAAATAAGTGGTGGCAGATCAAATCTAAAATTGGAAAACAAAAAATTAGATCATTATTATGATTGTTTAAAAAAAATACTTTCCTGTTCTCTAAATTAAGAAGTTCTTAAGGAAAAAATAGTTCTAGGCCAAGTTTCCCTTTCTATTTTTTAAAGTGTTATTTCCCTTAATTATTGGTACTTCAGGTATTTTAGTAATCTAAAAAAATAAGACAATAATTTTTAAAAACAAGTATTACATAAATTATCTGGTACTTTCAATTTGAGATCTATTACCCATTGAGTTCTAGAGTTTAAATAAGTTTGACCACCTTTCTTTATTTCCATTTACTCCTTGGTGTTGGTTAACTATGGCACCCAGGTATATCAAAATAAACTGACAAATAAAACAGATCCAGAGACATGGAAGCATGGAACAAACTATCAAATCTCAGAGGGGAGGCAGAGAGGGTAAGAAGAAATTAAACAAAGAATTTATATGCATAATCAATGTACACAGACAATAGTGGGAACCAAGGGCTGGGGATGGAGGTGGGGGCAGGATAGAGGGGGTCAGTGGAGCAAAAAGGAGGAACATCTATAATACTTTCTTTTTTAAAATATATTTTTATTGATTTCAGAGAGGGAGAGATAGAAATACCAATGATTAGAGAGAATCACTGATCGGCTGCCCTCCACATACCCCTTTCTTGGGATTGAGCCTGCAACCCATGCATGTACCCTTGACTGGAATCGAACCTGAAACCCTTCAAGCCACAGGCCTATCCACTGAGCCAAACAGCTTAGGGTGACATCTGTAATACTTTCAACAATAAAGATAATTAAAAATAATTAAAGTTCTACATTTTGACTATACTAATAATCTCAAAATATTAATATTAACCTCAAAAGCATTATAATCTCTTTTTAGACCAGTATTTAAGTTAAAATTAAAGAAGATAACTTTTGGGAGAACCAAGATGGCGGCATAGGTTAAACACCTATCTTGCCGTCATACTCAACAATTTTAATACTACAACTTAACAAAAGAACAACCACCTTCCAGAATCACCAAAAAGCTCGCCGAGTGGAAATTCCACAATTAAAAGTGAAGATAAGACACTGTGACTCGGAGGAGGAGTGGCAGACAGCATTGAAAGATTTGCGCGGAGAGAGGTTTGGAGAGCACGCCGCGGAGAGGGTGGGCGGCTGAAAACCGGCCAGTTTTCTCGAACGAGGAGACAAAGACGTCCCACTGGACTGATTCTCCAGCTCTGGGCTAAGTCCAGGGAATCAACCCACTATCATACAGGGTGAAAACTGGACAGTGGGAAGGCACGCTGAAACTCGGGTGCTGCCGGGGTATCCTGGCTTGTGGAGAAGGTAGCTTGTGCGAACAGCTCGGCTGCCTGACGGCGCAGAGAGCGCTCTGTGACTCGCTCTCTCATTCAGAAAACCATCAGTCTGCTTTGTTTGATGACCCTGGGTGAGACATTGGGCATGTAGTCTCATTTTGGGAAAGTCTGAATTCCCCGGCAGCCAGTGGAGCTCGGCAGCGGCTCTCTCTCAGAGGTGCTGGCAGCCATTGCCCCTGGCACAGAGTCCCCAGGGCCACATAGGGCAGAGCTAACACTGTCTGCTTGGCCCGGAGACTCCGCCCACCCAACCTGAGCACAGCTGAACTTCACAGACAATTGGCCTGGAGGTCAACCCCTCCAAGTGCTAACAACGATTAACCTGAGCTTAACTTCAGCAAGACTGTGCAGCCCATATCCACCTCAGGTAACTGGGGAGGCTGAGCCACTGTCCCTAGTAGGAAGTCTACCACACAAAGCTAATTGACCAACTCAGGGAAGCAGCCACCATGCAGAGACATGGAAAGAAATCAGATGTGAAAGAAATGGAGGAAAAAAAACGACTGGACATGGAATTCAAAACCACAGTTACAGGGTTTTTCAAGAGGCTCCAACAAAAGGTCGAGGCCTATAAGGAAATAAGCCAGACCACAAAGGAAATGAATGAGTCCTACAAGGAAATGAACAAGACCCTTAAGGATATGAACGAGACCTGCAAGGAAATGATCAAGACCAATGTGGAAATGAAGGAGACTCTCAAGGATATAAAGGAGACTCTCAAGAATATGAAAAAGGACCAACCAGAAATTAAGCATACACTGACTGAAATAAAAAATATTATACAAAGACCTAAAAGTGCTCTGGAGCACCGCAAGAACCAAGTTAAAGATTTGAAATACAAAGAGGTAAAATCCACTCAGCTGAAAAAGCAAGAAACCAAAAAAATCCAAAAAATTGAAGATAGTATAAGGGGCCTCTGGGACAACCTCAAGTATAGCAACATCCGAATTATAGGGTTGCCAAAAAAAGAGAGAGAGCAAGACAATGAAAACCTATTTGAAGAAATAGTGACCGAAAACTTCCCACACCTGGTGAAAGAAATTGACTTTAGGAGTCCAAGAAGCGCACTGAACCCCAATATATAGGAACCCTAAGAGGACCAAACCAAGACACAGCATAATTACAATGCCAAGAGCAAAAGACAAAGAGAGAATATTAAAAGCAGCAAGAGAAAAACAGATGGTTACCTATAAGGGAGCACCCATACGATTGTCAGCGGATTTCTCAACAGAAATGATGCAGGCCAGATGGGAGTGGCAAGAAATATTCAAAGTGATGAACAGCAAGAATCGACAACCAAGATTACTCTATCCAGAAAAGCTATCATGCAGAATTGAAGGTCAGATGAAGTGCTTCGCAGATAAGAAAAAGCTAAAGGAGTTCATCACCACCAAACCAATATTATATGAAATGCTGAAAGATATTCTTTAAGAAGAGGAAGAAGAAAAAGATAAAAGTGTAAATTAGGAACAACAAATACACATCTATCAACAAATGAATCTAAAAATCAAGTGAATTAATAAGCTGATGAACAGGATTAACTGGTGAATGTAACGGAATCACGGACAGAGAGAGGGAATGGACTGACAACTCTTGGGGAGAAAGGGGATGTGGGAAGTGCAGCAAGAGACTGGACAAAAATCATGCAACTATGGGAGAGGACAGTGGAGGGAGGTGAGGGCGGAGGGTGGGATGTGTACCAGGTGGAGGGGAGCTATAGGGGGAAAAAAGGGGAACAATATAATTAATATACTGAACAATAAAGATTAAAAAAATAAAGAAAGAAAGAAGATAACTTTTGGACTGGAGCCAGAGACAGTCTTTTTTTCTTAATTCAATATAGTTTCACTTTAACATTTTACTTATATTCCATATACAGACACATTTTATAGACATATAGTTTATAATTGTCTCCTAACTGAACGCCACTGTGTAGCCATCATGTAGAACAAGAAGCAATATTACCAGCATCCTGGAACCCTCCCTTTGTGCTCTCTTCTAGTCACAAACCGCATCTCCGCCCCCACCCCCAATTTCAGTATCTTGAAATCCAACAGTATGTATTAGTTGTGCCCATTTTTATACTTATGAACAAATACAATCATTTAGTTTGTATTTTGCTATGTCCAGCTTCCTTTACTTATCCATTTCCTTCCCCACCCCTACCCCTGCCAAATGGAAAACAATTTTATCCCCTGGATGAGAGAGAGGACCCCAATGTTCTTATAAAGAATATTTGGGATGCTGATAGCAGCTAAAAATAAGAAAATAGTTTCAGCCCTAGCCAATTCAGTTCAGTGAATAGAGCGTCAGCCTATGGACTGAAGGGTCCTGGGTTCAATTTCGGCCAAGGGCACCTTGGTTGCAGGCTCAATCCAAGTCCTAATAGGAGCATGTGCAGGAAGCAACCAATTGATGTGTCTTTCTTATATCCATGTTTCTTTCTTTCTCTCTCTCTCTCTCTCTCTCTCTCTCTCTCTCTCTCTCTCTCTCTCTCCTTCCTTTTCACTCCCATTAAAAATCAATAAAAAAATATCCTCAGGTGAGGATTAACAAAAAAGAAAAAGAAAAAAAACATACACCAAAATAACATCAAAAAATGGGAAAGGGGTTGGTAGAGGTGGAAAAGTATAGGTATAGAGGGATAAATGATGATGGGAAAAAATAGCATATATATATTTTAAAAACACACAAGAAAACATAGAGTATAATTCCATTTATATGAAAATTAAGAATAGGAATCTATAGTGATAGAAATCAGAACATGAGGCATCTTTCTGGGGTGATGGAAATATTATCTATCTTGGAAATATTCTGTACCTATGGGTTATACTAGTTTCTGAGCTTCCAAACCTCATTATACTGTACACGTAAGTGTGAACATTTCAATGTCTGTGAATTTTACCTCAAAAGTAAAAAAAATGGAACTGTTTTAACTGTAAAGAAAATTCATTAAGAAGTTAAAGTGGTATATTGCAATTTGCATTGGAAAATACTTATTTTTTGTCATTGTTAGCGTAATGCTAATTTTTAAAAAATGTGTTTATCAATATGCTAACACAGTAAACTTGCAGCTTCAGAACAGGATCAAACATCTATAAGACTCAAACATTTTTTGTTCTTATACATTTATTTCTAGTATGCAGAGGCAAGATATTTTTGAAGAAAAGAAACAGGGAAGAGTGATTGATATAGAGGCAGGGAGGCATTGAACAGGCTGTCAAGCTACAGGGGGAAGGCTGGTGGATGGGAGGCGGATGCTGGGGAAGATCAACCGAAGGACTTGTATGCATGCATATGAGCATAACCAATGAATGAAAGACACTGGGCAGGGAGGGGGGCAGGTGGGGACATGTGCTGGGGGGTAAGGGAGGCTGGGGGGAGGGTAATAGGGGAAAAAAGAAAAACATATGTTCTACTACTAAATATAAGTTATACTGCAAAAAAATCAATAAAATATATATTTTTTAAAAAGATGTTAGTTTATGCCGAGACCGGTTTGGCTCAGTGGATGGAGCGTCGGCCTGCGGACTGAAAGGTCCGGGGTTCAATTCCGGTCAAGGGCATGTACCTTGGTTGTGGACACATCCCCAATGGGGGGTGTGCAGGAGGCAACTGACCCATGTTTCTCTCTCATCAATGTTTCTGACTCTCTATCGCTCTCCCTTCCTCTCTGTAAAAAAATCAATAAAATATATTTTTTAAAAAAAGATGTTAGTTTAATTATATGAATAGAAAAGGAGCTATGTAATAAGCCTGACAAGCTATGGGGCAGTAGCCACACAGGATGGTCTGATCACTGATTTCTAGCTGGACAGGTCTTATCAAGTAGTCACATTCCAGATATATAGCTTCCTTAGCAAAGGTCAGTCCTTACCTTAAGTGAACCCTATCCACTCTTCTTCAGCATCCAGGATAAATACCTTTGAAATGAATACCTTCAGAGTAATTTTCTGTCCTAGATCCCTGGCAGTACAACCTCAGGCCCCAGAGCACAAGACAACTGAGCCTTGTTCCTGCATACCATCGCTTTGTGCTGTAAATGTTAATTTTTAACTACCCTGCAGCCACCAATGTAAAAAAAAAAAAAAAAAAAAAAAAAAGTAGGTATTAAATAAATAGATAAATAAATAAATAAACAAGTAAATAAATAAATATTTTTAAAGTATGTGTTTCTCCATTGTGCTTTTTATCAAACCTCCCGCCTCTTTAATCTACTTCTGGAGGATTTTATGAAACTCTCCTTCCATCTTCTCTTTTGGTTCCAATATAAAATAAGCTGCAAAACTGTCGTTCTCCAGAGTATTTTCTCAGTCTATTGAGATTTTGCTTCCTGGCATGACCTCAAACTTTTGGCTCAAATAAACTTATAAAACTTTTCTATAGACGGGACATTTTTTGCTGTTGACCATTCTCACATGAAATCTGCTGAACTTGAGTTTAAGTCATAAGAAATCCAATTTTATGTTAACTTTTTTTTGTTTTGAAATGTAAACAAAATGGAGGAAATTCCATCCTGCCTCTCAGTTGCACTCCCACATGCCACCTGTTAAAGAGGAAGAAAATGTCCCCTCATTCTTACCCTTCTGGACACTGAGCCATCGGGGCTGTGCTACACTTTTCTTTCACCCATGGGATTTCTCCTGAAAAGCAGAAGATAAAAATCTTTCGATTGCTGCACCACAACAAGAAAAGAGAAACAAATGTTCAATGGACATGATCCTTCCAAACTACAATTTGTGTTACTCCAATGAGTAAATTCTTGTTTTAATTTTTGTAGCCTCGGCCAGGTCTAGGGTCATTAATCTCACAGAGGAAAATGGGTCAGCAAACTCTGCTCACCTTGGCAAACACTCTTGTAGTCAACACAGCAGTCCTTCTTCTGCAAACAGTCATCTGAACAAGAGCAAAGGCTGGATTCCAGTCTGCTCTCTCCACAGCGAAATGTATTGCATGTCCATATTCGAGCTGCAAAATGACACAATTTGGTTCTGAGCATTTAACTTATTATAAGTACTCAATAAAAAATTATAAATTTCCTGCTTTTCTCCCTGTGTTATTGCACAGTCAAATTCTTGGTTTATCAGCATTAATCAATGAAAATACATAATAACCCTGGCTGTCAAGGCTCAGTGGTTGAGCATCAACCTATGAACCAACTAAGAGGTCATGGTCAGGCAACATGCCTGGGTTGCAGGCTCAAAATCGAGTGGAGGGTGTGCAGGAGGCAGCTGATCAATGATTCTCTCTCATCATTAATGTTTCTAGCTCTCTTTCCCTCTCCTTTCTTCTCTGAAATCAATTTTTTTAAAAAATAAGAAAATATAGTGTGTTCAATGCTTCTTTGCCTCTGTATCTATTTTTCCCCCGTTTAGAGATAGAAAGGCAAAGAAGCATTGAACACACTGTCAAACTACAGTGGGAAGGCAGGGGAGGGTTGGGGGCAGGGGCTGTAAGAGATCGACCAAAGGACTTGTATGCATGCATATAAGCATAACCAATGGATACAAGGCACTGGGGGGGAAGGAGGCAGGTGAGGGCATGTGCTGGAGGGTAGGAGAGGCTGGGGGGAAATCAATGGGGGGGGGGGGAAGGAAACATATGTACTACTATTTGTAATACTTCAAACAATAAAAAAAATAAAGAAGTCATTCATATTAAAAAGGAGAAGAGGAAAATACATAATACATATAAGGGGCAATCCACCACTTTTCTTCATTTGGTATGGTTGGCAGATAGAACTCAAGCTTTATAAGCTGCAGCTCTGCTCCTCTTGGCAGATACATCTCTGAGTTTGGAGAAACTCTGAACAACAGAAGTAACTGGAGCACAGTTAGGTCTTTTAAGAATGTAGGCAAGTCAGGGAACCTCCCAGCTGAGAGTGACAGACCTAGTAGACCAGGTTTCCATCATGCCGCTGTTGCTCTCCCAGGCTAAGCACTTATGTGTGAGATATTGTTTAAATAAATCCCAGAGCCAAAACAACAAGGCTGGACTGAAGCTGCTTCCTAGTGACACCTGCCAGGGAACAAGGACTCAAATCAACATCAGTCTGTGCTTAGAAAAATATGCTGAATAGATGACTGCTGTGTGCTTCCTTAAGCATTGTGTTCTCCATTCCCCATTCTTTAGAAAGAATTGGTTTTTTGGAGATTAAGTGAAGGAATACAGATCTTATCTATACTAAGTTATTCCTCCCCTTCTTGGCCTTTTCAGAGGGCATAATAGAAGGAGTTCCACTGTTCTAATCTTCCCTCTTCTTAAACCACTAGACCCCTGCCCCCTACCTTCCCTGATTTCTTAGAAAATTAAACATTGCAGACTGCCTCTTCCACCTTGAGAACAGCGTTTCTCAAGTTGTGTCCTATGGAACTCTGACATCAGCATCGCCAAGAGTCCCACCTTTCCTAGTAATTCTTATGCACTCTGAGATTTGAGAATGACTACAAATGAAACTAAACAAGATAATAAACTTAAGTCACAGCAAAACTCCGTTGAAAGGTATGTAATTATATAGCATGTCACCTGCTGACAACGGCTATTCCTCAACCTCCATTGACTAAAGTGTGGACTCTGTACTTATCCCTGTAAAAGGGGAAAGGAGAATAACAGGCCCTGTATACAAAGTGTTGTGGGTTGAATTGTGTCCAACCCCCCCCCCCCCCAAATGAAAGTTCTAACCCCCATGAATGCAATCTTACTTAGAAAAGGATCTTTGCAGATAATCAAGTTAAAATGAGGTCATTATGATGGGCCTTAATCTATAGTGATATTCCTAGGAAAAAGGAGAAATTAGGACACAGAAACACAGAGGGGGACTGAGAAAATTCAAGGATAATGCCATGTGAAGATAAAGGCAGAGTTTTGAGCTTCCCTGTCCCAGCCTAAGACTTCCAAAGATTGCCAACAACTCTCAGAAGCTTGAACAGAGTCATAGAATGGGTTCTCCCTCTCAACCTCCAAAAGGAACCAACCCTGTCAACACCTAGAACTCAGACTTCTAGTCTCCAGAGCTCTGAGAAAATGAATCTCTGATGTTTAATCCGCCCAGTTCCCGGTACTGTGTTATATTAGTCCTAGCAAGTCCCTGACCTTGGAGAGGAACCTGAACATTTGGGCCTTCTAATTGATAGTACAACCATAATAATAAATTTATGCTGGGAATTCATACTTGATTCCACACAGGTGTCTGCAAAATCCCAGCAGCAGTCGCCCCGGTCTTTACACGCCAGATCACACCGGCAGCCATCCAGCGCTCTGTACGAAGAATCAAAGCATTTCTTCCTGCAGCTGCCTGTAGAATGAAGAAAATAAGGAGACCAATGCTTACAAGGTGGTGGAAGCACACAGAAGAAGTACCTAGCACAGACTAGGACAGACAGACAAATAGAAAGTTTTTATTGTATGATCTGTCAGTTCAGTGATAAATAATGAACAATTTTCCCCCAGAACCCCATTGAGATTCCAAACTCAGAGACAATCAGAGGCACTTGATAAGGGTAGAGGGACAAGCAGAAGCTAACATACAGGGGAACTGATTGAAAGTGTGGGTATGGAACAGTAACTACATCCACCCCACCTTCCACTACAGAATAGAAAGCTCATAATCTGGAGGAATTTAGGAGAAATAGAGATAGTAGACATAGAGGATGCTATGATGGGAGAAGATGAACAAGCCCTACTCTTCAATGGCAAACAGATAGTTAGTTATCAGACATTTGAGCATAGCAGAATAATCCACCATAAAAGACAAAGACCATGCAATGCCCTTGGCGGTCCCAGATCTGTCTATTAGTTCAACAGTGTTTGGAAGGAACAGATTAAGGGATGACCCTTCTTCGAGCCTCCAGCTACTCTATTGCGTGTTATCCAGAACCACCTCTGGGACCAGCCAACACAACGTTTTTTTTCTACCTTAACTACTTATTGCCGAACAACCATGGGCTCCCTAATTCATCAGAATTATTCCACCAAGGTGGAGGCTGTGGTTAATTGCCTTGTCATCTGCAGGCCTCCCATACCTACCTCTCTCTGGGCTTCTATTTCCACCAACAATGTGGCTTTTGAGGGCATGGGCCACTTCTTTCAAGAGTTGATGGAGAAGAAGCTGAGGGTGCTAAACGTATCTTAAAGATGCAAAACCAGTGCAGTGGCCACATTCTCTTCCAGGACAAGCTGAAGCCTCCCCAAGGTAAGTGGGCAAAACTCAGGATGCCATGGAAGCCTCCCTGGCCTTGGAGAGGAACCTGAAACAGGCCCTTGTGGAGCTGTAGCCCTGGGTTCCACCTCAGCTCTGGGACTTCCTGCAGAACCACTTCCAGGGTGAGGAGGTGAAACTCATCAAGAAGATAGTCAACATCTGACTCACTTCTGCAAGTGCCAGCCCCCAGACTGGGCTGGGCAAGTATCTCTTAGAAAGGCTTCCCCTCAAGCATGACTAGGGGCCCCTCTGCATCCCCTGGTGTCTGCCTTTCATCTGAGCTTTTCCCTGAAAACACTAGCCATTATTTTAACCACCCTGAAGTCCTCTTCCATGTCTTGGACCAAATGAAACAATAACGCTTTTTGCAGAAAACAAAACAAAACAAAACCAACAAACAAAAAAGACAAAGATCAAAACAAACAAGAATAAAAAAGAAAAGTTTGGTTGAAAAGGCAACAACACACATATATACACACACACATGCACAGCTAATATTGAGATCCTCAGAAAAGAGAAAATACTGCATTCATGAAATAAGAAAGAAAACTACAATTTTAAAAAGAGAGATAATATTCAGGCTGCTCTTGGGAATAAGAACATAAGGGCAGAGGTTTTTAAAAATCCAATAGAAAAGTGTGGCAGGCAGAAGTATGTTTCTCAAAAAAAATATGTGCCTTAATTCCTGAGATTTGAATACATTGCCTTGCATGGCAAAGGGATTTTGCAGATATAATTAAGGCTACTATTTAGTTGACCTTAAAACAAGGACTTGCCAGCTGGCATGGGTCAGTAGTTGACTGTTGACCTATGAACCAGGAAGTCACCATTCCTTTCCTGATCAGGGTTGTGGGCTTGATCCCCAATAGAGGATGATTCTCTCTCATCATTGTTGTCTCTATATCTTTCTCCCTCTCCACACCTCTCTGAAATCAATACAAATATTTTTTTTTAAAAAAGGAGTGCCAAAAAGTGAAAACAAAGAATATGGAGATGATGTTATTAAAGAATCAAATTATAAAGTTTCCCAGAATTGAAAAGCATAAATTATTACTGTGAGGGGTGGGCCCCAGGCAAGACACCTTGAGCATTCTCTAAATCTTTGTGCTGGCTGAATTCAAGGTGCTTCAAAAAACCAGGTCTTGGGAAAACATATTCACCAATGAGGCTGGATATGTTATCAGCTTGGTTTAACTTTGCCTCAGGTGTCCAGGAGAGGGCCTTGATATGTAAATGCAGGTTTGCCCCTGGAATGGGGAGTGGGGTGATGAGTAAGGCCTGGGCTCACTGAAACTCCTTTGATCCTAATGTTGGAGAAACCCCTTTGTATTGTGGAATATAAATAAACGCAGCTTCCTGGGCTCAGTGTGGCTGTGTCTCCACGAGAGGGAGGACAGATGCCCACCTGGCCCCAGCCTTTTACTATTTCTGTGTCTTCCTCTTTTATTCTTCATTTTTCTTAATCCTCATCTCCTCCACTCAGAAACTGAACCCAGTCTCTCTCCACACTGGATGTGGGAGAGAGAGAAGAAACAACACCCTCAATAATTACCTTAAAATTGCCCATCAAATTTCCCAGGGCAAAACTTATACCAAGGGATTAACAGGGATAAAGAAATCTTGGAAGCTCCTAGAGAGAGTTAATGAGCAAATTCATAAAGGATCACAAGTCAGAATGGTATCAAATTTCTTAAAAGCAACACTGTAGGCTAGAAGACAGGAAAGCAATGTCTTTAAATTTCCAGAGGGGATTTATATTCATCTTAGAATTCAATATCTAGCCAAGTGCTAGGTTAGGATTTTGAAAATGTCTTTAGATTATCTAAAACTCAAGTTATATGTTGCACACATTCTATTTTAGAAAGCTAATAAAGGATGTTCTTTAGCAAAATGAGGCAGTAAAAAGAGAGAGAGAGAGAGAGAGGGAGAGAGAGAGAGAGAGAGAGAGAGAGAGAGAGAGAAAGAGAGAGAGAGAGAAAGAAAGATCCAAAAATACAAGATCTAGCACAATGAAGAGGCAATAGAAACACCAATCATAATACACCAAATAAACCAAGAGATCAACCGACACTAATTAGAGCCGCAGGATAGAGCAACAAAAATTAAAATAAAAGGTATCACTCTATATCCAGCTTTACACTGCCAAAAATGAGAGAGCTAGAACATTTTAAGAACTAACTGATCAGGACGTGTGGTAAAGGTAAGGTAGGCTAGAAAGCAATCTTCTGGGACTACTTACCCAAGTTAAAATGCAAAGGAATTCAGTTCCCAAATATATGACAAAGAAAACCTCACACAGGTCCAAGAGAACCTGAAGAATTTATGGAGAATTAAGGTACTAAAGTCAACCTGAATTTCCAACAGTTGGGGAGGGCACAGGTCAAATGGCATGTTGGATAGAAGTCAAAAAGTACTACGTAGTAAATAAACAGACACATATGAATATAGATGCACGCATAGAAATTTAGATGAATCTTTTAAAATGTTCAATAAAAAAGTAAGAAAAAAAGTTTATGTATCATTTACATAAAAGGCCTTTACATTTTTACATTCACTCTCCTCCTTTGAAAAGTTTTCTGTACTCGGCTTCCTGGGTACAACAGTTATGTGCCTTTCGAAACTCCACATTCTTGGCCACTTTCTTCCTAGTTCTCTGTGCTTTTCTTTTCTCATCTCCCCAGTCCTTTTAGGTTAGAGTACCCCCAAAACATTGTTTTAAATCCCACATATGGCCGAGACCGGTTTGGCTCAGTGGATAGAGTGTCGGACTGTGGACTGAAGAGTCCCAGGTTCGATTCCGGTCAAGGGCCTGTACCTTGGCTGCAGGCACATCCCTATTAGGGGGCGTGCAAGAGGCAGCTGATTGATGTCTCTCTCTCATTGATGTTTCTGACTTTGTATCCCTCTCCCTTCTGCTCTGTAAAAACTCAATAAAATATATTAAAAAAATAAAATAAATAAATCCCACATATGATTCTGATAATCACCACACTGTATATCCATCTAAGACTTCCTTTCTAACCCTAGCTAGTTTGGCTCAGTGGATAGAGTGTCGCCCTGTGGCAGGATGAAGAGTCCTGGGCTCAATTCCAGGTTGCTAGAGCCTCAGTAGGGGACATGCAGGAGGCAGCTTACCAATGATTCTCTCTCATCATTGATGTTTTTCTCTCTCTCCCTCTCCCTTCTTGTCTGAAATCAATAATATTATATATATATATATATATATATATATATATATATTAAAGCTCACACTAGAAAAATATATTGCCATAAAAAGTGTGTTAATTGGATCAGAGAATGGTGAAAATTGTCCAGGTTTGAGGACTAGGAGAGAGTATGGTGCAAGAATGTGGGATGAGTATGTGAGAGACGCTGATCAAGAGGAGCTTGAGTTACATACCAATGCCCTGAGTGGGAGGGGGAAGGGAGTGATGCCACTTAAGAGCTGATAGACTGAGGGAAGAGGAAATGGATATAAAACAATAACTCTGGGAAGCTGGCCATTAGGTGTAGTACTAAAAGGAGGAAGAGTCAAAGAGCTAGAGATTTTGTTCAGAGATTAGTAAATACAGTATATGCCTCTTGCCATTAAATTGCAATTTGTGGCATAAAATAACCAAGAAGTGATGCCCACCTTTGTGTACTAACATCAGAATAATACTACTGAAATGGCCTGCCAGCATTTGTTAGATCTAAGACTGGCACTCTAGTACAGAAACAAAGTAGCCAGGAGACCAAGAAAAGACAGTAATTTTGCAGACAATGTCCACCTCTTCAGTTCCACTGTGTTGCCATGATATTCTTGGCTCCTAGGTGTTTGTTATTTCTTAAGTGGAAACACAACTGGAAAATTGTCATCTGACTTTACCAAGAGTCTCCCTCTTGAAGAAGTGATAAAACTTTTCCCACTGGAGTCAAACTAGAAGTTAATCAATCAAATTAGAAGCAGGACAAATTGTCTAACATTTAACCTCGTATTTCCCTTTAGTTAAAGTACCAAAACAACACATAACAAGATTATGGAAAGCCCTTTTTGTATAGTCGATTGAAAATGATTTATTTCTGATCATACTAATGAAATATGGCAAGAGATGTGAGGTGTTTTGATATTTTTGGAAATGTACCTTCTACTTTTTCTTTGCTTCTTAAGAAAAGAATATTGTCAAGCTTTTATTTCAGAAATGTGGCACTGCCTAACCAAAAAATAAATAAATAAATAAATAATAAATTATGAGATTTCAAGAATGAGGCAATTCTCATGTGACATCACAATTCAGGAAAGGTGGTAGGAGGTGCTGGGAAGAGAGCAACAAAGCTTGAGGCCAAGCTTTATTACTAGATATTAATATCAAAGTCCTCTATGAAGATAAAGTCAGGATAAAACACTGGGATGATATGGCTCTCAAAGAAACAGAGGAATGAGGGCAAAGAGTAAAGTCCAGCAATGACTGAATTAGCTAAACATAGGGGTGGACTCCTGATAAGTGGAGTTGGGAAAAGGAGGAGCGAGGCAAGTGCTACCTGAGGCGGAGAGGAGACTCAGGGTAGAGGAGAGTGCGTGTTTTAACAAGGGAAGGTGAGGAGAAAGAAGAAATAATGCTGAGGGATGTACCTTGCTCATCTAGTTGTCTGAGCCCAAGCTTCAGGCCTAATCCAAGAGTCACAACCACCAGCAAAGCAAGAAGAACCTATTACAAAAAAATGAAAGGTGACCTTTACAATTTAAAAACATATATGCAAAGATTCCGATAACTGCTTCCCTCGGTGAATTTTAAGGGCAGACAGTGTTCTGATTATACATGAGACCAGCTCCAACCCTGACGGAGGTACGTCATTTTATTTAAAGTGTGATAATGAGAAAAGTTTGGGGAGAATTTTAAAATGCCATTTTTTTTTACAGATCTTTAAATGTAAGTACATTTGTTTCAGTTGTCTTCATCCCAAATTGAGTGAAATGCATGAAACCAAAGGAGCCATTTATCTTTGCCCATTTTTCTTTCTTAACTAGATACCTAATTGAAGACCATTTATCTAAAAACCTTCCAAAACTGTGAAATTGTTAACTACCTCATTCCTATGTGCAGGTCTTTCCCCCACTCTGTCCATCAGAGGACAATGAGAATATTTAACACATGTAAAAATACAGTGTCCAAATAATTAGCTGGCATGCAATCTGCTTTCATCTTCAGCTCAAACAAAAATGATTTATGGTAACTTGGAAGATGTGTGACCAAAGATTGTATGTACCATTCATTATCACTACTGCTGACAAAGTTCTTCAATGTGGTAGACTTTATGCTATGACTAGAGTTAAACTGTTAAATAATTAAAGATAATTATATGATTCCCACTCCTTTTTTTCCCCATCCACTAAGTCTAATGGTTAGCATGCTGGATGATAGAGCCTGAATAATGTATCCTATATAATAAAAGGCTAATATGCAAATTGACCAAACAGTGGAATGACCAGTCACTATTACGTATACTGATCACAAGGAGAGCACCACTCAGCCAAAAGCCGGCAAGCAGAGTGGCAGTGGTGGGAGCCTCTCCTGCCTCCATGGCAGTTGGACATCCCCCCAAAGACTCCTGGACTGTGAGAGGGCACAAGCCATGCTGAGAGACACCTCTCCCCAACCCCCAGAGTGTATGAATTATTTGCACCAGACCTCTAGTATCACCATAAAGACTGAATACAACAGATGCACAGAACACATAGGAAAGTCTTTTACTATACAATACACTTTTTAAAAAAATCATTTTTATGAAAATAAACACACATATCCAAATTTTCTTAGTTAGTGAAGATTTATATAAACCATTGGGTTTTTCTCCTGTGATACCATAATACCCTTGCATGATATTATTCTACAATGTCATTATAATTTTTGATATGTGACAGCAGCATATTGTACAACTATCCCAAAGAAACTTACAAACTAATTCTTTGAATGTTTGGCAGCAATTTTAAAAAGGATAGGAAAGGAATTAATCCCTTTCAGAAGGAATTAAGGCACTGGGAAGGCACTTGAACATTCTATATTGGCCCCTCTTGCCCTTTTTGCCAAAAGGAACTTTCTTCTTTTTTTAAAAAATATATTTTATTGATTTTTCACAGAGAGGAAGGGAGAGAGATAGAAAGTCAGAAACATCAATGAGAGAGAAACATCGATCAGCTGCCTCTTGCCACAGTACATGCCCTTGACAGGAATTGAACCTGGGACTTTTCAGTCTGCAGGCCGATGCTCTATCCACTGAGCCACACTGGTTTCAGCAGGGATCCTCTTCTTACAACCCAAGTGTGCACAGCTGTTGCCTGAGCTTTCAGTTCAAGCTGAGGTTGAAGCATCTGGGCGGCTGGCACCATGGATCTGTCTCTCGCCCAATGGTGTGAGCTGGTCCCTCTCTGGAGAAAAAACCTGGGTCCCCAGAGGTATGTGATCAGTACCCGGACCCCGCCAGCAGGCGAGGGGACCCCAAGGCAGGTGCTGGGAGTGGAGGCCATGGGGGCATAGACTACAAAGGAAACAGAACTAAACCTCACCTCACCCTGCTTGGCCCCAGAGGATGTCTGGTTAGCCAGAGATGGGTAAGATTCCTCAGGGAAGGAACAACCTAAGACAGGCACAGTTGCAGAGATGCCAACAGGAGAGAACTAAAAGAGGTGGGGCACAGACTCTCACCCACTAACCTTGCAGGGGCCTGCATTCTCACCCCTTCTGAGGGAGGTCTCCTGCCCCCATGGCTGACACACCTCCAATGCACAGATCAAATCGGGACCCAGGTTGCAGACAGAGACTCAGCCTGCAACAGCTGCTCTATATCTAAATCCAGTCTAGTACCAGGGATGTTCAGGGTCTACTCAAGAATGCAAATAATCCTTTTCACTAATATTTACAGGGTAAACTAAGATTTTTGCTTGAGTATTAAAATTAACAGTAAAATAGTAATCAAGTTTTCAGTTTAATTTAAATTGGCCAAGTGAAATAAGTGAATACTCAAGAAAATTTAAGTGTACTGGACAAAAAGCTGTTCCTAAAACATTAACTAAAATATCTATTAGTAGTTCATCTCACTGTAAAATTGCCTAACATCCCAAGATCCTAAAGCAGTCATATTTGTGTGCAAAAATTAAAATTTAAAATTACCAAGACTGCAATCTAAAATTTCCAAAAGCCCCCATTAATCAAAAAAAGGGGGGGGGGGAATAGTGCAGTAATATCATGTAAGGAAAAATATCCTGTAAAGTAAAATACATCTAGAAAATTCGTACTCCAGAAAAGTAACTTCCATTTGTAATGCCAACAGCAGGACACCCATGAAAAACACACATGGTGTCAAAATAAGCCAAAGGAAAATCATTTGGGCAAAAATAAAAAGAATCCCAAGTCTAATTTGCAGAGGATCCTTTTGTTAACTTTTGGTTGAGAATGTGTTTATGTGTTTTCAGAGAACAACTCCAAGGCCATGTGGGTTCCTGCGACAGTGAGGATCTGACGGGTCTGTTCAAGCCACAAGGATGGTCCAGAGTTGGGGGACACTGATGACACCTTGCCATGCTAGCAGTCGGCAGCTGTGCATTGCTGCAGGTGGCCCAGGACCAAATCAGAGAGGCTGGAACTTTCATTGCCACCATGTGTCCACCATCTGGATACCATTGCTGACATATACACATAAAGAACTATTTGACATTGAAACTGGACTCAGAATAGTTGGACATTGAAACTGAGACTCAAACATTTTTTGTTCTTATTATTTCTAGTATGCAGATGCAAGATATTTTTGAAGAAAAGAAACAGGAGAGAGTGATTGTTATAGAGGCAGGGAGGCATTGAACAGGCTGTCAAGCTACAGGGGGAAGGCTGAGGAGGGGGGGGGGGGGCGGTGCCGTGGGAGATCAACCGAAGGACTTGTATGCATGCATGTGAGCATAACCAGTGGATGCAAGACACTGGGGCGGGGGGGGGGGGGGGGGAGCGGGGGGGGACATGTGCTGGGGGTTAGGGGAGGCTGGGGGGAGGACAATGGAGGGAAAAGGATAACATATGTACTACTATTAAATCTAAGGTATAATGCCCAAATAAATAAATAAAATATATATATAAAAAAATAAACTATTGGGTTTTTATTTTTGGTTTGAATTCTGAAAATCAACTGAAAAATTAATATATATAACATTTACAATAGAAGTGAATTCAACAATCAGAAAAATGTTATGGAGCCGAGACCGGTTTGACTCAGTGGACAGAGTGTCGGACTGCGGATTGAAAGGTCCCGGGTTCGATTCCGGTCAAGGGCATGTACCTTGGCTGAGGGCACATCCCCAGTAGGGAGCATGCAAGAGGCAGCTGATCGATGTTTCTCTTTCATCGATATTCTGGCTTTCTATCCCTCTCCTTTCCTCTCTGTAAAAAATCAATAAAACATATTTTTTTAAAAAAAGAAAAATGTTATGAAAACAATTCTCATATGAAGTTCCAAGTTCATCCAAGGGTCAGTAACCTTACAACAGGTGTTTTTTCAGTGCAGAAAATGGAGAGGAAAAGGTGAACAGAAACAGTCATTAAATATCATTAGCATCCAAACTAGTTTGACTCAGTAGATAGAGCATCAGCCTGGGGACTGAAGGGTCCCAGGTTTGATTCTGGTCAAAGGCACATGCTTGGGTTGTGGGCTCAATCCCCAGTGAGGAGTGTGCAGGAGGCAGCTGATCAATGATTCTCTTTCATCATTGATGTTTCTATCTCTCCACCTCTCTTTACATATATACACACACACACACACACACACACACACACACACACACACACACACACTAAGGCCCAGTGCACATATTCGTGCATGGGTGGAGTCCCTCTCAGTGACCAGCAGAGATAGAGCTAAAACCTGCAGTCCAACATTGCCTGCGGCTCCTACTTGCCACTCTCATTCATCCTGGCTCCACTGTGCCTGCCGCAGGCTCGCACCCAATCAGTCCCAATCTGGAGAGATTCATCCTGCTGCAGCAGTGCTCACCAGCCATGACCCCTGCGTCAGATGCCCTCCCAAGGGGAGTGGCCTGGGGATTGGGCTGAAACTGTCTCTCCAACATTCCTGGAGGGATCCTAGGCTAAGGGATCCCACTGGTGCGCGATCAGACTGGGGAGGGGCCATGGGAGGGCTCCAGAGCATGTCTAGCCCATCTTGCTCAGTCCCGAATGGCAGAACCCCAGCAGCAAGCTAACCTACCAGCTGGAGCATCTGCCCCATGGTGGTCAGTGCACGTCATAGCAAGCAGTTGAGCAGCCTCAGCATATCATTAGCATATTACACTTTGATTGGTTGTTCTGCCATTTGGTCTACTTGCGTATTACCCTTTTATTATATAGGATAATTAGCATTTGGTCCCTTATTATGATGCTCAAAGCCATCAGTGACCAAGGCAATGAGGAATTCTACAAAGAAACAAAACATTGGGAAACTTTCCTATGGTAAACCTTATCCATCATAGACTTATAAATAACATATTTCTCTGTACATCTTATCTGTAGTCATTGGCAATTCAAACTTCCTGGTATGAACAACACCTAGCTGAATTTGTACGTGCTCTATATATTTATAGCTTGCTCTCTGCATTGTTCTGTAAGCTCCTTGAGAGTAAGGAGATTCATTTTTAATCTCATATAATTATTTACTCTAATTTTATAATTTTGCGTAAGCTTCTTGATATTAAAGTGTGTATATATCTTAAACATCATATGCTATCTACAAAGTGGAGCAGGGACTCCAAAAATTACTGAGAATCGAACATTTGGCTTTAGCTTAGCTGAATAAAGAGTGCTAGACACAGTAGAAACTCTAAAAAACTTTTTATGAAACACATTAAAAGTTGGAAACATTAGGGTACATTTGAAACTGTGATTATAAAGTGCTGAACTTCTATTATATGTACTAATAAACCATTAGAAGAAATGGGGTGTAAATTATACACAATTTTTGTTCCCAAAGAGTTTATAATTTCCTGAATTTATAAGATATGATAAATATAATGAATGGCATAAGATCTAAAAAGAGTTGCTCCAACGTTCCCAGAAAGATAATGAATAAATAAAATACCTTCTTGAGAATTAACTTCATTATAATCCCTGGGTTCAATGCTTATGCACATTGTTTTATTTATTCCTAGGGAATGTGATGACATTAACTAAAGTAAGGAACTTAGGGGAAAACAGCTGCTGGGCAGGTATGGGAAAATTATGCAGTTGGTTTTGGCTTAGGAATGAGGACCCAGAAAGCAGGCAGTTGAAACTGTGTGGCAGAAACTCAGGGAGAGATCAGAGCTAGAGCCTTACTTGGAATTTTGTTGAGAATATGACTCTTAAAAGAATGAAAGGTGAAATTGTCTAATGATCTTTAGATAGGATTCGACTGTTTACGTTGAGAAGAGGTCAATCAAGAATGCTGATAAGAAGAAAGGTCAATAAAATGGGAATTTTAATGCCATCATGGAAGCAAAAGGAAAGAATAATTCAAAATAAGAAAACAATCTCCCCTTGTTGGTTTAGTTAAAGGATAGAGCTTTGGCCTGCTAAGGAAACAATCTCCCCTAGCTGAAGGGTCGCAGGTTCGATTCTGGTCAAGACCACATGCCAAGGGGGTGGGCTGGATCCCCAGGAGGGGGCGTGCAGGAGGCAGAGGATCAATGATTCCCTCGCATCATCATTGATGTTCCTATCTCTCCCTCTTCCTTCCTCTCTGAGATCAATAAAAATATAGATTTAAAACAAAAGAAAACACTCAGCAATGTTTATGTACTGTTGTTATAAAGATGAAAGAGCAGGACAAGGAGGACTGACTTTGGAGGGATAACTTCAGTACAGAAAAAGCAAAACTAGAGAACAGGGGATGATTGAGCTGTGAGAAAATCAAGGCAATAAAATAGAGAGAACTCCCCTTTTCCTGAAAGTTTGATGGAAACAAGGAAAGAAAGTGTAATAAAATCAAGAAAAGCTTTTTCTTTTTTCTTTTTTTCAACAAAGAATATAAGATCCAATAATTTTAACTTCTCACTTTCTGGCCTTAAATTATTCATGCAATAAAAATGTGACTTGGGAAATAATTGTATTCATGCTAAAAGAAATATTGCAAAGATTTCTGCTACAGATCCCCACTTTTTAGGTTGATAA
Organism: Antrozous pallidus; assembly: GCA_027563665.1. Lineage (NCBI taxonomy): Eukaryota > Metazoa > Chordata > Mammalia > Chiroptera > Vespertilionidae > Antrozous > Antrozous pallidus. The sequence continues at coordinate 83,124,989 of CM050517.1, forward strand.
AATATTCATTTGTTGTTGCTCAAATTTTTTTTTGCTTGTTATATATGATTTAAAATATTAATTGCCTTAGAGCTGTTTTAAAACTGAGCACAATTACTTCAAACTTTACATTTAAATAGTAACACAAATAAATAGGGAGTATACATTTAACATTTGACACAAAGTTACAATAAAGTAAAATAAGAAACAAACTGTACTTACAATACAAATTATTTTATATTTCTTAACAGTGCTCTTCTTAACAGTTTCTTCAATTGATAAAGTCAGCGGAGAATCCATACTTTTAGCTGCATAAACCTGTTTTAGCAGAAACAGATTACTCCTCCCTTTCGCTAGTCAGGCCAAGAGAAACTGTAGGAGCTACCAGTGACTGACTTTTAACTGTCTGGGAAGATCTTAGCCTGCTAGTGATTGGACAATCAAGACAGAAGGAAAAAGTTGTGATAACAATAGTGCTGAGATAAGGAAGTTTATTTCCAGTACATTTCAGAAATTCCAGGGAGTTTCAATGTTTACATAAACTTTAAGTCCTAGTTGAAAACTACAACAGTAATAATGTGCTTTAACCAATAGTAGGAATACAACTCTGCCACACCTATGTAAAGTACTTAATATAAGTCTTAACATTTTACAGTGTTCCCAGCTTGGCAGGTTTTATGCACATTATCGCATGTCAAACTTAATATCCCCTACAAACATTGTATCCTTATTTTGTAGATGAATAAAGTAAGGCTCAGGTTATTTAAATTATGTAACTTATATAGCCCAAATCAAATAATTACTGAATGCCAGGAGGGAACTGGAATGCAAATCTTTTAACTCCCCCATATTCAAGTCCATTTCTACTAACCCATTAAATAAGCTACTGTATTATTTCTATAGATAAAAGCATTTATGATGAAAGAAGCTAAATTACTAGCAGCACAGCAAAAGAGAGTTCTAGTACATGGTGGGTGTTAAGTTCTTACAGTTTGAATGACCTGAAGACAGCAATTCTTAAAATGTGATTCCACAAAACATTAGTACTATGAGCTTGTCAAATAGAGCTTGAGAACTCTTGTTCAAAGTGAAGATTAGAAAAATACTGTAGGCTTCAGTACATTCTTTGGAAAACACTATTCTAAACTATTCTGACTCTAAAATGAGTGAAAAAAATTAAGTCTCTATCCTAATATACAATGATGAACAAATCTTAAGGATATTTTTTAAAATCATGTCTAAATTTCTTTACCTGTAATTAGAGTTTTTTTTCTTTTGTTTCTCCCTTAGGGAAAAATCTCCAGCATAGAGCCATGTTTCCTTTTATGACTGTGGATTTGTGCTATTCTTTCCCCCTTCACTTCCTCGTTCCAGAATTCCTCCATTAATTGCACCTACAGTGGAAGCATCTGCACATGTTACCGCAGCAGAAGGAAGTCATTTTAAAACTAGAATATTCCATAAAGATAATCTAATCCCAGGGTCCTGCAAGCTTCTTTCCTTGCACACTTGGGACTACCAGGACTTTAACAATCACAATATTGATCCAGGAACCAAAAGGTCACTGGTTTGATTCCCCATTAGGGCACTTAAAAAAAAAATTCCTCCATATGAAAATCACAAATAAACAAAAACATACTTGAACACCTCTGGCAAGTGGTTCTCTACACTAGATAGATTTTGAAGCACCCAAAGTAGTTTCTTTTTTCTTTTTCCTTTTTAAATAAAATTTTTAAACTCTGAAGTCCAGGCTCCACTTCAATTGAATTAGGGTTTTCTGGAGTTTTGCTTAAGGCAGCAGTATCCTATACAATAGAGGGCTAATATGCAAATTGTCCCCTCTCTTTGGAATTCAACTGGGAGTTTGATCAGGGAGCAGAGTGGCCAGCTAACTACCCATGTGCTCTCCCCACTCCCCTCCCCCATCAGCCCCACTGGATAGACCCCAATCAGGGTGGGCGGGCTGGACCCCACCAGTGCACAAATTTGTGACTGAGCCTCTAGTTTTTTTAAATATTCCTCCAAGTGATTGCATATGTAGTCAGGTCAGTCTGAACACTTTGCTTGCCAACTTTACAGGTAAGAGTAGAGGATCCCAGGGACACTTGCCCACGATCACCTTGATTAGTGGTATCTCAGAAGTGAGATTTCACCAGGTCTTCAGGCTTCCACTTTAGGGTATTCTGTTATTATTATTGCTGTTGTGTCATACTAATTGTTTTAAAGAAAGATCAAGCTTACATTACAAATTGAAAATTAGGAGATTACTAACATTTATGGCTTTTGCTTAGTCATCTGACACATGTCTTCAATTTTTTTTTGGTTTCTGGGTTTTAATTGCCCATTTGCACTTATGACAATCTATCTAGTCTGCCTTGACTCTGGTTTCCAGTGTTCCTACTTTTATCTTCCTTTGTGCAATGGTTTATTTTGTGTGCGGACTTGGCTAGGGTCTAGTAACCAGTCCTTTAATCAAGCACGTATTCTGTAGATGTGATGACATCTATAATAAGTAAAGGCGATTATATCCTCAATAATTTGGATAGGCCTTATCCAATCAGTTGCAGGCATTAACAACAGTAACAGCCCGGCCAGTGTGGCTTTGCGGTTGAGGGCCAACCTATTAAGCAGAAGATCACAGTTCAATTCCCAGTCAGGGCACATATCTGGGTTACCAGCTCAGTCCCCACCAGGGAGCATGCAGGAGACAGACAATCAATGATTCTCTCTCATCATTGATGTTTCTCTCTCTCCCTCTCTGAAATCAATAGAAAACACATTTAACAGGACAATGACGGGTTCACCAGAGAAAAAGAAATTCTGCCCCAAGACTACAGCATTAGCCTGCCAATTTGCCCTGTTCTGTGGGTTTGGGATTTGCCAACCCAGCCACCACCATCAAGTGAACCAATTCTTCTCCCTCTCTTGGTCTCATTTATATCTCAATCTCTGTCCCTATCTCTATCTCTGTCTCTGTCTCTGTCTCTCCTGCTTCTCTTTCTCTGGAAAACTCTGACTAGTATACTCCTTGAATGACTTCTCTCATTTTCCCCTTTTTTTCTTAAGACTTGGCCTCTTTCTGACCTTCCCACCTTATTTGGACTTCCAGGATCTATTCTCTTGGTTTCTCACTGACTTCTTGGTTTTCCACTTCTTGCCTTGATATTTCCAGTGGTTACTTGGATAGCTGGACTCCAGAATGCTTGTTATCTGATATTGTAGCAGCACGCGCAGATGTTGTTGCCACTAAATTCTAGGCCAGCTCTGTTTACTAGGGTACCACTGACTCTGGTTCCATATTTTTATATATAATTTATTACCTCCCACACAGCCAGAACATCTCTCACCTCATTTCATCCCTGAGGACGGACACACACACACACACACTAAATTAGAAAGTCATGGAACCTCTGATAAAGTCTTATCTCTGAGTCATACAAGTTCATTGACTTAATAAGTTCTCCATTTCTAAGGTAATCTCAGATTATCTCTCTTAAAATGGAGAAATACTTGACTTTTTGAGGTATTGATGTGAGTAAATCTCAGAGAACCTACATGCGGTGCAGTAGAGATATTGATATTGCCAGTCTCTAGTCATATTTTCTGTTATGGCAATTCCCCTAACTCAACCCTACCTACCCCCCACCCTCTTTTGAGTCCATCAAGTTTTCGAAATTTATTCCTAATAGATCACCCGAGTGTTGCACACCAGCCAAATCCACACCCTCCATGGAACTTAGACTTTGAAGTAGACTGCCTGTGTCACCTGGATCTGAACCTACACTTTCTAAGTTACTTGAGTCTTGGAAGCCGCACAATTCTTTTTTCCTTAACTTTAGAATAATCTGCACCTTCCAGGTTCTGAAACCTTCACTCTGCATTTTTTTAATGTTTAACGGCCTAGAACACCTGTGCTCTGAAAGACAGCTTCTGTTACCTTACATCCCGTCACCAATCATAAATATTTTTCATATTCTACCACATCCCTGTGTTCACTGAATTCAAGAAACATTTATTTTTTTAAATATATATATATTTTATTGATTTTTTTTTTTTTACAGAGAGGACGGGAGAGGAATAGAGAGTTAGAAACATCAATGAGAAACATTCATCAGCTGCCTCCTGCACACCCCCTATAGGGGATGGGCCCGCAGCCAAGGTACATGCCCTTGACCAGAATCAAACCTGGGACCCTTAAGTCTGCAAACCGACACTCTATCCACTGAGCCAAACCAGTCAGGGCTCAAGAAACATTTCTAAAAGCATTGAAAACTCCCTCACTGCTGTGTGAGAAAAGCCCCAGGGGCCTGCCAACACCTACTTCCTTAAGTCTCATATATCTGCCCTTCTTGGTTCGAGCACTCGAGCTAGATGGGAGTTGGACAAGCCAGACTGGGAAAGTTCAGAGGAACGAGATACACTGAGGGTGGTGGTGGAAGTGAAGGAGAGACTGGGCTCAGGTCCAGCAGCAGGAAGGAGTCCATCAAAGCACAGAGATCTTAAATTACATAGGAGGATTGCGTGGGCAGGAGCCAACTACAAAAAAGGACGCATCATGAGGAAAAGGCAGAAAAAACCTTCAGGGAGATTGATGAACATGGCTTGCAAGCAGAAAGTTAATGAGGTAGGCAGTTGGTATGACAGATGCTAGTCCTTGGCAAGTGGAAATCCAATATTGAAGCTGAATCTAGAACTAGCTGTGTAGGTGGAACTGGTGCAGGGCCTAGAGGCAATGGTATATAAAAAGAGATGAGGCAAGATCTTAGCATGGACTACAGGACGCAAGTTCTTGAAATTGAAATATAAGTAACCCTAGAGTTAATGCTTGGTTGTTAATATCAGTATTTTGTGGTACCTATGTATGTGAAAAAAACATTTTTAAGGTGAGATACATAAAAACTCATTTTTGATCAGCACAGATAATTAACATGGAGACAGGAGCAGTAATTTTGACCCTCAATTAAACTAAATGTTTTTCCCCAAACTTGGGGGGAGGGGAAGATATGTTTGTTATATTTAAAATTTTATCAATAAAAATTTACAAAAACTGTTTTTTCTTATTATATAAATGTTAATGTAAAACAAACAAACAAACAAAAAACACCATTGAAACCTGTAAAGAATTTTTTGAATTTATTTGAGCCAAACTGCCAACACATACTGAGAAGCAGAACCTCAACGAATTGAGATAATGCACCTGAGAATGGCAGGTTACATTTGTGTTTGTACATTGTAGTAAAAGGAAGGACGTAGGTGGATTACATAAAATTCATTGGTGATAGATTAAGGAGGTGGGACAAAGCAAAGGGAGGGGAAACCCCTAGGACTGGATAAAAAGTAAAATGATGGACACATACTTAGTTGGGTGCAGGAACAATTAACATGATAATGAAGGAATTTGTGGTTTCTGTTCTGGCACCCAGCACATTTGGTTGTGCCCTAGAGGTCTGGAAAAAAAGGAAGTTACAAGTTACCCAGACATTTCATTTTCTTATAGATGCAAAAAGACAGATAGGCTCAGTTAAGGTATAGATTGACCTTGTCAGTGAAGATACCGGCCTAGGACATAACTGCCCACCATAACTGCTTTCAGTTAAAGTTGAATTCCAGGCCATCCTTGGTGGTTACTTTAGGTCTCTAAGTTTGCAAGACTGTCATGCAGGCCTTTCCTGAGCTTGTCAGGTTAGCAAGTGGCCTTTTTCATCCATCATCCAATACTTTAGAAATGGTTATTTCCTCCAAGGAAGCCTTGCCCATGAAATAATTATATTTTAGATGTCTTTATTTAATCCAGAGGAACAAATAATAACTGAGTACCATCAAGCCCCAGATTTTATGCCATGTATTTATGGTGGTCAGCAAACACATTAGTTAAGAGAGCCAAATATCAACAGTACAAAGATTGAAATTTCTTTTGAGAGCCAAATTTTTTAAACTTCAACTTTTTCTGCCCTACCCGTTTTGGCTCAATGGATAGAATATCAGCCTGCGGACTGAAGGGTCCCAGGTTCGATTCCAGTCAAGGGCATGTACCTTGGTTGTGGGCACACCCCAGGGGGGGGTGTGTAGGAGGCAGCTGATTGATGTTTCTCTCTCACCAATATTTCCAACTCTATCCCTCACCCTTCCTCTCTATAAAAAAAAAATAAAAATATATATAAACTTAAACTTCTTCTAATGCCACTTCAAAATAAACTCGCCCAGGCCATGGTATTTTGTGGAAGAACCACACTCAAGAGTCCAAAGAGCCTCATGTGGCTCGTGAGCCCCAGTTTGCCGACCACGGTGTTAGGAGATGCAAAAATGTTCAGTTTCTGCCTGACCAGTTTGGCTTGGTGGATAGAGCATCGGCCTATGGACTAAAGGGGCCTGGGTTTGATTGTGGCTGGATCCCCAGTAGGGGGATTGCCTGCAGGGGTGTGCAGCAGGCAGCCAAGCAATGATTCCCTCTCGTTATTCATGTTTCTTTCTCTTCCTCTCTGAAATAAAGAAAAAAATATATATTTTTTAAATGTTCATTTTCTGTACCTACTCTAAACAGCTTTAGTCTGGTAGAAGAAACTGGCATTTTAAACCATAATATCATGTGATTTGGGTGATACTAGTGATATTAATGAAGTACCAGGGGGGTGGCAGAGACAATAATAAACTTTTCTAAGGAGATTCAGACAGGTACTTACAGTGATTTTCTAGGGTTGCCGTAATAAGGTATCCAAGAGTAGGTGGCTTAAATTACACAAATTCATTTTCTTACAGTTCTAGAGGCTAGAAGATCAAGGGTTGGTTTCTTCCAAGGCCTCACAGCTTGATTTGCACCTGGCCATTTTGTTTTCACATGGTTGTCTCTCTCTGTCACAGTCTTCTCTTCTCACAAATACACCAGCCATATTAGATCAGGGTCCACCCTAATGACTTCATTTTAACTTTTTAAAGACTCTATTTCCAAATACAGTCAAATTCTGGGGTGCTGAGGGTTAGGAATTCAACATATGAATTTGGGGGAAACAAGTCAACCCAAAATAGTACCTTAAGAGGTAATTTTTTTTCCCTTTTCCCTTTTAAACGTTCATTGTTTATTACTGTTTTGGCTGCATTCTCTACAATTTCAGCAGTATTTATTTATTTAAATGCTCACCTGGGGATATTTTTCCATTGATTTTTTTAAAGAGAGTGGAAGAGAGAGGGAAAGTCAGAGAGAAATATCAATGTGTAAAAAACATATCAATTGGTTGCCTCCTGCAGGAGACCTGACCAGAGCCCGAGTTGGGTAGGAGTCTGTAACTGAGGTCCATGCCCTTAACTGGAATCGAACCCAGTACCCTTCGGTCCACAGGCCAACAAGATTTTCATTTAATCAATGATTTTATAAGACAACTTCTTATCAGTTCAGAACATATATATCCATAGCGGTGTTTACAATGTGAATATTTATTCATTTATTCATTCATTCATTCCAAATACGTCTACTTATTCTACCATTTTCAGAGGCTACTAAAATGATAACCATAAAATGATTATAGTAAATTGTACTTTATCAAAATGAAAAATTTCTACTAATCAAAGTTATCATTAAAGAAATGAAAAAGCAAGCCCTGACAGGGAGAAAGCATTCCCCATACATATATTTAATACAAGAGGTTTACAGTACTGAATATTATGGATGAAAAGGGGGGTTCTGTGAAAAGAAAGCTCACAGGGTGATCTAATCATAAAGTCCTAACTCGGCATATCATAGTGGGTAGTAATGCCCCAGACAAATAACCTCTTTAGTTAGATGCTTATTGAAAGAACAAAGCAGAACTGGCTGTCCTCCATCTTGCGGAGCTGGTCAGCCTGACCCCCTCCTCCCTGAAGGGAGTGACCACAGGAGCACCAGGAATGTCCTAACTCCCCCAACCACTGACCTTGAGTGGACCAATGAAGTTACGGGAGTGGCTTAGGTCCTGATAAGGTCACATCACAAAGATGCTCCCCCTGCGTTGCTACTGACCGACCATTCAGGGGATAGCAGGGGACGGCTTTGATCTTAGAATATGAAACCCTAACCAAAGTGACCAATCTCTGTAACTCACGCCCCTCTCCTAGGCCCACCCCAATGACCAGTCCTTATAACCTTTGTCTCCCCAAGCTCTCACACTTGCTGGTATCACCGCTATGCCGGTACGGGGGCTGTGAGAGCCGAGCTCCGGCTCAAATAAAGACTCTTTTGCTTTTGCATCGGACGGCTCTTTGGTGGTCTCTGGGGATCTTGAAATCTGGGCATAACACTTATCTTTGCCTCAAGCAAGCCCTGACCATTCCTTCTGTGCATCTAGATTAACACACCTTGGAAATACCTCTTTTCAGACCTTACTTCTAATATATGACCATCAATGCTGACCCGTCCTTCTAAAGCATGAACTCTCTCCAGAGAGCACATCATCTTAACTATTCTGTAACCAGATTCCCCAGCCTTGCTTTCTCCCACCTTCTGGTAATCTTTCATACCTTCCCTCCTTCATTTCTTTTTAAATTTATTTTTATTGTTAAAAATGTTACAGATGTGCCCCTTTTTTCCCCACTGACCCCTTCCACCCTGATTCCTGCTTAATTTCAGATGCATAAAAGAAACTGTAAACTGCTACTATTTGAAACATTTTTAAAAAATATATTTTTATTAATTTCAGAGAGAAAGAGAGAAGGAGAGAGATTGATATGTCAATGAAGAGAATCATTGAATGGCTGCCTCCTGCACGCCCCCTACTGGCATCAAGCCCACAACCTGGGTATGTGCCCTTGACCAGAATTGACCCCAGACCCTTCAGTCCATAGGCTGATGTTCTATCCACTAAGCCAAATCAGTTAGGGCTCTCTGAAACATTTATTTCTGTTTGGATCTTGTATATTCTGTGTCACTCGAATAAATTTTTATAAAAACTCTACAAAAAATAATAAAAGGACTGAAACAAATAAAAACTTAGATTTGAACATACTTGTGTGGACAATATGTAAGTACTAGAGGCCTGGTGCATGAAATTTGTGAACTTGGGGTGGGGGAGTGGGGCCTCTCAGCCCAGCCTGTGCCCTCTCACAGTCTAGGAGCCTTTGGGAGAACAGGCCTAAGCCATCAGTCGAACATCCTTAGCACTGTTGTGGAGGCGGAAGAGGCTCCCACCACCGCTGCTGCACTCACCAGCCATGAGCCCAGCTTCTGGCTGAGCAGTGCTCCCCCTGTGGGAGCGCACTGATTACCAGGGGGCAGCTCCTGGTTGAGCATCTGCCCCCAGGTGGTCAGTGCACATCATAGCAATCAATCGTTCCACCATTCAGTCGATTTGCATTTTAGCCTTTTATTATATAGGATTCCTACAAACAAAAAAGAGCATAAGAAACCACCTGATTAGCATGACTAATAGTGAGCAAAAGACTTGAACAGGCTTTTCACAAAAGGTATCTGAATAGCTTACAAGGTATATATCTAAAAATATCAACATCATTAGTCACTAGGGAAATGTACATCCAGTAGAAAGGCTAAAGTGTAAAGAGTGACACCTGGCGTTGACAGGAGCAATTGGATGTGGAACCCTAACATGATGTGGAACAATTGGAATGCTCACACATTAGTAGCATTAGAATGTAAAAATGCTAACACTACTTTGAAAAACTGTTTGACAATTTCTTAAAAAGTTAAACATATACTTATCATTTGACCCAAAAATTCTGCTTCTAGGTGTTTACCCAACAGAAAAGAGAACATGTCCACAGAAGACGTGGTTGAGAATATTCACAACAACTTTACTCAAAGTAGTTACAAACTGAAGAAAAAATAAATATCCACTGTGAACAAAAGTCCGGGGCTATATTTGAAACACAAAGTAGCCCGGCCAGCACAGCTCAGCGGCTGAGTATTGTCCCATGAGCCAGGAGACCATGGCTCCATTCTCAGTCAGGGCACATGTCCAGATTGCAGGATCAATCCGGGGTGTGTGTGTGTGTGTGTGTGTGTGTACAAAAGGCAGCCAATCAATGATTCCCTCATCATTAATGTTTCTACCTATCTATCTCTCTCCCTTTTCCTTCCTTTCTGAAATTATTTTTTTTTAATTAAAGAGAGTTTATTCAGATAATGATTTGCCCTTAGTGCAAACCAAGAATACATTCCAAAATGGAGGGGATAGGACCGGGTTTACAAAGGCAAAAGTTTAAAGGAGTTGTTGATCAGAGATGGATTTCTAGGGTTAACAAGACCATGAACTAACATGATTTGTTTTCTGATTAGTGGGGGCAACTGAAATTTCAATGGTTGGCTGACTCAATGATCAAGCAAGTGGGGTTGGGAGGTGAAAATAATGGGTAATATAAATGAGCAAATATCAGGTCCTAATTAGCCCTGGCCTACAGAATAAAAAGTGTGGAGACCCCTGGGAGGTCAGCCTCCCCAGGGCTCTGCCCAGCTGGCCTAAGAAACATAGGCCTCTGCCCCTGATGCACTGCCCTTTCCACTGCACTGGACAGAAAGCCGGCCTTGACTCTGCACTTGCTTATCCTGCAGCTGTCCAGCTTTCCGGAGTCCTGTGGACAATGGCTGAGGAGACACGCCTTGCAGGAAATATTTAGTATACACAATTAAAGATAAATGTTTAAAAAGTAAAAAATAAATAAAATTTAAAAGGCCGTTTTTGTCTTTTAAAAATCTTTATTGCTTGTTGTTGTTTTAAATGATTCTTTATTTTGGAAGTATTACCTATGTCCCCTTCTCCTCCCCCATTGACTCCTCTGGCCCTCCCCCACCCCCCAAGCCATTACACCCTATTGTCTGTGTCCATGGGTTATGGGTCAGCTCCCACTCACCCTCCCGAAGGCTGTCTTTGATCACCCAGTTATGGAACAAGGATAATAATTTCACAAGGATGGGAGGATGCCCGCTTGTCACACAGCACCATCAGCCTGAGGGGTGATTGCTCCTTCTGCAGGCAGTTGCGGAGCCCGCACCGGCACAGTAGGGCTCTCTGAGCAATCCCGCTCCAGCCGGGAGGGGGCGGCCTCGGCCCACAACACCTTGGACTGACTTAGGTTCGAGGCTCCACTGGGGGGCGCTGGGGTCTAACTCGCGAGCCGCCCTTCCCCTCCGGCGGAACCATCTGCGGGCTCCCTGGTTTCTGGGCGACTGGTGATCAGGGAACACCAGGCACCTCCCGGCGCTTCCGTCCAGGCCCCGGTGGTTCGCTGGACCCAGGGGATTCCGCCGGGCCCGGCAGTGGGAAGCGCCCGTGTCTCCCCGCGGGTTCCCGCGGCGTCTGCGCCCCTCTGCGGGCCCGTGGCCGGAGCTCGGCCGCATCCCGGGCCGCGAGCGGGAGGCGGGGCGATGGTGCAGATGGAGACGCAGCTCCAGAGCATTTTCGAGGAGGTGGTGGTGAGTGAAGGGCCAGGCGTCCGGGGCGATGGCGGGGCCAGGCGGGGCCCGGGGCGGCGGGGCCCGGAACCGGCCCCAGCAACCTCTCCCGCACGCTCCTTTGCTGTGAGGCCGTGTTTTGTGCAGAGTCGGCGATTCTCACACTGCTGTGCAGTCCTAGGTCCTCCCCCAGCCTCGGCCTACCCTGCCACCCCCCACCCCCAGACCCGGGTCTCCATCCCCCCCAGCCCTGGGTTCTCCCCTCCCAGCCCCGGGTCCTCCCCTCCCAGCCCCGGGTCCTCCCCTCCCAGCCCCGGGTCCTCCCCTCCCAGCCCCGGGTCCTCCTCTCACACTCCGGGTCCTCCTCTCCCAGCCCCGGATCCTCCACCAGCCCCGGATCCTCCTCTCACAGCTCCGGGTCCTCCACTCCCAGGCCCGGGTCCTCCCCCAGTCCCGGGTCCTCCCCCAGCCCTGGGTCCACCTCCCCCAGCCCCGGGTCCTCCCGCAGCCCCAGGTCCTTCCCCAGTCCCCGGCACCCACTGGTGGCTCTGCCGGTGGCCGAGGAGGACTTGCCCCGGGTTACACTGGAATTGTTGGTTCTAGGAGGCCCCGCCTTTTCATTCTTTTAAATTTAATTCATACTGTTTTATTTAGTTTGTTTGTTTGTTTTACAGAAAACAGAAATTATAGAAGAGGCTTTCCCTGGGTGAGTATATGCATGGCAGATTTTTGTGTTTCTATGTGGCCGTATCTTTGTAAGATTTGCTAGTTTTCTCCGTGGAGGTTTATAAGACCCACTGTTCTAGTGAAATTATCTATCTGCTGAATGACCTTTTTCAAACTGGTGGTCAGTAATGTGGTTTTTGTTTCTAGGATGTTTATGGACACTCCTGAAGATGAAAAAACGAAACTAATTAGCTGTTTGGGGGCCTTCAGACAGTTTTGGGGTGGTCTTCCTCCGGTGAGTACTGCATTCATTTTATTTTTAATACATTCAGCTGATGGGTTTTGACCCCTTCTTCTTCTTCTTCTTCTTCTTATTATTATTATTTTTTACATTTATTTTGATGTTGCTGTTGGGGTTTTTCCCGGAAGGGAGAGATAAACATTGTCAACAACTTTGATTTGTCCGTTCTGGTTTCCATTCGTTCCAGTTTGCACTCTTGCAGTGGAGAAGCTGTATATTGAGAAGCCAAGTTGATAGCACAGCTTGAGATGTTCAAAACCTCCCTGTGTTAGACTGTATAACACCATTTTCTCCCTATTCTGATTTACTTGGTGCCTTTGAAAACAGCTGTCTTAGGGATTATAAAGAATAAAAATTTCATTCATTTTCTCAACAAAAGAATTGGTACAATGTAATGAAGCTACTATTATATTAAAGATACAGAAATGCCACAGTAAGGATGAATGCTTTTATAATCTTCTATACCAGTGGTCGGCAAACTCATTAGTCAACAGAGCCAAATATCAACAGTACAACGATTGAAATTTCTTTGGAGAGCCAAATTTTTTAAACTTCTTCTAATGCCACTTCTTCAAAATAGTCTCGCCCAGGCCGTGGTAATTTGTGGAAAAGCCACACTCAAGGAGCCAAAGAGCCGCAGTTTGCCGACCACAGCTCTATACTAATAAAAGGGTAATATGCTACCGGGAGACCTTCTGGACTTCCTTTCAGATGAAGCATGGTGGTGGGGGCGAGGCAGAGGTGATTAGGGACCATTAGGTCAGGAGGGGAGGGCAGTTGGGAGCAAGCAGGCTAGCAGTTAGGGGCAAGCAGGCAGGTGGGGGAGTGACTTAGGGGCAAGCAGGCTGGCAGCGAGGGGCAGTCGAGGGCAAGCAGGCTGGCAGGGAGGGGCAGTTGAGGGCAACCAGGCTAGCAGGGGCAAGCAGTCGGGGGGGGGGGGTAGGGGGAAAGGAAGCCGGCCGGGGGGGTGGGCAATTGGGGGCAAGAAGGCCAGTAGGCAGAGTGGGTAGGGGCGAGCAGGCAGGCAGGCAGGTGAGTGGTTAGGAGCCAGCAGTCCTGTATTGCAAGAGGGATGTCTGACAGTCGGACATCCCCCAAGGGGTCCCAGATTGGAGAGGGTGCAGCCTGGGCTGAGGGACACACCCTCCCCCATGCATGATTTTTATATATTTTTATTGATTTTTTTACAGAGAGGAATAGAGTTAGAAACATCTTTGAGAGAGAAACATCGATCAGCTGCCTCTTGCATACTTCTTACTGGAGATGTGCCCACTACCAAGGTACATGCCCTTGACCAGAATCGAACCCAGGAACTTTCAGTCCGCAGGCCGACGCTCTATCCACTGAGCCAAACCAATTAGCGTCTCTGTGTACAATTTTTGTGCACCGGGCCACTAATAAGGATATAAGGATATAAGAAAAGTGAGGAGCCCTAGCTGGTTTGGCTCAGTGGATAGAGCGTCAGCCTATGGACTGAAGGGTTCTGGGTCCGATTCCAGTCAAGAGCACATGCCTGGTTGTGGGCTTGATCCCCAGTAGGAACTTGTAGGAGACAGCCGATCAATGATTCTCTCTCTCTCTTTCCCTCTCCCTTCCTCTCTGAAATCAACAAAGATATATTTTGAAAAAGGAAAAGTGAGGAAAAGAATAGTAACACTTAGTGACAAAGAACAGTCACCAGAAAATGTATCCCTAAAAAAGGCAAACTATGTGACCCTTTAAGAGTGTGCTCAGTAGTGCCTTTTCTCATAGTTCCTTACAGGCGGGGAACTGTTTGCCGCGGAGGTGCTGGTGGTTAGAACTTGTACTCTGACAAGTTCTAACTTGTGGACCACATAGTGGCCATACATTCCTTTTTTTAAAGTGTTGTCTCTGCAACCAGTATGTGTCCTTCTAGAAGTGTTATGTGCATGTAGAATTATTCTTGCAGAATGGTCATATACTATGTACACTGTTCATTCCCACCTTGCTTCCCCCCTCCCCCCCTAAAAATTCTGCTTAAGAAAGTAATTCTACAGCAATTCACTAAAAGTTAAATTTTCTGCCCTCCTTTCTTGCAGCATAATATTATATGTTATGGCTGTACCTTCCTTTATTTAACCAGTCTCCTACTAACTGACATTGAAGTTGCTTCTTCTCTTTCCTATCATAATGCAAAATGAATAATATTATTTACAGATGCAAGACACATTCTTGGAAGTACAAATGCCTAGTCAGAGGGTATGTTTATTGTATGAGGTTAAGGTATGGCCCTGGTCTTCAAGAAGATGATATTGTACGGGGAGCCAGGAAGAAAATAGATATTTCTAAATCAGCGTGATATGTTCAACAACAGAAGTATGAATGCGGGGCAGGGGTAGTGCAGAGGAATAGGACATAGGCAATTCTTGAGGACATCTTAGAAGACAGACTTTGATATGGCTCTGCATTTCTGTATCAGATGTCCAGAAATTTGCTATGTCATTGGATTCATTTTTTGGCTCTTAGGCATTAGATTTACACTAAATTTCATGAAGCTGATATATTAACTCATAATGAATGCCCTCAAACCTCCCCCCGCCCCCCAGAGACAGGAATATTTCTATTTGCCATTAAATAGGTTACTACTTATTATCTATTTTAGAGTTTTCTATTGACCACAAATATGTTAATAATATCTTACTCCTTTTAGAGATCCCATGAAATTAAAATGATGGGAATTTTAATATACCGTATATAATTGTAAGGTTTTATGCTTAATATTAATATAACTGAAATGCTAAGTCTGAATTTTTTAAATTGTCTTTATCAATGAATGTTTATAGTAGAGTATCTCGTTCATAGTCTTGATATGCAGTACTCCCAGGTGTGTAGTATTAGCTGTTTGTTAGTTACAAGATATAACTTTAGACTTAAAATATCATTTTCTAATTTTCCAGGAATCTCATATACAGTGCATCCAGTGGATTGTTAAATTCATTCATGGCCAGCATAGTCCTAAAAGAATTTCTTTTCTTTATGACTGCTTAGCAATGGCAGTTGAGACTGGCCTTCTTCCACCCAGGTATGTTTATTGGTGGGTGTAAGCAATCCAAAGAATTATAATTGGAAACTGATCGAGACTGTTGTTGTAAAAGGATAAGGAAATGAAGAAGGAAATTAGGTTCAATAAGCAATCCTTAAACCCTGTCTGGGTAGCTCAGTTGGTTAAAGCATTGTCTCACTATGCCAGGGTTGTGGGTTCAATCCCCCATCAGGGCACATAATAAGAATCTACCAGTAAATATATAAATAAGTGGAACAACAAATTGATGTTTCTCCCACTCTCTCCCTTCCTCTCTAAAATCAATAAATAAAAAGAACAAAAACGAACAGTACTTCATAATACCTCAGGTTTTAGTTTCTAATATACAGAATTCTTTTTAAAAAATGTGATTGATTTTTTTCTTTTTTTTTTTTTTAGAGAGAGAGAAAAACACACACAAGTGTGTTGTTCCACTTATTTATGCATTCATTTGTTGATTGTTGCATGTATCCTGACCGGGAATCGAACTAGCAATCTTGGCATAATGGGATGACATTCTAGCCAACTGAGCTACCCAGCGAGGGCTGGGGTACACTGTTCTTAGAATTGTGTAGTTAGAAGACTGTCTTTGCCTTTCAGCTCAGCGGCTAACATCACTCACTTTATTTTTTTGTTTTTATTTTTATTTTTTTAATATATTTTATTGATTTTTTACAGAGAGGTAGAGGGAAGAGGGAAAGAGAGTTAGAAACATCGATGAGAGAGAAACATCGATCAGCAGCCTCTTGCACACCCCCCACTGGGGATGTGCCCGCAACCAAGGCACATACCCCTGACCGGAATCGAAGCTGGGACCTTTCATTCCGCAGGCCAGTGCTCTATCCACTGAGCCAAACCTGTTTCAGCAACATCACTCACTTTAATGAGCTTGTTCTAGTTAACATTTGCTGCACTTAAACACCATCATCTAAAACAGTAATAATCATTTTATTATTGACACTCATGATGGTTGACTGGGTTTACGAGGCGGTTTTTTCTCAGGGCATCATCATTATAGTCAGATGGTAACCAGGACTGGAGTCATGACAAAGGCTTCTCCATTTGTATGTCTGGTGATTGATGCCAGGCTATCATCTGGGACCTCAGTTGGGTCTGTTGGCTGGAGTCTGCACATGCCCTCTCTGTGTGACCTGGACTTGCTCACAGCATGGTGGACTCCCAAGAGCAAGTATTCCAAAGAGGACCAGGCCAAAGTCGTATCATCTTACTTTGGAAGTCATACAGAATCCTTTTGCCATGGTCTGAGGCCTATCCAGATTTAAGGGAAGAGATGGTAGACTCTCCTCCAACCTCTTGTAGGCAGAATATCCATCTCACATTTCAGAAGAGCATAAGGATCAAAAATCCTGTTGCAGCCAACTTGGAAAAATACAATTTGCTGCAAGCTGATAGATGGTAAACATTCAACCATCTATCTTTAGATATCTTTCTAGTAAAAATACAGAGTACTATTTAGTTCTACTAGTACTTTGTGTTTATTCTTAAATAAATATATAAAATACTATACATACTTTTTAAAAGTGTGCGTGAATAATAATGTGCTTTTATGAAAAATATCCTATCTAATAAAAGAATAATTTGCAGATTGACCATCACTCCAACCACAAGAGGGCTGCCCCCAGGTGGTCAAAGATCCTGCCCCCATGTGGACACAAGATGGCCACCACAAGATGGCCAGCAGGGGAGGGCCATTGGGAAGTTCCAGGCCCAGCAAGGAAGGGCAGTAGTGAGCGATCAGGCTAGCAGGGGAGGGCAGTTGGGAGGGACCAGGCCTGCAAGGGAGGGCAGTTGGGGGCGATCAAGCCTGCAGGGGAGGGCAGTAAGGGATGAACAGGCTGGCAGAGGAGGGAAGTTGGGGTCAAACAGGCTGGTAGGGGAGCAATTAGACATCAGTTATGCTGCCAGGGTAGTGGTTAGGGGGTTATCAGGCTGGCAGGCAAAAGCAGTTAAGGGCAATCAGGGAGGCAGGCAGGGGTGCAGTTTGGAGCCATCAGTCCTGGATTGGTAGGATCGGGCCTAAACGGGCAGTTGGACATTCCTTGAGGGGTCCCAGATTGGAGAGGGTGCAGGCTGGACTAAGGGACATACTCCTCCCCCACGTCCCCCTATGCATGAATTTCGTGCACCGGGCCTCTAGTGGCAAATATAATGGCCTGAGTATACAAACCTTGGCTACTAGAGAACTTGTAAAATTCTGACTTATAATTGGAATGTTACTGGTTTCTTTCCTAGGTTGGTTTGTGAATCCCTGATAAAATCTGATACTCTTGAATGGGAAAGAACACAACTTTGGGCCCTAACTTTTAAACTGGTTCGGAAAATAATTGGTGGAGTGGATTATAAGGTATTTTTTTTTTTTTTTACTAATTATAAAAAGTAACCGCTGCAGGCAAGATTAACTTTTTAGTTGTAGGTATCTTAATTTCAGATGGGAGAAATTAAGTGGAAGCATTTACAAAATCTATTTTGTGTTGCTTATTTCCTGCCGGAGCCAGCCGGCTTCAGTCGAGCAGTCCCTGAAAGGGGGGAGAGGCTTACGGAAAGACAGAGATAGAAAGATGGATAGAAATAAAGAAGAAACAAAGGATATGGGATCAGGAGGTCCGCAAAGCCCTCTTTAGGACTGCGGCGCCCCGAGTTTATTTCACTCCACTCTTTTAAACAGTTCTGGTTTACATATCACACAATTCCTTGTTCCCCAAACAACAAAGCTACATTCCCACACAATTCCTTGTTCCCCAAACAACAAAGCTACATTCCGTTGTTAACATGTTTCCCCAATAAGCCCCTTATCTTAACTAACTTCCTTAGGCTATATGTCCATCCAAGGCGCCACCTAAATCTTTTCCCAACTAAATCTTTTCCCGAGTATCCCATTGGCCATTTACAATGTTAATGTGCTGGAGGGCAGTGTTGTTTGCTAAACTAAGAGTGAAGGTAATCATTCTCCTGGGGGCCAGAGAGCTTTTTGTTCCCCGAGGGCACTCTCCACAATTTCCTAAAAGGATTTCAAATGTTTCCCTCAGCTCCCTGCCCACTCCCCAACAGAAAAATTCAGGTGGCTACTGTTTTTATGATGAGTCAGGAAGTTGCTAAGCAGACTTTGGGTTTCTTCATGCCACACACCTTATGATGTTGGGGCCCTTTTCAAATGAAAGCACAGAGGAGGGGTGTGTGGAACTGAGAAGGGATGTAGACATCAACTGATGGAGGGAGCAAGCCCTACTCCACCTCTACCTGGACCTTCCTTGCACAGGTGTCCTTTCTTGATTAGTATCTTTAGTGCTCTTACCCAAAACAATAGCATTTACTTTCTAATTGTGTCTCATATTGCAGTATTTCAATACTTGCAAAAGCCATTCTGCTTCATTCAAGCCACTTTTGTTATTTTTCTTTCTCTTTTTTTTTTTAATTCTTTACAATACTAGTGAGGACAAACACAATATTTTATTATTTATTTATTTATTTATTCTCACCCCAGGATATTTTTCCCATTGATTGTTTTCTTTTCGGCTTTTTTTTTTTTTTTTAGATTTCTTTTTTTAGAGTGGAAGGAAGGGAAGGAAAGAAAGGACAAGAGACATTGGTTGTCTCCTGCCACCACGAATGGGATGGGGATAAAACCTGAAACTCAGGTATGTGCCCTTAATGGGGGAATTGAACCCAAGACCCTTTGGTTCACTGGCCGATGGTCTAACCATTTAGTAACATCGGCCAAGGCTGTTATTTTTCTTTTTGAAAACATTATCTCCCTAGCCAGTTTTGCTCAGTGGATAGAGCGCCAGCTGTGAACTGAAGGGTCCCAGGTTCGGTTCCAGTCAAGGGCACATGCCTGGATTGTGGGCTCGATCCCCAGTGGGGGACTTGCAGGAGGCAGCCAATCCATGATTCTCTTTCATCATATATGTTTCTGTCTCTCTCCCTCTTCCTCTCTGAAATCAATAAAAATATATTTTAAAAAGGAATTATCAATACCTGACCCTGTGTTTTATTTCTGTATTTCCTGTCATCTAAAATGAGTTAGTTAATAATTATTTATTTGAATTACGATTTAATACAAAATTTATTCTAAGAAGCTTTTTCTGATTATTTTTCTACTTATTTCAGTTTCCTTAGCAGGTTAATATGCAGTTTTTACCTTTTATTTATATATTGCTTTATAATTGTTTCTCACTTCTCCTATGTATATGTTTTCTCTATCTTTTTTACAAGATGCATCACATAGTTTATATTCAGTAAATAAATGCACATTGAATGGATTTCTTCTCTATGTATCAGATTCTGCTCTGAAAATATGCAACTTGTAATAGTATAAGGGGATGAATGATTAACAGAACAGCCTTGTTGGGTAAATTTGAAGGATTAAGGTTTGGGATAGATGAGAATGGAGAATAAGGTTAGGAATGCCAAAGGGAGTGAGCAGAAAGGGTCATCTGCCAGAAAGTTTCATATTTTTGTTCATATTTTCAGATTATTTTCAAGTTCTCTTCAAATATATTTCTATCTGTAAACCCAAATCAAGCTTTTTTGACAACAAACTTGTGTTCTGAAGGTCAAAAAAGTTTATCAGAGTGTGGAAAATTTGATTTTTATTTATTAGTAACTTTCTTTGTTCATTGATATGACGAGGCATTCTTTAGAATTCTCTTTTGAAACATGACATCTCTTGGGTTAATGCTAGGGACTTGAATATTAGTTCTCATTTAGAATAATTGAGATGTGGTTTGGAAGGGAACTTTTTTTCTGAGTGTGTAATACTGAAACCTTTAGATGTTTAGCACAGGGAGACATTACTTAATTTTAACCTATGGCTTTTTTCTTATATCAGGGTGTTCGAGATCTCTTAAAAGTGATTTTGGAGAAAATCTTGACAATTCCCAATACAGTGAGCTCAGCTGTTGTACAGCAGCTTCTAACAGCAAGAGAGGTAATGTAAACCTTGGTCATAGCCTAAAAAAATAGTTATATGCAGTCCTGGGCTTTTAAAACTCATGGTAATTTGTGGAATGTCCCGTTTGTTTACTTACGCAAAAATTACTTTTTTTGAGAGTACACTTACTAAAGCTGGGGACAGTGAAACAAGCAAGGGCTTAGGACAGAAGGAGTGACAGGACAGTGCCTCGGTGGGGCTGCTTTGGCTCATTGGAAAGTCAGAGAAAAGAGGCTTTGGAGACAGGTTCAGGGGTGGGAGGGTGTTAGCTGCTGCCCATTGCTCCCCTGGGTGGAAATCTCCTGGGGGCCCTGAGAGTTTAGGAGGTGCATGCCTCTTGGGAGCATGCTCCAAAAATCACTTTTAGTTTTAAGGATGCTGTTTTACTTTTTATTCATGGTTTTTAATTATAAGAAGCAATCATATAGATATTAAAGTCCTTCCAACAATTATAAGACATCAGACTATGGACCACATAAAAGATCATTGTGCTTTTTGCAAGTATTGTTACGTTGGTCTCTTGCTCTCCTATTGGAGTCTAATAATATTTAAATTATTTTCATGTTACTAACCATCAACAGTTGTTCCATTGTTTATTAATTTTCATTTTTAGAGATTCTTCACATATAAATGAATTCCTTTGTGCTATAGTTTAAACCTAACAAATTACTACTTTTTAATATAGTTATTGTTGCATTTAAGGGGCTCATCTGTAGGACTAGTCAAGAATAACAATATTGCCCTTTTATTTTCCTCAGGTTATAGCGTATATCTTGGAAAGAAATGCCTGTTTGTTACCAGCGTATTTTGCAGTCACAGAGATCAGAAAACTGTATCCTGAGGGAAAACTTCCACACTGGGTAAATTTGATATTTCCCCAAGTTTTTAATAGCATTTTTTTATAAAAAATATAGTTAGGTTAATCTTATTTTTTGTGTGTGTGTTGTGTGCTTATTTTTAAAATGCTTAATTTTATCCTTAGGTGCTATGTCTTCTTTATCAATATATATATTTTAAAATACGTTTTTATTGATTCAGCGAGGAAGGGAGAGTGAGAAACAGAAACATCATTGATGAGAGAAAATCATTGATTGGCTGCCTCCTGCATGCCCCCTGCTGAGAGTAGAGCAGGTGCCCTAACCAGAATTGAACCATGACCTCCAAGTTCATAGGTCGACGTTCAATGGGTTCATAGCCCATTGTGTCACACTGGCTGGGGTATCATTATTTTCTATTTCATTTCTCTGCTGTCCTGTTAACACAGTTTATATATCACATGATAAAATATACACAGATTTATCAGATAGCTAAGAACCTGGTGATATCACTTGGCCTAATTCAGAGGCAAAGGAACTGATAATTGTTTAGAAGGAAGCAAAAGAACACCAACCTTTGAGTAATTCCAGTGTGCTAGGCTTTATACTAAATCTTTACATATTATCTCCTTTTATATAAATGATCATTATATTCAGAGCAGTCTTGATTTTATTTTTATACTTGCTTGTTTTTCGTTTTGTTTTTTAGTTACTTGGAAACCTAGTATCAGACTTTGTGGATACCTTCAGGCCCACAGCAAGGATAAACTCCATTTGTGGTAGGATTGTAATTTAAAATATACTAAACAGTGTGTGATTTTGAATGATCTGACTGTGGAGCAAAGTTGAGTGTCTTATACATGTATTGGTGGCTTGTCATTTTGTAACTCTAGGAGCTTCATAGACTTTGACTTGTTTTCAGGTACTTTATGTGCTGAGGGGAGGGAGGGAAAAGCATGTCCGGCGGGGTCTAAGCTTCGAACAGAACCATCCATATGTATATCCTGGTGCTTGGAGGGAATTTTGAATAGAGCTAGTAAAGCATCATGGAATCTCTGCACGACTGAGTGTCGTTAGGGACCTGTTCCTCCGTGTCCACAATACACAAACTATCAGGCTCTTTCAGCCCATGTCAATTCACACCTTTGCTCTCTCTTTTACTTCTTTTATTTTCCGTTTTTTCATATTGTGTTAGGTTCTGAGAGTTTTCTTTTAAAAATAAACATTTGGCAGTGTTTACAGTGCCCATATACATTGCTGGATTGTTTCTAGACATCATGGTGGCCTCAGAACTGTCTGGGAAAATAGACCATTATTTAGTCAATAGCACTTCCTATGAGCCAGGGCTATTCTGCAGACTGACATCCAAACATAAACTAAATAAACACCCGGCAGATAATTCTCAGGCTTCTAGCTTTTGTGACCGAGTGGATATTGATATCATTTAATGAATTATTGAAATAATGCGTGTTTGAGAAGGATGATGATGAGTGCAATTTAATACATGTCGAGCTGGTACCCATGAACCATCCAAATGGCAGGATTCATCAAGCAGTTAGATATATGTGCTAATAGTCATAGGCTACAACTAAGGCCTCTGGGACCATAGTGCTTGTAGTCAATTATATTGCCCCTCTGCCAGAGAGGTCTGCAAATTTTTTTTTTTTATAAATGGTGACACAGTGAGTATTTCGGCTTCCGTGGGCTATTCAGACTGTTGCAGCTAGCTACTCAGTTCTGTCATGGCAGTGCAAACGCAGCAGTGAACCCATTTATTTAGTTTATTTTTTGTATTTTAGCCTGCACGATAGCCCCGGGCTCATAGGAAGTGCGATTGACTAAACGTGACAAAAATTTGTAGCAAGCTGGAATTGACCATGGATTATAGTTTGCTGACCTCTGTCCTAGATACTTGGACAAATGCAACATGTTTGAATTTGGAAGGCCTGTACAAACTGGTATCAGACTTTGTGGATACCTTCAGGCCCACAGTATGTTCACAATCTTACATATTGGTCTCCAGCCATCTGGACTAAAAATAATCAAAGACAATTTTTATCTAATTCAAACATTTTTTAAATGTGTGAGGTGATTGGACCTGCCTCTGATTCTCTTATTCGGCATAGATGTTCATTAAGTATTTATAGAGTGAATGAAGGGCCAATATTGTGTTAGCAATTACTTAAGAACGTTTTTTGTAATGTATACAGGCCGCTGCAGCCTTCTGCCGGTTGTAAATAACTCAGGTGCCATGTGTAATTCATGGAAATTGGATCCCACAACTCTTCGTTTTCCTTTGAAAGGCCTTCTGCCATATGATAAGGTATGTTGCTGAATATAGTGGAACTTTTGGCCTACAGCCTTCATCCTGTAATATGTGTATAATGCTAAATTGTCATCTCTTCATAGACTTTATTTTTTAAATTTGTTATTTATTGATTTTTAAATTATTTTATTTTATTTTATTTTTAGAGACAGACATTGATTTGTTGTTCCCCTTATTTATGCATTCATTGGTTGATTCTTGTATGTGATCTGACTGAGCACCAAACCCACAACTTTGGTGTATCGGGACAGTGCTCCAACCAACTGAGCTACCCAGCCAGGGCTGGAGAAGTAAATACTTAGTGAAAGAGAGTGTGTGGTTTAATGTATGATTCCAGTGTACTCTGGTTTGTGATATTTCAGGTATTCAGGCTCTGGTGGTTCACCTCTGGCAAAATACTTGGAATTAGAAAACTGACTTTAAGTTGATTCTTTGTTTTCAGTCCTTCTTCACAAAGGAAGGACCAAAAATGAATTTGCAATGTCCTTAAAATTTGAAGAGTGAGCCTCATATTTGTTAGATTTTTAAAAGGGGGAGACAGGACATAAGTGGAATAGAAAACAAAGGGAAAAAAAACTCCACAAATATTAATGAAATAAAACGAGGTAAAAACATACTTCTATAATGAGATTTGATAGATCATTATATTATTTTGGGTGTTGGATTGATAACAGAGCAGGTTATGGGGAGGACTGGACATTTTTCATGAACATGTTTTATGTTAAATTTGTTCAAAAGTGAGGAGGGCTAAATAGTGAATGTAAGGTGACAATTTGAGGTCTTGGCACATTAGAAAATTTTGGAATGTGAAAGTATGGTAAACTAAATGGAATTTACTTTCACTTTCATCATGATAGCAACAATAATGAAAACAAATAAATTTATTGTGTGCTTATTATGTACCAAGCAGTGTTCTAAAAACTTTACTTTGTGAAATTCTTATTTTTAACTATCATCTTACTGTCTCCATTGTACAGGTGTTGCAACTGAGAAACAAAGTGGGTAGTAACTTGACTAAGGCCCATGTTTAGGAAGTGGTGGAACTAGAATTTGATCTCAGGCAATAAGATGCCAGAACCTACAGTCTTAAACCCTGTGCTATCAAGTCATTTGTCCTCTCCAAATTTGAAATAGTGTTTGTTTTCACTTGTGTGAGGTGATTGGACCTGCCTCTGATTCTCTTTGATTAGATTTTTGAGCAGGAAATCCTTTCCTTGCAGTGATGCTTAAGACTTGCGTGGGGCCAGCTGAAGTCATTTTTTAAGTTTAGACTCTGGCTGACTTCGGGCAAGTCCCTCTGCCTTAGTCATCACTTATCAAATAAAGGATGGAATAGATTAATTTCACTGAGCACTAAAATCCTATGTTTTTTTGTTTGTTTGTTTTTGTTTTTGTTTGTTTGTTTTACTAGATACTGCCTACAGTGTGCAGGTAGCAAGTGCCTTTAGAGGATTTTTTGGTCCCAATTTCAAATTATTTGAATTTACTTTGATCTTGAAGCAATAATTATTTTTTATTTTCTTTAAAGGATCTGTTTGAACCACAGACTGCTTTGTTGAGATATGTATTGGAGCAGCCTTATTCCAGGGATATGGTCTGCAATATGCTAGGTTTAAATAAGCAGGTACTGTACTGTGATGGAAATCTAGTAAATTCTGTGTAGAATCTGCACTATTCTTTTCTCTTTTCTTTGCTATAGCTAACTGAGCAAAACAGTTAAAAATTATTTGGTGATTTAAAAAAATATATGATTTATTAAACAATGTATTGTTCCTATCACATATATATTGCTTTCAGAATGTTTAAATTAAAAAGAATATATTTTGAAAGTTGGTTTATTTTGCATTGCTTTTTTTTCTATAAGGCCAGTTTCAAGTATACCTTTTGCCAGAGAAACCTACACATGACTTAACCCTAATTTTTTTATTTTTGGGTGTCCTTTTTTATAACCCATACTATCTTCAGTATGGCCTCATTGCTGACTTTTTTTTTTTTTTTTTTTTTTGTGGGAGGTAATATGTTTTTGGTGGTTTAACATGTGGGAGGGTTTGTGCTGACTCGGTTGCTTGAGGCTGGCCTCATAGTCACTGTTTTGTCTTTTCTTTTTTCTTCCTTTATTTTTGTTCTGTCCTGTCTTGTCCTGCCCATCCTCCAATGCTCTAGACCTTGAACATTGCTCAGGTATGTTCACAACCTTACTGTTGTATTGTGACTAACGATACGCTGGCCGCTTTGTAGCCACTGATTCCGTTTAGAGAATTCATGTATGGTCGGGGCTTGAAATTGGCAGGACCATGCTAATACCAAGGCCACTAGAACAAATTCCTCTTGGGATATGAGAATTGTTTTTGGTTTTGGTTTTTGGTATGTTTTTTCTTCTTCTTTTTTTTTTTCTTCTTTTTAACAGAGACAACACCTGGCACACAGTAAAGCCTGTCACTTTTTTGATGGGTTGTTTTTCTCCCCACTCCATTTTACTGTTTTTCATGCTTTAGGGCTAATGTGAGCCTGGTGGAATTTTTAGATATGGAAAGATGTGTGGTGGCCTTTGTCTTTCCAGACTTTTAAAACATAAATAAATAACATCAATAAAAACACTTACATTGCTTTGTCTTAAAAACGAAAAATTAAAAACAAAACAAAGAAGAGCAAAAGCACTTGGATAGAGATATGCTACTTTTAAAAGTTGGAGTGGTAAACCTTATACAGAGAAGGCTTTTTTTGGAAACTTGGGGATTGACTAAGAAATGTCACACTCTTAGGTGACCCCACACCTGCCTGACAAGCACCCTTCTTTGTCAGTCTTTGCCGGATGTGTCCTCCTAGAGTGAGCTCCTCTCAGGAGAAGCTCACCTTATGGCGGGAGAAGGACACTGTGGCCAAACTTTATAAATCAAACTCTTCCACAGTCCCAAGTCTGTTCCCGGACTTTTCACCTTGGAGATTTTAAGCAAAATAGTGGTTCCAATTATTTTTGTTAAAAATTTTTGAGCCCAACATATTAAAAATAGACCAGCTTTTTTCTTTTAAAAAGACGTTCTCGTCTAGGGTATATAAACTAGCGTTACTGTTTGCAATACTATAGTGAAGGTTGTGCCAGTGCTTCCATTTATAAAGCCCTATTTTTAAGGACATATAGCTTGGCCATAAAACTTGCTCAGTGTTGAAACTTTGCATGCCAAACCTCACTCTGGTAGCAGTATCTCTTTTATTATTTTAAGTTTTTTCTTCTGAAAAATTTACCAAGATTCCTTGCTTGGACACGCCTTTGTACATGTGAAAAGTGAAACTGCTTCACAGTATATGACAGTTACCTCATATAATCAATTTGTCAATTTAACACCTTAAATGCGCAGTCATTAATTCTGGTCAACTTTCATCTGAGTTTGAGGTAAGTATTTAGTTAACTTGGAAAGAATGCTTTAGGCTGCTTCTTAAAACTAATTTTTTGCAATGAACTTTAAATCCAACAACTCAGTTTTTTTTGCAGTTGGTGGATAAATATACCAGTGGTCACTGGAGCTGCGAGTACACTCCCCCAGAGAGCCTTAGCCATCATCAGCTGCTGCTTTTGGGGGCACAGCTCTTCTCAAACCAAAAACTGACAAAACAACCCAAAGAAGAGTATCTCTGATCCAATCATTCTAATAACAAGTTTCAACCTAAAAAAAGTTTATGACTAAGACATAAATCCATAAAAAATAAAGTTTATAATGGAAATGCTGACAGAACATGATTATTATTGGTCCCACTGAAGTGTAAACATTGTCAAAACTTTACGATTCATCAGTAGTTGTTTTGTAGAAAACTGTAGTGAGTGAACTTGTAGATGGAAGATATGTGCTGAATTGACTTATATGTTATTTTCACCATCTGGAAAGTAAAGAAAATGGGAACACACAGTATAAGAGGCATCTGATTAAAAATAAGTTGCCACGTCTTTTATCATTACAAAATTATATCCTGCACTATACTTTCTTGTCCTTTCTCTAACAATGCAGTCATTAATGAAAGCTTGAAACCTTCAAAGAGCTGTCTATATTGCATTTTCCAGTAGGAATTGGGCTATATTTTATCTTAAAATTGGTCACATTTAGAAGGTCGTAAATAGCCCAGTTCTGTGACCAGCAAAGTGGAGTGTTCATAGTGGAAGAATACTGTTTTGCGTGTTTACACGAGTTTGTGTTCTTTCTACTGAATAAAAGCATTACAAACCGTATGCTACTCAAGTTCTTGTGTGGTGGTATGTGAACTCTGGCTACCCTGAGACAGTGAAGTACTATAATCACTGTTTATCTTTGAAAGGCACCATTAAAGTGGTATTAACTGGCACAGCGCTCCAGTTCTTACTGGCAGAGAATATAGTAAATGACGTACAAAGGAATGTTTTTCCCCAGCTGGTCCTGAATACGTATTGCTTTAAAATTGTTTTCTATCTCTAGCCAGCATACTCAGTAGTTAGAGCATCGGTCTGCGCAAGGAACGGTCGTGGGTTCAATTCCAGTCAAGGGCAGGTATCTGACTTGCAGGTTCAAACCCCACGTGCAGAAGGCAACCAACTGATGTCTCTCTACATTCCATGTTTCTCTCTCTCTCTCTCTTTCTCTTTCTCTCCACTCTCTGAAAATCAATGGAAAAAATATCATGGGGTGAGGATTAAATAAAATTTGTTTTCTAGCACTGAAATAATTATTTAAAATTAATTAAGTCCACCTAAGTACATGTTAAAATTTCACCACAAAAGCTATACCAGAACTATTATATACCCGTGTTAGAGGTTACTTAGCTAGAATATGTTTACTAAGACTGAAAAAAGTCTTATCATGTGCCATTTGAAGTCATGATGGGAAAGAATCGGGTGTGGGTAGAGGTTATTATTAATGTTTCTCAGTGCTTAAACTTTTTAATAAAAGCAGAAAATTTAAAATGTTCCAATATATTTTGAGCTATGCAGAATGTGAATTGTTAAAATATTGAATTTAGATTCATATTGTTAAAAGAGGTTAAAACATGCATATAGAAATGATGTAAACTAATTCAATTTATATGGTTATATAATTAAGACTTAAATTTATAAAAGTTTTCAGAAAACAAGTTATGAGTAACCATACACATTGTGTCCTTTGGCTTACAGAATTATCATAGCCTAGTGACTGATAATAAACCTTTATTTACAGATTATTTAACCGCTTTGCAAATTTTCATTTGTTCTACTTTGAAACATAATCTATGTGATGGAGAGTCTTAATGTTAGAGTACTTATCTTAGTAATAAAAAAAAGCCAAACTTATTATTCTAAAGTAGTAGCACAGGTTTTTTTTGGGGGGTTTTTTTTTTTTGGTATTATTAAAATTGGCAAGTAAACATGTTTAAGCTATCCCTAAACTTGGTTTGAGAAATATCCTTGGCTTTAACCAAAAATACCTGGGAAATAGAGAGTTAATTCTGAGAGATGATCTGCCACCCTCATCACCGGGCAGTTAGGCACCATAGAGATTCCCGAGTGATTTAATTCTTTACAGAAAATTTGGATCTCATCTTGAGTCATGGTATATATGGAAAAAAAAAAAATCAACTTTAACTAAATTTCCTTCTTACTTTGTCAAAATCTAAATATTTTTGGTTTTTCTCCTTAAACCATTAACTGTATGACTATCACTACACCCCTAAAATATATAGGTAAAAATCTAATTGTTGGTTGTTTTTTTTAAAAAAAAATAATGACAGTAATAGCTAATATTAAAAAGGTTAACTCCTAAATGACTCAGATGCTAAAACCAATTTTATTTAGTTTTCTCTTTTTTCCTGAAGCAGATTGATGAAAGATCATCATGGATGGAGGAATAGATGACAAATTGGTTAGTTTCCAAACTGGAAGCAAATTTCCATCACTAATGAAAAATTCCTACTGGAAATAATGGCTTTACTTCTTTTCACAAATTTTTCTGACTCTTGTATACTTTGAATGACCTCACTCTAAATTTGTGTTGTCTGACACATTTCTTAGGTTGTTGGTGGTTGGCAGAACTAGTGAATTTCAAGCCCTGTACACAGTAGTTTTGCATGCTGATTTAAGAAATAGTTTGTAGTATTGTCCGTTGCACTTTGCTCTGCTTCATAATGATAATTACATTTGGAGGAAAAGTACTGGAGTCTCAATCGGTGGTGTTAACTATTGCTCTTTGTAAAACTGTAATGTGGTTGAACTGTGAACATGGCATTGTGTTTTTGGAAAAAATATGAAACAACCATTGATGCTTACTGTTTTGGACAGACGTTTGTTTTACTTGCATGCTTTAAGAAAGTGCAGCTATCTTGGAGCTTTACAAGTTTGGAGCTGGCAAAGAGCATGCAAAAGAGGGGATGCTATTCATTATGTTTTGTTTTTTCCCAAATTCGTCCCCATTTTGCATTCCCCCCCCCCCAAATTTAAGGATGTCATATCCCTTTTTCATGGCAAAAGACAAACAATTACATCTAAAGTTTAGAAGGAAAGCATGTATATTAGTAATTGTATTCACTAGAAAGGCATCTAACTATTAAGCCATATTATATATTTTATAAAGGAAATATGAAAATGCAGAAAGTATGGCTTAACATATATCTTTTGGTAAAAATATATTTTTAAATCACTTTAAAAATCATAAATCATTTTGCCTCTAGAAAGGGAAGTTGCATTTTCATTTTTAGTGTTTAAACTCAGTTCTTTTTCTTGTTTTAGAATTTAAAATAGTCTAATTTACAATTAAAGCTGCATTATGTTTGACTTAGAAAAGAGCAGAGATGAACTTTGAAACCAGTTTTTTTTCAGAAGAAGTTTCCATTTCAGTATCAGAATCAGCGACACACATTGAAAAATATTGAGTAGACTGGCAGCTATTTATGTATACCTCTGCGTATAAACTTAGAGTAAACTTGTGGTGGTTACTTTAAAATAAATTCACACACTTGGCTTTCTTATCACAATATCTGATTCCTGGAAATCCAGGTTTTCATATGTTGAGTTAGATTGCAAAATGAATACTGCTATCCCCATTTTATATGCCTTTTAAATTAACTTCTTCCAAATGATAAATAACAAAATTTTATACTCTGCAATGCTCTTTGTCAAATTGAAATAATGATGTCTATAGTGACAGTCAAAAGTTAATGGGGAGTCTGCCTTGTATGAGACCTGAAAAAAATGTTTTTGTAAAACTCATCCTCTATGATTATGTAACATCATGCAGCTTTAATAGACTAAATCTAACCTTAACTTTCTAAGTTCAACTTCATTTCATGCTTCTCAGCCTCTTGTTACAAATAATGGCCATTAACTGGAAGCTTGGGACACTGACCAGGAGGCTTTTGGAATACTGTGTTTAATCTCTGCCCTACAGCACAAGCAGCGCTGCCCTGTGCTGGAGGACCAGTTGGTGGACCTGGTGGTCTATGCCATGGAGCGATCTGAGACGGAGGAGAAGTTTGATGATGGGGGAACAAGCCAACTCCTGTGGCAGCATCTCTCGAGTCAGCTCATTTTCTTTGTGCTTTTCCAGTTTGCAAGTTTTCCACATATGGTCCTTTCTCTTCATCAGAAGGTTAGTACTCAATCTTTTGGTAGAGAGCTTCCCCTGTTGATTAGTATGTTTTAGACTGGCATGGACATTGTCTCGTGATTTCAGCCCTGGAAGAAGTTGTGAGTCCTACCTATGTTTTGCTCAGTGCTTATGTGATTTCTTAACTTCACTTTCTTACCATTATAGAAACTGGATTTTGTAATTCAGCCTGTATATTTGCAGTGCAAAGATCAGGGGGTGCAAGAGGAAAAGACGCTATAGAACCCTCAATGAGCTCCTTACTAGTGGAAAAATAGAGATATAAACAATTTGATTGTAATTTAATAGTTTTCATAGTGAAAGAATGTTTTCCTGAAGGGAATGAAGAGTCCCAATTAAAGACATAGGAGTGGCTTTATCAACAATATCTTGAAGCTAGTTAGCACTAATGGACAAATAGAAATTTGCCAAGAGGAAAAACTGGGAAAATGTTTCCATAGTAACAAGTTTATCATTTGGAAAGGTATAGAAGTTTTTTTTTTTTTTTTTTTTTGATAACCAGTTTTTGAGGATTTTAAATTCCATTTGATTTTAGCCAAAAAACTGAGAAGCTTTAGAATTTTAAATTAAATTTTTTTGTATGATAAAGCATTCCTCATGTTTTGCTGAGATATTTTTAGTAATTTTCTCATATTAAATTTGATTCTGATGCCCGTGTGATTAAATGTAAGATGCTAACATTCTGAAAGCAGAGTTTCTCCTTTTGTTTTTTCTTTACATGTTGCATCCAACTCTTTAGCTGTGTAGGTGTATATTTAACCATCTTTTACAGTTAGCAGGGCGAGGACTGATCAAAGGCAGAGATCATCTGATGTGGGTTCTCCTGCAGTTCATTTCTGGAAGTATTCAGAAAAACGCACTAGCTGATTTTCTCCCTGTCATGAAACTCTTTGACCTTCTGTACCCAGAAAAAGAAGTAAGTTTTACTAAATGGTTAACAGTGTGGTGAGTGAGTTATGTCTAAATTATGCTTAAGGATTTAGTGTGGTTTTCTGAAAAGAGCACTGGATTTAGAAGCTGGAAATCTGAGTTTTCAACCCCAGTTCTGGAACTAACCACAATCGTGGGATGGACATTAGGTCTCTTATCATTATTCTACTCACATCTAATGAAGAAACTGAATGAAATTATTTTTGAAGTTTATCTTAAATCACAATGGAACATTTAGTATAGCAGATTTTTCCCTATATTTTAACTACGTTTACAATTTTAAAAAGCATTATACTGTTTTTATCTATATACATCATTGAATGACCACATAATGTTAGTGTCTGTGAATATTTTTTGTTTGTTTGCTAATTAAGTGTGTCCCTTTCAGTGTTTTATTACATAAAGTATTTGAGTGAAATATGATATGCACTTATGATTGCCATTTTTTTTAAACATTTTATTATGGGAATTCTCAGCATTTCTTTTTTTAATTATATAAGCTTCAAGTGCACAATATTATAATTGGGCATCTGCATACACTACAAAGCAATCACCCCCAAAAGTCTAGTTTCTATCCATCACCATACAGTTATTTGACCCCCTTCATCCCTCTCACCCATCTTTCTCCTCTAATAACCACCATTCTGTTCTCTGTATATATGAGTTTATTTTTGTCTTATGTTGTTTGCTGGAGTTATTTTTTGTTTTATTTTTTAAGATTCCACATGAGTGAATCAAATGGTATTTGTCTTTCTCCTTATGATTTATTTAGCATTATACTCTCAAGGTTCATTCATGTTGTCACAAATGGCAAGATTTTATTCTTTTTTTTATGGCTGAGTAATATTCCAGTGTGTGTGTGTGTGTGTGTGTGTGTGTGGTGTATTCATTCATACATTCATGGACACAGGTTTTCCTCCTATCTTGGCTATTGTAAATAATGCTACAAAGAACATAGGGGTTCAGCTGCCGTTTAATTAGTGTTTTCAGGTTAATACCCAGAAGTGGGAATGGCTGGATCATATAGTAGTTCTATTTCTGAATAAATTAGTGGCTGCATCAATTTGCAATCTCATCGACAGTGTACAAGGGCTTCCTTTTTTTCTACATTCTCTCCAATACTTGTTGTTACTTCTTTTTGTTGTTGTTGTTGTTGTTTATAGTAGCCATTCTTACAGGTATAAGGTGATATTTCATTATGATTTTGATTTGCATTTCCTTAGATATTCATGGGAATTTCCCCCCAAAAATTTTCATTTATTGGTTTTTGAGACAGGGAGACAAAGAGACATCAATTTGTTGGCCCACTTATTATGCATTCATTGGTTGATTCTTGTATGTGCCCTAACTGGGGATCGACCCCAGAACTTTGGCATATCGGGATGACACTCTAACAAACTGAGCTACTCCGCCAGAGTATTTTATGGAAATTTTTAAATGCACAAAAAAGTAGATTTAATAGAATTAAACTCCTAAGAAATACTATGTTTCTTCTTTTTACCTTATCAATGCTGGACATTTTAAAAGCAAATATTTAAATTTTATGTTCTCAAAAAGTATATATGTGACTTTTAGAAGTTTTGTGCTTTCAGTATATTTATCACATTCAGTAAGGTTTCATAATGTTTAATTTTTAAAGACTAGCCATTTTAAATGATTGTGAATGCTGTGTAGCAGGAAAAGCTTGGCTAAGCCTGTAAATTTGTTATTTCCCTGGTAAATCAAAACAACCTTGTAATAATAGTTTCAATGTTTCATTGCTGTTTTATTTTCTGACATATATTACTAGATAATCAAAGAACAATAGGAAGTAAATTAATATAGCATATTTTTATATGTATGTATGTATGTATGTATGTATGCATATATATTGATTTCAGAGAGAAAGGGAGAGGGAGAGAGAGAAACATCAATGATGAATTGTTGATCGGCTGCCTCCTGCATGCCCCCTCCTGGGGATTGAGCCTGCAACCTGGGCATGTGCCCCTGACCAGAATCAAACCCGGGAACCTTCAGTCCACAGGCTGGCACTCTATCCACTGAGCCAAACCAGCTAGGGCTATAGCATATTTTTAAAAGAGCTATATCAGCAGTAGGTAGTAAAATAGTTTTAATTAGTTATTTTTTCTCTTTCTGAAAATATTTTTTAGTGCATTCCAGTTCCTGATATTAACAAACCTCAATCAACTCATGCCTTTGCAATGACTTGCATTTGGATTCATCTTAATAGAAAAGCCCAAAATGACAACTCCAAACTACAGATTCCTATACCTCATTCCCTAAACCTTCACCATGAGTAAGTATTTGTAGCTGAACAGTTAATTGTTTTTATTTTATAAGTGGTGGATTTTAGACTAATATTATTATTAATATTTGTGTAAAGAATACACAAATCCTCCCACAGTCATTGGCAGTAAGGGTGAACATTTAATGTGTATGTCATACCAAGAGAAACTGACCAATATCTACATCAGAAAACAACTAGAAGATTAATCCTATTTACATAATATATATGCATATATATATATATATATATAATGTTCGTACATATATTTAATCAGGTCTGAACTTTACTTTTATATGTTTTACTGTAATTTAAGTTCTTATTTCCAGAAACATGTGAACGTGTTTCAAAATTTCTTAAGTACTTAGGATTTGATCATGATTTGACTGAGATGTCTTTTACTCCCTGGGCTGCTAGGGCTGATTGAGCTCATCTGTCTGGTGTGCTCCCTTACATCATTCCCTAAGCTGTGATTACTCAGAGGTGTCCTTTTTAGATAAGATTGGGCTTCAGTCAGAGGTATTGGGATAGTCTAACTTCCCACCCAGAACTTCTAAAAAAGACTTCATAAGAGACTGTAAGATAGTCAAGACTTCACATTTCATTTAGCTTTCATTTTATGAGACACCCTTTACCCATCTTTACATAGGGACATCTATAATGAAGGCATATCATTGTGCTTAAGCAGATAGATAATAAATAAAACCCTAATTCATGAATTTGTGAGTTATTTCTTCCTTTCTGAATATTAGTGCTATATCTGTAATATATACTTAGAAATACTCATTAATTGTTAACTTACAATTATTTAAATTCTGAAATCCTACTTATACTTTTATATGTGTTTCTACTTTACATTTTGGGCAGAAACTATAAAACCTGTAGGAATAAATATAGTATTAGTAAATAATTGTATGAAATTAAACTTTTCTAAAAGTGCAAGTTAACTTCCTGGAAATTATTTACATTTTTTTTCCCCTCATTAATGGGGCTTGAAATTTTAGGTTCCTACAACAGAGTCTTAGAAATAAGAGTTTACAGATGAATGACTATAAGATTGCCCTCCTGTGTAATGCCTACTCTACAAATTCAGAATGTTTTACATTACCCATGGGAGCTCTAGTAGAAACTATTTATGGAAATGGAATTATGAGGATACCTCTTCCTGGAACGAGCTGTTTGGCTTCAGCATCTATTACTCCCTTACCCATGAACCTCCTGGATTCTCTGACAGTTCATGCCAAAATGAGGTATGAGCTGTTTAATTGGTCCTGTGTCATGTAATTGATATCAGTATAATATAGACTTGATTTCACGATTATATCTGTGTTTTATGGTCAAGTACATTTTTAAAAAATAATTAGGGCTTTTTATTATAAAATTATAATTTTTTATTATAGGATTTCCAGAAAATACAGATAAACACAAAGAAATAATTACCATAATCCTTCCATGAAAAATAAGCATAAAATTTTTGTATATATTGAGTCATGTTTTCTATGTATAAATACACGAATTTATGGACATTTCCCTCCTTAATCTGTCAAACATCTTTTTTAAGTTTAGTGTTCTTCCTTCAAAAATATCTGTTTTAATTGCTACTACGAAGCCTTTTGTGTAGCAAATGATTAAAAAATTTTTTGGTATGTATTGATTAATTTGACAGAAAAAGAGAGAGAAAGAGAGACAACCGTTTATTGTTGCATTCATTGGTTGATTACTGTAGATTCCCTGACTGGGACCTAACCCACAATCTTGACATAATGGACAATGCTCTAACCAGCTGAGCTACCCAGCCATGGTTGGCTCTAAATGATGATTTAGCCAGTTCCACACCATTGGACATTGAGGTTATTTTTTAAAAATATATTTTTTAAATTTATCTCAGAGAGGAAAGGAGTGTAAGGGAGAGAAACATCAATGATGAGAGAAAATCATTGATCGGCTACCCCCTGCTTGCCTCTCACTGGGGATGGAGCCCACAACCCAGGCATGTGCCCAAACAGGGAATCAAACCATGACCTTCTGTTGCATAGATTGATGCTCAGCTCTTAAGTGTTGGCTCAAACTTCAAATACAATGTAGGTCAGTGAAATACATCTGTGGCCTCTCAGTGGAACTTCAGTTCTAAAAAAAGGCATGCTCTTTTTCTGATGGCAAACACTGTGGTAGGATTACATGCAGTGGTCGCCAACGTTATGAACCTCACAGACTACCAGTTTGTAGTCTGGTGAGGTGACATAGAGTTGAGGGAAGTACTGTTAGAACCTAACATTTGGGTCTTAGCTGTGATTCATTAAGTAATTCTGTAACAAATTGAATTTCTCAAATGATTTGAATTACATATTTAAAAAAGGAAACACACTGAAACCATTCAAGCATGTTCTTGTGAGTTGTGCCCAAAGGCTGCTTTTCTGGTAGGATGGGATCCTGATGCACATGGGAGCACCATGGAAACCAGACTAGGTTTTAGGTTGTACAGTGCATCACTGCCAGTGTCCTGCCAACTTAAATGTTTAAAGTGGGACTGATTCATTTCGTATATTTAAGTTCAGATTTACACCAAGATCCCTACTAACAGATAACTCCTATATCTATGTCAAAAATAGGGATTTTTATTTGCTTTTATTTTGTTTCTCCTCAGCCTTATCCACAGCATTGCTACCAGAGTGATCAAACTTGCTCATGCAAAGTCCAGTGTGGCCTTGGCTCCAGCCCTCGTGGAAACTTATAGTCGTTTATTGGTCTATATGGAAATAGAGTCTTTGGGCATCAAAGGATTTATCAGTAAGCCAGGACCTTCTGTTGTTTATAAGCATTGATCCATTCATGAATTCAACGAGAACTGTTCTAGGTGCTGGGAATACAGCCATCATAGAGACTACTGCTAATGAGAGAGACAGACAAAAAAATAATAAATGAAATTGAAATGCGTCAGATATCTTCTTTAAAAATACTTATTTTTTTTTTTATTTCAGGGAGGAAGGGAGAGGGAGGAAGGGAGGGAGGGAAAGAAACATCCTATATAATAAAAGAGAAACATGCAAATTTGACCATACCTTCGCTCCTGATTGGCTATGCTACCAGCTAATCAGGAGTGGGGGTGGGGCCAAGTGGCACGAGCACCAGGCCCTGGGGGTGGAGATGAAACGGTGGTGGTGGCAAGTGCCCAGCCCCCGCGTGCTGTGAGGAGAAGCTGCAGCGGTGGTGGCGGCAGCAGCAAGGAGCGCCTGGCCCCCGGGCACTGTGAGTGGAAGTGGCAGCGAGCGCCCAGTTCCCGGGATTGGGTGGTCACAGGCAGCAGGAGCTGAGCTGAGCAGGGCAATGGCTAGGTGCCCAAGGCCTAAAGCCTCGCCAAAGCTTTAGGCCTTGGGCAGGCTGGGGGTGAGCTATCAGTTGGACATCCCCTGAGGGCTCCCAGTATGTGAGAGGGGGCAGGTTGGGTTGAAGGACCACCAACCCCCAGTGCACAGATTTCATGCACTGGGCCCCTAGTCATGATGAGAGAGAATCATTGATAGCCTGCCTCCAGCAGGGGATCGAGCCTGCAATCCAGGTATGTGTCCTGACAGGGAATTGAACTGTGATCTACTGGCTCATAGGTCAGTGGTCAGTGCTCATAGGCCAGGCTCAGGTGATAAGTCTTAAAGAGAAAAATAAACAGGAGGGATAGGGTCAGGATGGTGAGTTGCATTTTTATGTGAAGTTATGGTAAGAAAAGGGTATTGTACTAGCTGCTTGGAATACAGTGAGCAGGATGTGGTCATTGTTTTCATGCAAGAATCATGGTCCTGTTTGCCACCTTCTGGTTGCTCCTGGGATAACAATGAATACTGAATCTGACTGGCAATATGGAAGGCATTTTCCTGCATTGCGGAGGACAGCTTATAATATCTGTTAGTTATGCTGTTCTGAATAATAGGTATTGTCTAGTATAGAAGTGTTATTCTGATTCATGGTAATTCTAACTTTCACCAATGTAATATAATTTTATTTTTAACCATAGTTACTCTTTTTACCAAATAATTGAGACCTGAATAAAACTTTCTTAGGAAGGAGGAGGGAATAAGAACATGTGTGATGCAATTTATGTGGTAAAAAGAGAGTCCTCTGCCTTCAAAACATTGGGAACCTTAATTTCATAAAAATAATTATTCTCACTGAGAAGTGAGAATGGTTAGAATAATTTTCTTTTCAGACACATCTTGTGTTTTATTTTTCCAGATGAACTTGATTGTCAGTTGTCAAATTCCAGGGGTGGAAAGCAAACTTGATATTATAACTGTGATCTGGATTTTTTCCTTACAATTAAAGTAGAAGAAACAGAATATTTGGAAAATACGTGTTCTTACGTATGCCTCTGTGCGTGTGTATTCACAATCAAATCTTTACATAGATTTTACTCGGTGTGACTTTCATGCCTTTTCATGCACAGCTTTTACTAATTGGTGTCTTAAATGATTTTGTTCCTTAAGGTCAGCTTTTGCCAACCGTTTTCAAGTCTCACGCCTGGGGGATCTTACACACGCTTCTTGAGATGTTCAGCTATCGGATGCACCACATTCAGCCTCATTACAGAGTTCAGCTCTTGAGTCATCTTCATACTTTGGCTGCAGTTGCACAGACAAATCAGAACCAGCTCCATCTCTGGTGAGCTCACAAGATTGTTTTTTCTTTTAAGACTTACAAGACACTTTGTTGGAAATGGGAACTTAAATCTTTGCCTTCACAATATTGGTATTAATTTGTCATAAAACTCCTCTGTTTCTGAAGTATATTATTTCCATTATAGAATAAGTATTATCCAGCTTTTTATTTTTAAAAATTTGTTGTTGAATTTATTGGGATGACATTGGTTAACAAAACTATACAGGTTTTAGGTGTGCAGTTCTATAATACATTATTTTGTGTTTACCACCCCAAGTCAAGTCTCCTTCCATCACCATTTATCCCCTTTTTATCCTGTTTTACCCATCCCCCCTTTCCCTCCTGTAGTCACCATACTGTCATCTGTGTGTATGACGTTTTCTGTGTGTATGAGGTTTTTTGTTTATTTTTTGTTTGTATTTGCTTAATTCCTTCACGCTTTTACCCATCCCTGCAATCCCCTTCACCTCTGACAGCTGTCAGTCTGTTTTCTATGAGTCTGTTTCTGTTTTGTTTGTTAATTTACTTTGTTCATTAAATTCCACATATGAGTGAAATCATATGGTACTTGTCTTTCTTTGACCAGCGTATTTCACTTAGCATAATGCTCTCCAGGTCCATCCAAGCTGTCACAAATGGTTAGATTTTCCTTCTTTTTTACAGCTGGGTAGTATTCCAATGTGTAAATGTACCACAGCTTTTTTTAGCCGCTCATTTACCATTGGGCACTTGGGCTGCTTCCAAATCTTGGCTGTTGTAAATAATGCTGCAGTGAACATAGAGGTGCATATATACTTTAGAATTAGGTGTTTTGGGTTTCCTCAGATAAATTCCTAGAAGTGGAGTCACTGGGTCATAAGGCAATTTCATTTTTAATTTTTTGAGGTAATTCAATACTGCTTTCTGCAGTGACTGCACCAATTTGCTTTCCCACCAACAGTGTACAAGGATTCCCTTTTCTCCATATCCTTGTCAATACTTGTTTGTTGATTTATTGATGAGAATCATTCTGACAGATGTGAGATGATATGTCATTATTGTTCTACTTCGCATTTCTCTGATGATTAGTGATGCTGAGCATCTTCTCATGTCTGTATGTTCTCTTTGTTTTGTTTTTGCTAATCTTCACCCAAGGATATTTTTCCATATGATTTTTAGAGAGAGTGGAAGGGAATAGGAGAGACACAGAGATACATCCATTGACTGCCTCCCACACACAACCCGACCAGGGCCAGCGTTGAGCCTGCAACCAAGGTACATACCCTTGGCTGGATTCGAACCCAGGACCCTTCAGTCCCCAGGCCAACACTCTATCCACTGAGCTAGACTAGCTAGAACATATATGTTCTCTTTGGAGAAGTGTCTATTCAGGTTATTTGCCCATTTTTTAATTGGATTGTTTGTGCTTTTGTGTTGAGTTTTATAAGCTTTTTATAAATTTAACATATTAACCCTTATCAGATGCATCACTGGCGAATATGTTCTCCCAGAGCCCAGCTTTT
The DNA here is from genome assembly GCA_027563665.1 of Antrozous pallidus. Taxonomy (NCBI): domain Eukaryota; kingdom Metazoa; phylum Chordata; class Mammalia; order Chiroptera; family Vespertilionidae; genus Antrozous; species Antrozous pallidus. The sequence continues at coordinate 83,165,402 of CM050517.1, forward strand.
TAAACAGAAATTTATGAAGATAGTTGAATCCTTTCCTTGGGATCTTTGGACTGAGAATAAGTACTTTTCAAGGCCTGTGACATTATGTTCTAACTTAGCCTTTTATTAGGATACTAGATTTAAACATCGAATTATGGTTAAAGTATCAGTCATGTCATTTGATTTTGCTCTAACTGAAAATATATTGCAAGTAAAAATAATGTAATTTTTTGAAATGCTGTTTATCCAAGTGAAACGTTTTAGTCCTATAGGCTATAGGTTATCTTTTTCAAATGTGTAAGCAAGCCAGGTGGTTTTCACTATAAAATTTGCCACTTTATGTTTTAAAAAAAATTAAGCAAAGTTCATCTCACACAAAAGAGGTATTTTATTTATTTATTTAAGTTAAAGAAAGGCCCTACCTGGTTCGGCTCAGTGAATAGAGTGTTGGCCTGTGGACCAAAGAGTCCTGGGTTCGATTCCAGTGAAGGGCACGTACCTTGGCTGCCGGCTCCACCCGGCCTGGGCCCTGGTTGGGCTCATGCAGGAGGGAACCAATTGATGTGCTTCTCTCACACTAATGTTTCTTTCTGTCTTTCCCTGTCTTTTCTACTCCTTAAATAAAAAAAATTGAAAAAATTGAAAGATATCCTTGGGTGAGGATTAAAAAAAGAAGAAGAAAATTAAAGAGGGAAATTCATAGAATTAGATTTAATTCCATAATTCTGAAATTTATATGCAAGCTAACTTTTTCATGTTTTGTTGTTGTTGTTCTCCCACCTTTCAGTGTTGAGAGCACTGCACTTAGGCTTATAACAGCCTTGGGTAGCTCCGAGTTACAGCCACAGTTCACACGCTTCCTTAACGACCCCAAAACAGTGCTGTCGGCGGAATCCGAAGAACTGAACCGAGCCTTGATATTGACCTTAGCTAGAGCAACTCACGTGACAGGTACAGTGAATCCACCACCACCAACAAAACAGAGAAATTGGAGTGTGCAGGTCTCTACTGATTATTAAGGGGATGAGATGCTAAAAAGGTATTTTTTCATTTGTTCAAGCAAAAACAGTTGTTTTGATAGCTGCACCATTTCAGTCATTGATACAGATTCTTCTGTATACTGTCACTTTAACCGGGATGAGCACATCAGTTTTCGCCACTCTTCAGTGGTGGTTCTTGAACTTTTCTCAGGACCACTTTACCCTCTTTTTAAAAATATGTATTGTATTGATTTCAGAGGGGGAGAGACAGAGAGAAACATCAGTGATGAGAGAGAATCACTGGTCGTCTGTCTCCTGCATGCCCCCTATTGGGGATTGAGCTTGCAGCCTGGGCATGTGCCCTGACCAGGAATTGAAACATGACCTCCTGGTTCACTGGTTGGCACTCACCATTGAGCAACCCCAGCCGGGCACAATGTCTGCTTTCTTAATTTTGTTCCCTTGGCTCAAAGAGTGCTAATACACCATTGTCAGAGTGAATTAAGTGAACAATCATGGTAGACTTGTACAACAATTGTATCATTAATGCTCTGTAACTTAAGATTCTCATTGTCTTTGGTCTTTTCATTTGCATTCATATCATTCAAATTTAAGTCCTAAGCTGAATATTAATAGTTGAGCAGTAAATGCATTGCAGTGAAATTCTCTCAGTATACTTTTTGTTTGTGAGTTTCTCTATGATCTCATTATGAATTACAAATGTAATCATTTAGATCTAGATTATACCTGTTTGTTTTTGTTTAGATTTTTTTACAGGCTCTGACTCCATTCAGGGAACTTGGTGTAAAGACATACTTCAGACCATTATGAGTTTCACTCCTCATAATTGGGCTTCACATACTCTTAGCTGTTTTCCAGGTCCACTGCAGGTAATTTGGTCTTGGATTATATATTGAATATATATGAAATCATTCTTCCCCTTTATAATGTTATTCTAGAGAGTTACTTTTGGTGACAAAGGAAAGTTAGATTTTCTTATTGTTTTTTAAATATTCGTTATTTCAGAATCATGGGTTGTTCCTTGTTCTTTTCTAGGACTGTATGTTTCTTAAATTTTAATTATTATGGTTTTATCTTATTAGTTAATACTTGTGAGACTTGATACATTAACTGAAAATTGTTTTCTCTCATAGTACTGAAATGCAGAGAAATATAATTTAATGGAGCTTCATAGAATACACGTATGCTACACTTGAGTGCATTTAAAAAAATCACACAGAGAAAAACTATAAACTTGGCTTTTATAATACAGAGAAAGAAAACCTCATCTACTTTTCAGAGAAAAATTTAGACACAATGAACATATAACTTCTAATAGGGGTAGAGCAGTAGCTCTCAAACTTCTCAGAATCTCCTGGAAGACTGTATAGATACAGATTACTGCTGATACTGCCATACTCAGAGAACCACTGAGCTAATGATTTTCCCTAAGGAAAATCAATAGGGAAATATGTAACCAACGGGCACAATAAATTTCTGTTTCTTTTTTCCCAAGGTGAATGCAAGTATCAATAGATATTAAGAGACTTTGAATTCAGGCTTGCTTGGAATTCCTCTTTAGGAAATCTAAGAAAGGCGTCTCAGTGATAATCTAGTCAAGTCTGCATATTTTCCCAGTATACTAATAGAAAGTCAGGCCTTAGTTACTGAGTTGCTTGAGGCACCAACAGTGTTTTACTATCAGAGTCAAGTCTAGAACTGGTTTCTTAACTCTGTAGACAGTGCTCTTTTTACTACAACCATTGAAGTAAACTTGTGGTCTTCCTTTTAGGCATTCTTCAAACAAAATAATGTACCTCAGGAAAGCCGTTTTAACTTGAAAAAAAATGTGGAAGAGGAGTATAGGAAGTGGAAGTCAATGAGCAATGAAAATAACATCATTGCCCACTTTTCTAATCAAGGCTCTCCTCTCTTCCTTTGTCTTCTCTGGAAAATGCTCTTGGAAACAGATCATATTAATCAGATTGGTTACAGGTAAGCCCCAAACCTAGATCTGCATTCTATTTGACAACCCATTATACCACATAGCGATATATTTTTTACTCTCTGCTTTCCAGAGTATTAGAAAGAATTGGAGCCAGGGCCTTGGTAGCCCATGTGAGAACATTTGCAGATTTCCTGGTATACGAGTTCTCTACATCAGCTGGGGGTCAGCAACTCAACAAATGCATTGAAATTCTTAATGACATGGTATGGAAGTACAACATTGTTACATTGGACAGATTAATTCTCTGCCTGGTAAGAATATGCTTACTTAAGAATATTTCTAAGCTGTCTGTTCTCTTTTGGATCAGTGTGTGTGATTGATAGATCTTGCTTCTAAGGATTTAATAAATTTATACAATAACTAAGCATTGCTAGCACTTCCCTAAAGAACTAGATATTTCCCAACTTCTTTGCTCGTTCATTCAATAAGTATGTATTGGATATATACTACGTTCTATGCACAGAAGATATGGAGTTAATAAGATAGATTTGACCCTGGCCTTATGGTGCTCTAAAAATATGAGCAGTTAGACCTGAGTTGATTCTCAAAGTTTCGCACTAGGGTCAGAAATTTGTCAGTCACTCATTCCCTTGTAGGTGCTAATAGCCATTTGTGCAGTGTGGTAGCCACAGTCAGAACTGAATTTTCTCATCACCACCCAATATTTCCCCAATTTTTTTTCTATTGACTTGATTCTATTTCAGGCAAAAATGTAAGAAAAAGACACTAAATTAGGATGGATAATACTACATTTATAAAAATACTATGGTGGTGATATTTGGGGTGCTGAGGGGTTAACATTAACCTCGTAGCTGTGGAGCGCAGATGTAAAGATGGTTACAGTCTACCACGGCCAGGTAGCTCGGTTGGTTCCAGTGTCTTCATGGTATACCTAGATTGCAGGTTTGATCCCCGGTCAGGGCACATAAAAGAATCAACCGATGAATGTTAAATAAATGTAACAGCACATTAGTGTTTCATTCTCTCTCTCTCTCAAATAAATAAATAAACAAATAAATTTTTAAAGAAGCTACTTAAAAAAAAAAGATAATTACAGTCTACTAGGGGAAATAATGCAAACCTATAAATCAAAAAAGGATAAAATAGAGACATAGTAAGATTTTACTTATTTATATTTAGAGTATCAAGTGGCAGAGCCATGCTCTTGCATAGGTTAGACATTTTCATAGGATTTTCTGTTCTTCTCCAAAGGCCATGCGTAGTCATGAAGGAAATGAAGCCCAGGTTTGTTATTTCATAATTCAGTTGCTGTTACTCAAACCAAATGATTTTCGAAACCGAGTAAGTGACTTTGTGAAGGAAAATTCCCCAGAGCACTGGCTACAGAACGACTGGCACACCAAGCACATGAATTATCACAAGGTACTAGTTCAAATTAGTGCTTCAGTTAATCCTTTCTAACCATTCTTGGCTGTTGATTTGGCTAATGTCTCTGTGAATCTACTATTTCTCTCTGGTCTTTAAATTTCTTTAAGGTTCTGGAGTATCTCCAAAGTTATGAATAAATTAAAACCGCATTTTTTATAGACCTGGGTACATACAGTACAAAATTAAAAGAGTTATTACAAATCCTCTTATACATAATCACTTTTGGTGTATTTTTGGGATAAAAGATTTTTACCAAGTAAATGACTTGTTTTCATTGCTTTGTAGGACCAAACATGGTTTCATGTTCTTTTTCAAAGGGCAAATTTATTTAGCTCTTTTTTAAGAGAAAAAAGATACCCTAAACATTTACCGTTTCCTCGTTTCCACAGAAATATCCAGAGAAGCTGTATTTTGAGGGCCTGGCGGAGCAGGTCGATCCTCCTGTGCAGATCCAGTCACCCTATCTGCCCATCTATTTTGGAAACGTGTGTCTCCGATTCCTTCCTGTATTTGACATAGTAATCCACAGATTTTTAGAGTTGCTTCCAGTCTCCAAATCACTGGAGACTCTCCTAGATCATCTAGGAGGGCTATATAAATTTCATGGTGAGCTTTTTCAAATTTAATCTCATTTCATAATAAACAAAAGTGGGCTAGGCATGACCATTTGGGTAATAGTAGTTCTAAAGATTTTGTTTTATTAACGTGTTTTGAGGGTAAGTGCCATGCATGGATACTAGGAAGTCTAAAATAGACGACATAAAAATAGGAATAGTTAATCATAGCAAATGTATTAAACAGAAAAAAAGTGATATGTAAGAGATGTCTTATTTTACAGAGTGTGATTAATTGCCAAAGAGTATAGAGGGAGAAAAGTATGTGTTCTCAACAGAGCGACGTTTCTGGAAATGAAATTGGATTTTGGCAGCCTCTTGGATGGATAGATTCTCAACTGTGGTCTATGTGATTTGTGTAAAAAGAAAGTGGGGGGTGGGGAGAGGCAGGCAGAGAGAATCTTTTGGAAAAATTATGAAGTTATTAAAAACAAGACATTTGAAAACAATAGCCTCATTGGGCTAAATCGAAAATTCGTGTATTATACCTGACAGATCATCTCAAATGCCTGACTGGAAAGTTTTGATTTTATAACACAAATAACCAAGAATCAACTAGAAGTTATTGAGTAAGATAATAACATGGGAAACAGAAGTGGAAAACATTTACTTTAGATAAATCCAGTTGTAGTTGGCAGTATGTCTTGGAAGAAGGAAGCCATTTCACTACTTAGAAAGCTCAGGTGTGTGATGACTATGTAAACAAGTATGATGGCATTGGAAATGATAAAGAAGGGACAGATAGTCAAGGAAGAAGGAATAGGACTTGGGTGGCTGGTTATGGGGACAATACCAAAAGAAAGAAATTAAAGCAACTCTGAAGTGTTAAACCTGATCCTGGAGAACAGCAGTCAGTGACAGAAGCAGGGCAGCCCCAGAGCAGCCACTATGGGAACAAAGTGTCTTTTTCTGGGGCAGTTCTTTCTAGACCTTGATCTAAGATGTTTTCCTCCAGTGCGGAAGCTAGACTTTTAACACTACAGAATAGGTATGAAGTTAAAGTGAATATTCCTTAAAAACATTTTCCATTTGGATTAAGTGATAAATGCATATGGTGCAGAAGGGTATTTCGTAAAATGTCCCATCCCTGTCCTCTAGAAAGGAATGCCCTGGCACATATGTTTCACTTTTGCAGGATACATTTTCAGAAGTGAAATCGCTACCTCAGACTGTAATGAATATCTTTAAATACAAGAGATGTGTATTATTGGAAGCTTGCTGCCTTGTCCTAAAATTAAAGTATTCACTGTAATTACTCAGCATGTGAAATAATTTCATAATCTTCTGAGCTATTTTTTGGTAATCTGAGAACAGGATTTGTTTCTCACAGTTGTCAGTAACCAGATCGCATTGTGATGATCTGTTTTCTTCTTGGCAGATCGTCCAGTGACTTATTTGTATAATACGCTACACTATTATGAAATGCACCTGAGAGAGCGTGCATTTCTCAAACGAAAACTTGTCCACGCGATCATCGGCTCTCTCAAGGATAATCGGCCGCAGGGCTGGTGCCTAAGTGACACTTACCTGAAATGTGCCATGAATGCCCGGGAAGACAACCCTTGGGTCCCAGACGACTCCTACTATTGCAGACTGATTGGCCGACTAGTGGATAATATCCTTTCTATTGTGAGTTTCCAGATTCTGTAGAAATAAGTGTATGTATAATTTGTGAGAACGTGAGTTGTATTGTCTTTCAAGATAATATTTTTATGTATTCTAAGACTTCAGATTTCTTAAAGGTTGTTTCTATTTTTACTTCTGGAAAGTTTTGAAATCTTAAATTAGCAGTATCGTGACAAAGAGACAGAAATTTACTCCATTAAAAATGTATATTTAAAACAGGCCTTATAAGATTTGTTTAAAAGAAAACGATCCTATTTCTAAATAAACGTACTATTGTACGTGCATTTGTTTGCTACTGGAGAACATAGAAATTTATTGCTTTAAGTAATTGAATTTTTTAAAAATGTTAATAGAGAATAATAAAATTTATTTTTTCTTTTTTTTGTAAAAAAAAGCCACTATACTGGTATTTTTATTTCTTCTTTTTGATTTTCTGTCTTAAGTTATCAGCACATCATACTTAGCATGTTTATATACCATACCACTATTTAGAGCAGTTTTATATAAATGGTCATGATTTATTTTCCTACCTACACCCAAAAAAACTTATTTTGAAGCAAAAGAATTACTTATTATAAAGTAACTTTTTTTTTTTTAAATTTCAGAGAGGAAGGGAGTGTGAAAGAGAGAAACATCAGTACTGAGAGATAATCGTTGATTGGCTGCCTACTGCACACCCTCTACTGGGGACCGATCCCACAACCTGGCATGTGCCCATAACTAGAATTGAACCCAGGACCTTCAGTCCGCAGGTTGACACTCTATCCACTGACCCAAACCGGCTAGGGCGAGTAACTTTCTTATTAATTGTCCTATAACTATTAGAAGGAACAAGTTGATAGTTATAGCTGTACTTTGGTTGTATCTATAGCTATCCTATCACAGTTATAAGAGCCCACCTATATAAGACCAACCATGTTACCGTATACCTTATGGTTGATCACATGGTTGCAATCAATATATTTGTCATTCAACTTTATTTGTATTTGGTTTGTATTATTTACCTTCTGATCTTTCAGATAAATCATTTCTTGGAGGTTCATAATCAGATAAATTGATAATCAAATGAAATGTTGACGTGTGAAACATTTTGAAAACTATAAAGCACTATTCAAATGTGAGCCATTAACCTCAAAATAACCTGGTAGTTATTGCTTTAATTATTTGCACCGATGGCTGGCAAGTCTCCTGGTCCGTTTCCAAACTGTGACTGGAGATTCAATGAGTTTCCCAATCCAGCTGCCCATGCACTGCATGTTACTTGTGTGGAACTCATGGCCTTAGCTGTTTCAGGCAAAGAAGTTGGAAATGCTCTTCTAAATGTTGTGCTGAAAAGGTATGTATACTGTTGTATGCAATAAGATTTGTTGTTTATTTGTAAAGAAATTGATATTTTATTTGGAGCTATCAGACAAAACTATGTCCTAAGTCTGATACAAACTGGATAGTAACTGTCTTTTGGTTCCAGATCTTGTCCTTATGATATATGTGTAATGGAGTTAGCCCTAGGCAGTGTCAGGATACCTGGGTTTATTCCTACTTATATTCTTTACTAGAGGCCTCGTGCATGAAATTTGTGCATTTGGAGAGGGGTGGGGAGTTCCTCAGCCCACTCTGCACCCTCTCCAATCTGGGATCCCTCTCATTCTAACTGCTCACCTGCCTGCCTTCCTGATTGCCCCTAACCGCTTCTTCCTGCCAGCCTCATCACCCCTTAATCACTCCTGTGCCAACCTGATTAATGCCTAACTGCTCCCCTGACAGCCTGTTTGCCCCTAACTGCCCTCCCCTGCAGGCTTGATTGCCCCCCAATTGCCCTCCCTTGCAGATCTGGTCCCTCCCAACTGCCCTTCCCTGCTGGCCATCTTATGGTGGCCATCTTGTGTCCATACAAGGGCAGAATCTTTGACCACATGGAGGCAGCCCTCTTGTGTGCTGGAGTGATGGTCAATCTGCACATTCTCTTTTATTAGGTAGGATAGAGGCCTGGTACATGGGTAGGGGCCAGCTGGTTTGTCTTCAAGGGTGTCCCAGATCAGGGTGGGGTTCCCTTGGAGTATGAGGCATCCTGGGTGAGGGATCTGTAGGTGATTTGTGGGCTGGCCACGCCCCCCCAGTGACCCAAGCAGACGCCCTGGTATCTGGGACTTAATTTATATTCTACAATTGAAACTTTGTAGCCTGTAGTGGAGGCCTAGGCCTGCCGTGGTTGCAGAAGCTTGGTTTCCTCCATTGCCAGTGAAACCCAAGCCTCCCTCCTGCTCTCTCTGGCTACAGCTATCTTGATTGGTTTTATTTGCATATTTCCTCCTGATTGGCTGGTGGGCATGACTGGTGGGCATAGCTGGTGGATGTAGCAGCGGTATGGTCAATTTGCATATTTTATTAGATAGGATTAGTTGTTTGGCATTTAATTCAGGAATAATGTTAACCTCTCAATAAAGGCAGTCTTTGAAGAGTCTTTTCTTAAAGACCAATATAAAGTATGGGATAATGATTAGAGAAGAAGTATAAATAAATGCAAATAGTCTTTCAGCCCATTTGTTAAACAACCCAAAACAAAATTCTTAATTTGCTTTTGTTTCTGTAGAGTAAATTTTTACTCAATAAAAATCTATTGTAGTTTTATTGGAGTAGGTCAGTGGTCAGCCCCTGAATTATATATGTTCTCAAAATAAGATTCATTATCAACCATATAAAATGTTTTTATAACTTCACATTTTTATGATTTGTTCCCACTTTGTAGTCAGCCTTTAGTGCCACGAGAGAACATTACAGCATGGATGAATGCAATTGGATTGATCATCACTGCTCTACCAGTGAGTTAAGTTGTGATTTGTATGTAGCAATGGAATGTTGGTGTTCCTATGAGTTGAAAGAATTGGATGCCTTTATATAAGAACATTGTGCAGTTAATGAAGTGTTTCATGTTTTTAAATTTTTCATATTATTATTGCTTCAAAAATCCACAGTGACTGCTTTTTGCATCAAATCTAATGAAATCTACTTGGCTTTTGGATCCCTATATTCACTGGTCCCACTTATCCATCCAACCTTAGTTTTTACATTAAAGTGTAAATATTTGAACACTTAGTTTATTGTGTATCTATGCGAGCTTCTTCTCATGTGACCTCCACATGTGTCGAGTCGGCACCACATGGTTGTCTGTTGTGCTATCTTTGGATGTCAGTAATATTGTCTAACTCTGCTCTCCAGACTGCTTTGATTAGGCACTTGCAAATCACTGTTTCCTTACTCACCTCCCAAACATATGTACTTGTTTCTGAGTTACACATGTGTATCACTAGTGTCTGGGTGATAAATACTGTTAAAGTAGATTTACTGTGGAGTCGGTATCAGGTAATAAGTGAACAGGCAGATGCTTGTATGGAACCCTCTAACGCACAAGCATCATATTGACTCATTATGAATCCACCCACTTTTGATTGCAAAATCTCCATTACACAAGGACACAAGCTGGATAAGTAGAAAACGTTAAAGAATGAGAAATGCTGTTATTTTAAGGGTGGGAGTATGAAAATGAATATGGGTGGAACACTAGATACGTGATATTTTTCATCAGGCTTTCCTCTGGTTTTAAAGGAGCCATATTGGATTGTCCTTCATGATCAAATTGTGAGTGTCATCAGTAGTCCCAGCTTGACATCTGAAACTGAGTGGGTTGGCTATCCGTTCCGCCTCTTTGACTTCACTGCTTGTCATCAATCCTACTCCGAGATGAGCTGTAGCTATACATTAGCTCTAGCACATGCTGTGTGGCACCATTCTAGCATTGGGCAACTTTCTCTCATTCCCAAGTAGGTATTACGATTTTTAAAATAAATTTTACTTTTGTGATGTTTTTGTTTTGTTCTTTAACCTCATGTACATGTAAGAACAATTTGGAAAGTAAGAGTGAAGTAGAATTTCTAGATAATCAGAAAACTTCTTTTATTTCAGAATTGTTTGAAAAAAATGTAATTTGTATGTGCAAGTAATAATTTGGTATGTAGTTTTCCATTACATTTTAAGGAGGCTTTTCCTAGAATGTATTCCAAAAGTTGCCTTTTGAACTGAATAACTGATATCAACCTATTTTCTGATTATTTACCTTAACTATAAAATTGGTATTAACCAGATTCAGCTTTCTTGAGAATGGCATTTATATTAAACTGGTTATGCACCTCTGTCATTCAGTAATTTTATTTCATTTATTTATTTTTATTTTATTGATTTTTTTACAGAGAGTAAGGGAGAGGGATAGAGAGTTAAAAACATTGATGAGAGAGAAACATTATCTGCTTCCTCATGCACACCCCCTACTGGGGATGTACCTGCAACCAAGGTACATACTTGCCTTTGACCGGAATCAAACCTGGAACCTTTCAGTCCGCAGGCCGTTGCTCTATCCACTGAGCCAAACTGGTTAGGGCAATAGTTTTATTTTTAAGAATGACTTTAAATCTAAATTTATTCCAGTAGTCAAATGAAAGATATGAGAATAATTAAAAATGTTACCAAAATTTAAAGAAATTAAAAAAAATATTACTACTTTTGCAAATACTAGGGTAAACTGTATTAACAATTCAAACAGTTCACTGATTTCAAATCACAATGAATTATTATCTTCAAATTTTAGGTTTCTCACTGAAGTACTTCTTCCTATAGTGAAGACTGAATTCCAGTTGCTTTATGTGTACCATCTTGTGGGACCATTTTTACAAAGATTTCAGCAAGAGAGAACTCGGTGTATGATAGAGGTAAAATATAATCTGGGTTTTCTATGATAAAATTAATTTCTAAAATATCTATTTGGGTTCTTTCCCCCAATGTTTTCTTTTTTAAAAAATATTTTATTGATTGTTTTGTTTTTGTTTTTGTTTTTTTTTTTTACAGAGAGAAAGGGAGAGGGATAGAGAATCAGAAACATCGGTGAGAGAGAAACATCGATCAGCTGCCTCCTGCACACCTCCCCCTGAGGATGTGCCCACAACCAAGGTACATGCACTTGTCCAGAATCAAACCTGGGACCCTTTGGCCTGCAGGCTGACACTCTATCCACTGAGCCAAACCGGTTAGGGCTCCCCCAATGTTTTCTAAACTTCATATCATAACCTATTAGTAGTGAAGTCAGCTTAGTAGGATCAGAGAGTAGTTTTGGAGGATTTAGTGTACCCATGACTTAGAGTAACTGTAATGAGTTTGGTGTGAGATGTGTTGAATTGGAGATGCAAAGAGAAATACCCATCTTCAAAGTTAAGAAGAAAGTTAAGGATGGAGAAATGCATTTGATAACTTGTACTACAGTAAAAAAAGAATTAATTAAAATAATGGGGATGGATGAAAATCATCTATAACAGAAGTACAGAGAAAAGAAAATGAGCCAGGAATAGAACCTCAAAGTATAAGCCACCAAATAGAATTAAGAGTACAATCTAAAATATCCTTGAGGTTGCGATTATCCCAGAAATTGAAGTATGGTTTCCTGAAAGGGGATCATCTGTCTCTTAATTTTAAGAAAAATTCCTAAATTGTAAAGAAAAATTTCATTTATGCGCTATGCAGGCATTTTGTAGCACTATCGAGTCCACTATAATGCAGGCTATGTCATATTTCCATGCGCACAGTTGTGTGGTCAGTGACAGTTCTATAAACCTGTTATCACTCTGTCTTGGAATGGAGTCCAGCAATATCATGCTGAATTATTGAACCGTTTTTGGCATATAAATAATTTTATGTTATTTTTAACTAGATTGGTGTAGCATTTTATGATATGTTGCTGAATGTAGACCAGTGCAGCACCCACCTAAATTACATGGACCCCATCTGTGACTTCCTGTACCATGTGAAGTATATGTTTACTGGTGACAGCGTAAAAGAGCAAGTAAGTTACCTTTAATTACTTTTAATGATGTTTAGTTTAGAAACCTTGAACATATGGTAATAGACTTATTTGTTTGGGTCAGTGGTTTTGTTCATTTATTTTCTTTTGAGGAGAAAAGGTTGTCTCTTAGGCTATATGAGCATATTATTGTGGATATAGTATTAAAGTGAAAATAAATACATGTTAATAATTTCTTACATTTTCCCCTTGATATTTGCAACAAGACATCACCTTGATAATTAACTCCTAGGGGCGTTTATTAACAGTGATTTCTTTAGGAAGAAACAGTACAGTATCACTACTGAAAAGGCCAGGCAGGTGTTGTGTTATGTGAAGGAGGTCCTACTTTTTCCGGACGGTGATTAGAAGATACTATGGGAACATTAGACAAATTGCAGCATAACTAGAAGACTAAAGCCGGGAGAGTCCAGAGAGTGATTTCTTGGAGGGTATTGGAAGGTACTTGGAAAGCTTGATTTGAACTTTGAGATTCATCCTTAACTTTTTTCTCAACCTTGAAGGATGGGTATTTCTCCCTGCATCTCCAATTCAACACTCCCACACCAAACTCATTAGTTAGTGGTTTATGTCCTCACTATTTGGACGGTTGCCATTTGGATTCAATATTAGATCTGTTCTGTATGACTTCAAAGAACATATAAACTGATGAAGTTAAAAGGAGGTGCATTCTGACTCAACATATGAAGAGCCACTTCCTAGTAGAGCTGTCTGAAAGTGGAAAGGACCTTGAGCCATAACAGAGTTTCCTATCTGTAGGAAACAGTCTTGGCTATTTCAAAAGAACAAATTAAATAACCTCCCCTCCATATTCAATGTTACTTCCTTCTGTAATGGCCAAGAGGTAAACTGATATAAAAACATATGAATCCTAGGCTGCTGGATTCTTCCCTTGCAGCTGGGGAGGGTGTTGACTCCTTTATGCCTCAGCAGAATCGTCAAAGAAAGTTGAGTGGAAACCAATACAGGCATGCTTTATTTTATTTTTTAAAAATATATATTTTTATTGATTTTAGAAAGGAAGAGGGGGAGGTAGAAACAATGATGAGAAAGAATTATTAATCAACAATTCTTGGCTGTCTCCCACATGCCCCACACTGGGGGTCAAGCCTGCAACCCAGGCACGTGCTCTGACTGGGAATCGAATTGTGACCTCCTGGTTCAGTGGTGGATGCTCAACCACTGAGCCACACCAGCCAGGCTCAGGCGTGCTTTATTTAGCAGATCCTTTATATTTGGGCCTAGGGCCCTTTGACACAGGGTAATTACAGAAAGGAAAAATCATTAATGGGCAGGTCTTTCCTGACAAGGTCAAAGAGCATTCGAGTAAGGTAAAGAAAGCTGTGAAACTGCTTGATGTATTTATTTCTTTAAAGTGTTTTAAGTAAAAGTAGATCTGATATATAGTTGAATTCCAAGTATAAATCAGAATTTTTAAAAATTATATTTGTAGATACATGTTACAGGCATGTTATTCAAAGAACTTCAGAATGTAATCGTGCTTCATGCTTCTGTGAAGATAGTATTTTAAAAGGATGTCCACCTATTGTATGTGTGATATTTTCAGTGTAAATTATACTAGCTTTTGGCAGTAAGATTACTGGCTAGCCAGATAAGTATATGTGTTTTTGTAAATATATGCTTATATACATAGATAAATGCATATACACACACATATATATATAGAATGTGTGTGAGGAACAACACAATTTTTCTCGTGTGAAAGAAATAATTTTATCTGCTTTTGTTAAAACACAAAGCATGTAGATAAACTTCTGATCCATCCTGCTCCCTAGTAAATTGTCTCAGGATATGTATTACTTCTTTAAAAGGTGGGAAATTAAAGTTTTTGGTTAAAATATTTTTTGGTGTATTTTCATTTTTTAGGTAGAGAAGATTATCTGTAATTTAAAACCAGCTTTAAAACTTCGTCTTCGATTCATCACACACATTAGCAAGATGGAACCAACTACAGTACCTCCACAGACCATAAATAGTGGGTCTCCAGCCCCTCAGTCTAACCAGGTGCCAGTGTCTTTACCAGTCACTCAGTGAAGTCAGCATGCACAGTGCTGCAATGGAAATACACCCATCCTTGGAAGTGGACTCAAACCTATCAAATCTGAACATCACATGCTACATAGTGATGTAGTAAAAAGCAGGTGGCGTTCAGATTGTTTTATTTTGATTCAAATGGTGAATCTGCTGACACCTTATAACTCCCATCTCCTTGTCTATACTTATGTCTCTAAGAGATCAAGTAGACTATATGTTGTCCATATGCATAACGATTTATTAGAGCTGCCTAGGAACACTTAATGTCTTTAAGAGGTCAGATAAACTACATGTTGTTCATATTAACAGTTTATTAGAGCTGCCTAGGAAAGAAACAGTACAGGAACATTGAGGTATCTGTAATCAAAAGACTTTATATTAGATACTCTCAATCTTTCCTAGTCTAGCGATTGGTTTGGTTTTATATTTTATAATTAATGACTTACTCATTGTTTTAAAGGCACTACATCTGTAGTAGTTATTACTGATCCTTTTATATATAAATCTCTTTGTATGTGTCTTTGGGATAAGAGATTTTTGTCGAATAAAGAGTGAAAAATTGCATTGCATTGCAAAAGTAAACTGTTTCATATTCTTTTTAAATGGCTTAAATTTTTATCATAGATTTTCAAGTAAATAAGCTAATGTTTCTAATTAAGGTAGTTTGGCAAATTTTTGCCTTTGCTGGAGACTTGAACTTTACTGTATGAAATGAGTTGGAAGTTTTGTAACTAGATAACGTAGCTAGCAATGCACAAACTTAACAAATTCATGTTTAAATGGTAATTCTCCGATCTGTTTTTTAAAATAATTGCCTTTCCAGGTTGACACTTACCCAGCAAATAATGTTATTCTTCAAATTTTTATAATCTTAAAATTTTTAGGTATTTTTTAAATTCAATGTACATTTTGGTTCTTTAGGGTTTATTAAATTTTGAGAGACTTGATGTTAATTTTGAGGGAAATGACATTAAGATTGTAAAAGACTTCAAAAGTAATTAGTAAAATCTGTTAAATGAGTACATTGTGTGATTTATTACTCAATTTGAATGAGCATCTGCTGTGTTCCAGGCAGTGTGTTGGCTGGGTTATGAGAGACCTGGGCTATTTCCATGGGTTGTACAGTACAGCTGGTGACTGACATTGACCTAGGAATTAAGAGTACTCATTAAGAAAAAAAAAATTAGTACTACTTTAAAATAAAAATGAACTACCCAAGCCAGGTAGCTCAGTAGGTGAGAGCATTGTCCCAATAACCTAAGAATGTGAGTTTGAAATCTGGTCAGGGCACATATAAGAATCAATCAATAAATGTATAAATATGTGGAATAAAAATCTCTCTCTCAAAAATCAATAAAAAAATAAAAAAGAATTAGTGAAGTTTAACCAACTATACTTCAATTTTTTTATTTCCAAATACATGATCCTAGCTAGACCTTACTTTCTTCATGATTCATATTATAATCACTACATTTTTTAAAGTTGGTTTTAGAGAGAAAGAAGAAGGGAGAGAGAAACATCGATTTGTTGTTCTACTTACTTATGCATTGATTGGTTGATTCTTGTATGTGCCCTGATTGGGAATCAAACCTGCAACCTTGGTGTATCGAGCGACCTGGCCAGGGCTTACAATCATTAAATCTTTATTTGTCCTGCAATTCAGCTTAATATTTATATATAATAGTATAAGTAATTTTTCTAAGTTAGTAATATTGTTAAAATTCTCCAGAAATTTTATGCTAAAAATGAATTCAAGTGTTCTTCTTAATAGAATCTCAGTTAGTCTCACTACCTTAAGGGATATGTTTTGAGATCCTAAAATTGGAGTAATTATGAACTGGTATTATACAAATAAAATAAAGGAAGTAAAAATCAGTATCACTTTCTCAAGGATATGTTCATTCCAGTTCATTTATTAACAATTCATTTTTTCTTCTCTGGCTTATAAAAAAGGGGGAATGTGATTTTCCCCAAATGGGTTTTTTAAAGAGCTGTTATTAACCAGAGACATTAATAGAAGGCAGACACTATTTGGGTTTAGAATGCTTCTGAGAGGAGAAAATGCCTTTATATTTAATACAGCATAAAGGTTTTTTTTAATAGTACCTTTAAAGCCACTCAGTCCAATAGGACATTCTGCAGTGGTGGAAAGACTATCTGTGGTATTCAGGACAGTGGTTAGTAGCCACTTGAGATGTGGAACTGAATTTTAAATTTTATTAAGCTTTAATTTAAATAACCTCGTGTCATTACATGTGACAGTATACTCTAAAGCATGATTCAGCATAATTGCTCTTATTTAAAAGCAATCCAGTAAAATATTTACCTTACGAAGTCCATATGTCAACGGTTAGTTTTAAAATTCTAGGCTGCATATGAAAAATCAGATAGATGTTAGAGGAGGCTCTGACATAAGGCTGAGTTGTATTACACACACATATATATATATATATATATATATATATATATATATATAGTTTTTTTAAAACAAAGAAAACATGAAGAATCCTAAGAAATAGATAAGCAAAATAGAGACAGACTCATAGATAGAGAACAGGTAGACAACTCCAGTGACGGGTATTGGGGATGGGGGGGATATTGAGGGGCGGAAGTATTGAGCTAAAAAGAAAAATAACTCATGGACACAGACAACAGCGTGGTGATTGGCGTGGTGGAGGAGGAGGGAGGGGTAGAAGAGGGTATAGGGGAGATATATGGTGATAAGAGAAAAAGAATATTGCAGAGAGAAAAAATGAAAAGCAATATTTTAGACAAATTAGTAAAATGTTGAATTTCAGGTTAGACCTGTGACATAAAGGAACTCATCAGTGTTCTAAATGGAAAAAGGAAAGCCAGTTCCTATGGTCTCCACCATCTTCAAAATGGAATAATCCTATATAATAAAAGCCCAGTGACAAACAGCGGAATGACCAGAATGACCATGGTCCCTCACTGCAACCAGCAGCCCCCTCCCCCCACATCAAGCAATTAGGGGTGATCAGGCAGGCAGAGGCGGTTAGGGGCAGGCAGAGGTGGTTAGGGAGGATCAGGCAGGCAGAGGCAGTTAGGGGCAGTCAGGCAGGCAGAGGCAGTTGGGGGTGATCAGGCAGGAAGGTAAGTGGTTAGGAGCGATCAGGCAGGCAGTGGGGTTAGGGAGGATCAGGCAGTTTAATATATATTTTAATGAATTTAGAGAGGAAGGGATGGGGAAAGAGAAACACCAATGATGAGAATCAATTGGCTGCCTCATGCATGCCCCCTGTTGGGGGTCGAGCAGGCAACCTGGGCATGTGCCCTGACAGGGAATCAAACCGTGACCTGGTTCATAGTTGGTGCTCAACCACAGAGCCACACTGGCGGGTGACCTATGGCTATTTTAACAAGAAACAGATTCTTTCATGTGGCCTTCCTCACTGCAGAGCCCACATGAGTTCTGGGTATGAAAAGGGGAAGAGTTTTTTTCCTTAGTTTTGATTATAGATTACTCTCATTAATTTTTCCACCTCCTCACTGTATTCCAGAGCAAAGATAAGTGTTTTAGGATGTGTAAAGATTTCAGCAAATGAGACACACTATAATTGTCATGAGTGAGGCAGCATGTTAGGAAGTCACAGATCATGTTGGGTGAAATCCCTGTCTGAGTTAGATGATCTTAGAAATAAAATAGCCATTTGATTTTTTTCTTCCATCTCCCCAAAAGCTACCATTCTTAAAATACAAACCAATGTCATGTTTGAGGTTTAGTAAAAGTAAAAGATCATCTGTCATTCATGGATTTGGAGATGGCCAAGCCTTATGATTACCCATTTTACAGATGAAGAAACCAGAGCCAGAGAGCTTAGCTTCACTAAGGTCTCACCAGTGTTTGGGGGATGATGATTTTTCACTGTGGCTTTTAAAATCCTTATAGTAGTTTTAAGCAGGGTGTGTGTGTGTGTGTGTATGTGTGTTGCATATATTTAGAAATACGTAGACATGATAGGATCTTATATAAAGAGTATTATAAAAATCACATCTTTTTAAAAATATATGTCTTTATTGATTTCAGAGAGGAAGGGAACAGGAGATAGAGATAGAGACATAAACAATAAGATAATCATTGTTTGGCTGCCTCCTACACACCCCTTAACTGAGGATCGAGTCTGCAGCCTGGGCATGTGCCTTGACTGGAAATCAAACCATGACCTGGTTCATGGGTCAGTGCTCAACCACTGAGCCATGCTGGCCTGGCTAAAAATCACATCTTTTGAACAATGTGGAAATATGGTCCATTTTCAATTGTGGTACCTTTACCACCTGATAACAGGAGTCCCACTATGTAGGTGTGTGTTTTTTGCCATTTAATCTTTTTTACTTGCAGTTGACACACAATATTATATTAATTTCAGGTTTAGATTTAGGTATAGACCCAGTTAGACATTATGTAATTTACTAAGTGACTAGACATTATATAATTTACTAAGTGGTTAGACATATGATTTAGTGATCAGACATTATATAACTTACTAAGTGATTATCCTAATAAATCTGTTCCCTTCTGATACCATACGTAGTTATTAGAATATTAATGACTACATTCCCTATGTTGTACTTTACATCCCTATGACGATTCTATACCTACCAATTTGTACTTCTTAATCCCTTCACCTTTTTCACCCATTGCCCCAATTCTCCTGCCATCTGGCAAGGCAACTGTCAAATGTCCTCTGAATCTATGAGTCTGTTTCAGTTCTGTTTGTTAATTTATTTTGTTTTTTTTTTAGATTGAATTGTTGATAGACATGTATTTATTGCCATTTTATTCATATTTTTGTCTCTCCTTCTACTTCTTCTTCAAGAAGACACTTTAACATTTCATGTAATACTGGTTTAGTAGTGATGAACTCCTTTAGCTTTTTCTTGTCTGAGAAGTTTTTTATCTGTCTTTTGATTCTAAATGATAGCTTTGTTGGGTAGAGTAATCTTGGTTGTAGGTTCTTGCTTTCCATCACTTTGAATATTTCTTGCCACTGTCTTCTGGGAATGTGTTTATTTTTAATGCCAGCAAATCTTTATTTGGGAGTTAATATGTACTTCCATTTCTAAGGATAAATCTTTTGCCAAAATGGGAAACACAAGCTTTTTAAATTTACAAAAACTTGAATTTCCAAATCTTTTACACCAATAGGGAATTGATGCAGTTTATACTAATTGTACTAATATTTCCTCAGGTAAAACATTTTCCTGAAACACCAAATCTATAAGAGGATAACTGTAAGCTTAAGTAAATTATTAGATTTGCTAAGTTATAAGCTATGAGATATTCACATAATGCTTCCACATTTACTTAGGTGGTTTAAGGTAGTCAATAGGCTTATGATTACCCTCTCGAGCAACTCCAAAACAAGACAAGGTTATTGCTACTGCTGTGTTGACTGTTCTAGTTACTTCTTCTGGTGTCTTCCCCAGAGATGGATTCACTTCCATTATATCTAATCCTGACAGGAGCCCTACAACAACAAACAAAGTAATTTGTTAGATAGTCGACATTTTAAATTCAGTATTTCTGAAGTGTTAGATGTGTAAAGAGGGGGTAACCAACTGAAATCACTTTGGTTACTGCATCATGTGATGTGCATTGTGGAAGTGTCAACTGGGGCTTGATTTTCAGGCCAGGCAGTATCGATCTATAATAACAAAAGTGTAATATGCAAATCGACCAAATGGCCAAACAGTGGACAGGTCAGACAAGGCGGGTGCAATGCGATTGGTTGGGGACCCAGCCATTGCCCTATGATCATCCTGCAAAGGGAGGCCCAGGCCAACACCTGGCAGGCTGTGGCAAATAGCCTGGGCCTCCCTCTGCTGTGATCCATTGCAGAGCCCAGGCCAGGTGGACAGGGCCTACCTCTTTGGGGCAATTGATTGCAGGGCTCCTGGACTGTGAGAGGGCACAAGCTGGACTGAAGGGCCTCCACTCCCCAGTGTAGGAATTTTGTGCACCAGGCCTCTAGTAAGTATATAGTGGTCATGTGTACACTTGATTCTTTATTCACTTAGATTTATACCTACCTGTTTTGAAAATTTCCTCTGTAATGTAGAGACCTTCTCTGTAAGACAGACCCCCGATGACCGGTGTGCCAGTAGCTGGTGTGACAGATGGGTCCAGTCCATCAACATCATAGCTCAGATGAATTGGCCTTTTCTTTCTTTTAAGAAGAGGGAAAGTAATTCAGGTTAAAGTTGGTGGCTTATTATTTAGTAGATAAATATAGCTCTTTGCTCTGTAAAAAGGAACAACCTAGTGAAGTTCCATGATTTTACATAAAGGCTTTATTACATTGACTAGTACCAGTAGCCAGTTCGTTTAGCAATATTTATGTTGCACACACAAGCATCATACCTTCCTATTAGGTAGCTGAGTGTTTCTTCCATCACCTTGCCAATTCCCAGCTTGTCCACTTCAGTCATTGAAAAGTATTTAATACCCAGAGTTTTCAAAATGTAGCTATGAAAGAGAAGATAGTAAGTAATTTATAACTAACATAGAGGCTGACTCTATGCCCTCTCATCTCCTTTTAAGAAAAGATTAATGTGCTGAGATACATAAAATATTTAAATTCTATGAACTTTATGTATATATCAACATATATTTTACCAGCAAGTCAATATAAGAATCATTTGAATATATACCTATATGTGGATGTACATATACTTGGTACTTAAAATAATTTTTTACCATAGGTTTGGCCATTGCACTTAGTATGCAGAAGGACAAAAATGAAGGTAAATTGCATCAAAGAATAAACTTACTGTTCCCCAGGGTCCACGTCTCTCAGGCCAATATACACAATATCTTTGGCAGTTATGCAGGGAGTCACCCAGGAGAGGCCTGGTATATCAGGGATCTAAAATTGCAATTTTCCAGTTGGTCATGTATACTCTTGAGTAAATCTTATGTTGAAAGTTAAGTACAGTTGTTGGATAGATCTTCTATTCAGAACATACATTTTTAGGAATCATTAAAAGATAATACAAAACTACGAAGAGAATGCCTGCCTCCCCTGGTGGTCCCCCTGATTGCTTTGGCCCCTCCCAGCCTCACCCTGTGGCCCAGACCTAACCTGAACCATTTCTGCACCATTTCCATTGGGCCCTGCTTCTCCAGAACTCTTCTGTAAGGAAGTCAGTGTACTTCCATTACTTTCATCCCTTCTTTACTTCTCTTTCTCAATGGAGACTTAACCCAGAAGATGGCTTCCAGTGGCTGAAGGAAATGTTTGCCCAACCCTTCGGTTGCTCTTCACATGTTCTGCAGTCAAGCTTGGCTGTTTCTATAAGCTAGCCGCACAATTTGCAAGTGTATACACCTATCAATTGGTTGTCACTTCAGAAAATGTTATTTCTGGGCATTAAACCTAACATTCCCAGGTATTATCATAAAGACCAGTATGCTACAGGTATATTAAACATTGCTTTATTGGCATACTACACGCATATCAATAAAAATTATGAGCCACAATGTTAAGTCTTAATATGGAATTTCATCTTACATCTTTTAGAAGGTAAGTTTCTAGGGAGCAAGGAGGTAGTTCTGCTTATGGTTTAGATATGTGCTCCTCACAGTAAAGATGTTAAATAAACCACTGTGATCCGCATTTTATGAACTCCGTTTTTTAAAAGGCCCTGTGATGTGGAGGGGACACTAGGTACAATGAGAGGCTGTGTGGCATGTAGTAGAAAAAGGCTGGTACTGAGAGACCAGTTCTGGCCCTTGCCTGGTATGTGATCTTAGGTGAGTTGGTTAATGTCTGAACCTCTGCTGACTTGCTTAGGATTATTCTCTGCTCCACATAAAAAGGGTAATTTAAGAATTAAAAGGGAAGATACAAGGTCAGTTTGCAAACCATCAAGGAAGGGAGAGGTATCGAACCTCGCCACCTTTATCCTCCAACCCTTTGCTTATCTGCTGCCAAGAAAAGAGTTTCAGATTATACCAAGAATAAGATGGCAGAACGGTTCTTACTTTCCTCCACCTCCTGAATAAAATGCCAACCAGCCTCTTACCTTTCCCTTTAGTTCCTTCAGGAGGAAAGACACAGGCTGTCCGTGCAAGTTCCCACTTGTGGTTGTCTGTGGAGTGTTGATGTCCGAATGAGCATCCACCCAAATGACACAGAGATCCGGGTGGGTCCTGGCGTGGCCAGAGATGCTTCCGATGGCCAGACTTAGAGGGAAAAGTTCGTGTGAGCATCAGGGTTACAATAGCCTTACATGCATCATATTAACTCACTCAATGCTTGTGATTGATTTTCCTTTAAGTCAGCTGATGTTGCTCATAGATTTAAATGGGAGATGCCAATTAAACAGTTGTAACAACAGAGAAAATAGAGCTTACATTTAGTAGTTACTAAGAAGTTATAGTTACACAAAGGTATCACTAAGTAATTTGTGATACTTTTCAAAACCACCTTCTAATAAAATTGTAAATTATAGTTTCACCAAAAATTAAATAATGTGTAAAAATACTACCACACAAGGAATTCCTTAGCATGAGACTATTCCACTTTCAGGGTTGAATCAGGCTTATTTTTTGCACTCTCATTTCTCTAGGTAAATACTTAATCTCCCCAGTGAGTCAAGATAGAGTCCTTCCATTTTTCTTAAAGCCCAATTGTTTACAATTGGAGAGCTTGACTCAGGAGCCCTTGAGTGAGCATATCCCAGGTGCTCACTATTCAACCAGATCCTCTGCTTGAACTTCCTTCTCTCCTGCCACACGCTTAAGGATCCACTCTTAGGTGGGTCAGAACCCTCCAAGTTCACATCAAGCACTTCAAGCTTCAGAAAATGTGCCTGAATAGAACAGCTCAGTAATATCTTACACAAAAGTTAAAAGATTAGGATTGGCCATACAATGCCCTATTTTCCCTCGTGTGACTGTTTTGAGTACCATTCAGAGAATCGTTAACTTCTCGATTCTCAAAGTTGAAGCAATTGTGTCTCCCTCTCAAAAAAATAAAAATAAAAAATCAATAAACTAGTCTTTAAGAAATAAAGAGGCTCATGCACAGAAATTGTCTTTGCCACATTATTTGTAATTTTGAAAATTACTTGAATATTGGATAATATGTGTATGTGTAGTGATATAACACTTTAATGAAAAATTATGCAACAGTAAAAATATGCTTATATATCATGAAGTAAAGATAAGGAAATTTCAACTGTGGATTAAGAACAAAGCAGGGTAACACACACACACACACACACACACACACACACAATTGTTAGACAAAATCACGTCAGAGGGAAATTCCAGTTGAAATGGTTGTTAGGGGACTACAATTCTCACTGGTTGTTGTTTTTTTATTTTTACATGTGTGTGTACTTCAAAAAACTTCCCAATTATTTCTTTTATAATGGAAAACACTTTTAAATGTTGACCTAAATGGGTTGTTCCTATGATCAGTAATCAAGTGCAATAAGTTGACTGTAAATTTCCTCAGTGCTTATTTAGAAACCTAAGCCTCTGCTGAATATTGTACTGAAATTCATTCACAATGTATTTTCTGCTGTAATAAAGATAATTCAAGATTTCAAACAGAGCTAAGTGTGTTTCCAAAATGAAATAGTAACCAGCAATATTTTTTAAGCAGAAAATTTGATACAAACTACTGATCAGTGCTTTTCCTTCCATATGTTCTCTCTTCGCATGCTTTTGGTTAAACCTTCTTCGTGCCATTGGTGCCAACTTCCCATCACCCCACAGCAATTAGTACCTGTGGTCTCCACCCAGCACCACGCTGACCCTTCCGCTTTTCTTGGCTTCTGCCACCATGTCAGCCAGCTGCTCATTGGCTTTTCCCACGGTCCTTGGGTTCTTCACAATTTGAAATGGACTGTCATTGGGGACATCGGCAAAGGACAGGTCCCCATAATCTTTCACATCACACTCTGTAGTTAAAATGACAAGTTGCAGGTTACTAAATAAAGATTACAAAACAGTCTATGCAGGATGATTTTACAAAAACAGGCCTATTTTCCAAAATATAAGCACAGAAAGAGTCTGAACAGACTAAAAATCGTGAAGGTGGACCCCACATCTACTTCTGTCTGACATCATCTCCCCTGGGCAGCACTCCGGCGCCTGCTGTATGCGGGGTTCTCAGTGAATGCTTGAATCTGCCTGTGAGGCTGTAAGTACAACAGGGTGACCTGGTTTGGATTTAATGGGTGGTGTCACTGTCTTTGTCTGTGTGCTCATGTGCTTTCTACTTTTCTACAATAAGTGTGTATTGTATTTATAGTCAAGAAATCATATTTAAAAAGAAGAAAACACACCATTATTTTGTTAACAATCCTTGGTTTCAATCCAATCCATCACCTGCTGAAGCAGTCCAGCTCCCTCTTCTCCCCATTGTACCTGCCTCACAGTGCTATTGTCAGAATTCAATAAGAGTATGTGATTGCCATCGGTCCTAACACTTCAGCAAGCCAGGAAATAAAGACTTTATTATTATACTTCTTCAATACAGTAACCCAAAGTTCCTAAGGGCCTCGGTGCACTTCCGAAAAGGCCACACATTATGCCTCAAGGTGCAGAGCTTCTTATAACACATTGATACGGGCTCAAGTCCATGTTCTGAACTAAACAGTCATTGTGTATTGTATTCATTCCTGTCTGTATCTGTGATTCAGTAACACCTAAAGAGATTTAACCTGATATAAAATGTGATCAAATTATACTTGTTCACTGACGGAATAGTCCAGTTCATTTACCCAGGCTTCCTGTTCTCTACTGGGGTCTCTCTCTTTCTTTTCTTAGATTTATGATGCATAATTCTTATTTACTGAAAATGTATTCCTTTTCAGTTTACCTGTCAGTGAGTTTTAGAAATATCTACAGCCTCTTAACCACCAGCACAATCAAGATTTAGAATACCTCCATGCCCCCTAAGTTCCCTCACGCCCCTGCACAGCCGAAACAGTCAGTGCATCCATCCCATGAGACGGATGTGCCCTTTATTTATTTACCAGTTAGGGGCATTCTATTGTTTCCAGTCTGGCTGTTATAAACAATGCTGCTCTATACCTTCAGTACAAACAAGGCCTTGTGAGAACATGTTTTCATTTCTTTGGGGTAAATACCTTGGAGTAGATTTGCTGGGTCAAAGGGTAAAAACATGTACATTTCTTTAAGAAACTGACCATCTTGCCAAAGTGGCTCTCTGTATCATTATGCATTCTCATCAGAAATATATGAGGGTTCTAGTTGCTCCATATCCACGCCAACACTTTATCAGGGTTTTACGTATAAAGGTGACACTTACTTTAGCTGTACTGTTGTTTTTGCTTTAGTTTTTTTTTTTTTAGCTGTACTTTTTTAAGATACAAAGTATTTTTCATTTGCATGCTCACATATGCAAATATGTATGTGTGTATAATATGAGGAATCAGACACAGTATTATTACTGGGGCATTTTATACTCTCCATGTTTATTAAAAGTGGTATAACTTAATATTCCCTTATTATTTCTGATATTACAGTGAATTTCCATGAGCACATTCTCAGTTTAGGCCTCCCCTTGATAAGTAGCAGTTCTTGCGACAACCAAGGGAAGCGAACTGCTCCAGCTGGTTCAAGGACATGCCTGGAGAGAAAGGCAGAAACTGGAAGGAAATGAAGTTTTGACTTAATAGCTCTTTCTGATGTTTGTGGTAGGCGTTTGTGGATGTAGCTAGCCATCTGCAGGAAGATGTACTGTTACTATTCGAGAGTGTGGAAAGATGGAATTTGGCATAGCCCTCTGGGCCATGGTAGAGCTGCTGAAGGTTTTCTAGGTATCACATCCCAGGACAAACAACTCAATCACCTGATACTGACTCAGAAGCCCCAGGTCCATCCCATTCCTCACCTTTCTCATGGCTCAGTTTTCAGAAGTTACAACAGAAGGACAGATCTGAGGAAGCCTGTGGATACAACAGGTCACCCAGTTCACTGGTTCCGGGTGACACAGGGTTTGGAAAAGCCTTGAGACTGAGCAACTACCCTGCTTTGCTCCCCCTCCTCTCCCTCCTCCTTCCTCCCTCTTCTTCCCCCTCCCCCCTCCTTCTCCTCTTCCTCCCCCTCCTCCTCCTCCTCCACCTCTTCTTTCCCCTCCTCTTCCACCCCTCCTCGCCCTCCTCCCCATTCCTCTTCCTCCTTCTCCTCCTTCTCTTCTTCCTCCTCCTCCTCCTCTTCTTCTAAGAACTGCGAAGGCTAGGGGCCCCTTCTTCCTGCATAGGACTTCCCAGTGCCCTTCCTTTAGGGAACCATGCCCTGGGAGCCTCACTCATTCTAGGTGCTCACTTTCCAGTCCAAACTTGACCTACCTGGGGTCCACAGCTTCTCTGTTGCCTCAAGCCCCCACCAAGGAAAATGGAGGCATCAAACCGAGACTCGGTGCTATTACTATTTTATTTCTTCTTACAAATGGGGCTCCTCTTGGTAGTGTTGTACTTTCTGCTGCTGCCCTTTGCCTTCCATTTTTAATCCCCTTAACTCCCTTCCCACTCACCCAACCCCATTTCTTATGCACACACATTCTCTTACAAAGTAGTCTGGCTGGAAAGACAAAATATCTGAGTAATAAGCAACATTGATTGTGCATTCTTCCCACACGCTGCTTCTCTGTATAGGGTGCACATCTAAGGTTCTAGCCAGCACTGAATTCTGTGGTACAGATGTCATTGCAGACACTCCCCGTGTTAGCAGGAGCCTGTGCATTCTTCAGAACAGGAAAGAATTCAGGCTGATCATCTTTCTGAGAAGGCAAATGCCTATTTTGTAAAACTCTACTCTTTGAAATTCTCTGCTATTTAGGTAGTCCCTTATTCTGTAAAGTGAACTCTGCCATTTTTAGACAATTCTTTATTCTGAAAAATACCTTTGCTTTCTAGCCTGCTTGAATAATAAGGAAGATAGACTTAGCTGTCTGACCTTGTAGGCCAGAGACTAGATACTCTTGTGCTCTTGTGTCAGGTGTAGTTTTTAATTGAATGGAACTGTATTAAGGCCACAAGCTTGATTCAGCGAGATAACCACTAAACACACATAGGGCTGGCCCTTTAATAAAGAGAAAACTCCTGCTTGTTGCTTTGCTCAGAATTTGAAAGACATTTTCTCTGAGCCCACTGGTATATAATAAGTGGAACTCCATCACTCTAAGTATTGCTTGGTTTTTCTCAGATCTTTTGCAACATTTTAACCTAAAAATTACCTTGTTCTTTAAGCTTCTCAAGCAGGCCAGCCTTCCTCAGTACTTTAGGGCCTTCTTCCACTCCTCCTCGCGGCTGAACAATTAAAAAAGAAAGGAATTCAGATATCATCTTGGTCATCAGATGCACAGAATAGGAAATTCATTGTTTAATCAGTTGAATAGTATTAGCAGGATTTTCTTGATTTTCTGGATTTTCAGAGCCAGGATTTCACATTTACTTATCACAGCAAGGTAGATTGGATTGCTCCTATGTCAAATATAAGGGTCTAGAATCAGAAAGGTTATCTAACGCTCCTTCTCTCACACAGCTAACAAGTGGCAGAGCCTTAGGACCTTATCCCAGTCCTTTGAATTCCAAAACCTGCATCTCCTCTTCCCATCACCCCATGCTACTAACTTAGTGAACATTTGTTTTGTGCAAAAGCACTCTGATAAATGGAGACACCACAATTAAAAGGAGAGGGTTTTTATCTTTGATTAACTCATAAGCTACGAGGGGATTTGGATATTTAACATCAACTACAGCACTTGGAGATTTTCTTCAAAGTAGATGCAACATGCCATAGCAGCAAAACAGGATGCTCCTATCTCTGCGGGGAACAGAAGATGTCAGATGGAGCAGATGACATTTCAGTGTTGTTTTGCAACACAAGTTCAGGACGATGGATGGGGTGCTGGAGGAACTTTGTAAATAAGGACAATAGCTTGAGTAAAGGCATGTCAGAGGAAGGGAAAGGGAGGGAGAGAAAAATATCAATGATGGGGAGAGAATCATTGATCAGCTGCCTCCTGCACACCCCCTTCTGGGGATCGAGCCCAAAATCTGGGCATGTTCCCTGACCAGGATTTGACCTGTGACTGTAAAGAGCACCTGGGAAGGTACGTGGGCTTTTCTTTAATTATTGTCAGCTGAATCCAGTAGTGTCCACAAAGCCATGTCCTGGAAACACATTTTGCCAAAAGGCAAGAGTGTTGTCAGCTTGACCTTCAGCCCAGGTGCTAGGGGGTGGGTTTTGTTATTGAAATCCAGCCAAGCACCAGTAACAAATAGGATTCGGGCACACCCAAGAATGTACATAATCTCCCTTGTCTTGACTTTTAGTAAACCTTCCTGGTTTTTGCTGTTTAAAATAAACATGCTGTATTGGCTCTGGGGTCACTGTCCCTGTCCCTGTCCCTGTCCATGTCAGAGGACAGTGGGCCCACCTGACCCCAGCTTTTTTCTTTTTCTTTTCTTTTCTTTTTTAAAAAATATATTTTATTGATTTTTACAGAGAGGAAGGAAGAAGGAT
The DNA here is from genome assembly GCA_027563665.1 of Antrozous pallidus. Lineage (NCBI taxonomy): Eukaryota > Metazoa > Chordata > Mammalia > Chiroptera > Vespertilionidae > Antrozous > Antrozous pallidus. The sequence goes on from CM050517.1 coordinate 83,194,485, forward strand.
AGAAAGTCTTAAACATCGATGAGAGAGAAACATCGATCAGCTGCCTCTTGCACATCCCCTACTGGGGACATGCCCGCAACCAAGGTACATGCCCTTTACCAGAATCAAACATGGGACCTTTCAGTCCACAGGCCGACGGTCTATCCACTGAGCCAAACAGTTTTTGGCTGACCCCAGCTTTTTTCTTCTATCTCTGTGTCTGTCTCTTTCTTTCATTTTCTCAATCCCCAGGCCCCCCTACTCAGGAACTGACTGCTCTCTATCTGTGCTGGATGTAGAGAAGAGAGAAATATTTATATGTAACCTCTTGGTAACTGTGACTAGGAGTTCATAGGTCGACACTCAACCACCGGGTCACCCCGGCCAGGCCAGTAAAGGCATTTTTTTTAAAGGTAGCATGGGAGACAGCTATGTGCAGATCCTCACAATAGTAAAGGAGGGTTCTATATAACAAAGCAGGCAACAGGAAAAATCACCTGGCAGTTGGCTGAACCCACAAAGACCAACCTAGTATTTCAACTTTTGACCTGCTTAATAAACACAGTGAACAAGAATGCTAGCCTTGCTGTTTTTATATCCAGGAAGCCAGCCTCCTGGCAGATTATGACCCTAGAGAAACAATTCTTTCATGTATCTTTCTGATTCTAACTTCCAACATGGTTGTTTTTTGTTTTTAATCTATGTTTTCATTTATTTCAGAGAGGAAGGGAGAGGGAGATAGAAATATCAATGATGAGAATCATTGATCGGCTGTCTCCTGCACGTCCTACTGGGGATTAAGCCCACAACCAGACATGTGCCCTTGACTGGAATCGAACCCAGGATGCCCCAGTCCACAGGCCAATGCTCTATCCACTGAGCAAAACCAGGCAGGGTTTCAACATGGTTTTTACATATAAAGTTATTTCCTGTTGTCAGAGAGTAGAAGTGCCAAAGATACATGTGTTCTCCCTAGGATTGGGCTGTGGCACCAAACCAAGCAAATTTTTCTTCCCAATTTAAATTAGCAGATGACTTGGCCTGGCTGCCAAGCAAATCCTCGATGTCAAATCCCTGTCCCTGGCAGCAAGGGACTCCGCATGCTCTGCTTGACACATTTTCTCCTTCAGTCCATTCCCTTTTCACCTGGCTTTGGGATTGAACAGTCCTGTCTGGAATCACACACTCAAGGCTATGTGACCCTGAGCAGAGCTCCAAACCTCTCTGAGCCTTGGTTAACTCAACTGTAAAATAAATGTAAATCCTACCTCATTTTTTGTCACTACCTCCCTCCTACCTCCCACTGCCTTGCAAGAGGGTGAGATAGGAGAGAGTCCTTTCTCAGACTCAGCCTTCCAGTCATTTGTCCTCTAACCCTCTCCCTTGCTTGTTTGTCAAACTTTTACTTCCTTTAGGTGAGGACAGGTGCTTATATGTTAATCATTTTTTCCCCCTCTATGCTATGGCTTAGTGTAGAAAAATATCTCTCTGTGTCCTTATTATCATGAATGAGACAATAAGTTTCATTATCACTGGGCCATGTTTTAATGGGGAAAGGGCTATAAGGCAAAAGAAAAAAGAATTAACTGAAGACAGAACATGCATCAGGCTATAGAGGGGCTGTTATCACGAGCCTAAGGCTTTCTGCTGAGGTCCAGGGACCAGGGCATGCTCATGCTGCTCCCTCCTTCCCTCCCTCTCTCACTCCCTCCCTCCCTTTCTCCCTTCTTTCCTTCTTTCCTTCCTTCCATTTCTCTTGATCCATTTATTTTGTCAGTTTTTTTTTTTTCAATTCTATCTTTGTTAGAACCCGCCCAAGAATAAGTGAGCATATTGTGAATTTTGCAATTAAGCATTTAAAATAATTTCTGTGTCAGCAGCATGTTTCTGTATTCTGGGAAAGACCTTTGAAGGGTTTCCAGGGAAAGTGACTCTTTATTTACTGACAGTCCACATGCAGTTTGGGTCTCTCACCTCTGACCTGTCCTGTTTGGTTTTGCAATAAGAAGCCAGAGTGGAAAACAAGAGTTCAAAACTAGGAGGAGTGCCCTGGCTGGTTTGGTTCTGTGGTTAGAGCATGGGCCCATGAACTGAAGGGTCTCGGGTTCAATTTCGGTCAAGGGCACCAATACTTCATCCCTGGCTTGGTCAGGGTACCAGTGGGAGGCAACCAATGTGTCCCTCCTCCTCCTCCTCCTCCTCCTCCTCCTCCTTCTCCTCCTCCTCCTTCTCCTCCTCCTCCTCCTCCTCCTCCTCCTCCTCTTCCTCCTCCTCCACCTCCTCCTCCTCCTCCTCCTCCTCCTTCTCTTCTTCTTCCTCCTCTGCTTCTTCCTCCTCCTCCTCCTCTGTTCCCCTTCTCCTTTTCTCCCCTTCTCTTTCACTCCCTCTAGAAATCAATGGAAAGAAATCCTTACTCCTAGGTGAAAATTAAAACCACAAAAAGAACTAAGAGTAGTATAAAACACTACCCAGGTGGGCAAAATAGTTCTAAGAAACTTGCAGGAAACTCCATTTAAAACAACAACACTTGTCTTGTTTGCTTTTTTCTTTTAAGAACAGATACATGTTGAAGTCTAAGGTGTCTGCATCTCATTATATTTATCAGAATGAGTGTGGCCAGGGCAGGAAAATAAAATATTTTATTACAATGTTACTGGCATATTTGGCAATCTGGGAGTTTCATAAATCCATTAATCCTTTCAACATTATCAATTTACAGTCAGATTTTCTTTCTTTTTTTCCTCCCTCAAAGAAAGGTACACAAAGGATTCTACTTAGTCCATGCACTAAGACTTGTATAGAATTATTAAAGCCCTTAAAAATAGAAATTATTCACAAAGTTGCATAAAGCAATCATATGTAAGTTATCCAAATTAAAAGAACTCTATGACATTTTTCTAGGCATTCATTACATAGCTAAACAAATGTGTTTTCTTAAAATTCTTTCTCTCTACAAACATGCACACTAACACGGAAAACAATGAGAACAAGGAAATCTAAATGAGGAGCTAAAATGCAGAAATAATCCATTTCCATTCAAATAAAAATATTTTCTTTTTAGAAGATGAGGGAAAGGTAGTAGATTCAAATAAAATTGGCTGTGGCTGAGATTAGGAGCCACAAAAATAACTGGGTTTGTGACCATAATTATACAATCTTGCAAACCAGTGAGACAACTTTAAACTCTATACTATTTCCGGGCCAGGTTGTCTTAGGGAACTTAAAACCAACCAGAAGATAACTCCTTACTAAGTTTAAAGCCTGAAACTGTCTAATAAATCCCAGCTATTCAAAGGAAGGCTTTTTACTCACCTGTCCCTTTGAGAAAGGAGCTCCGATGACCCCAATGGATTTTGAGTTGGAACTCATGCTCTGATGTTCCTGGTCACTGCACCCGAGGTCTCCAGCCAGTCACCAACGTCTGCAACCCTCAATGACAGGAGACACATATTTTTTTCCACTTATAATTGGGCTGAATTTGTTTATCTTATTCTAATAAGGAAGATTGGCTCCACCTACTGAACCAAAGAATGACAGTCAACTGAAAGTCCAGTAAGTTCTTCATGTGTGGAAGAACCTGGGTCTGTAATTAAGGAAGATTATGTCCCCAATTCACAGCCATTTGACAAGTCAGCTAGGTTAATACCTTGTCTAATCACAGTCTTTATTTCCTAATCCTAATACTCTATCTAATCTAATCAAGTCTTCATTGTCACATAAACAGTGCCATGGTTCTAGTTGTACTAATTCAGGGAAGGGCACTTAATTCCTCCAGGGCTTTGAGTTCTTCTGTGTCAAAGAAGGACTGGGACTGGCAAGATGATCTCATATCCCTTCAAGCCCCTACAATCCTGAGTGCAAGTTTCACACACTGAGATTAATGGTTAATCAGTGAGACACACATCCACACCACAAGGGAAAGCATCTGACTTCTTTTTCTGCTTATTATTCAAGGAAATCTTAATTGCCTCATTAGTACCTCGGAGGTGTTGCCATATTGTATTTTTAAATACAGTGTAAGAGTCTTTGGAATCCTAACAAGATATAGAAGTAAAAACAGCCAACACTGAGCTTTTATCATGTGCCAGATGCTGTCCTGATTTATATTATCTAATTTAATCCTTGTACTAATATTACATCAAGTCTCATCTTTAAAAAAAATATTTTATTGTTGTGTTTTTTTTTTTTTTTTTTTTTTTACAGAGAGGAAGGGAGAGGGAGAGAAAGCTAGAAACACTGATGAGAGAGAAACATCGATCAGCTGCCTCCTGTATACCTCCTACTGGAGATGTGCCCACAACCAAGGTATATGCCATTGACTGGAATTGAACCTGGGACCTTTCAGTTTGCAGGCTGACACTCCATCCACTGAGCCAAACCAGTCATGGCTCAAGTCTCATCTTTGATGCCATTTTACTGATGAGGAAACTGAAGCCCTGAGAGGTTGCCAACTGCCAGCCGGGTTGCAGAGAAAGAGCCATGAGTCACTGATAAGCATTGTGGATGCACCTAACCTCTGCACTTTTCAGTGAAGCACAAGCCGCGTGTCACATCCTTGTGCCTGTGAGGGGAGTTGCTCTTTATCACTATGAAAAGTACGGATGTAGGAGAAATGTGCCCTACCAATCCTTCCAACTTGAAAATGACACGATTATAGTTTAGAGGGAAAATTCACTTAGTAGAAATTAATTCCCCTCCTCCACCCTACCCCCCCTTCACATTGGTGAAAGAGAGCACTGGGGAGTATTTAAATTCCAAGAGAGCAGAGTTTTGTCTGTTGTATTCCCAGAACCTAGAACAATGTTGAGATGTGATAGGCACTCAATAAATACTTGTAACATGTGTGAACAAGAAAACCAACGTCTCACAGGTCTTTTTTAATAGGACTATTTTCCAAACAGGCTTCCAATCTTTCACTTGTGGATTTGCTTGCATTACTAGATACTTACTTGTAGTATTTTGTATAGCCAGATACTAAGTTGTGGCAGAGATTTGCAACCTTTTTCATCTCATAACACACATAAACTAATTAGGAAAATTTTGTGGCACACCAAAAAATATACTTTTGCCTATCTGATGAAAAAAAAAATGGCTATAATTTTGATTCATTCACACCAGACACCTATTGCTGTGCTGGCTATTGTCATTTTTTTTTTTATTTGACCATCTGAGGAAAAATAGGTTAGTGCCCTGACTAAGGAGTCAGGTGTTGCATGTTTTAAACCTTTTTTTTGCGGCACACCGGTTGAAAATTGCTGTCTCATGGTGCTGATATTGCAAAAAACTTTCCCAAGTGTCAGTAATCTGATAATTTTGTATAGGTTGTCACCCAAATCTTTAATTGTTAAATAGGCAACTGAATAATTTCCCCCTTATCTTTTGTGTTTTGGAAATTTTGAATAAGTCCTCCCTACTCCAAAATTACAAATATAGGTTTCTATATTTTCTTCTATTTGCTTTAGAGTTTATCTTTCAAATTTACTTGTTTAATCTATCTGCATACATCTTGGTATGCTGTCAAAGTTCTCCAATTATACTTTTTCCTGTGTTGTCCTCTTATCAGTTTCCTAAATGAAGCCCATTGAACAGGTCATCCATTTTCTGTCATTGATTCCAGTGGTATCTTTATCATATACTAAGTTCTCCTAAATGCACAGATCTGTCACTAAACTCCTCCTTCTCTTCCACTGGCTTATTTACCTGTTGATGCACCAAGTCCACACTGGTTTATTATCATGATTCTATGTATGTTTATTAGTCTTTGACAAGAGTAACATTTTTGGTCTTCTTTTTTAAAAAATTATTTAGTTATTCATGGGCTTCTATACTAGAATAAGTTGTCAGGTTTTTAAAAATCCTGCTAGAATTTTTACTAAATGTATAGATTAATCAATAGAAGTTTGCTATCTTTTACATTTCATTGCCTGCATTTTGTTTTATTTTAAAAATATTTTTATTGATTTCAGAGAGCAAGGTAGAGGAAGAAGAGATAGAAACATCAATGATGAGAGAAAATCATTGACTGGCTGCCTCTTGCACGATCTCCAAGCCCACAACCCAAACATGTGCTTTGACCAGGAATCGAACCATGACCTCTTGGTTCATAGGTCAAGGCTCAACCACTGAGCCACCGTGGCCAGTCTCATTGCCTGCATTTTAAAAACTCTAGCATTTGAAAGTTCCTCTTATAATAAGCTGAGATTGCTTTCCTGTTATTTGATCCATTGACCACAATCCTTTAATCCAAGTAAAACATGCTGTCTCAGATTTTTTGGCTTGAATATCCCCAGACACCTCATTAGTTTCTTGTATTACATGATTGATTCTTTACTTCAGGTTACCAACTCAATCACTCTCTTCAAAACATTTTCTGGTTTTCCTATGCCCTATGTGTCTCATCCAAAATTAAGTGCATATGTCCAAGGGTAGAAGAAGTCATCTGGCCCATCAAAGACAAATTTGGTAATTCCTGACTTCTTTGGGTCACTGATAAAAAGTGAACGGGTCAATACTTATGTAATAGCTCACTGGCATTCCACTGGATACCTTCATCCAGATTGGCATAAACCCATTAATTAATCATTGTCCTAGCCACTAGGTCATCAAGTAAATTACATCTAGAAAAATTTTTACTTTGAAAATTAATTTTCATTTGTAATGCTAACAGCAAAGACACCCATGAAAAACACACATGGTATCAAAATAAGCCAAAGGAAAATCATGTGGGCAAAAATAAAAAGGATACCAAGTCAAATTTATAGAAAAGCTTCCTTTATTAACTTTTGGTCGAGAATATGTTTGTATATTTTCAGAAAGCAACTTCAAGACCATATGGATTTCTGCAACAGAGAGGAATTGATAGGAATGTTCTAGCCATAAAGACAAGAGGAGAAACAATCCAGAGATGGAAGATGCTGACGACGCCTTGCCATACTAGCAATCAGCAGCTGTGTATTGCTGCAGGTTGCCCAGGACCAAACCAGAGAGGGTCAGACCTGCATTATCATCATTTGTCCACCATTCAGATGCCACTATTGACATGTACTCAAAAAAATGTTGGACATTGACACTGGGACTCAAAAAACTATTGGCACAGAAAGAAACTTACTACAGACTGATTCATTTGCCTCTCAGCATAACCATTATTGCATGTCTCACTTTTTTGTTTTTATATGTTTGTTTCTAGTCTGCAGATGCAAGATTTTTTTTAAAGAAAAGAAATGGGGAAGATACTGGAAACCGATCACTGTCTCACTAATTAGAAAGATGTGGACAGAGAACCCAAAAGGCTGATCAACTTTAATTGCTCTGAAAGGTCAGAGCTAATCATTCATTGTTTAGTTGAGACATTGGTAGCTGAAACAGCCTCCACATGTTAGTCTTATGTAAGTTTCTGCTGATTGGCTATTATTGGAATTTCCTGCCTAAAAGTTATGGGTGTATCCAATAGACTTAATAAAAGGGATAGCAAGGTCAGAGGGGGTGTAGTCCTCCCACTAGAGGAGGGTTCCAGCCTGGCCCCCAATATTCCCAAATTAATACTTTCCTAGGCTCTTTCATTTTGTGTGGCCTTCTCCAGAACCTGAACCTTGAACCTGAACCCTGAACCTGAACCCTGAACCATGCGGGACATGAAAGGGGTTCTCATTGTACTTATAGTAGTCGGCAAACTCATTAGTCAACAGAGCTAAATATCAACAATACAATTGAAATTTCTTTTGAGAGCAAAGTTTTTAAAACTTTAACTTCTTCTAATGCCACTTCTTCAAAATAGACTCACCCAGATTGTGGTATTTTGTGGAAGAGCCACACTCAAGAGGCCAAAGAGCCATATGTGGCTCGCGAGCCACAGGTTCACAACCATTGCCCTAGCAGGATTGGTTCAGTGGAAGAGCCTCAGCCTATGGATCGAAGGGTCCTGGGTTTGATTCTGGTCAAGGGCACATACCTCCATTGCAGGCTCTTCCCTGGCCCAAGTCCTGTTTGAAGCATGTGCAGGAGGCAACTTCATTGTGTTTCTCTCACATTGATATTTCTCTTTGTCTTTCCCTCTTTTCCACTCTCTGAAAATTAATGGAAAAATATCCTTGGGTGAGGATTTAAAAACAAAATTTAATCATCAGTTCATAGATACAGCTGTTCCCAAATCAATCACTCCATCTTTTCCATAGGACATCATAAGGAAAATTACCAGGTGTGTCAATAATTTATTGCTAGACTTTCCTACCTTTTGTCAACTACCAGTCTGACTTTCCTGTGAAAGGTGATGAGCTGACCCTAACAGAACCTGTTCTTAGTAAACTCTTGGTAACATCTAGTGATTCCCTACTTCCTTTTTGTTGTAAACATAAACCATGTTTTCAATCTCCAAAGCTTTCATTTCAAGGCTCCCAAAGTAAGAAGAGATCATCTTATGTCATTCGATTACAGCTCAATCTTTTTATTTATTTTAGAGTATATATATTGAATTTTTAAAACCCTTCTTCTAACAATACAAAATTCTTCACCAATCTCTCTTCTGCTCTCTGTCCCTCCCTCTCTTCTTCCTTCCCTCTCTATCTGGCATTTCCTGAGGATGGAACCACATCTTCTTTAACTGAGATCCAAAGCCACTAGAATAAGGATCGACACATAGGACCTTGTATTAGTTTCCTAGGGCTACCATAATAAATACTACAAACTGGATAACATAAAAGATCAGAAATCATATTTCTGGAGGCTAAAAGTCTGGAAGCAAAGTGATTCTTAAACCTACAGGGAAATCTTTCCTTGCCTTTTCCTAATTTCTGGTGGTTTTTTAGCAATCTTTGGTGTCTCTGGCTTCTAGTGGCATTACTCTAATCCTCTGCCTTCATATGACATTCTCCTTGTGTTTCTGTGTTTACATGGCCATCTTCATATAAGGGAACAAGTTGTATTAGGTTAAGGGCGAATTTCCTCTAGTGTACAATGACACTATTTCCACATAGGACCACATCTGAGGCACTGGAGATTAGGACTTGAATGTATCTTTTGGGGGAACATAATATAGCTACCAACAACCCACAATGAAGGTTTTTACAATAATAAAGAATGAGTAATAACTTGTATAATGAGAGGAACAAAGAAAAATGACATAGCTCTTTTTCTCTACCTCTTTCAAGCTCCAACCCTTGGCTTTTTTTTTTTTTTTTGTCAGCCAGCTCACATCCAAGAAGCCCAGGATCTTAGCACTTTTACAGAGTACTGGGAAATACTCAAAATCCAAACAACTAAAATCTTTAATGAAGTGCTTTCAGGGAACCATTTTGTTTGGTCACTGGCAAGACTCTAAACCCAATACAGTAATAATGGGCCTGCTTCTGGGACACCTGAGTTTATGAAAATATTCAAACTGAATGATCCCTGTTAAGTGACCTAGTTATGTCTCTGGGTAGAAGCTATCCTAACCCTGTGAGGCATGCTAGAAGCCTAAGCAGAGAGAGTGGCCACAACAGAAGTTTCGCCCTGTGTGTGTGGCTCATGTCACCTCATGACTATATCTTATAGCCTCCTCCTCTTTCTTTGCCTTCCTCTCTTTACCCAGCCAAACTCCTGGAAGTGTGGAGATATAGAAAACAAAATGTGGCCTGGCCGATGTGACACAGTGGTTCAATGTGGATCGATGAACCAGGAGGTCACAGTTCGATTCCTGGTCGGGCACGTGCCCGGATTGTGGGTTCCATCTCCAGTGGCGGGTATACAGGAGGTAGCCGATCAAGGATTCTCTCCCTCCCTCTCCCTTCCTCTCTGAAATAAATGAAAATATATTAAAAACAAAAAAGGAAATAAAATGTGGATGAGCAATGTCTCTGATTTCTGTATGAGCATAGGGAGCTCAAAGAGCACTGTGCTAGGTGACAGAGAGTAATTAAAAATGAGGAGCTCCACCACTTTGGTGCATTGAGCTATAATGCTCAATGGGTCCCTGAACTGCAGGCTTGTTGGAGGAAGATATTTACATCTTTTGGAAGTGACAGACTCCCAAAGACAGTCAGTAGGGAAAAGGAGAAAGGTTTAAGTCACAAGAAAAAAAAATCACTAAACTCATGAGTACGTATGGTGACCTCTGGATGCCACCTAGAAATAGTGTGGGACTTAATGTCCTGCATTCCTGGGCAAAGATTGGAACCCAAGAACTACCATGCATGCCTTTTGGTGGGATCTAGATTTACTCAAAGGCATATGCAGCCTGGAACATAAGTGACGGGCATATGAAATAACTGTAGCTTCTGAGGCAGAGTGGCTTACACACATCACACAGCTAATTGACTTTGAAACTGAGACTGAAATGCACATTTCTTGGGTCTCTCCAACTGCAAGACTCCTTCATTCGTGTAAATGAGACAGTCAACCTTTAGCTTATGAAAGACAAAAGGGATATTTGGAATCTTTCAGAAATGTAAACTGGTGAGTGATAGTACACTCTACACCTAAAAATTCGATGAAGTATCTGCACAAAATTCATCATGTCCTCTCCCCAAACCCAGAAAGTCAAATCAAGTTGGTTGCTTTCTTTCAGTATTTCTTTTCTTTATTTGTTCTGTTAAACGTTGGATGTCCTCAAAGTCTAACTTTTATGGAAAGTTAAATTGAAATTAAAAGTGAAATTTTATTCTTTCCTGAGTTTTTTTAAAAAAATATATATTTTATTGATTTTTTACAGAGCGGAAGGGAGAGGGATAGAAAGTCAGAAACATCGATGAGAGAGAGACATCGATCAGCTGCTTCTTGCACGCCCCCTACTGGGGATGTGCCCGCAACCAAGGTACATGCCCTTGATCGGAATCGAACCCGGGACCTCTCAGTCTACAGTCCGACGCTCTATCCACTGAGCCAAACCGGCCTCAGCTCTTTCCTGAGTTTTAATGTGTTCACATATTAATTGACACTGGATATCAATGTCTTATAATTATTAAGGGAAACCAGACGTGTTTTAATTTAAGAGATGATGTAGTTTTGGGTTTTTAAAAAATAAATATACTGGTTCATGCTCTGGGAACTAATTTGTTTAAGTTTCCATTGAGACTTTTCCTGAGGAAAGTGGATTTTGTCTGGTGTTCTTAAGATTTTTCTCTTTGACCTTGGTTTTTGGTGGTTTTGGTGTGCTGAATCTAACTGTGGAGTTCTATATATCTTTCTTAGATTTGTTAGGCTTCTTAAATTTGAGGATGAATGTTGTTTATCAATTAAAAAATTGTTCCTAGCCATTTTTATATGTTCATGTCTCATATTCTGTACCTCATATTCTCCCTTCTCTACTGGGATTAAAGTTAAAAGTATGATAGGCCTTCTATGGAGATTCTCTTTATCACTTCTCTTCATCTTTCCATGTTGCATTCTGAAGAATATCTTCTGACCTATTTTCTGGTTTAATCATTGTTTAGCTAAATCATCTAGTCAATACATTTTCAGTATCAATTGTTATATTATTGTTATATTCTCAGTATCAATTGTTATATTATTAATTTTGGAAGTATGGTTTCCTTCTGCCCTCCTCTGCTGGCCCGGTCACCCCTAAGGGACCTAAGTTTTTCTTTTATCTTGTTGTTTGTTTGTTTATTTATTTATTTTTAAAATATATTTTTATTGATTCAAAGAGGAAGGGAGAGGGAGATAAAATGATGAATGATGAGAGAGAGAGTCATTGATCAACTGCCTCCTACATGCCCCATACTGGGGATTGAGCCTGCAATCCAGGCACATGCCCTGATCAGGAATAGAATATCATGACCTCCTGGTTCATAGGTTGATGCTCAACCACTGAGCCACCCTGGCTGAACATGACTTGTTTTTTTAAATACCAAATAATATTTGTCTCTGTGCTTGTCATAGTTAAAAATACAGGGTGGAGAGGCGAGGATGGGAGAAGAGCCGAGTGTCTGAACAGCACTCCCAGTTTCCTCTCTTCTCCTCTCTGCACCTCGCTCTCACCGCTGCCCGCCCTGTCCCCCTGCCGCCTGCTGGCCCCCCAGAACAACTTCCACCATGTCCACCTCGGCAAGTTCCCAGTTGAACAAAGGCGTCAAGCAGTTGTACATGTCCCTGCCTCAGGGCGATAAAGTCCAAGCTTTGTACACTTGGATTGACGGCACCGGAGAAGGACTGCGATGCAAGACCCAGACCCTGAACAGAGAGCCCACGAGTATAGAAGAGTTGCCCGAGTGGAATTCTGATGGCTCTAGTACTATGCAGTCTGAAGGCTCCAACAGTGACATGTACCTTGTTCCTGTTACCATGTTTCGGGACCCTTTCCACAGGGACCCCAACAAGCTGGTGTTCTGTGAAGTCAAGTACAACCACAAACCTGCAGAGACCAATGTAAGATGTACCTGCAACCAGATAATGGACATGGTGAGCAATCAGCACCCTTGGTTTGGAATGCAGCAGGACTATTCTCTCATGGGCACAGGTGGGCACCCTTCTGGTTGGCCTTCCAATGGCTTCCCTGGACCCCAAGGGCCATACGACAGCAGGGACACTGTGGAGGCTCCCCACCGCGCCTGCTTGTACGCTGGCATCCAGATCGGAGGGACAAAGGCGGAGGTCATGCCCGCCCAGTGAAGGAATCGACATGGAGATCATCTCTGGGTGGCCCGCTTCACCTGGCACCGAGTGTGTGAAGACTTTGGAGCGATAGCAACCTTGCATCCCAAGGCCATTCCTGGAAACTGGGATGGTGCGGGCTGCCCCCCCAACCTCAGCACCCAGGCCGTGCGAGCGGAGAGCGGTCTGAAGTCCAGGAGGAGTGAGAGCATCGAGAGGCTGCGCAGGCGGCACCAGGACCACATCCGAGCCTATGATCCCCAGGGGGGGCCGGGACGAGGCCCGGCGCCTCACTGGATTCCACGAAACCTCCAACATCAACGACTTCTCGGCCGGCGTGGCCAACCGGAGGGCCTGCCTCCGCATTCCCCGGGCTGCGGGCCAGGAGAAGAAGGGGTGCTTTGAGCCCCGAGCCCTTCCAGGACAAAAACGAAGTGGACTGGACTTGCAGCCATCCATCCAGCTCCTTCTAATTCTCCATCCCGCTCCCACTCTCGCCCCTCTCCTGTCATAACAAAATGTGACTCAAAAGGCAGAATACCAATGTCTTCTTTTATTCCTCGCGCCCAGTTAATATCTCTTGCTTCCTTGGGCCAGGTTAGAGGGGTCAAGTTCTTAGTCTCTTAAACCACACACACACACACACACACACACACACACACACACACACACACACCCTTTTCCCCCCTTATCACTGAAGCTTTCTAGTGTGTTAGTGGGGAGGGGTGGGCAGGGAAACACCTGCTTCACTTAATCAGATGTTTGTCCAACGGGCGTAGCTATCTGGACAGTGAGCATAGTATTTGTGAAGGGAGGGGTGGGCCTTTTTCTTGGAGGTAGCTGAAGGGGGTAGGAGTGCTGGGCTTGCTCTGTGATGAGGTTAGATACTCCCTTTGGTTGGGAAATTCCACAAAAGGTTATAAGCAGCTTTCTAATGAAAGTGAGGATTAGGAAAGGTGGGAGGGCGGCAGGCAGGAAGCCCTCTTACCTGCCAACTGTGACCCCTTCCTTCACAGAGACCTGCTTCCCTGGCCTGGAGCTGAGGGCCCTCCCTGGAAGGCAAGCTCAGCATAAAGAGATGGGATGGGGTAGCCCTACCTTCGAAGAAAAAGTTCTCATTGCTTGCTCCTCCGTTTGTAACACACATCAGAATAGTATTTTTATATTTAAATTATATGTGTGTGTGTGTGTGTGTGTGTGTGTGTGTGTGTGCAGATAATGTGTGCTTTTTCTAAAGGAGAAAAACCATTCTGGTCACTGGGAGCCAAATTTGAGGCGAGAAGTTTTGTTAGATATAAGGCTCTCCTTTGGGGGGGGGGGCTATTGGGGGCCGTTAAACCCTCACTACACTTACTATGTAAGGGTTCCTCTGCCCTGCCTGCTCTTCTGGACACAGGTTGGCTAACAGGAGCAAACAGCAGCAGACACCCGAGCCCCATGGCTTTGGTTTATAAAGACACACGTATGCACTGGGGTTTAGAAATATGAGTTGGCTGGTCAACTTGAGCATGTATGTTACTGACGAGGGGGTATTGGGTTATTTTCTGGGGGACTAGCATGTCACTAAAGCAGGCCTTTTGATATATTAAAAAAATTAAAAGCAAAACCAGTTTAGATTTTAATCATACTTGTAGGGATTTGAAGTCTCTGACAGAATCGCTTGTTGGCTTCCACTGCCTCGTTCCTGTCCCCTCCTAGAGGGGCCAGGGTCGGAACTGGGGTTAAACACTTGTAATTTTGTGTCCGGGTGTCTGTTCTGAGTGTGAAATACTCTTTTCTGTTCGTTAAGATTCTGAGGAGTTATTTTTTCTTTTATAATAAAAAAGAAACAAACCCCACCTTCAAAAAAATACAGGGTGGAGTAAAAAGTAGGTTTACAGATGTGAGTACATGAAACACAGAGTTTACTTTTGTATCATTATTTGCTAATTATTGTATTATTTCCCACATGAACACCTGTAAACCTACATTTGCCAACCTTGTGTTCTCAGAAATAGTATAAGATTATGACGAAGGTACCCGCCTTCAGAACAGATTTGTGTAGTTCCCAGGCACATGGGGGCAAAAACAAGTGTAGGACTACCGTAAATCAAACTCAGAGCTGAGGGTCCCTGCACCACTCAGGGTAGTTAAAAGCTTGGATGCAAATTGTGAAAGCTGGTTAATTTTTTGTTCACTTATTCTGAAGACCTAGCCCCTTAGGGTCACAGATTTTTCTTCAATTCTGAACTTTTTATTTGCCCCGAGCTTTTCTTTATGTCTACTTTACTCCATGAGGCCATAAAAACAAAAATTAAAATTTACCTGAATAGTCAAATGCCCCAGAGTAAAAGCAGTTTCTATTGTAGCTTACCCCTTGGGCTTCTCACTTCCCACCTTAATTCTAGCCGTGTAGTTCTCTACTGTCATGTGAGGTCAACACCGCTTTTTTTTTTATGCTTTTACTATTTCTAATACTTTTATTGATATCAGAGAGGAAGGGAAAGGGAGAAAGAGATAGAAACATCAAAGATGAGAGAGAATCATTGACCAGCTGCCTCCTGCACGTCCCCTCCTGGGGATTGAGCCCTGCAACCCGGGCATGTGCCCTTGACCAGAATCGAACCCAGGACCTTTCAGTCTGCAGCCAATGCTCTATCCACTGAGCCAAACTGGCTATGGCAGTCATCACTGCTTTTAAAAGAGTTAAGGGTGGTTTCTCAACTAGGTGGATATAGACATCGTTATTTTCTCAGATTTGGAAATAACCATTGCTTTCCATTTCCACTAAGATCTAATTTCTGAGTCTAGTATCTCCAGAGTTTCAAAATTTTTGCCAACGAGGCAATTGGAAGCAGAACTATGAGTGGTATTTACTGTGTGATGTCCATGGACTAGATTGCCAAAACTTATTATAGGGGAACACCCCGGCAGTATTGTGCTACTGGGAGGAGTGTTTACTGTTTCCAAGGCTTTCAAAGAATTGTGTGCAAGTTCAGGGTCTGATGCTTTCTTTTCTATATTAACAGTAAAGAGTAACAGCGTCATTAAAACACATGTATTTTTACTATTAATTGAATTCATAATGATATTATAAACAAGTAAAACTATTCATCCTAGAGAAGGCTTAGAGAAAATTATGCTTAAAATTATTAAGACGTATGGTTTTTGTGTTTGTTTATTTTTATAAAACAGACATACTTTCATGAAAGTTTTATATCCAAATATGAATATCTCTAATGAGACTGATTGGGGACATTTATCATTTCAATGAGACAACTTTTAGTCACTCACTGGATAATTTATCAGATTCCTTCAAATTTTTACTTTTCTTCCTGCTAATAGATCAAAATACTATTTTTTAATTAAAAATGAATATGTGTCCAAAGCAAAAAAAATTTTTTAAGAATAAAATGAGCACTCGCCAGTTTGGCTTGGTGGATACAACGTTAGTCCTTCGACTGAAGGATCCTGGGTTCAATTCCAGTCAAGGGCACATACCTTGGTTGCAGGTTCAATCCCAGGCTGTGGTTGGGGCTTGTGCAAGAGGCAACCAGTTGATGTGTCTCTCTCACATTGGTGTTTTTCGCTCTCTCACTCCCTCTTCCTTCCATTCTCTCTAAAAATCAATGGAAAAATATCCTCAGGTGAGAATTAACAACAACAACAAAAAGAATATATAAGTACTGCTAATATTCTACTATCTTATTTTATAATATTTTATATATTTACATGTTTTGTTCATTGGGGACAATTTTCTATCTTGTTTTTTTTCTCTTAGAATTATTTTCTGCACATTTCCCATATTAATAAAAAGTCCTTGAAGATTGCTTCTAAAGATATATCAACATTCTATCAAATTATTGTACAATAATTTACTTGAATGAAGAATATTTATATTGTTTTCCTCTTCACTATTAGAAGTACTGTATTAGACTTTAAAAGTTATTTTAATATCTGACTTTCCATAAATAATATGCAAATGAATGACAGTGGCATTAGATATGTGTGTTGAATTTAAGCATCTCTTTTTACCTATACCTGGTCAAATAAATATTTTATAGACTCAAAAATTTTAATTTTCTAAAACAGTTAATTGATGTAAGAATCAATGCTCATTTGTGGATGGAGAAAGTGGTAATCCTAATAAGCATAATGCCAACTCTTTCTTGAAAATTAGGCACTTCCAAGTCAACACTAGACCTAAATATTTAGGGACCATGGTTATGGTGGGTAAACAAGCAACATGAACCAAAGTTATATATATATGTATATATATATATATACATATATATATGTATATATATATATATACATATATGTGTGTATATATATATATATATATATACATATATATATTGCTTTAAACTTTCCTTTTCCTTAAGCTGGTATTTGTCTGTTTTGTTAATCCTCACCCAAGGATATTTTATCCATTGATTTTTCAGAGAGAGTGGAAGAGTGGGGACAGGGAGAGAGAAAGAGAAAGAGGAGGGAAAGAGGAAAATCAGTGTGAGACAGACACATCAACTGGTTGCCTCCTGCATGTGCCCCTACCAGGGTTTGACTGGGCTGGGGGGAGAGGGGGATCGAACCCACAACCCAGGTATGTGCTCTTAACCAGGAATTGAACCCGAGACCCTTCCGTGCACAGGCCAACAGTACTCTAACTACTAAGTCACACCAGCCAGGGCTAAGCTGGTATATATATTTTTAAAATATATTTGTATTGATTTCAGAGAGGAGGAAGGGGCGGGGAGAGAGAGAGAGAGAGGGAGAGAGAGAGAGAGAATATGATGAAAATCATTGATCGGCTGCCTCCTGAGCACCTCCTACTGGTGATCAAGCCCGCAACTCGGGCATGTGCCCTCCATCATAGTCAAACCTGGGATCTTTCAATCCTCAGGCTGATGTTCTATCCACTGAGCTAAACCAGCTAGGGCTTTATTATTTTTAAATTCATATATATATACATATATATATATTCAATTAAAATCCCTTGATTGGGCAAGGCAGTGACGTTAGTGACTCCATGCAGAAATTCCAGAGGACAGTGACTTGCAAATATTATTTCTCATGTGAGTCAAAAGCCTACATACTCTTCAAAGCAAAGATTTCTCCATTCCTTATGAAATAGCTGTCTTAACAGAACTGTTAGCAGAACAGCTGATCAGTAACAAAAATTGATCGATTTGTCACTAAGGAAAGCAATTGGAAGTTGAAAGCCTCCACCCCAGAGGGGATTTCCCACCCTCTAGTTTCACGTTCAGAGGTTGTATCTTTTCTTTTCTATGGAAACAATGATAGAAGAGACATTGGCATTTAGTAATTAGCCGGAGAGCAGGATTTGGGGCTCCCGCTCTGGAACAGTGAGTCAGTGAGGGAGGGGAGCATTGGAACGTAGCCTGCAAAGGGCCCTCGAGAATGAAGCAGGCTGCCTGGTCCTATGGGACACCTTTAGAGCTCCCAGCCTGGTGCCACCGTGCATGCTGGGAGCCATAGGTATGTAGGTGTGGATAACAAACTTTCTTCCTTTTGGGACTATAAATGTTGATTAGGAACCAGAAAGCACATTTCTAGTATTTAAACCAGAGTCTCAACTATGCCTGCCTATGAGAATTTTCCTGGAGAGGGTTTAAACACAAGAGTGATTGGCCCCCTACACAAGACCAACTAAATCAGACCATCTAGCAGGCAGGGTTTGATTATGGCCTAGGTGGTTTAGGCCATTGGATCTCAAACTTTAACATGCATCAGAATCACCTGGAGGGCTGCTACCCCACTTCTAACAATGTGTTTGCATAGTATAGGTGCTCAAAAATATTTGCTGAACAAGTAGTGCCAAGTTTGCATTTGAAAAGAACAAACTTTTAGAACAAGCTTAAGTAATGGGTGTCCATGGATGTGTCTATGAGCTTCTGAAATTGTCTGCAGTATTTCACGGCATGGGCCTATGTGCATGAAAGGGACAGCTCCTCACGTTCTTTTTTTCTTTCTCTTATCTCCTCACTTTCATCAGATTCTTAACAGAAAGGTGCATTGCAGGGGGGGGGGGGGGGGAGGCAGGGAGGGGACTCATGACCTAGAAATGTTACAAGTCACTCTTATGGGAATAAACGTTATTTTCCTTTAGGTATTTGTTTTCATTAATAAAGTGTGTGTGTGTGTGGGGGGGGGGGGGGGGCGTGTAAAAGTAGACTTTTGTTTTCCAAAAAAATAAATTTCAGTATTGGCAAGCCCAAAAAGCATTTTATCTTGTTAAAAATAATAAAAAAGACACTAGCCTACCATCTAAGAGCCTTTTTGCAAATGAAGGCCCATCTTTGAGGAATGCATCTCTGCTTGCTTTACTTTGAACAAAATGTATTGCAGTTTGAAAAATAAAGATTAAGACTGTTCTCTCCAGGGCAGGGAGTTTGTCTCATAATCTCTGCCCCTTAGGGCCTGCTGAGGATAGGCACACAGTAATTGGTTGAAAGTAGAATGATATTAATAATATATGTTACTCCACTCTGAAGAGCATATAAGAAATGTTAATATCATCTCAATGTGCACTGCAGTTGTGAGTTGGTAAACTTTTATTTTTTGTTAAAAATGTGGGTTTTTTTTTTCCCTCCTTCCATCCCATTCCTGCCCTTCAAGACTCAAAGATTCACCTTCTCCAAGAGAATTCCTAAAAGCCTTCCCCTTTGACAAATGTATAACAATTAATTTTTAAAATATTAGGTTTCATTTTTATAATATTTGGCTCATAAACGAATACTTTTCCTATTGTTGTGTTGGATACATACATTAATCTTATACTGTTGTTATATGAAATAAAATATTATACTTACAGGTAAGAACAGAGTTGTGAGTCTAAGGAGAAAAACCCCAGCAAATGGCTCTCACCTCAATGCTCCGTTCCCCAGAGGGTCCAGTGAAGTCAGTGAAGTCGCCATTGATTGGTGTGCTCCACCAGGATGCCAAGAAATGTAGCTGGAATCTGTACCTCTTATAGCTCAACCTCTCTCTCTCTCTCTCTCTCTCTCTCTCTCTCTCTCTCTCTCTCTCTCTCTCTCTCCTCTCTCTCTCTCTCACTTTTTCTCTCTCTCCCTGTCTTTCAGCAAATGGCCTTTCACAGTTTTAAGCTCATGCATAATTTTCTCCATAAAAGGAAATCTTTTTCTATGTTAATAAAGATCTTCCTTTTTCCTTTTGAAGGACTACAGGAGATTCCATCAAATGACTACATGATTGTTTCAGGCTTCTATTGATAAACACTTAGCTTATTTCCAATTCTTCCCTATGACAAACATAGCAATGCCCTTGTCTTTCAGGGGGGTTGGTGTGCCTATCATTATAGCTTTCCTCCTTCCACCCCAGATGTCAAAAATTCTGGATACTTGCCACGTCAGCCATCTAGTAGCCATAGAAACCTGGGGCAATTACTTAAATTCTTTTCTGTGTGTGAAATGGAAATACTAATTGCTACTCTGCCTTTCTCACATAGAGAGGATGGGAACATGCTTTGAAAACTATTCCATCGTGTTTTGTATTCTTCCAGTACACCAATGCACAGTTTCTGTTCAGGATGTTAAATTTTGTCCTGTGTACTCAGTCAACGCTCCCTGAATGAAAGGCTGTGAATGGACTTTACCAGCGTTTCTCAGGTTGTGGTCTGTGCCCCACCTGCCAACAAGTCACCTGGTGCACTAGTTATGGTAAAAAGGCAGATTATGGAGTCCCCCTCTGTGACCTAGTGAGTTAGAATCCATGTGTACTGGAGGACCTGGGAATGGAGAGGCCCTGGCTTCTGACTTTGCTCATATTTCCCAAGCGATTTTCATGTAGATGAAAATTTGAGAACCTCTAGATGAGGCATGCACTGGCATTGCTGGTCCTCATTTAAAACTCCCTGGTAGGAAGAGTAACACTTCTTCCCTGGCTGAAGCAAAGCATGTTCAACATGGGAAATTGTCCCCTACGCATTTTACAGACGTAAGTCTCATCATAGGGCTCTTACAGATATATCTTGGGATGAGCATACAACTTAAATAGACAGTAAGTTTCTTGCAAATCAGTTTTCCAAGAGGGCCTTTGGCTTCCTGATGTAGATGAAAATTTGAGAACCTCTAGATGAGGCATGCACTGGCATTGCTGGTCCTCATTTAAAACTCCCTGGTAGGAAGAGTAACACTTCTTCCCTGGCTGAAGCAAAGCATGTTCAACATGGGAAATTGTCCCCTACGCATTTTACAGACGTAAGTCTCATCATAGGGCTCTTACAGATATATCTTGGGATGAGCATACAACTTAAATAGACAGTAAGTTTCTTGCAAATCAGTTTTCCAAGAGGGCCTTTGGCTTCCTGATCAAGTTTTAAGACTGTATAGATGTCTAGATTTGGCTGGACAAAGTATCCTCAGCCATTATCACTAACAGTCATACTGAATGTGGCAATGCAGAATGTCCCTGAGGAAATAGGAAACTAGGCCAGTCCTTTCTGGGTAATGAAGGCCATGAATATTGAAAAGAGAATGCAGTTTCTTTTCATGTAGTTCTTCTTGTGTTAATAGATGGCACTACTGTGAAACATAGAAAATGCAAGGGAAATAGTTGGGGCATGTTCAACAACTCAGACATTGCTCTCTCATATAATGTGGTTACATTAGAGAAGGATGAAGAAGATGACTTCTCTGAAGATCAAGTCATAAAAGAGCTTCACATTGGGAGGGCTTGTTTGGTGTAAAAGCTGTGATAAGTATTTTACATATAGTGTCATATTAAACCTCATTAATTTGCCAATCATTGCAAAGGTTTCAATAAAATGAAATGTGGAATAAAGCTAAAACAAAAAAAACAAAAAACATGAACTAACACTCCCAATAGTTCTAGTCAACAGGGAAAGCCAGAAATCTTGGTTTGTCTGGAAGGTTATCAGCTTCAGCTTCTATGACATCAGGTACCAGACATGTATTAGACAAGGTGTGGTTTGGTGAGCCACTGAGGTGACATTGCTTAGGAAAATGTAAGCTAGTCCTCTTGGGAAAGAAAAACAAACACATTTGGAACATCTAGTGCTGTTTGACATTTTCAGCTGTGACGCTGAGGACAGAGCCAGGAGCGCTGTCATCAGCACTGATGTCAGCCCGTTTATGTTTGAAAATACTCCCCTGTGTGCATAGTACTCAACAAATGGCATCTTGTAGAAGGTGGACTCCTTGTCTCAAAGGTGTTTACACTCTATTATGAGGAAAAGAGTGCAAATCCCCACCCACTTTTAAAAAATAACCTTGTAAGTTAACCATAACAAGCAGCTTGAGCCTTACAGACAGGTGGGGAGGGATCAAGAGATGGAAAACAGAAGTAATGAGACTCAGGGGGGAGAGGGAGACAGAAACAGAGGAGTCATAGAATGCATCCAAGACCTCTGCTAGAGAAGAGCACAAGAGAATGAAGAGGAAATTGAGCCCCTGGTTACCAGCCTTGTCTTTATCTAGGCCTGTCTCTGAGGGTTCCATGATGCCTGAATATCCAAGTCTTCTCTCTTGGACACAGGGCTCTGTTCTAGCACCCTATTACAACTCCCTTATCCTGAATCTATGTGCCTGATTGCAGCTCCTTCAACAAAATCAAGAGACAGTTGGAGTCACCAGCGAGGTATAAGGCTCCCAGCTTCCCAGAATTCAACATCCCACTGCATTCAACATCCCACTAACCCTCCCGGGAGGTCTCAGTGTGCCCAGCCCTTCTGTGCACTGATGTCCTCTTGGGAATTAGCCAGTCCCTCTTTTCAGTGGTAATTGGGCAAGTGCTTGATTTCAGTAGTGTCTGAGGAGTGCTCCTGCCTATGACAGTGATAACAATAGGAGTAGGAGGCAACCAATCAATGTTTCTCTTACATTGATGATTCCCTGTCTTTTCCTCTCTCTTCCACTACCCCCAACCCCCCAAAAAAAACATTAGAAAGAAAATATCCTTGGGTGAGGATTAGAAAAAAAAAGAAGATGAGAAAGAAAGAAAAAAGAAAAGAAAAAAGAGAGAGAGAAGGGAAATGAATACTAGGAAATGCTGGCACTGAGCAGAAGGCTAAACTTCAGTTTAATATTTCAAATTATAGTTCTGGCACACAAGAAGAAAGAAAAATACAGAATTCAAAATTTGGCTCCTTTTTTTCTTCCTTTTTTTTATCAAAGAAAAGAAAAAGAAAATGAGGATAAAAGAAATATTGAGGACAAGTTAAGAGAGAGTGGGTCAAAGATAATTTATTACCAAAGAGGTAAGAACAGATGGTACACTCCTTTTTCTCACTCTCTATATTTAGCATTGTTTAATAATTATTTTTTCATAAAAATATTTAGGTCAGACTTTCTAGTTGTAAGCAAGAAAAGCATACACTGGCCAATGTAGCACACACAAAAAAATATATTTATTTAAAGGAACTAGAGAAATGTTGGGTGGGCTCGAAAACCAGACTCAAGGCTTCTGGCAACAAGGTCCCAACAAGGTCCCAAAAGAGGGCCTGCCAGGGATTCATCACCATGAGTGCTGCCCACAGAGCACCAGATGCTACTGCTTGCTCTGTTGCTATCATTTTGCAAGCACGGGCAGGACATAAGGATCCATTTTTCTTAACCTTATCCATCCTTGTGAGACTACACAATCCCTAACAGAGTGAAACTATTCAAAAGATGCTGTATTAACCCAGTCAGCCTGGTTCAGTGGTTGAGCATTGATGTAGGAACTAGGACAAGCATGTCAAACTCACAGCCCTCTGGCCTCAAGTTTGACATGCTTGAAGGAGGTCACGGTTCAATTCCTGATCAAGGCACATGCTCAGGATTCAGGTTCAATCCCAAGTGTGGGACATGGAGGAGGCAACTGATCAATGATGTTTCTATCTCTCCCTCCCTTCCCCTCTGAAATCAATAAAAATATATATTTTTAAAAAGATGCTAAATTAGGGAACTCAATATATGAAATTTTAAAAAAGGTAGGGATACACTGTTGTGGAGAGATTGTCAAGATATCATGCACAAAAGCAAGGGAGTATGGTTATCACGTTGATTCCTACAACAGGAAGAGGAAGATGGATAAATCCTACTTGTTGAGAAGGCAGCTATTTAAATCTAACCTGTTTACTGCACTTTGCCTGATAATCTCCCATCACTGGCTTCCCCCACCCCTTAACATCGTCTCTGTCTTTAGCTGGACATAGTTTTTAAGGTGGTGGCTTGGGAGATTTAGAGGGTTATTAATTTTCATGGATATCTAACATGTATACTTCTGTTGGTTTTTCTTCTACTACTCTTTTTGTTACAGGGAGGTCTCTGCTAAGAATCTAAAGGGGTAGAGGTAAAATTATTTTTCTCCCTTACAAGGGTAACCAGGTAGCCTCAACTAATGAGGAATGCTCCAATCAACACATAGTAAATGATAAAATTAAAAAGTAATAATTCTGAAGCAATCCAATCATTGATTCAGGCAGGGAACCTGTGTTGACCCCTTAGAAAAATGATTGGTGGGGAACTGGACACCTATATGGGGTTATAATAACAGTAATGGAGGAATTAACACATTATGACCACCCACCCCCCCCCTCCATAGTCTCTCTCAGCACTCCTCTGGTGGATAACCAGATATCATGAGTTCTCCGAAGAGATGCACATGAAGTAAATGCATGTCATCTAGGATATATTGTAGCCAACAAGTTAAAATCTAATCAAGCCTTTATATCTAATTTCCAACTTACAGGAAAAAGGTAAATGATGCCACAGACAACAATCAGATAAATCATGTGAGCCAGCCAGTCTCTTCTAGAGGACAGTGCCATTAGAATGTGACCGGGCAGACTGAAAGGAACTAAAAGAACCAGCAATCAGCTGAAATGTGAGATCTCAGATTGGGTCCTGTTTTGTAATTATATATTATTTGAAGGACATTTAAGTGTGGACTAGTTATTAGGTAATATAAAAATTTTAAAACAATATTTTTAACTGAGAAAATGTTATTTTACTAGTAGTTATATAGGGAAATGCCTTTTAGAGGGTTAACTTGAAACGCAGGCAGAGAGGGCAGGGATCCAGTGGAAAACAAAGGCAGGTGGAACATAGGCAGGGGCAGACATGGCAGTTTGAGCAGCCTAATCACAGAAACCTACCAAGCACAAATAATAAAACATTTCTGGACTGGACTTTAAGCAGGAGGCATGGGAAACCAAGGATGGGCCTGCAACAGTAAGGTACACTGGCACATAGAAACAGAGACAGTTCTACATAAGAACAGAGAAAGAACACATAGAAACAGGGAAAGTTCAGGTCCGTCTCTGGGCAAGAACAATGAAGGAATCAATCAGGTGATGATACGGATAGATTCAGAGCAGGCTTGTAGAAAATATGTATCCTGGGACTACAGGCTTCCAGGGGGCAGCCCATTATTTGGGCCCCTTCCTCGTTGGGGAGTCTGCTTCTGCTTATAATAAATTTTCCACATTTTTGCTTACTAGTAAATCTTCTGGTCCATGGAGCTTATTCTTTTTATTTTTGTAAATATGTTTTTGTTGATTTCAGAAAAGAAGGGAGAGGGAGAGAGAGATAGACACATCAATGAGAGAGAATCATTAGTCGGCTGCCTTCTACACGTCCCGCACTGGGGACCAAACTGGCAGTCAGGGCATGTGCTCTTGACCGGAATCAAACTTGGGGCCCTTCAATACGCAGGCTGATGCTCTATCTACTGAACCAAATGAGCTAGGCCTTAAGGAGCTATTTTTTTTTGGCATCAAGAGACATGACCCTGGGGAAAACCCTTGGCTCACCATTCCAGTTATCACTGTTATTTTTTAAAGATGCATCTGATATACTTATGGTGGAATGTTTTGATGTTCAGGAAGTTACTTTAAGACCATTTCACATAAAAATAAATATTTAGAAAGCAGTTGAGTATAGGGATGGGAAAAATAATTTTTTAGTTATGGGATGCTGTTGAGCAAAGCACAAGAAACAAGGGTAAAGTTGCTATGTAGATTTAAGTAGTTGCCTTCCACATTTATAGAATTTCTAGCAACTTAGTCATCCTTCTCTTTCAAGTAGTACACAACTGAAGGAAACTTTACAAATGGGGACTTCTAGGGAAAGGTTGGGGAGGTGTGAATTAGCTAATGGCTCAATTGCCCTCCTACTGGAAACAACTATTTCCAAATATTGGACAACAGGCAAGACAGAATGGTAATCCCTGAGAGAAGAGAAATGATTAAGACAGGGATATGGTCCAAATGGCAGAGTAGTTGGACACTACACTCATCTCCCATGACTACCGCAAAATTACACCTAAATTATAGAACAGTTCTCTGTCTGAATGAATAACCATGAAGACTAGTTGAATAGAAGTCCGATGATCTATACATATAAAACCCTAATATGCAAATAGACCAAACAATGGAACAACTGATCACTATGACATGTGCTGACTACCACGGGGTGCATGTGAAACATGGAGGGCAATGGCAACAGGCAGCAGAGCACAGAACATGGCAGGCATCAGCCACAGTGGGATGGTGGAGCAGGTGAGCAGGGTTGCCAGGCCAAGATAGGGAGCCAGTAGCTGTCATCGAGGTGAAACTCTGGTGGTTACTGAAAATTCTTTGCTCCCATGTACTGCGGTCCCACCTAGTGCTTGCACTTACTGCCAGCAATGGCCCTGCTCACACCTGCTGCCAGCACTGGAGCCACCACTGGCACTCACTGCCAGCACTAGCCTGGCTTACACCCACAGTTGGCACCAGAGCCACCCATCACACCAGCTACTGGCACTTGGCACTGGTCCTGATTGCTCAGCGCCATCATCCTTAAGGGCTTCTCCACCTCCCCCTGCTCCTGAGGTGCTATCAGGGCAGCAGCTGCCACTCACACCAGCTGGTGGTGCCAGCCCCAATCACTCCACACTACCATTGTGTGGGATTGGGGCTACTAGCAGAGAGGGGACCACGGGCTGTGGCAGGAGAGGTCACAGAGGATGGGCTGACACCTGCCTCTATGCCCACCACAGCCTCATGGCCCACAGTTCCTTTCAAGGTGCATGGATTCATGCACTGAGCCCCTAGTTAAGAATATAAAGAAAAAGCCATGTTGAGGCTTATAGGAGGAACAGATATAAAATGGACTGGCCCCACACCCACTTGTGGTGGTTGAGGGCTATGTCAGCTGCAGAAGCCCTTCCTGAGCACTCAGACCCACACTAACCTTCCCAGTTTGGAATACCAGGGAAGGGGAGAGGAGCCCACATAACATCTGGCTGTGAAAATCAGCATAAATTTCATCTACCAGGGTGGTCCAAAGGCTTTTGGAAACCCAAGCATCCTCTTAAAGTGCCAGTGCACAAATTCACTCACACTCACCTTGGCTCCAGCGGAGAAAGTGGCTTGGGCAGAAGCACCAGAGACATACAGGGAGAGAGTGAGCTGTGAGGTTTTGGGGCAAGGGCTGGAGGCAGACTATTATTGTCCTTGTGTTGACTCCTCCCCCAACACAATCAAATCTGACTGGCTGCATGATCCTGGTGAACTCCACCAGCTCCACCCTAATAACTCCCTGAGACTCCACCCTACCCAACTTCTGCTCAGCCAGAGCCTCTCTCCACCTTGACCTGGGCTGGTGTCACAATCTTAATTTAAAAAAACTCAAGGAATTCCAGTCAAGCTGGGTTGGGGATGGTGCCAGAATCAGATAGAGAGAAACTGTGTTGTGTGGCTTCAGAATGAGAATTGAAGGGATGGCTGCCATTATCCCTGTGTTGAAAGTACCCCCACTCAGCAAATCTGAATCTGCATTAGCTTGGTGAACTCCATCAGCTCCACCTTGATAAATCAATTATTTATTTCAGAGAGGAAGGGAGAGGGAGAGAGAGATAGAAACATCAATGATGAGAGAGAATCATTGATCAGCTGCTTCCTGCCCACTCCCTACTTGGAATAAGCCCATAACCTAAACATGTGGCCCTTCACCAGAATCAAACCCAGGACCCTTCACTGAGCCAAATGGGTTGGGGTCCCATTGACTTTTTTTAGAGAGAGTGGAAAGGAAGGAGAGAGGGGGAGAGAGAAAAAAAAAATCAATGAGAGACACATGAATTGGTTGCCTCCCACACATGCCTATGGCTTAGGCTTGAGCTTACTACCCAGATACCTGCTTTTGACCAGTAATCAAATCAGCGACCTTTCAGTGCTTAGTGCTCAGGCCAATGCTCTAACCACTGAAAATACTGGCCAGAGTGAAAAAACAACCTATTGAATGACAGAACATATTCTCCAATGACCCAATCCAATAAGAGTTTTATATCCAGAATTATATATATATATGAAAGTCAGACTACTCAACAAAAAACCAAACAATCCAATTTAAAACTGGGCAAAAGACCTAAAAAGACACTTCCCCAAAGAGAACATACAGACAGCTAATAGATATGAAAAGATGCTCCATGTTACTAAAAACAAAATTTAAATTAAAACCACAATGAGATATCAGCTCACATCTGCAAGAATGACTATTATCAATAAGTCAACAAACAACAAGTATGGGTGAGGATGTGGAGAAAAGGGAAACCTACTGGTACTGCCACTAGGGAAACAGTATGAAGATTCCTCAATAAATTAAAAATAGAACCACCTTATGACCCAGCAATTCCCCTTCTGGATATTTAGGGTTAGCAAAAGTAGATTTACAGTGTGAGTATGCAAAATAGAGTTTTTTCTTCTGATACTTATTAATTATTGTATTCTTTATTTGTATTATAAATGTAGACCTACTTTTGTCCACCTCTGTATATCCAAAAAAAAATCAAAACACTAATAAGAAAAGATATGCACCCCTATGTTCATTGCAACATTATTTACAAATAGCCAAAATATGGAAGCAACCCAAATGCCCATCAATAGATGAGTGAATAAAGCAGATGTGGTACATCTTCACAATGGAATATTAGTGGATCATAGAAATAATGAAATCTTATTATTTGTTGCCAAGACTGACTAGCAAACCCTAAGTGACAGATGAATGATTACTCTGACACACATTTCTGTGAAAGAGGAGGCTAAGGGGCTGCTTGGCAGGAGACACCAAACAGCCCCGATTGCCTGCTTCCTTAGGCTTCTATTGTAATAGCAGCTTGAACTAAAATTAACCTCTAGATACAATCAACAGAGTAAGTATCCTTGAGAAAGGATATGCTTCCTCAAGATCGGATCTAAAGACTGAACATAGAGATTCCAGCAAAATACCCAAGGACTCAGACTTGTTTGGGAAAGTCAAGGCAGGGGCTGCCACCTTCAGCAAGGTCCCCCTAGAGGCCCCTGGCTTTTGGGAGAATCCTCCTTACACTTTCCAACCAAGTCCCATGCTTCCCCACAATTTCTGACAGGATAGACCTAGAGGGCATTATGCTAAGTGAAATAATTCAGAATGAGAAAGATAAATACCATATGATTTCACTTATATTTAGAATCTAACGAACAAAATAAACAAAAAAATGCAAATTTGAAACAGACTGATGGATACAGAGAACAAACTGAGGGTTACCAGATAGAAGACATTTGAGGGAGGCTGGGTAAAAAAGGTGAAGGGATTAAGAACAAATTTGGTAGTTACTGAATAGTCACAGAGATGTCAAGTACAGCATAGGATATATATTCAATGACATTGTAATAACCATGTATGGTATCATCTAGATATAAATATCGGGATCACTTGGTAAATTATATAATTTTTAACCACTATGCTATATACGTGAAACTAATATAAAATAATATTGGCAACTATAATTGAAAAATAATGTTTTTAAATGGAGATTTTCCTTATACAGTAGGTTTCTCCTCATCCACAATTTCACTTTCCTTGGTGTCAGGCACCTGTGGTCAACCATGGCCCCAAAATATCAAAAGAAAAATTCCATAAATAAACACTTTATAAGTTTTAAATGTTGTGATTTTCTAAATAATAAGATAAAAATCTCATGCCTTCTCAATCCCTCCTGCTTAGGATATGATTCATCCTTTGTCCAGATTTTTCATGCCATTAGTCACATAGCTGTCTAGGTTATCAGATCCACTGTTGCAGTATTGTATTCGTGGAACCCTTAACTTAATAATGGTTCCAAAGCCACTCACAAAACTTTTATCAAAGTATATTCTTATAACTGTTCTATTTTATTGTTATTAATATCTTATTGTGCCCAACTTATAAATTAAACTTTATCTTAAGTGTTTCTATAGGAAAAAACATCTATACTAATAAAAGGATAATATGCTAATTAGACCAGGAGACCTTCTGGATATCCTTCCAGACAAAGCCATGGTGGTAGGATCAAGGCAGAGGTGATTAGGCCAGGAGGGAGGGCAGTTGAGGGTGATCAGGCTGGCAGTGGTGGCAGTTGGGGGTGAGTAGGATGGCAGGAGAAGCAGTTGGGGGCGAGAAGGCCAGCAGGCAGGTGAGCGGTTAAGAGCCAGTGGTCCCAGACTGCAAGAGGGATGTCTGACTGTAGGGATCGGGCCTAAACAGCAGTCAGACATCCCTCAAGGGGTCCCAAATTGGAGAGGGTGCAGGCCAGGCTGAGGGACACCCCCCTATGCATGAATTTTGTGCACAGGGCATATATATATATATATATATATATACACACACACACACACACACACACACACACACACACACATACTAGGGGCCTGGTGCACGAAATTCGTGCACTGGGGGTGGTTGGTCCCTCAACTCAACCTGCCCCCTTTCACATACTGGGAGCCCTCAGGGGATGTCCAACTGATGGCTCACCCCCAGACTGCCCAAGGCAAGGCTTTAGGTCTTGGGCACCCAGCCATCATCCTGCTCAGCTCAGCTCTGGCTGCCTGCGACCACCAGGCCCTGGGGGTTGGGCATTCACCACCATTTAGACTCACAGTGCCTGGGGGCCAGGCGCTCCCTGCTGCTGCCACCACCGCTGTTGCTGCCACCTCTTCCCCTCACAGCACCGGGGGGCTGGGTGCTCACCACCACTGCTGTTTCATCTCCACCCCAGGGGCCCGGTGCTCACGCCACTTGGCCCCATCCTCACTCCTGATTGGCTAGTAGCATAGCCAATCAGGAGCCATGATACGGTCAAATTTGCATGTTTCTCTTTTATTATATAAGATATCCCTATGGATAAGAGAGGACTAATGTAAATGTAAGTGTCCCTTACAGAAGGGTAACTTCTATTAGGTTTTCAGAGCTTCTCCTAAGTTTACTGTTTCTTTAAAATAAGCAGCTCAAGATAATCCTTACATCAAAAAGGCATATTTTGGAGGGGCATATTCTGAACCCCTTCATGGGAAATTAGAATACACATTTTCACTGAGTTAATTATATCCTATAATAGAATATTTAATTGCATTATATTACAAAGTTGTTCTATCTCCAGATTTTTTCAAAGTAATTGTATTGGGGTGACATTGGTTAATTGGATCATGTAGATTTCAAATGTATATTTCTATGATACAAGATCTGCATATTATACTGTGTGCCCACCACCTGAAGTTCAGTCATCTTCCATCACCATAGATGCGGCTTTCTGGATTTTTACTCAGCCTAAACCTTGAGTCTGTGTTGGCTGTGCAGTAACAGCCCACAGTGCCACTGGTGGCAAATGTGGGGATACTTGTTTGCTAGGGAGCTTAGACAACAGCCTTTTATCTTCTCACAGTTCTGGAGGTTAGAAGTCCAAGATGAATCATCTGGGTTGCTTCTTTCTGAGGACATGACTCATCCTTTGTCCAGATTTTTCACGCCATTAGTCACATAGCTGTCTAGATTATCAGATCCACTGTCGCAGTATTGTATTCGTGGAACCCTTATTTTACTTAATAATGGTTCCAAAGCCATTCACAAAACTTTTATCAAAGTATATTCTTATAACTGTTCTATTTTATTGTTATTAATCTCTTATTGTGCCCAACTTATAAATTAAACTTTATCTTAAGTGTTTCTATAGGAAAAAACATCTATACTAATAAAAAGATAATATGCTAATTAGACCGGGAGACCTATTCCAGGCCTCTCCCTTAGCTGCTGGCTGTTTACCTGCATTCGTTGGCGATTCCTAGCCCATTCCTCCCATCTCTGCCTATATCTTTGCAAATGTCCTAATGGCCTCATTTAACTTGATTTCTCTATAAAAATCCTATCTCCAAAGGAGGTCACATTCTAAGGTACTGACGGGGAGTAGGACTGCAGCATAGGAATTTGAGCGTTGAGAGAGAGGAGACAATTTAACCCTTAACAGTGGGGAAGAGCAAAGTCTCTGACTGTAGTATCCAACCCTGGTCCTGAGAAGCCTCTGTGTTCACAGGCGACACAAGCCTGAGCGTCTACCCAGAGGAGGCCCCATGGCCAGGGCACCACTCCCCCTGCCTTTAATTAGAACAGTGCTGCTTCTACATTCTCACATGAGATGTCCTGGAAAAGGAAAATTTGCCAGGAAGGCAAAGATGAGAGTTGTGCAGCGGCTATCGGGTTTCAGTTTTGCAAGATGAGAAAGTTCTAGAGATCTGTTGCATACATGTGCATGTGGGTAGCACTACTGTACTGTGCACTTAAAAATGGCTAAGAATGTGAATTTTATATATGTGCTTTTTACCACATTTAAATTTTTTTTTGTCAAATGATGCTTTGTGTGAAGCACTAACAATGCCTTTAGCCTGTGCCAGGCCCGTGCGATGACAGCCGCATTCACACAGGAGAAACACATGACAAGCACATTCCACTCCCATTAGATGGCCACACTTTCTTCTTGCCAATTCCAAGAATCTATGAGAACTAATTGTCCTGTTTTACAATTTTTTTTTCCTTTACCTCCTGATAATGAATTTGATTTTCTTTTAAAAAGAAGTCCTGTATCCTACATTTTTATAGTTTTTATTATGCTTGACTTTGGAAATGCCATAAAAAAGCCACAAAGAAGATAAAATAGTGACATTGTCCACTGACTATATTCGTTTAGAATTAGAAGCCAAAATAGTGTGTAAATACTGACTCCCAAACTTTGTTATTAAAAACTATTACACAAGGGGGCACTAGATTAACATACAATGGATCCCCCACCAAAAGACTGACATTTGTTAGCTTTAGTGTAGCATTAGTACCTAATTTGACCTAAAATAAATTTTAACCATTGTTTGTTTCAGAGCGGAGAATGACAATATTTACTAACTGAAGAATCTTTTCACATCACACAGGGGATTTAATCTTTCTTTACAGCTAAATTTCAACCTTGTTTGAATGAATCCTTGCAATACACATACAAACAGACACGCACATTCTCTCTCTCTCTCTCTCTCTCTCTCTCTCTCACACACACACACACACACACACACACACACAAATATGCCTGGTAAATACATACACATACCTCTCACTTGATCTGAAAAAGCAATAAAGTCTTATAGTATTAAGCATTTTTCTTACCCATGTAATGTGTTTAATAGTAATTAGTAGCAGCTGTCAAAATAAAAAATAAACTCTATTGGCGATGCAGCATGTCCTCAAAAAGATTATTCTTTTACACGGTTGTTTGGTTTAAAATCTCTAAGGGAATTACTTATTGTCATGTGCACAGTTCATTCGTGCAACCTTGCTCCTCCTGACTTTACACTTCTCCATCCGCAAAGTTATTTATAGAAACTAGCAGGCCAAATCAGCAAAATGTTCAGGAGTGAGAAAAAAGATCTGGAAACATTCAAGTCCTCATTTCGAAAATATCTAGTAAATGTCCAAAGTATAAAATTTTGATTTTATGTAGCAGCAAAAAAAACAGTAAAGCTCTTATTAAAGTCCAAGGAGAAAATGTGCTCACAGTTCTAAGTCTCATACAGGGACTGGGTATTCAACTCATAACTTTGCAAAGGTAACCAGAAATATTACTGGTCCACCCCCATCACACTAGACTAAATTAAAAACAGTGTAGGGTCTGAGGATAGATGGATGTGTTTTTTTTTAATTTATTTTTAATGATTTCAAAGAGGGGAGAGGCATAGAGAGATAGAAACATCAATGATAAGAGAGAAACATTGATGGGCTGGATCCTGCATACCCGCTCCTGGGCATTCAGCCCTCAACCTGGGCATATGCCCTGATCGATACACTCCTGGTTCATAGGTTGATACTCAACCACTGAGCCACACCAGCTGCATGATGGATGTGCTCTTAAGTCTTAGACATTGATTGTTGATTTTCTCACCTCTAAATGGGATCAATATTCGCAACATCTTTGGTATATTGTAATGACTTTTTAAATAAGTTAATGGTTTGTACATCAGGCAGGGCAAATCATATGAAGTATCTGATATTATTATTCTTTCCTTTCTTCTTTTTTGTCTCCTTTCTCCCTTCCTAAATTCTCTGATTTCAAATAGTGTCAGGCTTTTAAGAATGGCAAGCTATTACATTATATGTTTAATATTTGAGTTTTTTCCTGTCAAACTCTCCTTGCCCTTCCCTGGACTTCATGTTTCCCACCTGCACATTTATAAATTCCCACGGGAAATTCTCAGGGGGCTGTACTCCAAGCACTCTGCACACTGTCTGGTGCAAACTAAGTAAATCAACTGTATTTAAATGTGTATTTCAAAGGTCCCGTTCTTTTCCTGTTGTGGTCAAATTCAGCTCTATTGAGAATTCAATGATATCCTATATCGAACTGTCTTAGGGAGGGTTTTTAAGTGGGCAACAGAGCCCACTCCACTACTCTAAGACATGCTAAGGGACAGAGGCAGTTCAGGGAATTGTGGATTTGGCTGCAGAATGGGGCGGCTGCTTCTTCCACAAGAGGAAGCTGCCAAACCAGAAAGTCGCTGTCCCAGCTGCTGACACACACCTGCTGCGATGACCTCTGTGTGTAAAATGGGCGCCCCAGAGCCTGTCTTTGCCTTCACAGGCACAGTGATGAGTAAGAGCCTTTCTGAATGGTGGAGCTTGAGTTACAACTGGAACTCTGCCTTCAGAGAGACTGGGGAATGTGACCAATGCAATTGCTAGTTTTACAGCCCAGGAAGGCACAGCAGAATGGCACTGGGGAGGATTTAAAATGAGCCAATCCAGAGAACCTCTACATTATTTTTCTATTTGGTTTATTGTCATATACTGTAGTAATTAAAGCTTCTATAAACTTTGCTAAATACGAGTCAATGTCCTCTAACGTTACTGCTGAGAAAAATGGGCTATTCAGAGGTTCAATAATGTGAAATTACATTTAGGTCTATATTGAAATTATATATCTTAAATATTTTTACTAGTAACTAAACTCAGCAATATCATTTTACCTTGTTCTCTAGATGGGACTCTGTATCATAGTGGTACGGATGAAATACAGAATGTTAAACACGGAGGAAGAGGTGGGTCATCAAATTATTGTTTCCAATTATCCTTTTCCATAGGTATTTGTTTAACCTCGAAAAAAGAGCTAGAATACTGTCGCTTCTAGCACCTTGGATTTTAAAATGCACCTGAAATTCCTTTCTATCCCGGGATAATTCAAAATATAGTATAAGCAGGAACATCATCAAAGGAAGGATTGCCGCAGTTTGCTACAAAGTAAGATGACTATTGAACACTTTTTCAGGTTGTACTTAACCTATACTGGGCCTATTTTGTCAGTTTATGACCTTTTACAAAATGATGGAAGATATCCCAAAATGAGAAAGTCTGTTAGCACACCCAACAGAAAATTTAGAGTAAATGTATTTGTTTTGATATGTTAAATAACTCCCCACGTCTTTGCTTTGCATGTCTGACTTATGCTCTATAATTTACATTAGAATATTACAGATTGGAGGTGATATTGGGTTTGCAGAACACAGTGAACTTAAAAATTATTTAACTGGTTCAAATTTCTACTCCTGAAACCCTTTCCTAACCCCCTTCATTTTTCCTCCCAGAAAATAGCCTTTATAATGCTTCAAAGCACTGTGCTAGGGTCTACTTAAAAGCTGCAAATAGTCCAAATAGATGACAATAAAAAAAAACAGTTTGGATACCATCTGAGAGCATAATGATTAATCTAATCATTTAAATAATGCAGAACAATGAATACATGTTCCCCTGAACAGAAATATTTGATTAAAAACCCATCTAGCCCTAGCTGGTTTTGTTCAGTGGATAGAGCGTCAGTCTGCAGACTAAAGGGTCCCAGGCTCTCTTCTGGCCAAGGACACATGCCTAGGTTGCGTGCTAGATCTTCCCCCTTATGCCCCCCCATAGGGGGTGTGCAGGAGGCAGCCAAACCAATGATTCTCATCATTGATGTTTCTATCTCTCTATCCCTCTCCCTTCTTCTCTGAAATCAATAAAAATATTTAAAAAATAATAAGTAAATATATAAAACCTTTCCACATCCAGCCTAGTGGGTGTGGCTTAGTGACTGAGTATCCACCTATGAACTAGGAGATCACTGTTTGATTTCTTACTGGGACACATGCCCAGTTGCAGGCTTAATCCCCAGTAGGGGGCATGCAGGAGGTAGCTGATCAATGATTCTCATTATTGATGTTCTATCTCTCTCCCTTTTCCTCTTCCTCTTTAAAATCAATAAAAATATATGTATTTAAAACCCATCCATATCCATATCCTAGCAGTATCTGGACCTGGCAGCAGTCTGAAAGGTCCACATAATAGGAACTGAGCTCTTCAGTAGAGGGATGCAAACAATCTGGTGTTGCCTGCCAAGGAGATGGCTGGGAAAATCAATACTCCAACCTCCGTGTCCCCCACCCCCACCCCTAAACAAAGCCCTGGTTCTCCAACAGCTTGCTGCCATCTACTATTGTCTGCCATCAACAGAGACAGAAGCAAGGATGCCATCAACCAAAAATGCAGTCCAGGAGCACAAAGTTAGAGTGAAGAGTGAAATCTGGTACAACAGAAAGATTTGCTGAGCATGGCCTTTATTTGTGCCTGCCTGGCAATTCTTCATAGATCTAATTTAATCCTTACCAAAACTTACTAAGTAAAGATTATTTTCTGCAGTGTGTAAATGAGAAAAACTGAGGTTTAAAACTTTTACTATAATTCATCATGTCCATCATCATAATAGCTTGGAGAGGGAAAAAATCTAAGTATATGCAGAAAAGAAAGCACTATAAAAATTAGTCTCCATCAATGATAAATTGTTTTAGCAATTTTTACATAGAAGGGAATTTTCTTTTAAAAAATATATTTTATTGATTTTTTTTTTACAGAGAAGAAGGGAGAGGAATAGAGAGTTAGAAACATTGATCAGCTGCCTCCTGCACACCCCCTACTGGGGATGTGCCCTCAACCACAGTACATGCCCTTGACCAGAATCAAACCTGGGACCCTTCAGTCAGCAGGCCAATGCTCTATTCACTGAGCCAAACCAGTTTGGGCAAGAAGGAAGTTTCTTAAACTAGCAAAGAACATATATGTGTATATACTGTAGACACACTCACACACACACACACATATATATACAGATCTACAACAATTAGTATATCTGATGGTAGAAATGTAAAGACATTGCTTTAAAACCAAGAACAAATAAAAAATGTCACCTCTATTGCTTTTATTTAATATTTTAATGCAAGTCAAAGCTACTGCTAGAAGTCTAGCTATTGCAGGAAGAAATATATAAGAATTAAAAAAGAAAAAAGAAACTACAAAATGAATAAAAATATGTAAGGATTGAAAAAGTTCCAAAAAAAATCAAACAGAAAAACTGAAACTGGGGTAATGAAGAGGCAGCATAACTGAATGGTTAAGTAACACAGGCTCTAAAGCGCTACAGATCTTATCTTTCACTGAGCTGCTCTGCTCTCAAATCATGTGATCTTGGCTAAGAGCCAACATCACAGACCTTCGCATGATACATGAGGATTAGCTGTGTGAGATATTGTCTACACAGAAAACCCAAGAAACTTTATAGATAATAGTACTGTATTATGTCAAGATATACCCATATTAAGACTTTCTTCAAAACTATAATAATTAAGACAATGTGACAAGAAAAAACAAAATGGAAGAGAAGAGATATCCCAGGAGTGGATTCATATGTATTTGGTTATTGACATTGACAAAGGTGTCAATACTGAACAGTTTTGGAGTAGTGAGTTCAGGAGTATTAGGACAACTGGTTATTCATACAGAAAAATGTGAAATTGGATCCATACCTCAGACCATAAACAAAAAAATCTCTACGTGTATTAAAGACCTACAACTAAAAATAAAACTTTAAGCATTTAGTAAAAAATATTTATCTTTGTGGCTTTAGGTCAAAGAAATTTTCTTAAATGAGATACAAAGTATACAATTCATAAAGTAAAGGATGATATACTTATCAGCATCAAAATTAGTGACCTTTGCGTAATAAAGCTTGATATGTTAACTGTTCATTTGTCCATTCACCCATTCAACTAATCAAAGTGTAATATGCTAATTAGATGCTAAAGTTGCTCAGCCACTCACTATGATGTGCACTGACCATCAGGGGGCAGACGCTCCAGCTGGTAGGTTAGCTGGTTACTGGGGTCCAGCCAATCTGGGCTGAGCGAGATGGGCTGGATATGCCCTGCAGCCCTCCTGCAGTCCCTCCTGAGCTGTCTAATTTCTTGTATTCCTCCCCAGCCCTGATAGTGCACCCTCAGCCTGGCCTGTGCCCTCTCACAATCCAGGGCCCCTCCAGGGGATGTCAGAGAGTTGGTTTCAGCCCAATCCTGCAGGCCAGGCTGAGGGACCCCATGAATTCGTGCAGCAGGCCTCTAGTAAGCTATAAACTAGGAAATAGATTTTTGCACTATGTATAGCTGACAAATTATAGAAGGGTTTTTTCCTTTTGTTTTTGTTTTTTTTTCCTTTTTTAACATTAAGATATAATACCTCTCAGTCATGAAAAGATGAGAGTAAGATATTTTAATAGGCTTTTTAATAGGCTTTAATAGGTCTCTAAGGGAATAATAATGGTGCCTTCCACAGATATACTCTGAGTTCTTTCTGTTGCTTTAGTGTACAGTGTGCATTTTGATTGTGCTCCCAGCTGAGAGTTATTTTCTTTCCCGCCCACAGCAACGTTCACTACTAATGGGCTAATTAACTAGGCAGGTTGCATCACTGCCACCTGAAGCCATTAGCATGTGCTGTGAGTCAGGGATGCAGAATAGGGCTCCAGAGGAGGATGTTTTGAACAGAAAGAGCAACATCACAGTGACCTCAGAGGCGGTATTCTGGGTTCCAGACAGAGTCCAGCTGGAGATATTTTGGAATTATAGAGTGACGGTAAGTAACAAAAGAGAACTAAATAATCCAAGGTATATGGCAAAGGACTAGCAATGTCTTCTCTTAATAAAACATTCACTCATAGTAAAAATTCTGCTATAAAAGGTCCATACGATGGTTACCTTGAGAACAAAGGAAAATGGATCTTTACTGACAAAGATGGAAACCAATGAGATACTGAACGTTCTCTACTTCGCCTCCATCATTTAGGAGCTGAAGAAATTACTTCAATTCTTTATAGCACAGATTCCTCATCTTTAAAATGAGGCTGATGATAGTACATGCCTTAGTAGATTTTTGTAAACATTAAGTTGAGGTTACGAATGTAAATAGGCAGATCACATGCATAACACATAATGCTAAGTGCTTAGTAATATCATCATTATCGTCATCATCATCAATCCCAGTGAGTTGTGTACACCCTTTCTATCCTTAGAAAAGTCTGGAAAAAAAATTAACACTAAATATAAAATATCCTATATAATAAAAGCCTAATAATCAAATCGACCAACTGGTCTCTATGACATACACTGACCACCAGGGGGCAGATGGTCAACGCAGGAGCTGCCCACAGGCCCCAGGCCAGCCAAGGTGGGTGCCAGTGGAGGAGATGGGACATCACCCCACAGATTGGCCCTGATCACTGGCCAGGCTTAGGGACTCTACCCAGCCATGAATTTCATGCATCGGGCCTTTAGTAATTAAATAAAGTAGATTTTAATTTTTTTTCTGAAAACTTTCCCAAAGCACATTTTATTGCCTGAGTAAAAGAAAATGCCTCTTTACCAAATGTACTTTGAAATGTACCAGAGGAATCTGAGGGACTCGACCAAGAGAGGAAGGGAGAGGGATAGAAAGTCGGAAACATCGATCAGCTGCATCTTGCACACCTACTGGGGATGTGCCCGCAGCCAAGCGTAAAAGATGACAACAGCAGCTCGGCCAACTTTTGAACCTGCGAGAGGCGGGAGAGGAAAAGGAGAAGGAGATTTGAGCCAACTCTCAAAGCAGTATTCAAGTAGAGACCTACCCTCTCATACAAAGACAAAATACAGACAGACCACTCAGGATGCCCCTGAATAAGTTCGGAACCGTGACTTCAGAAGAGAATTAGAAGAGAGAGAGAGAGTTGCTGCAAGAGAAAAGAATAGAGATCGTCCAACTCGAGAACATACAATCTCCTCTTCAGCGTTGAAGAAGCCTCGGCTAGACCAGATTCTTGCTGCCAACCTCGATGCAGATGATCCTCTAACAGATGAGGGAGATGAAGATGAAGATTTTGAAGAGGAGAGTGATGATGATGATACTGCAGCTCTTCTTGCAGAACTAGAAAAAATTAAAAAAGAAAGAGCTGAAGAGCAAGCCAGGAAGGAACAAGAACAAAAAGCTGAAGAAGAAAGGATTCGTATGGAAAACATTCTGAGCGGAAACCCTCTCCTTAATCTCACTGGCCCATCCCAGCCTCAGGCCAACTTCAAAGTTAAAAGAAGGTGGGATGATAATGTTGTTTTCAAGAACTGTGCAAAAGGTGTGGATAACCAGGAGAAAGACAAAAGATTTGTTAATGATACGCTGTGACCTGAATTTCACAAAAAGTTTATGGAGAAATATATTAAATAGTACAGTTTTATGTGCTTAATTAAAGACTATGAAATGTAAATAAAAAAAAAGAAAAAGAAATGTACCAGAAAGACAATCCATCGATTGGAATTAATGTGCTGTCTCTTTCCCCCCTAAGTTAGCTCTCATCATCTGACAAGTTCTGCACCTTTCATGTTACCACAAGCTTAGACTCTCAAAGTAAAATCTAAAACTGGTTGCGTCTATATTAGAAGACATGAAGGTGAACTACCTGATCATATTACCTCTAATTTTAAATTTACAGGTTCATACATCATACACATGAATATATTAGATGTTGTGTTGTTAGTGTCCTGGGGGAAGGAAAGGTGTTTTTGCTTTTTCTTGTGTTTCTGGCACCTAATTTTACATCTACCAGTTAGAAAGTTATTTGCTACTTGTTAAGGGAACAAAGTAGTTTCTAAATGTTAAGTACTCGTGACAGTTCTCACACAACTGTAGGAACTATTAAATAAAAACCTCATGAATGCACCATGTCCTGAGTCTAAAAAACCACACATTAATATGTTGTTTATTATCTTTGATTTTATTACCAAAAAGAGTTAAGGCAAAATTGGATAGAATAAAACTGATCATTCTATTTAAAAAAGTATTTCTTTTTTTTAATTTATTTTTTATTTTTCAATTATAGGTGATGTACAATATTATATTAGGTTTGCGTGTACACCCCAGTGATTAGACATTATATAATTTACTAATTAATCATCCTCAGAAATATCATACACATCAAATGAGTGGCATAGACGGCGAAGATATTTGGAGTCCAGAACAAAGTGAGTCTGATAGGGCCCTGAACTAATCAGACAATCATTGTCTTTGAATTTTGTCCACTCTTGAGTCCTTATTATCTATTTCATTTGGAAGCATTGTCCTTCACTTCTTGCTCATTGTCATTAAACTGTAGTGTTGGACTAGAGTATAGAAATTTTTATGGCGTTTTTTTCTCTTGAAATCAACCTAATTCACTGACATTTGAAATACAATTTGAAGTAAAAAAAAAAAAAAAACCAAAAAGCAGTTCTCTTAGGCAGACCATCATAGCCTTTTATGAATAATGCGATTAGTCCAAATTTATCTGTAACATTCATGTGTAGTCTTTTCTTTGTTTTTTCTTTAAAAATATTTATTGTTGAAAGCATTACGTAGGTCCTCCTTCCCCCCTCCCCCATTAACCTCGTCCAGCCCTCTCTCACCACTCCGCAGGCCCTCACCACCCCATTGTCTGTGTCCATGGGTTATGCATATCATGTGGAGTCTTAAAGTGGCTAGAGACAATTCATTTTATATGACACACATGATGCAGTCATTAGGATACTATCAGCTGCTAGTAACAGGAAAAACAACTGAAATTGGCTTGAGAAATAGTGATATCTATTAGCTCACATAGTAGAATAGATATCTGTGTTGCTTAATTTCACAGATGTTCAATGATGTAAACAAGTATCCAGGTCTCCCCTAGGCCATCTACAGTGTCAGTATGAATTTTCTTGTTACTTTCAGTGGGAAAGACAGAAAACTTAAGTTTTCTTTCCATCATTTTCTCGTAAGAGTCTAACTTTAGCCCTAGCTGGTTTGGCTCAGTGACTAGAGCATCGGCCCACAGACCACAAGGCCCAGGTTTGCTTCCTGGTCATGAGCATATACCTGGATCCCAGCCTGAGTCGGGACATGTGTAGGAGGCAACCAGTTGATGTGTCTCTCTCACACTGATATTTCTCTCCCTCTCTCTCTCTTTCCCTCTCCTCTCTCTCTCTCTCTCTCTCTCTCTCTCTCTCTCTCTCTCTCTCGCCTCCCTCACTCCCTCCCTTCCACTTTCTGTAAAAATCAATGGGAAAAATATCCTCAAGTAAGGATTTACAAAACAACAACAAAAAGGAGTCTATATAACTTCATTTTCAGATATCCTGATAAGCTTCAACTTGTCATTGACTGAAATTGTTCTGGGCCTGGCCACTATTGAAACTTTATTTACAGGTGGGTGGGGGTTGGGAGTGGGATTATTATGGTCAGTTTAGGTTAATTGGTTGAGGTGGAACAGATATTGGTGAGTAAGCAACAATGTTCCAATACATATAGTGGATTTGGAATTTTATTTTAATCGTTAAGTTATTCTTCACTCATTTCTATTTTATTTCATTTTATTGGCTAGGCCCTCAACTCCTTTCAACATTGAAATAAAGATCTTACCCAACTATATCTGTGACACAATAAGAGCTTTAAAAAGGTTCTATTATAGTGACCTCGACATTTTTCCACCCCAGGCACACCCGAAACAATAGTAATTTAACAGCATAAAAGATCATGGGACCTCTCATCTATTTATATTTTTGGTGATCTCATCCAATCTAAGGATAGATATATGAGCTATTAATTGATGCTGCTTAAATTTTTATCTCTAGCATGTATCTTTGCTGATATCCAAGTCTTATTAAAGAGCTTAATAACGTCTTCAGTTAAGTAACTGATATCTCAAACTTTGAATATTTGTAACTAAACTCTTGCTCTTCCCTCCAAGTTGTTACCATATTAAATCATTCCTGTCTCCGTAAATGTTCTTCTAGGACAAAATTTGAGGATCTGATCATATCTCAAGCCTAGTCTGTGTGCTTTAACCTCAGACTTCATCAGAGTACTTACTGGCTCAGGACAGTAGGCACCTGTTCATGTGTTATGTTAATGAAGCGGTGCTTCAACTCACTATTGCTGATCTTTGAGTTTTCCATTCCTTGGGAACTCTTGAAGAGTAAGAATTCCTAGCAGAACAGAATTTATGTATTGTAAGATTTTACAAAAACAGCAAGTTCACAGAACCCTACATTCCTCATTCAATTCAGTTATACTCCCTAAGTTCTGAAGATGGCAGGAGAATAGTTTACTTTCCAAGTATCAAAAAAATATATATTTTTTTCATTCTGCTCATTGGGAATCTGCCTTTGTTTCAAGAAGGGAGAGATTCCACATAATATTGTGGCATATTTATAACATTGGTGGAAGAAAAAATATCACTGAGTAACAAGATATTTCAAAAATTTGAATTTAGAAATATAACCTTCCAGAAGTCATGAAACTCTTCATTGCTTTAAAACAATTTGTCAGCAGCCAGAACAGGGTAGATCTACCTAAGGACATTAAATGTGCTCATCTTATTTTCTTTCTGTCATTTATGCTCTACTTACTCTAAATATCTTTAAATTATTCATTATACTTCAGAGAAACTATTCAAAAGAAATATCTTTGCATATCACTCATAAAAGCAAAAGCAGTCCCTACCATTCCCAACTTTATCTAGTGACCTTTCAGAAGCCCCTCTCCCCCCACATCTAACAGCTTTCCTCTCTACCATGTACCCTGCCACTAATTTGGGCAACTTATTATTATTATTATTATTATTATTATTATTATTATTATTTTAATTCTCACCCAAGGATATTTTTCCTTTTTTTTTTTTTTGAGAGAGAGAGAGAGTGGAAGAGAGAGGGAAAGACAGAGAGAAATATTGATGTGAGAGAAACACATTTATTGGTTGCCTCCTGCAATAGCCCTGACCAGGTCCCGGTCCAGAGAGGAGCCTGCAACCAAGATACATGCCCTTGACTGGAATCAAACCCAGGACCCTTCAGTTGGTAGGCTGAAGATCTATCCACTGAGCCAAACCGGCTAGGGCTGGGCAGATTTTATATCCATGTAGGAAATTTATCATGCAGACATCTCAGTTCCCAGATCTTATCTGTAAATTGAGGGTCCTCACAAAGCCAACTAAATTAATAAAATTAATGCATTAGGAAGCAAACAGAAAAGTAGAATTAATAAATAAAATCAGAACTTTTTCTTTCAAAGAGACAATAAAGAAAACAAATAGTTAATATTAATAAAGGAAAAGACATAAAACA
The DNA here is from genome assembly GCA_027563665.1 of Antrozous pallidus. Taxonomy (NCBI): domain Eukaryota; kingdom Metazoa; phylum Chordata; class Mammalia; order Chiroptera; family Vespertilionidae; genus Antrozous; species Antrozous pallidus. The sequence goes on from CM050517.1 coordinate 83,238,817, forward strand.
AGAAGTACAACTTTTTGAAAGTTGGCAATGAAAAACAAGTAAAACCACAGGTAGGCATAGAGTTGGAAGATCATAATAAAGTATCATGTATAGTTTTTGGCCAACAAATTGGAAGATCTAAATGAAACTGATGATTTTATAGAAATATATATTTTAAAAATTGACTCAAGAATAAGTAGAAAACCTGAGTAGACCAATTATCAGTGAAAAATTTGAAAAACTTATCAAACATCCACCTTAAAAATATGTGCCCTCTCCAAAGAACAGATGACTCCAGTGTTATTTAAATTATTGCTCAATATACAAAGATGAAAACCTTTCCAATTCATTCTAGAAAACTAGCATGCTCTTATACCAAATCTGGTATAAGTCACACAAAAATAAAGTGTAGATCAATTTCATTAATGAAGATGGTGCTTTCTTAAACAATAAAATTTTGGTCAGATTTCCATGCCAAAACAATCCCAGTTTCTTCCTCTTTTTTTGTAAATCCTCTGTTCCCATGTTGGGGTATGAAGGAAGGGTAAGCAGCAATTAGAATTTGAAACTTGAGGAAAGGAGGCCAAGGTGGAACCTAAAATGTAGCTGTAAATAAATTCTGAGGGGTTTACCAATTACTTGGAAATGATCATAGCCAGGCTTTAAAAAAAAGGAGGGGGGTGTTTTGTGATTTATTAGCTCAAAAACAAATACTGAATTCATTTAGATTCTAGAGATTAAAACCTAGAGATCCAGGTCTTCTGGGAATAATACTCTCTACTTTACAGTTTCCATACAATGGAATTAAATGTTTGATTCTTAGTTTTGGGCACAGCATATCACAGTGATCAAGTCAGTGACTGCCTCGTAGCTTTATCTAATACAACTTATTATTTCTGGATCATGCTCAGAAAATTTGATCCAAGGGAGAGTGGATAGCAATATAAACACAAAAGTATTTCCTAATAGCTGATTCCAAAGTGAAAGAGGAAGATTGTCAAATTGAAGTGGGAAAGCACTAAAAGTCAGACACACCTCCTCTCCCAGAACACACACATACCAAACCTTGCCATGGCTAAGATGTCCTGAACAGATTTTAGAAGCCCACTAGGTTGTTGCAACAACCTCTCACATCCTATGTGCTCTCTTGCAATATAACCTTGTCACTCCCCCATCAACAACTGGAGTCTATTTTCCTCCTCTTAAATTTGGGGTAACCCTCTGGCTTATTACTTGATAAACTTTTACTTTAGATATTAATTTATGGAAGAGTTGTGAACATAATACAGTGGGTTCATATCTACCCTTCACCCAACTTTCACACTGTTAACATCTTACATAACCAGGATACATTTCTCTGATCTATTTTGATCAATAGAATTCAATGGTGGAATGTAATGGAATTTCCTAGACTCGGTCTGGAATACTCTTTCTTAGAGTCTGACTTCCATAAAGTTAGAAGCCATGGCAACCACATGAAAGACTCTTAGTGAAGAGCCAAGCCCCCCAGCTGACAAGCACAACTGAGCTCCCCGCTGTAGCTTGCACTAACGGCCAGCAATGACAGTGAGGCCATTTTAGCCCTTCCAGCCATCCCAGCACCCCCAGCTTACACCCCAGAATGCATGGCAACCACCTGGTCAACCCATAGAATTGTGAGAAGTAATAGTACATTGTTTTGCGTTAAGCCACTAAGTTTTGAGGTAGTTGCTATGCACCAATACATAACTGAAACACCAACTCTCACGAGTTTGTCACTTGTACTGTGCACTAAATAAAATTAAACCAGGCAAGAAAGAAGATGAAAGGATACAAAAAGAAGTTGAGATAAGCAGCATTCTATCCTTCTAATGTAAGAATGCTAGTCTCTTTTAGTATCAGAGCAAATATAGAGCAAAGGTGTTTTTAAGTGATAAACATCAGCTTTTGTAATGGGTACTTCAAAGATCAATATGACTAGCAGAAAAAGGCTAAAAAGAAGCCTTTGAAATTCATATTTGAGTTAAATAAAATGCACATGCTTGTCTCTTCAAAAATATTTTTGAAAGAATATGCTGACAACTGAAGCGCTTTGGTTAGTATAGCATAAATCCTGATGGGTATATCTTTTTTTTTGCAATGCAAGTGCCCGATTTACTCTTTGATTGCCCAGGTGTCCATTTCAAGGATGGCTATCTTCATAAACACAGGCCAGCTTTGTTTTAGAGATCTTGGTTGATTTTAATAACTGACCATTTGGGCTATCTGTTTTTTGCTCTTCATGCTTCAAATTCCTACTCTCATGTTTTTATATTCATCAATAGTGAGCCTTCGAAATCTTAGGTCCCCACTCTCTACTTTAATAAAAGCAGAACCTCAAGCCCATTCTTTTCCCCCTTCTCTCTCCTTTCTCCCCCCTCATCTTCCCGTTCCCACCCACTCCAAGACCTCCCTATGTGGCCCCAAAGTGTGTACAATTTCCATGGCCTGTAAGTATTAAGGCTGTATCTTTTCCAAGTTTCCTGATGGCTATTGCTAAAGGACATCTTGCAATTATAATAAAAACTGCAAGGGTCTGTCTAGCCATGACATTTGTACTGATAGGCCTATGCCAAGACCAGCACAAAACAGTCACATATCCTTCTAAGCTTAGCTGTGAAATCAAATGGCAAATAAACATGATCCTTTGTGAACTTCTTCTCAATTACCTAGATTAGAAGCCAGTAAACTTTTTACTGTTAAGAGTCAGAGAGTTTAAAAGGTTTGCAGGCCAATGGGCAAAATCAAGGCTATTCTGTAGAAACTTCTATAACAAGAGAGAGATTTTTTTATTGATTAAATTCAAAGTATTTTAATAATAATTGAGTATACTTTTTTAAAATGTAGGTCTACTAATGAGAAGAGTAGAATTCTCTTTTGTGAGGCAAATGGTACTTGCATTTGAAACCCAATTAAGAAAAATTGGGGTTCAAATAGCAAATACCATTCTCATCTCATGATTATGTATATAAACACTTGGTGGGAGAGGCAACTTTGCCATGGACCCTGGACATTCCTGCACATCTTGCTTTGAATGGCCAGAATGCAAGGTTTGACTCTCTTTTCCCGGGGCATTCTCAGGATTGTGTTTGCAGGAAGCAACCTCAAGGGATAAGGTACCTCTTCGAAGCCCAGACCAAGAGTATATTCTGTAAAAGTGGTAGATTCCGTCCTGCTGGCCTGGCTCAGTGGTTGAGTGTTGACCTATGAACCAGGAGGTTATGGTTTGATTCCCACTCAGGGCACACGACTAGGTTGCAGGCCCAGTCCCCAGTGGGGGATGTTCAGGAGGAAGCCAACCAATGAGTCTCTCTCATCATTGATGCTTCTATCTCTCTCTCCCTCTCCCTTCCTCTCTGGAAAAAGAAATTAAACTGGCTTAAAAAGAAAAAGGAAAAAGTGATAGGTTCCGCATGACCAATGTTCCTTTTCTGTAATGAAACTCAATGTGTCTGCAGGCATCTATCAGAAGCTCTTTGCATTGCCCCTGAGGGACTTGAGGGCATGGGAAACTGAACATTAAGATCAGCCTACTGTTTTTACTGTGTGTCATCATATTCTTTATCTCTCCTCCAGGAGTCTCATGTCTTCTGCCATCACCCATGATAACTTGTTAGTAGGGTAAGGTCTCAGACCCCTTACAGTTTTTGTCATGAACCTATAATACAAGAGCAAAGTATCCAGCACTACTTTAATTTTTTTTCAGGTCATAACAAATGATGCTATAGGTGCAATATTTGATTTTTTTTTTGTTCTGTGTCCCCACAGCCATTGTTATGATTCAGCGAGAAGCAATTTTATTATCCCATCAGCATTGGTTATACTCTATTTGCTCAATTCTGCTTGTAAATTGGCCAGTTTTACTCCCTGAGGTCGTATCTTCCTTATACAACCTGCTCAAGCTATCAATATTCTACTTGAAATATCTTTCTACATTACTATACTACCTGTGTTTTTTTTTAAATGTGACAGAATTAGCTGAATTAGATAAATTAATATTCCATGGAAAATGATGCCAGATCAACATTAAAATCTTTTTGTATAAAAAGATATTTAACTAAATTTTTTAAACCATTTTAGGCACACTAGATCAGTTATCCTCCTTTCTCAAACTTAATTTTTTGTGTTATTCCCCCCCCCCCCAAAAGACTATTTACTAAAATCTAATGGATCAGTTTTGGGGGAAAAAAAGCTAAGATTCATAAGCAGGCATTTATACAATTTTATCAGTGTACAATATACAATGCACAATGATGAAATTCTAGGAAATGAAGACAGCAGAAACCTTGCTGTTTCTCAAATGGCCACACCTTGGTTGTCGTAACGCTGAAAAGAATGCTATTTATTTATTTATATGAATGACTCATCATCGCAGAGCTTCTGTTATTCTCTGTCCATTTTTGTTTCTTCTTGTTGTTTTTAATTCCAGATCTCTAAAAACTAGGTAATAAATCAAAATGGCTAGAAGCCTCCTAACAGGAATCCTTTTTTGTTTTTAAAAGACAGTGAAACGTTGACATTCCAGTCACTTAGCTCTAATAACATAATACATCCACCCCTTGAATTGCCCGTGTTGCTCCCCCTGAATTGCTTCCCACTGTGCCACAGCTCAGCCTGCCAAGGTACAGAAATATGAAACTCACTTCACATTTCATTCCTCCCCTCTGTTCAGAATTCCCTTCAGATCCTTAAAAGCAAGAAACATGCCAAGCTGATCCCATTCTAACACCTTTAAAAAAAATAAAGCAAGTAGACTTATATTTAGAGGGCATTTGAGACTTAAAATCATTACCTTAAATCACCATTATAGCTTTTCTTCCTGGGTCCCTTTCACTACAGTAGGGCATTTTCAAGAGCTGCACAAGGCATGTAAGACAAAGCAGAGAGAACATGATATTTAGAGGGTAATGAAGAGGGAGATTCATGTGAAGGTAGAACCAATCAATGAAATAGACAAGTAGGATTATGCTTCACCTTTATAGAAATCAGTGTCAGATCAAGCAAATCTCTTTCCAGACCCACATTATAGGACACAATTTAGAGAGAACAAAACCAGCTGGGTTTAGGGGATGGAGATTTTGTAATCTGATCTTGCCTTTGGCTAACATCAAACATTGTGCTCCCTTTAGTGCATTTCACTGGAACCAAGCAAGGCTCCATTCCTGAGGCTATTTTATTTCCACTTGATGACAGTAGCCACTGAGAGGAGCTGGTGGTGATTTGTGCAGCAGTGAGCTCACTCTGAATTCTAGAACTCCTGATTTTCTATCATCTTATTTCCGTAGAAAATCCAGTTGGAGAGAAATATAGTGTGTGCCTCTTTATCTAGAGTCAAAATACTCAGAAAGCAGAAAAAGTGGACAAACAATGATGACTATGGAGCACAACTAGAGGGCCTAAAATTTCTTCTATCCCTGAAGAAATAAGTTGTAAGCGTTGAATTTTAGTGTGAAGAGCAGATTTAATATTTTCAAATTATTTGAAAATTGGTCATTTGTTCACTTAGTCAACAAATATTTATTCTTAAATAAATTATTCAAAAAGATCCTTATAGGAGCTAAGCAGATAGAAGACACAAAAGGAACTTGGACTAGGAGCCTGACTGAAGTGGGTTGCAGACCTGCTTGCATTTTTTTTCTTAACATAGTCATCCTCAAAGATGTTGAGTGATTTCCAGTTCAATTGCTCATCTTATTCCATTCATCATGAATGATTTTCTAACCATCAACATCTAATAGAACCCAACCTTCCTTGAATATACACTTTACTATAGAAGATACCCACTTTATATTTGTTGAATTGAATACATGAGAATATGAAATACTTTTCATAGCACATTTTTCAGTTAAGAAATTTCAAGAAATCATCCATGTAAAACCAAGACTTTTCAGTCTTACATTTCAAGAGACAGCATCTGTGGCCCAGTGAATAAAGTACAGAGATTGTCTTATAAGAGATTACATCAGCTAGAATGACCTTTAAAGCTCATTTGATCAAGTAGAATGATATTTCAAAGTCATGGCCAGATTATCAGACAATGACATGCAATATATCTGGAATTTAATCAGTTGTTTCAATATCTCTAAGAGTTATGTATTTGTAAAATACATCAAGTATATGAGACAAATACACATCAAAGTCAAAGAGCTTTAGAGTTTAATTGTAAAGATCTCTAAGTCTCTTAAGAACTTACGGCAGCTTTAAAAAAGTCACATATTTGTTGACACCCCTGCCATAGAAAGGGAGGGTCTATATCTCCTCCTCTTCAGTATGGGACTGGAGACTCTTCAACCAATCAAATGCCAGTGAACCCTTTGTGACTTGAACGCTTAGGTCACAAAAGGCCACACAGCTTCCACCTTGTTTACAGGAACACTTGGCTCTTACATAACCCTGAGAGGTTATGTAAGTCTGACTACCCTTAAGTCACACAGCCAGAGAGGCAACATGTAGGCACTCCAGCTGATAGTCCCAGCCCTCCAACCATTCCACTAAAATCTAAAACATGAGAGGGAAACCACCTTCAGACCATTTTCTTATATCTCAGTATTGTGGGCCAGGGATGCTGCAGGTTTGATTGGAGTATCCTTCTGTTCCATGTAGTGTTGGCGGAGGTCTTGTGATAAAACAGAAGAATGAACTAGCTGATGATTCCTGCCCAAATTCATAACCCACAAAATTGTGAGATACAGTTTTTTTAAAAAATTTAAGACACTGAGTGTTGGAATAGTTTATTATGTAGCAATGTGTAGCTGGAATAAGACTCCTCTGTCAGCACTTTCTGAAAGAAAAAAGTATATATTTGAGAATACTTTATGTAGCTGCTGAATGGGGGTCTCATACTCTGTGAGTAGGTATTAGCATTGAGTAATGTATAACCCAAGCATAGGAACATGGGCCCTGAAAGCCATCAGACCACCCTACTTGGAGGATTAGAATATAGGTCAAAACATGTCCCATCAATGTCATCAACAAGAATTCAATCAGTGTTTCAGCAGAAATCTTCCACTCAAAAATTTCAACTGGCACCCTGCTTAATAATGAAGCCTCTCTATAGCCATTCAAGATGCCCAAATCTTAAAGTGACCATAGCTTCTTCCAAGATGCCCAAATTATCTAATAACAGATTGGATAGCCTTATGCTTTCCGGGTTAAGTTAACATAATATTTGGGATATATACAGTAGGTTGCTAGGGTCTAGAAGCTTTTGTATAGTTAATTTATTTACATAAAGGAATGTAGAATTTTTTAAAACAGGAAAAAAGAGAGTAAGACAATGAAATAGACTACTAATCAAATCTGAAATGAAGATCAATTCTAGAAACCCTTCAGAAATTCTTCCTTTGTGAAAATGTGACAATGTGCAATATGTATACAAAGGATTCTTTGTAAGAGGCACCACTTGTAGCAAATGAATTTTATTTATGTAAATGCCTCTCATGACGCTCTTAGTGATTTCGTAATCCAAAAGGTGAATGCTCTATAAAGCATTTTAAAGTACATTTTCTGCCTCTCTATCATGAAAAAGTAATTTGAACTAGTTCCAGGCAGCAAATGAAAAGCAGCTGTGCTCTGTTCCTTTACTGCTTGCTTACACTGTCCTCCTGTGTAATGGATCCCAGTGTCCAGATGTGAGAGCTGCTGTTTCTTCAAAACTTTAAGGAATGTGGAGGATTAATTCCCTGTGCTTCTGATGCCTGTCAGAAACCTTCAGCAGGCAAGTACAGAACTTTGAATGAGTCAGAGAATCTTTACATAATAAGACAACCAAAGTTAAAAGGTATAAAGCAGCTTTAAAAAACACACAAATATAAAAATAAAAGACCCTGCTCTAGCCGATTTGGCTCAGTGGATAGAGCATCAGCCTGCAGACTGAAGGGTCCTGGGTTCAATTCCTGTCAAAGGCACATGCCCAGGTTGTGGGCTCAATCCCCAGTAGGGGTCATGCAGGAGGCAACCAATCAATGATTCTCTCTCATCATTGATGCTTCTCTCTCTCCCTCTCCCTTCATCTCTGAAATCAATTCAAAAAAAGGTCTTGTTTAATGTTTAAGTATGGACTATGGCCAGGTAGACTGAGTAGCTTATTTCTTCTCTTGTCTATTACCTGCTTTCCCATCTTTCTCTCTCTCTTTCTCTTCCTCTCTCTCTCTCTCTCTCTCTCTCTTTCTCTCTCTCTCTCTCTCTCTCTCTCTTTCTAACACACACACACACACACACACACACACACACACACACACACACACACACACCATTTCTAATTGGCCCTTGTTACAGTGAGTAATTGCTCCAGAAATGGGCCTTCAGGGGGAAGGGTGGGTTGGTGAGTTGGGACTTTCATTACCAGACTTGGGACTGGACAGGGCCTGGGAGTGGGCCAGTCTGGCAAAGAAACAAGTAGGTTGATCAGCGTGGGATGCAGGTGGCCTGAATCCTCCAGGATTCTGTGAACTGTGGCACTGCCAAAAAGAAGATAGATGTAGAGCACCAGCTGAGACAGTCTGATGGGGAAGGGGAGAGGAGGGGACCAGCCAAGCCTGTGCAGGCAACGTGGACATTTATATAACACTTTACAATTTATGAATTACTTTTGTCTGCACTACAGCATTCATGTTTAAGCAGATGAAATATCTAGGAGGCAGATATTATTCCCAGATAACATAATTATCCCCATTTATTTTCATAAATGAAGAAATGGAGGCTTTCGTAAGATCATACTATTACTAAGGCTAGAGCTATAATTCAAACCTACATTGCACTGTGCCTCTTAAGCCTGTATTATTTAGAAGATTAGCACCAAATAAATCTACTCAGATAGCTGTGGATGGAAACACAGTGCAGTAATGCAGGTCTTCCAATCTGTCTGGAGCTGAGATTGTGATGCAAGTGGGTGGGGAGAGGTCTGGCTGGGCTTGTAAGCTGTTTTCAAGAAAAAAAAAGTTTAATATGTTTTTAATGAGTTCAGAGAGAAGAAGGGAGAAGGAGAGATAGAAACATCAATGAGAGAGAATCATCAACTGGCTGACTTCTGGGGATCGAGCCCACAACCCGGGCATGTGCTCTGACCAGGAACTGAACAATAGCCTCCTGGCTCATGGGTCAATGCTCAACCACTGAGCCACACCAGCCAAGCTGTTTTTAAGAAATTTTAATGAATCCTTAAGAGAATGGGAAGAACATGTTCTAGTTTATGTTTTAAAATGGGAATCAACAAACCAGGGCTCATAGGCCAAATCTAGTGCAGTGCCTATTTTGTAACATCATTGAATTACATCTGCACCCATTTATTTACATGTTGTCCATGGCGGAGTTAAATCTGAATAGCTACAACAGAAACCATAGGGCTTGCAAAGCCTAAAATGATTACTACCTGGCCCTTTACAGAAAATGCTGACCGACCTCTCCTTTAGAAAGACCTCTCTGGCTGTGATGTTGATTAGAAGGAACCAAGAAAAGAGGCACTAGACCCAACCAGAAGGCTCCCTCACAAGTCTTAGTGAGAGATGACAAGAGTCTAGAGTCAGTTTTGGGCAATGGAGACAAGAGACAGTGCACAGATTTAAAATACTGGGGTGAAGACTTGAAAGATTTGGAGACACGTTATGTGAGTTGAGGAGGTAAAAAGATAAGAATGATTTCAATGACAGTATGAGATTTTTTAAAAGTGATAATTGGAGGCACAGGATTCGATGCTTCACTTAGGAAGAGAATAAAGCGTGAGAGAAGAGGCCTAGGAGAAAGATCCTTTTTAAACACAGAAGGTTAAAGGCAAGCTAACAGAGAGAAGCACTCAGAGAAGATATAGAAGCTCCTGGACAGGTGACAGGACCTCCAAAGGGTGATCTTGTCAAGGACACCACTGCATGAAGTTGAGGACTCCAAACTTACTGTTGGATTTGTGAAGAAGAAGCAGTTTTTGTGTATAGGCAACAAGCATATATTAGACCCCAGTGCAGTGGTTCTCAACTTTCTAATGCCGCGACCCTTTATTACAGTTCCTCATGTTGTAGTGACCTCCAACCATAAAATTATTTTTGTTACTTCATAACTGTAATTTTGTTACTGTTATGAATCATAATGTAAATATCTGTGTTTCCAAAGGTCTTAGGCAACCCTGCTAGTGGTTCTCAACCTGTGGGTCCCGACCCACAGGTTGAGAACCACTACTATAAATGCATGGCTCTTGACTGGAATTAACCCAGGACCCTTCAGTCCCTGGACTGAAGCCTTATCCACTGAGCCAAATCAGCTAGGGCTGCTCCTTCCTTTTGGAGGTGAAGAAGGCCAGACTTATGAGGCATTTCAACAAAAAAATACAGAGAGGGGAAAATAGGATCATAGAAGATGATACCAAAATAATATCTTGTCACTTTGATTTTCTTAGAAGAAAAATGCCACTTAACTTTAAAAAACAAAGTATAGAACAAAGGTCTTCGCGTGACTTGGGTTAGAGTTCCACTAACTTATCTTCTGGCACCAACCCAACAACCACACAGAAGGGCAGAACATGCATAATACAGCACAGTGCATTTAATATCCAAGCAAGTTAGATGCTGAAAAAAATCTGTGCTTTTACAGATTTGTGCCCTTACGTAAGGGCCATTATACAAACCCTTCTCAGCACTTATGTGGTAGCATTCTGGTAGCCTGCCCGTTACCCTGGTGAGACGCTCTCTGGTGATGTGAGGTCATAGAGCTCTAAACCATTTTATTCATTGTTCCAGTTCTAATATGTGCTGTGTCGACCCATCAGGGCTCTCATGAGTAGAGTCATTTTCCTTTTACATTACAGGTTGATTTTCTATGTCCTCTCTGCTTTTTTCTTTCTCCCAATATGGCAGCTGGTAAAAAGGAATATAGAAAGTAATGAAGGACCAAATATATGAAGAATGTAATCTGGTATTTGTAAATTTTGTCCATGTTTATCTAAGTGTGGCTCTGCAAGGTGGTGTGTCTGGAGTCCATCTGTTTTCAAGTCCTTTATATGACATGTTTTCTCCTGAAAAAGAGTAATAATTGCTATTTCTCCAGCAACCTAGCACTCTCTAGAAGCCCAGATTAGCTTTCATCTTAAGGCAATGCTACTTGTACTAAGTTGTACATAAGAATGTATTTCAGGCCTGTAGCCTGGCTTCAGAAGCATGGAATGGAGCACTTAGAAGGTATGGCAGGTGAAAGGTGGGGCAGTGAGGATCCAGGTGAGTAGACAGAGTTTAGCATCCTAGAAGTACAGTTAGGGACCAGGAGGATATAGAATGACTAAACATGGAGAACTGAGGCCATGGGCAATAAGTGGTAGATAATACAGGAGTCAGGACCTATACCCTGAGCAATGGAAATCCTAGACATTAGTCATGAGGTTGAGGGGCCTGAGCAATAGTGAGAGCTACTGGTCAACCGGATCTCACCAGTGTTTTATTTAACCTTGCACAATCATTCTAGGTAAATCTTTTCCCTGTGTGTTGAGAGGGAGGAACTAAACGTCAGGAAAGTTAAGTGAATTGCCTGGTTATGCATTTAAGATAGTGACTTAGACCTGACATGATCCAAGTCCATACATGTATACTCAAGAGCCTGAATGTTTCCCAACTTCATCAAGACTGACAGTACAGAAATAAGTTCTTCACAGGCAGAATCTTGTCCAAGCCAGTTCTAGAGCTTGCAGAGTTTCTCAAAGCATGATCTGTGAGCCCCTTCAATAAGAATCACTTTAACATCTTGTAAAAACAAAAATTAACTTCTGGGACTCTTTTGTAGGTAATCTGATTCAGAAGATCTGGAGTAAATTTCAAGAATTTTAATTTTTCTTGAACTCTTGATCCAGGTTGGCCAATGACAATGCTCCATTATCCTGGCCACTCAATTGAATTATGGTTGACATAAGACCTAGGCAGTGCTGATGGGTGTCTTCTCTAGGGTTAATATATGCACATTTGAAGAACACAATATTCTTTCCATGGATAGTGCTAAGCTTTGAGCTGGGTTGTGAGCTGTGTTGCCTGGGTTCATCTTGTCCACCATGTAGAAGGAGCTTCTCTAAAGAAGACTGCAAGTAAGAAATAAGCTCTTGAGCCCTTGAATTCACTTGTGTCTGAAATCTTCCTTGAATCTCCTTGTTTTTTGAGCCCATGCTCCTTTTTCTTTCCTTCCTTCTTTCTTTCTTTCTTTCTTTCTTTCTTTCTTTCTTTCTTTCTTTCTTTCTTTCTTTCTTTCTTTTTTTTTTCCATAAACTAGGTTGAGTTGGATATCTGCCACTTGCAACTAGGTGACCTAGCTGAGGTTTATGTGAAGCAGAACAGAGGTTTACGTTAATGCAGTATGAGTCATCAGGGTAGTGGAACTTCTAACTTTCCTGAGGTTATCTTCGGGCTTCAGAGGGTCTAAGTTACATGTTGTCTTTCTGTCTTTCTTTCCTTAGTAGCTTAAACAACATCTCTTTATTATCTTACAATTTCTATAGGTCAGAACTCTAGGTACTTTTTGTAACCAGGCGTTCAGGTCACATCTCACCAGGCTAAAATCAATATGTCAGCTGTGGCTACAATTCTCATCTGAGGCTTAGTCTTCTTTCAAGCTTACTACTTGTTGGCAGAATTAATTTCCTTGTGGCTGTATGGCTGAAGGTGACAGAAGGTTTGTGTTATTTTGTTTTGTTTTGTTTGCTAGCTAGTGGCCAGAGGTCATTCTCAGTTCCTTCCCACATGTCCACATGGCAGTTGCCACATGACTGTTTTCATCCAAGAACGCAGGACCAGTCTCTTAACTCCTCTGTCTCTGACCTACATGTGGTTTGCTTGTACTTCTTGGTCCTCAAGTTTTCTTTAGCTGACATTGTCCACTTGCACGACTTCAATTACTACAATAATTCAAAAATCAATCTCTCCACCTACATTGCTCTTTTGTGGTTTCAATTCTTTGGTTGAGATTTAAATGGCTCCTGGACTTTTCCACTTGGGTGACCCAAAGCACTTCAAATTGAACAGGCAAAAAAGTACATTAATGTTATTTTCCCTTCAGATGCAATTAGTCTCTTGTTTTCCTTATTCTTTTTGAAAGGTATTGCCATTCCCCTGGTTCCCAGTTCTCCTTGCCACCTCCCTTGCCACCACAATCCCTATTCTCTATCACCACATCAAGTTGGTTCTGCCATAGAAATTCCAAATATATATAGCTAACCCAAACATAGCTTATAACACTTTTCATAATTTGGCGATTGCTTACTTAGATTATTCCATTTTTGCCACCCTCTCCTTTTGGATTTTTTGTGCTGCCCATCTTAAACTTTTTCAGTGCTTTGAAGCACTTATCCCATACTCTTATTTGTTTCTGGACTTTCCTATAAGTTGAACAAGTGGTCTGGAATTGTCTTCTCTCATATCTTTCTCTTCCCAGAAAACTCTTATTCATTTTTTAAGACACAACTGAGCTGTCAATTTTAGAAAGACTTGCTTGAAATCCCGAATATGGCTGAGGTTTCAGTATTATAAATTCTCTAGTAATTCCCTATTGTGGAAATATTTATTATACATAGTTTACTACTCAATTTATTGAGAGAGAGAGAAAATATATGTAAATGGGATAATATGTCAAGGATGGAAAATTAAAACATTTCCTCTAAAATAAAATTTTAAGCTTAACTCGATGCAATAATCCATAGTGGTGTTTTTAAATTGATAAAATTGTTCTAAAATTTATTTAGAAGAGTAACTGAACAAAAAATTAACTTAAACATTTCAATAATAAAAAGACATAAAAGGAGATTAGTCCTATCAAATATTTAAAAGTGTTCAAGCTATAAATGCTTGAATACTGCTTAAAATTCTTCAATGGCTTTTCTTTTTCTTTTTTTAAAATATATTTTATTGATTTTTTACAGAGTGGAAGGGAGAGGGATAGAAAGTCAGAGAGAGACATTGATCAGCTGCCTCTTGCATGCCCCCTACTGGGGATGTGCCCACAGCCAAGGTACATGCCCTTGACCGGAATCGAACCCGGGACCCTTCAGTCCACAGTCCGACACTCTAGCCACTGAGCCAAACCGGTCTCGGCTTCAAAGGCTTGTCAATGCATCTAGAATAAAACTTTAACAAGGACCTACCTGAGTTGTATTTACTATTTGGTAAAACCTAATTCTCATCCAGAATCTTACCTAAAAAGGAGTCTGAAAAGTGTAGCATTGGCTTCTGAAGCTATGCAGAAAAGAAAGGCAAACTGGGAGGAAGGAAAAATGATGCTGAGTACCAGTTAGCCATATTTAGTACCAGTACTAAAACACAAAGAACATATTGCTTAGCCAATGGACACAGACAGCAATGTGATGAGGGCCAGAAGGAGGGGACTGCAGGTCTGCATGGAGGAAAGCAAAGATAGATGTGGAGTAATCAGATGCTGGGACTGACCAATAGACCCTGAGCAACAGATGAATGATTACTCTGTGACGTTTTTGTGAAAGAGAGGACTAATGGGCTGCCTGGCAAGAGGCAACAGACCATGCCATTCACTTGCATCCTTAGGCTTTTGTTGTAACAACAGGTTGAACTTAAGAAACAAACAGCTTGTTCTTAAGAAAGTACATGCTTCTACAAGGTTAGATCTAAAGATTAAACATAGAGATTCTAGTAAAATACCCAGGGGCTCAGTCTTGTTTGGAAAAGTCAAGGCAGGGGCTGCCACCTTCGGCAAGGTCCCTCTAAAGGCCCCTGGCTTTTTGGATAACCCTCCTTACAGACTTTCTAACCAAGTTCCTGCTTCCCCACAATAAGGGACATCTGTGATAATGTCAACAATAAAAATTATTTAAAAAAAGACTTGCAATTATTTTCATTACTTTCTCTTTGTAACTTTCTCTTGGGAGAACATCTCCTTCCCACACCTCTACCATTCACAAATTGAAGCTTAAAAATGAAAAAAAATTATGTTTATTTTGTTCATCATTATATCCAGTGTCAAACAATAAATGTTTGTTAGATTAAAATTTAAATAAAAGAATCCTCACTGAGCTTTAACTATTAGACCTTCCTCTTAAGTAGTGACCCATTTTGAAGAATATAATTTAAGAGAAACAATAACAGGCTAGACTGGATTACAGCAAGATGGAATTGCTGATGAGACACTATCAGCACTATGTCATATCAGGAATGAAATGGCAAGTATTTTAGCTGAAAATAAAAACTCAAGAAAAATGGGAGTTCAGACTTTAAAAATGTGACAGTCTGTCACATGGAAGAAGGGATAGACTGATTTTGTTTCTTCAGAGAGTAGAACTAGAACTGTCATATAAACATGATAAGGAATCAGAGTTCAAATCAGTCTCAGGAAGAATTGCTGCCTCACACAATCACCAGCAGGTGGTGAGTGTCTTCCCACGGGAAAAGGCCCTCTTTAGAGACGTGGCTCTTAGACCACTGGGCCAGATGGGCTTAATGACTCCTTAGGTCTCTGGAATTTTAGACTAAACAAGAAGTAGACATATTTCTCCCAAATTCCCATTGAAACTCCCAATTATGCAAATGATAGTTTTACTTGTTTATGACTAAAATGAGTTATTCATGCTCTTTAAGACCACAACCAAGTCTTCAAACAGCTTTCAAGCCACAGGGTGGCTGAAATACAGCAGGCTATTTGTCATCACACCTTCCAGTCACCCTGACTGAGTAGGATTATCATTTGACATTCCACATGGCTCTCCACATAGTATTAGCAATGCATTTTCAGTTATACTCACTGGCTACTTAGCCCTATACTTTCTTATTAGGAGGCTGATCTTCTCCTCACCTAAAAAGCAGGTGGAGACACAGACACTTGAAGTAATTTTCACAAGGTCACTGAGGATTAGAGAAAGACTGGAAGTTGAGCTCATGCCTAATTCTCTGAGTCCTAGTCCCCCCCCCCCTCACACACACACACACACACACACACACACACACACACACACACACACCCCCACTACTCTGCAGGAGGCCCCAGCTGAGAGCCTCAGTAGAACATGGTCCCATGGCTATGTCCTGAGAACTACTTTTGTGTTGATGCTCTTGGACAGGAAAAGCAGTAATTGTGTTTTTAAAAGTGTTTTTAAACTAAAGAAATGCAGAACCAGGAGCACAATTCTGTGATAGGATGTTTATTTGGTAGTACAATGCCTGGATTCTAATTTCTCTGTCCTTGTTTTGTAAGACATTGGAGACATAGTGTTTTGCTAGGAAGTTTCTAATGCATCCATGTAAAAGTATTTTCCTGGAGAAGTTGGTTTGCTGTATCCTCCCATGGAATGCTTTAGCCATGATGGAACGGAGCAGGGAACGGTTAACAGAAGGATGGTTATATGGGGACACTCAGTTTGTAGCTATATGTGCACATCCATCTGCCCATTCGTGAATTATTCAACCAACATGGAACAGCACTGTGTGGGTTTTTTTCCAAATAGTGAAATTTAAATGAGCTCGATTCCCTGAAAGAACTAAAAAAAGGAAACTACATCAGCACCTCCAAAACAGGCAAAGCTGGCCAAAGGCTGGATTTATCATCACCAGCTCTGCAGGCTTAAAAAAAACCCAACCAACCAAACAAGAAAAACAACTGAAGGAAGTTAGTTTTCAAAGAAAAAAGCATTTTGCTTTAAGAAAGGGAAGTCAGGGGCCTGTCAACAGGTGTCAGCTAGAACAAACTGTAAATTACCCTGGCAGCACCAAGCTTTCTAATGGGGAGTAGGAAGTAGGGGACATCCTAGGACACAGCCTTATGCACTAGAGCTCATGTTTTTGGTGGATCTCAGCGCAGGGTTTGGATGTGGTAATGATGTGTCCTCGCCACTGCGGGCTGATCCCCTTGGTTACTGACTGCCTAACACTCACAGGACAAGGCACTTATTTTATCCCCTATTTCTCCCTTTGCACTACCTATAATCCCATCAGCTCACCCAACTTCAAACCCTCGGTTCCCCTCCCTTGATCTTCAGAGCCCCCTCTATCTGTGTCCTGCCCTCTCCCTGCTTGGCCTCTCTGATGACCTCTATCACTGCCTGCTCCTCTACAGGAGGCCAAGCTTCTCTCTGGTTTTTCCCACAGAAGAGACTCTCTATTTAGGCCCATCTCACTTTCCTCTCCATCATTTCCTATATGACTGCATGTCCTCTCCAATTCTCCCTTTTTCTTTTTCTCTTTAAAAAATTTATTACAGTAAGAACACTTACCAGATTTACCATCTTAACAAAATTTTGAGTGTACAATAAATTATTATTAGGTCACAGCCAATCTCTAAAACTCACTATATATCGTGATTAACTGAAACTCTATGTTCATTGATCAGTAACTCCCACCCCTCCCCCACCCTCAGCTCCTGACAACCACCATGACATCTTCTGGATCCATGAATTTGACTATTTTAGATGCCTCACATAAGTAGAAGCATGCCTTATTTGTCTTTCTAGGACTGGCTTATTTCACTTAAGCATAATATTCTCAGAGTTCATCATGTTGTTGCATAATGCAGAATCCCCCTTTAAAGGCTAAATAATGTCCCATTTCTGTATATATTGTTGGTGTCCATTCATCTTTCCATGGACATTTTGATTGTTTCCAGATCTTGACTGTTGTGAATAGTGGCACGATGAACATGGCCCCTGTCGGTAGACTCATTGAAGGAGGTTACTGATTCTGGATCAGGGCAATGAAATCCAGGACATACTTTTAGGTAACATATTCTCAAGAAGGAACTTTTACCCAATATTTATGATTTGAGTAGATTTCAAATATTTTTTGTCTCAGCGACTGAAGTACTTGCACCAGTAGCAACAATTGCAGCATAATCATTGCTTATTTAGCATTGTAGCCTGAAGATATCACGTGTACAGGAAGTATGTACCTAAAGTTCTCTCATGACATCCACTGTTCTGACATTTGATGGGCAAAGACAAAGCACATTACAAGTTTCTCATTTTCTTTACCCCTGCCATCATATTCTGAATTTGTCCTAATATATTTTTCTTAAAAGACTCAGGTTCAAACTGAAATTAAATAACTGAAAAAATACATTCTTAAAGGCTATATTCTTCATTATGAATTTTATTATTTGTTATCAAAGCTAGGACAATGACCGAGAGAAAGACATTTGCTTCTTAAGACTTCATAAAGGCTTTTGAATGCTTTTGTTTCTGTGTGAATGCATGACACAGAAGTTTCTTAAAATAATTCCTATGCAACTACACCAGATGGACACAGCTATAGCTCTGTCTCTTCTCTATTCTACTTCAGTTATTTTAAACAATACTGCGATGCACTTAACCTTGCTCATTGATTCCCATACCGACTAGTGTTTTGGGTCCCAGTGTGTCACGCTCTTTCAGTGCCTCTTCAGCCCCCACAGGCTGATGCGGGGACATAGACTTTTCCCTGCTCCACAGGGCAGCTCAGGTGTGGATCCTGGACAAGGCTGGTGAATGTGTGAAGGGCCTCAGCCTCCTCTTCATCACATGTGATTGGCTCTGGTCACTCAGAGCTGCTGGAGGATTCAGGTGGTCCCTGTGAGCAGATGGGGTACTTCAGGAGCAGGGTCACCTCATCCCCACATGGTTCAGACACAGACTCACTGCTCTACTAGTCACAGCCAGTAAAGTATCTGATAAAAGGCATTGAGAAAATTTATTCAAATCCAAAATGTATTATTCAACATTAATATCTTTATCTTGAAATAATTTTCTTGGAAGGAAAATAAATAATAGATTTGTTCCTCATGGCTGTTTCAATCTTTCTGACTATGCTAATGACTCCAGAGAGAGGCAGGCATTGAGAGGGGAGCAAGAAAAGTTAGTACTGGCTCACTCTCTTTCCATAGGCAGCATCACACAAGAGTACCTGCCACTGTGCCAGCAAACCTGGCTTCTCACCTCAAAAATTATTTTCAAATATTACACAAACCTTTCTAGAATAATCTCAATTTAAAAAATTAGGATGGCATATTTCTTTAGAGTCACACAAAAAAAAACATTCCAGACAGTATCTATCATTAACTGTTTCAAAGACTCAGTGACAGTTTCATAAATTGTGACATTTAACTGCCCAGAGTATGGACAACACCTCACAAGATTAAGAAAATCCAAGTTCAATCTCAAATACACATCTGTTAATGGGCAGTTTATTAAGATAATAATTTGTGGAGCTTTTTTTGTTTTCACTGCTACTTTTGCTTGCTTTCTATTTTGTTTGCCTGTGGAAGAATCAGAAGAAGGACGGAATATCTGTCTTTTCCCCACATCCCAACCTTGGTGACAAACAAGGATTTAGGCCCAGAAGACCGGTGGCTTCCTTTACTCCCAGCACAGAATTTAAAAAGGGTTCAGTGTCAGCTTTATGGATGTGGTGGATGAGGAATGGAGTTTGTGAGTGAGGGATGGAGGTCTGTGGGGCTGGGATTTGGTTTGGGGGGGTGCAAGGTGCCATGAACTGAGCTCACTCTGACCAGAAAAGCAGATGGGGGTCTGATGGAGGAACCCTCTCCACCTGGGCAGGTGGCATTCTGTGGAGAGAGAACAGGCAAAGAATATTCTGGAGAGGTGCCAGGACTCCTGGAGAGGGAATAGCTATCTGGGCACCTCAATATTTGGCAGAAACCAGCAGAACCATTTGGCCTCTAAGTGCTGCCACTACAATCAGCAGTGACCATGGAGACTGAAGACCAGGAGCCTCTCATTTATGACCAGACCTGAAGAAGACTGCTTGGGCCTTTGAATAACCCAGTGGAACCGGGGAAAACAAATCTAGTAAAGAGTGATGGAAAATGGGAAGTATTCTATTTTATTTAAAGAGTGGAAGAAAATAACGAATTCTGCATCCTGAAGTAAAATACTTATCTGGTCATGGTGATGGCAGTGTGTGTATTTTCTTCCAAATTACTAGTGTATGGAGATTATAAACTAAAAGTCCAATTCTAATCACTCAATAGTTTGAAACTATAAACATATTTATCCATGGAAACAATATTGAGCATGAAAAGTAGATAATAAGAATGGCCTTCAAATATTTAATTTAACCTAAAATTAAAATTATTTAATCTAAAGAGTTGTATAAAAACAATGGAAAATATTATTATAATATGCTAAATAAAAAAGGGAAAATTTGGAGAGCCAATTTTTTCTTTTTCTTCATTGAGGCTGGCACTTGAGGAAAAGGAGATAATTAGGAGTTGGGTTTGTTATGTCTAATTTGCTCAGGAAAGCAGTAGACACCTTCAGGTTAGATGGTTTGCAGCACTCATCATCAGAATGTGACATTGACCCAATGCTGCTTGGTCGCTACTTAAGGAAGGTCATGGAAATGTCGTCCGTGGGGAGTATGATGGAGCACTGGTCTCAGAGGCAGGCAGCAGTGACCATCCAGCGTCCTGCAGAAGGATTTAATGTGTGGTCCTCTTGGGAACTTTGTATGACCTTCTTTCCTCGCATGAGCTGGTATGCCGCATACAGTTTGACCATCATCATTTGCACACAGTGCTGAACTTTCATCTTGTAAAGCTTTCAGGATAAGTTTTTTGCAAAGACAGAGTGGGAAGCCATCCTGCTGTATGCTTCGAGATACCAGGCAAGTCCCCTGACAAAAAAAAAAGAAAAAGAAAGAAAGAAAGGAAGGAAGGAAGGAAGGAAGGAAGGAAGAGAAAAACCCACACAAAAAAATCCACCCTCACCATCTCCACAGAGTATAAGAGATACAAGTATTAATGTTTTTGGATCAAGGCCCATGGCAAAATACATATAATTTCTGTGAAAGCAATTCCTTTCCTAAGAATATGAATTATCTTACTTTCACATAGGATGGAAATCAGAAAACGTGCATATGTTCGATAACCATATACCAATGATGAATGTGTTATAGTGGGAGAATTTCCTTCCCAATAGTTAAAAATAGTATAAAACTACCAATTACACTTTGTGCTCACATCTTTTTCCATCTAGATAAGATTACAATGGTGAGGAGATTCCATAATAGAACCACTATTTGCCCCTAACCGGTTTGGCTCAGTGAATAGAGAGTGTTGGCCTGTAGACTGAAGGGTCCCAAGTTCAATTCCTGTCAAGGGCACATGCCTGGGTTGTGGGCTTGATCCCCAGTAGGGGACTTGCAGGAAGCAACTGATTAATGATTCTCTCTCATCATTGATATTTCTATCTCTTTCTCCCGCTCCCTTCCTTTCTGAACTTAATAAAAATATATTTTTAAAAATAGCACCACCCACTGAAAAGTAGCTTCTTCAGTTAGACACACAGGCAGCCTTCAAACCTCCCACCACAGGGCCAACCTGCTGCAGCATCTTGAGGATTACAATGGCTCCTTCTGCTCTCATACCACACCTAAAGGAGCAAAGATGGGGCCCTTTGGGGAAACTCGGTACACACCAATGGAGAAGGAGGAAGATGGGAAAATTCATATATGTCTGTTATTTCAGACTTAGCCTAGTGTCCAATTATTCTCACAACAGGATTCCTGTCATCTTAAATCATCTTAAATTTTTTCTCTGTATCCATCAGTTTTTCTTTTTAATTTTCTTTATTGATTAAGGTTTTACATATGTGTCCTTACCCACCCCCTCCACCCTCAACTCCACTCATGCCCTCACCTCCCTGGTGTCTGTTTCCATTGGTCAGGCTTATATGCATGCATACAAGTCCTTTGGTTGATCTCTTCCCCTTACCCCCATCATCCCTGCCTTTCCTCTGAGGTTTGACAGTCTGATAGATGCTTCTCTGTCTCTGGATCTGTTTTTGTTCATCAGTTTATGTTGTTCATTATATTCCACAAATGAATGAGATCATGTAATATTTGTCTTTTTCCAACTGACTTATTTTGCTCAGCATAAAGCTCTCCAGGTCCATCCATGCTGTGTCAAATGATAGAAGTTCCTTCCTTTTTACAGCAGTGTAGTATTCCATTGTGTAGATGCATCACAGTTTTTTAATCCACTCATCTGCTGATGGGCACTTAGGCTGTTTTCAAATCTTAGCTATTGTAAATTGTGCTTGCTATGAACATAGGGGTACATATATCCTTTCTGACTGGTGTTTCTAGTTTCTTGGGAAATCAACTTAAATCTTAATGTTTAACTAAATAATGATGCAGCTTCTTGATATGAACTAGTATATTTACTAGCTAATTTGAGATTATACAAATAAGCCCTATCTTGAGCTATTACTCAAATTTTGGAGCAATTCTCCTAAAGGTTTCTTTGAGTGTTGCATTGTTCTAAGCCTCATCAGTACTGGAACTGAACTGAAGCCCAGGCAGCAACTAGGGAGCAGTGGCAGGATGAGACTGAATTCTGTGTGCTAAAGGGAAGGAGATAGTATTAGGTTAGGACTTGCATTTGTTTGCTAGGGTTGCCACAACACAGTTCCATAAACTGGGGGCTGAAAACAAAAGACATCTGTTGTCTCACAGCTCTGGAGGCTAGAAGGCTGAGAACAAGGCATCAGCAGGGCCATGCTTCCCTGGAAACCTGTAGGATAGGATCCTTCCTTGCCTCTTCCCAGTTTATGGTGGTTGCCAGAAATCCTGGTTTGGTTTCGAATTAGTATTCACAGTGAAAAGTCAGTTTAAGTTTACCCCCAATTGGTCAAATGCCAAATTGTATTTGTGCCACGCCTTTTAGATTAAGGCACTTTATGTTTCCTTTTGAAATACTGACATCTAAATGGGAATCACAGAGTTAGTAAGTCTAACTATAAATCAGAAACACTGAACTCTGATTTTAGCTTTATTATCTGAAGGGGCCTCCTATGCCCAGGTCTTGCTCCCCAGAACCTGTGAATGTTTCCTTATTGAAAAGAGTCTTTGTAGGTGTCATTAAATTTGGGTTTTGAGATGGGGTGACCATCCTCCTTTTTCCCACTGGGCCCTAAACCCAAAGATAAGTGTCCAAAGAGGAGAGAGACAGACATGTAGGAGAAGGTGACATGAAGATGGAGGCAGGGGTTGAAGTCAGGAATGTCAACAGACACCAGAAGCTGGGAAGGCAGAGAAAGGACCCTTACCTGGAGTCCCAGAGGGAGAGCCCTTCCAACACCTTGGTTTCGGACTCCTAGCCTCCAAAGCAGTGAGGGAATAAATTCCTGTTGTATAAGTCACCTACTTTGTGGCAATTTGTCATGGCAGCCATAGGAAGCTAACACATAGTCATTTCTTTGTGTAGTTTCAAAAAAGCAGAGACTCAGATCTTGTAGTATCGGTTCTAAAGTCCTAAGATTGGGTTTTAAGACATTTTCACAATCCAGCTTTTAAAATTCACCCTATCAGACTTCTGTGCATATGAAATACCTACCTGATGCAAACAAAAATTAAGAAATAATAAGATAATATCATCAATTCTATAAATATTAATGGTAGCTAAAACCAGTTTGGCTCAGTGGATAGAGCGTTGGCCTGCAGACTGAAAGGTCCCAGGTTCTATTCCAGTCAAGGGCATGTACCTTGGTTGCAGGCACATCCACAGTAGAGAGTGTGCAGGAGGCAGCTGACCAATGTTTCTCTCTCTTCAATGTCTCTAACTCTCTATTCCTCTCCCTTATTCTCTGTAAAAAAACAACAACAATAAGATATATATTTATGGTGTACCTACTAAGTGTTTGAGGTGCTGAGGAACAGCCATGAATAAAGTTCTATCCTCATGAAGCTTACTCTCAAGTGAGGGACCCAGAAAATAAGCAAATAGATAAGAATTGATACATCAGGCAGGATAGGTACATTGAAATAGAGCAGCATAAGAAAATAGAGTGATGAGGGTAGGGTGCTGTGAGCTACTTTAAGTAGGGTGATCATGGAAGGCCTTTTTAAAGTAATGGTATTAGAGAGGAGACTTGATAAAATAGAGGGCGGGAATCATGCTCAGCTTTAGAGGAAGTAATTGACAGATAAAGAGAACAGCAAATGATAAGGCAGAGGCAGGGATGAGTTTCTCCTTTAAGTGGCACCAAGGCCAGTGTGGCTAGAGTGGCCCAAACCAGGGAGAGGGATTGGAGGTGGTGACAATATGGACTTTTAGCCATAAAAAGAGCTTTGGACTTATTCTCGGTGCAATAGGGTGGAGTCAGCTTCTTTCTCTGCAGCAGGACAGTCATTTGCAGGTAATTTTTCCTTTTTGCCCAGCAGCTCACCTCCTCCCAACTGTGGAGAGAGAGGTTAGTTACCAGTTCCCAAAACTGTGTCTCCCCTGCTTGGACCAGGCCTGGCACTCTTGGATCCTAAGCCTTGGAACCCTTCCAAGAACTTCAGCAGGGATCTGAGGAAGCCTGGTTATTAAGTGAAACTTCCCTTTTACCTACTAATTGGAGGGTTATTTAGCAGCTGGGAGCCAGAACAAAAATGGTGAGTCAGGCTTTGAATCCATGTTCTTAGAACCTAAAATGCCCTAATTGAATGGATTATGGAATTCAAGAGAGAGAGTAAGATAAAAATGATTACTTCTGGAACACGAAGCTCTGATGTTTTCCACAAGGTTAGCACCATTAGTTCTAGAGGCAAAAATGTGGAAAAGGTTGCAGCAGGCCATGCTAGTCCCTACTACTGACCTCACAGGAGCTGACCCAAACCCCTTCTGACATGACAATTTAACCCAATCCAAAAGGCCTCAGAGGAACAAATTCCCATCCTTCATCATAACCCTTTAATCAAACTGTTTCTACAAAGAGGAAACTTGTGTTAGCACATTTAGTCAGCATTGAATAAATGTTTAGTAAGCACTTCACACATTCAGAAACAAATAAATCAATTAAGTAGACTTTTGTTGCCATTCCAGTTATACAAATATTTCTTGAGGGGCAAGAATTACTTTATTTGCTCAGTTTATGATTAAATCAGTAGTCAACTAGAACAATCCCTTTTAATTTTCTATTCCTGTCTCCACAGAAAATTGGCTTCAGTATTATGCATCCATATAATTTGCACACATTTAAAATTATTACTAGGGGTCCAGTTGATTTCAAGACAGCCAGAGTATGACCATTTGGGGGAGAGCACAAGTTTTCACCTAAGTCAGAAAATTATCCTGTCTAATAAGAGTAATATGCAAATTGACCATCACTCAAACACACAAGATAGCTGCCCCCATGTGGTCAAAGATGGCTGCCTCCATCTGGATATAAGATGGCTAGCAGGGGAGGGCAGTTGGGAGGGACCAGGCTTGCCAAGGAGGGTAGTTGGGGGTGATCAAGCCTGCAGGGGAGGGCAGTTAGGGGCAAACAGGCTGGCAGGGAAGTAGTTAGGCATTGATCAAGCTGTCAGGAGAGTGGTTAGGGGTGATCAGGCTGGCAGGCAGAAGCAGTTAGGGGCAATCAGAAAAGCAGACAGGTGAGCAGTTGGGAGCCAGTAGTCCTGGATTGTGAGAGGGATGTCCGACTTCCCATTTAGGTCCAATCCTGCCTAAATGGGAAGTCGGACATCCCTCAAGAGGTCCCAGAATGAAGAGGATGCAGGCTGGGCTGAGTGACACAGCCCCCCATGCACGAATTCATGTACCAGGCCTCTAGTCTTATAATAGAATTTAAAGAAAGAATCCTCATGAAATGCATCTATTTCTATTTCTATATAGGTCTCATCAGTTAACACACATACATAGCAGAACACAAAAGTTATTAGAAAGTAAGAACATCATGTAACCAGATAAAAGAATGAGAGTATCACTGGAATTCTGGAAGATTCCCTATAGCCCACATTACCACCCTATCCCTATTCCCCAAAGGCAGGCACTATCACCTTCAGCTTGCATATTATTGATCTTTATATTCAGTCCTTAATTTCAGTTTTGAAAATTATCAGTTTCACAATTTCCTTTTGAATTTAAAGATAGGATTCTAATCCTCTACTGAAAAATTTTAACTCATTCACCATAGATGTTTTAAATTCTGTGTCTGACTCCAAAATCAATTTGTATTTTGTTTTGTTTTTCTCTTGGTTTTAGTCATTTCATTTTATTTCCTGTTACTGAACGCCAGATATTGGATATTTTTTAAAAATCTAAATAAAATGTAAGGTTCTCCATGGTGCTTTTCCTCCTGGAAACCAGAAGAAGGGCAAATTGCCTTAGTCCGATCACGGATTGAGCTATTTCAAAGCTGAGCATCATTTGGGGCTTTTCCACCTCTAGTTTCTCTTGCCCCCAAAGTACGAGTGTTTTAAATCCCAACTGGAAACTTGGGTATGATCTCCTTAGTAGATTCTAAATACATTATTTTATTTTATTTTTATTGTAGTCTCCTAAGGCTCGTAGAAGTTCTATTTCATAGCTTCTCGATGCTGCTCTCAAATTGGCAAGCACATAGAGGTAAAGCTGGCTGAATGTTGGGCTCACAGCATGATACTTGCTCCCGCTCTGGGATTTTGACCCCCTAAACAATAACCACCTTGGTAGGTCTCTGACACTTTCAAGTAGATGCTTTGTAATATTTTATCCAGTGTTTCTAACTGCTCGTGGCAGGAGCATAAGTCAGCAAAAAGGAGACAAAAGTATGTTTTTAAAATGCCTGTGGCTGTTTGTGATGTCTTTTGATTTTTCTAACACTATGGGTTTTCTAATGTTTAAAAGCTTTTTTGCAATAAATGTACTTATACTGAATCCTGACCCATCATGCCATGATTTTGTTCTCATTAGAGTTGGGAAAATAAAAAGCACAAATGATGTAATTGATAGCAGACACGCTTATTGAGGAATTTCTGTTTATTTCTCAGAGAGTTCATCTCTAAATTGCTTGCTTCCATGCGACGGTCGCGAATGATGAGGCTTAAGTGTTAAAGGAACAGCGTTCAGGATCTGGTCATCTCCCAACAGGCAGGCGGAGGTGTCCGTTCTTCCTTGTGCTTCTTGTGCCACTGTCATTCTTGAACCACATCATTCCTGGTTCCGTCCTTGATTTGCAGGTTCACTAACATTCTCTGATGGGAGTCTTCGGGCACTTTACTAGCCATGCCAGGACTTTTAAGCCAAGCGTTAGAAATGGTCTTGTATTATCAAGTCCAAAGCAAGAATAGGACTTTCTTCAAAACAAAAGTGCCAAGAAAGCACCTCACTGATATTTTTTCCTGTGGTTTATTTTTTTCTCTTTCTGTGCGTTTTATCTCTGTCAACCAACTTTCTTTTAATTATTTGTTCCCACCACAGTGACAGAATTGGGTCATTCTGAATTCTGTGCAACAGATAAAACGGCTCTTGTACAAGCCAAAGAAGGAAAAGCCTTTGAGTTCCAGGTGCTCTCAATAGAACGAAATTAACATTCAAGGCTGCACTTGGCCAGATAGTGTGCCTCTTTCAGCGAGCAGAAAAATTAGGGGATGTATTTATAGCTCTTTGAAAAGAGCAGTGTCCATTTATGACCAACAAAAAAGGGTTCTTTTTCCAACTTGACATATTTTTCCTTTAAACCAGTTTTCCTTCCTAAATTAATATTGATTGCCAATTAAGGTACCTGGGTAAACTCAAATGTCAAATGATATGGCAAAATTTCTTAAAATAGCAATAAAGTACAAGGATAATCTATTGAATTTGCATCATTTTATTGAGTTCTTACATTGTTCAGGTCACTTTTCTACAAGATTTTGAAGGATGTAACATGAAACAATTTTTAATCTCAGAAGCCATAGTAACATGAGGCCTAATATAACTGAAACAATGTCTAGAAGCAAAGGGTTACAACATAGAGTGAAAACAGAGTTTAATTTTGTTTAATAACAGAAATGAAAAAACTTAGGAAGTGGAATTTGAGTTGGATCTTAAAGGGTGGGTAAGATTTCACCAAACTCATCTTCAGAATCACTTTTCCATGAAGCTGTTCTTGATTCTTTCCCAAGGCATAGTTGACCTGTATACACACACACACACACACACACACACACACACACACACATCTTTATGCCCTGCTCTTCTTTGAACACACCTATCCCGGGACTGATAGCCTAGTGGTTTACAGATATGTCTCATCTAGCTATAGTCTAAGACCGTGGTCGGCGAACTGTGGTTTGGCTCTTCCACAAAATACCCCGACCTGGGTGAGTCTATTTTGAAGAAGTGGCATTAGAAGGAGTTTAAGTTTAAAAAAAATGGCTGTCAAAAGAAATTTCAGTCATGGTACTGTTGATATTTGGCTCTGTTGACTAATGACTGTGCCAACCACTAGTCTAAAACTCTTAAAGAATCTCTGAAACCTGACATGGGGCTAGGACTACTCTAGCCCAGAATAAATATGTATAAACATTTGTTGAAGTAATTAATAGAGAGGTTAAAAAAGAAGGCAGAGTAAAGATTCTGGTTTCATAGTTCCTATGACAAGGTTGAGATCACCAGGAAACATTCTATTTACAATTTACCTTTAAGCTTTTGTAAAAATACATTTCATTATGGAAAATTTTAAACATTTACACAGTGCACTATGGAACCCCATTGTAATCATCATCCAATTTCAATCATTATTTAGGCAGAGCTAACCTGGTCTTGCCTATGCCTTTACATAATCCCACACTCTCCATATTATATTAGGATTTTGAAGCAAATTGAAGAGATTTTTATAAAATACTGATGCCTAGAGAAGTGGTTTGGGGGTGGGATTTAGGCCCCTTTAGGTCCCTAAGGTGTGCCAGGATTGAGGCTTTTAGGTATAGACCATCATGAATACATGAGGTTAGAGCACCAGAGTCAACAAACTTCAGGGTAAATTCAAGGATTGGTTAATTTCCTTGTCTGGCCAGCGCCTATTTGATGTCTGAGATAATACAGGAGTGGCAGAAAAGAAGACCAGGTGAGGTGAGGGGAGACAGGGACGAGGAGGGGAGATCAATCAGTGTTATCTGCTGTGCAGAGTTGGATTTTATTCTGAAGTGTATCATCATCAGCAGCAGCAGCAGCAGCAGCAACAGCAGCAGCATCACCATCACATTGGAGTGAGCCCTGGTCTTTATTATTAATTTCACAGATGGGAAAGCTGGATTTTGAACAATTAAATAACTTAGCTAAGTATGCCTATTAAATTAACATCAAAAGTAAAAAACTTGGAGAAGAAACCTGGGTCCCCCGAGATATGTGATCAGTACCGGGACCCCGCCAGCAGGCGAGGGGACCCCAAGGCAGGTACTGGACGTGGAGGCCACAGGGGGGCATAGACTACAAAGGAGACAGAACTGAACCTCACATCACCCTGTTTGGCCCCGGAGGATGGCTGGTTAGCCAGAGACGGGTAAGATTCCTCAGGGAAGGAACAACCTAAGACAGGCACAGTCGCAGAGGGGCCAACAGGAGAGAACTAAAAGGTCAACAGAGGTGGGGCACAGACCCTCATCCACAAACCTTGCAGGGGTTTGAATTCTCAACCCTCCTAAGGGAGGTCTCCTACCCCCACGGCTGCTTCGCCTCCCACACACAACTCATACGGGGATCCAGGCGGCAGACAGAGACTCGGCCAGCAATAGCTGCTGTATATCTAAATTCAGTCTATTACCAGGAATGCTCGGGACCTACTCAAAATTGCAAATATTCCTTTCCACTAGTATTCACAGGGTAAACTAAGATTTCTGCTTGAGTATTAAAATTGACAGGAAAATAGTAATCAAGTTTTCAGATTAATTTAAATTGGCCAAGTGAAATACGAGAATACTCAAGAAAATTATAGTGTACTGGACAAAAAGCTTTTCCTAAAACATTAACTGAAAAATCTATTAGTAGTTCATCTCACTGTAAATTTGCCTAACATCCAAAGAACCTAAAGCAGTCACTTTGTGTGCAAAAATTAAAATTTAAAATTATCAAGACTGCAATAGAAAATTTCCAAAAGTCCCCATTAATCAAAAAAGGGGAGGGGACAGCGGGGTAATATCATGTAAGGGACAAAAAACAAATATCGAGTAAGTAAAATACATCTAGAAAATTCTTACTCCAGTAAAGTAAATTCCATTTGTAAAAACAATAGCAGGACACCCATGAAAAAACACACATGGTGTCAAAATAAGCCAAAGGAAAA
This sequence comes from Antrozous pallidus, assembly GCA_027563665.1. NCBI lineage: Eukaryota > Metazoa > Chordata > Mammalia > Chiroptera > Vespertilionidae > Antrozous > Antrozous pallidus. Next base: position 83,268,791 of record CM050517.1, read on the forward strand.
TCATTTAGGCAAAAATTAAAAAGAATCCCAAGTCTATTTTGCATAGAGGATCCCTTTGTTAACTTTTGGTCGAGAATGTGTTTGTGTGTTTTCAGAGAACAACTCCAAGACCATGTGGGTTCCTGCGACGGTGAGGAACTGATGGATCTGTTCCAGTCACGAGGACGGTCCAGAGATGGGGGACACTGACGACACCTTGCCATGCTAGCAGTCAGCAGCTGTGCATGTCTGCAGGCAGCCCAGGACCAAACCAGAGAGGATGGATCATGCATTGACACGATATGTTCACCATCTGGATACCATTGCTGACTTATACACATAATGAATTATTTGACACTGAAACTGGGACTCAGAAAAGTTGGACATTGAAACTGAGAATGAAACACTTTTTGTTCTTATACATTTATTTCTAGTATGCAGAGGCAAGATATTTTTGAAGAAAAGAAACAGGGGAGAGTGATTGATATAGAGGCAGGATGGCCTTGAACAGGCTGTCAAGCTACAGGGGGAGGCTTGGGTGGATGGGAGGCAGATGCGGGGGGGAGATCAATGGAAGGACGTGTATGCATGCATATGAAAATAACCAATGAATGAACGACCCTGGGGCGGGGCGGGGGGAAGCTGGGGATATGTGCTGGAGGGTGGGGGAGGCTGGGGGGAGGATAAGGGGGAGGGGGAAAGGAAAACATGTACTACTATTATATTGCAAAAAATCAATTAAAAATAATTAAAAAAAAAAAAGTAAAAAACTTACTCAATTCCAGGAAATCTTTGTGATTTTTCATGATTTTCACAATGATTTCTAGTAAAGGAATTATTTCACAAAAGTAAGTAAAAGGGTATGAGTTGAGTGTATATAAGTCACAAGTGCCATTGACTAAAGATGCAGAGACTCAAGAAAGACTTTGTAACCAAAAGGAAAATAGCAACTACTATAAAGACAGTCCTCCATTCTGAAAAACAAAACAAAAAATAAACCCTAAAAAAAACAACATGCTTTTTTTTTAAGTTCTTATTTTATCTCTTTTACTAAACAAGTTCCACTTTTTTTTCCAGTTCTTATTTTATCTCTTTTACTAACCAAGTTCCACAGTAATAGTTTTTTTTTCCCCCTCTGTTCAGAGTTCCTGGACATAATTTTTATTTATTTATATATTTTTTGGCTTGATAGTCATTTTTTCATTTTTTTAATATCTTAATCTTTATTGTTCAGTTTATTAATTACATTGTTCCCCCTTTTGCCCCTGTAGCACCCCTCTACCCGGTACCCATCCCACCCTCTGCCCTTACTTCCTCGCCACTGTCCTCTTCCATAGGTGTATGATTTTTGTCCAGTCTTACTGCACCTCCCACACACCTTTTCTCCCCAAGAATTGTCAGTCCATTCCCTCTCTATGCCCATAGTTCTGTTATCCTGTTCATCAGATTTTTAATTCACTTGATTTTTATATTTATTTGTTGATAGATGTATATTTGTTGTTCATAATTTTTATTTTTACTTTTTTCTTCTTCCTCTTCTTAAAGAATACCTTTCAACATTTCATATAATATTGGTTGGTGGTGATGAACTCCTTCAGCTTTTTCTTATCTGCAAAGCACTTTATCTGACCTTCAATTCTGAATGATAGCTTTGCTGGATAGAGTAATCTTGGTTGTAGATTCTTGCTATTCACCACTTTGAATATTTCTTGCCACTCCCATCTGGCCTGCATAGTTTCTGTAGAGAAATCCACTGACAATCATATGGGTGCTCCCTTATATGTAACTGTTTTTCTCTTGCTGCTTTTAATATTCTCTCTTTGTCTTTTGCTCTTGGCATTTTAATTATGATGTGTCTTGGTGTGGTCCTCTTTGGATTCCAATAATTTGGGGTTCTGTGCGCTTCTTGGACTTTTAAGTCAATTCGTTTCACCAGGTGTGGGAAGTTTTCGGTCACTATTTATTCAAGTAGGTTTTCATTATCTTGCTCTCTCCTTTTTCTGGCACCCCTGTAATTCGGATGTTGGTATGCTTGAGGTTGTTCCAGAGGCCCCTTACATTATCTTCAATTTTTTGGATTGTTTTTGCTTATTTCTTTTCCGGCTGAGTAGATTTTGTTTCTTTGTATTTCAAATCTTTGACTTGATTCTTGTGGGCCTCTATACTGCGTTTAGGTCTTTGTATAAAATTTTTTATTTCAGTCAGTGTATGCTTAATTTCTAGTTGGTCCTTTTTCATATTCTTGAAGGTCTCATTAAGTTCATTGGCCTTTTCTAGGAGCCTCTTGAAAAACCTTATAACCATGGTTTTGAACTGTATGTCCAGTAATTTTTTTCCTCCATTTCTTTCACATGTGATTTCTTTCCATGTCTCTGCATTATGGCTGCTTCGATAAGTTGGTCGATTAGCTTTGTGTGGTAGATGTCCTCTAGGGGACAGTGGCTCAGCCTCCCCTGTTACCTGAAGTGGATACTCTTGGTGCAGCCTTTTATGGGTTGCACAGTCTTGTTGAAGTTAAGCCTAGATTATTGTTGTTAACACTAGGAGAGTTTGACCTTCAGGCCACTTGGCTGTGAGGATCAGCTGTGCACAGTTTGGATGGGTGGAATCTCCGGGCTAAGCAGGCAGCCTTGATTTCCCATCAACTCTGCCCTTTGTGGCACCTGGGTCTCTGTGCCTGGTGGTAATGGCTGCACACACCTCTGAGAGAAAGCTGCCGCCAAGCTCTACCCACTGCTGGACAATTTAGCTTCTCCCCAAATGAGTCTGCACACCCAAAGTCTCACCCAGGATTGTAAAACAATGCGGTCTGGTGGCTTCCTGAATGAGAGAGCAAGTTACAAGTCCTCTCTGCACACTAGCGTACTTCTTCAGTTCCCAAGTTCACATGCCCTCTCTGCAAGCTCACGGACCTCTGCAGAGCCCGAGTTTCAGCGTGCTTCTTTCGTACTGTCCAGTTTCACCCCATATATTGTGGGATCTCCGGACCTCGCCCAGAACTGGGGAATCAGTGTAGTGGGATGCCTTTGTCTCCCTCCCCGTTCCAGAAAACCAGCCAGGTATCCAGCCTCCTGCCCTTTCTGCTCGTGCGCACATGGCTCCAAACCTCTGACTTCACTTTGAAAACCACTGACAAGAAGTAAAAAAACTTAATTTAAATTTATACATAATAGATGCTCAATAAATATTTATTGATTTATATTCTAAAAACAAATATGCTCTTGCCTGGCATCTGAGGCTTGCCTGTGCCTCACGCTAGCCCTGAGTGGCTAGGGGGCTGAGGAGCCTAGGGGACTCTGGAGGCAGGTGTGTGGAGCGGCCGGACCTTTCTGGGGGCAGGCCCAGCCTTACCACGTGCTTGCCACTCCAGGGGAATAGGTGCTGCCATCTAGTGGCTGTGAGCACCGCAATCTTTGAGGGTGGGACAGTTAATTAGCATATTCCCTCCTTATTGGCTGTGGGCGCTTCCATCTTTGTGACAGTGTGAGAGTCAATTCGCTTATTCCCTCTTTATTAGATAGGATACTTTAGTGTGGGCTATCAGATCTTAATTCAATGTCTATTTAAACATGTAGTGATGACAAAGTAGTAAATTAGAGTCAATTATGAATTAGTGGAGAGAACTAAGATGGCGGCAAAGGTGAAACGCCTATCTTGCTGTCATAATCAGCAATTTTAATACTACAACTTAACGAAAGAACAAACACCTTCCAGAATCACCAGAACGCTCGCCGAGTGAAAATTCCACAAATAAAAGTGAAGATAAGACATTGTGACTCGGAAGAGCGGCAGCAAACAGCGTTGAAAGATTCGCGCGGAGAGAGGTTTGGAGTGCGCCCTCGGGGAGAGGGCGGGCGGCTGGAAACCGGCCAGTTTTCTCGAACGGGGAGACAAAGACGTCCCACTGACTGATTCTCCAGCTCTGGGCGAAGTCCAGGGAACCCACTAACACACAGGGTGAAAACTGGACAGTGGGAGGGCACGCCGAAGCTCGGGTGCTGCCGGGTCTGCCGGCTTGTGGAGACGGCAGCTTGTGCGAACAGCTCGGCTGCGTGACGGCGCAGGGAGCTCCCTGCGACTTGTCTCTCATTCGGAAAACCGTCAGTCTGCTTTGTTTTACGACCCTGGGTGAGACATTGCGCATGCAAAGTCATTTGGGGACAGTCTGAATTCCCGGCAGCGGTGGAGCTCCACAGCAGGCTCTCTCTCAGAGGTACTGGCAGCCATTGCCCCCAGCACAGAGCCCCTGGGGCTGCATAGGGCGGAGCTAACGCTGTCTGCTTGGCCCAGAGACTCCGCCCACCCAACCTGAGCACAGCTGAGCTTCACAGACAATTGGCCTGGAGGTCAAACCCTCCTAGAGCTAACAACAAAAAGCTGGGTTTAAATTCAAAAACACTGAATACAACCCATAAAGGATTGCAGTAAGAGTACCCACCTCAGGTAACTGGGGAGACTGAGCCACTGTCCCTTTGAGGATATCCACCACATAAAGCAGCCACCATGCAGAGACAGGGAAAGAAATCAGGTGTGAAAGAAATGGAGGAGAAAAAACGACAAGACATAGAGTTCAAAACCACTGTCATAAGGCTTTTCAAGAGGCTCCTACAAAAGGCCGATCAACTTAATGAGAATTACCAGGAAATAAACAAGACCAACCAGCAAATGAATGAGAATTACAAGGAGATGAATGATACTTACAAGGAAATGAATGAGACCCTCAGGGAAATGAACAAGACCTCTGAGGATACGAACCAGACCCTCACAGATAAAAAAAAGGACCAACTAGAAATCAAGTATACACAGACTGAAATAAAAAATATTACACAAAGTTCTAAAAGCAGTCCAGAGGGCCACAAGAACCAAGTCAAAGATTTGAAATACAAAGAACCAAAATCCACTCAGCTGGAAAAGCAAGAAACAAAAAGAATTCAGATAATTGAAGATAGCATAAGGGGCCTCTGGGACAACCTCAAGCAAGCCAACATCCGAATTATTGGGGTGCCAGAAAAAGAGAGAGAGCAAGTTAATGAAAACCTACTTGAAGAAATAGTGACTGAAAACTTTCCCCACCTGGTGAAAGAAACTGACTTAAAAGCCCAAGAAGTACACAGAACCCCAAAATATAGGAATCTAAAGAGGACCACACCAAGACATATCATAATTAAAATGCCAAGAGCAAAAGATAAAGAGAGAATATTAAAAGCAGCAAGAGAAAAACAGTTGGTTACCTACAGGGGAGCACCCATGCGATTGTCAGCGGATTTCTCAACAGAAACTATGCAGGCCAGATGGGAGTGGCAAGAAATATTCAAAATAATGAAGAGCAAGAATCTACAACCAAGATTACTCTATCCAGCAAAGCTATCATTCAGAACTGGGGATCAGATAAAGTGCTTCTCAGATAAGAAAAAGCTAAAGGAGTTCATCACCACCAAACCAGTATTATATGAAATGCTGAAAGATATTCTTGAAGAAGAGGAAGAAGAAAAAGGTAAAAATATAAATTATGAACAACAAATACACATCTATCAACAAATGAACATAAAAATCAAGTGAACTGATAGGCTGATGAACAAGATAAACTGGTGACTATAACAGGAACATGGACATAGAGAGGGAATGGACTGACAATTCTTGGGGAGAAAAGTGTTGTTGGAAGTACAGCAAGAGATTGGACAAAAATCTTGCAACAATGGGAGAGGACATTGGGGAGGGGGAGGTGAGGGCGGAGGGTGGGATAGGTACAGGGTGGAGGGAAGATATAGGGGGATAAAAAAAAGGGGAAACAATGTAATTAATAAACTGATCAATAAAAAATAAATTAAAAAAAATTATGAATTAGTAATCTTAAAAGTTCAGTCTCTTAAAAATGTTAACCCTAGTAGGTTTCAGTCTTATAATGGAGGTAGAATGACTCAATTTTCATGCTACTAAATATTGCTAAATCAAGGTAAATTTTGAGATACTGTTAATTCCAAAGTAGCCAAAAAAAGGTGTTTCCTTCATACTTGTTTCTGTATGTAATCTCACTTTAAAAAATACAGGGAAGGTGCATTCCTCAAGTGCAGTTTATTTTATTTTTATTGTTTTCAGAGAGGAAGTGGGAAAGGGAAATAGAAACATCAATGATGAGAGAGAATCATTGACCTGCTGCTTCCTGCACACCCCACACTGGGGATCGAGCCCACAACCTGGCGCGGAATCAAACTATGACCTGCTGGTTCATAGGTCGACACTCAACCACTGAGCCACACCTGCCAGGCAAGAGCATATTTGTTTTTAGAATATAAATCAATAAATATTTATTGAGCATCTATTATGTATAAATTTAAATTAAGTTTTTTTACTTCTTGTCAATGGTTTTCAAAGTTGTTAAATTTTCTTATGAGTTTTGCATGACTATGTGAGCAACAGTGTTATTTTGGCTTTTTGTCAGATTCAAGGATAAAAGAATTGAATTTTCATGTTGTCATTTCATGCATGCTTCAGATGGCAAGAAGAAAAAAACAGCAGAGCAACATGATGAGGAAAAGACAGATTGCTGAAACCCTGCAGCTGCATCTTAGGCTTGTATAAAGCATTTCTTCCTTTACTTCAATCAGTAGGGTGTCCTCAGAAATGTAAGATGTTCTTAAAAATGACATATTTTTTCAGCCTACATGTCATTTCATAATCCGTGCTCCAAGTGTTTTGAAACCTTTAGGTGAAAATAGAGTGAAGACAGATATTTCATTAATGTGTGAAGCATTTTGGTGTATATGCTTCCATTTGGAAATGTCCCCAAAAGTACTATTATCTACTTCTCTTGAGGGTGGTTTTTAGTTCCAACAATTTGGAGGTTCTTGGTAGAGGGTGTAGAGTGATCGATGTATTACTTTTATCTCCCTTTTCAGAGTGTGAAACATAAAAATATCAATTAAAAGTCATACTCCTTTATTTATTTTCTTTTTAATTATTGCAGAGAGGAAGGGAGAGGGAGAGAGAGATAGAAACATCAATAACAAGAGAGAATCATTGATCGGACCACCTCCAGCATGCCCCCCCACAGGTGATAGAATAAAATCCCAGGCATCTTCTAGTGGCTTCTCCATCTTCATGTCCCCTTCTCTCTCCTCTGTGTGAACCTCTTAGCATCTCACTTATAAGGACACTCATAAGGGCTCTCTTATAAGGATGCTCAGAAAGGTAACTAGGAGCCACTGGGTAATCCAAAATATTCTCCTTATTTTAATCACATTTGTAATTTAAGTGCATAAGACCTTTTCTTTAAATAAGATATTATTTATAAGTTCCATGCAACCTAATAAACCATCCAGTGTATTTTTTTTCTTATCTGGATAAAATGTTTTGAAAAATCAGCATCCAGTAGTTGAAACAGCTGCAAAGGCACATGAATCTGAAATATGCGAGGCAGGGACATGTCAGCAGAGTTGAGGAATACTGTGTACTTGTGAGGTATGTCCTATCGGTCCTGCAAGGTAACTGGCTCCTTCAGAGACCCAGGCTTGTCTCTGGTCTCTGACATCCATGGAGTGGCCCTAGAGACATTTTGTGAAGTTCCAGGTCATCTCAAGAAGAAGCTCTCATTGCTATGGGCAATATTGCTATAACACCGTCAAGCAAATGTGGATTCCAGTTCACACACTGTTCTTTTCAGTGATAATTGTGGGATTTAATTATCAGAATCAACTATAAAATAAGCAGGAATATATATGTTATCTATTTGTATGTTTGCGATGGAGCAGTTCGGTTCATTAAATGAGGGATTCCACTTATAAAACCTCTCAGCAGCCCAAATGATATGCTGTATATTTATAATGGATTGAGAAATCATCTTGACAGATGGATAATATAATACTGCAGTTATGTTTAAGTCTCTCCTAGAAAAATGTTAGGCATTGCCGGTGTTTATACAAAGTTATTACAGTTCAAAGTTGTATAAGGACTTCCAAAGTGTCCTGTAAGTGTCTGTGTACAGTCACTATTGAATATTTACTTTGTGTATTGAATAATTACTTTGTGCATTAAATATTTACTTTGAGAGAATTTTTAAAACTAAGCCAATTTCCTTTGGCACAGGATTCACCAAACCATCTCCTTCAAAATAAAGATACTAAGTATAATTTTGATATTAGCCTACGGGGACATATTTTAGATGTAAACAATTTAGATGCAAATAGACTATGAAACAGTCTTTCAGTGCTTTAAAGCTCAGCATAAATCACTTGAAAGCAATCATTAAATACTCATGCAACAATTCCCAACGTCTATTTCTTGAAAGACTACTTCTATGGTTGGTAACAAGTAGAATATGAAAACAGAGTAATCAAGTACAAATGAAAAACACTAAGTTAAGCAACTTTCTTAGTGAGGACCTCAACTGTGGCATTAATATAAAAATGTATGTTTTGAGTCTCCAAGAAGGTGATAGAAGAGAATGTGGTATTTCCCAAAATTATATAAGAATGAACACCATACCCATCTGGTGTGGCTCAGTGGTTGAGTGTCGACCTATGAATCAGTAGGTCATGGTTCGATTCCCAGTCAAGGCACTGTTGTAGAGTGGAAATTTTTTAGCACTACTGAGGCCGTGGACTATGCCCCAGATAGAGTTGTCAGTGCTGACACCAGGCCAGGCCTTGAGATATGGTCTCATGGCCCCTTCCCAGCACGTAGGCCTTGCAAGATAGAACACTGCCAGCTTTCTGAAGAACAGGATGACCCTGTAAATAACATGGTCGTCAATGGTATGACTCTGACGTTGCTTGGGAAAAAACTTTTATCTTAGATTGTTTGTTTTGTAAAAATAAGATGTGGTTAGTATGCTTAAAAGTGGTCTTGCACAAGAAGGGTCTCCCTGCATCAGGATGGCAGAGAAGTCCCTGGGCCGGCTAATAAAGGCTCCCTACATTTTAATTTGGTCTGGGCTCCAGGGGTCTTTCACTTGCATCTGCTCCACAACAGGCACATGCCCGAGTTGTGGGCTCAATCCCAGTGTGGAGTATGTAGGAAGCAGTAGATCAGTTGATTCTCTCTCATCTTTGATGTTTCTATCTCTCTTTTCCTCTCCCTTCCCCTCTGAAATCAATAGGAAGGAAGGAAGGAAGGAAGAGAGGGAGGGAGGGAGGGAGGGAGGGAGGGAGGGAGGGAGGGAGGGAGGGAGGAAGAAGGAAGAAAGGCCACCACATTGAGCTAGTGTTTTCTAGAACACATTGGCAAATTCTGGCAAAGAGACCAGCACTTTAACCAGTCAACTAATCAAAAGTCACCCACTGAGGTAGGTGACCCATCTCCTGAGCTTGCTGCCATGCCTCCTATAGCAAGGAGGAAGGGAGGAGTAGACTGCTCCCACTTCACAGACCATGAATGGAAAGTTGACCCTTTAAGAGAAACACCTGGGACAAGTTTATCCAGCCAGTAGATGGAGAGTGTTTCACACACACCAGTCTGGCTTTAAAACTTTTAGTGATACTACATTCTACTGCTTTTTGATCTGGTAAAAATGGTACATTATTGTGTACCGTACTGAAAGACTTCTGATAGTTTTTTGTTTTTTTTTTCTCGTCACCTGCTCACATATAATATTTCAACTTCTGGTAGTTTTTAAGTGGGGGCTGAAAGCGAGTTATTCAACCTGGAGACCAAAGAATGGAGGTTTTTCCATGCTAACAGCCTTTGATTATGGAACTGCTTGTCTTGGATACTTAAAGAGGCTTCCATTGAGAGAACACATTTCTGTTGTTTCATGACTCCCACTTTGTGGCACTTTGTTACAGTAGCCCCTAGGAAATCAGTATATTCCTCCCTCTCTGCTTTTATTCCCATCACCTACAGCTACTTCATGACCCTTACTCAGCCATCTCTCTTCTCTCTCTCTCTACTGGCTCCTTCCCCTTAGCCCGTAAATATGCCAAGTATTGCCCGTCATAAAAATATGCTCTTCTGACCCAGTGTGCTGCTTGAATTACCATCAACCTCCACTTTCTCTTTCTCAACTGAATGTCTTAAAAGAATCATACACACTCCAGCTTAGTCGGGCTTCTTCCGCTAGCGGTCTGCTGGAAGTACTTTTGTTGTCATCGTAAGTAATCTCCTAATTATCAGATCCAGTGGATATTTTCAGTTATTTTGCATTGAATTAGCACACTATTTTAGCAATATTGATTGTCACCTCTTTTTTATTTTATTTATTTTTTAAATCTTTATTGTTCAGTTTAATTACATTGTTCGCCCTTTTTTATCCCCCTATAGATCCCCTCCACCCTGTACCCATCCCACCCTCCACCTTCACCTCCACCTCCCCACTGTCCTCTCCCATTGTTGCTAGATTTTTGTCCAGTCTCTTCCTGTACTTCCCACACCTCTTTTCTCCCCAAGAATTGTCAGTCCATTCCCTCTCTATGTCCATGATTCTGTTATATTTACCAGTTTATCCTGTTCATCAGATTATTAATTCACTTGATTTTTAGATTCATTTGTTGATAGATGTGTATTTGTTGTTCATAATTTATATTTTTACCTTTTTCTTCTTTCTTCCTCTTCTTAAATAATCTTTCAGCATTTCGTATAATATTGGTTTGGTGGTGATGAACTCCTTTAGCTTTTTCTTATCTGTGAAGCACTTTATCTGACCTGCAATTCTGAATGATAGCTTTGCTGAATAGAGTAATCTTGGTTGTAGATTCTTGCTATTCATCACTTTGAATATTTCTTGCCACTCCTGTCTGGCATGCATAGTTTCTATTTAGAAATCTGCTGACAATCGTATGAGTGCTCTGTTGTAGGTAACTAACTGTTTTTCTCTTGCTGCTTTTAATATTCTCTCTTTATCTTTTGCTCTTGGCATTTTAATTATGATGTGCCTTGGTGTGGTCCTCGTAGGGTTCCTATATATTGGGGTTTGGTGCACTTCTTGGACTCCTAAGTCAATTTCTTTCACCAGGTGTGGGAAGTTTTCAGTCACTATTTCTTCAAATAGGTTTTCATTGTCTTGGTCTCTCTCTTTTTCTGGCACCCCTATAATTCGGATATTGGTATGCTTGAGGTTGTCCCAGAGGCCCCTTAACTATCTTCAGTTTTTTGGATTCTTTTGGTTTCTTGCTTTTTCCGCTGAGTGGATTTTACCTCTTTGTATTTCAAATCTTTAACTTGGTTCTTGGGGTGCTCTAGAGTACTTTTAGGTCTTTGTATAATATTTTTTATTTCAGTCAGTGTATGCTTAATTTCTGGTTGGTCCTTTTTCATATCCTTGAGAGTCTCCTTCATATCCTTGAGGGTCTTGTTCATTTCCTTGTAGGACTCATTCATTTCCACATTGGTCTTGATCATTTCCTTGCAGGTCTCGTTCATATCCTTGAGGGTCTCGTTCATTTACTTGTAGGTCTTGCTTATTTCCTTATAGGTCTCGACCTTTTCTAGGAGCCTCTTGAAAAGCCTTATAACCGTGGTTTTGAACTCTGTCTTGTTGTCTTTTCTCCTCCATTTCTTTCACACCTGATTTCTTTCCAAGTCTCTGCATGGTGGCTGCTTTTATGTGGTAGATGTCCTCTAAGGGACAGTGGCTCAGCCTCCCCCGTTACCTGAGGTGGGTACTCTTACTGCAATCCTTTATGGGTTATACAGTATTTTTTAATTTAAGCCCAGCTTATTGTTGTTAGTCCTAAGAGGGTTTGACCTCCAGGCCTACTGGCTGTGAAGGGAGACTATGTTCAGGTTGGATGAGCAGGCAGCCTCAGCATCAGCTATGTCCTATGCTGTGCTCACATGTGGTTCTCTGTTGGGCGGTAATTGTTGCAGGCACCTCCAAGAGAAAGCCGCTAGTCTCTATCCCTTGCCAGACAACTCTTCTTCTCCCCAAATGAGTCTGCACACCCTAAGTCTCACCCAGGGTTGTAAAACAAAGCAGTCTGGTGGTCTCCAGGACCAGGGGACAAGTTGCTGGGGAGCAAGTCGTGCATCTGTGCTGTCGCACACTTTACACATGCAAACTGCTTTTCCAAGCAACTCGGTTTCTCCTCAGACTAGGAGACCTCTGCTGTGCCCAGCTTCCAGGGTGTGTACCCTGGACCTCAGACCTTGCCTGGCACTGGGCAATCCGTGAAGTGGGGCGTCTCCACCCTCCCCATTGGCAAAATCCAGCTGGGATTGCTGCTGCCAGCCCCATAGTCCACACGCACGCGGCGGCTCCTAACCTCTGATTCCGCGCATATCTTCAAGGCTGCGCTCTGCTGCTCTTCTGAGTCTCAGTGTCTCACCTTTACTTTTATTTGTGGAGTTTCCACTCAGCCAGCTGTCCAGTGATTCTGGGTGATGTTTGTTTTGTTGTTTTGTTGTAGTTTTTGAATTGTTGCGTGGGGCAAAACAATAGGTGTTTACCTATGCCGCCATCTTGGTTGCTCTTGATTGCTACCTCTTTTTTGAAATGCTGTACATTTTGGGCTTTCACATTAGTTTACTTTCCTTGGTTCCTTTCTCTCTTTTATGCTTAATTTCTTCCAGCTTCCTCTTTATGCTTATCATCCTCTGCCTACCCTTCAAATTGTGCATTTCCAAGGATTCCATTCTTGTTCACTGCTTTCATTCTACTTAGCAATTTAAAGAGGGTGATCTTCTCAGAGGGAAGGCAGAGGTGGGGTGGGAAGGAAAAGATTAACCAAAGAAGTTGTATGCATATACACATAACCCATGGAGATAGACAATAGGGTGGTGAAGGCCTGGGGCAGGAGCGGAGTGCTAGAAGGGGTCAATGTGGGGAAGGGGGCAGATATAATACTTTCAACAATAGAGGTTTAATAAAAATAAGTAAATAAAGAGGGTGGTCTTTTTAACTTTCATAATTCCAAAGTATCAGTGTGCTAACGACTTCAGAATCTCTTGAATTCCCCCTGAACATACATCTAACTACTAATCATTGTCACACTGTTACTATGGAAACTCATCCAGTCCCAAACTAAATGGCCATCCTTGCTCCCAAGCCTTCCTATATTCTCTATCTCGTAGTGCCACTTTCATTCATGAAGTCACAAAAACTGGAGACTCGACTTACCTTTACACCACTCACAAGCCCTGTCAATTCTGCAAAACTACCCCTTCCTATCTGTTCCCACTGTTACTCCCTTAGTTCAGACTCTCCTCATTTCTCTTAACTAGTCATTGTGCTTTATATGCTTCTCCTCTCAAGTCCGTCCTTCAAACAGCAGCCAGATTTATACCTCTAAAGAAATATGACATCATCCCTTTCAACATAAAATACAAGTGGTTTTTTCCCTCCCACCTCTCCAGCCACATTTTCCATGTTTTCGCCTTAGGAACATGGACAAGACCATAGTTATACACCTTGAAGTGGCTAATGCCTCTGTGACTTTTTCACGTGATTCCATCTCCTCCAGATGCTATCACAATTAACTTTTAATCCTCCTTTACATTGAAGCCCAGAATCACTTCTGGGAAGAATTCCCTGGACCTCAGACTGCCTTGGGTACCCCTTTTATTTCTATATTCCCTAGCCTAGATAGGCGTCTATGATTGCTTCTCTGTGTTTTGTTAGAATTATCAGTTTGCTACTTGATTCCCTCACTAGAGGGGGAACGCCTTAGGACAGGAACTGCATCCATTTAATCTTTGCTGCATTCCATCCATTACCTGGCAAGCTGCTGGAGATTGAATAGATAAGGAACTGCAGTGTTGGGGATCTCTTATCTCCAGCAGGCTGGTGAATAAAACTCTCAGGGGGTGGCGAGGAGAAAAGCTTTTTGGTACCTTTCAAATAATACTACATAACCTAGTTTCTTATCCCTCCTACTAAGAGCAGATAATGCAAAATCCAATTATTTAAGTTATCTAGCTGCAAGTGATAGCAATAGCAGTGTGAGCAAGAGAACACACCATAATTAACTTCTGCTTTATCGTGAACATCCTTTTTCCTCAGTGGGCTCAGAAAACAAAACTCCTCTCCCCTTCTGAGTTGTAATACACTGCTCCTTTTGGAAATGCTGTTCCTTTTAACAGAACTGCTTCATTGCCAGCACCTTTCATGCGGTCATCTGTAAGACAGTGGACAGGTTTAAAGCATAAATTCACAAGAGGGCAGGCTTTGTCATGCCTGCAGACCTGGATGAGTGAGGGGTATGCACACACCTGAATTTGTATTGAACACACACACACACACCATTTTAATATTAAAAAAATAAAATCAGACGAAGTATTTAGGGTGTTATGAATAAAGAGCCTAAAATTTTGTACTGTAACATTCTTGAGAAGAGAAAATAGTACTAAGATGAATTGCCTTGTGCTCCTATATATCTTATATTTTATCTCTTCCTTGAAATGAATGTTATTAGCCTATTCAGGAGTCTGAAAGGTTGGCCAAGAATTGTGCTTTTGGCCAGCGTGTTGTGCCCATTTGTTTAACTTTTCCAAAGTTGTAAAATGCAACATAAAAATCATATAAATGCTTAGTACATAACTAGTTTAATAAATAATTATAAGTTCAATACCTATGAAACCATCTTCCATCTTAAAAAATAGGACATTAGCACCTGTTATGAGGTGAACTGTGTTCCCCCAAATTCTTACGTTGAAGCGCTAACCAGTATCTCAGAATGTGACTGCTTTTGGAGATAGGGCCTTTGAAGGGGCACTTAAGATGAAAAGATATCATTAGGGATGCCCCTAATCCTATGTGACTGGTGCTCTTATAAGAAGAAAAAAAGTGGATGCACAGAAGGAGATACCGGATGTGTGAAGCACAGGGGCAAAACCATGTGAGGACCCAGTGAGAAGACGGCCATCTGTAGCCATGGAGAGAGGCCTCAAAAGAAATCATCCTGGATCTTGGAACTGTGAAAAAATAAATTTCTGTTGTTTAAACCACCCAACCTGTGGTATTTGTTATGGCAGCCCTAGCAAACGAATACAGCGTCCCTACAAGGACCCTTGTGTCCCTTCTGATGACAATGCCCTCCCTCTCCCATCTTAGACATAGTCACTGGCTTACAATTATTGGTAAACATGCCATCACTTTTCACTGCAGTTGTTCTTGTACCCAAATAATTACACCTATGCTTGCATCCAAACAATTACAGCTTGGTTTTTATTAATTTGAACTTGAATGCCTTTAGGCAAAGCATCCACTCTGTAATTCACAATATCCAGTAATTCCTATTGTCTTCCCCTGTCTCACCCTTGGGCACGTGTGTTTGACAATTGTTGGCCTCATGCCCAGCTTCCTAGAATGGGCCACTTTATAATGGCCAATTATCAACTCAGGACTGACTAAGCCAATGATTCTAACCATCACACCCCTTCACTCCCACCTGTTATAAGGACTAAATGTCAAGTTTTTAGGTTTAAATTACAATTGAAACCATTTTGAGCACTTCATGACACCTATTTGAAATAGTGTCACCCAGAACTGTCACAACCCAAGATAGAAAATTGCTAGTTTAGCCAAGGTGAGCTTTATTTAAAGAGGCAGCAATATCAAAATCCTTTTCTTGCCTGTATCATTCAGAGTCCCCTACAGAAAACAGATGGACAGTCACATTAAACTAATTGAAGAATTTATTTTCAAAGAAACTCATTACAAGAGTAGGAGAACCATGAAGAATTATGCAGAAACCTGGGTCTAGTAGGCGGAGAGAGGAAGGGAGGGAGTGAGTGAGTAGACACCAGAAAGAAAGAGAATGGTCTAGAATAGAACTTGAGAGTGACCTTTTTAAAAATTTTTTTAAAATTTATTTCAGAGAGATAAAGAGAGGGAGAGAGATAGAAACATCAATGATGAGAGAACCATTGATCGTCTGCCTCCTGCATGTACCCTACTGGGGATTGAGCTTGTAACCTGGGCATGTGCCCTTGACCAAAATTGAACCCAGGACCATTTAGTCTGCAAGCTGAAACTCTAGCCACTGAACCAAACTGCCCAGGGCAAGAGTGACCTTTTGATAAAGTTTCCAGCCAGCCTGAAGCAACTGCTCAGTGAGAGAGCAACAGACATAAATTTGTGTCTTTACTCTTCTTCCTCTGATTTCCTTGCTGGCTCCTCAGTGACCTAACCTAACCAGAAGCCAGAGGGCTGGGGGACCTGTAGATGTAGTGCATATTGGGCAGAGCGTACAGGAGGAAGACAAATCTGGAGGGGAATGGGAGAGTTCTGGCACATTGCTTTTGGAATGGCAGTTTGAGAAGGCATGGATGTTGATTTTCCCAAGCAATTCCATGTTGGGAATGTCACAACTCTACAGGGAGGCCAGTGCATGAGAAACACACAGCTTTACCAGTGTAACCCTGGAAGTTCACAAAACCAGGATGAGCAGACAGTAATAACTAAGAGACACAAGAGCAGGTATCTCAGTATTTAGAGACAGCATGCTTCTTAGACATCTTGCTACCAGTAAGATTGTATGACATTTGAGTTCAGTAATTTTAACACTTGAGATACTCCACTGTCAAATGCCAAGAACAATTAGGAGCAAAACAGAAAGCTACCATATGGAAGGATTAATGTGCTTTTTAGGAAAGTGGGTGTGACAGCTACTTACATTTGTAATCAGTTAGCTAATCTTAAAGCATAAATTTCTCCTAATATATATATATGTTAGAGGCCTGGTGCATGAAACTTGTGCAGGGAGTGGGGCGGGTATCCCTCAGCCCGGCCTGCACCCCCTCCAATCTGTGACCCCTTGGGGGATGTCCGACTGCCAGTTTAGGTCTGATCCTGCAGGATATCCCTCTTACAATCTAGAACTGCTGGCTCCTAACTGCTCACCTGCCTCCTACCTGATTGCCCCTAACTGCTTCTGCCTGTCAGCTTGATCACCCACTAACCACTTCTCTACTGGCCCATTGATGCCTAACTGCCCTCCCCTGCCAGCCCGATTGCCCACAACTGCCCTCCCTTCTGGCCATCTTGTAGTGGCCATCTTGTGATGATATGAGGGTAGCCATCTTGTGGCAGCCATCTTGTGGTGGCCATCTTGTGATGGCCATCTTATGATGACATGAGGACATTGCATGAGGACACAAGGACCACCTACGCTTTTATTAGTGTGTGTGTGTGTGTGTGTGTGTGTGTGTGTATATATATATATATATATATATATATATATATATATATAATAAAAATGAAAAATGGGAATTTCTTTCTAGGTGTTTTGTTTTTTTTCAAAAAATGGAATAACTATTTCATTATATGTAGTACAAAAGTCACCTTTATTTCTAGGAAATTTTTATTGGAATATAATCAAAGTATAATCATATGGTATTTAATATAGTTATATAATATATTTAATATATAGTTATATATTAAATAATTTATACCTTATTTTATAATAATATAATTTATAATAATATATAGTGAAATATAATTATATAAAGTTTTATATATATTATATCCTTATAATCACACTTGTAAATTTGGAATTGGGCATTAAAAAAGTTCATCTTGAAATCCAGCCCAAAGATTTTAGCTATTGAAATACCAAAGCAATTACTCAAGGGTAATCTACAAGCATAGCTATTTGGGATGCTAAAAGGATTTTGGAAATACACAGTCATGATGGTTATGCAGCATTATGAATGTAATAAATGCCACTGACTTGTATACGGAAGGTGATTAAAATGGAAAATTTTATATTATATATCATCACAATTTCAAAAATTTTCTCTGATCTTTTCTCCCCTATAACATTTCATTTTAACTGAGGATGTCATATGAGCCTCAGAAACTGCACAGTACCATAAGATGAGCTTGAATAAAGCTACACCATGAGTGAGATTTAAAAAAAACAAACACCTTATGAAATGATAATTTCTCACCCTGGCTGATTTGGCTCAGTGGATAGAGCGTCAGCAGGGGACTGAAGGGTCCCAGGTTCGATTCTAGTCAAGGGCACATACCTCGTTGCAGGTTCCATCTCCAGCCCTGATTGGGGCCTGGGGGTGGAGGGAACAATCAATCGGTATCTCTCTCTTACATTGATGTTTTTTTCTCTCTTCCTCCTTTCCACTTTCTCTAAAAATCAGTGGGAAAATATCCTCTGGTGAGGGTTAACAACAATAACAAAAAGATAATTTCTGGTTTGAGCTCAAAGTACTAGAATGACCTCTCTCAGGCCCTAGTTATCAAACTGGCTTGCTATTAAATCATTATTAGAGCATTGAAGCAAGTAGAAGATCAAATCCTATTTTGTTATCCCTAAATCAAAGGCTTTTAGCCTTTTCTTGCTAAGGCCCTAAAATAAACTTCTTCCAAAAAGCGTAAACAAAACCATAGCTCTGGACCACAGACCGCAGAGGGAGATGAGGGCCGAGGGTGGGCTCGCTTGCCAGAGGTGATGGAGATCGCTGCCTCCATCTGACTGGGAGAAGCATTTCTTTCTTCTCCCTTGGCTGGGCCCTGAGTTTGTCTCCCACACTGCAGTGCAATTGTCAAGAAACATAGCTTTCGTTTTATAAATAAGCAGACTTTTTGTCCAAGATATTTAAATAGTAATTATGGGACATTTCTAATTTATTTGCTTAATTTCAGTCAAAAATTATAGTGCCTGATCTAGTGCCTAACATGATGAAAGAAATCGTTTTTCACTGAAAATTGGTGAAAGTATAATGTACATACGAAGCACAGTCCTACTGCATGGGAAGGGACCCCCATTACTATTTTGATGCGTTCTAGCCCAGTCTGCCGAAGGCCACTAGCACGGAATGCTGTAGTCTGAAAAATCACGTTTATTGATTTTTACAATAAGGGGGACCACAGACCAGAGGAACCATGGGGTTTCTCTGGGAAGAAAGAAAGAAACAGAGTTAACGGACTTAAGAGAAGCATTGCTTTGATGGGCTCAGAGCCAAGCAGGGCTCTGGATGAAAGAGCCAACATGAAGTCGGGACTACAAAGTAGAACCAGAGTCCTTTCTCCTTGGAAACCCCAAAGTGAGGATAGATGTAAAATGAGGCCGCTAGAAATCCCTTATCTGGGCTCCGCACATGGGCTGCAAATCAAGGCTGTTTCTCTGTCAAAGGACTGAAATCCGACCGGCAAGAAAAGTGAGGTGCTGTAGGCTTAAACTTACGATTTCAAAGAGCCATCTTTTGGACAGTCTAGAATAGAAAACAAGATTTTGCAGGGAGTAAGGGAGTCAGAGCCCCTCAAAGAAGGGAACCATTATGAACCGTTATAGCCGCGGCATGGTCTTGGCAGGAAGTGGTTCACGTTAGCTTAGTGGCTGGCTTGATCTCCATCTGTGGCCGGTAGCCCCACCTGATGAACGCAGGACAGAGATTTCATCTTTTCAGTGAGACTTTACCTTTTCTCTAATGTTTCCTTCTATTATTTTTATGCCAAAGTTTTTGGTTTTTAATTTCTTTTTTATCTAAGTTGTTGCACTTTTGTACATCCAAATGTGAATCTGATTTTTTTGTACTTAATATTATTTTACTACCTAGTCTTTAATATCCATCATTTTAGTGGCTAAATAGTAGGCCATCTTATAAATGTATCAAAGATCACTTAACAAATCTAAATTTATTATTACCAATTCCTATTTATCATAAATTCCTGATTTCTACTATAACAAGTTATCCTATATAATAAAAGGCTAATATGCAAATAGAGCCAACCATAGAACAACTGAACAACCAGTCGCTATGACTTGTGCTGACCACCAGGGGGGTGCATAGAACATGGCAAGTGTCGGTGGTGGCATGATGGTAGAGCAGGTGAGTGGGGGCACCAGATCAAGGCAGGGCACCAGTTGCCATCATTATGGCGAGCCTCTGGTAGTTACTGAAAATTCTTTGCTCCTCTGCAGGATGGTCTTGCCCGTACTTGTACCTGCTGCCAGCGCAGGCCCCTCTCACACCCACTGCTGGTACCAGCCCCAGTCCCCACAGTTTCTTTCAAAGTGCACTGGGACCCTAGTATATGATAAACAACTGTATGAATCTAGCCTTATGCAAACTAATTACTGAATTTGACGTTATTAGTATTTTTGAGGCTTTTAATATTTATTTGCCAAATTGCTATCTGAAAGGTTCAAGTAATCTATGAAAATGGTAATTTTGTAGCACTTGCCTTAGCTCAAGAAATTATCATTTAACTTTTTAAAATTGCTCATTTCAAGGCTGTACGTGGTAGCTTCTTGTTAGTTTAATTTGCAGTTTTGTACTATTAGCAAGGTGAAAGTTGTTCCATATTGTTTACTAATTCTAGTACATTTTATATCTTCTCAAAGAATTTTCCTCAACTGTGTATCAAAAAGCGTTGGGTATTTCTCATCAAACCATCTTAGCTCTTTATGTTGTGAAAATATGTATTAAAGTACTGATTTTTATACTTTTAACAGCAGTATTTTTTTTCTAGGATGTAGTTTAGAACAAGTCTTTGTGAGGTTCTTCTTTCACTCTTTTGAAACCCTTCTTAATAACTTCAAGCCTGAAGTCAGCAACCAGAAATCTAAATCATCAAGTTTCATTCAACTACTATACATGGAAACTGGTTTGTTGTGATCAGTTGCGATGCCTCCCACCAATAATGTGTTACAGATTCTAAAATGTCAGCTTTGGGTAATCTTGTTACACACATCCCAGAGTTCATTTTTAAGAGTCATGAGTGTAGTGACAGCTAGCTTGCTCAGGATGCAGCCAGTATAGTCCAAGACATCAATACCAATGGGCGAGGCAACTGTGAAATACTATAGTGCTTTTCCATATGAGATTCATGTTTTGGCTGTATCCTCATCAAATAAGGGGAAAAATGTGGAATTAAATGGTAATGTCTCCCAAGGCTGGATCAATAAGTAACTCAAGGGAGGAAGGCTTAAACACAGAAAACATGACTGCAATTGTAAATACAGTATCCAGTCTGGTCCTTTTTTGTCTCCTATCTGCTTTCTTTTAACTCTGGGATAATTTCTTTCTCATATTGCCTTTTGGACCATGGTTAATTGGGATAGTTATCTCAGTAATTTCTGTGATGTCTGGAAGCCTGGGCCATTGTAGTTGTCACAGTGAGTGTAGTTTGTTCTTTTCCCAAATTCCTCCAGTCTCTTCATTCTTATCACTGCTAATTGAAAATAGAACATTCAGAAACTTAAAATGTCTTAACACATCTTATCTCCCTCTGTTAATGCCCTTTCCTTGATTCATTTAATAACTGATGGGGTAAAATACAGCCCTGGTTGATAATTCACTTTGGAAAACCGCCTGGACTATGAAGGGTCATGACTGACCCGTTGAAAGAGTTGTTTTCCTTTTGTGCTTAGCCTCAATATTTCTTTTATTTAATGTCAACTCCAGAGTTACACTGTTCAAACACTGCTGCTATTGTTTATAGCATGGATGATAACCTTGCAAACTAGGGATCACACAACATGTTAAGAAAATATATATGAGGTTTGTTTAGCTGAGGCGGGCAGGGGGGGGGGTGGCAGGGCTTCCTGGTCTATATCCAGGGATGGGTGGAATGCCAAGGCCAATCCTGGGCCATCCCTCCCATGTCAACATCTCTATCAAGTGGGACCAGCTGAACATGAGCAACCAAAGTGGTCTTGAAAGAGAAAGAAGGGGGGAAAGTCATCGCAGAGAAACAAGAAAAGCTGTTTTAAGTATGTAAAAGATGCATGGGGGAAGTTTTGTCCTCTCTTCTTTGTTGACATCTGGGACACTAAAGCTCCCACTGTCATCTATGCCTTTCTTCTCATATCCCCTTCCTGAAAATCAAAGAGTAGGGAGCCTTGAAAATTAAATTTAAATTGCTTCTACAGATTAATTATGTAAATGCTGGGTTCAATTTCAATATTTTTTTTCATTTCATAAATCTGAAGTCATAGTAATGATAACTGCTAAGTATGAGTCAAGAATAATGGTAATCTTTAAGAAAGTTAAAAATACAGCCAAGTACAGAATAAGGAATGTCAGCATTTGCTCATATTTGCTTTTCTTTCTTATCAAAGGAATAAAACATAACAATATAGTTGAAAGCTCCTGGACCCCCATTTCTGGCCCCAGTCTCATTTCCCTCCTCCTCCCCAGAGGCAACCGTTTCTGTTACTGCTTCATTTGAATGTATATTAACAGTCAATTTTAGATATACATATAGAATACATGTGTACTGGTATGTGTGTGTATATGTATATATTTATATATCCTATATAATAAAGAGGCAATATGCAAATTGATCATCATACCACCGCACAAAATGGCTACGCCCATGTGGTCACAAGATGGCCAGCAGGGGAGGGCAGTTGGGAGCAATCAGGCTATCAAGGAAGCAATTAGGTGTCAATCAGGCTGGCAGAGGAGTGGTTAGAGGTGATCAGGCAGGCAGGCAGGTGAGCAGTTGGGAGCCAGCAGTCTTGGATTGTGAGAGGAATGTCTGACTATTGGTTTAGGCCCCATCCCACAAGGATTGGGCCCAAACTGGCAGTCAGACATCCCCTGAGTGATCCCAGATTGGAAAGGGTGCAGGCTGGGCTGAGGGACAACTCTCCTCCCCCAATGCACAAAGACCTCCAGTATATAAATAATGATGGATGCATATAATTGGACAATAACAGGCTTTAAAAATTTATCCATATCAAAATGCATTATTTTATAGATATATATTAAATCTCATTCATGCCTTCTAACTGCTATGAAGTATTCAGTTTTATGAATATTTAATTTATCTTTCCTCTGACATACTTTTGTTTTCATATTTTTGTTACTATGATAATTAGCTAAATAAATATTCTTGTGCATGATTCCTTATGCTCATATGCAAAGGCTATTTCTAAAAAATACATAAAGTGGAATTACTAGATTGTAAAATGAATACATAGTCACATTTACTAAACATATATAAACAAATTTAACGTCCTTGGAATTACGTCAATGAAACTCTCTTTAACAGTGACTGTAAATTTTTATCTCCCATATTTGACCAATATTTAATATTGTCATACTTAAAAATCTTTGCTACTCTGAGGCAGACCTTGTAGTTTTAATGTGCATTTTCCTACTTATTGTCTCATGGTTACCCACTATTCAGGTGTTTTGTGTTGTTTTGTTTCATTTTCCTGAAAATTGTCTATTCCACTTCCAATAATTCTCCTAAGAGCAGGGTCACTGTCTGCACTTAGAAAACTGAAACTTAGAAAGGCCTCATGAGTGACCTGCCAATGATCATTGAATTAATGAGAATCTCAAGAAGGACTTCAACCTTGGCATCTGAGTTTAAAGCATTTCTCTTTTCTCAACACGTACTTCTCAGGACACTGATCAATCCTTCCTAACTCTTCTCATCTCCCTGCTTGATCTCCTGGTCTAGGAAGCTTACCTAAGACACTCATGAAGAAAGGGAAGTAAAAAAACTCCTACAAATTTCAGTTTGAGGTTCTGGAACAGTTGCCCAGTGTTACCCACAGTCCCTCAGGGGTTTGAAGCCTATATATACAATTTCTGGTCAAACCTACACAACAAGCCATTGAAGTATGCACTTTTATAATCACCGTCTTACACATAAGGACTAAATAACTTGCCTAGTGTGACAGGACCAGGAAAAGAAGCCCAGAAAAGCATTTAAAGTTCTTCTGAGTTAGAGGAAGTTTGATCAGATTTGTTCAGGAAAAACTTTATGGAGAGATGAAAGCGAGTGTCAAGAGACAGTTTCCTCCTTCCTCCCACTTTCCTCCAGATTTAGCCTTTGTAGGATCACAGAGCAATGGAACTGTAAAAATCTTTCAGAGTATCTTTTCAAATCCTTTGTTTCTCTTCCATGAAAATAGTCGAGGTCACTATCTAATCTATTGGGGCCAATGAATTACAAGGACATCAGCAGAAACCCTAGCTAAGCGTTATGTGTAAAGGTCTCAGAAGAATAAATGCACATTTCAAAGCATAAAAAAAGCTTCACCTTATGGTTTTTTTAGTTGAACTTCCTGTAGCAAGGACTCTCAATTAACAAGGAGCACATAGCCACACTTCAAATCTAAATAAAGGAGAGAAGTGGTATAAAGAGCTTTTGAGTGTGTGGGTATGCGTGTGTGTGTGTGTGTGTGTGTGTGTGTGTGTGTGTGTGTGTGTTCACGAACCTAGACTAATAATCTACATGCAAGTGTGTATCCTCTTATCCTAATCTTTCGGTTTCATGGCAAAAATAATACTTTTTATACATTTTGATATATACCTTCCAATCCTGAGACATCCTTTTCCAAAGACTGATTTCTGCCCCCACCCTCACTGCCCCCACTTCATCAGCTGCCATAGCCCCAGGGATGGGACAGGTTGAATATGGCCACTGGAAAGTGGGATTATATGATGTAGAAGGACAAAGAGGCAGAGCCCACCTACCCTTTCTGACTCTGATGGCATAGGAGAAGGAAGAAAGGAAAAGGGAAGCAAGTCCCTGGGGACATACAATGCCATGCCTCCTCTCTGGCCAAAGTCCAGGCAGAGGCAGGAGAGGGAACACGAATGAGAGGGACCACTGCTCACTTTCTATTTGGAAGATGGGAGAGGCCATCCTTCCTACAGGTGGTCCTCACCACCTAAGAATGGACTTTTAGTGGGCCAGACTTTGGCTTTCCCAAGACAGCCTCATTTTCTATATGGCATAGATGCGGTCCCAGAAACTCCTGAATGCCATTAAAGGTATTCAGAAATGAGTCAGTATTTAACTAGATGTTTACTGGAGGGGATCACCATCGCTAGGAGAAGAAGACACTGAAACTGAGGACTGCATCATTAGCATAGAAGACTTGGCCAAATTTGTGGGGCCCATAGTAAGAGCAAGGCTGAGGAATAGATGGGTCAGCAGGCAGGGCTCAACGGGCCACCTAAACCATGAGAGAACAGACCTTCAGCTATGCTGGCTGCTTGTTTCATGAATGGATGCCAGAGAACACTGAACCGAAGAAAGCCCTTTAAAGTTCCAGACACCACTTTGGGGAAGAGCAATTAGAAGGGAGCTAATAAAAAATAGAAAATACTAAATCATCCATAGTAAATGAGTTCTCTGAAGTCTCTTTAAGTCACTGGATTGTACTGCATTTATTGTATATGTCTAGAACAAAGCTGTCCTGCTACCCAGGGGAGCTTGTAAGAAACATCAGATCTATTTTCAAAAGAAATAGTATCTATGTTTTCTTTGCTTATCTAATTACAATGTAATTTTTCAATGCAATGACATCAGTTTATGTAGAAAGGGAAAGAATCGAAGAGGTTCCAGTAGGGGACTGGATACAGCACTTAAAGCATCAAGAATCCAGGTGTCTATTACATTTATGTGCTCTCTCTCAGTCTCTCTCTCTATCACTCTCCCTCCCTGCCCCTACCAGCTCCACGTGCAGCCATTATCATAGTTGCTATTAGTCTTTATCTTTTTTTTTAACATTATTAACTATTTTATGGAAACATTTTATATATCTGCATAATAGGCCATTTTCCTTTTGATTATTTAATTTTTATCCTAATCATTTTAGTATTATATAAATTATACTATGTGGAAGATGCTTATAACTAACTGTGTTTAATAGTGAAAATTCTTTAACTCATCCTATTTATAAAGTATCACATAAGTAATTTTTTATTTCAGAGAGGGAGAGGGAGGAGGAGAGAGAGAAACATCAATGAGAGAGAATCATTGATTGACTGTCTCCTGAATACCTCCTACTGGGGATCAAGCATGTGTCCTTGACCAGAATCAAACCTGGGACTTTTCAGTCTGCAGGCCGGCACTCTATCCACTGAGCCAAACTGGCTAGGGCTCACATTAAGTAATTCTTGAAACAAAAATGTCCAAAATATTCACTGTCTCACACACACAGCAAAATCATTAGATTAGTTGGGATCTGTAATTTAGTGCAAATTGATGTAGCTTTCTGTTTTAAATGTAATGTTCTAGATTTGTGCTTGTCTTTTGGTTAGAGTTTTTTTAAGTACTGCTACTTTTGTAAACCTTGAATTGAATTCTTTACACTTCTAAAATTTGCTATAAATACCAGTATCTAAAACACAAGGCCACATTAGTCAGGCCTATGAAAGTGCTTAGCGTTGCAGAAGCATCAACTTGTTTACACATGAAGGAGCTGACAGCATCATTGAGACTAAAAGATGCCCACACATGAAAACGTACTCACTTCAAGATCCATCACAAGATGTATATGAGCCCCAAATGAGCACTCAGCATGTGCAGGAGGGAGACAATACTGCAGCACCGGTAGGCTGTATTTGAATGCATCACTTACTGGCATCTTCTTTGCCAACCAGATAGGCATTCTGCCTTATGTATCTACTTATTCTCCATCAGCAGTGGGAATTCAGTAAGTGTTTGTTGAATTGTTTGGTAACCCAATGGCCCCAGCAATAAAGGGATTGCAGTGATTGAGGAGAACTCGAGTAGCTCTCCGTAAGGAACAGGGTGGCAAGTGACGGCTCATGGTGAGATGGAGACAGGAAACCTTGCAGAAAAAAGGAAGAGCACCAATTCTTCCACACCATTCCTTGACCTTTGATCTACCTCTAAGAAGTCAACTATGCTGCTAATAGGACTGCTAGAAGATAAATTTCTCCATGGCTCTGCTGTTTGTCATCTTATACAGATATACATTGTATTTGATAATTTTAGGAGTTGTGAAAGGGCCAATCTCCGGACTAAGCAAACTTTAACCTCTAAAGCT
Source organism: Antrozous pallidus (assembly GCA_027563665.1). Lineage (NCBI taxonomy): Eukaryota > Metazoa > Chordata > Mammalia > Chiroptera > Vespertilionidae > Antrozous > Antrozous pallidus. Next base: position 83,295,427 of record CM050517.1, read on the forward strand.
CCAAACTGCATCTGTCACATGGGGATAATAACAATGCAGACCTGAGGATTGATGAGAGAAGTACTCAAGGGCTGAGCTCAGTGCCGGGCCCAAGGAGAGCACCAGTGAGCGTCAGCCTTAATGATATCAAGAATGAAGATGGTTCTTGCTCTGTCACTTTTCATACATTCAAAGTTTGTAAAATATGTGCAGGTTTTTTAAAGGCCAAAATCCCATGCTGACTGAGGGAGGTTGATTAAAATGGAAATGGGCATTTGATAAGTATATTTATTGTCTTAAATTCATGAAATGCTGAAAAGTGTTTTTGAAAATCTCAGAGTTCTTTCTGACTAGATTCAGATTTTCCCCCAAGTTGTATGAAAACTTCTAGAAAAATAAAGTACCCAGGAATTATTTCTTGCCTCCAGACCTTTTCAAGAACATGCATCTGCTCTCCAATGCAGCTATTTGCTTGGATATATCTTATAATCCACCCTTTTATAAAAAATTAAAGGTGAACCTCTACTGCTGCTGTATTTTAACGAATAATATACTGGTCATTCCAGATAAAGTATATATTAATTTTCTTGTTAATAAATTGTAAATCTGTGGCTATTCTTCTCTTCGTAGAAATTCAAGGGAAAAATCTGCTAAGAAGTAAAGTTGTTCAGTTTTGCTCATCTTTAGGCAGCCTTTGAGGCCATGGACAGGTATCCGGTATGAACTAAGTCTTTGAATTCAAAATAGAAGCCCAGCTATTGATTTTAATAGAGAACTGGCTTCTTATCAGGACAAGTGTCAGGAACATTCTTCACATGGGTCTGATAACAATGTTTAATGGGGTTACAAGGAACATGCCTTGGCCCTCTAAACTCAAACGTTTTGAGATCACTTTCCAATGAGCTGAACGCACAAAGAAGAAAACAATAAGCATCCCTCCATGTGCAGGCAACATGATTCATTGTCACACAACAGTAATTAGCTTAACAGAGCCTAGTCCTGCTATTTATAACACTGTTAGAAGTAACAGCTAAAACTCAATGTTTCTGAAGCAAAAGCTATAATTTTTGGAAAATGACTTTTAACATTTTGAGAATACAACTCATTCACTTAACAAAGACTACATTTTATGAGTTCCAAAGTATCTAATAAAAATTCTATTAAATTTTAACTTTCTGAGAGTGCTTTGTTGTTTTCATTTTTTAATCCTTACCCCCAGGGTATAGGGGGATAAATGGTGATGGGTGGAGACTTGACTTGGAGACCCCACTTACTTTAAGAACTAGGACACAGGTACCTTCCACCCAGGATATATTTGTTCATTTTTTTTTTAAGGAGAGGGGGGGGGGAGAGAGAGAGAGAGGGAGGGAGAGAGAGAGAGAGAGAGAGAGAGAGAAGAGAGAGAGAGAGAGAGAGAGAGAGAGAGAGAGAGAGAGAGAGGTGAGTTGCCTCTCATAACCACCCCAATCAGGGATCAAACCCGAAACCTAGGCATGTGCCCTCACCGGGAATTGAACTCTCAACCTTCTGATGCCTGTGACAACACTCCAAACAACTAAGCTACAAGCCAGGCCAGGTTTTTTAGTTTTGTGGGTTTTTTTAATGGCATGGGAGAGACTTGTTAATAGTGATTTTTAACTATTTTAAAGATAAAAATCATAGACATTCTCTGAGACAGTGTTTCTCAAACTTGGGTTAAGTGTAGACCCTTTTTTAAAAGTTTAAATTATGTTATATTTGATACATGCAATATAATATATAAGATTAATAAGGTCTGAAATATATTTAAATATATTTTTTTAATTTATTTATTGATTAAGGTATTACATATGTGTATTTAAATATATTTTAAAAAATAAAACCACCACCTACCTTAAGAACTAGGACACAGCCACTTCCCATTCCAAAGCCCCCAAAGAAACCACTAGCCAGTTTTATTTTGCTTTTTTTCTTTCGTTGAATTTTTTCCCCTTTTTATTGCATTTATTGAGGTGACATTGGTTAACAAAATTATACAAGTTTCAGGTGCACAACTCTACAACACATCATCTATACACTGTATTGTATGTTCATCACCACAAGTCATGTCTTCCATCTATAATCATTTCTCACCCTTATACCCTCCTCCACCTCCCCTTCCACCCCCACTACTCAATTTTGAATTTAGTTTTCTCTTGAGGTTTCCAAAAATTGTTTTATCCCATCTGAATCCATGCCTGAACAACATATTGTTCACATTTGTTTTATAAAAATTGTCTCATGCGCTATGTAATTGTCAACAGCTTGCTTTTATGACTCAACTTTCTATGATTCATCTCTGTAGTTTCTTATGGCCATAACTCATTTTTAATAAGATTGTATTGTGAGAATATACTTTAATATACTGAGCTAGTCTTCTGCTGACAGCCATTTTGGCGATTCCCAGGTTTTAGTTTTAGTTTTGCTATTACAATGTTGTTATGAGCATTCCTTAACAATGCAAGATTTTTTTCTGGGACACTGTCACTAATGTTTTTGTATTTTACCCATTCTATTATACATATAGTAGTAGCTCATTATTTTTTTAAATTTGCAATTTCATATTGGCATATGATATTCAGTTTATTTCCATAACATCTTTTCATAACATTAATAACATCTCTTCATATGTTTATTTGCCATCTGTATATCTTATTTGATAAGGTGTGTTGGCTTGTGTTCTTATTGTTGAATTTTAAGAATCCTTTGTATATTTTCAATACAAGTCCTTTATCAGATATGCATTTTGCAAAGATTTTCTCTCAGTATACGCTTTTTTTTTTTAGTTGTTTAGCCGTGTCTTTCACAGAGCGGTTTTTATTTCTACATAACTTGTGAGATTTATCTTTATCTCTGCATCCATAGCCCCTCCCTGGTCTAAGTGGCTGCCATCTCTCACCTAGATCCAGCAAAAGCTGCTTTGTTTATTTTCTTCAATCTGCCCTCTTTGCAGCAACCAGAAGAAGCTCTTAAAATTAAAAAATTCGAATCAGTTTGTGTTTCTCTCCCACCTACAACTCTTCAGTGGATTTCCATTACATTCAAATAAATCTTGGAAGGCCTCCCTTTATCTTGGCCCCACTTACCTCTACTAGTACTTCTTCTTGAGCTGCTCTCTATGTTTCATTATATTCTCCAGCTATAAATATACTGCTTTTACTTCAGTTCTTTAGACCCTGTGGCAGATATGGTAAATTGTCCCCAGTATCTATTTTTCTCTTCTTGGTAATAGAACCCACCCCATTCTCATCCAGATTATGTATCAGGGTACATGACAGCCCAGCTAGTTACTGCTTCTACCAGTCTCCCATGCTGTTAGGTATGACCTTTCACTAGGTATCCACAAATGGAATATGAGTGAGGTCCACAGTGATAGCTGTACTTCCTTGCAAGTATATTGATTTCCCTCTATTTCTTCCTTAGGGCTGGAATGCAGATATGGAACTAATGAACAATTTTCAACCATGTGGGTGAGAAATATGCTAGGGGGATGGGACAGTTATAAAATGGAAGGAAATTGTGACCATGAATGATCATGTGGCATACAGATATTCAAGTTCTTAATTATAGCAGCTAAGCCTATGTATCAGTCAGGATAGTTTGGATTATGCTACAGTAACAAACAGCCCTCAAAGCTTAATGGCTTACCACAATGAAGGTTTATTTTTCACTCATGCTGCATGTCTAACACAGATCAGTAAGACTCAGCCAAATGGAGGGCTTCATCTAAATATGTTCTTTAATGAGCACACAGAAGAGAAGGGACTTGGAAAATTGTTCTGTCTCTTAAAACTTCCAGCTATAAGTCAGCCACATCACTTCGCTAAATGCAAATTACACAGTATCGCCTAATTCAAAGAGGATTAAGAATGAAATCCTATTGTGTTTCCAGAAGAAACAGAAAAGCAGACTATTTGTACCTAATCCTGATGACTATCTCAGCTTTTGCATTACTATGTCTTAACCTGTGCTCCCCAAACAAGGTAACATCTGTTTTTCTTACTGAAATGGACATAGGATTTTTCTTTGTTTCATAACTTAAACATTTCCTTTTATGTTTTTATAATTGATTTCAGAGAGGAAAGGAGAGGGAGAGATAGAAACATCTATCCTATCTAATAAAAGAGTAATATGCAAGTTGACCGCACATCTGCTACAACCACAAGCCATGCCCACAAGACAATAAGGAGAAAATATGCAAATAAACCCCAACCAAGATGGCTGTGACCACTGAGAGCAGGAAGGAGGCTTGGGTTTCTCCAGCGATGGAGGAAACCAAGCTTTCTACCTGCCCTTGCCAGCCTAGGCCTCCACTCTAGGCTACAAAGTTTCAAACAGAAATGGCTGTCACCACAGAGCCAGCAGAAGGCTTGGTTCTGCTCCAGGCTACAAAGTTTCAATTGTAGAACATAAATAGATACCAAGGCCTCTGCTTGGGTCGCTGGGGGGCATGGCTGGCCTGCAAACATCCACAAGCCCCTCACCCAGGATGCCCCACATCCCAAGGGAACCCTCACCCTGATCCGGGACACTCTTCAGGGCAAACCAGCTGGCCCCCACCCATGCACCAGGCCTCTATCTTATCTAATAAAAGAGTAATATGCAGATTGACCATCACTCCAACACACAAGATGGCTGCCCTCATGTGGTCAAAGATCCTTCCCCCATATGGTTAAAGATGGCCACCACAAGATGACCAGCAGAGGAGGGCAGTTGGGAGAGACCAGGCCTCAAAGAGGAGATAAGTTGGGGGCAAACAGGTTGGCAGGAGAACAGTTAGACATCAATCAGGCTGGCAGGGGAGTGGTTAGGGAGTAATCGGGCTAGCAGGCAGAAGTAGTTAGGGGCAATTAGGAAGGCAGGCAGACGAGCAGTTGGGAGCCAGTAGTCCTGGATTATGAGAGGGACGTCCAACAGCCACCGGGTTGGGCCTAAACGGGCCGTTGGACATCCCTCGAGGGGTCCCAGATTGGAGAGGGTGCAGGGTGGGCTGAGGGACAACCCCACCCCCTGTGCACAAATTTTATGCACTGGGCCTTTAATATATATAAGCCTAAGTGGCCATTATGAATGGGCCCCCTGGTGGTCAGTGCACATCATAGTGACCGGTTGACTGGTTGACTGGTCACTATGATGAGTATTGACCACCTTGGGGCAGACACACAATGCAGGAGCTGCCCCCGGGTGGTCAGTGCACTCCCATAGCCAACCTCCTGCAGCCAGCCCACCTCCCACATTCGCTCTCCCCAGCTGGCCAGCCTGAGGGACCCCACCCTTGCCTGAATTCATGCACCTGGTCCCTAGTCAATGAGATAAGAAAGTAACATTGATTGGCTGCCTCCTTGCATGCCCCTAGGGATTGAGCCTGAAACCTGGACATGTGCCTTGATCAGGAATGGAACCATGATCTCCTGGTTCATTGGTCAAAGCTCAACACTGAGCCATATCAGCCAGGCAATGTTTCAAAATTTATATTTCAAAAATCTCATGAGACTACATCTTCTCATTAATTCTTCTTGTATTCATACCCTTGGGAATTCTAAAGGAACTATTTCCTTGGCATAGTAACTCCCAAATATTCATCTAAATATCTGAATTAATCAAAGTTCCAGTGCTACATTTCCAACTACTCACTATCTGTCAAACCAAAAATAATTATTTTATTTTATTTTTTTATTTTTTTTATTTTTTTTATTGTTCAGTTTATTAATTACATTGTTTCCCCTTTTTTTATCCCCCTACATCATCCCTCCACCCTGTACCTATCCCACCCTCCGCCCTCACCTCCCCCTCCCCAATGTCCTCTCCTATTGTTGCAAGATTTTTGTCCAATCTCTTACTGTACTTCCAACAACACTTTTCTCCCCAAGAATTGTCAGTCCATTCCCTCTCTATGTCCATGTTTCTGTTATAGTCACCAGTTTATCTTGTTCATCAGCCTATCAGTTCACTTGATTTTTATGTTCATTTGTTGAAAGATGTGTATTTGTTGTTCATAATTTATATTTTTACCTTTTTCTTCTTCCTCTTCTTCAAGAATATCTTTCAGCATTTCATATAATACTGGTTTGGTGGTGATGAACTCCTTTAGCTTTTTCTTATCTGAGAAGCACTTTATCTGATCCTCAATTTTGAATGATAGCTTTGCTGGATAGAGTAATCTTGGTTGTAGATTCTTGCTCTTCATTATTTTGAATATTTCTTGCCACTCGCATCTGGCCTGCATCGTTTCTGTTGAGAAATCCGCTGACAATCGGATGGGTGCTCCCTTGTAGGTAACCAACTGTTTTTCTCTTGCTGCTTTTAATATTCTCTCTTTATCTTTTGCTCTTGGCATTTTAATTATGATATGTCTTGGTGTGGTCTTCTTTAGATTCCTATATTTTGGGGTTCTGTGTACTTCTTGGGCTTTTAAGTCAGTTTCTTTCACCAGGTGGGGAAAGTTTTCAGTCACTATTTCTTCAAGTAGGTTTTCATTAACTTGCTCTCTCTCTTTTTCTGGCACCCCAATAATTCAGATGTTGGCTTGCTTGAGGTTGTCCCAGAGGCCCTTTACGCTATCTTCAATTATCTGAATTCTTTTTGTTTCTTGCTTTTCCAGCTGAGTGGATTTTGGTTCTTTGTATTTCAAATCTTTGACTTGGTTCTTGTGGCCCTCTGAACTGCTTTTAGGACTTTGTGTAATATTTTTTATTTCAGTCTGTGTATGCTTGATTTCTAGTTGGTCCTTTTTTTTATCTGTGAGGGTCTGGTTCGTATCCTCAGAGGTCTTGTACATTTCCCTGAGGGTCTCATTCATTTCTTTGTAAGTATCATTCATCTCCTTGTAAGTCTCATTCATTTGCTGGTTGGTCTTGTTTATTTCCTGGTTGGTCTTGTTTATTTCCTGGTAATTCTCATTAAGTTGATCGGCCTTTTGTAGGAGCCTCTTGAAAAGCCTTATAACCGTGGTTTTGAACTCTATGTCTTGTCGTCTTATCTCCTCCATTTCTTTCACACCTGATTTCTTTCCATGTCTCTGCATGGTGGCTGCTTTATGTGGTGGCTATCCTCAAAGGGACAGTGGCTCAGTCTCCCCAGTTACCTGAGGTGGGTACTCTTACTGCAATCCTTTATGGGTTGTATTCAGTGTTTTTGAATTTAAACCCAGCTTTTTGTTGTTAGCCCTAGGAGGGTTTGACCTCCAGGCCAATTGTCTGTGAAGCTCAGCTGTGCTCAGGTTGGATGGGCGGAGTCTCTGGACCAAGCAGACAGCGTTAGCTCCGCCCTATGCAGCCCCAGGGGCTCTGTGCCGGGGGCAATGGCCGCCAGCACCTCTGAGAGAGAGCCACTGTGGAGCTCCACTGGCTGCCGGGGAATTCAGACTGTCCCCAAATGACTTTGGATGCGCAATGTCTCACCCAGGGTCGTAAAACAAAGCAGACTGACAGTTTTCCGAATGAGAGACAAGTCGCAGAGAGCTCCCTGCACCGTCACGCAGCCGAGCTGTTCGCACAAGCTGCCGTCTCCACAAGCCGGCAGACCCGGCAGCACCCGAGCTTCGGTGTGCCCTCCCACTGTCCAGTTTTCACCCCGTGTGATAGTGGGTTCCCTGGACTTCGCCCAGAGCTGGAGAATCAGTCCAGTGGGACGCCTTTGTCTCCCCGTTCGAGAAAACTGGCCGGTTTCCAGCCGCCCGCCCTCTCCTTGGCGTGCACTCCAAACCTCTCTCTGCGTGCGAATCTTTCAACGCTGTTCGCTGCTGCTCCTCCGAGTCACAGTGTCTTATCTTTACTTTTATTTGTGGAATTTTCACTCGGTGAGCGTTCTGGTGATTCTGGAAGGTGTTTGTTCCTTCTTTAAGTTGTAGTATTAAAATTGCTGATTATGACGGCAAGATAGGTGTTTCACCTTTGCCGCCATCTTAGTTCCTAAACCAAAAATAATTAAATGTGTTACTTTCATTCTTCCTTAACTCTGATTCTTCTACTGTTTACATTCTTTTTGTTTGTTTCCTTGGTTTATTTCTGTATCCCGATCCCTAGAATAGTGTCTGGCATAAGAAGGGGCATATAGCCTAAGCTGGTTTGGCCCAGTGGATAGAGCGCTCGCCTGTGGAAAGGATCCTGAGTTTAATTCTGGGTTTGAGGCTCATGCAGGAGGCAACCAATCGATGTATTTCTCTCACATCAATGTTTTTCTCTGTCTTTTCCTCTCCCAGTCTTTCTAAAAATTAATGGAAAAATATCCTTGAGTGAGAATTAAAAAAAAAAAAGAAGGGGCACTCTATACAGCATGTTCCCCCCAAAAATATATACACATTTTGAATAATCATAAAGGTAGCATTTATTAAAATACATTTCATTTTCATTTAACAGCTTTCATCTGTTAAAGTGTGTATATATTTTGGAGGGACACCTTATATATATATATATATACTCATTGAGTGAATGAAAACTATTAGGGTTTGACAATAGCTACCAAACCTATATTCTTTTCTGACTTCAATCCCTGTTATAGTCACAGAAGACTATGTCCTAACAGAGAATTTAAACATTTTCCAGGATATGCGTGAGATGGAAATAGAAATTATTCATCTTTTGAGGCAGGAGGAAAAATGCAAAGAGGCGCTAACTGAGGTTAGTTTAGAAGTGGGGGTGAGGAAAAATTGGTAGTGGCCTGAGGACCCCTGTTTTCTCTCTGATGTGTGGGAAGGATGAAGGAAGGGTCACTGTGCTGTGTAGTCTCCCAATGCATCCTGGATGTGAGGATGACTTCTGGTTCCTAATACCTTCTGGAAACCTTTAGCTATGTCCTGGCATTCCATTTAATTCAACAAACAGGTACTAATGTGGTGGGGTAGTGTTTGGCTACCTTAGGAGGCTGCAGTTCCATGTTCTCCCTTGTAATTTCCACCAAGCTGTAATTTGATTTTCATGAGAAAACTTAGATATATCATGCTTTTCAGGGAAGGGAGTCTGAAATCAAATAAATTGCGGCATGAGTTCATAAATTCCTACCAGACCCAATTTCTTATAAGCCATAACACTTATTATTTACATAAGCCAGGTATTTCTTTTGATGAAAGAGAACAAATAGGAGGGTTTCTTTTTTTGGGGGGGGGGGGCGCGCAGGAAGGGAATATTATTTCTGGAATTCTAAGGGCTTAAATTTGAATATAAAGTCACAGCCTGGAAAATAAAAAGTATAAATTTTGTAAATAAGCCACGGAGAAGGGGAAGATGACAAAATAGCAATTCTTGCCACATGGCATCATTCCTGAGCCACCTCCTACACACACTCTGTGCCTGGGCTTCCAGACAGCTCACAGCCTCAGACAAGGTCTTCTGGAAATGTGCACGGACCTTTCCCTGATCAATCTCCAGGAGGATTAGAATATATATATATATATATATATATATATATATATATATATATATATATATGGCTAATATGCAAAGTGTCCCCTTGGGAGTTTGACCAGGAGAACCAGACTTTGATCGCTCACTATGATGTGTGCTGACTACAAAGGGGTAGCACAATACATGGCAAGTGACCAACAGCAGCAGTGGGGCGCTGAGGGAGCAAGAAAAAAAGAGGAGGCGGGGAGGCAGGGAGGCAGGGAACCTGATAAGTCTTGATCATTGGTCAGGCCTAGGGACCTTACCCAGGCAGGAATTTTGTGCACTGGGCCTCTAGTGTAAGTATAAAGTACACAGGATGCAGAGATCCCCTAAATAGACTTGCTAAACACCAGCAGAAACAGGGGAATGGATTAAGCAGAATCCCCCTCCATCATTTGATGAATACTTAGAAAAGGGAACCAGAGGGAGGAGGAACCAAGATGGCAGCATAGGTAAATACCTATACTGCTGTCCCCCACAACAATTTCAAAACTACAACTAAAAGACAAAATGAACACCATCTAGAACCACCAGAAAGCTGGCTGAGTGGAAATTCCACAAATAGAAGGAAAGATAAAAGGATACTGTGACTCAAAAGGAGCTGCAGAGAGCAGAGTTGCAGAGATGTGTGGAGAAATAGGTACGGAGCTGTGCGCAAGCAGAAAGGGCGGGCAGTTGAACACCCAGCTGGTTTTCTCAAACTGGGAGAGAGACAAAGGCATTCCACTGCACTGATCACCAGTTCTGGGTGAGTCTCAGGGAACCCAGACTCATACAGGGTGAAACTGGACTGTAAAGAGATTTGGGAACTGCAGAGGTGTGCACAAGCTCACGGAGAGGGCGCATAAACTCGGGAGCTGCAGAAGTACAGAGGTGCGTGAGCTCGCAGAGAGGATATGTGACTGGCTCTCTCGTTTGGGAGGAAACAAACAAACAAACAACCACCAGACTGCATTGTTTTCCAGTTCTGGATAAGACTTTGGGTATGCAGACTCATTTGGGAAAAAACTGAACTGTCTGGCAGTGGGCAGAGCTCCAGGCAGCTTTCTATCAGAGGTGTGTGCAGTCGTTGCCACAGGGCACAGAGACCCTGGCTCCACTTAGGGCAGGGCTGACAGGAAACCAAGGCTGTCTGCTCAACCCAGAGACTCTGTCCCATCCAAGCTGAGCACAGTGGCTCTCACAGAGTAAACACAGCTGATCCTCACAGCCAGTTAGCTTGGAGGTCAACCCCTTCCAGTGATACCAACAACAATCTAGGCTTAACTACAAGACTGTGCAACCCATAAAGGGGTACACCAAGAATATCTACCACAGGTAACTAAGGATGCTGAGCCACTGTCCCTTAGAGGACACCTACCACACAAAGCTATGCAATCAACTCATGGAAGCAGCCAAAATGTAGAGACAAGGAAACAAATCACATTTGAAAGAAATGGAGGGGAAAAAATGATTGGACATAGAGTTCAAAACCACGGTTATAAGGTTTTTCAAGAAGCTCCTAGAAAAGGCCGATAAATTTAATGAGACCCTCAAGGATATGAAAAAGAACCAACTAGAAATTAAGCATACACTGACTGAAATAAAAAATATTATACAGAGACCTAAAAGCAGTCTAGAGGACTGAAAGAATCAAGTCAAAAATTTGAAATACAAAGAAACAAAATCCACTCAGCCAGAAAAGCAAGAGGCAAAAAGAATCCAAAAATTTGAAGATAGTGTAAGGAGCCTCTGGGACAACCTCAAGCATACCAACATCTGAATTATAGGAGTGCCAGAAAAATAGAGAGAGCAAGATACTGAAAACCTATTTTAAGAAATAGTGACTGAAAACTTCCCCCACCTGATGAAAGAAATAGACTTAAAAGTCCAGGAATCGCACAGAACCCCAAACAATAGGAATCCAAAGAGGATCTCACCAAGACACATAATTAAAATGCTAAGAGCAAAAGACAGAGAATACTAAAAGCAGCAAGAGAAAAACAGTTAGTTACCTACAAGGGAGCACCCATACGATTGTCAGCTTATTTCTCAACAGAAACTATGCAGGCCAGACAGCAATGGCAAGAAATATTCAAAGTGATGAATAACAAGAACCTACAACCAAGATTACTCTACCCAGCAAAGCTATCATTCATAATTGAAGGGCAGATAAAGTCCTTCACAGATAAGAAAAAGCTAAAGGAGTTAATCACCACCGAACCAGTATTATATGAAATGCTAAAAGGTATTTTTTAAGAAGAGGAAGAAGAAGAAAAAGGTAAAAATAAAAATTATGAACAACAATTACATATCTATCAACAAGTAAATCTAAAAATCAAGTGAATTAAAAATCTGATGAACAGAATAAACTGGTAAATATAATAGAATCAGGGGCATAGAAAGGGAATGGACTGACAATTCTTTGGGGGAAAGGGGTTTGGAGGTGCAGGAAGAGAGTGAACAAAAATCATATACCTATGGATGAGGACAGTGGTGGGGAGGTAAGGGCAGAGGGTGGGATGGGTACTGGGTGAAGGAGAAATATAGAGGAGAAGAGGAACATTGTAATAATCTGAACAATAAATATTTATTAAATTTTATTTTAAAAAGAAAAGGGAACCAGGGGCTTTTAAAAAGAAAAATTAAGCCCTTAATAGTTCTTTAAGGCACATTGTATAAGACTTTATAGTAAACTAATAATTAGGCAAATTGATTATGTTCCTTTAACAATAAGAAGCATGCTACTCTTTGCACTAAGAACTCTAAAGGATTAGCTTGAAATCTCCTTGAAATAGATCTAGAATTGCTTTAGGTAAAGAATATCTGAAAGGTAGAGGTTTTCTTTCTCTTTACTTTTTTATTGGCAGATTTGTGAGAAAAATGAATACCATGAAACTAGCTTTTCAAAATATGAATTCTCCCCCGTTTTCCCATTTTTGGCAATATGGAACTTTAGTAATGCTCAAAAGGTCATGGGCATATTGAGTGACCTTTAAAAAAATCCTCTTGGCAGAAAGAAAAATAACCTAGACTAGTGGGAAAACATCACAATTCCTTTAACCCTTAATAATTATGGAAGTGAGAAAAAAGCTTAGAATATTATTAGTCAAACTCAAACCAGAGAAGGCTTTTAATTAACATCTAGGATTCTAAGAGAAGAAAGGACATGATACATTTCATTAGACATTCCAATTACTTGAAATTTTGTTAGGAAGACCGAGCCAATTCTGAGTGTATGTGTTGTAGGTGCAGAGCTGGTGTCACCAGGTTCCCTGTGTGACTACAGCACCCATGACCCAGCTTCCCATTGACCCCTGAGGGTTCACACTGCTTCCTTCCATTGCACAGAGCCTTTAGCTAAATGAGTCTCTACCTCCAGATTTTCCCCACCCCAGAGATAGAGGACGCATTGGGCAGCAAGCACCAAGGACTGCCTGACATGGAGGAACAAATGACCACCCTCTGACTCAGGGTGAGACTGACTGTGGGACAGCTTTGGCCCAGAGCTTCCCGATAGGGCCAGCTAAAACCCAGTTTCAGTGGAGCTTGTCCCTGCTGAGTTCTCCTAGCCTGTTCCATCTTGCTTTCCCCACCCATTTTTTCCCACAGACTCCTGAGAATCCCTTCCTCTGAATCTGCTTCAAAGGAAACCAAATGTAACACAGCACAGTAAAATCTGAGATTCTCTCGTGCTATTTCTTCAATCCCCTCCCCTCTACGCCAACTGATAATCACATTTTTTATACATTTTCTTTTTCTTTTTTTTAATCAAAGACTTTCCCTCAGAAGACCTGACATCTTCTCTTCATACACATTTATAACATATTATGTTAAATGCTCTCTATCTCCTGGGATATTTGCATTTTAACATGACACAAAGAATATGACTATAATGAAGGAATTTATTGTTAGTGGCTAAAAAATTTAGGGGGAGGGGAAGTTAACTTTCCAGAACCAAAACCAATACATGTAGATCAGTATATACTCTACCTAAACACAAGCTTCACCCAAATTAGCAAGTACTGATGTTTTTTATTTTGCAACATTGCCACATATACTCCCAGGAGCCCATCCAGCTTCCTCTGTTCCCAGGAAGGGGGTTCTGAAAGCAGGAGCCAAGTGTTTCTCTCGGACCCCACTCCTTTATCTCAAAACACCCTTCTCCCCCTGGAATCACAGAGAAGGAGGCCTTCAGCATTGCCCACAGGATACTAGATGTGGTCAAGCACTTTTGGAAAGTGTTGTTTATCTCATCCCAATTTCGGAGGGAGTCAGAATATCATTAATATAACAGAGGCCTGGTGCATGAAATTCACGCATGGGTGGGGGTTCCTCAACCTGGCCTGCAACCTCTCCAATCGAGGACTTCTCAGGGCATGTCCGACTGCCTCTCGCAATCTGGGACCGCTGGTTCCTAACCACTCGCTTGCCTGCCCACCTGGATCACCCCAACCACCTCTTCCTGCCTGTCTGTTTGCCCCTAACTGCTCCCCTGCTGGCCTGATCGCCCCTAACTGCCTCTGCCTCATCCCACACCCAGAACCCAAGCTTCTCTCCCTCTGGCCGGCCGCAGGCACCCAGGACCATGGAGCAGGTGGCTTGTCCCTCTTCTGGGCTGCAAGTTCAGCCGCTGGCACCCAGGACCACAGGGCGGGTGGCTTGTCTCTCTCCCCGGCCACAGTCTGGCTGGTCCCCATTCCTCTCTCCCCAGTGTTGAGTGTCTGAGCTGTTGTGGCAGGAGGGCATAAGGACATGAGGACATGATGACCATTTGCATATTAGCTCTTTTTTAGAAAATATGTTTTATTGATTTTTTGCAGAGAGGAAAGGAAAGAGACAGAGAGTTAGAAACATAGATGAGAGAGAGAGATCCATCATCTGCCTCCTGCACACCTCCTACTGAGGATATGGCCACAACCAAGGTACATGCCCCTGACCAGAATCAAACCTGGGACCTTTCAGTCCGCAGGCCGATGTTCTATCCACTGAGCAAGACTGGTTAGGACATAGTTCTTTATTATATAGGATTAAACCTGAGAAATATAGAAGGAAATAATCCTATTGGCTTACTATGAAATGTGGAAACCAAACAGAAACTCACGGTTTTTCTCTGAGTAGAATGCACAGGTGGTTTCTTTCCCAGTCCTTGTCCAGGTGGATTCAAAGGATGAAGCCATGGACCAAAGGTGGCATAGGAAAAGGTGGAAATTCATTGGGAAACAAGCACAGACTTACATGTGGGGAGGGGTTTTCAAGGGAGTGACCTACTAAGCCCCTTTTCCCTAAAGTTTATAAAGGCTGCAGTTCTTTGTGTCCTGATATTCTCCTTTGATTTGTCACTATAGCAGCTTCAAAGCTCAAACTCCATGTAGGGCTTCTACTTTTTCTCCCTGTCCTATGGTAGAATTCTCTCTTCCCTGTGAAAATCTCTTTTCCTCTTTCTCCCAGTTGTTTTTCTACTCCCTGTGGCTTTCCCCTTATCTCTTGTGAAAGGGTGTCTTCCTTTCCCCTTAGGCGTGGTGCCTTTAGTTTTTTGTGAATGTATGCCTTTTGCCAGCTCCAGGTCCCCAGCCATCTGTGCCCCCTCACCCCCATGGACCCCGTAATTCCTAAAACTCCCTAAACCTGCCTATTTTACCCCTAAAAACTCCTTTCAACTACACTCAGACTTTTCTGAACATACCCATAGAACCCTATTTTTACTGCCCATAGTTTAGGAAACTCCCATGTGGTCTAATTTCCCCATTTACCACATGGGAACTTGAGGCTCCTATAATTTAGCTCTGGTTTGCTAATTCCCTGAGTGGTAGGCAACAACAGCTCTGAATTGATGTATTGCATCCTAGAGGCAGTACCATCCTGCATCCACACTGACAACGTATGGCATGCCCACCACTGGATTGTACCACTTAGGCAGTGGTGAAGGCTGGCTGCCCATTCCAGCTCCCTGGTGACTTGGCATGGCTAAGGAGTCAGTGGTTGAAATGTGAGCTTCATACCTCCCACTGCATCTGTATAAATAGGCAAATCTGTCCCACACCCAAGTTGACTAAACAAGTGACCATGTGTTTTTACTGGGGATAGAAACACATCCTCAGAGGCCTGGTTTATAGAATCTCATTTATTCAAATTCATAGTAATTCTCTGTTCCAACAGATCTCAATCGTGTGGATGATTCCAGGTCTCTGTTTCTATCAGTGATTTTTGGGGGAAAAAATTCAGATTTTAAAAAATTATAGCTACTTCCCCCGTTTAATAACAGCTTGGCTTTTTTGATCAATGAAATCATATTGAAAGGTTCTAATTCTATGAAAAACCAAAGTGTTTACATTCAAAATAACAGGCTTGTCCAATCAGTGATTCTCTCTCATCATTGATTTTTCTATTTCTCTCTCCCTCTCTGAAATCAATAAGAATATTTTTTTAAGTTTTAAAAAAGAATAGACTTATCTTTCAGTTCTAACATGAAAAAAGGACAAGTTTTAGTTAGTTTGTTTTTCTCCAGAGATACGTCATAATGCTTATATGTTTATAAATAAACTAGGGGCTTGGTGCATGAAATTTGTGCACTAGTGTGTTGGAGGGTCCCTTAGCCCAGCCTGTGCCATCTCACAGTCTGGGAGCCTTCAGGGGATGTCCAACTGCTGGCTTAGTGAGCAGGCCTAAGCCAGCAGTCAGACATTTTTAGTGCTGTCATGAAGGCAGGAGAGGCTCCTGCCACCACTGCTGTGCTCTCCAGCCACACGCCCAGCTTCTGACTAAATGGCACTCCCTTCATGGGAGTGCACTGACCACCAGGGGGCAGCTCCTGCATTGTATCCCTTGAGCAACTTCCCCTTGGTGATCATTGTGCATCATAGTGACTGGTCATTCCATCATCAAGCCCAAACTGGCTCTTCAACATTCTCCGAGGGGTCCTGGATTGCAAGAGGGCGAAGGCCAGGCTGAGGGACCCCACCGGTGCACAATCAGGGTTGGAGAAGGATGCGGAAGATTGACCAGCTGGTGAGGGACTGTGAGAGGGCTCCAGGGTTTGTCCAGCCTGTCTTGCTCAGTCCTGATTAGCCGATCCCAGCAGCAAGCTAACTTACTGATCAGAGCGCCTGCCCTCTGGTGGTCAGTGAATGTCATAGCGCCTGGTTGACTAGTCAACTGTCTGCCCTGTGGTGGTCAGTGTACATGATATCAAGCAGTTGAGCATCCTTAACATATCATTAGTATATTACAGTTCGATTGGTTGAATGGCCAACTGGATGATCAGACACTTAGTACATTAGGCTTTTATTATATAGGATTAAAGCAGTGTGTGTGTGGGAGGGAGATGTATTTAGTCATGAACTCTCAAGCCTCATGCTCCCTTTCTGTTCAACCAAGGAAACTATAGCAAAAAGCCTCTTGGCTGGAAAGAAAATGGACCATTTAATACCCTGTTTAGTATTCAGCATTTTATCTGGGTCTAAATGTGTTTATAAAGAAACGACTGGGACAGCCTGCTTTTTCGCCATGTAAATTACCCCAGCAGCATGAGTGGACATACAACAGGGAATCCTAACAAAGTCAATCTGCTGCAGCCTCTCCCCCATTCACTAAGGAAAGTCTCTTCCACGGGTCCTCAAGTTCAAGGAGGGCAGCCAAGGGTGCATTTCCACTCAGGAGTTATCCTCAGTGCCTCAAGCATCCTTATAGCTCAGTACAGGTAGCCTGCAAATCTGTTTGGGAAATTAGTAACCGCCTCCCCTTCCAACAACACAAACCAGAATGTCTCCTGGTTTCCTAACCTCCACCCTCCTAATACATTCTCCCTGCAGACCAGGCAAGGACAGGAATATCGCAGAGTGAATCTTCCCACAATTATTTGAAAAAACATAATATTTTAAAGTTAAAGGGGTCTTAAGCATGAACTCACTTTTGTGCTTTGTGTTTCCCCTAGGAAAATCCTGCCATTCCCAGGAGGCATACCATCACCATTTCTCTTCAAACGCCTCTGGAGCAGGTGTGTTTTGTAGCCATAAGCATGCAGCATCTCCCTTTGCACAACTTCAATAGTGAGGTAAGCACACACACACACACACACACACACACACCACTGACTTAGGGAGTGGGAGTGGGAGGCAAAATGAAATAGATGGGAGGAAAAGGGAGAGTGATGAATCAAGTTGAGAGTCGGCTGAGTAATCCTTGGAAGATTCCAGAAACTCCATGTCTCTGGGCTGAGAAGCCACTGCCAAGGCCAAGGCCCAATAGGCTTCAGCTGGAACATCAGGGAGCAGCTGAACATCAGTGCCCTGGAGTTTCCTTCCAGCTCCAACATACACCACTCTTTAACGAAACAACTTTAAAGAAAGTGCACAGGGATCTTTAAGAAAATTGCTAAACTGCCAAGAGCAAAAGATAAAGAGAGAATATTAAAAGCAGCAAGAGAAAAAACAGTTAGTTACCTATAAGGGACAGAAACAATGCAGGCCAGATGGGAGTGGCGAGAAATATTCAAAGTGATGAATAGCAGATTCTACAACCAAGATTACTCTATCCAGCAAAGCTATCATTCAGAATTGAAGGTCAGATAAAGTGCTTCGCAGATAAGAAAAAGCTAAAGGAGTTCATCACCGCCAAACCAATATTATATGAAATGCTGAAAGATAATCTTTAAGAAGAGGAAGAAGAAAAAGGTAAAAATATAAATTATGAACAACAAATACACATCTATCAACAAATGAATCTAAAAATCAAGTGAATTAATACTCTGATGAGCAGGATAAACTGGTTAATATAACAGAATCATGGACATAGAGAGGGAATGGACTGACAATTCTTGGGGAGAAAAAGGGAGTGGAAAGTGCAGCAAGAGACTGGACAAAAATCATGCAACTATGGGAGAGGACAGTCGGGGGGAGGTGAGGGCAGAGGGTGGGATGGGTACCGGGTGGAGAGGAGTTATAGGGGGGAAAAAGGGGGAACAATGTAATTAATAAACTGAACAATAAAGATTAAAAAAAGAAATAAAATTGCTAAACAACCAGAAGAATAGATGCTGTAGCCTGGAAGGAAGTATTTATTTGGTAAAGTAAATTTGTGTATGTGTGGCCAGAGCTAGTTCTCAGCAGATTTGGGTTTTGACTTCTCCAGGGAAATATTTGTTTCCTCTGTGTGGGATTGTTGTTCGTGCCTGGGGAGATTCAAATATTTGCCTCTATTAGCTTTCTAAGGTTGTCATAACATAATATCACAGACTGGGCTATTTAAACAAAAGAGACTTGTTTTCTCATAATTCTGGAGGCTAAACATCTGAGATCAAGGTCAACACAGCATTGGTGTGTTTTTTTTCTTTTTTTTTCTTTCCCTGAGGCCTCTTTTCTTGGCTCCCAGAGGGCTGTTTTCTTTCTGTGTTTTCATATGTTCCTCCCTCTGTGTGTGTCTGTCTCCGAATTTCCTCTTCTTATGAAGAAACCAGCCACATTGGAATTAAAGCTCTCTCTTGTGCCTTCATATTAAATTACTTCTTTAAAAACTCTATTTCCAAATATAGTCACATTCTAAGGTACTGGAAGTTAGGACTTCAAGACATGAATTTCAGGGGGACACAATTCAGCCCCTAAAATCACCCTATATAAGTAAGAAGAAACACAAAATGAATTGGACTAGATTCATAGCAACCCAGTCTAGACAACCAGAAAGAAAATGGATATCCCCACCCTATAGATATGGTTATTATTCATGACCAAAATGTACTGATGTTAGAGAGCTGTATTCTGAAGTAATTTTTCTGTTGAGGCAAAAAGATGCTGGTAAAGGATGGAGATTCAACTGAAAGGATTGGACATTCATACTGTCAATCACTTTAGGAAGTGATTTCTTGTAGAACCAAAAGTAAAATCTAAGGAAGCAAAACATAGTCCAGTAGAACCTGAGGAGAACTAGGTACTAAGACATAGATATAGATTTGCCACACTCCCAGGAGTGACATGAGTTGAACCCTGTCACAAGGACCACACCCTATAGCACATTTGCTGGGTAAGCCATCAGTAAAGAGAGCTTAGCAGCAGTTTCAGTTTAACAAGTAGGCTTAATATATAGTCAGTTGCTACCATAGGTAGGCTGGTGTGAGGGATGGGAGCAGGGCACTGGACCATAGGAATACCAACCCTTCCACTTGATTTTCATCCACTTTCTCAGTTAACATATCTTTTTTCCTTAATTTTTAAAAATTTACATAAGATTTACCATCTAATATTTTTAAGTGTATAGTTCAACAGTATTAAACATATCCATATTGTTGTGCAACCAATATCTAGAACTTTTTTATTTTGCAAAACTAAAACTCTGTAACCATTAAACAACAACTCCCCATTCCCACCTCCCCTCATCCTGTAGCCACCACTATTGTACTTTCTGTATCATGAATTTAACTATTCTAGGTACCTCATAGAAGTGGAATCATACTGTCTTTGTCTTTTTGTGACTGGCTTACTTCACTTAGTGTAATGTCCTCAAAGTTCAGCCATGTTGTAGCATGTGTTAGAATTTCCTTCATTTCTAAAGAGTAAATAATATTACATTTATGTATATACCACACTTTGTTTATCCATTGATCTACTGAAGGGCATTTGGGATGCTTCCACTTCCTGGAAGAGAATAATGCTGCTCTGAACAAGGGTATACAAATAGCTCTTTAAGATCCCGCTTTCCATTAATTTGGCTATATACCCCAAAATAGAATTGTTAGATCACAAGTCCATTTTTTAATTTTTTGAGGGTATTTATTTACTTATTTTAAAACCTGTTTCAAAAATCAAAGTGATGAAAAATGCTTTTCACTGAGAATCCTTAATTTATGTCCTTTTTTCTCATCCCAACCACCAACTATAACTAACCACATATGTAATTTTCTTTTTAATGCTTCAAGTGTTTCTTTATGGCAATATATGTATATATTCTCATTTTCTAAGGCCAGAGAGACCTGTGGTAAACAAAATTTGGCTCCATAATCTTCACCCCTAATGTCTTATCTGTGATTGTTACATTACATGACAAAAAATGGGCATGGAGAAGAGATTGAAGGTTATGGTGTTTAAAATAAAGAAATTATCCTGGGTTATAGATATGATGGCCAACCTAACCACTAGAGCAGCAGAACTAAAGGCAGGAAAGACAAAGCAGAAGTGAAAGTCAGACATTCGAGGCAAGAGGACTCAGCCCACCAACACTGACTTTGAAGATGGAGGAAGGGGGCCAGGAGCCAAGGAATGCAGGCAGCTCTAGAGACTGAGAACAATGTCCTCTTCCCAACCGGCAGCCAGCAAGTAAACAGGGACCTCAGCTCCACAAATACATGAAAATGAATTTGGCTGACAATCTGAATGAGTCTAGAAGGAAATTCTTTCCAACAGCCTCCAGATCAAACCTAAACTGTCCAAAATTCTGGTTTAGGCACTCCAATTCTCTCCCCTTGGGAGTAGGCATTGTGATAAAAACAAACAAAACAAAACAAAGATGCTGGACTAATTGCATTCAATAAAACTGTATGAACTGCCTATTGCTGTTCTCAATACTAGAAGCAGAGTATAATAAATGGTGCTTATTTGTGTGTGTCTGTGTGTGTGTGTGTGTGTGTGTGTGTGTGTGTGTGTGTTTACTTTTTAAACTCATATTGCTTACATTCTGTTGGGGAGTTGGGGAACCCAGAAACAATAAAGAAACAACTATAGTTATGGCATGTTATGGAGAAAAATAGCAGGGCATGCCAGTGCTGGATAAGTAGAGGAAAGGTACTATTTTACTTATGGTGGCATTTGTGCAGACACCTGAAGGAAAGATATTTGGAGGAAGATACAGTTTATCTCAAAGTTCTTCCCCAATTCATTCCTAATGATTATTTAAATGTTTATTAAGCACCCACTGTGTTGCTAAGAAAATGAGAAGGCAGCAGAAAAAAAAAGGAAGACCAAATATAAGATGGATTGACTTCATAAAAGAAGCCATAGGCATGAGTCTACAGAAGCTGAGCAGAGCTGTAGAGGACAAGGCTTTGTGGACATCACTCTGACTGAACAGCACGAAGCACATATGTACCCAGCACCAAACTGAATAGTGTCGATGAAAAAGAGAATGTGACCTTAGGCGTGGTCTTAGGTCTCCTCTAACTTGTAGTGGTTTATAGAGTAGAAGGGAAAGCTTGGCAAATAAATATCTAAAGAATTCTATGTGCCTTGGGCAGAAGTCCATCACCCATTGGGTAGAGGGGATATAGGGACAGTGAGATCATTCCTCTGAAACAGCTTTCAAGAAAGTGTCACTGGAGCTGAGTCTAAAAGGTGAGTAATAGTTTAGCAGGAACGGGGTGAAGGCATTCAGGGCTGCAGAGAGCAACCTGCTGGAGGCCTAGGGGAGCTATAGGTCATGCAGGTGGGAAGGGGCAGGAGTTTCAGAGGGAGGGGGCTGGGTAGGAAGTCAGGGCCTCATGTGGAAAGCCTTATCCAGTAGGTCATAATAAGAGTTCATGCCATTTCTGTAGTTGATAGGGAACTTCTGAAGGACTTTAAGTGGGATAATAGGATAGTAAAAATTACTCAGGCAACAGGAATGGAAGTTGGGTTGGAAGGAGTCAGAAAACAGAACATAAGCAGAAACTTAACTTGAATTATTTCTAGAGTCGTAATAAGGGTGCAGCCAAATTTTGAGCGAGACATTTAATAGCAACTTTGAGAAATTGCTATGTAGGGAAAATATCAGTTTTACTCTTTTTTCTTTTCTTTTCTTTTCTTTTTTGGCTACACAAACCTGACTAATGATATATTTCAATTTCTTTAAAGTTTCTTTGACATTCAATTCTTCAACAAGACAAAAGCTAAACTACATGGCATTCAAAAAATTCATCTTTTAATTGCTTTTAGGTATTGCAAATGTGTCTTTTCAGGAGCAGATTGCTTTTTGTTCAAAAAAAGTTATTTAAGCAGAAATGCATTTCACACTTGATAATTGGTTTTCTCTTGACCTGTCCCTCAAGCTGCTACTTAGCAGATTATATCTACACTTTCAATTGAAAGATGATGTTAGGGATACAATTCAGCTGGGGGTTATGCTAATTATCCTTTCCACACTACTCAATACACCAAAGCTTCCTGGCAGAAAACTATTTATAACTTTAATTCTTAAAATTAGTTATGCTTTATTCTATGTTGTTTTCTTTCTCAGGATGAGTCCCTTTCAAAAGCTATAGCAAAGCAACTTGAGAAATCTATAATGTGTGATACACTTAGTATTATTGAAGACCCACCTCTGCATAGGCAAAGGTACTAATATTAGTGAAGCCTCTTGCTATAGCTCTGTGGTAAAAGGAAAAATGTCATGCTTCCTTCCTCTGGTTTTTTTTTGATTGGTTGAACGATCAACTCAAAGACAGATTTATAAGAGAAAATAAAATTTAATTTAATGCACTCAGAAATAATCCCCCCCCACTCCACCCTAGGCCTTCACCTTTCTACTGTCTGTGTAGGTGGTTATGCATTTCTGTACACTAGGTCTTTGGTTGATTATCTCTCACCCACCCACTCTCCCTCACCTTCCCCCTGAGATTCTGATGAAACAGTTTTGTAATATTTCAGTGCAAAGAAAAATCAGTGAAATTTTAAAAAATAATTACTGTGTAGTCTTCGGGGTGGGAACCTTATTTACACCTACGTCTTAGTTTATTAGGGCTGTCTTAACATCACCACAGACTTGATGGCTTACAACAACAGAAATTCATTCTCTAACAGTCCTAGAGGCCAGGAGACTGAAATCAAGATATTGGCAGGCTTCCTTTAAAGGCTGTAGGGCAGAATGTCCCCCTGTTTCTTCCAGTTTCTGGTTCCTTCTTGCATTCCTTGGCTTGTTGTCCCAACTAGGTCCCGGGAAAGAATCTGGGGTGTTTATCTAAGGCGTCCCTTGAGATAACCTTGAACCGTGCAGGTGTGGGACATTCAAGTAGTTGCTGATGGAGAGACTGCTCTCACGCAAGCAGGACCAGAGTGGCAGGCTTAGGACCAACAAAGACCAGAGACTTTAATTTAAGTTTAAGCGTTCTCAAATTAATTCAATTAACTGCTGGAGGAATTACACCACATGAAACGTATGCAATTGCAAATCACACAGCTTTTTATCACACAAATTCCTGAGCGGCTGCAGGTACTAGCTTAGATAGGGATCCCCGTTGCCCTCTGGGGTCTGGCAGCTGGGCTTGGCTGGTCCAGGTGTAGGGGCCGGCATTCTTCTCCCAAGAGCTCGATCATGTCTCAATTGGGGATTTCTGGCCCTTCTTCTGTCACCTGGCAGGAAGAGGAGCGTGGAGCGGCATCGCTTGTCAGACCGACAAAGGGCCGGCCGGCCTTTGTAATGTCTCGACACGGTGAGCATCGTTGGCTGGCAGGGGTCCATATTTAAGGCTTGTTCATACCTGCAACAGCCCAAGTGGCTATCAATTACTTATGTCAATGCACATATGTTAATCTTAAACACGGCAAGGGGGCTAAGGAGAGTACGTCACTCAGGCAAGTGTTTTTTTCTTGACACAAGTCACTCTGTGTCAAATCCTTATCTCTGGGGTACACACGCTTCAGGGGCAGGAATGTATCTTTAACATCAGACTTTAAGTTTTAAGGGAAGTTGACTCAAACATTTTTAACTTTTCTCACATTCTTTAAGCACTTTTTAAACATTTCTATATTTTACTATGACACTTGTGGCAACAGAACTCTCTGCCTCTTTTTCACATGGCCTCCTGCTCTCTGTGTCTCTCAGTGTCCAAATCTCCTCTCCTTCCCTTAAAAGACACCCATCTTCGGATCTATTAACCACCCTAAATCAAGAATAATTTCATCTGGAAATACTTGACTAATTACATTTTCAAAGATCCTATTCACAATAGAGCTACCTTCTGAGTGAATATTAATTTTAGGTGGACACTGGTATGTAGAGTATAAACGTACTTAAACCAAGAATCTAGTAATTTCTTGAATCTGAGTTAATTTTATTTCATTTGCTGAGGTCACTAAGAGGACGCAACACAATGGCTATCAGTATTTATAATATTTATTTTTAAAAGGACATTTTTATCCCAGTTTCTCCAAGTCTAGCTCACTAATAAATTATGGCACTAACAAGTGTACCTTCTGCATTCAAGCATGTGTCAAATAGCATGCCATTAAGTCTACCAGATCTTTCAGCTCATAAGCACAGAGTAAGTTAAAATAAGTTTGGTTGCATCACATTTCTCATAAACCCCTTCATAATATGCTCATTGCTCATAGGCAAAGGCCTAACACTAAACATGAATTTGTGTGATCTGTCCTATGGATCTGGCCAAATCCTTGACAAAGTCTCCCAGAGATCCATACATCCCTCTTTCCTGGCCCCTCTCACACATGTGCTTTTTCATCTATTTGAATGATTATCTTAACAAAGTCGATAAGACCAATGAAGGCAGAGACCCAATCTGTTTTCCATTGTTTCCAGCATCCAACACAAGAGTATGGCTCATAATCAATGCTTAACAAACATATTTGTTGAGTAAGTTAAATGCAATGATCACCTTGTCCATCTGTGCTTTCTCATCTCACTTTGTTGGATGGTATCCATAGATACAATCCCTGGCATACCTGAATTGGATTCAGGGCGACAATCTTTTGGTAATCTAGGCAGCTTTGTTCCCACTGAGAAAACGATAAACATGAACACAAAGCCGGCGCTTTAAAAATGGGGACAAACACTGCCTGTGCACAATCAACACCAATTTCACAGCATGCTATCACTTTGATTCCCCTTTGGAAAATTAGCAATCTGTTACGGCCCATGTAGGAGGTATGTAATGAGAGAAGGGACCAGGGGCTGGACAGGGGACCGTGATGAGTAGCAGAATATTATATTAGGTGACAACTTGCGAGCCCATCCTGAGTCCCCCTGCCAGGTTGTATTTGAATTGGTCACGTCTTCCCAGAGAGCAGGAGTCCCCACTCTGTGGGTGAAGCTGACAGAGTCCTGGGCTTTGCAGCTGCCTACCAAATCCCCACAAAGCCTTTGTTGGCTGGAGCACCAGGAAGTCTTGGTTTCTGAAAGGCAAGAAACCCGCTGTTTAAATTTATATTGGCCTTCAGCTGCCACAAAGGCAATCTGCTGAAATGTTTATTTCAAGTTGAAATGAACAGGAAACATCTTAAATGAATCCAGCTGTTTGTTTCAGTTCTTATTTTTAACTAGTTGAGCCAAGCACATTGATTTTTTCAGAGAGGAGAGAGAGAGAGAGAGGAAAAAAAAACACTCCCACAAAGCAACTGCAAATGTATGGTGCCCAGAATATTGGTTTTGGGGTGAAATTCAGTCAAATAAGAAACCCCTCATTTCTGGATAAGACTCCCCACCTTTCAGGATTTTAATTGAGAGATAATGAAGCCCTCCTGCTGAAGGAGCAGGAGATAAGAATGATTTTCATTCTCATGAGCAAATGGCTTATTAGAAACTGGATGTAGGGAAATTCCTGAGGGAACCCCTCTGTTTCTGAAACAATCCTTCTAAACAGCTCTCACATCACTTCCTGAAACTTGTTTCCATCATGGCACACGTTAACAATAATAGTCTTGCCCTGGCTGGGTAGCTCAGTAGGTTAGGGCGACATCCCAATGCACCAATGTTGTGGGTTCCATCTACACTCAGGGCACATGCAAGTGTCAACCAATGAATGTGTATGTAAGTGGAACAACAAATCAATGTTTCTCCCCCTCTCCCTTCTTTTCCCTTTCTCAAATAGATTTTTAAAAAGTAGTCTTTGCACAGCACACCGGAACAAATAGATGGTGCACTTTTTTAAGGGTAACTAAGTAAAAAGAAAAATAGTCTCTGATTATCATGGTAACTGTGTTGATAATTAACTGAAAGCAGCAAAGAATGAAGCAAATATGGACTTGCCAGAGGTTGGGACTCCAGCTTGTTTCCCATCGACTTCTTCACAGGCATCTACACCCACGACCACCCATTAGCCAAGCTCTCCTGAATTACCAGATGAATCTGTACCAGGACTGAGGCTGGGCCAAGGGTGAGCTGGGGTTGGGCCCCCCACAGAGATGAGAGCCAGTGAGCTGAATGTAATCAAGAGAGCCTAGGTGTGGCTGTGCAGTGAGTGACTCTGAACTGAAAGTGATTTTGTCCCCACCTCCCCCAAGCCAGGGGACATTTGCCAATGTCTAGGGAGATCCGGGCTGCTGCCAGTAGGCATTTAGTGACTAAAGCGCAGAGTTGCTGCTATAGACTAGCTCCCCACAAGGCAGAATCATCCAGTCCAAATGGTGGTAGTGAAAGGTTGAGAAACGCTGCCTTCCTTCAGCATGTAGTGAGAGGAAAGAGTAGGTCCAAAAGGAGAATTTTTTATTTCTGTGAATGAGAGTATCTGGCCCAAGAGACTGTTCTGGAAACAGATACGGATTTAACATATTATCTTCGAGCCTGTGTTTACATAGTATATAGAGTTAATGCTGCTGCTAATCAAACCTTTGAATCGATGACTCTTACAGTCCAATGCAGATCCCACAAGGCCCTGGGCACACCAGCCCTTAGAGCACAATGCAGAACTGTAGGAGCATGCGTAGTATTGTAACGACTTTCACAGGAAATAACCACTAAAGATAATGATAAAGAGCATATATTCTCTCCATGCCTCCCCCCACCCCAGTTTTATTGAGACACACTTGACACATAACATTGTGTTAGTTTATAGCATAGAACATTGCATTAGTTTATGGTGTGGTTCATGATTCCTATGTCCTGGTTGCTCCCTGAATTTGTCTCATCCTCACACATGAATTGTAAGCTCCTTATGTGAAGAAATAACACTTTAAACTTATCTCAGAGAAAAGGGTGCTGAGGAACTCAGAAACCTACATAATCATTTGATATATATGTCTATATATCAAAATGATCATCACAATATATTTAGCTAACATCAATCACCACACATAGATACACATTTTTTTTCTTGTGATGAGAACTGTTAAGATCTATTCTCTTAGCAACCTTTCAGATATACAATACAGTATTGTTAGTCACCATGCTGTAATTACATTCCCAGGACTGACTTATAACTGGGAGTTTGTACCTTATAAAACCTTTACCTACTTCCCCCACTCCTCCCCACCTCTGGAAACCACTATCCTGTTCTCTGTAATTTGATTTCTTTATATTCCTCATATAAGTATAATCATAAAGTATATATCTTAAGAATGTGCATTCTTTATCCTGGCTTACAGCCTAGTATTTGTTCCATGCTAGTTAATACTTCTGAAGGACATTTATGGAATTCCTCACTATCAGAGTAAAAGGAGTGGCTACAAAATGAATTTGTCAAAGAAAATCCCAGTTTTAAAATTCATTAATATAAACAGAAGTGTATTTTCAGAGGGAAAAGCAAAAGCATTCAATTGGGCTTATAATTTCTAAAGTCTAAATCTCCAACTCTGACCCCTGTGCATCTTCTGAGTACTTCTGCCCACCTGGGTCCTGCAGTGTTAGAGATCCTAGCAAATTCCCAGCCAGGCCTCACCCCACTCTAGGAACCAATGCACTCACTGTTGCTAAATTGGGTATCTCCCTCTGCCTAGATCACACTATGTGCCAAGATTTTTTTAAATATATATATTTTTTTTATTTCAGAGAGGAAGGGAGAGGGAGAGAGATATAGAAACATCAATGATGAGAGAGAATCATCAATTGGCGGCTACCTGCACCCTCCCTACTGGGGATCGAGCCAGGCATATGCCCTTGACTGGATTAGAACCCGGGACCCTTCAGTTATTGCCTGACACTCTATCCACAGAGCCAAACCAGCTAAGGCTATCAAGCTTTTTTGTTAAGACTGCTCAAGACTGGGCTGGCCAGCCTCTGGGGAAGGGAAGACGGTCCTTTCAATCTGAACACAAAGGGAGGCAGAAGGCCTTCTACTATTGGGTTCACCTACATTCCTTCCCTTGAATTTATGCCTGAGAAAGTGGAAGGAAAAAACTAAAACTTTGCTTCTTCTGCCCTTTTCCTCCATTTCCACTTTTTGTTTTTACCCCTCAAGCCTGAAAGGGGACTGGGCTTTTACTTCCCTCTCCTATCAGTAGTTTCTTCCTCTCTTAGGCTCACACCAGAAGAACAGGATGTGGCCCTTTCTGCTTCCCCACTCCAGCCTTAAGGCTAAGTGTAATGCATGGAATTCAGGAGAGAGAACCCATCAGAAGACCTAAAACGAGAGACAGTTTTTAGTGTTACACACATTACATGAGGTATGGTTACCACTTTTTGATATCTAAGGAAAGGAGGATCAAAAGACATAGTTACACGGTTAGTTGGTGGTGGAGACAGAATTCAAACTCAGTTCTTTCTCACCAAACATGTATTCTTCCTGTTATATATTTGGAAAACCACCAATGGGAGAATTCAAGTCAACCTCTTGAATTCTCATTAGCTGTGTGGCCTCTCTATGCCTCAATGTTCTTATTTATAAAATGTAGATTATAATAATATCTGTTTCCTGGGAATGTTATAAAGATTCACTGAGTTAATGTATGACTGGGTAAAGCATGATACAAATGTCAGGAAGAATTATTACTGTGATAAATCTGCACCCTACCACATTGGTGATAAGAGAAGTCACTCTCACATGCAAGTAATGCTGCAGTTCTTTTTCTCCACTGTTTTCAGAAATTATGCTGCTTAATTCAAATCTCCATAACTGTATGAGTGATTAGTCTCCGAAGTCATTAGCTAAAGAGATATTTCTGGGACAACTCTGCCTTTTAGGCTCCATTCTAAGTGCTTGCTCAAAAAAAGATTATCTCATTCCTAATAACTGCAAGTTGGACTGGTCTAGTCACTGCAATTATCCCTGAAAGCACATGTCATAAAAATTGTTTATTGGTGTGAGTTTTCTTATTAAGAGATTTACTTTCCAATTAGGCTTTATTTAGTCTATTATTAACAGAGTTTTATATAACCCTAGTGTGTATCATCACCTATCTTCTCTGAGAAAACTGTGCTAGGAGTCTTATTATTTATTATTCCTTTATCTCCTTTTGTATGTATCTCTGTATTATACCATTAATACTAATACTTAGGTCCGTGGTCGGCAAATTGCACCTCTTTGGCCCCTGGAGTGTGGCTCTTTCACAAAATACCACACCTTAGGCAAGTTTATTTTGAAGAAGTGGCATTAGAAGTTTAAGTTTAAAAAATTTGGCTCTCAAAAGAATTTTCTATCATTGTACTGTTGATATTTGGCTCTGTTGACTAATGAGTTTGCCGACCACTGACTTAGGTCACTGATACTACCTCTCATAGTGGAGACATGATGAGTAACCCCTCCCTTTCTGCCAACTCTTCTTCTATTAATAGGACACCTCTGCACCAAGAAAACTTTACAGGTGGTTAGGATGGGGCTGAATCTCCTGACAGACACATGGTAGTCCCTGGGAAATAGGGGTCTTCCCAGGGACTTTGCTGCTAGAGCTTTATAGAGAAATATCTCCAGGGGGTTCCTAAACTGCAGGCAATAAGCCTTGACTTCTGGCAGCCATATTGCCAAGCACCTACTGAAAACCTGTCTGAAGAATGAAGCCAAGCAGAGACACGGTGAAATAGAAAGATGGAGCCAGAGCTCCAACAACAACCAGAATTTAAGACTGGCAGGTTCTAGGAGGCCTGGCTCTTGTTAGGGTGTGGCTCCATCTTTCTATTTTACCCTGATTCTGCTCTGCTGAATGAATGCGTGTGGGGCAGGACCTCAGATCCGCAGTGTTCACTGTTGTAGTGTAGGGATCCAGCGGAAACTCCCAAAGAGCTGCAATACACATGTTTGGAGAAGAGCGATGATGTACAAATACAAACATCCGAGTTCTCCTGTTGATATGTTCCTGCCCTCCATCAAAAGTTTTAGTGTGTGAAGGAAATCCACATTTTGATGAAATTATTTCTTAGAAGAGTAAAGAAAAAGGCTAAAAATATTGAAGAATAATTTCAGATGGAATATGGTAGAAAGAGTCCTGGGCTGAAAGCCATGGTAGTTTGGTTTTTGTATTTGTTTGGCAATTATTGAATTAACTGACAAATTAACGTCTAGCAGTTAATGAATTAACTGGCAAACACAGCATCTTTCTAGGCTTAGCTTCATTATCTAAGGACAATGGATCTGGAGTAGGTGACTCTAATCCCTTCCAACTCTTTTAATTAACTATGAAAACACTCGGATGTGTTCCACATAAAACTGATCACTTTATATATTATTTTTATTTGGTTTTCTTATAATATTTTATCACTATAAATTTTCACTAAAATTACCCAATTCATATTTATTAAAGTTTTTTTTTTCCATATATGAGAGGAAAAATAAAGTATTGTTTCTCAGTGTCTTCTTCTGAATTGTCTAAAGCATTTCCTTCTGCCAAGACCAGGAGTCTAAGGCTTTCTCTGTCCAGGCTAGGAGCCTAAAGGTTTTCAGCTTAGATGTGTGTGAATTGGCTCAGGTAAAGAGGTGCTTCTCCTAAGAAAAAGGACAAATAAACCCTAAGGCAACAGTTACCTTTCTCTGTGTTTTAGGCAGGCTTGCCAACATGGTATATTGAACCAATAGAACCCGTTACAGGCCAATTTAGCCTGGAGAGCTGCCCAGGATGCTGATCCATATATGACATCACTAAATAAATTGAAATATGCAGCTTATCTGAAGAACTAAAATTGAGCTCCATTGGAACGGAAGTAGACAAAGCATTTATGTGAGAAAAAAGATAATCTGCCAGCAAGTGTTTTTGAAATGCACCCAAGAGGCTGCACTATAGACCTCACCATCTTCAGGATTCACCACCATACTAAGTCAGCCAGTAGACCTCACCTGATGTCAGCAGAGTCAGCTGACATTGCAAAAGATATCACACTGTTTACAGAAATGAATCCCTTATATTAACAGTAGAAGCCCAATGCACTAAAGTAGGCCTTCCTTCCCCTGGCTGACAGCATCGGCTTCCCTCTGCCACCCAGGACCCAAGCTTCCCTCACAGCCCTGGCTTTGTCCAGAAAGTCACCCAGAAGGACATCTGGTCTAATTAGCATACTATGCTTTTATTATTATAGATTCTAATTTTGGACAATTTATTATGTCCCCTCAAATAGTTGCCTAGTTTGAAAGAATTGCAGGAAATAAATTGCCTTGAATACAAAAAAACATATAACTTTACTAAGTGTAAAATTATGTGATAGTTACTTTTATGTCATTTGGCTGGGCTCAAGCGTCCAATTGTTTGGCCTGTGAAGGCATCTTTCAGATGTGATTAACATTTAAATTGGTAGACTCTGAGTAAAGCAGATTACTCTCCATAATGTAGGTGGACCTCATCCGGTTAGTTGAAGGACTTTAGAGCTATGACTGAAATTTCATGAAGAAGGAATTTAGCCTTCATACTGCAACAGAGAGTAACATTTACTGAGTACCTGCTATTATTACATGGTGACTGCTCTACATGTGGATTCCAGTGACACTACAGGGAAGGGGTGGCCTTGTTACCACTGGGCAGTGGTGAAAGTCCTGCCTCTCCACTAAGTCTCCTTTGCTACTACTCTGCCCAGGAGCACCTCTTCAGTCTTGAGTTGAGTAGAAGTCTAGACTCTCCATACTGTCTTCACTGAGACTATGGGGAGGGGGGGAGTTTGTTACTAAGAGGAGCTAAAAGTCCTGGTTCCCTAACCACCATTCTCTGACAACATCTTGACAGGGGTGTCTGCATATTTTGCCCAAGCAGGAATGAATTTGGACTCCCCATTTAACCTACTTGCTAGGTGGGGCTGAGGCTGCAGTAGAGTGATTATGGTCTAAAAGTTTCCTATTTTTCTAGGCTACTTCTTTCCTGGTTCTTTGGCAGGCTTTTATCATGGCTGTTTTTATTTTTGGTCTGCACTCATCGGTGTTTCTGGGGCAATGGCCTTTTTAGCTTCTAATTTGGGATATATGAAGCTAAAAAAAAAAAACCCTCAAAGAACTCACCAATGTATCCATCATTCTTTGCGTCCTGAGGTGCCTAGGCAGTCTGCCTTCTTCTCACCACCATTCAGAGTCTGCTTGGTTTTATATACCAATGTCCAGGGCTTTTAGTTGTACTTAACAGGAGGAATTGAGAAGATATTTTTGCTCCGTATTCCTGAAAGCAAAAAGCTTGATCTATTTTTGAGCCCCCAAAAGCCAATTAGTCAAACCATTTTACAAACAACTTTAAGTAGGAGAGTAGTCATCACAAGTCTTAAAAATGTTTTCAACCTGCCCTGGCTAGTGTGGCTTAGTTGGTTGGGTGTTTCCCCAGGCACCAAAAGGTTGTCGGTTTGATATCTCATCAGAGAACATGCCCAGGTTGTGACACAGCCTAGGGATGTTTCACTCTCATGTAGATGTTCTCTCTCTCTCTCTCTCTCTCTCTCTCTCTTTCTCTCTCTCTCTCTCTCTCTCTCTCTCTCTCTCTCTCTCTCTCTCTCTCTCTCTCCTATCTCTCCTTCTCCTCCTCCTCCTTTTTCTTCTTCTTCTTCTTCTTCTTCTTCTTCTTCTTCTTCTTCTTCTTCTTCTTCTCTCTCTCTCTCTCTCTCTCTCTCTCTCTCTCTCTCTCTCCCTCCCTCCCTCCCTTCTTCTCTCTGTAAAAATCAATAAAGAAATCTTAAAAAAAAGTTTTCAACCCATTGGTGGGCATTTCCACCTAATCTACTACCATCTTTTTGAATGTCTCTTCCTTCCCTGTTTGCCCCCACTAGTCTTTCCCAAATAGAGCAAACCCAACAAATTGTCCTGCCCAGCCTTCTCCAGAATCTTCGAGGAGTTTGTTGAGTGTATGCTGTGTCCAGCTCTGCAGAATGTGTCCAGCTAAAATCTCCCTTCAGCCAAGACCGGTTTGGCTCAGTGGATAGAGCGTCGGACTGGGGACTGAAGGGTCCCGGGTTCGATTCCGGCAAGGGCATATACCTTGGCTGCGGGCACATCCCCAGTAGGGGGCGTGCAAGAGGCAACTGATCAATGTCTCTCATCAATGTTTCTGACTTTCTATCCCTCTCCCTTCTGCTCTGTAAAAAATCAATAAAATATATAGAAAAAAATTAAAATAAATAAATAAAATTTCCCTTCACCCTGAGCAGAGAGAAATCTACTGAAACATTTTTATCCTGCTGTTTATTAAGTGACCCTGACTAATTTCCAAACTGTCACAGTTATTTCACATTCATTTCACATTATCTTCTAAAATATTTCCATTTCAGAAGAAGCCCCTGAGTGTTCTAAAAGATCAGCCAGTCAAAGTCATCTTTAGAGAAGTAGCCACAGAATGAGATAAAGGGCTTCAGATGTGTGCTCAGTGCCTTCTTTGCTTAAGTGACATAATTGAACTAATGGAGTAAAATGAAAATAATGGCCATTAGTACTTTCTCATTTCTTTGGAACACATCCTATCTAATAAAAGAGTAATATGCAAATTTGACCGTACATTCGCTATGCTGCCAGCCAATCAGGAGCAGGGGGCGGGGCCAAGTGGCATGAGGCAGGGGGAGGGCTGAGGCACACCACGGTTGGGGGGGGGTGTGGTGGATGAGTATGCCGAAAGTTTTAGAAATGTAGGTAGGTGTGAGGCACACAGAGAGAGCGGGGAACACCCTGAGAAGCTGACACTTCTGTGCGCAGATCCAATGGGCGCACTGGGCTGGCAAGCGGAGCGGGTGGGTAGAGAGGGAAACTATTTATTGTAAGTTCACAGCAACTGAGCCCCAAGCCACTGAGGCTCTGCAAGGGGGGCTTTCACCACCGAGCAAGGCAGCAGCAGCTGCGGGTGGCTGCGGGAGATGGGGGGAGTTTGGCAGTGGGGAAGGAAACTGCTGGAGCAACAACCCTGAGCGACATCAATAACTTTCAATTTCAAGAGGGAAAGAAGGAGCTGGAAAAGTGCAGGTGCTGTGCTTTGGCAGAGGCATGGGAAGAGGCGCCTAAGGGGTCCAGGGTCTGCAGTGGAGCATCTCTGGACATGGCAGGGAAGGCGGGAGAATGGGAGCTGGGGAGCTGGGGAGGTACTGCATGTGTAACAGGGCCCTCCAAAGGGCAGCCTTCGCGGGGTTGAGGTGGACATGTGGCCTGAAGGTCCAGAAGGTGAGAGACCCCCCTGCCCTCCTCCCGAGTCCCACCGATCTCTGCTGTCAAGGTTGGGCACACCCTGTCGAGCACTCTGCATCCGGTGCTTGTACCCCCAGTGCCACACGGTGACTGGGCTCTGGGCAGCTCGCCCCTTGGCCACCACCAGTGCAGGGTACACCGGGGGCTGGGCAGTCGCCACCGGGGCTATAGCCTGAGCTGGAGGAGCAGAGCCGAGGCATCCGGGGCAGAGCCAACTATCGGCCCCATTGAGGGGGCAGGCTGGGCTGAGGGGCATCCCCTGCCCTCTCCCTTGCACGAATATCCATGCACTGGGCCCCTAGTTTAATATAAATAGAAATCCTAGCATACAAGGGAGTACATCTATCACCTAATCTTCTAAACACTCTCTATAAATTATATAATTGTTAATTACATAATAATTCTGAGTCATTTCCTATGTACCATGAAGCTTATGTTATTTTTAAGAGTCGCAAATCTAGAAAAACGTGTTTGCTGACATTAAAAAATTTAGACTCAAGTCTTCACATTTAGAGCATTTTAGTAAAGAAAACATTTCAGAATGCTTCCAGGAAGAAACATATGAGGATTGTAAAAAAGACAAATAGGTTAGGAAATATTCTTTAAAACAGAAGAGGTCACCTGACTAGCGTGGCTCAGCGGTTGAGCATCCACCTATGAACCAGGAGGTCACAGTTCAATTTCCAGTCCGGGCACATACCCGGGTTGCAAGCTCGATTCTCCGTGGAAGGCATGCAAGAGGCAGCCAATCAATGATTCTCTCTCATCGCTGTTTCTCCCCCTCTCCCTTCCTCTCTGAAATCAATAAAATATATTTAAAAATAAAAATATAAATAACAATAAAATAAAACAGTAGAGGTCAAAACATAAAAAAATTCTAATGAAATTTTCCATAAAGATAGGTCAGTTTTGAAAGAGAGAGATATGCTTTGTATTATAATGGTGAAGGCTGAAAATACACATGTAAATCAATAGGCAAGGTCATTTCAGGGGTGGGGGGGCTAAATGCTATGAAGAAAATAAAGAGATGGAGCATGACTACAAGAAGGGTCTCCCTTCTGAGAGGATGGCCAGAAAAAGTCTGTTGGAACAGGTGGCTTCTAAGCTGAGGCTGGAAGGTTGTGACAACAATAAAGGCAGGGTTTTTGAAGGGAACAAGCATGACATGGTTGGGAATCTGAAAGACGCCCAATGTCCTAGAGTCCAGGGAGCAAGGTGGACATGAAAGGAGATGGTCCAGAGAGGCAGCAAGAGAGATCACTGTGACTCTTCAAACTGCAGTGAGGTTTGGATTTTCTACTCCAAGCCATGGGAATTCATTGGGAAAAACATGATGAGAAACAGGGGAAAGAGATTGCAAGCATTCTATTGTCTCCTGTTAAACTGGAATTGTTTGCAAACATTTGGATGGAAATTAGATGTGTGAATCAGAAGCTCAGGGAAGAAAGAAGTCTGGGCTGGAGACATCGATTAATGACCTGGAGGTATAGTAGCTATTTGTCTTAGTGTAAGTTTTCCCAGAAACAGACCCTGAAACAAACATTTGGACACAGATTATTTGGGAAGTGCAGGAAGCACTAGAGGGAAAGTGGAAAGTGGTTCAGGAAAGGGAAGGTAGCCACTTAAAGAGGCACCTTTAAGCCAATTACCAAAATGGGTGGTGACAAAGTACTTTGCCCCACAGTTCCCTTGTCACCACTTGAAGGATATTGAAGGCTAACTTTCAAAAGGCATTGGTCAAGGATGTCTTTCAGGCTGCGCAGACATGAGCAGGACAGACTCCATGATATACACCCCAGGGCTGCAGATACCTGCAGATGGAAGTTTTCACGCTTCACTGAAAGGTACAAGGATTGGGGGGATTGATTATGATTTCCTATATCACTCATTTGACCAGTCAAGATTTAAAACTATAGCTGTAGCTCTAGCATCTGCACTCCTACCCACCATCCCACACTACCTCACCATACAACGTGCTTATTTCAAAATATTTAGAAAAATTTGAAAGCACATACAGAAAATAAAAATGCCAACAGAGTCTCCAAGTTTGTGTGTGACCTTGATATACTGGGAAGTGAACCTCCTACCTCTTGCCATTTGAATACTTGGCCAATCAAAGATAACTATTCCTAATAACCTCTTGCCCTAATAAATATCAATGTGAAATATTTTAGCCAAAAAGAGGTTAATGTGATTGTTCCTGTAAGAATAGTCAATAGGAAAAATAATTGTTATTTGCTGAAAGTCAATGATCCTCCCATGTAACCCAGTTCCATTGTCATCCATTCCTCAATATTAAAATCTTCATTCTTAATTTGAATATGATTAGCATCCCAATAATTTATTTACATAAAGGCCCTATTTTTACCCAGTCCACAGTTTCCAATATTTGGCTGTCTTGGAGCTCAGGGTTAGGGTTTGAAAGCTACTGTGAGCCCCCCCACCAGCTTTATTTACAACCTCACAGGGTTCTCACATAACTACAGATGAGTCCTGAGGCCTTAGTCTATCATAGACTTTTTTCTGTAATGCATGAGGAGTGACCCAGATTCTTTTAAATGCCTAGGATCTCCTCTGAAATAACAGGCTGCTTCAAAAGAAGTGTTTATACAGAGAAATCAAACAATATTAGCTAGGAGCTCCCCAGAGATTTTATAATTTGCCATTAAAAAAAGATTCTTTGCATTGGCAACAAGAAGGCATTCTGTCACAGTGAGCCATTTCAATGGATCAGAGTCCACCATCACAAAGATAAGAGGGCAGAAATAATCTAACTACTCATCTAGCTAAGAAGATCAGGCAGAACACTATAAATTCAATGCAAGCCGGCTGTGATAGAAGATAAGACATGTGTATCAAATGAAAACACTGTTAATTTTTCTGAGCCCTTAATCAAATAGTTTTTTCTAGGTACTTAGAGCAAAAGTATTTTTTTCTAGGTACTTCTAAATTTCTTCTGGAAGTATGAAATAAAAAATACACAATTTACCGGAAATGTTGTTAGTCTCTTTTTAGGACACTCTCTGGCTGCATAATATGTCCTTAAGACATCAAATAAATGGATTATGACTTTTTAAAATTTTCATCTACATAACTGTCTTGGGAATGGTACCTAGAACTCATTATGGTTTCAAATTAGTTTAAATCCACACATTTTTTATGCATGCTGTTCAAAAGAATCTACTCCATAATATTTGTTAAATCTTTGCACTGTTTGCTGGAAATCACAAAAGGCAAAACTGTTGTTCTTGACTAGTACACATACATTTTTAAAGTGAAAAAAGTAAGATTTTTTTCACTTTAAAAATAGATATATACATACACATAGGAATTCCAAAGTCCTCACTGTGGGTAAAATAGAATTATTCCCCATTTGGAACTTAAGCCCCTTGTTTGTATACAGAGTATCCTAATATACACTGAGTAGCCAGATTATTATGATCTCTGAGTGCATAATAGTCTGGCCACTCAGTGTGTGTGTGTGTGTGTGTGTGTGTGTGTGTGTGTGTGTGTGTGTGTAATAGAGGCCCAGTGCATGAATTAATGCATCAGTGGGTCAGCCAGCCTGGCCAGGGGGAGAGGACTTGGGTAGTTGGCTGGCCTGTTGGTCGAACTCCTGGTTGAGGGGGAAATGTGCATATTAGCTTTTTGTTATATAGGATATACACTGAGCGGTCAGATTATTATGTATTTAGAGATCATAATAATCTGACCGCTCAGTGTATGAGAAGCCAGGTGCCATCACAACCTAAATGACCAGATGGATGACCAAACAGCAGGCTAGTTAGCTGAGGGAGAGGGAGCTGTGGACCCCCAGCCACCCACGGCATGGCAGCAGGAGGAGGGAGCTGTGGGCCCAATTGACCAAAGGACCGGTCCAGCTCTCACGGCATGATGGGGCAGGGCCACAGAGGCTGAGGAGCCTCACAGGATGGGGGTATTAACGTGGAGCTTTGCTGGGTGGCTGAGGCAAAGGAGCATCACGGGGCAGGGAGGGTTGCAGGGCAGTGGAGGTGAGGCAGAAGAGTGGGGTGGGGGCTGTTAGTGTGGAGCTTCTCAGGGTAGCTGATGCAGAGGAGCATCAAGGGGCGGGCACGGCAAGTGTGGAGCATTGCGGGGTGGTGGAGGTGGAGTGGGGACTGTGAGCCTGGAGCTTCGCAAGGCTGCTGAGGTGGAAGAGTGTAGCAGGGCATGGGCAGCAGAGGCCTAGGAGCCTTGCAGGGTGTGTGGGTGGGGCTGTTAGCATGGAGCTTTGCTGGGTGGCTGAGGCAGAGGAGTGTTGAGGGGTGTGGTCGGTTGAGGCCAAGGAGTCTGGTGGGGTGGGGGCTGTGAGAGTGGAGGTTCATGGGGCCACGGAGATGGAGGAGTAATGCTGGGTGGTGGACATGGCCCTGATTGCAGCTAGGCCTAGAGACCCTAACTGAGCATGACTTAATCGCACACTGGGCCTCTAGTGTTAAGATAAAATTCAGAACCATTTTTAATATAAACACTTTCAAATTGCATTTAGCATTTTATGGAAATTTTAAGGCTTTTAACAGTTGCATTAGGTGGGAAACATTTTTCCCATTCTCTCCCAGTGACAGATAAAAGCATGTAAAGTTGCATTCGAGGTACCAGCCACCTGACTGCCTCAGAACTCGGCTACACAAACAGGAACCCACATCTTGCCTTCTGACAGGGCCTGGCAGGTCCTGCTTCTCCTTCCTGGCTCTCTCCTGAGCTTTGAATTACCCCTATCTGCCCTCTGGCTGGTTTTAGGCTTAGCCTGGCTCCCTCTCTAGCCTTCAGGTAGAAATGTCTAGGCAATCACTCCCCTCTAACGTGACCTCAGTCCCTGTAAGAATTCCCTCCCTTTCCCACAGAGCTGGCCTCTGCTGCCCTCTCCTGCAGTCACCTTCCTCATACAATGACTTCCTGTTGAGAACACAGAGGTCTGGGAAGCAAACAGCACTTTGGGTTAGAG
This sequence comes from Antrozous pallidus, assembly GCA_027563665.1. Taxonomy (NCBI): domain Eukaryota; kingdom Metazoa; phylum Chordata; class Mammalia; order Chiroptera; family Vespertilionidae; genus Antrozous; species Antrozous pallidus. The sequence continues at coordinate 83,334,938 of CM050517.1, forward strand.
AAACATGATGAGAAATACAGTGTGGTCTTGGACATCATGTCATGGGCAGGTTGTTGAATTATTCATACTCGGTTCATAGCACATTATCATCAACCATCTTGTGTGTGCGTGTTGTTGTGTGTGCGTGTTAACAAATTAATTAGAGCATTTATTCATTTGTTTGTTTATTACAGGCCTTTTCCTACACTTGATGGTACCTTTTAATCTCCATCTTCCCATTCTCTGCCTACAGTCCATTTTGCTGTACCCAGAACAGGAGTAATAAACAGAGAGACCATTTATTATACTGAACACTTGGGTACTTTCTAAATTCAAAGTGCTTTCATCAACTAAAGAATAGCATGGTATAGTGGATTTTAATCTTGACTGCTATTTCCTGCCTATTTCATCTTGGAAAACTTCCACAACCTAAATACAAAATGAGTTTAGTGCCTTCAGCCGCTGTTAGAATGACAACCAATGTATTTGTAGTACTTAGTGGTGCCTAACACATGAAAGGCATGCGACAAATGTGATGCTATTATCACATATTGTTTCAGGAAAGTAAGCAGTGTGAAATGATCAAAACACATTAAGTAGTAGAAACTGTTTTGTTTTTAACATGGACATCTCCCCCCTCAAAAAGAATCTTGTTATTCTCCATTTCTTTTCTTTCTCTTTACCCCCAACTCACCCCCAAAGTGCTTCCAACAATCACTAAACATAGGTGCTCTGTGCACAGACTGTTGACATGAACCAAGAGTAAGGGGTAGCATGTAACTGCTGTGCTAACCTGAAGTATACATGGATCCTCTCACTCTAAGCAGGAGAACTGTCAATAAACACATGGATTGTGATGAGGTGGGTTAAAAAGAAAGATGGATATTAATTCTATTATGACTTAACTAGTGGCCTGGTGCACAAAGTCCATGCATGGGAGGGATGTGTGTCCCTCCACCCAGCCTGCACCCTCTACAATCTGGGACCCCTTGGGGGATGTCCGACTGCCAATGGGAGCAGACCTAAACCAGCAGTCAGACATCCCTCTCACAATCCAGGACTGCTGGCTCCTAATCACTTGCCTGCCTGCCAATCTAATTGCCCCCTAACCACTCCCCTGCTGGCCTAATTGATGCTTAACTGCTCCCCTGCCAGCCTAATTGCCCTCAACTGTCCTCCCCTGCTGGTGTGGTCACCCCCAACTGCCACTCTCTGCTGGTCTCATCACCCCCAACTGCACTCCCCTGCCAGCCATCTTGTGGCAGCCATCTTGTGATGCTGTGAGGGCAGTCATCTTGTGAGGATGTCACGCATGATGCTACCAAGGCTTTTATTATATAGGATACTGATAGAGTACACATTGACTTCCAGGCAGTATTTAGAAAGGGTCTATTGTGTATACTCAAGCATTGAGCTGGCTCAATGTAGCTGTGAAATGGGAGACAGGGAGGTACCTTCAGTAGACCACTAAGATCCTCAAGGTCAGTAATCAGAACATTTTCTGATGTTTTGTATCTTTTCCACCTACATTATATTAGGTGTGTCTTGCTCCTCATTGCTTACCAGCACCTTCATCAAAGAGTGAATAGAGAAGATAAATTCAAACTAAGTATTGACTGTTAACAAATCATTGCAGCTGAGGTTTAGGTTGTTGGTCAGATTTCACTTAGCAAGGCCAGAGTTACAATAACTATCAAGAGTTGGCCTTACCATTAATGATATTAGAAGGTGGGAGAAGAACTTTAAAATCAGCTTGGAATTACCATCTTTTGAAGACACCCTTATTTTAAAACAACCATCATAGACCTAAAAGTCAAGAAGGATAAATGTTGATTCTCATAAGGAAGCTCCCAGAGGAGTGTGATCTCCATAAAGTATCCTGTGTTGAGTCCTTCTATGTTCTCTTCAGAACTCTGATTTCTTATTTCTGCAAGCGCACTAAGGAATTTTTTTCCTTTTAATTTATCTTTATTGTTGAAAGTATTACAGATGTCCCCTTTTGTTTTTTTCCCCATTGACCCCCTCCACTCCACACCTGCCCTCCTGGAAATGTTTTTCTATTGTAAGTATATATTCAGAAAAAATTCACACCCTAGGCTAGTACTTCTCTATGGTGTTAACTCAAGTGGCTAAAATAATGAAGTGAGCGTGAGCTGGCTGGATATCCGCCACCTCATTGATAGCCAGGGTTGATCCGGCTGGTCTGGCTGGCTAGACCAGTGTCTCTGCCCAAGTTCCGCACTCGGTCCAATAAGATGACCTTCTCCAATAGAGGAGAGGACCGTTCTTCCATCAAGTGTATACAAGTAGATGCACTCCCCTGCTAGGACTCCAAAACAAGCTCTCATCGTTCAGAGAACAGATTCCTGTGGACATTTCATTCTATAATGAAAATTTCCTATCTACACAACTGTGTCTTGAAAGCTGACCCCTTTTTTTCTATAGTGCATTTTGCTGACTTTTTCACTATTTCTGTAGCCTCATTTTACTGGGCAGTGGTACGCGTTTTGCCTATTTTAACTTTTACTTTCATTGACTTTCCTAGTTTGGTGGAGAAACTGAACTTGGAGTATTATTTTTAACCTGTATGAAAAAGTCCCCCTTTTTCTCTTTCCATATTTATAGCAGTCTGATCTGACATCTCCAAGGAGGAAATCTCTGCCAGGTGTGGAAAATGCTTACGGCAGCCCGAAGAGTGACAGGCCTCCCAGGCCAAAAAGCTGCTTATTGACAACACCTGCATCTCACCTAATTTCTACACACAGACTAGAAAAATCTGCCTGGAATTTCAATCGCTTATTCTCCAATAAATATGCAAATTCTTTAGCTGAGGGGTTAGAATTTTTTTAAAGCAGTGTTCCCCAAATTGTGGGCCATGGACTGCGAGTGTCGTGTTCACCTGAAGTTTTTACAAAAAAGACCAATAACTGGGTCCTGATGAGGACCCGCCAATGAGTCAGGACCCGAAAGTCATAACAAGTTTTCAAAACTTTGCTTTAGAGGACATATCAGTGTGATTTGAATTGGACTTGATCACATGTCCTCATCCTCAATTGTCCGTTAGTATGGTCTAGCTGACTGACACCAGTGACTTCACCACTTCCCAACCTTCTCTGGCTGAGAATGGACGAAGGAGCCATGTAAGGGCCGCATCTGAGAGGATCACGGGTCGGTGCTGAGGGCCGTGCTGGAGGAGGCCAGCATCCAGTCACAGCACCATGTGCATAACTCAATGGTTTCTCTCTCCTGGGGTCTGTCTCTGCAGGTTCCTTTCAACTGAGACATTCTCCATTCGATCTACACCTGAGGAGGGAGATACAAATGCCTAATTCCACACACAAAAATGAGAATTACAAAGTAACCAGACCATGAATACATTTGCTAATATATTGAAACTACAAATTAAACATCCCGTGGTTTTTCTATTAACTTTCAATCCCTCCTCACTAGGAATGAGTCAAATCATTAGTCAGATATGGTTAAAGTAATTATCTTTTACCTCGTCTGCTTTTGTTTTCCTCCTGGTCTGGCATCTGTATTGCACCCTGCTCCTCTTCTGTTTCAGGCAGGTCTCCTGGGAATGGTCACTTCCTTATTACAGGACACTGAATGCCAGGATCCCAGCACTTCCAGGCTTCCTGTAATTGTTCAAAGTCTGGGTCTTTTACACGGGAACTCCATCAGTTGATCTTTGCGGTCACTCTCACTCCCTGATTACCCAGAATTGAAGTAGTTCCCTCTGAGTCCCCATGTTTCCAAAAAATGTGTCCCCAGAGTAAAGCGCGGCTTTGTAGTCTGTCTCTCCCTTGGCTCTGAGCCTGCTTGTCAGTGTCAGGGGAGGGCTGCATGTGTGCTCATTCGACAAGTGACAAGTGACAAGATTTTCTAAATTGCACCCCTAACCCCTGAGAAAATTTCCCATCTATACAACAACCTTCTCATTTAATTATATTTTCTGTTACCAAACACCCTCAAAGCCATCTGAGATGTTCCTGCTTCCACTGTGTAGGCATCACTCACCTGCAGGTGGGAGAATAAACTGAATGCTCCCCTGCTGGAGGGGCCTGGCCTTCCTGCATCGCAGGCAGACCTGGCCAAGTGCATAGCAGCTGGAAAAGCACAAGTTCCTGGGATGTTTCTTGGTCTCATGGAGCAGCCCGGAGGTGAGGCCCCAGTGAGTCCCAGGTTCACACGTTGCCTGTAGAGATCCTGCTCCTATTTTGTTTTTGTTAATCCTCACCCAAAGACATTTTCCCCATTGACTTTTAGAAAGAGTGGAAGAAAGGAGCAGAGACAGAGGAGGGGGGTGAAAGGGAGAGAGAGAAACATTGATGTAAGAGAGAGACACTGTTGTGGGGTGACTTCCACGACCAGTTGCAAATGAACATGGAGGCTGTTAAGTTGGAAATAAGCAAGCAAGGATTTATTGAAAAACTGGCCAGGATGGTTGCAAGGGCACCGCGTGGAGGCCAAACACCCACGCTGTACTGCCCCAGGTGCAGACAGTCCTTTTAAAGGGGTCTGAACTATAAATTTTCATTGTTTTGAATTCTGAGAACAGCTGTCAAGGTTGTATCCAAGAGAGTGTACTATGATTGACCCTGTTGCCTGCTTCCTATTTCTAATCATACCTTCTGATAGACATGGGAAAGTGGTCCTATCTCGCAAAAGTAGGTGATGCAGCCCAACTTCTGGCGCCGACCAGTAACTCCTCTGAGTTCTGGTCTGGTCTTCAAAGTGACTTTTGCCCCCCCCACCCCCACCACCACGGTCTCAAGCTGGAAGCCGAAGTAACCACCCTTTTGTTTCAAGCAAGCAAGCCGGACCAAAATTCAAACAGCAGTTTTATCCAAGATGAATGCCACCATATTTCAGATATATTGATGTGAGAGAAAGACACACACATTGATTGGTTGTTTCCCGCACCACCCGCCCCCTCCCCCCCCCCCCCCCCGACCAGGGAAGAAGGGAAGAGAATGAAGCCTGCAACCAAGGTATGTGCCTTTGACCAGAATCGAACCTGGGACTCTTCAGGCTGCAGGCCAATGCTCTATCCACTGAGCCAAATCAACCAGGGCTATCCTGCTCCTGCTTGCTGTGTGAGTGATAATCTGGAGATATTAGTGATAGGAACTTTGGATATAGAGGGGAGAGGCTATAATGTTGAAGAAGACATTGCCCTCCTTCTCCCTTGAGAATATATGTACTTAAAGATGCCCAGGTTCAAATAGAGATAATATCAATTTTATTTAATCAAAAATTAAGCTATTGTTGTACTAAATAATAAAAACGACATAGAGTCTTACTCAGTGCATTGTGGATATTGGTGGAACTATCATGAAGTCCTCCAAAGCAGGAAATTAAATCTTAAAATGCTTGGATTTTGTTCAAATTCAATCTTCAAAAGGATGAGATGCTATAATGTTTTTAATCACTGCAGGAAATTAGTCTTTCTTAAAAAGTTCTATTCCTTAAGGAAAACATTCTATAATGAAAAGCAATAAAGATTTCTAATTGTATGAAATGAGAATTTTCTAGTCAATTTGGGCAGAGAACTGAATAAGTGAGAAAATATGTGCTGCAATTCTTTGATGCTCCCACTAAAGATAGTTATATTTGTTGGTTTTTCTTTACTAGGATTATTTTGATGATACTATATAGGCCCGAATTATCAAAATATAAATTTATTTGCTGGAATAACCTTCCTTGTGGGAAGAACAGAAAATATTCTCCCTGTGATTAAAAAGAAAAAAAAAAGGATTTAAATGTAGAAATCCCAGGACCCCTCTAGGCAGAAAACAGACATGCAGAAGTGTGAGGAGAGATCCAAGACATTTGTTTATTCATTCAACAGTTATTTATTTATACCAGGAGCTCTGCTCACAGACACATGTAATGGCCTTTCCTTTTTCTTTAGTTTTTAGAATCAAACAGCAATACATGCTTGCAAATACATTTCCAAATATAAAGATGTTTATAAAGTAAAATTGTTTTTGCTTCCTATCATGCTTCAAATGGGCATTAATAATGCTTTGTTAATTTTTTAAAATATATTTAATTGATTTTTTTTAACAGAGAGGATGGAGAGGGATAGAGAGTTAGACACATCAATGAGAAAGAAACATCGATCAGCTGCCTCCTGCACACGCCCTATTGGATATGTGCCCACAACCAAGGTACATGCTCTTGACCGGAATCAAACCTGGGATCCTTGAGTTTACAGGCCAACATTCTATTCATGAGCCAAACCAGTTAGGGCAACCCTTTGTTAATTTTACTAACAGTTTCAAATTAGTCCCACTGTACTTCCTTTATTTAAAAATTATATGTGCGCATATTTATCATTTTATTTATACTTTATATTATCAACTAATAATATGCACATTAACATTATTTTACATGCATATATATTATTCTTTATTAGGTGTTGATACATGTCTAAGACCATCTATAAAATTTCACCCCATTATTTTACTTGACTACATAGTATTCTATATACTAAAATTCTACAACTTAAAAAATTCAATCACTACCTTATAGACAAACCTTCATTTTTTTCCTAGTTTTGGCGAATAAAAAATTGCCATCATAAGTATTCTTTAATATATATTTTTATGCAAGTATATACATTTAATACTTATTCATATGCAATTTTACTCTGTTGAATATATTTTCAAAGGTGTGCATTGTTATGTTAAAGATACATGCATTTTCAGTTTTCATAAAAATGCCAGATTACTATTGTATAAATTATGGCAATTTACAATTGCATCAACAATGCATGTGAGTTCCTCATACCCTAGCCAGCACTTGACATTATCATTAGTTTTAATTTTGGGATCTAATGGTTAAAAATGGTATCTCTCTTTTGTTTTAATTTCTATTTCCCAGATGACGAAGGTTCATATTTCTTCAACAATTCCCTTTCTTTTTTGTAGACTGCTTGTTGATATCCTCGGGCCATCTACTGGGTTATTTATAAATTCTACGGCACATTTGCTAGAAGCTCTTTGAAATACAATCCTTTGTTATGTTTATTGCAGACATTTTTCCCCAGCTTATTTGGTTGTTTGTCTTTTGTTTGTTTAAAACTTTAAAAAATGTTTTCTTTTGTCAGACTGAAGCTTTTAAGTTCTGTGTAAAAATATTTATCATATCATATATATATATATATATATATATAGAGAGAGAGAGAGAGAGAGAGAGAGAGAGAGAGAGACAGAGACAGAGACAGAGACAGACAGAGACAGACAGACAGACAGAGAGAGACAGACAGCCAGAGACAGAAAGAGAGAGAGAGATGCCCTGTCTGACCCCGACTGCTCCAGAATCCAATGCCCCAATCGCTGCTTGACTGTTCCACATGGGAGACCCTGAGCCTGAATCACCAGAAACCAAGAGTTATAATAAAATGTTCATTGTTGTTGTTTTTTTTTAAATTTTTTAAACTATATTTTTATTGATTTTTTTGCAGTATAACTTATAATTAATAGTAGTACATGTTTTCCTTTCCCCCTCCCCCTTATCCTCCCCCCAGCCTCCCCTACCCCCCAGCACATATCCCCACTCTCCCCACTCCCCGCCCCAGTGTCTTTCATTCATTGGTTATGCTCATATTCATGCATATACGTCCTTCAGTTGATCTCCCCCAGCATCCACCTCCCATCCACCCAAGCCTTCTCCCTGTAGCTTGACAGCCTGTTCAAGGCCACCCTGCCTTTATATCAATCACTCTCCCCTGTTTCTTTTCTTCAAAAATATCTTGCCTTTGCATACTAGAAATAAATGTATAAGAACAAAAAATGTTTCAGTCTCAGTTTCAATGTCCAACTGTTCTGAGTCCCAGTTTCAGTGTTTTAAGCCCCTAAATTCTGAGATGGTTTGATAGACAACAGTACATCATTAGAATGGGACACTGGATAGTGACAACTAATGGAATGGAGTTGTCCATGATTTGAAATCTATATATCGTCCCTTGCCTAACTCTAGGTGAAATTTTAGCCATCTATAAGGAAGTTACTTAGAGTGCTTTTACAGGTTTCTGAAATCGCTCACTTCCTTTTTTATTACCTTTAGGTATAGTGCTGCCTCTGCTACTTTTCCAGAAAATCATTCCCCACCATGCCCCTCCCCTCAAAAGCATAAGAAAACTCTGGGTGGAGTATCTAGAACTGGGTATTGTGGTCATATGAAACAGCTTACTTATTGTCTTCTGGTCCACATCAGCCCCTCACTTGATGGACCCACAAAAAACCCTTTGAGCAAGTGGCAAGGCATTGCTTGAGCTAAGTAAGACACTTTCATATACTTGCTTCTTTTTTGAAAAATTAGATCCCATTTGCCTTCTATCCCCCCCCTTGCCTCATGTCCAAGGTAATCCATGTGAGCCACGTACATGTATCCATGTTTCCTTGCATATTTGTGTCTGTGCTATACAGCCAGGGGCCTGCACACGTGACCATATAAAAAACCTAGTGCTTTTAAATATATTCTCTTGATTTCAGAGAGGAAGGGAGAAGGAGAGAGAGATGGAAACATCAATGATGAGAGAGAATCATTGATTGGCTCCTTCCTGCATACGATCTACTAGAGATCGAGCATACAACCGACCGGAATCAAACTGGACACTTCAGTCCAAAGATTGACATTCTATCCACTGAACCAAACTGGCTAGGGCAGTGGTCGGCAAACTTATTAGTCAACAGAGCCAAATATCAACAGTACGATTGAAATTTCTTTTGAGAGCCACATTTTTTAAACTTAAACTTCCTCTAACACCACTTCTTCAAGATAGACTCGCCCAGGCTGTGGAATTTTGTGGAAAAGCCATACTCAAGGAAACAAAGAGTCGCATGTGGCTCACGAACTGCAGTTTGCCCACCACAGAGCTAGGGCAAAAGCTAGTACTTTTTTTTTTTTTTTACTTTTTTTTTTCTTTTTTCTTTTTTTTTATCTTTATTGTTCAGTTTATTAATTACATTGTTTCCCCTTTTTATCCCCTTATAGCTCCCCTCCACCTTGTACCTGTCCCACCCTCCACCTTCACCTCCCCCTCCTCAATGTCCTCTCCCATTGTTGCAAGATTTTTGTCCAGTCTCTTGCTGTACTTCCCACAACCCTTTTCTCCCCAAGAGTTGTCAGTCCATTTCCTCTCTATGTCCATGTCTCTGTTATATTCACCAGTTTATCCTGTTCATCAGCCTATCAATTCACTTGATTTTTATGTTCATTTGTTGATAGATGTGTATTTGTTGTTCATAATTTATATTTTTACCTTTTTCTTCTTCCTTTTCTTAAAGAATATCCTTCAGCATTTCATATAATGTTGGTTTGGTGGTGATGAACTCCTTTAGCTTTTTCTTATCTGCGAAGCACTTCATCTGACCTTCAATTCTGAATGAGAGCTTTGCTGGATAGAGTAATCTTGGTTGTAGATTCTTGCTGTTCATCACTTTGAATATTTCTTGCCACTCCCATCTGGCCTGCATCGTTTCTGTTGAGAAATCTGCTGACAATCGTATGGGTGCTCCCGTATAGGTAACCAACTGTTTCTCTCTTGCTGCTTTTATTATTCTCTCTTTGTCTTTTGCTCTTGGCATTTTAATTATGATGTGCCTTGGTGTGGTCCTCTTAAGGTTCCTATATATTGGGGTTCGGTGCACTTCTTGGACTCCTAAGTCAATTTCTTTCACCAGGTGTGGGAAGTTTTCGGTCACTATTTCTTCAAATAGGTTTTCATTGTCTTGGTCTCTCTCTTTTTCTGGCACCCCTATAATTCGGATGTTGGTATGCTTGAGGTTGTTCCAGAGGCCCCTTACACTATCTTCAATGTTTTGGATTCTTTTGGTTTCTTGCTTTTTCAGCTGAGTGAATTTTCCCTCTTTGTATTTCAAATCTTTAACTTGGTTCTTGGGGTGCTCCAGAGCACTTTTAGGTCTTTGTATAATATTTTTTATTTCAGTCAGTGTATGCTTAATTTCTGGTTGGTCCTTTTTCATATCCTTGAGAGTCTCCTTTATATCCTTGAGGGTCTCCTTCATTTCCTTGTAGGACTCATTCATTTCAACGTTGGTCTTGATCATTTCCTTGCAGGTCTCGTTCATATCCTTGAGGGTTTTGTTCATTTCCTTGTAGGACTCATTCATTTCCATGTTGGTCATGATCATTTCCTTTGTGGTCTTGCTTATTTCCTTATAGGCCTCGACCTTTTGTTGGAGCCTCTTGAAAAACCCTATAACCGTGGTTTTGAATTCCATGTCCAGTCGTTTTTTTTTCCTCCATTTCTTTCACATCTGATTTCTTTCCATGTCGCTGCATGGTGGCTGCTTCCCTGAGTTGGTCAATTAGCTTTGTGTGGTAGACTTCCTACTAGGGACAGTGGCTCAGCCTCCCCGGTTACCTGAGGTGGATATGGGTTGCACAGTCTTGCTGAAGTTAAGCTCAGGTTAATCGTTGTTAGCACTTGGAGGCATTGACCTCCAGGCCAATTGTCTATGAAACTCAGCTGTGCTCAGGTTGGATGGGCAGAGTCTCCGGGCCAAAAAGACAGCGTTAGCTCCGCCCTATGTGGCCCCAGGGACTCTGTGCCGGGGGCAATAGCCACCAGCACCTCTGAGAGAGAGCCGCTGCCGAGCTCCACTGGCTGCCGGGGAATTCAGACTCTCCCAAAATGAGTCTGCATGCGCAATGTCTCACCTAGGGTCATAAAACAAAGCAGTCTGACAGTTTTTCAAATGAGAGAGCGAGTTGCAGAGCGCTCTCTGCGCCGTCACGCAGCCGAGCTGTTCACTCAAGCTGCCTTCTCCACAAGCCAGCAGACCCAGCAGCACCCGAGCTTCGGCGTGCCCTCCCACTGTCCAGTTTTCACCCCATATGATAGTGGGTTCCCTGGACTTCCCCCAAAGCTGGAGAATCAGTCCAGTGGGATGTCTTTGTCTCCCCTTTCGAGAAAACTGGCTGGTTTTCAGCCGCCCGCCCTCTCCGCGGCGCACGCTCCAAACCTCTTTCCGTGCGAATCTTTCAACGCTGTTCGCCGCCGCTCCTCCGAGTCACAGTGTCTTATCTTCACTTTTATTTGTGGAATTTTCACTCAGCAAGCTTTCTGGTGATTCTGGAACGTGTTTGTTCTTTCGTTAAGTTGTAGTATTAAAATTGCTGAGTATGACGGCAAGATAGGTGTTTTACCTATGCCGCCATCTTGGTTCTCCCTCAAAAGCTAGTACTTTTAAACTTGTTAATCATTCAGGCTGTGTTAACTATTCAGCTGATAGCAAGCCACACCTCCATGCCTTCTTCTCTTTCTCCCCATCTACACCTTGATGCAATCCCCACTTCATTTCTCTGCCTCTTCTCACAGGGCTTACTGTTATGGAGCGGATGCGAGTGAAAGACCACTGGAGCCCAGACCAAGTTAAAATTTAGGGAGCCTTTATTAGCCAGCCTGGAGACTGCTCTGCCATCCTTCATACAGAGAGGTCAGAGAGCAGCCCCAACCCTTTGTGCAGGACCACCTTTAAGCACATTGACCACAGCCTGTTTTAGCACAACAAGCAACCCAAGACAAAACAGTTTTTCCTAAGCTACATCAGAGTCATGCCATTGATGACCATGCCACCACAGGGTCATCCTGTTCTTCAGAAAGCTGACAGAGTTCTATCTTGCAAGGCCTACGAGCTGGGAAGGGGCCATGAGACCATATCTCAAGGCCTGGCCTGGTGTCAGCACTGACAACTCTATCTGGGGCATAGTCTACGGCCTCAGTAGTGCTCAAAAATTCCCACTCTACAACACTTATCTCAATTCAGATCATTGGAAGCCATAACATTGCTACTCATTTTTTCATCTCTCTATGTCTCTTTCTTCCCTTCCGTCATATTCTTCCTAGCAGTTTTTATTGTTATTCTTTGGATTTCTTCTCAAGGAATTCAGGCAGTGAAAACAAGTGGAAGTCCCGACCCTTGAGTAGGAACTGGACAGGAATGGTTGGTCCAGGCCCGTGTCCTCTGGATTTGGCAAAGAGACAATGCCTCACCCGATGGCTCGCTGACTTCTTCATTCAGTAATTGCTTTGCTGCTTCCACATCTGCTACCCATTCCAGAAGGCAAGTTAGGAAAAACACTATTAGCTTTTCCAGCTATCATAGTCCTATTGTCACCATAGTGACAGATGTTATGTGAAATCAGCTATATTGTGAAAACAATATAAGTTGAAATCTGGCCTTGGGGAAGTTGCAAAGAACACATTCAATTCTGATATACTTCCCCATGGGTTTTCTTTCCTATATTAGCTTTTCTTTAAAATATACTTTATTGAAAGACAATAATATAAAACAAAAAGTGAAAGGGTCATCTTTTGAATTTCTTCAATAGCTACTTAATTCAATATTATGAGACCAGGTCTTGCCGGGAGACTTGAAAACAAAATCAAATATGTACAAATCCACAGAACTTCAAAGCAGCCAGAGAAACCCTAATGATGACTGTGTTGTGCACTGAACACTGGCTGAGCTAACTTTATTTTCTGAACATTAAATTCTATTTCTGGACCAGAATTGGGAATAAAAACACAAACATTTGTAATAGGATGCCATCTCGTTAACTAATTAGAGTCCTGATTCATCGCAAATGAGACTATTCAGAATCCAAATAGCTTCTGAGAAACTAAATAATGGTACAATCAACCTTTTCACCACAAAGATATGTAGATATCCAAGATGAAATAATACAATGGGGTAAAAAAAGGAGTAAATTAATCATGACCTGTTGTTCAGGAAACCTGTTATTGAGAGCATGTTCCTGCAAGTGTTTGGGATGTGGCATTCATCGAATAAGCCATCCAAGTCAAAGGGACTTTGACCTTGATTTTATTTCAAAGACATAAAAAAATTCCTGATCATTTGCATGAAATTACCCAGGAAGGATTCAGGCATAAGACAAAAATGTTTACATCATCTGGAAACCCTCGAAAATAAAAGAATTAGGTGCTAAGTAGACAGAAGTGTAGTTTCAGTGTCTAATTATGTTGGTACAACCACAAATTAGAATTTAGGTATGTTGCAAAGTTAAATTTATAAACTCCTTTAAAAAGTTATCATCATATATAATAAATCAAAATTTAATTAGGAAGTCAGAAAAATTTAAAGTAAAATAATAAAGTCTAATGCATCTTAAGCAAATTTATGACTACATTTATGTGCTTATTATTCCAAATCTGGCTAAAGAGACTTTCTGGGAATATAAGGCATTGGTATCAGAAACCTAGTTTTAAATCTTGAATCTGCTCTTACTAGCTGTGTAATTTAGATAAATCCTTTACCCTCTAAACTTCAGTTTCCTCATCTGTAATTTCTGACTTACAGTATGAGAATTTAATGAGAACAGGCACACAGAGCTTATTTCAATTCCTGGGACACAGGTTATTACTGCTATTGCTGCGTTCAGCTGTGCAACCCACCTCACATTTTAACAGCTTCTTTCAGACCTTAGGAGTTTATAGCTAATAATGTATATTTTCAAGCTAACTTCATTAGTGTTTGAACCGGTATGAAAAATATAGTCTTTACATTCACATTGACACAAAGCTTGAAATCTACATATTTCATCATCTGCTATTTCTGACCAGGATTAGAAATTATCATTAAAAGATGTAAATCTAAATAGAGGTTCCTTAGAGAGTCTGAGAGATATCAGAACAAATAGCTAAAGAAGTAATGAGAACAAAGAAAATTGGAAATAATCCCATGTGCTTAAAATACTTATTTTCTGTGGTAAATATCAGTCTTGCATCTGCAGGCTCACAGTAAAAGAATATAATGTCAATTTATCTGGAAATTATTTGCCTAGGATTTAGATCAACAAGTTAATGTCATGGGTAAATGTGCTCCCTCGCAATCTGAGGCATCATAAGAAGAGTAATTGGGAAATAGTGAAGAATTATACAGTTATATTTGTTTAATCCAATGCAGTTGACAGATAACTGTTTGTCTCTGAAATTGGTTTCTAAGAAATGGAAAGAACACGGGGAACATGTAGAAAAACCAAATTAGGTTTGATGAAGGGCTTTTCAAAAGGCAGGGCACATTTATTCAGACTCCTCATAGGAGTCTTATTTTTTTGGAACCACAACTTGAAGCATCAAAGCAAACGGATCTGCAATGGGTCTCAGACCTTTTTAATATTACAGTTTTCTAAAGAGCCCCCTTAATGTCCTCTGGATCAAACACTCCACTCACAAGAAAACATCCAATCTTAAAAGGTTGAAGAGAAGGCATTTGAGAAGGGCCTAGAAATGATGATTTGCTTCCAGTCATGTTACCCAAGATGCTTTGCTGCCTCTGCATGTCTTCATCTCAGGACACTGCCTACCCTGCTGTCACTGACCTGGAGCACTTCTCTGTGACTCCCAATGACTCTTACCTACACCCTCTCAGCTATAGTCCTTTTCTCCACCACTCCAATCTGAAAAGTACCATTAACCTCCATTGTGCATCCTTCCCACCAGAAAGGCTGTAGAGTGTAAGACAATCATGAAATTAAGTAATTGTCCAACTCTCTAGGTCTCAAGTTGAATCTGATATCTTATCTAGGAGAAAACATACTCAGAAACTTGTTTTAAGACAGGCTGTCTCAATTTTCACCGCCTCTCTCACAGAGGATAATTTTGCTCTGACCTAATCCTAAAATGAATAACTATATTTCCAATATCCTGACGGTACACACTTATATATAATCCCATTCAGAGGAAGCCTTCTGGAGTCTGCATTGGCCCAGTGTCTCCTCTGAAGTCTCTCTTCTTGTGGCTATCCTACAATTCTGCCTCAGTCTAGTACTACAATAGCACACTCTGGAGACCTCCAATTGTGCAGCTCCAGGATTTCTCTGGGTCTCCCAGGGCCTGTCCTACCTGAAACACTATCGTTATCCAATTGCTGGAACACCAAGCTTGTCTTCAGGTGTAGAGAAGTGAGGCATCCACATCAGGCAGATTCCTGTGTACATTGACTTTCAAGAAAAATCAATTTCCTGGGGAAAATTAGGCAGAGAAACTTGGGAAATCATTGTACTGCGCCCCCCTTTCTTCAGTTAAAATATTTTTCCGTGGGATTTTAGGTATGCAGAGTACTTGTAATTTTAGTTGTTGGGAAAGTATAAATTCTAAATCTCAATATACGTCTACTCACTTAACTTAATCTGTTAGTTGCATTCAAGCTACGGTCACTTGTCCTAAAACTCTACAGTAGGTTGAAAGCTCAGCCCTTAAAACTCTTTCCCACTTAAGCCTTGTTCTGCACTCAATTTTTTTTAAACCAGACTTGTCTTTTTGTCTTGAAAATATCTCAATTAGAAATAAATCTTTAATATATTGGACTGAAGTCTGGTCATTTGGCCAAGAAGGATATTCTTTTTTCTTCTTTTTTTTTAAAAGAAGGATATTCTTGAACTAATTTCCAAGAAAGCCTTTCTAACACCCATAACCTGTGCCAAAGTGATGTGGCTCATTAGGGAAAATTTCTGGTAAACATCCCCCGACATCTGGATATTTGAACACTGAGGTCAACGACTTTGTTGTTCACCTTAATGGCTATGAAAACCTCGTACACTTTTAAGGACTAGAAAGAGCTAAGTGCTTTAAACGGAAATTCATTAAACACACAAAAGGAGAATAACATGCAGCTCCTGGAATAGCATAACAGTGTTTTTTTCAAAATCAGGTCTGATTATCACGTTGGAGACTGGATGAGATGGAACACTGTTCCCAGGGTTCTGGGATTCTTTATTAACAATAATAATAATAATAATAATAATAATATACTTTCATTGATTTCAAAGAGGAAGAAAGAGGGAGAGAAAGAGAGAAACATCATGATCAGAAAAATCATTTATTGGCTGCCTCCTGTACGCCCCCTACTGGGAGAGAGCAACCCCAGGCATGTGGTCTTTCTTGATCTATCTGCTGAACCAAACAGACTATAGCAGTTCTGGGATTCTTCCACTATGGATTACCTGCTTACCTTCTCTTTCTGCCTGCTTTTCACCTCCATGGGGAATTCTGAGACTGGGCAAAAGCTAATTTATCAGCAGACTCTTGGGATTGTCCATGTTAAAGCTTAAGTATATTAATGAGTTTACTCTAGTTTATACACTAAGTGGCCAGATTATTATGATCCCTGAACACATAATAATTTGGCCACTCAGTGTATATCCTATGTAATGAAAGGCTAATATGCAAATTGCCCTCTCTACCAGGAGTTCGACCAGCAGGCAGGCTGGCCAACCACCCATGTCCCCTCCCCCTGGCCAGGCTAGCTGGACCCCACCCATGCACGAATTTTTGCACTGGGCCTCTAATATATATACACACACTCACACACACACACACACACACACACACACACACACACACACACGTACTGAGTGGCCAGATTGTTATGCCTTCAGAGATCATAATAATCTGGCCACTCTTTATATACATAAGTATTTTTCCCCTTTCTAACTTGAGATCACTCCATACCTAAGTGGCAAGCTGTGAGGTGTTCAGGACAAATTGTCAATGTTTTTACTTTATGAGAAATTCTTTGGTGGCAAGAAGAAAACACAGAACTAAGAAACCTGTTGGTTCTTTGAGCCTAAATAGATTTCCAGCAATCCACTCTTTGTCTGGACTTAGTGACATCTCTTTAAATATTAAAATAACATTCATACAGAACTGAAAGTTTGTAAAACTATTAATAGTAACAGCAATGTCACAGTTAATTTTAAGAAATCATAAGTTTTAAATAATTTACATTTTTAATGCCTTGAAAGGTTCTCAATGGACAAGATAAAGGAATTGCCATATATATACTTGAAAACATGAATGTGCTAAAATATTTAAAAATTCATTTTGCTTTGGCTCTGACCACGTAGCTCAGTTGGTTAGAGTGTCATCCCAATACACCAAAGGTGGAGTTCAATCCCTGGTCAGGGTACATACAAGAAGCAACCAATGAATGCATAAACAAGTAAAACAACAAATTGATCTCTCTCTCTTTCTCTCGCTCAAATCAATCAGTAAATAAAATTCACTTAGCTTTTTAAATTTATTTAACTTCAGGAAATAAGTTTTAACTTTCATTATAAAAATAGATTATGGTTATATGAGAGAAACAATATCACTTAAAATTAGGTCTTCTCTTGGTTATTTATTTGGACAAGACCATAGTTAGGTATTTGTAATAAATATTATAAATATTTTCCATACTGAAACTAGTATTGTTATACTTTATGACATAGAAATGTTTGGCTTTAATAAGCCATGTTTTATAGAGCATTCAGATATGTTTTATGAAAAAATAGGAAGGGAGGGAAAGAATTTTGGTTCTGTCTGCAAATAATCCATTGCTCTATATTTATAGAAAGCAGAATTAGGCAGCAACCCAGTCAGGTTATTTAGTTAGGAAATCACTTAAATATTGTCAACCCTACTCAACTGATTCCCAAATCATATAATCTGCTCTTAATATGTAAATGCAGCAAATTATCTCCAACTTTAAGTACTCTTTTCTCAAAATTTTTTTGTTCTACATTTTTATCAATTTCTGCTTTCATGTTAAATGTATGATTCACTCCCACTGGCAATCATTCGGGGGGAAAATGGATGTAAGGAATGAAAGTATGTATTTTTATATTCTGATGAAGTATAAACTATATTAACTTTCTGAAGGGCAACTGAGCAATGTCCACCCAAAATCTTTTAAAATATAAGTAGTTTTTGTCCAGAAATTTTATTTGTACTGTTATAACTGAACACAATGCAAATGTTTAACTACAAAATATTTAATATAATTTTTTTTCCTAAAAGAAAAAATAGAAGCAACCTAATATCCTACAACAGGAGAATCAGTTGAGAAAATTGATTTTAGTTACACAATAGAATTATACACAACCATTAAAAGTTATAATGCAATACATCTAGTGTTAGAATATGATTTTCAAAAAGCTTAAAAGAAATGAATATATCAAAGCTTTTGTTTAACTCATTAGTTAATGAAGAAACCTTAAGATGTTAAAATGGGTTCAAAGGGCATTTGAGAAGGTAGGCATTTATGGTCAATTTAATAAATGAATGTTTAGATAAGATTGCTGGGTTAGAAATAAAACTGGTTAATGTCCAAGATGACAATGAATGATAATCTTTGGGATTATCACTACCTCACCCACCCCCAGCCCACCAACCAAATAGAATTGATTTGTATCTCAACACAAATCTGCAAGTTAGCCTCAGCCTCTCTGGAGTTGTAGTCTGACAGGTAATAGAAAATCGATCAAAGTTGCAAGCCCAGGAATGTCCTTGAAAGACACCCACTGATTTCTTTGACCTATTTCTAAGTTTCAGATAATTTTTTTTTTTGGTACTACCTCCTAGGGTTGGTGTGCGAATTATGTGTTAGTACACATAAAGCATATAGATAAGTATCTGGCACACAATAGTCATTAGCAATCATTATCATTCTTATCATCTTCATCACAACTGTAGTTTCAGACTTTCCTTAATTAAAAATCATTTGCTTATGAAAAGGAAACAAAGTTTTCTAATGAAACTATTGTATGTGCTGTATTGCATATTGCAGATTGAGAAAAAAATTATCACAAAACTGAGTCTTTTCTAAGAGAGGTATTAAAACATTCTTAAGAAGTGCTGTTTCACTCCTTTTGTCTCCAGAATGTTGTGGGCTTAGAAAGTGGGAATCAACAACTTCTAGCGACAAAATTTAAAAGGTCTCAAACATTTGGACAAAGAATGAGGCAAAGGAGGCAGTGGGAGGCAGAGAGGGGGAGAGCTTTTTAGAACACAGATTATCAGTAGCAAAATAAATGGGTTTGAAAGCATCTCAATAGGGGATGATGAATAAGTTTTTCCAGTTAGAAATGGTAAATGGAAATAAATTTAAAATGCCCATACTTGCTCTTTTAAGATTCATAAAGTGTCACTTTCACTTGCTTTATTGGATGTTTTGCCTCAATTAGGTTGTTTTAATCAGCGTACAGCATATTATGACAGCTTTCAATGTTTAATTTGTATCTTCAATTTCCCCAACACTATTTTCTCATCATAAGACTTAGGTTCTTCAGTCACAAATTCTTCTATTACAATGATTTCAAGAACCCTGTGGTTTGGCAAGTCTCATTTGTACTTCAGGGTCTGTGCAACAGATCATAGCCTTAAAGTCTCTTTTTCCCAATTTCTATCATAAACATCAGTTGCAAGAAATAATTCTCATAAATGGTTAGCTAAAAGTTAGGAAAGCTATTTACTCTAATTGCTCTTGCATTAGTAAAATTGACTCCTAAGCAACTGATAGGAGTTTTGGATCTCCTCCACAGGAAAAAAAAAAAAAAAAAAAAGAACATATGCTCATACATATGGCATTTTGTAAATAATTTCAGGAGGGTTATTGATCTGTATAGGTCAGTTGAGACTATATATTAAGAACTGCTGTTTCAGGCTTGTTACTTTGTTTAATATTTTATAATAGAGAATTTCAAACACACCCAAGAATAGAGAGTACTATGACCAACCTCCTTGGACACATCACCCAATCAATCCCAACAGCCATTCTTCCAGGCTAATTCTGTGCTGCTTCTATCTTAATCTGTCCTCACATTAAGCTAGACCAGCAGGTAAATATACATCTAAGATATATTACTGACTCCTGGACTGATTCCCACAAATTACCCTTAGACATGATTATGACTTTGGAATGCCATGATCGATACTTGACCCCCAGAAAAAATTTGTTTTTGTATTCTTTATAAATTCTTGTTGAGAATGTTTTTCATGTCATACCATTCCACTCCCTCCAGAGTTCATTACTGAGACTTCTGCACTTCTCCTAAACTACTTCTTTGGGATTATTTTATGAATACTATGAATCCTGTAACTGATCATTTTTCATTAAAGTGTTTTGTTGGTAGTTTGAATATTGCCTGAAATTATGAGTGCCACTTTTTTTTCATTATATTAAAACTAATTTCTGGCATAAACGTTAATTTTTGGTGTGATTTTCATGTATTTTGCCATTTTATTGAATTTTAAAATTAAATCCTAGAATTTTTCTGTTACATCTTGAGTTGTCTATCTGTGATAATCTATTATATGTACGTAATGTCATCCAAACCTAACACTGAGACTTCCTTTCCAATATATATTTCTATGAATCCAGTTTCATACCTCATAGCTGATCTTAAATTTCAGTGTTATTAAATAATAATACTGATAAAGGATCATCTATATGTTTCTGATTTTAAAGGAAATGCTTTTGTGTTTCACCATTAAATAGATTCTTAGGGGTTTTTTGTTGTTTTGTTTTTCAATACAGTATATCTTGATTGGCTTAAGAGAGGAAGGGAGAGGGAGAAAGATAGAAACATCAGTGAGGAGAGAGAATCACTGACCAGCCACCTCCTGCATGCCCCCAGCTGGATATCAAGCCCACAATGTGGGCATGTGCCTTGACCAGGAATTGAAATCCTGGTTCATAGGTTGATACTCAACCACGGAGCCACCCGGCTGGGCAATTCAGTTTTGATTTCAAATGGATGTTTTGTCACATTAAGAAATGTTCCTTCCATTTTACCTCACAAAGAGATTTGTTTCATTTTACTTAAGTAAAAAATGAAGGCATTCTCTCAAATACTTATGTGACCTACTTAGAGATGAATATAGTCCACTCTTAAATTATTGATTAATGTTGTTATTTCAGTAAGTTTCCTAATATTAGACTTAACTACTGCTCTATTCCTAGAATAAACCCCATTGCACATGGTAGGTAATTGTTGTACATACCATTAAATTTTACTTGATTTTTGTTTATAATTTTTCATATATATATGAAATATATTTATTAATATATAAATAAATAAATATATGAATAAATATGTATATGAATATAACTGAGATTGATCCATGGCCCCTATGTGTATCTATTTGACATGAGAGTTTATTTTATAAAATGAAGTGAGCAATATTTACTCATTTTCTCTATTCCAAATTTCTTTCTATAGCCTGGGAATTATCTGATCCTTAAAAGTAGGAAGCAATACATTAAAAAATTAATCCAAGTTTAGCATCTTTGAGGGAACATGAATAGATTTCTCAGTTTATTCCATATTTGTGCTTTGTGCAACTTTTAAAAAATCTTAATAAATGGCTTCACTTTCTAACTTATTTTCATTTTTGTTAAAATTGGAAGATCTTAACTATGTCCTTAAAATGAATGAATTTTTTAGTATTTTATAGTATCTAAATGTATAAGGTGAAATGCAAGGAAGGAGGAGTCTAGAAGGAAACCTCCCAACTCTCAAATTTCCTAATGTTTAAAATAATTTTAAGCTTTTACATTTAAATGTAGTTTAATGTGTTCACAGATATTTTCATTTCCTCCTATGATTATAAAAAGAAACAACTGGGAAGGATGACTATTATTTAAAGTAGTTATAATGAATTCTGCGATAAAAATCCAATGCATGCCCTGACTGGTTGGGCTCAGTGGATAGAGCGTAGGCCTGCAGACTCAAAGATCCCAGGTTCAATTCCGGTCAGGGGTATGTGCCTTGGTTGCAGGCACATCCCCAGTTGGGGGTATACAGGAGGCAGCTGATTGATGTTTCTCTCTCATCAATGTTTCTAGCTCTCTCTCCCTTTCCAGTCCTCTCTGTAAAAAAATTAATTATATATATATATATATATATTTCTTTTTTTTTTTAATCCAATCCTGTCTTGTGCTATGAGAATGGAAGCAGCCATAGAAATTGGGATGTATGCATGGGCAAACCTTGTTAATTACTGTAGCATGGAAGAAATCCTAAGTTTAGTGCCATGTCCAAGTGCTTTTGACTTTGTGCTAACATATATTACATCAAAACATATGGTACATAATATGTACTCAGTGATAGTGCATTCTATTCATTTATTCATATAATTTTGATGTCCCATTGAGGAACTATTTTCAAAATATTTAGAAGCTGTCAAAAGAAAAGAAATAACTAATTGTTTTCCTTGGTAAGCACATTATGAATCACCCAGAGAAGAGGGACATCCTAACTTATTCTTTCCAGTGTCCATGCCAAAACTTGAAAAAAAGAAGATTGATAATCTGATTGGACAGGTAGCAGAATTTTAAATGAAAGAAATTATGTTAACTGTGTGCCTGGTGCAGGATTTTTGATCCAGTTCCTGCTTAATAACATAGAATCCAGGCCTCAAATCTGACTTAAGGAGCCAGTGCAGAGTCTTAAGAAAATATTTAGAAGAGCTTTGAAGCCTTTTGAGGACTGGTTGGAGATCATTTTGAGCCTTCCCCAGTCACTGAGGAAATCCTGCTGCCAAGTCAGTCTTGGTAACAGAATCACAATAGAAAACACATCCTATCTAATAAAAGAGTAACATGCAAATGTGACCGTACCTTGGCTCCTGGTTGGCTATGCTACCAGCCAGTTGGAGCAAGGGGCGGGGTCGAGGGGCATGGGCACCAGGCCCCAAAAGCTGAGACGAAGTGGTGAAGGCATCAAGCGCCCGGACCGGGAAGCGAAGACCAAGCGGTGGCAGTGCCGGCGAACCACAGCTGCGGCTAAGTGAGGCCCCGGGCACAGAGAATGCTGTGGTGGTGGCAGCGGTGGCAGCAAGAACTCACCACAACTACGTCTAACTGAGGCCCCCCGGGCACAGAGAATGAGGTGGTGGCGGCAGTGAGAATTCACCACAGCTGTGTCTAACTGAGGTCCCTACATTGCTAATGTTTTATGTGTAGCTTCAGCTGTATGCCAGCAAAAACAAAAGGCAACCACTAGAGGGAAGGCCGCCGAGTCCCAGCTTCAGCATTCCAGCTGTGGAAACTGACAACAGGTAGGAGGAAGTCCCACCCCCACAGAATCTGTCCAAATCAGCCTTTGGTCACACTGCTGAAGGCCTGACTGTCAAGACTGTCTGTCATTCTCCTCTATCTCAGAATGTGGCAATAGAGAGGTGATACTATGTCCAAAGAAAAATTGTTGATACAACGGAGCTGTATAGCAGAAAGGTGCTGATATTATCGACAGAAAATATCTGAAGAGTGACGTACATCTGATCTTGAAAGAAGGTGATGCCTGCAACAGAATGTATCTGAAAAGCAGCTATTGAAAAAACGTCTCTCCAAAGCCGAAAAACACCGGCATCTTCGACAGAAAATGTCTGAAGAACAACGTGCCTTTGAAGTTGAAAGAAGGTGGTGGCAAAGACAGAATATGTCTAAAGAACAGTCATCAGCAAGTACTAGCAATAGTGGTAGGAACTGCCTTCTCAGCGAAAATGGAGGACACAATTCTCGAACATAGTTGTGGTGAAATGACTGTTAGATGTGAATTTTGCCTATCACTAAATTTCTGGGATGAAAAACCATCTGATGGGAAATTTACTCGATGTTGTAGCAAAGGGAAAGTCTTTCCAAATGATATACATTTTCCAGATTACCCACCATATTTAAAAAGATTAATGACAAACGAAGATTCTGACAGTAAACATTTCATGGGAAACATTTGTGTGCAAATGTTGCATCGCCATCAGGGTATGGGCTATACTGTTTTAGAATACATGGACAAGTTTATCATTATCCTGGAACTTTACATCCTTCTGATGGTGTTTCTCGGAAGTTTGCTCAACTCTATAATTTGGATACAGCCAAAACTACACGTAAAAGATTAGCAATGCCAGCAAATCAGGCCTGCTCAGAAAGACTCATGATCAACATCAACAACCTCATGCATGAAATAAATGAATTAACAAAATTGTACAAGATGCTGCATGAGGTGAAAAAAGAAGCCCAATCTGAAGCAGCAGCAAAAGATATAGCTCCCACGAAAGTAACTATGGCAATTAAATATGATCCTAAGAGTGACTCAGGAAGATAAAATTCTCCCCGTGTAACCAAGGTTGCTGTCATATTCAGAAACGAAGATGAAGAACCTCCTTTTGAAAGGGACTTGCTCATTCTTTGTAAACCAGATCCCAATAATCCAAATGCCACTGAAGTGAAACGAATCAGTATACTGTTTCCTACATTAGATGCAATGACATGTCCTATTCTTTTTCCACGTGGTGAAAAAGGTTGGGGAACAGATATTGCATTCAGACTCAGAGACAACAGTGTACTCAACACTAATACTAGACAAAATGTAAGAACACGAGTCACCCAAATGCAGTATTATGGATTTCATCTCTCTGTGAGGGACACGTTCAATCCTATTTTAAATGCAGGAAAATTAACTCAACAGTTTATTGAGGATTCGAATTGTTGTTATATCATTTTGTTATTATTTATTAATTAATGAAATTATGTATTATTTTCATATACATTGTACTCATTACCTTTTATCTCTCACACTTATTGTAGAGAAAGAGCAAATAGCACCATTAAAATATTTCCTCTAATTAATACCCTTTTAATGTGCATGAATTTTGTGCACCAGGTCACTAGTACTTTATAACAGACATAGATGTTGTAAAAGCCTCTTGATATCTTTTGAAAGGTTTTCTGTTAACAAAGAAAATTCTTCTTCTCTAAGACTTTATAACTAACAGTAATAGAAAACAAGATTACCCAGTTCAACAAAGAGTCTTCTTTATTCCAAGCACAGACTTAGCCAGGTCTGAGAAAAAGATGAATTAAGATCAAGCTTACTGGCCCAAGGCTGTGAGCAAGCAGAGCCAACCAGAGATGAGTATCTAAAGGGAG
The DNA here is from genome assembly GCA_027563665.1 of Antrozous pallidus. Taxonomy (NCBI): domain Eukaryota; kingdom Metazoa; phylum Chordata; class Mammalia; order Chiroptera; family Vespertilionidae; genus Antrozous; species Antrozous pallidus. The sequence goes on from CM050517.1 coordinate 83,359,666, forward strand.
CAGGAAAGAGCAGCTCTGGAAAAGGAAAATTAGGGATTGGGTAGAAAGGGAACTTCTGGTAAAAATGGGGGAAATTGTCCAGCTCCTTCAACTCATCACAAGATACAAATCTGTAATCCCTTGGCTGCAGGTCTCCTTTGAATTTACCTGAGTTTTGACGGGACTGTTGCCTTGCGACTATATCTACATCTTACTATAGAGCCTACTGCAAACTCTGCCCACAGTGTGTTAGTCTCCAAACTAGTGAAGACTAGTAACTAACAAAATATTATATGTTCTTCAGAAGACCAACCATGTTAATGAATATTCCAGTTTCTCAAAGTGTCACATGGGTCTTTCCCTACGTTCTTGGTAATACTACAGACTCAGAGGGTCTCCTATATTCTCACAGTCCTCGGTTTCTTGAGTCATATAGCACATCACTTAGGGAACCCATTTCTTCAGGGATCCAATAGGGAAACCTCGGAATCCCGCTCTCCATAGTCTGGCCAGGGTTTGCAATAGAAGAGCGTGTCCCCTCACCTAAGGCCAATTCTTCCACGTGTGCTTTAACTATATTCCACACCTTAACCGCATCTCCACCAGAGAGAACCCCATCCCTTCTAATGTCTTTCCTGCTCCCTCTCCATTCTGTCTTTTCTCATGAAAAACAAAAGAAAATCAACAAATTTCCTCACTATTTCCCTCTCTCCTTCCTTTCATAACCAAATTTCTCAAAAAGATGCCGGGTTCACTGATTCTGTGGCCACATCTCCTGCATGATCCTCCAACCCTCTCTGCTGCTGCTGCCACCCCACCACTCCTTCAAAAAGGCCTCACTAAAGCTCAGCAACGATGATGACCCCAAAGGACAGCTTCACACTGCACCTTACTTATCTGGCGGTGATCAGCCTCTCAGCCACATCCTACATGACTCGTCTCCATCTCCCAACACACTGGCCATTTGCAGTTTCTAGATATCTAGGTCTCATATTTACTGTCCTTCCTTGAATTAAGCCCCTATGGAGGGTACTTACCACTAATTTATGATGTTTTCATGCATAACTGTTTTGTTCATCCCTAAACTCCAGGGCTTACTACACAGAGGCATTAAAAATGTATCTTTTGAACAAATATTTTAAGTTCTAGCACTTTTAGTAGGAGTCATTATTCTAGCAGTATTTCTTTAAGAACATTCTTTGTTCACAGCTCATCAACTTCTGCAAACCCACCACGTTAATTGCCCATGAATTCTGAAGAAAAATGGCCCTTGAGCAATTGAAAAAGGAATGGTGATTATACATGGCGAAATAAGGTAAAAAACCTAGAGGTCATCTAATACCACCCACATTCCATGCAAACATTGCTGGTCTGCTGTAGAGATATTGAAATCTGAAAGTGATTACTTAAGGCTTACTAGATACTGGATGGCAGAGTTGACGCTAGAATCCAGCTGCCTATCCAGGGTTGGTTCCAGTGTAATGATGATATTTTGATAACAGACTCCTGGGGCTGGATACTGGCACAAACACTGTATTGCAGTCACTGTGCCTTTTTCCCTTGACTGCTTTGATTTAAAATCTGATCACACTTCAATTCTGCACGGAAATGGAGTTCCAGATATGGAATCAGGCCTCTTTCTAGCACTTTGTATTTGCAGGACATTGTGTTGGTGCTTATGGAGGATATGATGATGTATGAGATACTATCTAGTCCTCAACAAACTTGAAAAACAAATGAGAGAGAAAAAGGCAATTGCATACTTCTGGATGTAAATAAGCATGAAACCCAAAGATCTGCAGGGAAAGAGTGAGTCTTAGAAGAGAGAAAATCTTAAGACAAAAGGAAAAACCACTCACTGAAATTTATTCATCCTGGCTGCCAAGGTCTGGGTCATGTTGGTGCTGTAGACTGAGAGTGGTCAATGAGGTATTTTTAACTGTGGTCTAACAGAAAGAGTAGAAAAAGACCATAATTCTCAATAGGTAAACATTTATCCAAAAGTACTTATTGGGTCCTGGCTGGTGTGGCTCCGTTGGCTGGGCATCATCCCAGGCACAGAATGTTGCTGGTTTGATTCCCAGTGAGGATACCTGCCCAGGCAGTGGGCTCAATGCCTGGTAGGGAACATGCAGGAGACAGCCCCTCGATGTTTTCTTTCTCTCTCTCCCTTTCCCTTTCTCTCTCTCTCTAAAAATCAACAGGACATATTTAACATCAAAATAATATTTATTGGTATCCTATGTGTCAAAAGAAAAAGTTTCTGTCATTGAAGGCCTCTAAGACACCTGAAGGAGAGACAACTGCATGAAGCCAGTGATTCTAAGAGTGCACTCAATACATAATGACAGCACAAAGGGGAAGCATTCACTGCTGTTTGGATGACAGCCAGGCCTACACAATTCTAAGCAGGTCTGCCTTATAAGATTCCTGACTTCAAAAGAGGGTAGCCCAGCCAGAAGATATACACTCAATTAGATTTGCCCAATGAGATATAGACCTTGGTCTACTTGATTTTCCGTCTTTAGCCCAGTACTTTATCTTTCTCCAGTGTGACAGACAAACCAGTGAAGGGTTTCCCAGTCTGCTCAGCACAATGATGGTGAGAGAAATGGGAATCATATTCTACACTCTGCTTGGTTATTGAATTATTGAACACAAACTATTCATAATTGCAAACATGGAGTTTTTAATAAACAAAGAAAATGGTCAGCCTCAAAGGAAATGCAACAGAAAATTAAAACTGAAGCAAATTCATTTGTAATTGTAAGAGATTTTAAAGAAAACCTTAGGAAGTACAGAATTGAGTCCATTGGCCAAGCTGATTCATTCAAATGACCTGACCTTAACAATTTGAATAAGCCAAGCAAGTTTTCATATAGCCATTCTCCATCTTACATATTCCACAACAGATCTGCTTCTTTAAGGGAGCATACTATTAAAAATGCAGCAGCAAACCAGTTTGCAATGTGGACTATTCCCTGAAAGCCACCTCTCCCCACCCACCCCCACAACCTACAATGTGAAGGTGTGTGTGTGTGTGTGTGTGTGTGTGTGTGTCCGCACGCGCACATGTGTGGGAAGCATAGCTAGACCTGGAGATTGCTGCTTCTATTTACTCAGCGGGCATTGAACTCTCTATCTGCTAAATATGTTCATCTCAGTGGGAACTCCAAAGCACTGTATTAATTCCCTCCCTAAATAATTGTTTCCATCATCTGAAAGAGCAGAACTCAGCAGCAAAGAGAAACACTGCTTATACTGGCAGTGGGAGCACACTGATGGGAGCGGGAGAGTCCCCTCAGGCAGTGAAATACAAGCAATGGCTCGTCTCACTTCTTATAGCTCCAACCCAATTTTGTGTTGCACATAATTGTGCCGTGCGCACAGCCTGTGCTGAATAAACCTGTGATCGTTTGAAAGGTCAGCAGTTTTCCAGGGAACAAGGAAATATGCTGCTAAGGCATTTGATGATCTCACCAGCACTAGAATACACTCAAGTGCCCAACTAACAAAAAATTTTTAATTAAAAACAGAATCATTATGCTTCCCTCTGCAGAGACTAAGGGAAGTCAGTAGTGAGATGAGTTTTCTTCCATCGTGCCTCTAGAGGACATATATTTGAATATTCCCAAAATAGAAATGGCAAATCGGAATCCAAAAGCTTTAAATAGATGCAGCTCTTGTTGTATATAAAGGAAAACAGTGTTTCAGCAGTGTGCTGTTACTTCTCCACTTCTTTCAGCACCACAATATGCTATCAACCTAAGTTCTGCAGTAGCTGAGTCTCTCCTGTCTTCTTTCTTCATCTGGGATTCAGGAAAGATAGACATTCTTTTAAAAATAAAAAATTATGTGTTATAAGTGAAAGAACTTAGCCTTGAATGGGTACATACTGTAGGATTCCATTTAGGTGCATTTTGGGAAAAGGTAAGAATATAGGAGCAGAGAACAGATAAGTGGTTCCCTGGGGCTCAGGGTGGAGGGAAGGTCTAGAAATAGAAAGGGCAGCTTGAAGATATTCTTCAGGATATTAAAATTATTCTGCATCTTGTCTACTGTGGTTATGAGAATCCATGCAAAGTCAAAACTTATAAAACCATACACAAGAAAAGTAAGTTTTGTTGTATAGAAATCGAGTGCCTATTTTGTACCGATATAACAATGAGATTATCCTTGCTGGATTGTCAGCCTCTCACCTATAGTCTTAATCAGCATCAGTATAGTATTATTACTCCAGCATTTTTAGCACTTGTGGTGGCATTATTATTTCCAGCATCATTACGGCATTCATCTAAGTCCTCTATGTCATCCATGTTGAAGTCTATTACTTCAATGTCATCTAAGTCTCTTAGTAATATGACACAAACTAAAGTAATTGATGGCTGGTGTGAATCCACTTTTCCCATTTTCCTGACTTTCAATTTGTTTCTCTAGCTTTTGGGCCACTATTTTTAAATACACAACTAGCAAGATACATAATTAGCAAAACACATAAATAACGGAATTTTTTGTTATTATGTACCAAAAAGGTAGGTCTCACCACAAATCCTCTTCACTGTTCCTCCACTCTTCCTTAAAACAATAACCAGGAAGTTCATATATTACCAAACTTCTTAAACCAATATTCTCTGATAGGTAAAAAAAAAAAAAAGTATATCATTATTGTTTTAACTTGTTTAATTATTAGTGAGGTTTGTATCTTTGTGTATGATATATGATATATGATTTGGGCCAATCTGGGATGAAGATCTTTTCTCATGGCACTCGGAGTGCTCAGAAACTCCTCAGTGGGGTACAGGCTCTCTGCTCCCCTCAAGCCCAAACAAGCCCCATCACCATGTCCACTCTTACAGATGGCCTTCAGGACAGTAGTAAAGGGTCACTTCTAACCTAGGCTGGCCACCTCTCTGGCTCTTCCTCCAGAAACGGGGCAAAGAATTGCCCTACTCTCAGCTTCCCCAAACTTAAAGGGGGGGAGGAGTCCTAGCATTGTCCCAACCAGAGGGAGGCAGGACAACATGGAGAGCATGGTCTTGCCCACACCCCTACTCGGTATCCAATTCTCCCTTCCTTCCCCATGCTCAGGCTTGGGGCTCTTATCTGGCCTGGGCAGAGGCGATGGGAGCCTAATTCAGTCAGTCACCTTGCTGCAACCAGTTTGTTGAACAAACAGGACAAACGGGACTGGTGGCATTACCCAAATACAGCTTTGTTTTTGTTTCCCCATCTCTGTAGACGCTATTCTGTGAGGGTGATCTTCTCCTTCACCCAGATAATTGTAGGGTCTCTCTAGGATTATAGACACCTTCCATAACTGGCTCTTTATGTTTAATATTTACATCTCTGCCCTTGAGAAGAGAGTATTTCTACCTCTCCCTAGTTTGACCTCCATCCCCTACTATCTTGTCCTTGTCCATCACAGTGACTCCACTTATCCCCCACATCAAATTTTGAACTATTCTTGTGTAAATCCTCCACAACCTATAATTAATGTGATGTACTCATTTTATTCTGCCTGTTTATTACATTTGTCTGAATTTTCATGAGTCACTTAACTCAGGCAGCCTCCTTTCTCCAGGTTCCAGTTGAGCCCATAGGGAATAGCTCTTTCTCATTTCTGTAGCTGAGATCTTTCTACCATGCCTCTTTGGGAAAGTTAATATTGTTTGTATATTAACACATTTCTATATTTCTAACTTATCTCTAATATTTCTTATTTTAAAATACAAAATCCCTACATCTGTTTATTGTAAACTTTTTAATATATGTTGTAAAATATTTAACTTATCTTTTTATGAAATGAACAAGAAATAGCCCTGTTATTATATTACCTAATAATCATGTTGATATGTCATATTATTTTAGAATTTGAAGGTCATCTTTTTTTTTTTTTTTTACCTTGCAAGGCATACATATTTACTTCTATGTAGAAGGGTGCACACACATGGTCTGGAAGCACGCACATACCCAGCAGACAGTCTGCTCATCTTTATGATCCCTGACGAACGTGACATGTCCTTTGCCCTTGATTGGAGCTCAGGTGCACAGTCTTTCTCAATTGGCTAATTCAAAGGAAGGGGTAGGCCTTTGAGATTTCAAGATGGCAGCCCCCAGGTGAGTTACATGCCTTGCAGCCAACATGGTGGCTGCCAAATCACACAGTCCAAAATGGTGGCTGTCTACCCTGTTCTTTGACAGAAAAGATGGCTTTTTCATTCTCACAATTCCTCCCTTTTCTTTATTTAAACTATTTTCTTCGAACTCGGCTGACATTCATTGACTTTCATACTCTGCAGTGTCTAAGAGGAGACTAATCTCCTGTTTGGTCAATGCGGTTTCAATTAACCCTTGGATAAGACATGGGATGATGTGACATCCCATCACTGTAGCTCCTACTCAAAGGGATGAAGTGGACACCATTGCTCTAGTGCATCAGAGAAAGGACCTCAATCCCAGGCTCCAGCTCACTTGTCACTAAAACTGCCAGGGCCTTAGGCTCAGTGATGGTCCATCTGCTGTGTTGTCAAGGATGAATGCACAGCACTGGCCCCAACACTGCATATCTTTCTCCTTTTTCTGCCCGTTCTCTCAGGGCACCCTGCTGCTGGCATCTGTCTGTTCACTATCTCTTTAGCTGCATCTCAAGCCTAGTTAACAAGCCTTTGCTGGTTCTAGAAAATATAACTAATCCACCACATTCTTGTTCACAGTGGGCCACCAACACAGGACAGACTCAAACCCTGCATCAATCTGATTTCTAGCCTTAAGCTCCTTGACTCTCCTCCTGGAACCCCAATGTGTGTATATGGGGATCAAAGGAGCCCCCTAGACTCTCTTTTCTCTTCCTAGTCTGTCTGTCCATCGAAAAAGGTTTACGATATGCCAACGTGAAAGGGATAGCCAATTGTATCAGAGTGCAAGGTCCACTCCATTTTCTGGGCAAGGCCGTAAGTCAGGGTCCTTTATCACACCACCAGACATCAGCACAAGGTACGACAGTGCAGCACGCACGATGGGCTTCTGAGGATACTCGGCCATTTACACATCCGGATACATTGGAGGTCATTTTTTTTTTCTTCAATTTCTAAGTGTGCCCAAAAAATCCTATAAACAAAGAAAAAATTTTCAACAATGGCATCACTACCAACACAATTGATCCTTTCAGCCATTTTTAATGTGCACTAACTAGGTGTTTTGACCAACATCGCATAAATATGCAGGTGGCTCCATTTTCCTGTTTCAATACAGCCATCTGATAGAGTGTGTCAATAGCCTCGGTGAGCATGTTCTCTTAAAAAAATTTTTTTTATTGATATCAGAGAGGAAGAGGGAGAGATAGAAACATCAATGATGAGAAAGAGTCATTGATCAACTGCCTCATGCACACCCCCTTACTGGGGATTGAGCCCGCAACCTGAGCATGTGCCCTGACTGGGAATAGACTGTGACCTCCTGGTTCATACCACTGAGCCACTCTGGCTGGGTATGTCCCCTTTAAGACCTCCATTATTTCTTGATACAATGAGCACTAGGAGGAGGAGGAAGAGCCTTTTAACTCTTTATGTGCTACGAGAGCACTATTTAATAATGTGCTCCCCACTCTGGGGTTATGTTGGCCCCATCTGTAGGAAATTTGGAAATTGGGGGAGGGGGCATATTTAGTTGTCACAGTAACTGGATTCTGCCACTGGAATTTAGTGCTTGGCAATCAGGGATGGTTACATCCCATAATGTGCAGAACTGTCTCACACTATGGAGAAGTATCTTATTCAAAATGCCAGTTGTGCCCTTTGTTGAAATAGTGCTTTAGAGAAGTGTAGCCTGTATTAGTCAGGGTTTTTAATTGCCAACAGAACCAACTTTAGCTAGTGTAAGTGAAAAGGGCACTTTATAGTCAAAAATAGCCAGCAGCTCACAGAATCCCCAGAAGGTCCAGAGAATCAGCCTGGATGGCCAGGCCCCATTACCCTGCCAGCTGTTCCAAGGGAACCTTGTTGGCACTACCCTCTGCCAGTGTGCATGACTATAGAAGGCATGGGATCCCCAGAGAGCACATTTGCCAGACTCTATGCAGGGTCTCCCTCTTGCTTGGTGGAGTCCAGATCATATCACTGAACTTGTGTCACAAAAGGTTGAAAAGGTGAGTTCCTATCTCAACCGCGGGACCTCTACCCTGGGGAAGCAGGGCTCACAGTGTAAGAAGGGTGCTCAAAAGATGCTGAGCAGTCACCAAGTGTGACAAATGTCCAGGAAATCTTTAAAAGCCCTCATCACATTCCCCTCCATAAAGACACTTTCCAATTGTGGGCCTGATAAAATTAGCTTCCAAATTTGTCTTCCAGAATCTTAAAAATATATAGTCTCTCCTCACTTTGCATATCCATGCTATTTTCTTTACCTCAATTACCATATCAGATAGCTTTGCATTGGTGCATACATATAACTTCTGTTTCTTTCCTCAGCATTGTAATGCCTGTCCAGCTATGAGATTCATCTCTTCATTCTCTCACCTCCTACAACTTTTAATATCCTACATGAGCATTTACCAAAAAAAAAAAAAAGACTTAAAAATTATGGGTAAGCCCTAATCCGTTTGGCTCAATGGATAGAACATCGGGCCTGTGGACTGAAGGGTCCCAGGTTTCATTCAGGTCAAGGGCATGTGCCTTGGTTGCGGGAACATCCCCAGTAGAGGGTGTGCAGGAGGTAGCTGATCGATGTTTCTCTCTCCCTTCCTCTCTGTAAAAAAATTAATAAAAAATATTTAAAAATTATGAATTATATATATTGTTTATGGGTAACATATATCTTACCCATATTTTTTTAAATATGCAAAGAAACTACGATGCACTTTGGGTCAGAGAGATAATCATGATGATATTGTGCCATGTGGTTTTGGACAGGAAGTGTAATCTGAAGTGTAGTAGCAATTTGCTTTGCCATCACCTAGTAAGAACAAGAGCTCCGCATACCATATAGCTGCTTAAACTGACAGGACTACAAGCAGATGGCTCAAACAATGTAACAGAAGTATATGGGGACAGTAGTGGCTTTTCAAACATAATTTGAACCACTAAAGGGAGAGGAACATTAATGCACTGAAGACAATGAATTGATTTTTCAGTGTTATCATTCCTATCTTTGATGCTATAACAAAATCCCATGGCCTTTCAACAAGTGCCTAATGATGGGATATGCAGGAGAATAAATGTTGTAGTTTATATCTTAAAATGATCCTAAATTGCCTGAACTTATTAGTTACATTTAATGATACACATAGTGTGCCGGGCCAGCACAGTCAAGAGTTTGGTGAGTCTGAGGTGGGGGCAGGGCAGGTAGTGTGGAGGCGGCAAAGGACTAAAGAAAAGACAAAGAGAATAAGCTGGGGCTCGGGGGATCTCCTGTACCTGGCTGAGGCGACAGAGAGAGATCCAGCCAGGCAAGCTGAGGCTTTATAATTGCAAAAAAAAAAAAAAAAAAAAAAGGTACTGATCAACATAGCTACAATTTTTGTGAGTTTCACTTGTTTTGGCAGCACTTGCTGCACCTCCCACAGCCCATTAGCTACACAGGAAGGATCTAGGAAGTGCCATAAGGTCAAGCTTAATTATGCTAAGAGGGCTGTGCCCTCTAAACTGGGACTTGTTTTGTGGCTTTGCCAACAGGTCAGAAGGAGGCTTAACCCTACAAAGGTTAACCCTACAAAGGCTTAACTGCTCCCTACAAAGTAGCTTTGAGCATATTACAAAAGAAATGATATTAGCACCTTCTTTCAGCTCTCAGAGTACCTTATTATTCCTGAGACAGTGATCCAGGAAAGAAGTGCTGTAGATAGTGTCAGAATTTTAAATCACTGACTTAGAGTGAACTGCTCTAATATTCATTTTTGCTATGAGTGAAATAATTCAAGGGTTTCTCTTATTAGCAATGTGCACTGCTATCAGATTCACATAGGGACTTAGAAACTATTTTTAAGTACACTGGATTTATTTATTTATTATATGAATTCTCTTTACCTGCAAAAAAAAAAATTGGAATTCAGGAATACATCTACAATTTGTTCAAGATAAAATTATTAGAGATGATATCTGAAAGGGATGAAAACCATGGATGCTGAGATTATCCATTCGTCAATTTATGTTTGTAGATACTATAAGTTGTCTTTAGTTATAAAATGAAATAAGTTCTTCATTTGTTACATAATGTCATAGCTGTTTTATGCATCTGGGATGGAGTGCAGAGAAGCAAAGATATCTTATTGCTCATATGTCAGAAATGACATTTAGAATATGAAGTCAAACTGCTTTAATTACCTCCTATGGGAACATCTTGCTGCTGGGATGATTGGCACATTTGTGTTTTGGAGTGGATAGTATCTTAAGAATGCTCTAGATGTAAATCTAGTATATCTCAAAGACCTATCATTGTTTAGACTGAGAAATAGATTCATACAATAATGACCTAAAACTCAATAAAGTAGGACCAAGTTAAAAGCTGACAGAATCTTGTTCTGTTGAAATATTTTTTGATATCTCTTAAAATATTCATCTAAGATCTACTATTTTTCTAGTGACTAAAAATGTTGGGATCTGATTATAAAAGTGAATACATGCCACTGGGGTTTCCCTACATGAATGTGACAACCAACACAAGTAAAACTATGTAAAGTCTTCTAGAATTTCTACCCTGTCACTGACAATAGATGCCTTGGAGTGGCCCAGACACCTGGGTAGCTAGCTGAGATGGTGGCATCAGCACAAGTAGTACCCTAGCACAGTCACAAAGAGTCCAGGATCCTTGGAAATCCCCTGGCCCAACTGTTTCAAATAGCAAATTGGGAAGTGAAGCTCATAAAAGTAAATTGGGCCCAGCCAGCCTGGATCAGTGGTTGAACGTCAGCCTATGAACCAAGAGGTCATGGTTCGATCCCCAAGATGCAGGCTCCATCCCCAGTGGGGGCATGCAGGAGGCAGCTGATCAATGATTCTCTCTTATCATGACATTTCTATCTATCTATCTCTCTCTCTCCCTTCCTCTCTGAAATCAATAAAATTAAAAAACAAAACAAAACAGTAAATTGGTTTGTTCAAAATCACTTGTCAGAGCTAGACCCAGCCCTAGCAGTCAGTCTGCCTCCTGGACCAAGGCAATGTTCTTTCCTCAACCATGAAAGCTCTCTGTCAGAAAACAAGGCTTTGGCGAACAGTGCTAATTCAGGAAAATATATTCTGACTATGTGACTCCACAAGCGATTTTTTTTTAAAAATATATTTTATTGATTTTTTACAGAAAGGAAGGGAGAGGGATAGAAAGTCAGAAACATCGATGAGAGAGAAACATCGATCAGCTGCCTCTTGCACACTCCCTACTAGGGATGTGCCCACAACCAAAGTACATGCCCTTGACCAGAATCGAACCTGGGACCTTTCAGTTCACAGGCCAATGCTCTATCCACTGAGCCAAACCGGTTTTGGGTCCACAAGCAATTACTCTGACTTTGATTAATGGCGAAAGGCCATTTTGACTATTTCAGATGCCAAAATTAGATTTTGGGAAGTTAATGTCTTATAAGTTTTTTTTAAATGGAACCATGAACAAAATTTGTTTTATTGTGTACTTTCCATTATCTTTATAAGCCTGCTTAAATGAAGACTTGATTGATAAGGATTAGGATATTTAATCCCTAAATTAGCTATCTGGGTTTTTGTTTTTTCAATTCTATCTTATCAACTGCTCTCAAATATGTTCACAGAGCTGCAGGGTTACCAGGGAGCTGGCTTAGTCAAAAGAAAGTGACTGTCCCTTTGTTACACATCCTCAAGTTGTGAGAGATGTATTGTATCTGGTAGAGAAATGAAGTGCATTGTGGAAAGAGTATGACATTGAAGTAGAACAGATCCAAGTTTAAATTTAGACCTACCTTTTATTAGCTTTATAAATAGCCATTTAGCCTTATAGCCACTTAACTATTTAGAGTCTAAGTTTCTTAGTTTCCTATCTGGAAAACAGTACACTAACTTGCTAATATGGTCACTAAAGAGAAGGAAGGTAGTAATATGCCTAAATCACCTGGCACACCTGGAAACTATGATCCTTAACTAAGGTAACAGTAAGACATGTAACCCTAAATTGAAAAAAAAATACTGCCTTAGCCTTTCAAATTGTTTGACAGGTTGGAACAGCTCCTTGAGGATAAATATACTTATAGACATATGCTGAGAAGTGCTCTCTCTGAAATGTGGTTAACTTAGATTATGGGACAGTGAACATAGCTCTGGAACTATGAGATGAAGTTCCGAGTTGTTCAGGTCCAGCTCTTTCATAGCAGGTGGCTTCAATAAGGCACTCGATCTCCTTGAGTTTGTTTCTTCATTTGAAAGTCAAGGCAACTCCCCAAATATCTCTACTTACAAACAGTGAAGCCCTCTTCCACTGAAAGAGGGGTCCTGATAAGCAGTGCCCAGGTCCTTGCATCTGGATGGACCTACTTTCATCTTTGCTACTAATGCCGCTTCAGTGACACGTTCTTAGCAGTTTATGAGATGCTCTTTAGATGCTGTTAGTTCTCTGTGAAGCTGACTGATTTGAAGTGATGAACAATCTAAAGTGGAAGGAGCTCTGACAACTGTGTGGCCTTGAAGGATAAGAACATCCAGGTGAAGACGCACTGAGACTGTCAGAGCTCCTGTCTATGACTTCATTATACCAACCCAGATCCAACAAGTTCCAAGAGTGAGAGAAAATAAGGAAAGGCAACAAGGGAAAACAATACATTTATTAAGAAGCATGAAAATGCAAAAACTCATTTATAAATAAATGTAGTATAATTTACCCAGTGAAAAAATAGCTAAAATCCAAGAGACAACTGGATTTTATATTTGAAATGATTACATATCTGATCTCCAATGATTTCCCCCTCCATCATGCTCCTTTAGGAGCAGCAATTTTACAATGACCATAGAAAAAGCTGTTACCAATGATTATAATATAAGGGGAAATTTTTCAAGAATTTTCTTTAAAAATAAATCAGTGCAAACAAATTCAAATTCTAACGGATACATAAGACCTGGGCTTATCTTCAGAAAAGTAGAAAATAAAAATCCCAAACATTTAAACATTAAGAAATGAAAAGACATACTACATTTTGATCATTGAAAAGTGATGCATATGGATATTATAACACATTCTTAACCACTGAATGCAATTACATTTATAAATGTTCATTCAAGTACTAGTGGCAGTATTCAATATACATTCAAATTCCTGCTAAAATTCAATAAACATTCAAATTCCCGCTAAAAGTAACACTAGATATAGTCACATGTGGGCAGTACTTCTTTTGATTTACTACGACAACAAAATTCATGTCAACAGGAAGCAAGTGAACCTTCAAACATTGTCTTTTTTCTCTATAAATGATTTCTCACAGTCTGCATATTTTATCTGTGAAGACCCCAAGAGCATTTTACGACAGCTAATTAAGAAAGTCCTTTTAATAAAATAACTCTTGATATTATACAAACAAACATTTCCGGACACAAGTGTAGCTTTAAAAATAAAAATAACAGGGCAGAATTGGTTTTCTTTGGCAAGAAGTTGTTAATTCCTTACCAAATGTTGGTGTGCATAGTAAAAACATTACCAGAAAACTTCTTTAGTATTTACCAAAGAGCCATTTGGTCAGCTGAAAGGGCTTCATAAACTATGGTACCATGATAGCAACGTAGAGCTCATGCCAAAGTTGCACTGAAATCAACATTGTTTTCTTGAATACTGTTGTTAATGGATCTTCCTTCAAAAAGCTCCTTTCTAATTTTGGCCTGAGTCTCAGGCTGGAATAAAAGTTCTTTAATCTGTTTCACTTTGGACTTCAGAACCATCCTTTCTCGCTGCAAAGCTTCATTAATTAAGTCTCGGATTCCTACAGAAAAGAAATTTACAATACATTTTACATACAAGTGCCAGTGGAAAACATTAAATGTGGCACACCGACTTATCAAAAGAGGATTGAAAAGAAACCTTTGAAATGTGGCCCACATTGTATAGAAATGGTTGCATATTGCCGAAAATATATTATTTACCTGAAACAAATTGTAAATCAAGTTCACTGCAGAGCGACAGCATACATAGGACAAACATAAAACATGATGGACTGTGTGGATCATCATTTCAACAGTGATTATTTGAAACTTAGCACTTGTTAGCTGTGTCTATATTTTGGCCGCAGATAAAGTAGTCGAATGCCCTGCTAAGCAATATAAATGGCAGTATTCCAGTTATGGCAAGGCCTTCCATGGCCTTTGAGTCCATGAGGCATAACTCTAAGTCCCCTCTCCACTGGGCATGGCCCACGGCAAGGGAAACTTCGGCCATTCTTCATTCATAAATTAATTTCCTCTGCTAGTCCCAGTACTCCATATTTCTTCTGTTGTGTTTCAGAAATGAAACACACTGATCATGAAAGTATTAGGCAACCTCCACAGATTGGACAAGAGACACTTAAACAGCACATTGCAGATCAGTCCACTGACTCAGCAGAGGGGAGCAGGGATGCTTCTCACAGAGCGGTGGGGCCTGCCTGCATTTGGGTCTCATTTCCTGTTGTCATTGTCAGTGCCATTCCTATCAGCCTCTTCAGTTTTCACAGTGCTCCCATCCCCTGGCTTGTTTTTGCTCTGTGTTTCTTCCAGATACTGCTGGACAGCCTTGAGCACTGCATTCTCCACCAGCCTCTTACTGAGCTTTACCAGTTCAGCATCATCAGGCTCACCTCCATTCTTATCACCTACATTCCACAATAGAGAAGAGAGGTCACTGAGGTCATATTGCCATAGAAACTCAGCATGCAGGGGCCGGCTAGTGCAGTTAGTTAAAAAAAAGCAAGTGTCCTTCAATCTGGTAAACTAAGTCTATAAATCCAAGAATACTGACTCGGTTGTTCATTTGGTCTTTGCAGAAGCAGGAGGTTGTCTACTCCTAAAGCCTTCGGGTCCTAAAGTAGTTCATAAGCCCCAATAAAAATACTCTACCTATAATGCTAGAATGTTCTCATTTCTGCATGGAATTTTCGTTTTTCTCTTATTCAAGGCCAATTGTTACTACTGAAGTTCATGTGCCCATC
The DNA here is from genome assembly GCA_027563665.1 of Antrozous pallidus. Lineage (NCBI taxonomy): Eukaryota > Metazoa > Chordata > Mammalia > Chiroptera > Vespertilionidae > Antrozous > Antrozous pallidus. The sequence goes on from CM050517.1 coordinate 83,374,769, forward strand.
TGGAGCCTCAGACATGAATTCACCAACTGGACCTATGTCGGTTTCTCCTTTTCTACTGCTAAATGCCAAGTAATCAAAATTTGCCTATCAGCTAACTACTTAAGATTATTAATTTTAAAATGTTTGTCCTATAGGTTGGTTGTTAATGCACTCCCAGGAAGACAAAGGCAGTTACTACTTCTAGAAACTGGTATAGAATAAGTTTGTAAGGCTAATATTCTTTTTAATCTCAACGCTATCACTGGAATTTAAAAAGTAGAAAACTCTTGCCCTAGCCAGTTTGGCTCAGTGGATAGAGTGTCAGCCTGTGGACCGAAGGCTCCTGAGTTTGATTTTGGTCAGGGGAACATACTTTGGTTGCAGGCTCCTTCCTGGCCCAGGATCCTGGTGGGGCTCAAGCAGGAGGCAACCAATCGGTGTGTTTCTCTCACATAGATATTTCTCTCTGTCTTTCCCTCTCTCTTCCACTCTCTAAAGATCAATGTAAAAATGTCCTCGGGTGAAGATTAAAAAAAAATAAAGAAGAAAACTCTTCAAGAAAGAGTTAGGCTTATGATGGTGAACTACTAGATGTTGATCTCTTATGGCCATTTTCCTCCCCTCCTTGTGATGATCAAGGTTTAGTTATTCTTTCATTTTATCGTAAAGCACAAGGGAGCTCAGTCAGCCATGTCCATTCAGTACCTCATCGCCTTCCATTGAGCTGTGGACTCAGGATGGCAGATGACTGAAGGCAAAGATATTTGAGCTCCTAAATATATTAAGCAAATACTAACAGATCTCAGGGAAGTTATAGAAAGCAATACAATAATATTAGGGAACTCTGATACTCCAATTTCAACAATGGCTAGATCATCCAGACAGAAAACCAACACTGGACTTGAACAATACTTTAGACCAAATGGACCTAACAGACATATATGAACGTTCCATCCAACAGCACCAGAATACACACTCTTCTCAAGTGCAGATGGAACACTGGCAAAAGACATATGTAATAAAGAACTATTAAATATGCAGAGAACTCTTAAAATTCAACAATGAGAAAACAAAAAAAAAACATGATTAAAAAGTAGGCCAAGATCTTCAATGGACTAGAATAGAGAACCCAGAAATAAATCTATGTCTATAGGGTCAATTAATTTATGACAAAAGAGGCAAGGGCATATAACGGGATAAAGACAGTCTACTCAATAAATGATGTTGAGAAAATTGGACAGATACATGCAAATAGATACCACATATAAAAATACCACATATAAAAATAAATTCAAAATAGATTAGACTTAAATGTAAGGCCTGAAACCATAAACTCTTAGAAGAAAACATAGACAGGAAAATCTCAGACATTTGTCTTAGCAATGTTTTTTCTCAAATATCTCCTTGAGCAAGGGAAGCAACAACAAAAAATAAACAAATGTGCTTACATCAAACTAAAATGGTTTTGCACACCAAGGGAAACCATCAACAAAACGAAAAGCCTATTAAAGGGAGAAGAAGATATACATCTGAAAAGGGGTTAATATCCAATGTTTATTAAAAATCTCAGACAATTCAACATCAGAAAAATCAAACAACCCAATTAAAAGGTGAACAGAAGACTTTAATAGATACTTCTCTAAATAGGGTATGCAGATGGCCAATGAAATCAAAACCTCTATGAGATACTACCTCTCACCTGTCAGAATGACTATCATCAATAAATCAACAAACAAGAAGTGTTGGTGAGGATGTGGAGGAAAAGAAATCCTAGTGCACTATTGGTAGGATTACACATTGGTACAGCCATTATGGAAAACAGTATGAAGGTTCCTCAGTAAATTAAAAATAAAACTGCTTATGACCCTGCAATTCCACTTCTAGGTATGTATCTAAAGAAACAAAACAAAAAACCCCACTAATCTGAAAGAATATATGACCCACATGTTCACTGCAGCATTATTTACAATAGCCAAAACATGGAAGCAATCCAAGTGCCCAATGAGTAGATAACAAAAGCTTTGGTATATTCACACAATGGAATACTGCTCAGCCGTAAAAAAAAAAAAAGTGAAATATTAACTTTTGCATGAGTAGACCTAGAGGGTATTATACTAAGTGAAAGAAACCAATCTGAAAAGGCTATAACTATATCATTCCAACTGTATGACATTCTAGAAAGGCAAAACTATATAGCTGGCACGGGTTGAGGGGAGGTGGTAGAGGAATGAATAAGCAGAGCACAGAGAATTTTTAGGGCAGTGAAAAGATTCTGTATGTCCCATAATGATGGATATGTGGCATTATAGTACATTTGTTCAAACCCACAAAAGCTGAAATACCAAGAGTGAAAAATAATGTAAACTATGGACTTTGAATCATTACAAAGTGTTGATATAGGCTTATCAATCATCTTTAGGACTTTTTTTTCACCCATCTGTAATATCATTTCTCTTAATTCAAATAATGATCCACATTGTTCCCTATACAATTTCTACCATAAAGCTATCATTTCTAATTGGAAACCTTGGTTATGCAATAGAATTACCGATGGTGCTATGTCAGAACTAATATGTGTGTAAGGAAAGAAACCTATGATATACATATGAGCTTAAAATCCAATTCTGCTATTTTCTTTCTTTTTAAAAAAATCCTCACCTGAGGATAATTTCCCATTGATTTTTAGAGAGAGGGAAAGACAGAGAGAAATATCAATGTGTAATGTGAGAGAAATACATCAATTGGTTGCCTCTTGCAGAGCACTGACCAGGACTGGAGCCAGGGAGGAGCCTGCAATCAGATGAGTTACCTTGACTGGAATTGAACTCAGGACCCTTTGGTATACAGGCTGACGCTCCATCCACTGAGCCAAACCGGCTAGGGCTATTTTCTATCTGCACAACCTTGTTCACAATCTCTCCAAAACTAAATATTTCTTCAATGGGCCACAAAAGATGATAATATACTCTGCACTACTGTTGTAAAGATTAGAGATAAGTTATAAAAAGTGCCTCACAGTGTGTCTGGAAGACAATAGGCTTTGGTAGTTATTGTATTAGATTTTATACGTGTTATGATTAAGAAGAATGTGCTCAGTATCTACTAAATGCCAATCATTCATTTACTCACTTTATTAAGTGTCACTCTGGCCGAACCGGTTTGGCTCAGTGGATAGAGCAGCGGCCTGTGGACTGAAAGGTCCCAGGTTCGATTCCGGTCAAGGGCATGTACCTTGGCTGTGGGCACATCCCCAGTTGGAGGTGTGCAAGAGACAGCTGATCGATGTTTCTCTCCCATCGATGTTTCTGACTTTTTATCCCGCTCCCTTCTTGTCTGTGAAAAATCAATAAAAATAAATTTTTTTAAAAAGTGTCACTCTGTTGTTGAAATCTATTTCCCTGACTATTTGCTCAGGACCACTATATGTCATTTTGTGCAAAATGGATTCAGAGATGCAATTTGAGCAGTGATAAAAGAAGCAAACATTCCATACACAAGTCTGGTACAAAGAGTATCATCAGAAGTTTAGCTATCATTAGAAAAGTATTCCGATGACAAAGATGTCACAAGCATACGTTTTTGAATAATCATATTCTTTGGCAGAAAAGCAAGGCTGAAAAATGAGCATTGCTTTGTATTTTAAAATTATTTGTTCATGTAATTTATTATAACCTATTGAGATAATTCTACATAAAACTTTTAAAAAAGCACTACTAGCTGGAATTAGTATTCACTTGTTTGGCCAACACTCTTACTCATGATAACACATACTTTTCTTTCTAGGTTGATATTCCATGATAGGAGCTGATTCAAGCAGAAATAAAGGTCACTTTTCTGTTCCGAAGGCAATGTTCACAAAGACAGAGCAGCAGCATAAATGCTGTCAGCAATCTAATCTGGTTAAATAAATCATAATTGTAGATATCACTCTACCTCTTTCATAAGCACAAGGACACACACACACCCGGATCAGAAGGTTCCACAGACTCAGGAAATCCCCATGGTTCTAGGCCACAAACAGCAGTAACAGAAATACTTCCATTCATTTAGACAACACTTCACACTTTGCAAAGGGCTTTCAGAAACATTCTTTCATTTGATCCTCAAAGAAACCTTATGAGGCAAAATTAGTGTTATTCTTCCCATATGACAAGTCAGAACAATGAAACACAAGAGGTCACATAAATTGTCTATGATCACATAGTAAAGTGATAGGAATTGGTAGCTCTCACTCAAAATCAGGGAATTAGTTCATCCAGGACACCCACCCCCATGCAGATACTCCACAGCTCTCTGCTGCACCTCACCCTGGGGAAATGAGGTAGACATGTGAGAAACATCGCATAATTCAATGATTGGTTAATTGGAAAACAGAAAAATTCAGAAGGCTTCATTCTCAGGTTGAAATTTTTATACTAAATAGATATTGATTAATGTAGTACAATCCTTTTCTTCCATCTTCCACCCATCTCTCCTTCTACACACATTCACTGAGTACCCTCTATTTGTGGTATTCTTGCAATGAATATAGAAATGAACCCCACATGGGCCTAGTCTTCAGGAAACCTGCAATTTAGTAGTGGCTTGTCTGGGTAACTGCAGAATTCAGTGTAGTATGAAGTGACTGATGTGGTGAGAGGGAAGGAAAATGATGAGGCTGGAACTGTACGCAGGGGAGAGACTATGAAGGTTCCATTGGGGAACATACTGAGGAGTCTGCACATCATTTATCTATTTATTTAGCGCACCTACTATGATCAAAGTGCACTTCTAGATTCTGAGAGATACACAAATGAGTAAGGCTTGTCTTCAAGGAACAACTTATTTCAACCCATTTCATATAATGTTAAAGAAAATGATATTTTTAGAACACAGCGAATATTTTAAAATGTAAGCTTGAGTCTCAGAACATTGCTATTATTTTTTAGGAAAACATCAGATATGCCACTAACCAGTGATTTTGCTTCATTTTAGGTTTGATACAAATAACCAGTCATTAAGCTTAGTGAGAGACACTAAAATACAAGCATAACTACAGTGTAATCACGAGAATACTTTAAATATCACACGATGGAAGAAACTGTATTTTCAAAAATTATTCAAAATGTAGCTCTCTTTTAACTCAGCTCCTTAATCCTAAACCAAACTTTTTTTGGTATGCATGTAGAGTGTATTTTATACCACATACATTTCATTCTATTTATTCAACTAGCCAACACATAAAATGGGTTAAACTGCCACGGGTCATTTTCTTTGGTGGCTTCCAAAACCTCATTTTTAAGGTCTGACCATGAAGATCCAGGTGCAGAGAACTGTTTGCTCAGTGTATTTTCCTTGTGAATACTGAGCAACCTGTGGGCCAATCCACAGGGTGTTTTAAAAGCCATGCTACTGGCTCAAACAAAGAATGTGTAATGCTAAAGAAAACTGGAAGATAACTAATCACTAAACTGAAATCAAGAGAAAACTAACAATGCAAAGTCATCCATGGCCATGAATATAAACTGCAATTGAAAAATAAAATTTAAAAAATAAAGCCATCCACAGCCATTCTTCCAGGCATCTAATAAAAGTGAATAAAGAAACTGAGCACACTTTTAAAAAACCCGGAGCATGGTGAATTCATAAATGTATTGCTTTAACTTCAGGGGGAAATAACTAAAGAAAATAGTTTATTAAACACTTTTATTTCTCAATGATCTAATGTTACTGGTGAAAACAAGTTCTCCTGTGTTGTCAAAAGAAAAGAATTCCAAATGGCAGACCCATAGAGAAGTTTGAATACAATGGTGAGATTTTATTTGGGGTTAAGGGAATTAATACACCCTTTGGACATAGAGGGCAGGCAGGTTCTCGCAGCAACTGCCACGAGGCTCCTGTTTATCCTCCATATATTTTCTTGGTTCACAGTAAAGAACAAGATGCCATTCAAACCACCTAACCCAACTTTCTGAATTTTCCAGGGCACTCAGCACAGTGCTCTGCTTACAGTAAGTATTCAATAAAATTAGCTATTGCTGCTTTGATTTAAATGAAAGGGATACTGTGGCTCTTGTCAATGAATAAGGTCACAGGCTATTTGTTTATGATTTCCCTGCTATAAGTCAGTGTAAGCAAATAAGATAGGGGCAACCTATTCACTTGAAAATATGTTCCTTGAAACAATGTTAGCATAATTGCAAAGAAGAATTTTATAATGGTCCTTCATAGGTAGAGAAAAGCTACCGCTAATTAGTCTTGCAAAAGGCTTTTCAGCAGACATATGAACAGACTGCAGCTGAAACAGTGAGATACAGATGGTTTTACGTTTCTAGATACACCAAACTAAAATGTGAGGCATTGAAAAATACCGATTTCCTATATTCACCCACATTATGTCAATAATATCTCAATAAAACTGGAAAACAGAAATATTTACTAAAAAATCATAAAGTTGTAGAACATAAGCTTAACAAACTTGAAAAGAACATATACTTTTTAAAGAATTTTCATAAACTCCGAATTAGTTTTAAAATAATATGTTCTTTTTAAGTTTGTTAAATTGATCAGGGCAAGTTTGCTGGTCTTGAAGTTAGTAATTGAAAAGAGTCATTTAATAGCTATTATGAAATAAATAACAAAAAATATATTTTCCTTAGGTTTTCAGGTGTATAGAGATTTTTTTTGTTAACATTCAATGCAAAATTACTAGATGGATTCCTTAATATGTTACTATCTTTTTATCAGAAGAAATAAATAAACTATGATCTTGAAAGTGGAAAAAAAATTTATAAAAATTTTGGTCATTTAAAATTTTATTTTCTTAAAGAAAGAGTTTGGTAACTTAAAATAACTTGAAAACTCTGTCTTAAAATATCTTCTTTTGGGCAATACATTGAGAATTTTTAATACAAAATTTGACTAGGACTGTGTTTTAGGACTCCATTTCAGGATTTTTGTTATTTGAAACAAGAGTTATTGCAAAAATAATTAGACTTCTTCTGGTTTTAACTTATCTTTACCACTTGGCTTCTACAACCACCAAAAGAAAATGTGTTAAAATGAACACCACTGTCCTAATTCTACACATTGGAGCCATACAGAGTCACTCTTCTTTCCCTTCCACGTTAAAGAATCCTCCAAATATTTTAAGACAAGTAACCCATCTGTCTCCTCTCCCAGCTAAGCAGCCAGAGTACTCCAGCCTTCCTCCTATCACGTGGTTTCCAGGCTCCTCGCCATCCTGACCTCTCTCTTCAAGACACTCACTCTTGTCAGAATTCTAAATAGGACTGACTGCTATAGATTTAGATAGAAAGTCTTAAATTAACAGATCATCTGCTCGCCAGTTTATTAGCTATCAATATACCAATCCAAACTCTGAAAGAGCTGAGCTTCACAGCTAACTTTAGCTGAATATTTTACATGCTTAGAAAGTGTGAATTTTATTTTTGCTCTAACAGTCAGATACAAGACATGAAATTGAAATTTGAGCCTTAGCTGGTTTGCCTGAGTGGATAGAGCATCGGTCTGTGGACTGAAGGGTCCTGGGTTCCATTCTAGTCAAGGGTAAATGCCCAGGTTTTGGACTTGTTCCCCAGTAGGTGGCATGCGGGAGACTGCTGACCAGTGATTCTCTCTCACCATTGATGTTTCTGTCTCTCTCTCTCCCTCCCTCTCTGAAATCAATACAAAATATATATTAAAAAAAGAAACTACATACTTCGAAAAAATTAATTTGATGTGATTTACATGGCAAAAACCAACACCAACTCTCTAACTACAAAGTTGGAGGGAGGGGCTACTGAGACATGTAAAAAAAAAAAAAAGGAAATGAACCACCCTTTTCTATCAGATTCCTTCTTCCAAATGTCCTTGACTATATAAATTTTGAGAGCATTTTGTAGAAATAGAAAATTGTATTTTCTCAAATATTTTTGACTTAGCCTTCAGTAAAATTACCATTTATATCCTAGTTAGGATTTAATACTTATTCTTCTGGCCAGTGTGGCTAGCTGGTTGGAGCATCATCCTGTGCATCGAAGGGTCATGGGTTTAATTCCTGGTCAGGGCACATATCCAGGTTGCAGGGTTTGATTCCCAGTCAGGACATGTATGGAAGGAAACTGATCCATGTTTCTCTCCCCCTCCCTCCTTCCCTTCCTCTCTGAAAATCATTGGAAACATATCATTGGATGAGGATAAAAAAAGCTGTACTTATTCTTTATATTTTCATCCCATAGCTCCATTCCTATCTATGACTATTTGCTAAGGGTAAAGAACTGTACTATACAATGGAAAGGTTGGTTTTAATAGTTCCAAGGTCTGTTAACTTGTACTTTGACATTATAAATGTTTGCTATAGGAAACTTTATTTGCTAAGATGTGTGTGGTAGAAACTGTGTTAGCCCACATCTACTGTAACTGCTGCCTGTGCTAGGAGCTTGAGGTAAGTTCCACTCTTGGTGGTAATAACTCCCTACCACTGGACTCAGCTAAGTCCCTTGCCTAGAAAGGATGAGGTGTGGCTTCACTTCTTAGACTAAGAGCATCGAGATCCTTTATCATGGCCCTAACCAGTTTGGCTCGGTGGATAGAGTGTCGTCCTGCAGACTGAAAGGGCATGTGCCTTGGTTGCGGGCACATCCCCAGTGGGGAGTGTTCATGAGGCAGCTGATTGATGTTTCTCTCTCATCAATGTTTCTGGCTCGCTCTCTCTCTTCCTCTCTGTAAAAAAAAATCAATAAAATATACATTTTTAAAATGATCCTTTATCATGGCTTTTCTGGTTGGGGCAGAATAAACATGGGGTCCAATTCATCTCATTTTAAAAAGTCATGTAAGTTGAAAAGGAATCTTCCAACAACAGGGACCATGTGTCATAGTTGTATCTTCCATAGCACCTGGCTCAGATTTTTCAACATGCAATGTGATCGACAATAACAGGTCTCGTTAGGGCTAAATTTCATTGCCACCAAAATGGCACATGAAGGTTCAGAGAGTTTTCACTTCTTCACTAGATTTAGAAATATTTGTTCCAGATGGATCTACTCTTAGGTACACTGAGTGTCCTCCAAAACAAAATCTTAAATCTTTTGGTCGCAGGCGACAAAAAAAAAATTAATTCAAGCAAGTTTAAGCACAAAAAGTGCTTCAGGTAATGGAGAAGGTCTTGGTCATAGCTGAGGATCAGAGGCTCAAAAATATCATCAGGACTGTCTCTCTCCCTCCCAGCCTCTTTCTTCTGTGCTGGCTTCAGACTAGTTCCCTACCAACTAGCAATCTTATGCTTACATCCATTCCACTCACAACCCAAAAGTAAGACAGACCCTCTATCAAATCTTAGGGAAGACTCTGGCTGACTCTGCTTGGGCCACATGTTTCTTCTAGAGAAGGAAAGCAAGGCATAATGATAGACAGAAACCCAAGGAGAAGGGGAGGGAGTCCCCCAGAGGAAAGGATGTTATACAAATAAATGGTGAAGTCTCAACAATTCAAGGTCTGAAATTCTAAGTCCCCTTTTCCCATTCCTGTGCATGATGGAAAGCAAACTATAGTTTAGATGACTTCCAAGGTGACTATACCTATACAATAAACTCTCATTTGTCACAGAGAAATTATATTTACTGGACCTATCATATGACTACCACAGTGTCGAGCATTTCCTACTCATTGGCTTATTTCATTTTCACCATAAATAGATATTTAAGATGAAGGCACAGAAGCTTCGAGAAGTTACAAAGTAAATATCAGAACCAAAGAAAACCCCAGAACCCCTTGCTTTTAGCACTGAGAATTTGGGACTCTTTTTAGTTTCTTTACTGAAAATATCAGAAGTTTATGGATAAAAGCTCAAAAACCTACATACTAGGCAGGACCAACTTAAGTAAGCAGAAAGCAATTATCTACAGGAAGTGACTTAGCAGATGCCCTGAAAGAGTTTTACTCTTTTCCTGAAATTCCTCCCTCAGAGATTTTTCTGGGCTAAATCATTACCATTGATTAATTTATTTTGTTATTTTACTACAAACAATTCCTAAGAGCACATGGGCTAATTGAGTCTTGTTAAAAGCCAAATGCCTGAGAAAGGGGTAACATATGAATTTTTAACCCAAACCTTTATCACACATGATTTCCCACTCCTTTTTTCACTTGGTCCCCAGAGATAAGACACAGGACAGGTCATATCACTTTGCTTGGCAGGGTGTCAGGGTAGAGTTTACAGCAGCCAGTGACTACACTAGAGGCTGGGGAAAAGTCTACAACCTTCGTGCTCCCGACGAAAACTACTCAGCATTTGATCATAGAATCCAGGCAAACTCTAAGAAGCTCTGAGAAAACAAAATGAAATACAGTTCTATGAAGAAATAAAAAGAATCAGAGAGGTAAGATAGAATAGCAACCATGAGCATTTGCTCTAATGTTCCTATACTTAATTTTAGAATTATAAATCTCTTGGGTGTATATCCTGTCTAATAAAAGAGTAACTTGCAGATTGACCATCACTCCAACACACAAAACGGCTGCCCCCATGTGGTCAAAGATCCTGCCCCCAGGTGGACACAAAATGACCAGCAGGAGAGGGCCGTTGGGGAGTTCCAGGCCTGCAAGGAAAGGCAGTTGTGGGCAATCAGGCCAGCAGGGGAGGGACCAAGCCTGCAAGGGAGGGCAGTTGGGGGTGATCAAGCTTGCAGGGGAGGGAAGTTGGGGGCAAAAAGGCTGGCTGGGGAGCAGTTAGACATCAATTAGGCTGGCAGGGGAGCAGTTAGACATCAATTAGGCTAGCAGGGGAGTGGTTGGGGGGATGACCAGGCTGGCAACTAGAAGCAGTTAGGAGCAGTCAGGGAGGCAGGCAGGTGAGCAGTTTGGAGCCAGCAGTCCTGGATTGTGAGAACACTGTAGATTGCCCGTTTAGGTCCGATTCTACTGGTAGGATGGGGTCCCAGATTGGAGAGGATGCAGGCTGGGCTAAGGGACATCCCCTGCCCCTCATGCACAAATGTCATGCACTAGGCCTCTAGTTATTTAATAAAAGAAAAGCCTAATCTTCAGTGACTATGGTGAAATGTTGCATCACACAACATTATTGCTGCTGCCACAATATTACCCACAGAAATCAGATGCACATGCAGCCTCAAGTTAAACAGTGCCGAGGCTCTAAGCCTTCAGAAAGCGGGCAGCACATAGTACATGGCCGGGTTCCAGCCTCCTGCCAGCTCGGGGCCCCCCTGCACTCCTGGAGGACTGTAACTGACAACTGCCGAACTACTAACTTTCAGCCACTTCCCCTCTTAAATGGGACATTGGGAGCAACATTTTCCCCAATGATCCTGGCATTGTACTGGGCACACAGTAAGCATTCAGAAAATTTAAAATAAGAGGAGGAGGGCTTCAGGCCATCCTAGAGGAGGAAGAAGAGAAGGAAGAGCAATAGAAAGAAGCCCGGCCACTGTGGGTCAGTGGCTGAGTGTTGACCTATGAACCAGGAGGTCTATTTCCGCTCAGGGCACATGCCTGGGTTATGGACTCAATCCCTAGTGTGGAGCAGGCAAGAGACACCTGATCAGTGATTTCTCTCTCATCATTGATGTTTCTATCTTTCTCTCTTCTCTTCTTCTCTGAAATTAATAAATTATAAAAAAGAGCAATAGAAAGAAGAAAAACTTGCATCATGTCTAGACTCTTAACTCTAACGGGAAAATGGGGAGAAATGAATAAACTTTTAAGGTCATGGTGGTTTGGCTACCACTTCTTAAATATGAGGAACTGAGCTGAGAGGTGTTAGCCACTTGCCCAGTGTCAGATGGGATATGAGAGCTGACTGGGTTTGTTACCCAGGTCTTGGAACTCCCAGTCCGTCTTCCCCCACTAAAAACTGTATGTCTAGGGATGTGCCACATGGTTTCAACAGGCAGCAGCAGAGCTGGAGGCATGCTGCGTCCCCTGTGTCCAAACACATTCCTACAGACAAGGGAGAAATGAATGGTGTCCCTGATGGGAAGTTCCCTATCACACATTTCCTTGGGGCCCGAGCGGTAATGTCCAAGTGAGAACCTGTTAAAATGTTTCTCTGGTACATTCAGTAATTGAAGTTCTTTATAGGTTACCACAGTCACCAGAGTCATTCCAAAAATTCTGGCCTCTAATAGGCTGATTTATACTGCAAGTTCTCTCCTGCTCACACCATGACAGGAAATGGGTATCTTTCTCTTCGTTAACAAACATACAGAGCATGCCTCCTCTGGGTAAGACACTACGTAAGGATCTGAAAGAGAAGTAGACAACATGGGTATTGCATTATGTGAAACTTGGAATCCATGTCATGAGTCAGAGCACACATATGAAAGATAACCTCAAAATCAGTGTATTGTTTTTAATTTTTAGTTTATTGATTTTAGAGAGAGAGGAAGGGGGAGAGAGAGAAACAGAGAGAGAGAGATGGAGAGGAGAGGGAGAGGGAGAGGGAGAGGGAGAGGGAGAGGGAGAGGGAGAGGGAGAGGGAGAGGGAGAGGGAGAGGGAGAGGGAGAGGGAGAGAGAGAGAGGGAACAGAGAGAGAGAAACATCAATTTGTTGTTCCATTCATTGGTTGCTTCTTGTATATGATCTGAATAGAGAGCGAACCTGCAACCTTAGCACATTGGGAGGATGTTCTATAACCAAATGAGCTACCCAGCAGGCTGCAAAGTCAGTGTTTGTAAGTGCAAATCAGAAGAGCAAAGTATAAAGCTATGGACTTAGAGGAAGCCTTCTGGAGAATTGGAAAACCTAAACACAGAGTTCCCTGAGTATAACTGAACATGGTAATTAAGGATCAAAAATTAAAGTATTCAGCAGACACGAAATTAACACTGCTTATCTCAGTTTATATGTTTGTGTTATACCATCAAATTTCAAATCCTCAAAAACAAACCGTCTTGAGATTCGATTCATTTATGAAATGGATGCTATAAATGGTCCTGAACATGCCACGTAAAAAGACTATATTTGAACATACTTCATATGTAAAAGTAAAATATGTATGTATTGTTAAAACACATACTTTATCAAATTAAAATGTGTCATTAAAATACACACTGTTCCCATTTTACTTTCAGCATCACAGAATAGCAGGCTATGGAGTAACTGAGCTGTCAGTGTATCCATTCACTGGTTGTTACCTTTTTCCTGACAACCCTAGGAGTGGCTTCTCACCCTATGCTGTGATATGTCCAGTGGCTGGAAACTGCCTCACCAGGCAGTAAGGTTCACGTTCGGACATCCACCTATTTTCTCCGACATAAAAGCAAGGTACTTCAAAATGAGAACATTTGCAACAGGAAAAGAGCAAGCAAAATGTTTGCTAATTCGTTATAGAGGTGTCTCTTTAGTGATTAAGTTCTCTTTGGAGGTGTCCCTAATAAGATTGATGAGCTGCAGTGGTCAGTAAGCCTGTGCAACAACATTCCTGCTCAGGGTCAGTTCCTTCAGGAAGTACACTGTGGGAAATTAGGCAACTTAAAGAAACAAGTGCTATAAAAGAACTCAGCAAAAACTTACACTGCAGATGAGCTACATTTGTGAACCCTACAATATGCACAGTAATATTTGATATTAAGTATGTTCCTGTATAGCAATAAAGAATTTAATCTCCCAAGAAACATATATTTATTATCAGGGTAGTCAACATATTGTGGCCAAAAGCGTACAGTTTGAGAAAAATGTTCAACTGGATTTAAACAAAAAACAAAAAGGTCTAGCTGTTTTGTGCTACATGAACTGAAAAGTAAGCCATGATGACTTCTGCTGTATTTGACTACTCACCCCATTATCAAGATTTCTGGCTATGCATACCATTAACTTTCCACATGAATTTAGGCCCCTTATACAACTGGCTGATTAAAAATCATTTTGTGTATTATAAATAGATTAAAATAGTAGCATCAATGAATCAAATGATTGATTTGATTGGTGAATCAATCAAATGATTTCCATCTACCACCATCACCAAGGGCCACAGCAGAATAAAACAGCAGTGGGGAGCGAGTGGGGTCACTTGATCCTTACCACTTGGCCAGCCGGTCACATCCCTTTTGTAGCTCTGCAGGACTGTGGAGGACTCGCCTGTGTTTTGAGAATGACATCCACAAATTTAAACTTTCAGCACAAACTCATTTAATTCTCTATAATTTGAAGGCCCATGACCCTTTCCAGCAGAATTCGAAGGATGTAGCCCTTGGCATTTTCATGCTCTGTCCCTAGTAGGTCCTGATTGGCTCAGAGCAGGCTAATGAGGCTACTGGGTGGGGGCACAAAGATGAATAAGGCCCAAGAGGTTACTGTACATCCAGTAGCAAGATCAGAAACATGCTGGGCCCTCCCAAATGTCTACAGATTCTTGCACATGTCATCAACACAACTGAGGAAGTGGATATCTACCATTATGCTAATTTACATGTTTCTTGAGACATGCTGGCTAATGAATCCTTTGCCACTTTTTTCAAGTCCCCTTTGTAAGTACTTTGAGACCTACATGATCAGCAACATGGCAGTGGCTGGTGGAGAAGCCTCTCTTGAGACCACCTTATAGCAGAGAAATGCAACACGGCATCAGAAAACAGCCCGCAGGGTGTGTGGATGGGGTGTGGAGCAGGTTAGGAGGAGGAAAATGGTGAAGCACTGACAAAAATCACTGACAGATGACAAGGAGAGAATGCGGAGGATCAGGGGCCAAGGGGGTGACAGGAAAGGGGGTCAAAATGCATTGATTTCTAACCATAATTTGCACTTTGGACTAGAACTGCACTTCAGACAGTATCCTATCTTCATTTTCTTTTTAAAATTTTGGAAGCTGAGAAAGAAAACTGAAGAGCAAGTAGACACCACTTCCCGTCGACCAGTAGTAAGAAGCACTGTGTGTAAAACTCAGGACTTCACTCCTGTGATCCCAAAGAAGACAGAAAAGAGCACCTGCCTCACTGAAGTGAAACCTTATTTCAGTCAGAGCCAAGAAGACTGCTGACAGCAGAGAAGAGGAACAATAGGAGGAAAGCAGAAGTTCCCAGTGGAAAGCTGGAGCAGTGAACAGGAAGTGGAGAAGGGTCGGAAAGAACTCACTGCCCTACAGCTGCCCATCCCCAGGCTTTCAGGTAGACATATTCCCTAAGGAAGGACTCCGTCTGCCCAAACCCTCAGGAACCGTAAGCAAATCATTCTGACAAGTCTCTGAGAAGTGCCGGCGCTCACTGTTAGGAAATGAGCAATCTTCTGGTAAAGTCATCTCGGGTTTTAAGATCAGGGTCATCACGTACTGAACAGTGTCGTTTTCACCACAAAAATTCAGAGCACAGCTTTTAGCGCTTGCTAATAATCGGATGCTCCAAAGTCTACACAATACATTCTGGGCACTCCCAGAAGAATTCTGGCAAAAACCGGCTTACCGGTATTTCCCAAGGGCCTAGGTATAGGACATGGATTAAGTTTTGTTAAACCCATCCCTGGTTTGCTTCCTGAGGAACAAGCAGCAGGAAATTTAAGCCAGATGTGGACTCGGAGCACCTGAACCGATTGTCTCGAGGTTCTGTAGACTTATTTAAATGTATTCAAACAAAGCACTGACGTGACAGAGACGCGGCTGCAGATTTAATAAGTACGCCTGTAAACATTTTATTGAAAAAGAAGTCAGAATTCAATATTTTGGGGCAACTAGCGTGAGGCAAATTCTATTCGGCACACCGATTAAAATGCCGGCACTAAAAAAATAAAATAAAATAAAATGCCGGTACTGTCTTGAACAAAGCTAACATGTAAGTGAGTAACGTAAGCCAGTGAGGAGAAAAATGTCAGTGCAAATGTTACCACTTTAAGTTCTGTTTCTGGGCCATCAGCAAATGTGGACATCTGCCTGACATTCGTTTAAAAATACTCACTGAGGTTTTTGCCGAAGAAAAGGGCATCGCTTGTTTGGTCTCACAGTTACACGTGAAAAAGCAGGGGGTACATGAAAATGCCTGCAAGTGGATAATAGATGTCACTTCAGAGCCAGTTTACTTCTCTGTGTGTGATCATTGATCATTGCTCTGAAAAAATCCCAATTTCAGGTAGCACAATGAAGCCGGGCTTGCATACAATACATCAGACAGTGATGTAAAGAATCTCAAAACTAAACTCTGACTCTACACAGTGTGATCAAAATGAGCTGTAAGATTACTAACACATGAATATCAAACATGAGTTTTCAGTATTTTACATCTCACCTAGCCTATTTATTGAGTCAGTGTACTTTTACAGCTAATTATTAACTACACACCCTCCAACCCTCTTAAGAAAAGCACATGAATGATCACAGCCGAGTATTCTATCTTTCACACAAGAAATAGCCAAAACTCCCCCCAGAAGGCAGCCACACAGAATAGTCAAGCACTTAGGATTCTGCACGATACAAACCACACTTACTGATTTTTTCCTCATGCCTGGAGAAAGGAAAGCAGCAGAGCTGGCCCATGGCACTGGTGCCGTCTCGTCTCTCCTTCCTGGTGGCTCTTCCCCCGGGGTACCCCAAAGAGAAAAAGCAGTTTGCACCGGGTGTGTGTGCACACCCTGCCTATTCCACTCGGAGGAGCAAGAGCGGTGCACGGAGCAGGCGTGCAGAGCCAATGCACAGCCGGGAGGGAGAGGGGAACTCGCTGCAGTGAGCAAAAAGGCTCCACCTCCCCGTCCTCCAGCCCCACGTGCTGCTCCGCTGCTCCAGGACTGGCATTCGGGGGAAGAAGTGGCCCAGTGCTTGACTTAACCTCACAGAGCTGTGAGCTCCGGCCTCAGGCAAGCGCCAGGTGTGCGGTGCGGACCTCTAGAGGGGTCTGTGAGAAAGGGAAGGAAGAACAGACCACCCTGCGTCCTGCCCCCACAGACAAATAGTAACCGCACAGGGAAAGTCAAAGGAAAAACATTTTCTGCCCGCCGTTTAACGAGGAAGAGCTTTCTTCTTTCCCCAGGAGATTTGGGTTTGTTTGTTTTATGAATAGGGAACTTGACATTGCAGAACACTAACAACACAACTTGTATGAAGTACCATTAACCACTTAACAAACAGCACAGGCAGTGGAAATGACAGGGAAAGTGGGAGGAAGGGGAGTGTGGATTGCTATCTGCACTTTGCAGCATACCTTGTAAATAAATGCCAGCTTTCTGAATCACTGCTTTGTTCCCCCGTTACAGCATTAATCAATATTATGAATTCTGAAATGATAGCATCCACTATGTCAACAGCCCAGAAAATTCCTCAAACAGAGGCCTTGAGAAAAAGATCAGGAATAAGAGCATGTTTCTAATTTAAATGACAAGTTGGTTAAGCAAATTCAGGGGCAGCAAAACAGCTAACTTCAAGCCATGACATAGTTTGAGCTTCATGACGCGAGATCATTATCTCATGCAATTGTTCAAACTCTGCTATCAGTACAGAGAACAGCCTTGCTCTATGACTGTAGGAGAGAAAGACTGCTCTGAGTGTGACAAGTGCCATCCAAATTCTTCCTTTTCTCCTCTACTTTCCAGCGAGGCACACACACCTATTACCAGGAAGGACTTGGAAGGAGGGGGCATGGATGATAATGAAAACTTCCAAGTTCTGAATGGAGTATGTCCACTTTCATACTCACCTGAACAAAAAGAGTGCACTGTTTAAAATAATAAAAAATGTCATTTTTCAAAATCCTAAACATTACTTTTTGTGTCAAAGAAAGAAAAATATTTGCAGTAAATACTATTCATTGAAGAAAATGGTGCAGTATACAATTAGAAAGCCAGAGGTTTAATTTCTAAATCTGTCCGTTATGAAACTGTAACCTCTTTGCCAGAGTTTTGATATCTTCATCTGTAAATCAGGTAAATTCATTATAAAGTTGTAGTTTGCTGTTACAAAGTAAGAAGTGCTTGGGAAGAAGGGGAGAGACTGGGACAGATGGTCTGAATACTGTGTCCTTACCCACCTCCATGTTTTCAGCCCCAGCTAGCGATCTCGTCTCCTCCTCTTCTAACTTCCTGCCCTGCTGGCTGCCATGCTGAGCTACTACTTCTACTACATAAGTGACCCACCTCCAAGCAAGAAAGGCTCTCTCCCAAATGCAGTGTTCAGGAGATTCCACTCTGTGCTAAATAAACCCTACCAACTTTATTAATCAGCACTACTGCAAATGTGCAATTAAGAACAAAATATATAAAATGTATCATTAAGTACCAGTATCTACCTCAGGATATTGTGCAATATAAAGGGGGGGGGGGCTACTTAATGTTAAAGAGTTTTTTCCCCCATAACTATTAAAAGTGAATTAACCATAATAAAAGATTAGAAAACAGATGAGAAATTCAAGACAGAATTTTTAAAACTGGCTTTTGGAATATATGCACCCCGAGGTTCACACAGCACAATTTACAATAGCGAAGATTTGGAAACAGCCTAAGTTCCAATCAGCAGTTGAGTGGATAAAAAACTGTGGTACATTTATATAATGGAACACTACATGGCGATAAAAAAGAAAGAACTCTTACCATTTGCAACAGCATGGATGGATCTGGAGGGGTATAATGCTAAGTGAAATAAGCCAGTCAGAGAAATATAAGATCTCACTCATATGTGGAATCTTATGAACCAATAAACTAGACCCAGAGACACAGAAGCAAGAACAGATTGTGGAATCTTAGAGGAAAGGCAAGGGAGGGTGGGTGGGAAGAGATCAACCAATGAACTTATATGCATATATGCATAACCCATGCACACAGATAATGGGGTTTTGAAGGCCTGGGGTGGGGGAAGGAGCAGGCTGGAAGCAGTTAATGGGGGGAAAAGAGGACTTATGTAACACTTTCAACAATAAAGATTTTAAAAATAAAACCTGGCTTTTAATTGTACAAATAATTAGTATCATTTAAATAAATAAATAAATTTTCAACTAAAAAAAAACCTATAGAATTACTAGTATGTGCCTTTATTTTTCAGCTTAGAAAACATATATATATATATATATATATATCCTATCTAATAAAAGTAATATGCAAATTGACCATACCTTCACTATACCCACCAGCCAATTAGGAGTGATATGTAAATTAACACCCAACCAAGATGGCTGCTGCCCAAGGCCAGAAAAAGCCTCAGCCAGAGGCCCCATCACAGGGCGATCACTGAGTGCCCAAGGCCGGGGCTGAGGCTGAACCAGCCAGCAATCAGCCTGATTGTATGGCGATTGCTGGTTGGGGTCCCCTGGTTGAGGTCTCCTGCCCAAGGACAAAAAGCCTCGGCCAGAGGCTTTCAGCCTTGGGCAAGCCAGGGTTGAGCTATCAGTAGGACATCCCCTGAGGGCTCCCAGTATGTAAGAGGGGACAGGTTGGGCTGAGGAACGAGCCACCCCCAGTGCACGAATTTCATGTACCATGCCCCTAGTGTGTGTGTGTGTGTGTGTGTGTGTGTGTGTGTGTGTATGTGTGTGTGTGTATGTGTGTGTGTGTGTATGTGTGTGTGTGTGTGTGTGTGTGTGTGTGTATATGTGTGTGTATGTGTATATATGTGTGTGTGTGTGTATATATATATGGGATGAAACAAGCTCCAAAAGAAGTCCTTTACCCACCCACAGTGGCTACTCCTAAATCTGATGCATTCCTGCTTGGCGCCAATTTTCAAATGCCTCCTCCATGCTCATGATTCAGTCAGTTCTTTCCTATGTGTGAATCAATCTTAACCAATGTTGGGGTTGAAGACATTTCCAGAATTGGTGAGCGATAAATTAGGAAGAAGAATTTATGCCCCTGCTTGGAGAACCAAAAGCAGTAGAGCTCTAGAGATAGAAGGCTGGAAGAAGAAGGGCTGACAAGTTACATTGTGTGTTTGGACAGCTCGAATTTATATTATACCATTTTATCATCCAATCTGACTCAAAGAACAATCTAGTAAACACTTATATGTGCCTATGTGATAATTACAGCAGCTCCTGGGGTGAAGTTAATTCTCAAGTAGAAATGTCCAGCCAGAGGAGGTGAGAAAGATAGGGCCAAAGGAGGGAGGAGGCAGGAAAATGGAGGCACGCCCCTGGGGAGGCAAGCGCATTCACTCAGCCTTCGCTCTGTGGTAAATCCCACGGGACAGTTTTACGAAGGCAATGCAGAAACAGAACAAAGGCCAGTAACAGTCACCGTGTACGCTCTGCTCAGCCCTGCTTTTTACAATCTGTCCTTCTTTTAAGCATGAACAATAAAATCACAGCAACTGACACGAGTTCCTTACTGAAGGACAAGTTAAATATTTGGATGTTAAAACCTATTTTTTAAACACACACACACACACTGCAAAGAATACACTGATCTGCTGGCAGGCCAGTGTTTGTATTACCTGACATGGCTGCTTTCTTATTCAAGTGCCTTTAATCCCTTAAGAGCTGAACCTTTTAGAGAAAGCAACATCCTTCACAGGAAGAAAAAACACACTTCAGAAAAGCCAATGGGACCCAATGATCAGATATTTTTAGTTTCACAATATAAACAACATAGAATTTGGGTCTGCAGTGCCTAATTTCTTGGAGGTTTTTATGGGTTCTAATTATTCTTTATGTGGAATAATATCCTCAATATGTACATTTAGCTCAGAAAGTGGCCCACTACTTGACCTTGGAGAAGAACAAATTACATTTCCTGTTATGGAAAGGGTTTGAAGACTTCAAATAAGAAGTGTCTTAATAACTCAATGCATTATTATTAAAGCTTTTCCCCCCTCTAATAATACTTAAAGGGATAAGGAAGTGAAAGCAAATCCCCAAGATAATAAAAAGAAAATTCACTGTACTAAATGAAAGGCAGTTAAATCAAGATTGGCTTTGGCAGGTCTTGGATTCTGTCATGATCTGCCATGACCCAGGCTGACATTCTTCTGATACACTATGTCAGTATTCATTCTGTTGTGGATACTTCTAACAACATCAGGTAACTGTCAGACTGTTGTTTAAATACCCATAAAACCAAAGTCCTGAGTCTGTTTTCTGTTAATACATGTCTTATTTCACATCTGGAAAGCATTTCTGACATTAAAAAATAATGCCATCTCTGTAACCTGAGGGTAGAGTGGCTCCAGGTTTGGTTAATTCAGTAGTTGAACAAGATCATCAAGATTCAGCATTTTAGTTTCCCATGCTCAGCACATGTGCTCACCTGGTGTCCCCCGTGGTGGTTGGTAAGTCCAGGTGCACACGTAGACTCAACGATTTCTCACTAAAAAATGACATTCTCTTCTCTATAATTTCTATGCATCAGCCAGAAAACTGCTCTCTGAGGCCCAAGCAGACTTCTCCCCACAGATCGAATGGGGTCACATGCCACTGGCGAAGGATGGACCCACTCCCCTGCTGGCTAAAGCGACAGCCCACATGCCCTGAAGCCCAGCACCTCACAGGGAAGTGTGTGTGTGTGTGTGTGTGTGTGTGTGTGTGTGTGTGTGTGGTGGGGAGAGGGGCAGGGGGGACAGGCGGGTCTCTGCCAATAGGGAGGAAAATGAATTCAGAACAGGCAAAACACTGGAGTCCACTAGAGTTCTGTATTTCCCTTTCTTTCAATAAAAATATAAATCCACTGTTTGGTCAATTAAAATTAGGCAAGTTATTGAAAGGGTCTATAAGTAATTTTGTATAACAACAAAAGAAAAAGCCCTAAACAGTAAATCACTGAAAAAGGGTGTCATGCTAAAAAAAAAATAAAAATCGTATGCAAATAAATGTATGCCACACTTACAATCATCTTTCTTGCTAAATGCATAGCTGGAGAAAAAGTAGCAAAACTGAGAACTGCCTCTCTAAAGCTTATTATGTGAAGACTGACTTCTTATGCAAAAGCTTGATTTTTAAATTTATATATATATATATATATATATATATATATATATATATATATCAATTTTATTGTTGATACTATTTTGTCGTGCTGTTAGCAATGAAAATATATTTAGCAGCTATGGTTCCCTGGTATGAAACATAAAATTTGTGAAGATCTAATGCAATTTCCTTTACTCATAGCCAGAATCAAGACAAAATATTCACCTGAATATCCTAGTCAACAGCAGATCAAATTCACGAAGTGTCAAAATGTTGTTTTCTTAGTTGGTTACAATTAGTGCTTGAGGCATTTTACATCAAACACTAGAGGCCTGGTGCATGAAATTCATGCATGGGAGAGTAGGGGGTTCCTTCAGCCCAGCCTGCACTCTCTCCAAAACAGGATCCTTCTCACAATTTGGCACCACTGGCTCCTAACTGCTCACCTGCCTGCCTGCCTGCCTGATCACCCCTAACGGCACCCCCTGCCAGCCTGGTTGTCCCCAACTGTCCCCCTCTGCCAGCCTAGTCACCCCAAAGTGCCCCACCCACTGGCCTGGTCACCCCCAACTGCCCCCCTCTGCCAGCCTGGTAGCCCCAACTGCCCCCGCCCATCCTGGTTGCCCCACACAGCCTATTGTTTAATTGTTTGGTCACCCCTCATTAACCCCCCTGCCAGCCTAGTCGCTCCTAACTGCCCTATACAATGGACTGGTAGCCCCCAACTGCCCCCCCCCACTGGACTGGTCATCCCTCACTGCCCTCCCTGCCAGCCTGGTCACCCCCAACTGTCTCCCCTGCCAGTCTCTGGTCACCCCCAACTGCCCCCTCTGCCAGCCTGGATACCCGTAACTGCCCCAACAGCCAGTCTGGTCGCCCGTTACTGTCCCCCCTGATGGCCTGGCCACCCCCAACTACCCCCCTGGTCACCCCAGCTTTCCCCCCCCCACTGGTCTAGTTGCCCCCAATTGCCCCCTCCCCCTACTGGCCTGGTTGCCCCACTCAGCCTGCTGTTCAGTCCTTTGGTCGTCCCTCACTAATCCCCCTGCTGGCCTGTTTGCCCCACGCAGCCTGCTGTTCGGTTGTACCTCTGGCTGTTTCAGTCATGATGGCCCCTTCTTTTTTATATATTAGGATATTAAAGTCAGATAAAATATCAAAAGATATTTACAGGTTAATGGAAAAAGACAGAATTTAAACTTCATACAGAGAAGTAACACACACTCCATGATTCCTTAACCCTCATTTACCCTAGTTTTATCAGAACAAGTTTCTCTGTAGAATAGATGAAGTAAACTTGAATAGTAAAAGAGAATTTTTATGTCATTCCTGTCCAGATCACACAGACCAACAAGAAACAATAAATGGATGTCATGTTGACTTAAATAAGTTCCACAACCTTTTATCTCTTCCTAGCCCCTTTGTGTAAGGTCTCGTTCTTTCCTCTACAATAGTTATCTCAGGTAACTAGCTGCAAAACTGGTCTGAAGTCCCAGATTGTCTAGGTAGCCCTCAGCTACCTCATCCATACCCACAGCTTTCACTACCAACCTAATACCACTGAATCCCATAGCCATCTCTCAGATAAATCACCTGTGTCCCAGACCTCTCTCCGGACCTGTCCTTTGATTTATCCACAGGTGCTTTATTATATATAAAGTCACTCATCATCTTCTTGTCACCAAAATTTGTTTTTTTCTTTTATCCTCTACACTGGTGTAAGGACACTACCATGTAGTAGCACATCTGGCAGCTATCCTAGAATTCTGCCATCTTTCACTATCAACCCTATACTGAACACACTGATTCTCCTGCCTACTAGATCTGCAATGCATTTCTCCTTCTCACCTCCCCTGCAAATGCTACCTGCAGGCTATTATCAGAACCTGCCTAGACTAGCACACAGCCTTCGTACTCATCTTGCTGATTCAGTGTCCTGTTCCCTCTCAACCACCATGGTTTATACTACTGGCGGAGGGACCTTTCCAGAGCACAAATCAGATGGTGGCTGTTTAAACTTCAAAATTTTGATGGCCTACAAAATAAGATCTGAATTAAGACCTAAACGACAAGTAATTCATATACAGAATGAATTACTTATACTCCCCTGAATAGCTATTCAACTGGAAAACATCTCCCTTTCCCCAGTCTCCTTTCCCACATTCCATTTTCAGCTCAAACCCCAGCCAAATTAGAAATACCCTCCCTTGGTTCCCATTAAGTTCACTACATCTTCGATATACAGACAGCATAATGCCTGGCACCTGGTGAGTTCAATAAATACCTGTTCAATAAATTATAACAACATAAAGAGACTGAAGAAATTTAACAGTGAAGGAAGAATCGTTATGTGAGCAGCCAGCAGCTCTTCAAATGCCCCTGGGGAGCTAGGAGTGAACTGAAAGATCAGGCAGATCAATGAATCCCAAGCTCACTCTGCCAGGGTGTGATACTCACTACAGTCACACTCTCCCTTCCAATTCCTATTTTAAGAGTAAATACATAACAAAAGAAGAATAAGGTGGATCGGAATTTCAGACAGGGCTGACAGTGAGAGTTTTATTACTTCTCTTCCAGTTAATCAGAAAGTCTAGCTTTGGCAAAAACTAAAACAGAACCAATTTAACACAAAATAGAGAACTCGTGAATTAAAATGATGGAAGAAACTTCATGAGGTCACTCAGACCTCCAGGTTAGATGACTTCATAAATGGTTCTCTCTCTTCCCCCTTAAAAAAAAAAAAAGACATTTCACAAATCCCTTAACACATTGTTCCAGTGTTTAACAATCTTTCAGAGCCTAAAGTTTTTCCTAATTCCTAGAACAGTGTACTACTTGTAAAGATTAAGAAGAAATTGACTTTTTAGAAATTCTGACCCTTCCTTAAGTCAATCTTGGGCCTTCTCTGTCTGGTCTTAAAAATTCTACATACAATTTGAAAAAATAACAGCAATGGGCACTAGTAAGTGAATACTGCACCTGTGTCAGGCATGATACTAAATACTGTTCAGGCATTATCTTATTCCTCTCTCCCATTTTTATGAGCTAAACACCATTATTAGCCCTGTCTTATGGGCTTGGGGTCATTAAGGCTGCCTAGTTAGGAAGTGGCAGTGGCCATTACAACAGGCCTGTCTCACTCTAGGAATTCTGGGTCACTGTTTTTCTCTCTCTCTACTACACTGTATTCTGCATCCTTTCCAATTGCTCCATGCTTCACCAAAACGAAGAAGAAAATCCATTTCATGTTTATCTCTTGTGATTTCACCACATTAGCAAATTAGTTTTAACACTACATCAAATAGATTTGCCAAATTTATTTTTTTCTCCCAAAAGTCAAGTTTTTATCTTCAACACTGAATTTACATACATAAATCATATAAATGGTAGGGCAAAAGTAGGTTTACAGTTGTTTGTATGGAAAATAATACAATAACTAATTAATAATACAAGAATAAAGTGTATCATGTACTCACAATTACAAACCTCCTTTTGCCCATGTGTACTAATATATACACATAGAGAGATTTTTTTTTAATTTTGAAATGCACCAATATTAATCACATGCCAATTTAAGGAAAACCTTAAGAATAATATAAATCTATATAACCTGAAATGGGCATTTTGGTGTTAGAAAAGTAAGAATACTTCTGTAATAAGTATTCTTTTACAACTTGTACTGCTATTAATATTAATAACTAACATTTTATTTGTCAGGCACTGTGCTTGGAACTTTTAAAAAATTAATAAGCATTTTTAGTGTGGTGAAAATGTATTCAGAGCCAATTAGGTAATATGATGGGCTAGTTAGCCATTAAGTTAGGCAACTGGAAGGGTCTCCTAACACTAATTAGCTGTATCCTGGTGGCTTTGTTTAATCACAGACTCTGCACTCCAATCATTTCATTCATGTAGTTCATTTTTTAAAATCAGGAATTCAATATTAACTATCTTAGATAATAAAAGAGTAATATGCAAATTGACCGCACCTCCACAAGCCATGCCCACAAAGTCACATCCACCAGCCAATCAGAGTGAATATGCAAATTAGCCCAATGAAAATGGCAGTTAATTTGTATATACTGGTGAAGAAGACTGGTAGAAGGAAGCCAAGCACTGCAGAATGGATCAAAGCTGCAGAGAAGCAAGCCAGTGGGGCGGGGGAGAAGGGAGGGAGTGGGGCAGCAGAGACAGGAGGGAGTGAGGCTCAGGTCACAGGAAGCCCTATTCTTGTAAGAATCTTCTTGCACCAGGTCTCCACTATAGTCAATAATATTGTAATAACTGGATGGTGTTAGATGGGTACTAAACTTATAAGAGTAATCACTTTATAGGGTAGATAAATGTCTAATCACTATGTTGTTCACCTAAAACTCATACATTATTATATGTCAACTGTAATTGAAAAATAAATTAAAAAAATAAAATAAGCACATGGGAAAAAATGCTATTTTCATGTTTTCCAAAATACACTTAAAATTGAAGGCTCTACAAATAAATTATAAAATAACAAATTATTACTACATCATTCTAATTTGCTTGATAGTTAAAGTTATCACATAGCACTGCCCCTTTAATATGTAGGGTTCCTAAAGCAGCTAATATAAATCATAAGGTTTGAATCCAGGCCAACAGATGGTTGAATTTTCAAAATAGCTTGAGCCACAGCTGCCATTTTGTGTTAGCATCCCGATTAATAGCTGATACACCAGTTAAAACACAGTGAGCCATCACTAAGATTAATTTTCTCAGTTACTTAATCTCAGTTACTTCCTCTAACTCAGATAGATATAAGAAATAAGATGAAAGTTCTGATTATGAATTGCTTTCCATTTTTATAGGGGCATATAACAGTGAAACTCCAAACATTTTCTTCTTACAAGACATGTTTCATCAAAAGCAAACATTTCAGAAGAGGATAAATAGATTACAAAAAGAAGCCAGATTGGCATCTGAAATACTGCATTTTAACATGTTAAAAGCTCTGCTTTTTAAAGAATATTATACTTTCTAGGAAGGATGACATCAGTCCAGTTAAACCAGGATAGTTTTAGTTTGCTTCTTTTACTCCAGCTTAGCACATTTAGGCCATTTGAATGATAAATTAATTTTATGGTCACTCAATTTCGGTGTCATAAAGTAAATAATAAAACACCCTCTATGGTGTTCTTCTTAAATTGCTTGATAATTTTGAACAGAGAAAATTTTCAACTGCCAATGTCTCCTTTATTGCATATTGACTGCCTCTGTAGGTATGACTGTGCCCATCTCCTTTCCTACCTCCCTTACCAACTCCTCAAACATATAAACCAAGCAACCTCTCCTGTGTGGCCTCCTCCACTAACTAGAAGAAGACTCCATCAATAGTCTTTGTAATGTGCTTCCTACCACTAACACTGTCCCTAACTTGCCTCCCAGTCCATTGTTCTCCACTCCTGTAAATCACACCTAATACTCCTAGAATAAAACCCTTTCTCTACATTCCATCTGTCCACTCCTCGATCTCATCTTATTTATCCAAACTCTGGCATTCACCAACCCCACATTCTCCCAGAAGGTAAAATTATAAGCATCTTCCACTGTGTCCTTTACTAAAGTCCATTACTAACAAGGTCCTACCCATCTACTCCTCTTCCTTCTGCATTTCTCAAGTGTAATCTTAGCTTCCCACTGACTCATATTACTCTTAAGGAGAATATCATACAGTCCTCTGTATTTCATGATATCCAAGAGAGGGGTATACACATTGTATATATTCAATAATATTAAATTAATGATGAATTATTATTAAACAAAAAAAGGCTGGCATTCCCAGAAAAACACTGTTCTGACCTCTGCTTGCAGAAATTATCAAGAAACACACTAACCTGCAAAAGAAATACCTTCTAGACCTTTCCAAATTCCCTACTGCTCCCTTTAAGATATGTCTGATAGCTGAAAGTAAACTAGTCTTTGCAAGCACTAAACTGCTCATCAATCTTGCAAAGGATGTCATTTAGTCAATGACCTTCCCTAAGGAAATATAAGTGGAGCATAGCTGCCTGAGAAAAATTAATTCACCTAGCTCTAATAAGTAGCTCACAGAGAACAGCTTTCATCATCCTAGGAGATCTGAACCATACTTCATTCTTGGTTTTCGTCCCTTTTTAGGGAGTGGGTGGATAGAGAATTTGAATTATAACTGGATAGTGCAGTTAGGTTTGTAAAGAGTTGTAGCTCGATGCTAAGTAGGCATGATGTCACCCAAAGTTTTGTTTATGAGAGAACAAAAATATAGTACCATTCCTTGTATCTGAAAATATGAATATTACTTCCACATCCTAGCAAACTCCCCTTAACACTCCACATACAGGAATAGATGGCAGAAGATAGAGATAATCCCCAGCTTGGAAATGTAAAGTAGACACAGGGACCAACAACATTTGGCAGGGGGTCCAAATTCCAGTGCCTTCAGGAGCCAAGCAGGTAGTATGAACAGTTAAGCAAACTTTATAAGAAAATCGATAGAGTAGGAGGAATGATAAAAGGCAGCTACTTTCAAGGTCAATGTGCCCACTGCTGCATCCAGGAAATCCCTGCCATGCAAGAATGTGGGACCAAATTGTTCAGAATGTGGCAGAAACCCAGATTTTTTTCGTGAAGTCACCAACTATTGGCAAGTTATTCAAATTAGAGAGAAGAAAACAAACAGGCAAATAGGAACAACAATCCTGTTTCAATCAAGTACAATGTGAAAGGCTGCTAATTTGTCATCTTTGGAAGACAGACTAAGGTTGGAGTGGTATAAAAAATTATAAAAATATATTACTAAAACTAAATCTCTATTTCACACCCACTTTTAGTACCTGGATTTCTGTGTTAATCATCTGTGCTGAGTACTTACATTAATAATCATAATGCAGATTAAAGTACAAATGAAAAAAATTAGAATATAGATATATATGTATTTATATCTGTAGACAAAAAAAGGGGCCACATACTCAACCTGACACACTCAGGGGAGGACAGTATGGCAGGCCCTACAGATCAGAGACCTAAAGTAACCACATAGGATGGTCTGAACATAAAATTCCTAACTAAAAGCGAGTCATGGTGGATAGTCATAGAGGATAGTCATATCTTAGGCCTGCAGCTTCCCTGACAAAGGTCAACCTTTACCTTAAGTGAGCCTGTTTATTGTCCTTTTGCATCTAAGATAGTATACCTTTGAACTGTCACAGTGAGCTTTTTCCAGATCCCTCAGGGCACAGCCACATTGAGTAAAGACCACAGAACCCCTCATTGTTTCCCACATATCATCTAAATACTACAGATGTTAATTAGTAACTATCTTATACTCCCAATGTAAAAAAAAAAAAGTATGTGTAGCTGTTTTACTATCTGTCTCAGAGATTTTCACCTTTGCTTTCTCCTACCTCCTTAATCTATCACCAATGGATTTCAAAGATCCCTCCTTACGTCTTCTCTTCCTTTGATTCTGGTGTATAAAATAAGCTGTAAAACTGCCACTCTCCACTGCATTTTCTTAATCCATTGAGAGTCTGCTTCCCAGAAATCGTTGTAAGTTTGGCTCAAATAAACTCATAAAAATGTCTTCAGGTTTGGACATTTCTGAAGCAACATATCAAATTTTGGGTGTGGAGGTCACTTTAGGCACACTATAATTAAACAAAACCAATTAGTGACCAAAATTAAATGCTATAAAATCTGAAAAATATCTGAAGCCAATATGGCAAAGGGTTAATTTAATTGTCTTAAAAAAAATATTTTTCTTGATTTCAGAGAGGAAGGGAAGGGAAGGGAGATTGAAACATTAGTGATGAGAGAGAATCATTGATCGGCTGCCTCCTGCATGCTCTCCAATGGGGATTGAGCCCCAAACCTGTGCATGTGTCCTGACTGGGAATTGAACTGTGACCTCCTGGCTGGTAAGTCAATGCTCAACCACTGAGCCACGCACGCTAGACTAATTATCTTTACTCTTTAAAAAAATTCACAAATCTGTGAGTCAGGAGAAGAATGAACTCCGATTCTGTGGACAAGGACGGTTTGCTGTTGCCAGCTTCTAACCCACTTCAGAGCAGTGTACCCTATGAGACCAGGGCTGACATCTCCAAACCACACATGGGTTTTGACGGGAAAGCATTCATATGAGTCCGCGAAAACACTTAAAAAGTAGCAGAGAAAATGAAGTGCCACAAAAGACCCAAAATATAGAAGAATTCATACCCAAAGAACAAAAATTTTAAAACTGTGAAAAGAATGTCAAAAATGAACTATACTGAAATCCAAGAGATAGATGAAAGAATTGTATCCATGAAGCAAAGAACAGACAGGAAAACATGAAAAAGAATCAATTGGAAATGAAGTATATAGTCATTGATATTTATAGTTGAAAAGAAAATTGGGATGACTTGGAACTGACTACTCTCCAAGAATGCACCATTAACAAATTATAAAATAGGAAATACAGAAATCTAATAAAATACATATGTGACTTTTCTGAAAATCCAGAAAACTCACATATGTATCTACATACACAGTTTTATAAGCAATTTCAGGAGGTTCCTATAGTCCTTCAAACCCAAGTTCTACCCTAGAATTCTGAATACAAAATATATTAAGATCAGAAGTCTTTCCCACTCTGTGCATACAATAAAATACAGGTTCAATGTTCTGGAAACAGACATTAAATTTGTGTTAGAATAAAGTCAAAGAGAAACCAAACCAAAGTAAACCAATTAAATCTGATCAAGAAATGAAAGTCACAAATTGTCCCAAATCCTGTGAATATTACTTCCAAACTCAGGTTAGATTGAGAAAATCAATGATTATTCATAGCAAATAAAAGAATTCTAGCATGCATTAAACTTGTTAATTTTAACATAACAATTATTTTAGGTGTCGATATTAATTCTATTTATTTATTAAAATATATTTTTATTGATTTCAGAAAGTGAGAGGGAGAGAGAGATAGACATCAATGATGAGAATCACTGATTGGCTGCCTCCTGCATGCCCCCTACTGGGGATCTAGGCCACAGCCTGGGCATGTGCCCTTGAATGGAATCAAACCCGGGACACTTCAGTTCACAGGCCAACGTTCTATCCACTGAGCCAAATCAGCTAGGGCAATGTAGATATTATTTTTAAATGTGACTGAAAAAAATCTTTGCAATGGAAAAAAAAAGTTTAAAAAATAATGTTAGTGCTCATTTCAACAGCACATATGTTAAAAAAAAATAATGTTAAATAATCCGTATTGGGATGCAAAATTGGTGGAGTTTGAAAGAAGCTAAATTGCTTTGAATCACAAAAGGGTAAGATATAAAGAAGCCTAAGGGAAAAATAATCTACTATAATAGGGGGATTTTAGAAACTGAAACATAGTGATTTGGGGTGAACTGAGCAGAACTGTCTAATGGTAACACAGGTGAAGCATGTGATAAACTGCATAATGCAGTCCCACGATATCTTTTGTAAAATCCACATATTGCATTTTTGGGGTTGTTTTTTAAAATGAGAGTAGGAATAGAAGGGGCCATGAAGAACATAGTTCTCTTTAAAGGCTGGCCTAAAGTAATTACAGAGAAGACGTGGAAAACTAGCCAAAACCTGTATTCCACAAGAAGGATTTGAATTTGCCTTTTACAATGAACCTAAACAGAAAGGTTTGGTCCTCATCAGAACTTCAGTGGAAGACAACTCTGAAAACATGAAAGAGATTCTGAAACCAAAAAAAAGAAAGTATTCGTCCAGTCGATGTGAAATATTTTAGAGCATAAAATTCAAATGACATGCTGGGTATCTAAAATCTTTGAAAGTAAAATGATGACTTCTTTGATGATTTCTTGTGAGAATTCAGAAATACAATTGTGTCTCTTGAACATTTTTAAAAGTGCTTTAATAAGCTGCAGTATTAAGATCCTTTCAGGGCATATCTTTCCATGGTTTTGTTTTTTTGTGTGTGTATTTTCAAGCTGAAGTGTAGAGAAATTATCTTGGTTGAAGACCTTGCAATATTTAGAATCATATATCTTCTTCGAGTACTCTCATGTGAGGTTGTCTTGAGGTCCACGATTTTGTAAGAATAGTGCTTGGTCTGAAGTAGTAAATTTGAATCACAACAGATCAGCCTTCTTGGAAATACACTCACGTCGCAGACAGTGGGGGAACACTTGTTCCAGTTCTCTAAGAATCTCCCTTTGGTGTGTACATTTTCCACTCGGAAACATGAGTGTGTATGAGCCTGTCTTATGACATGCCTTCTCCCTGAGAGATGCTAGAGCATTTATGTATGAGTATTTGTTTCCCTTCAAAACATGTTTTCTTTAGGGAAGAAATCAAAGAATGAGTTTTCAGTCTTCGCAGGGCACCTACAAAGGCTTTCCAAAGTGAACCTTTATGTGCTGGGACATCCTATTCCTAATTAAAAGCAGTAAACATGAAAATGCTTGTTGTAGAATGGTGTGGTCATGTAGGCCTTCACTGGAGAAAATGCTTTCTTCATATTCATGATATAAAATTAAACTGAAGTGCACTTTAAATCAATATTTTAAGATCAATATTTTAAGACTGCATTATAAATATATTTAAAGCACAAAAGGAGAAAAACTATGCGTACTAAAATCTTGACTGATACATACGAATACCAAATATGTTCTACACAATTTTCAATGTAGTATTCCCAAATCACATATTTAGAAAAATACATCCTTGAGGGAAAAACATATATAATAGCCCTAGATATTTGCCAAAATAAGTCTACAGAAATCAAAAGTAAAAATACTAAAGAAATTAAAATTAAGTAAATACTTTTCAAAAGGCACTCACCAATCACAATTGAAGACTCACAGTGATAATAACCATTACTTTGCTTTTTTTTCAGCATGGAGCAAAGATCAATGCGGTGTAGCATTTCATCTCCAAATCTGTGACTGATAAATTTTTCATATAATTTGGGGTCTATTTTTTTCACTCCCTTGAAAAGAGAAAACAAAATCACGTCAATCAATCATTTCATTTAGGCAGCCAGTGCAAACACATTTATATCACTTTCTTAGAATCTGACATTAAATTTTGGTACACAGTACTAGCTTTAAGAATTTGAAAATGGATATCACAAAATTGTTGGAAAGCTGTTTTTAAAGTCTCCTTGTCTATGATGAGCTGTATAAAAAAAATCATTAAAGAGTATTATGTTTAAACCTGGCAACATTCAAAATGTCATATATTTTAAGCTTCAGAAATAATAAAGTATATCAAGTAGAAATTTGAGATATGAAGAAAAGAGTAATTATCTCCAACAACAATGAAGAAATGAATTTTGAAAAGTGATATGGATCATAACATTTTATA
This sequence comes from Antrozous pallidus, assembly GCA_027563665.1. Lineage (NCBI taxonomy): Eukaryota > Metazoa > Chordata > Mammalia > Chiroptera > Vespertilionidae > Antrozous > Antrozous pallidus. Next base: position 83,407,910 of record CM050517.1, read on the forward strand.
GTGTATAATGTGTTAATAAGATGGATGCACTTTTTCAATTCCTTATATAAGAATCAGAGGCCCTGGTATACAGATTTGTGCACTGGTGGGTGTGGCCTGTGGGGATCAGCCCACTGTGGGAGCAGCCACTCATCCAATCGCCTGTTCTTACTATGGAAGCAGCCCCTCGTCCTGATCAGCAGAGTAGTGTTACCACTGTGGGAGCACACTAACCACCAGGGGATAGCTCCTGCATTGAGTGTCTGCCTCCTAGTGGTCAGTGCACACCATAGTGACTGGTCAACCAGTCATTCTGGTTGTTCCACCATTTGGTCACTGGGCTTTTATATCTATAGATCATATCAAAGACAGTTTAAGGTTATTTGAGCTGTGGGAGGGCACTTCCAAGTTCTTCTCTCCCTGCCCCTCCTTATTCTCAGTTGCTTTCATAGCAGAACGAGAGCTGGTAAAAAATTACAGTGCAGTGCCCTCAATACTTCTATAGTTTCCCCAGACAGGAAAGACTGTACACCCTTCCCCTTACTATACAAATGGTCCTGCACCCAGTCTCAGTCCAAAACACAGTCTGTAAGATCAAGGTACAATACTATACAGGGCATGTTTACTGGCTGACAATGTATGAACTTTTCCTTTTCATTTATAATTTTTAAAATATTATTTTGGCAATATTTATAAAGGGTTAAAAACAGAAAATATTAAGAAACAGGAAGGAAGGAAGGAAGGAAGGAAGGAAGGAAGGAAGGAAGGAAGGAAGGAAGGAAGGAAGGAAGGAAGATCATACACGACCATATTTATATAAAACTAGAGACCTGGTGCACGGATTCACACACATTGAAAGGAAATTAATTAGAAGATGGCCGGTGGGGTGGGACTGGGTGAGATAGGCTGGACATGCCCTGGAGCCAACTTCCCAAGGTCCCTCCCCAGCAGGCTACACAGAAAGGTGTCTGTGGAGTGAACAGGGTCCCTCTGGCAGATGGGGTCCCTCGACCTGGCCAATGAGAATCAAGCCAAAATCGGTAGTCCTTCATCCTCTGAGGGGCCCCAGAGTGTGAAAGGGCACAGTGCAAAGTTGCTGTCACTTGACAGCTTCTGCATTGAGCTGGTGGTCATTGCACGTCATAGCTACTGGCCAATTGGCCTGTCAGCTGGTCACTTAGGCTTTTATATATACAGATACATTATTAACAATGGAGTGTATAACCTTAAGTCTTTTTATACATATATATTGTTTTCAAAATGTATTTATACAAATCTTACTACAAAACATACTAAGAATACATATTTGCTCTTTTTAGTCACAAAAACTAATTTTAAAAATTTTAAATAATTATAAAAACAAAAATTTTATGATTAAATCATCTAAAATGGCTACTATAATTATATCATAAATGTTATTTCCTCTGCAAAATAAAGTACTTACTATTTTTATAGGAATGTGATTGTACCATGAGAACTATTTAATAACCAGGTGTTTTGATAATTCTCCAAAAAGTCTCTTGTTCTCTCAAAGACTCACATTCCCAGAACAGCCTACAAGGTGCTGCGGTGCCATCTCTGAACCTCTCAAGCCTGGTCTACGACTGCTCTCCCCTTGTGTCTCCCCAGCCTCCCTGGCCTCCTTGCTCTTCCGTGAACATGTTAGGCACAAGCCCACCTCAAAGCCTGTGTACTGCCTGTTCCCTCTTCCTGGAATGTTCTTCTCCCAGATACCCAGCTCCTTTCATTCCTTTCTTAGAAGAGCCTCACGTGACCATCCATTTAATTTGTACTCCTGCCCCAAGAGGTACTTTCAAATCCTCTCTACCCATCTCTCTTTATATAGATTTATGTGTATTTTCCCACAGCATTTACCACCTATGTTACCATTACATACCATACTATGTGACTGACTTTATTATGCTTATTTTTCATAGTCTGTCATTATGTATCCCGCCCCATTAGAATGTAAGCTCCACATAGAAAAGGATTTTTGTCTTATTTTTTTGTCACTGAAATATCCGCAGTGCCTAGAACAGTGCTTGACCTGAGAAGTGCTCCATAAATAATTGTCACAAATGCAAAGGAGAATTGTTGACAATATCAAATTCTATTCATTTAGGGTTCAATAAGAAAGAAAGTGAGTGGATTCCTTTTGAGTTGGTGAATAGAATGCCACAGCAGACCATTATGCTGAGGAACAGTCAAAATACATAAGTTCAACTCCAGGCTCTGCCATTTTTCGGCCATGTGGCTTCCCTTCAGTTTCCTCAACTGTAAAATGAGGATAACAGTACCTGCCTCCAAGTGTTATATGGACTAAAAGAGTGAATTTATGAAAGTGTGTATACCGTGAAATATAGCAAATGCCAGTGTGTGTGTGTGGGGGGGGGGACACGTGTGGGTGTGTGTGTGTGTGTGTGTGTGTGTGTGCTCACGCGCGCACGTGCTTATGTGTTGCTGGATGGTAGGAAATGTGGGAGGCAGGGGGTTCAGACCCTTAGGCCAGACAGAAGACAAGTAATAACTTAGCAGAAAAAGAAGAACCTTCAGATACCAATGCCAGCAGCACTAACTAACCACTATAATCTCCATTTGAGTTTTGTATTATAATTTTTTAAGGTAAGAAATAAGGGAAACATTCACTTAACCTATTGGGTGAATTAATTTAATTTTAGCACAAAGGAGGTACCAATTCTTTTGCAAGAATTGTTCACTGATACTCCCAACATGAACCTTAAGGTGTTAATTTTTACTAAAGAGTACAATGGAATTAATTATTTAACTCAATTTACAGAGAGAGCTGTGGTGCAAAGAGGCATGAGTCCTAGGAGGCACTGAAATTACAAGCACGTATCAGAAAACATCTTCAATAATAAAGTATACAGAAACAGGTAACCTGCTTTATCTCATGTATAATATTAATATGCTCTTTATTCTCCAGGGAGTTTTTGTTTGGCAATATATTACGTTTTTATTGTCAGGCTCTTTGTCCCATGTCAATATATTTCTTTTCTAGTAAAATCTATCCAAATTAGTCTCACCATCCAACTATAGCAGGTGGTATTTCTCTTTCACAATAAAAGGACTAGCATTCTAAGAATATAAATGAGTACATCAAAATTGGATATAATTTAGAATAAGGATAAGAAGTCTCCTATTTTCTGAACAAATCATTGGGTTGCCAAAATAGACCCAAAGACATCACCCTGCAAGGTTATATTTTAAAACTCAAAAGGTGAGTGATGGCAGGTTTTGAGCCCCAACATTATTCTCTGCTTCCCTTCTTCATAGGCCAGACCATTTTCAAGACACCTTGTCTTTTAAAGATCGATTGAGGTGCATGTTAGAAGAACTCAAAGAAAATCACACCAAAAATGGTTAAAGGTAGGAATATTTGACTTATACAAAGGCTAAGAGAGTCAGGGTTACTTCAAATGTTGAGAAACAATATGTAGGGTATTTGCAATGAAACCATGCTAAGGGTGCTTCAGTCCTGGAATTCTGAAGATGCTTTATTGAATGAATTCCTGGTATTCTGCTTGAAAATTATTTTGCCTCGGACCTAACATGGACAAGATGTGTTTTTCACACTTATAACTGTACCCAGTGTAACTGACATATCAATTATACAACATAACATTAAAAGAGAAATTTAGAAGTTAAATACAGGATATCAAACTTTGAAACAATAAACTAGTGGCAAAAAATGTCAAAAATGCTTTTTAAGACTTTCTTAATTAATCATTAGAAATGACTGAAGTTTTATTTCTCTTTGGCCTAGTTTCAGTCACAGTTTAGGGAAAATTACCAGTGATATTCAAAGCACTTGATACAATGTACCATGAAGCCCCAAGGAACTTCACTGTTGATGATAACTTGGCACCCAAACAGCCAATACAGGAAAAATGCTATTGAGAGCATGATGAGTATTTTTAGAATCATCTAATGGCTGCATCTGACAAGTAATGGAAATCATTCACTCAGAAAGCACTCACCTTATCAATTACGCTTAGCTGAATGATGTGTATAATTTAATATGTACAAAAAAGGGCTCAGATTTATATTACTCTGCAACCGAATCTATTTTCAATGTAGGAAGTAAAGCACCATGCAATATGAAAATTCACATTAGTTAACGATCTGAATGTAAAAATAATTCATGTAAGGTTCTGAAATATAAATTATTATTCATATTTAATTTCAATGAAAAAGTTATTGTGATCAAAGGAATGATGAAATGTCAGTGTTATTAAGAAGGTTAAGGCTTTTTATACAATAGGCAATTTCTTATAGTGACTTTATAATAATCATAGCTTCCATAATGAAAATACAAACAGGCTACATATCAGACAAAGAAATTATGAGTCCCACTAATGGTAAGCTGGGCATGACTAAGGCTCTATTGTGTTTTCCAGTAGGTTATCTCTGTCATGCAGGGACTATAAAAGAAATGTGTGCTTTGCCGGTGATAATATCTTGAAACCAAAATTCAGAAGGTAAATTGAGAGCCAATCCAAACTGGCTTGTCATTTTGGGCATCAGCTGGTTAAAGAGATATGGTAATTTTTTCACACTTGTTTCATGAGTGGAAAAAGGTTACATATATTGGTGAAAAACTAAAATCATTCTTTTAAATATATTTTTATTGATTTCGGAGAGGGAGAAAGAGATAGAAACATCCATGATGAGAGAGAATCATGGATCAGCTGCCTCCTACACGCCCCCAACTGAGGATTAAGCCTGCAACCCAGGCATGCACCCCTGATAGGAATCGAACCTGGAACCCTTCTGTCCTTAGTCTGAAGCTCTATCCACTGAGCCAAACAAGCCAGGGCAAGGAGACATTAAAATCATTTTAAGTGATTAATGCTCCTAATAAAAATGTATGTGTCCGTGATTCAAAATTATGATAAGATTATATATATGTTGTTATGGGGTTTCTCTGAAGCAAATATTTCCTTTAAAAAAAAAACTGAAATTTATTTCTCACAGTTCTTGAGGCTGGACGTGTAAGGCCAAGGTGCCAGCCAGTTTGCTTTCTCCAGAGGCCTCTCTCTTTGCATGTTGACCATTTGCATATTAGCTCTTTATTATATAGGATACTGTAATCATCTAGATAGTAAGAGAGTTAAAGCAGACTTCACAGAATGACCTGCTGCTTTTCCATACTGCCAGCATTATTGGAATAAACGCTCATATATGCTTCAGCCTTGTCTCTGCTTCATTTGGCTCAAGTAGTGATGGGCAGCCCAGACCTGTTTTGAGTCCAGTTTCAGAAGTATGTTTTAAATCTAATGTTGACACCTCCTTCTGCCTATACTCACAGGCTGAGAGGAGCCGGTGCTACTTGGTGGCATCAAGTGGAAAGGAAAGCAGTCACAGAGGGCAGGTGATATGCAATTTCTAATAGCCAGACCACGTCACAAAAACCAACAGAAGGCACTGTATTGTTTCCTGGACCTGGAGCTTTTTCCCATCAAACAGAACTAAGGAAGAATATGGCTTCAGTTCAAAAACATTTAGCTCATTTATACTGACTAACAACATCTGAACCAGAGAGATAAGAGGCAGATGGCACCCGAGATGTCCTCAGGCTGCAGCCTCACTGAACACTACACCTTTATTTACAGCAGTTTGTTCCCATAGACACTCATTGTCTACCTAGCAAAACTCTTCTCAGTCCCCTCTCCAGCCTTCTCAGGTGCAGCATGGCAGATCACATGCTGTTTGGCCATATAAGTTATTAGGTTTACATGTGGCTTTTCTCATCCCATTGAGATGAAAGAGGAGTCTCCTAAAAAGATATCCAAGAACGCTTTCATATAATTCAATCTCAGCTGGGCTCTCAATTCTCCTTGATCAAACTCCAGCTGTGTTCTTGGCTCACCACAGTCTTGTGGTCACTCAAACGTAAACAAGCTACAGCCTACTCCTCACTATCACATCTGTTTTCCTAATATTTTGTTCTTTGGAACAAATAATGACATATTCCCCTAAACTCACCAATGTAACATTTAATTGCATAAACTAGAGAATATGTGTTCTATAAACACAAAATATCCCCACCTCAAAATTTCTCACCAAATATGACCTATACACTTACTACTGAGTGGCCAGATTATTATAATCTCTGAACGCATAATAATCTGGCCACTCAGTGTGTATATATAGATAGAGATACGTAGTAAATAGTGGTGGTATGAGATAGATATGTAGTAAATAATGATAGTAGGAGACCCTTCACAGGGTCCTGGCTAGTGAAGGATGCAAAAAGCTGGGATTCAGTCAACCTTATTGTAGAATTTCATTACTATGTTGGTCCTGTATACGCAGTCACCAAACTATTCAGCGACTAAGTTTTCCCCTTAATTGTACCTTCAGAACAAAATTTTCATCCGGATTCATCCAGACACTCTCCTTTCCCACTCCCCATTGCTATTTCTACTGATAACTGCCCTCTAAACTCTTCCCTACTTCTGCTCACCCTCATCATCAGATGGTCCAATAATGACCCCTTTACCCTTGGTTTGTGTGTATCAAATCGTGTACTCAAAACAAACCACTCTAAGTGACAATAGTAGATAATAGTAGTAATAAAAAATAAAAAAGCATTTCTTTCATTCTAAAGTTCTCTAATTGTCTGACTCTGTGAAAAGCTGCTACAAGAAAGTGCCAATTCATAAACTACAACTGTGATCATTTAAGTGCTAGGTTAATAACTTGAAAGTATCATAAATCAGAAAAGACATCTAAGAAGCACAGAAAATAATGTATGCTTAAAAAAATCCTAATCTCTCCTTGAAAAGATCCCATTTATTTCTTGAGGAATCTAGATCTGCATGAAGATGCTTGTTTCATTTGAAACTGGTCTTCTTCTGCCACCAAGTGTTAGCAATCAGTTCCTGCAACGTTTCAATCACAGAAAGACAAGGTCACTCAATGTGAAAAACAAGCCCCAAAGAATTCACTATAAAAAGGATGGAGCTGAACAAGGAGTAGACTAACCATGTGAAAAATGTATATATTCTAAGGATACTAGACAAATTACTGTTACTATGTCAGAGACAACATAATTTAATAAGATTGTTGAGCCTTCATTAATTTGATAAGAAAATAAACAACAAACCCTATAACTTTGAAAACAGTGATAATCAAAAGTAAAATAACTTTAAAATACACAACTTTCAATACTCTCTTATGTGACATACCCACTAACATTTTATGAAACTAAGAATATGCAAAACCAACACATTAAATAAATGCCTCCTGGTGTTAGAAAAATACATAATTGCCAAGAAAAGTCTTAAGTTTCCCAGAATCTGGTTAGAACTCAGTGCTCTAGCTTGGGAACCAGAATACCACGCATAACAGTGGGAGCTCCTTATCAGGAGATCTAAAGTAGAGTTTCTGTATTTTCAAAATTCTGAACACAATCTATAGAACTTCGGATGAGCCCGCTGGGCTTTTGATTACTTCTACTGAATGGTCTGATGACAGGTGTCTACAAGTGGACGGCACCCCAGAAGCCCAGGGACTTCTGCCGCCAACACTGAACACCACCAGGAAATTCTCACACTAACCTTTAGGACCATCCCAGGGGTGGTGAACACTCATGCCCTGCACCAGACACTGTGCACATTTGTTTAAATCAATGAGATGTTTGACCTTTAGGAACAAACCAATTACGGCTCCAACTTGGAATCCTTTTTTGTTATATCAGCCTGGATACCGGCTTTTTAGGTCATTAAAATACGACACATTAGAGGGTGAAAAAAATCAAATGTACTACTGCAGAATAATTATACCTTCTGTAGATAATAATGAATGGATCATATATCTTACTGTGCCCTTACTACACACAGTCAAAATCCACATATAACTTTGAAATCCCCAAAACTTTAACTTCTATTAGCCTACTCTTAACCAGAAGTTTTATCAATAACATAAACACATATTTTGCATATTATATGTATTATATACAGTATTTTGACAATAAAGTAAGCTAAAGAAAAGAAAGTGTTATTAAGAATATCATAAGGAAGAGAAATACACTTCAATATTTACTGAAAAAAAAACTATATATGAATGGAACCGCATAGTACAAAACTATTATTCAGGGGTCAATAGTACATTTATTTCTGTTTCTATACAGGTGCATATGCATGTATATGCACCTGTATATATTAGCAGTGTATAGGAAAAGATCAGGAGGATAGACTAGTAGTGGTAACTTACAGAGAAAAGTTATATTGGGAGACAGGGGATGGTAAGGCAGTGATGAGGAAAAAATTATCTTTCACTCTATTGTTTGTTGCATTTGATTGTTTACAGTGATCATTTATTCAACTAATATTTTTGAAAGTAAAATAACTTGTAATGTAAAGAGTACTTGAAATGAGACAAACTTCCTAATATTTGAGTGAAAATCAACATATTTTTTTCATACACTTTCTTCTTTTATTTCATTCTAAATCTAAACAACACTGAATAATAGTGACACATCCCATTACTGACTTCATCAATGGCCACTCCCTTATAAATGAGTAGATCAGGATAAAATCCCAGGACACCATTAGTGCTGAGAGATGGGAACAGACAGTGGTAAATACATGAAAGTTAAGAAGACTAAACAGTTACATTTTCAAATAATCTGCTTTCCAAATGACAGAGGATAATAAAAATTCACCTTTATGTATGACACCTTTTCATATTGCTTTTCACTTTTACAGTGGAACCAATGATTTGCTACATAGAGAAAATGCTTGATATTTAAGACTGTAAGTCTCAAGAGTATACAGGAGGTCCTCAAATAACATCATTTCATAATAATGTGCATGAGATGCCACAGGAACTTAACTCTTGTTTATATCAGTTAGGGTAAAATTGATTTCATTACACCTCATTTCGCCAAGGGTCCAATAACCTATTGTAGATGTTCAGCGAGGACTTACTGTATTACACCGCAGATCCTCTGGATCAGAATCACCAATGGCACTTAGTAAACATCAAAAGTCAAGGTCTTTTAAAATTTTATTTATCTTTATTGTTGAAAGTATTGCAGATGTCCCCTTTCCATCCCCATTGACCTGTACTAGCCTGTGTGTGTGTGTGCGCACACACACACATACACACACACAAATACACACCCTGCCCCAGGCCTTCACCACACTATGACCTATGTCCATGGGTTATGCATATATTCAAACAACTTCTTTGATGATCTTTTCCCACCTGGTCCATCTAACTCCAGATCTGAAATAAGAGGGTGGAAATCTGCAGCTTCACCAAGCACCCCAGGTGACTCATGAATCCCAATGTTTAAGACACTACTATCTTAAGCATTCAGAAACACTGAACATCACAGTAGTAACCGGACACAGAATCATTTCATAGATTAGAAGAAAAAATTCCTATTTGGCTTTCTGAAAAAAACAGTAAGGTCATACATACTTTATTTTCTAAAGGTTAAGCATTGTAACCTAAACATAATCCAACCTGATTTAGAGTTTATATATCACACAAGCAAGGATTGCTTCTATTTTTATCATTACTCAGCCCAGCACCCAGTATCTGGCACATAGTGAGCCCTTGATAAAGATCTGTTAAATGAATATGATTTGGACCAGATTGCTCCTCACATATATAAATTAATTGGATAAAATGGGTGTGGCCAGTGGGAGGTAAGAAAATGAGACTGAGAATGAGATAAGATGGATGATTCTACACAGGGCTCTGCAACTAAGGAAAATGTGATCTCATTTCTGCCACTCAACCTTTCTAAGTCCCACATCCCTTTCTGTAAAGGAAGGGAGCAGATCCCGTGAAATTAACTGCCAAAGAATCATTTCAATTCAGTCTGAAACTGAGATTCCAGAGGAGTCTAAATATTCCTCTGATAAATGTGCCTGGGTGTTATCATTTCAAAGTTAATATTGTAAAGACAGAAACACTTTGAAATGTGGATTATTACCTTCACCACTGATTTGTCATTCTGTGATTAAGTTTGAAATCACTAGGAAGAGGGTAATCCATTTGAAAGCAAAAAACGAAAGATAACAAGTAAAAAAGTAAACTGTCAGTCTACAAGTTGTGTCAGTTGTTATCATTCCAAATTTCAAAATCCATTATTCACACAATTATTCTTACCAAAATAGTCTAAAATGGCACCTAATATAGTTAATATTAAATGTGCAACACAGTTAGCAAAAAAATTCTTTTTGAGAAGAATTTTACAATAGTTTTTAGAAAACTCATAACCACAGGATGGTCAATCACTTAAACACATGTTTTAAAGGATCAAAAAGACTTTCTGAGCACAGAGACAACAAATGCAAAATGTGCCAAATTTAGAAAAAAGATCTACTTACTAATAAACGTGCCCTTCATTTATAGAGCTGCCAATCAGTCTTAACTGCAGCCAAGGGCCATGGAAAGCAGGAATAAATACTAATCTGCATGGCCACCTCCACAACTCGGGTATATCAGAGCAGGTCAGCAGATGTCTTTACGTGCATGAGCAACTCCCTAGGCTGCATGGGAAAAACAATGAAGGGTGCCCTTCAGATTCCAGGAAAAATGCTCATGAATCCAGAAGAATGTCAACAATTATCCCAACCTCTGAAGGAGGGGGTGTGGCCTGGAAAGGCAGAAAGTCCCCTGGAGATGGGGGAAGTCAAGACACATGTCCCTTGGCTTGTGTCACTGTTGACCATCTTCAGAGAGAAGTACTTTTAAGTACAAGGTTTCCCACAGTTACCCTCTTGTCCCAACCCAGGAGCACTTGTTCTAAGGCCTCAATGGAGACAACTATTGGAAGAGCAAGGTGGGCTTTTGGAAACCTTGAAAGAGCTCTGCAGAGGGTTAAAAAGCTTGCCCCACCTTGAAACACCCAGTTGCAGTGAGCAGCACCAGTACATGCAGGTCAGAGGAGGAAGCTTTGATAGCAGCAGGCTGAAAACAACTATTAGCAAGGAAAACAGAAAATAAAACCTTGGCACTACCACAAGGCCTTTTGAGGAGTGAAGCAGGTGTGGCAATAGATGAAGAAGCAATGAGTGTTTGTCACAGTTTACAGCCAATAGGCACACTGTCAAAGGAGGGAACACATAGAACAGCCTCTGTGGAGGCTCATGAGCCAACTTAGCATCCCTGGGAAGTAGATCCAGGAGCAATAATAGTAAGTAGGATGTCAAAACCCACCACAAATATCATTCATGCTGCTGACCATGCTTAATGCTGGGGTAGCCAGTAAAACAAGGTTTGCAATAAAAATGTCCACTCACCACCTTCCGGAGCCATGGCGCTTTGGACAATTTCATGAAGGTCAAATGAGGATTATAACTTCTGCTTTCTCCTGCCAAGATGCCTTTTTCTTGAAATGTCCTTTTTGCAGCCTCTGAAGTAAATAAAAAGAAACATAAAAATGATGTTACTACAACACATGGCTTTCTTTATAAAAATAGCAAGTCAAAAATAACAAAATATTTTATAATAAAGATTACTTTCTATATCTATGATTTTTAAAATATCTTTTTATTGATTTTGGAAAGGAAGAGAGAGGGAGAGATAGAAACATCAATAATGAGAATTATTGATCAGCTGCCTCCTGCACACCTCCTACTGGGATCAAGCCTGAAACCCAGGCATATGCCCTTGACCAAAATTAAACCCAGGACCCTTCAGTCTGTAGGCCGATGCTCTATCCATTGAGCCAAACCAGCCAGGGGTATGATATTTTATTTAAAAAAAGAGAGAAAAACAATGTACATGATAAACATATTTATGACATTTAAATCTGCAATGATTTCAAACATTGGGTAAAGCACATAAAAACAATAACTTAAAAGAGAAACAGTTAATAAAATAACTGTCTGATAAGACGCTGACTCACTGATTATACCAGTAATGTTCATAGGTATAAAAAAGGACTAGCCGATCTGTGCCCTTCATTTAAAACTTCTGCTTCTGACCAAGATGGAATAATAGGAATTAGATTTGCCCTTCCATCTGAAAGAACCAATAAAAGGACAAAGTATATGAAACAAAGGTTTGCAAGACACAATACCCATCAAGAAATGAAGGCAAGTGGTCCTTGAGAGATGAGAAACAAACAAGAGGAGCCTAATTGCCCATCTTACATCCTTGAGTGTCTAGGCCTTCATGCAAAGAGGAGAACTGAGCACAGTCACCTCATTGGTTCAGGAAAAAGAGCTGAGAGTAGGCATCTGAAGCTCACAGGGCAGAGACCTGGAGAAGTGAGACTTACACAGAATGAAAACTCTATAGACATCTGCAAAGAGTCCCCCCTGGAGTATTTATCTGAGCATAGATACCAGCACCTATATATGAGCAAACTATGTGGGCCATGTCCTAAAACACCCTTCATTGCAAATCACTGCTACCAAATGTTTTTTCTTCTTTCTTCCACAGCAATAAAGGAGGTTAAGCAAGAGATCGTTACAATGCCAAGAAAACACGGGTTCTCAGTTGTAGACAATTTTGCCTGAGTTAGGCAGCAACAGACCTCACAGGAATGGAGGACAAGAGTAATAGGCTAGAAGGCTATGACTCCAAGATGCCCAAAGTACAAAGGAGAACAGGTCCGGCAACACCACGCGTTCTTCCAGCTGGCACCACTGAAATCAGGCACAGCAAAGGGCTAGAAATGCTGCCATTGGCCTTAGACTGATGGTAGCTACCAATGATGACAAAGCCCATCTCGAGAATGGAATTTGCACGGTTCTGTTTTGTTCAAGTTACTAGTCTGAGCCAAAGCAAGATCATGTTCCTGGCATCAAAGGAATCTGTGAAAAAATGTACCTGACACAGAAATGCTAAGAAAGAGTTTAGATATTGAAAAACCAAAAAAATTCAACAGTCCAGGCATACATGTGTTTTAAAACAATAAGAGTGTACTAGTACTCAGAACAAGTACTATTATAATTAACTTATCAATTTTTAGCTCATATAAATTATAAGCAGGTATACCTTTCCTAAATTATTTTTGCATATTCTCAACTGTTTTAAATAGACCCAAAGTCAAAATATTGGGCTGATTCATACAAAACTGTCATTTTTCTGAGTCAAAAACAAACATTGGCAATGTCTGACGGTTTAACATCTACCATGGTAAACCAACTTATTAAGTTCCTAACATCTGAGTGAAGGAATTAGGGCACATTTTCCAAGCCTCAAGTATTTGAGGAGTTATCACATAGATGAGCTTCTGATAGAAACTTACCAATATGTTCATAGCAACCCAGAAAACAGAAATAGCATGAAGATATAAAAGCAAACATTCATTTATTCAGTTATGTTCTGAGCACTTCCTATATATGCCAGGCACATTATCTGTTAAAGTCAGCAAGCACATCCCTGTTTTCATGGAGCTTGTAGTCTCATAGGACAGATTTCAATCCCATGAAGAGGAGGATTTAACAATATTCAGAATTGTCAAAACATGCAAGAGCTCTGGCTGATGTTGCTCAGTGATTAGAGGATTGGCCCCATATACCAAAGGTCGAAGGTCAGATTCCTAATCAAGGGCATGTACCTGGGTTGCAGGTTTGATACCTAGCCCCAGCTGGGGCACATTTGGGAGGTAACCAATTGATGTGTATCACATTGATGTTTCTCTCTCTCTTTCTCCCTCATCCTTCCCTCCCTTCCACCCTCTCTAAAAAATCAGTGGAAAAAATAGACTCCGGTGAGGATTAACAACAAAAACATACAAGAGATAAAATGAAAGTAGTTTTTTTTAATAGAAAGTAAAATAGTAGGCATCTGTATCATTTATTACTATCTACATTAGATTTACATATTATTTGATTCTAAAGAAACAGCATTTTTCAATTTACTGGTCAAATGTTAACTCAATAGTTCTCATTATTGACTGAAATCACAGATGATGGATGTCTATTCACAATACTGCTTTCAATTTATTGTCATAAAGCACATTTAATTTTTATTAATATGTTTTTTTTCAGTACAGCATATGCCCTAGGTACATAGGAATAGGGAAAGAGAAAAGAATGCCTACTTTTGGAAAAGTACATCTTAGTATCAGTTTTATATTCCTAATAACAGTATAATCTATTGCTTAGCCAGAATACTGGGTAATAGTTATAGAAGTACTATTCTTGAGATAAGAGTTTTTGCTAATGTGAAAACCACATGTCATTCTTCATCTATGTTAACATATTCTGGAAGAGAAGCTTATGAATAATTTAAGAGATTGTTCAATTCCTTCTAATACCACAGACATTCCTTCAAGCGCTAAATAGAAAATCACAGTGCAAACACATCAGATATCCTTCACAAGTCAGCTAAGAATACTTTCTAAATAATACAATTTACCTGATAGCTAAAGATAAAAATTGTCTGAAGAACAATTTCTTAAAATATATTTTTAATAGTAACAGACTTCACTATATAAATGAACACTTCAATGAATAATTTATAAAGAAACAATACTCTTGTTATCCTAACAATCAGTTTCATTTTATCTGGGTGGGGTTTTGTTTTGTTTTGTTTTGTTTTGTGTTTTTTGTTGTTGTTGTTGTTGTTTTGTGTGTGTGTGTATGTGTGTGTGTGTGTGTGTGTGTGTGTGTGTGTAGTTTGTGGGTTTTTTTTCCCATTTATTCAACAAATATTTATTGAGCATGCCAAATACTGGGAAGTTTTATCTGTTTTTTAAGATAGATAGATAAGAAATTTATTCAGGTAAACTTTTTAAAATATGTATTAACTATAAATTTATACCTAACATGCAAATACATTGCAAGATTTGTCTCAAAGTAAACTATAACATATCAATTTTAATACAATGTATTTTAACTATATATACTTTCTTGCAAAGCAAGCATTTCTCCTTTTTTCCCTTTTGTAATTATCTCCCCTTTATAAAATTTTTGATGATGTTTATATGAAAGCATGATGAATAACCTGAGAATAATCACAAAGAGCTTTATTTTTATTGAAGTATACAAAGAGATTTATTAATAAGAATAGTCTAAAATGCCAATGTAGAGGAGAGGGGAAAGGAGGGGGGAAGAGGGAAGGAGAGGGAAGGGGAAAGGGAGAGGGGGAGGGAAAGAGGGAGGGAGAGGGAGAGGGAGAGGAGGAGGAAGAGGGGAAAAGACATTGGTTACCTCCCTCACACATCCCGACCAGGGCTAGAACCCATGACCTTCCCATGCACGGGATGCTGCTCCAACCAACTGAGCCACACTGGACAGGAGGATCCTAATATATTCTTAATTATATATACTGTGTGTCAGAATGTGAATGCAACAGAAGTAATATGTTAGGTTTTCATTTTAAAAAGACTGATTTGTGATTAAACAATACACCATACAATAAAGATGGTAAGTTCTTTCCATACTTTCTAATATCATTGTAAGATATACCAAAATTATATTTAAACTCTCAATAAAATTTTAGAATCATTTTAGCCATCTAAAATTTTAAACAAATAAAAAACATATAACTGTTTTTGTCGTTCTTATTTTATTGCTATTTAAAGGATTCTTATTTCCATATACTGCTTAAACTGTTTCATTTTAAATGGTTTTAGTGAGTCGTTTGAACTATAAAGGCTGACATAATGTTGAAACCAACTTCAATTTAAATATTTTATATTCACCATTTTAAATAGATTTGTCCAATTGATTGCTGTGTAAAAATGTCAAATAGAACTTTAAAACATTACAAGCAAGTCTTAAAAATTATACCTTGATGCCAGAGGAATCACATTCATTCCATTGCAATTGACAAAAACAAAAAACAACAGATTGAGCATTCCAATAAAATTGGCCTAGTTCTCCTATTATTCAACTTTGTTTTTGGACAGGTCATTTAACCTTGAGAGTAAAAGCAAGGCTGTCCCTTCTGTCTGGTCCCTTCTTATCCTAACAACCGGCTAATCCCAGTGAACTGTCAGAAAGTTCTGGTACAACATTTGGAAGGGATTCTAGACACGGGAACTGGGTTTGATTCTGATGCAAAGATTTATATATGAATGTCATGAAGGAAAAGAGACTATCCAAGGTTAGTGTTGTTTCAATTAGATTTTTATGTTTATATCTAAAATTTTCATTAGTTTATCTGTTAAAGTACACATTAATTGACCCTCTATTTTGTAGTAGGCTCTAGGGACACAAAAATGGAAGATTCTCTTAAAGAGTTTTCACTCTAATGAGAAAGGTAAATTTCTAAGTAACCAAATGCTATGTGGTGTTACAGTTTCTATAGGAGATATCCATGTATAGGGTATGGGGGGATTAGATGAGAAGATGATCATTTCTATTTTGAAGAACCAAAACAAGCCTTTATTTTAGAAGCAAAACTTTACATGAGTCTTATAAAAGATCAATGATACAATCCATAAAAAAATTAAGAAAATAATTCCATTTAAAATATTACCAAAAATAATAAAATATTTAGAATTAAACTTTAACAAGGAAGCAAAATATTTATACACTAAAAACTACAAAATGGTAATGAAAGAAATAAAAAAGAAAATCCATAAATAAATGGAAAGACACCTCATGCTCATGGACCAGAAGACTTAATATTGGTAAGATGTCAACATTACTACCCAAAGCGATCTATAGATTTAATGCAAATCTCTATCAAAATTCCAATGGTAGTTAGCAGAAATAGAAAAATCATCCTAAAATTCATTTGGAATCTCAAGGGACCATGAATAGCCAAAAATTCTTTATAAAGTAGAAAAGGTTGAAGATCTAACATTTCCTGATTTCAAAATTTACTACAAAGCTAAATAATCATAATAGTATGGTACTGGCATGAAGACAAACATATAGACCAATGGAATAAAGGGGAGCCAGACTATCAACTGGGGAAAGTTACAGTCTTTAAAAAAAAAGTGTTGGGAAAACTAGATATTCACATCAAAATAATGAAGTTAGACCTTTACCTTATGCCATATACAAAAATTAACTCGAAAATGATCAAAAACTAAATTAAACATGAGAGCTAAACTATAAAACTCACGGAAGAAAACTCCATTATACTGGATTTATCAACAATTTTTTATATATGATACCAAAACCACAGGCAACAAAAGTTAAAACAGATAAATTGGGCTAAATTTTAAAAGTCCTGGAAAATTAAAAATTAAAAAAATTAAAGATGGAAAAAAAGAAATATGTTACATTTAAATGAGTAATATTATAAGTTCTGAATGTTTTCAAATGCACAATTTACCATAAGATATAAATATTAAGCTAATAAACTACACTCAAATATTTTTAAATATAATTTAATTGATAGAGCAGCCTAGAAATGCCCAAAGATACCAGTAACTAAACAGATTCCTCACAAAGGACAGAAACCCAGGGCATATTCTCTCCATCTTTTGGAGGAAAATGACAGTCAAAATAAGAGAAAGTATAATGTTCAAATGAATATCCTAAAACCTTTCATTTTTCCTTTTAGGAGATAAGAGCACTTGGAATCTTTTATCATGCTAAACCAAACACACTTTTCTCATTAAAAAAATTGCATTGACTACTATAATTAAAATAGGGTAAATTTTTAACAATTTCTCAATGTAATATACTTCTTAACAAAATTACGCTTCACTGAAAATAATGAATGAAATCACATATTCATTTCTATGCAACAAGCTTTTCAGAGCAACTTCATCATTGTAAAATGTGGAGAAATGCCATATAAATGCATAATTTTCAATATCTCCTTAACTCTATGAGCTACTATGTAATGCCAGGAAAAGAAAAGATGATGTTTTGTTGCTTTTAACTTTATTTTTATTGTTGACACTATTACAGATATGTTCATTCCCCCACTTTCACCCCCCACTTTGCCCACCTTCACCCAGCCCCTGCCCCCCTTCCATGGACAACAGGATCAAAGATGAGCTTGGTCTCCCACCACCATCTACCAAAAAATAAGTTATTAGCAGCATATCTGGATGCATAATTCAAGTATTAATGTAAAAGTTCATCAATTCAGATTTTATTAGCTCAAAACGTATGATAATTTTCTTCAATTTCATATATTAAAATTTCTCAGTTACTCATTATCCTGAAAATTTTCAGTAATGAGTTCAAATACTAGTATCTGAAATTCAGTCCTTTTTTCAAAACAACTAGGTCATATTTTAAGAATTTGTTTCTTTTAACTTGTAAATTTTAAAGCTCTACAAAAATCAGACAAATGAGACTACTCATGAATTATAATTTTCAACTATTCAAGTTAGTTTTACTTCTTAATATATATTTAAACTTAAGTTATTTATCAATACTTTAATAATTAAATTTGTTTTCTTTAGAAATTATCTTGCTTTTTCATTAAGTCAAACTAGCTCTGCCACCATTATTTTGAACAACTAAGATTCTGGAAAATTAAATATAATTTTAATTCCAAAAGAGCATAAATATTTCAGTAACATATTAAGGATTAATATTCCTGTATAGGCATATACATGTACATAGTTTATTACAAAGTTTTGTAGCATGGTCAAAATTTGCACTATATCATTTGAATAGTTTAGAAAGTATGACACAAAAAGCAAAATGACATTTTACTGATACTGTTGAACTACCTCAGCAATACCAAAGCTGAGGTAGTCTTTGAAAAATAAACCTAATGAAGTAAAATACTAACAAAAGTCTGTGTATTGAACATTCTGACTACCTGAATACTGTACAAATGGAGGCTCCAAATAGACTTCAATGAAAAATTTACATATACATACTCAAATACTTTTATTTCTTATATAAGTCCATAAAAGCAACAGTACAAAGCAATAATCAAAAGCAACAGTACAATATATACACACAAAATTAAAAACAAATGTAACAAACAGTGACTATATTAAGTATTGCCCTCTATTTCCCATTTAAGGTAAAATTTTGTTTAAATTTATGGAAAAGTATATATATATATTTGTAAGCAGCAATTTCTGACATCAAAAAAGGAATTACAGGGGCAGTGCCTTGTCCTAAAATGACAAACCAAAACTGTTGGGTTCATACTCATACTAAGCCAAAGAGATTTCACATTCCTTAGCACACAATGGATCTTTTATCAATAATGGAAACTGCCTTTGTGAGAATATTTGTTAAGAATGGATGGCATTCTCAATGTGGCAAGCACCCATTTAATTATTTAAAAGGTCAATAAATAAATGACTAATTTAAAATGTTTCTTGAGTTCAGAGATATTTAAATTACAAAAGAAAAGACCTAATCTAGCATTTTCTACAGAGAAAAAATCTTTCGTCAGGAAGAAAAATTGAGTGTGTTAACTGTGGGCATGGGTGTCCAAATGCTTTACCATCAAAACTGTTAGAATCAGGGTGATGAATAGACAATACAGCATACACATGATGGGTCGTAGAACTGTGTCTCTGAAGCCTGTATAATTTTGCTAACCAGTGGCACCCCAGTAAAAGAGGGGAAGAGAACTGCTGGAGTTGCTTTCTCCTTGGCCAACTAATGATGTTAAATCCTAATTGGCTAATAAATATTATTTAATTGCTTACAAGTTTGTTTATATATCTACTAGAGACCCAGTGCACAAAATTCGTGCATGGGGGCTAGGGGATGTCCCTCAGCCCAGCCTGCACCCTCTCCAATCTGGGACTCCTTGAGGGATGTCCGACTGCCCGGTAAGATCGGGCCTAAACGGGCAGTCAGACATCCTTCTCACAATCCAGGACTGCTGGCTCCAAACCGCTTGCCTGCCTGCCTTCCTGATTGCCCCTAACTGCTTCTGCCTGCCAGCCTGATCACCCCCTAACCACTACCCTGCCAGCCTGATAATGCCAGCCTGTTTGCCCCCAACTTCTCTCCTCTGCTGGCCTGGTCACCCCTTACTGCCCTCCTCTGTAGGCTTGATTGCCCCCAACTGCCCTCCCTTGCAGGCTTAGCACCTCCCAATGGCCCTCCCCTGCTGGCCATCTTGTGGTGGCCATCTTATGTCCACATGGGGGCAGGATTTTTGACCACATGAGGACAGCCCTCTTGTGTGTTGGGAGTGATGGTCAGTCTGTTTGTTACTCTTTTTATTAGATAGGATAGAAGCCTAGTACATGGGTGGGGACCAGCTGGTTTGCCCTAAAGGGTGCCCGGATCAGGGTGGGGATTCCCTTAGGGTGTGGGGTGGCCTGGGTGAGGGGCCTGTGGTGGTTTGCAGGCTGGCCACACCCCCTGGTGACCCAAGCAGAGGCCCTGGGATCTGAGATTAATTTATGTTCTACAACTGAAACTTTGTAGCCTGGAGTGGAGCCACGCCTTCTGCTCACTCTGTGGCAACAGCCATTTCTGTTTGGGTTTATTTAAATTCTATAATTGAAACTTTGTAGCCTAGAGTGGAGGCCTAGGCACTAGGGCTGCAGAAGCTTGGCTTCCTCCATTGCCAGGGCAACCCTAGCCTCTGCTCTCTCCAGCTCCGTGGCTGCTGCCATTTCTGTTGGGATTATGTATCTTCTATAATTGAAACTTTGTTGCACTGAGTGGAGACCTAGGCTGTCAAGGGCAGGCGGAAAGCTTGGCTTCCTCCTTTGCCTGGGAAACCCAAGCCTCCCTCCTGCTCTCAGTGGCCAGGGCCATCTTGGTTGGGGTTTATTTGCTCCTGATTGGCTGGTGGGCGCAACTGGTGGGTGTAGCAAAGGTACAGTCAATTTGCATATAACTCTTTTATTAGATAGGATAATAATAAAAGCATAATATGCAAATCAACCGAATAGCCTAACAGTGGAAAACCTTCCAGACGAAGCCAGGGCTGCAGCTGCCACAGCTGCGAGGGATTTAGACAACCGGCAGGTATTGGGGCTGCCTACTCTTGCATGAATCTTTTACATTGGGCCTGTAGTAGATAGATTAGATAGATAGATAGATAGATAGATAGATAGATAGATAGATACTACTCCACAATAAAAAGAACTTAACCACCAATGAAATGAAACATGATCTTCATGCTCACCTCATTCCAAAAAGAGATGTACTTTTAAATGGATAACTATAAAACTGCTTAAAGATAATATAATATTGCCGAAACCGGTTTGGCTCAGTGGTAGAGCGTCGGCCTTTGGACTGAAAGGTCCTGGGTTCGATTCCGGTCAAGGGCATGTACCTTGGCTGCGGGCACATCTCCAGTAGGGGGTGTGCAAGAGGCAGCTGATCGATGTTTCTCTCTCATCGATGTTTCTGACTTTCTATCCCTCTCTCTTCCTCTCTGTAAAAAATCAATAAAATATATAAAAAAAAGATAATATAATATTAAGTAAAGAAAGTATGTCTCAAAAGATCACATATAACAGGACACCTTTTTTTATAAGATTAAGGTCAACTAAAAATACATATTCTTTGGAATAATATAAGGAGATAAACACCAACTTCAGGACAACAGTGAGATTAAATGAGAGAAGGCTAAGAGATGGACTAATTAAAACAATAATAAGGTTAGATTTCTACCAATGACAACAACATAGATTACTACATAGTTTTCATTTGGGGTTAGGGATTCCCAGGTAATCATGATATTAACTTAAGATAGATGATAGATAGATAGATAGATAGATAGATAGATAGATAGATAGATAGATAGATGAAAGTAGACTAAGCATAGACCAATGGTGAGTGTGTTGTGAGCCAAGAATTATTGAACCTGAAATGAAATGACATAAAATGACTTGACATGATATGAAAGGAAATGAAAATGAAAATAAAAATGGTTTACAGTTTGTATACTAACACACAACCTACAGTCTCTGAATCAACACAAAATTCACTCATCCAGGTTGTATAATTTTCTGCTATTTCCCTAACAATTTCCAATTGTGCTACATACACAAAATAACATGTTCTCCAATGGATATGAGACCTTGTACCATCACCAAGAGACCTTCTGCTCAAAGAGTGGTATCTACATAGGAGAGAAAAAAGTAGCAGAGAAAAATGCTGTTGAGTCATCTACTGACTCTCTCTCTGGATTTGGTCTGGCAATCACCAAAAGCCTCTGAATGGGCAACTGGTGATTCTTATTCACTCATTCAATACTTACTAAATGCGGCTACATGTCAAATGTCATGCTGAAATCCTTCAGATTTAAGGTTAGGACACAGGTAACAAATATTTGAATCCAGCTCCAGAATAAACCAACATATTCCTCAAGTCAAAGAATCAAGATGACTCTTTAGGCCTTTTAGTTGGTGTCTTACCAACACAACAAAATGGTGAAGAAGCTCACTTACCAAGTCAGGTTAAACTGGCCTCCCAAAGTTAAAAGATATCAAAGCTCTATTACCAGAATTGAGGAGGAAAATTGCTTCTTCAAGAGATGACATCTCATATGAGTTTGTTGTTGCTTATTTTACCTGCAATTTCCAAAAGTGGGCTCATGTGCTCTCCTTCTGCCAGCTTCACAAATCCAACCTGATTTCCAAAAGTGTCAACCCCTTGAAAGGGCAAAGTCAAGTGTTTTCCTTGTAGGATTTCTTCTATGAACGGCTTCAATTCCAAAAGAGCATCAATACCACTGGCAAGAGATAATATATTTTTCAGTAACATACTAAGTGATAAAATATACAAAACTAAACAAGAAACAAAGTAATAAGATTTAGAAGTATAAATTAATTTTGATGCTTGTACTAGTTGTTTTAAAGCACAAAATACCTTCAAAATCTAATCTACTGAATTAAAATAAAACTAAGGTTAATTTTTAAACAAAAACTATGAAAGAAGTGAATTAAGTCTTTACCAAATTATAATTTGTATTACATTAAAGACATAAAAGGAAATATTATTTTATAGTTCACCAAGAATTTTTTAACAAAGGAAATCCTGCATGCACATTTTGGAAAAGAATTACTGATAATATATTTCAAGAAACCTAATACCTATGAGAGCTTACATTAGACTCTGTGGAAAGTTCTAGATTCTTTTTGAAAGTACTAATACTTTTTGCAAGGCACTCTACTAAAACTTAATATACATTATCTCTTAAAATATAAGTCTCCATAATAAAATAATTTCCTGTACTTGAATTTAACAAAAATATAAGATTATATTTACAAATGCAACTATACAAGTTTGTTATATCTGTTTCGTGTATGTCATTATAGGGCTATTTTATTTCAAGTCCTTGATTTTTCCTAATAAAAATAAATATTTACTATATTAATAAATTAGACATTATTATGCTTAGAATATTTTATAAACTAGGATCAATTATTTCCACTTTGAAGAGGATTTTGGTGTAGGTACTTTATTATGAGAAAAAAATTAAAATCTCACTAGAGGGCAGCAACTACTCAAAAAAGAAATAAGCACATTCTTACATTGTGAAGAGGGCTTTAAAATACCCTTTTGGTGAATACTATTAATTTAAATTATCTTGATAAGTGATTTGTTCACCAATAACTATATGTTAAATGTATACAACAAAATTTAGGTAGGCGTTTTTCTAGATCTTTCATATCTCTAAATTTAGTTTTTTATCTAAAAACTTTCATATAAACTTTTTAACTGTCATCTATAGCTTCCATACTGAACCTCATTTATGTCATAACATAATATACACTACTTAAAATAGCCTTAGAAATGTCAACATTTTCTTATTATACCTCCAAATCTACACTCTAAATCCAATCTTTCCAAACTATATTTATGTTCACCCTACATGACACAGTGTACATGAGTTAAAGCATTCAAAAACAGAACAGTCACTTCTGGCTTATCTATCATAAATGGAGGGAATTCAAAGTACACATTTTAAATATAACTATATATGAAAGCAAACCATGCAGAAGGTTAGGGCTTTTCAGAGATACTGAATTCCATGCCCCATTTTTCTTTAAATAAATATAGATGATTTAAACTCAGTCCAATTTTTCAGTCCCTAGTTGCATAAAATCAAGATATGTGTTCTAATGAGATGTCATCAATTACAGAGTGAGAAGTCACAGTATCTATGACAAGTATCACTAACTTTCAAATTCTTTTAAATACAACATCTTTTCAAGAGCAGTTTATAAAAAGACTTCTATACAGTAAAATTAACAAAAGTATACACATATAGGAAATAGAATTCTAAACCTGGAATTCAGAGTCAAATATTGTATTTGAAATTAAAACAGGACAGCTATTGTCCAAGGAAGAAGGAATCCTGCCATTGAACTTGAGACTGAGACATCATCTCTTCTCTGTGTCTCTAGCCTGCCAGCCTGCCCTACAGGTTTTGGACTCGTCAGGGAGCTAATTATATGAGCTAAATTTTAAAAATAAATCTAGGTATAGGTATATGGATTAGAGATAAAGAGATATATCAAAATATCTAGATATCCATATAGATATACATCCTATTGGTTCTGTTTCTCTAGAAAATGCTGACTTATATACCACTCTAACACACACAGGGCTTTTGTCTTATTGTGCCACATCTTTCACTTCTTTTTTTATAAGAGTATCAGAATTTTGTGGGGATTTTTTTCCTTTTGACTGGCAAAGTGAACAGCTAAAGTGAGTAAAGTAAAATCCTTAAGTCCTCTCTGCCATTGCTGGGTGCTCAATATTTGCTCTTGGATAGACCAGGTTGGGGTAAATAGGAAGACTGATCTCTAAAGACCTGAGGTTCTACTGTCTAAAAATATAACAACAAGAATCATAATATAGCTGTATATTTTCAGTTATTAATTTATTGTTTTCTCCCTTTACTTTCCCTTTCCCCCACTCCCTTCCAATTCAAGCTTTGTTCTTCATTCCCTCAGGAGACGCTGTGTCAGGGTAGAAAAAAGAAGTAACTCTTCATCCATCCTGGCATTGGTTTTCCACAGAGTGTAAGCCTGAGTTTATTCCAGAGGACACACAGGAGGTAACAGGAAAGGGAAGAGCAAGGCTTCTCCACTCCAGAGTGGAAAGCAGCAGTCCGTGACTAGTTCTCAGCTTTCATGCCACAAGTCTGGAATTGGGGGTGGGGGAAGTACTTGTACACTGACCGAGCAGAATGACAGCTCTAACTGATAATAATAATAATATTGAGTGCCTACTATGTGTCAGGCCCTATACTAAGAACTCTTATATGTATTGAAACTATTATTTTCTCCATTTACTTACAAAGTAAATTTCTTTTTCCAAAATCAGACATCTTTTAAGAGGTGGTTGTGCCAACAGTGTGTTCCAAAGACCTTATCTAGAATCCTAACCTAAATGGTCAGATTCCAGAGGGCTTATATAATTAACATGGGCAAAAAATTAAAAAAAAAATACTGCATTGTCAAGGGCTACCACTGAATAACAAAAACAGAGCTTTCAAGAATATTTACACAGCAAATTCGGTACATTAACTTCTGATTGGAATAAATTAAATACTCCTTTAGAACTTAAATGCCTTTTGGTTTCTGCTATATTTATTCATATAAAAGTAATAATTTAAAAACCAATCTTCAAGAAAGACATATTACTCACATGTTTATTTCATCGTCATTTAACTGCATCACCAACAGGGTGATATGAAAGGAACCATAACCAGACATTGCCTTGGCCAGGCGCTTATCTTGTTGTATTACTGCATTCTGCAGGCTCATAATTCCTTTTCTAACCTAATCCACACACAGACACACAAAATAGAGATTAGGTAAGCAAAATATCCTTATGGCAAAGTGTAAATCAAGAAGAAACATAAGCAACCACCAAAATTAGAAATGTCAAGACTCTTCAACCAATAAAACTGAATCGTCTTACTTGTTCTCAAATATCCTAATAGGTGATTTGGAAAGTTTAACAGGATGCAGAAGTTTTTCAAATTATACAGTGCTTATCCATCTTAAGAACATCGAGCCTAACACCATTATTTTACAGATCGGGTCACTAGTTGAGCAGAAAATCTTTCAATGGCCGTGCATCTCTTCAGAAACTTGTCCTTGGATATACCGTGTGATTTACTATAATTAGGATCTTTCCTTTAAAAAGTTTTATTTTGGCACAGAAAGATCAAGCCATTATGCAACAGTCCATTTCTGTTGGAAGTCATATTTATGAATCCCCTAGTGAATATGTCTAAGAATCCATTTGTGATGGCTTTAAGATTTTTAAAACATCAACAATTTCAATATGGATGACTTCTGTCATCTTTCCAGGCATGTGAGGAGGGAGAGTGGCAAAGAAGTCCAAACAAGTGTATTAAAAAAGCCCTTACAATTTGCATCCAGACGAAACCCCAGGTCCTTTACCAGCCTTCCCCTCTCACTACCTACCCTCCTCCTTTCCAGTTAGATCCAACTCTAGTCAACTTCTTAGTGGGAGTGTACTGGAAAATAGTTCACATATAAAACAGCAAACTGAGCCAGACCCTGAGAAAAGAGAGCACACAGAAGCCCTGAGG
Source organism: Antrozous pallidus (assembly GCA_027563665.1). Classification (NCBI taxonomy): domain Eukaryota; kingdom Metazoa; phylum Chordata; class Mammalia; order Chiroptera; family Vespertilionidae; genus Antrozous; species Antrozous pallidus. The sequence goes on from CM050517.1 coordinate 83,434,262, forward strand.
CAGCAGCATTAGTCGGAGAGAAAAGGCGAAGGCGAGAGAAGGGCTGGCCACAGAAGCAGAGTCAGGAAAAAGGCAGCAGAGATAAGAAAACGCTGAATCGGGAGCATACTGTTCTAGATACCAGAGTAGCTGCTTTAACCTGAACAACGCTCCCATTATCTGAGGAGTGTGGCTGGGCAAATCCTGGGAAGTGACTGCTCGAGTATCTTTCAATAAATGCACGCCACCCAAAAGAACCTCAGCGTTTCTCTATTCCTTGCAATCTTGAGGGCCAGAACACAGGAAACGGCACTTCCCTGGAAGGAATGTACGCTGGAACACCTACCAGGATCTTTTCCTAAGCAAGATGTCACGTGTGTGACACCCAATAAGAGAATATGGATGGCCTGTTAATAACGTGATGTTATAGAGCCACAGTTTCCTCTATACTACACTGACAAAACCAGATTATTAACTCCTCTAGGGCCATACCTATTTCTTCTAACCCACCACCTTACCCCAGTGCCTGGTCATAATAATGAAAACAACATTTAACCAATGACGGCGCGAACTAACCTTCATTGTGTGGCCACTAGATTCTAGGCGCTACAGTAAGCTCTTTACACATAGTAGGTCACTGAAGCCTCTCCACCTAATCCTATGAGGCACATATTGGTATCATTTCTACTAAAAAGAGTTGAACAAGTTAAAAAAAATCCTGTTACAATCATATACCCAAAGCAGCTCAGAAATGTGAGAAAAGGGTAAATTGCAGTGCGTGGAAAAAGATGAGGGAGGCACCTGCAGGGAAGGCCAGCAAGAGTGTGGAGGAAGAGACGTAGCTGAGAGCAAAGGAGTAAGAGTTATAAGGAATTTGTTTTCAAGAAGGCAAGGAGAGGGTCAAAGATGTGGGTACTGGTTTAAGAAGTGAAACATCCAGGGGGAAAAGACATTTATTTAAAGGAAGGTTTGGGGGAATCTTACTGGATATTGTGTAATGAAATAACACACTATCCCTCTCAAAACAGAGCCTTTAGTGTAAGTTTATATTAAATTTTAAATTTGAATTTTGAGAGTTTTCCCCAGGGCAAAGAAGTGCTGAAATTAGCTTTTGGGAATAATGAAGCAGCTCAAGAAGGTCAAGGTTCATATGGAAGGGGCCTAAATAGGTGCTCCACAATGTGAGACCCCAAAACAATATAATTACATCTTCTAATCTTAGCTGGTACAATTGGTAATTCTGGTTTAACTGATAATGAAAAGGTGATTTAGGATGAGAACTTTGCTATATAATACAGAGACATATGAGGGGTGCTGGACATGGCTCCAAAATCCTGGATTTTAACCCCAGGCCTGCCACACGTGTAACCCCATATAAGTCACCTGGTTTCACTAAGTCTTGGTTTCTCCCCTTACAAAATAGGAATAATAAAATGTGTATTGCCAAACTTATAAAAGTTATGTTGAAGATCACAGTAGATAAGCTACATAGTAGATGAAGTACTTTGTAAACACTATACCAGTTGCCTAACGTAAGGTTTGCAACATTGCAAATTAAAATCAGTGGTTCTATTCCTTGGTCAGTTTTGCCTCCCAAAGGACATTTAGCAATCCTGGCCACATTTTGACTGTCACAACTGAAGGTTTGCTACTTTCATCCAGTGAGTACAGTATTTGCATTTTCTTAGTCTTAAAAAGTTAGTTTTCATTCTAAGCTCAAATACTAATTATATATAAATTCAGGACAATACTCAAATTCCATTCATTTGTATATTCTACATTTTAGTGCAATGCCATACACGGTAAAATAGTTTTAGACCATTCATATCTCTGAATCCAGTAGCTTGTAAAGTCGCTAATTAAAAACTGTAAAACATTTTGAAGACCATTTCTCTGAAGTCACACAGTACTTAAAATGCAGGATTAACATCAAACCTATAAAAATTCTAAAGTTAATCTAATCAAGTAACATGTCTGATTATTCTTTGATGGGACCGATTAATTTATATATTCCTTGATATCATCTTAACAGTTTTTAAAATACATTCTATTCCTAATTACATTCTTAAAAGATAAAAAGGAAAAATACTTCAAGACTCTGAAGTCTTATCTATATGTTATTAGAACAAATACCAATGCCATTAAAGGCCAAAGGAAACTAATTTTTATAGACATTATTTAAAATTCATTAATTCATTAAAGCCTATCTTTTACCATAACCTGCAGCCATTGGCAATACTGCACAATGCACATATTAATGATCTAGTACTATAGAGTCATATTTAAATATGACATTGAAAGAAGCCTTTATTAAATTCTTAAATATTTCACTCACTGATTAGTAATTTCTGGTTGTTTAGAGAATAAATCAGATACCTATCTGCTAAACCTCACCACTAAGCCATATTGCATTGAAAACGACACAATGAGGAAATTGTTATATATTTTAAGCTTTCTAATTGGATCAAAGCATATTATGAATTCAAAGAAAAGGCCTTAAAGTTAGTGTGCAAAAGGGCATGTGAGCATGTTACATTGCGACCTAGCTTTTCTTTAAAGCTAAATACTCTCATTTTTCTTGCTTATCTATAAATATAAAAAACAACTCAAAAAAGTTGATGATTTAGTAATAACTGAAGTAAAACTAAGAAATTATCCTCAAACAGGAGAATTTTTTATATCTAGCAAGTGCTTCACATACATGATCATATCAAATACTTTCACAATTACATTTCCCAGAAACTGAATGCGCAAATCTAATGACATATTTTCCTAACAAAATGATGAAATACAGAACTAAATGTAACAAATGCCTTTTTAAGTCTCTAAAAAATCATACTTTTGTACAAGTATAGAAAAACTGTCTTACAAAGTAATTAATACACTCCTAATTCAATCATCTTCTGATTGTTCCCATACATTTCCAATACTGATTTACCTTAAATTATTAATTCTCATAAGAGAGCATATAAAATCTAGTCAGTTAAGAAAGATTGAAGATTTATTATAGATCCATTAAATTTTTTTCTTCTTTATTTTTATATTTGAGCTAAGTATTTGCCAGTAACGGAGAAATACATACTTTCGTACACTTAAATTAGTATATTTTTATGCAGTCGTTTTAATTCACTTTCCAATTCCATTATTTAGAAATATGAAATCATTATTTTCCATTAATAAAGAATTCAAAACATCTAAGAACATGTTTAAAAATCAAAGACCCATGTAAGTCTGAAAACTTTTTTCTTTAAAACTAGTTGCCAACAAGTAGAGACCAAAAGTAGAGCAACTCATTGTGAATGTGCTAGCTTCCCAAAGCTTGTTTGCAGGTCACTTAATTGAAATTTGGAGTACAGTCTCCCATTGAAACAATGTTATAAATGCTGCTCCTTTTCCCAGGCCTTCCCACAAAAGCTCATAAGTACTTTAAAAAAGAAAATTAACATTAGATACTTGAAAACAAACAAACAAAAAAGGTGCTCATACAAAAGATAGAAAATGTACCTCCTAAAGTCCCATTCTTACCTCTAAAGCCAACATTTAATATGAAGCTTTCTGTTGCCTACAAATAAGTCTCTCGAGAGACTTATTACATTATTAAAATATTTGGTTTTGAGGTCACTTGAAATCTGTATTCTCCACTGTTACAAGTTACCCTAGCCCCTCAAAGACAAACAACTACTGTTGAGCCTATATTATAAACTCAACATTTATAACACTGTATTTATTGTCTGTAATGTTGCGGTTGTAACTTAGTATGCCAGAAACACATCTCTGCCCCTGAAATGACATTATTTTGAGTTTACTCTTGGCCAAGCACCGTTGCAGACACTGGGAATGGGCTGAAAAACTCTGTAAGAAGACCAACAAGGGTCGAATTGCAAGGATGACAAATGACAAAAGGAAAGACTTTCAAGTCTTTCGGGGAAAGGGGAAGACTGACCTCGTCAGGGTGGTCACAGTGGAGAGGCTTGAGCTGAGATTTTGGCTGTAACAAACCCAGTGAGGAAAGAAAACAGAGAAGGCTTTCCCTGGGGTAGAGGGAAGCCAGCTAGCTCACAGAAGGCCAAAGGGGACGGAGAGCTGAAGTGCAGGTCAGACCTGCACTGCAGAATCTTATAGAATATGGTAAAGGCTCTGTCTTTATCCCAACGTCACTCGGAAAATATTGAAATGTATAGGCAGGGAGGTAACATGTCCAGGTTTGGGTTTGGAAAACAGTCATTATCATCTCCATTTTACACCTGAAGAAACGGAAATTCAGTAACCTGACCTACATCCACAGTAGAGTTTATGGCCCAGCTGGTATTTAAACAAGGTCTGTCAGACTCCAAAGCTTGTACTCTTGTCATTTTTTATACAACATCCCAGAAGTTCTGAGGCAGAAACAAAAGCTGCTCAGTGAAAACTAAGGATTGCAGACAGTTCTCCCATCCTCGTTCCTCCCATCACCTTGGCGATCCAAATCCTGAACTAAGAGGTGAAGGAAAGACTTTCTCGACCAGCCTTCCTCTCAGCTCCCTTCCCCATCTGCCTTTCCCCACCACATCACTCCACCGATCTTGGCTGGAAGAGGTGAGAAACCAAAACTGGCAGGGTTCGGGTCAGGGTCAGGGTCAGGGTCAGGGTCAGGATTAGGGTTAGGGAGAAGGCATGAGTGAAGGATACAGAACTGCTATTCAAGTAGAGGAATGGAGAAAAATAAAATGAAGGGCCTAAAGAAAGTAATTTATGAAGTTTTGAAACAATTTTTATACTAATTGACTCTACAGTGGAATACTCTCCAACCAACAAGCCAAAATAAGGAAACTGAAGTTTCTCCCAATCATAAACCACGGGTCTTGGGAAGACCCTTCTACTTCATAATCAGTATCGTTAGGACCTGGCTGTGGTCTAACTGCTTCGTAGCAGCACCACCTTTGACATCCTACTCTCTTCTAATTCCCATATGCACACATGATGCTTTATTTCAAAGAAAACCTTTCCAAATAACTCCCAAATATTTTACTTTAAAAATATATTTTGATTGATTTCAGAGAGGAAGAAAGAGGGAGAGAGATACCAAAACATCAGTGATGAGACAGAATCACGGACAGGCTCCTCCTGCATGCCCCCCTCAGTATCGAACCCACAACACAGGCATGTGCCCTGACTGCGAATCAACCTTCACCTCCTGGTTTGTACGTCAATGCCCAACCATCCAGCCAACACCAGTTGGGCAATATTTTAAAATCTATAGTAATAAAAGCATAATATGTTAATTAGACCAGACATCCTTCCAGACGACCTTCCAGATGAAGTCAGGGCTGCAAGGAAAGCCCAGGTCTCGGGTGCCTGCTGGCTGCTGGAGGGAACCCCGGGTCTCGGGTGCCAGAGGTGAGCTGGTGCCAGCAGCCGGGGGAAGGAAGGCCTACTCCTGCATGAATTTCATGCATCGGGCCCCTAGTGATATTGTTGGTTACATTAAACTAAACACTTTTAAGAACTATTTTACTATGAATCCCCCAGTATGTACCAGTGAAATCAGAATATGATTCTAAGATCTTGTATTGTTAGGAATACAATTTATCTTTATATTTGTCTTCTTTCCCTGGCTAAAGCTTATCTCAAAGACTAGGTATTTCCTAGAATGTCCCAAGAGAATTTTTTTCTTATATTTATTTCTTTGATTTCAATTTCATTTGTAAAGGTTCATTAGCATTGTCTAGAAACATTTTAGTTAAATGAGGAGAGAAGCAACGTGAAAGTGCCCAGTAGGAAGAGATTAAAACCCACAATCTAAGAGAAATTCAGTTCTGGCTCTTAAATTGGGTCAAGACGTAAACACAGTCAGTCTTCCAAGTCAGGTGTTGTTTTGTAAGGCATTTCAATTCCTACCTCTCTGCTCCAGCAGTTGTATTTTTTTTAATTTAAAATATTTACTGTTGAAAGTATTCCATAGGTCCTCTTTTCTTCCCCATAACCTCTTCCAGCCCGCTATTCTAGCAGTTTTAATCAAAGACTGTAGTTTGCTTTCTCAGCCACAGATATGCGGGTTTTTTAATATGAGCTAATTGGCTGATCTGATTTCCTATTATTCGTCCTACATTAATTTTTCAGATTTTTATAGATTTCTACCAAGTCTGTCATGTAATATTAAGTTGATATCACAATGAGTAACTTTGAAAGAAATTATGTTGCAATCATCATTACCATAAACAGGACTAAGCAGGAAGAAATCCAAGTTTACTTTCCCAGCAAAGATTTCAGAATTCCTCTCTTTCTACCTGGTCACTGCTCTCAGCTCCTGAAAGTTTCCTCTGTTGTGGTGAACAAATGCTTAGAAAGCACCTTGACATGCCATATAGCAATACTTTTTCAAGTGGCTTTTGCAAAATTGTTTAAATATGATGGCTGAAATAATTATTTTTCAAAATTATTATTTATTTATTTTTAAATATATTTTATTGATTTTTTTACAGAGCTCAAGGGAGAGAGATAGAAAGTCAGAAACATCGATGAGAGAGAGACATCCATCAGCTGCCTCTTGCACGCCCCCTACTGGGGATGTGCCCGCAGCCAAGGTACATGCCCTTGCTGGAATCGAACCCGGGACCCTTCAGTCCACAGTCCGACAATCTATCCACTGAGCCAAACCGGTCTCAGCTCAAAATTATTTTTTAAATATATTCCATTTAAATACAAATATTCCCTGTAAGGCCCAGCTAACATGCCAGTAAACACTCCTATAAATTGAGAGCAAAAAGACTTACAAATAAGTATTTAGTGTACTTTAAATATAATTTAGAATTTATAGTAAAAATAGTTTGTAAAAATATGGCACCTCTTTGTTGGTGATTGGGATGGATAGGAAATAGTTTGGTTGATAGTCTTTGCACTTTTTTTTCTTCTTCTTTATTTGATCTTTACATTCATTTTCTTCACTTTTTTCCAAATTTACTTGAGGTACATCAGTGACTAGAAGATAAAAATCAAACAATAATATACTTAATGTATTAAAACAAAGTTAATATAGGAAACAAACACTATATAAGTAGCAATCATTCACAACTGTTATTTTCAAATTGAAAGCAGGAGCTGGCAAACTCTCCCACAAAGGAACTCAGGGTAAGTATTTTAGGCTTTGCATATCATATGATCTCAGTCAAAACTACCAAGTCTGTTTAAGACAAAACACAGATGAATAGGTTTAGCTGTGTTCTAGCAAAACTTTCACATAGCAGCCAGCCAGCCAGTGGGCCAGTGCACTAACATCTGTCCTAAAGCATGACCAACCACCATTCTCACCTCTGTGCCACATATTTATGACACGAGGAAACATTATTTTTTCATCCATCCTGTATGACTCAATATGTGTGACTACTTGTAGCAGTGCCACTCGAAGTTTGGTTTGCAGCCAATGTCACACTACAAGATATTTGTTGTAAAAATTAAGAAACTACTTTAGAAACACTCATAGCACTCAGGCAAAGGAATTTTGTCTATTGAATTTTGGTTTCTATTCTGTTGGGTATTTTTTAAACATTTTTCTAAAAATTCCTTTTTATTGCCTTTTACAAAAGTATCAGTGGGCAACAAGTAGAAATTAAAAACAAAACAAAACTGGTCCTTGATTGTAGATAATTACAGAAGCACTTAATGCACTTCTTTTTAAAATCATATTTGAAAGACTCATCTAATAACATTCAACAATTCTAATTATGAAGCTATGCCCCAGAAATAATCATCAAATCAGTCTGAAATTGTCTCCTTTTTTTACAGATTCTATCTGGGGCTTCTATATGCATGCAAAAACTACCATTAATTGAGTTTTCAGGCTGTGTCTTCCTGAACAGTAGCTTACTGTTCAAACTGGAGTGTCTCATAGAGACTTTGTAAAAATACTAATATATTTTTAAGGTATGCTTTTGGAAAGAAGTGGGAGGGAAGAAGCACCTTAATTACATTTAATCCCATCGGTTGGTTTCATCTTTGGATCAATTCCAGTCAGTCACAGTGACCACCTACACCCAATGCCTTGAGAAAGACTGGCGAAAGTCTGAGCTGAACCAATAGCATAATTCCCATGTGTCTACACAACCCTGATCTTACTAAGCCTCGCATTTCACATATGATGAAACAAGAGCAGAAAATCCTTTAAAAACTGCCCAGTATCACAGAGTTGAGTCTAGTATTTAGACCTCAACTATCCTAGAATGCTTTCTACTGGTTCAAAGTACTTCTTTATTTCAGTTCTGCCTAAGTAATTACTATTACACACCAAACTAGTATTCCAACAAGCATCTTCCCATCAAGTCACTTAATTTCTTTATCTGAGAACCCAAATCTGACCAGTCCTTGGAGATACAGCTGATTCTAGGTCTGGGGCACAAAATGTATCAGAGGAGCTTGGAAATCAAAGACTCCTGAACCATGTCAGAAGTCTCTGGAGCAAAGTTCCCGACTTTGGCCAAAGATTAAACAAATTGAGCATCAAATAGAATAATAACTTCAATGATGTTATTTAAACATCAAATAAGTTTAAAACCATCAGTCCAAAATAATTAACAAAAAAAATTAAAACCAAAAACTTGTAGGTCTCCTTTGGAGGAGTCTAAAGAACTGTTATTCTAAAAATCTGATGATAAAGGGGAAAAATAAATCACACGTTTATCCACTCTTTCTTTATGATCAAATAGTCATAAAAGAAATAAGTTAATTCAGGTTAAGCCCTTATTTATGGAAATTTTCAGCTAATAAATGCAAAAGAATAGTTAAAATATCACTATTTCAAAATGTCTCCTGATGTCACACAATAGTAAATTCAAAATGTTTTTGCATCATTTTTATTCTAAAACTTGAAAAAGCATCCTAATATAACTATCAGTTAACTGTAAATATATAGGACAGAGAAATATTTTAAATGACCATAATAGAGTACTTCTTACAACCTGACTTCTTCAACAATAAACACACACACACACAGATCTATAGATGAAAAGAGATAAAAGAGATGTATCAATGAAATATAATCATACACTTTGGTTCCTAATTCAACCAGTTTTTTAAAAATTATGACATAATGGGGGAATAAGGACACATTTGTAACATCTTAATAAAGAAATTTTAAAAAATTATAACAGAGAAATGTGAATGCTGAGATTTGATGACATAAGGAACTACTGTTATTTGTTAGTATGGTAAGGATGTTTTGGGTATTTTTAAAAAAAGAATATCTAGCAAAGATGCACACTAGTTTTGCAGACAAAAATTATACATCTGCAAATAACCCAGTGATAAAGAAGTAATGAACATGAGACTCATTATAATATTCTTTTTGACTATACTTGTACACACACACACACACACACACACACACACACACACACACACACCAGAGACAGGGGAGGGACAGATAATCTCTATCTAGGGTTAGTTATTGTTTCCTGTGATCTGTGATAAAGGTACTGTTAACAGCTGTACCAATTAGGCCATTTAGCGGTAAAGTTAAATAAAGAATGGTGGTAAAACTAAAATTAGTATAGTAGAAAGAAAATCCTAAACCTATAGTCTAATTTTTATTTTTTCAAATTGCAAGTATCATCCCACTCATGGATAATGAAATCATCTTAGAAAATAATAAAAGGTACATTTTAAAAACTGGAATGGAATGAAAAGGAATCAAATCGAATTAGTATAGATAGTACATTGCTTATGGTAAGTTTAAGTATTACTTCATGAAATTTGAGCTTTTTGTATATACATGTGTGTTGTGTAGAAATGTAAAATATAATTATTTCTTACTGTGAACATAAGACACAGAAACGTTTTTGCTATATTTTACAAAATATGAACAATACTAAGAAGGGAAACAGACATGGTATTTGAAAGGCCTCTGAAGCTTTCAGCATTTTAAGTTGTTTTATAACTTATCTGTTTTTAAAACTAAACTGTCCTCCTGTCTGTAGCAACTTCTTTTCATTTCAAACATTCCATGAGACCATTTGCAGAGATACTGAGAAGAAATACCCAAATCTTTGAATGTAATACTCTTTTTTTAAACTCTAACAATTCTGGCATCATGAGAATGACGAGCGAAAAAAAACACACCAATTTTTGGTAAAAATAAGTATAAAATTTCTCTAAATTCCTTTAACTTTCTATAATCATACCAATAATAATCTAACTTTCATTTGAACTGGATTAGCTAAAATTTCCTTTTGGTAAGCATCACAGCCAGGGCAAAATTTCAAATTATCTGATGACAGGTGGATAAAAAACACAGCATCTATAAGTATTTTTGCTATAGTTATTTTATTTAGCCTTGTAATATATATTTTATTTTTAATTCAGAGAATCCTGATGATCTACAGTATCTATTTTTTCTTCTTTACCCATCTTTGTCTTTTTGCTGTAAAGTTTATTTGCATGGCCAGAATATAAAATCCATTTTTTCCTTACTGAACTTTATTTTATTTCTAATTTTGAAATCATAATCTAAGTTCCAAAATATAATTTGCCACTACTCTTTTTATTTAGTCCATAGGAAAATACAATGAACAAAGTACTCATATAATATCTAGCAATGTTCATGCATAGGATAAGAACACTCATAAAACAACTATAACAATACATTGTCAGAAGCAATGCAGACACAACACTAAAATCATTGAGTACTATTTTTAAAAGAAATTGCCAATCTCATAGGTTACAATCATATTTTAATGTGCACTCTTTGATACTTATGCATAACTCATCATATATTTGTCTACTAATTGAATTTTATCTTCTACAAGCTTTGCCCAGCACCAATAATAGTACCTGGTACATAGCAGGCATTCAATAATTATGTGTTCAACGATTTAATGTATCTCTTACGCATTTCTAATTTTTGTTTTCCTGAGTGTGTGTGTGTGTGTGTGTGTGTGTGTGTGTATGTGTTTTAAGGGGGTGTGGGGAAGATATCAACCCTTTGTATCCTTTGGGCCAAGTATTTACTTTAAGCCTTTCAAAATAAAATTTGGACTATGCTTCTCCAATCAGTTACAGAACATAACTTATCTTTTAAAAAAACTGATTCAGGATAATCACTTACTATAACGGGGATAGCGATTCAACCTTATTTGATACATAATTTTTCTATAAAAATGTTTTCAGATACGGTAAGTTTCAACTGATATATTAAAATACTTGAGTTAAAGTATTTTTTAAAATACAACGTAACAGTATTAGATGATAAGTAATAAAATGATAATTTCCCACATCTCTGAAACCTCTAATAACTACAAGGTGAAAATTCTGTGTGAGGTAAAATAAGGACTGTAATCATTTCAATGTGAGAAGAACTGACTTCCACAATGAGGAAAGACATGTTGCTAAAAAACAAAACAAAAAAAACTCACTCAAATATTTTATCTTGAATCTTGATTAAATATGGCTTGATAGTTAAAGGCTGGGATTCTCTTAAGGAAATAAAGTCCAATAAACTAAAGACCTCCACAACTTTATATTTTATGGGAAGCACATGAAGTCATTCCTGTCTACAATAGAATGGCTCTCCCTTGCATCTTCCCATTCAGCTTTCAGAGGCAGAACAAGCAGCAACCCCATTTTCTGGGTGGTTTCCTGGGGGGTATAACCTATTGACCAATGACACTTCCCCCAGTAAAGCAAAGACACCCATCTAGGCCCAGGCCAACAACTCACTGATGCTGCATTTTCTCCCAGAACTTGTCCACCCTGTAAAGCCAGAGGTGTGGCTCAGGTTGTAAGGCTTCCTACATATTTCTACAATTTTCTTTTCTATATACATCTGAATCTTTTATTTGTAATATATATTTATATCCTAATAAATATAACAAATATATTTTACATTTAATTCTAACATAATATTCTAATACATTTTATAGTCTAACATATAATCCTAGTAAAATAGTCTCTTCTCCAAAACAAAACAAAACAAAACAAAACAAAACAAAACAAAACAAAAAAAAGTAGACTCATTTCAGCCAACGAGGCTGCATGACACCTAATGACACTACACTCACACTGAAGGTAAGACAGCTGACAACGGAGACACTCGGATCAAACATTTGGGGAGGAGTTTTCTTACTGGCAAGGATTCCCCTTCCCACGGTGTTCTTGTTAGCACTATTTCCCCCATCGCTCTGCCAGGGTTTCAACCAGCAAGAATTTCTTGGCAGTTAAGTCGCAATTTCCACTCACCAAAGGAAACTTAGAGAATTGAAGGCAACAACCAGCTACTTGAGAATTTGAAGGTTGTTGTCTACCACAGAGTCATTCAACTGATTCAATTTCCATGTTAATAAATGTAAAAGAAAGCCCCAAATCATTTCAAGCTACCAACTAATTATTCTGTGTTCTGGACACAAAGACTGTAACTATATCTATCTTAAGGTTTAAGGGTTGACAATAAAAATTCCAATTTTTATGTATTTCTATATAAATCGCTCTTCACAAGAATGAGTTAGTTTCCGGTTTGCAAAGAATTTTACTATTTGTTCCTTAGTGTTTTAGTAAATGCTATTATAAAAATGAGTGAACAAAGAACTAAAGGATATGTCTCAAAGGTTTAATACATAGCATTTATAAATATTTTACATTTTTAATTGCCTTCTTCCACACATTACCTCTTTGATCGGTACAGCAACACCATGTGAGGTAAACAGCAGAAAATTATGTTTCACAGTTGAAGAAGTCCAGCTCACAAACTGGACCTTGTGCCCAATGTCATGCAGTAGAAAATAAATATCTGTCTCTCTCATTATATTACACTGACTGTGTGCAAATTGGGAGTTTGAACTCAATCTTCCCACAAAAGTAATGTTATACCTGGTGGTCTGGAGTCTAGCCTAACCCACAAAGACGTTTCATTCACAAAGTCTGAGCTGTCAAAAAGTGGCTGTAATACTCTGTGCCTAAAAATGGACTTCCACGGGGTGACCCTAACTTACCCGAATGAGATCATTTCCTTGGTAATAAATATACCATATACATATTGCAGAATCGCTGACACATCTCTTTCCTTCTTTCTGGCCCCAGTCGCCAGTTTCTCCTCATGGGTAAAGACATAAGAATACAGTGGAGCTACAGAAATACTAGATGCGTTCTGGGATTCTGGCGGTATCCCTCTCAATCTCTAGTAGAAGCAGGTTGTTTCAGATAGATTAGATCTGTATAAAAAGTACCGATAGCTGAAACAATGAACAAGTTTCACTTCTTGTTCCAGTCTAACCTATGAGCACTTGGATGGGAGTGATTCAGAGACTACAACAGGGAGCAGAAGGGAGAAGAGTGGATGGGCACGGCACATAGGTTCCTGATTATTCAGGAGCTTTCTTCTTTACTCTGTATCCAACTTAGAATAATGAAATGAGAAAGAAGTGACTGTAATTTTTAGATATATTCATTTTATTGTTCAAAAAGTAGGGAACAAGCCAAAACCAGTTTGGCTCAGTGGATAGAGCATCATCCTGAGGACTGAAAGGTCCTGGATTCGATTCCAGTCAAGGATATGTACTTTGGTTGCAGGCACATCCCCAGTGGGGGGTGTGCAGGAGGCAGCTGATCGATATTTCTCTCTCATCAATGTTTCTAACTGTCTATCTCTCTCCCTTCCTCTCTGTAAAAAAATCAATAAAATATATTTTTAATTTTTTTTTTCAAAAAAGTAGGGAATGAAGAGGAAAACATGATTAAGTCATTGCAATTCTTGCCTCTCATTCCCAAAAGGTATCTCCTTCTACTTAACCAGGCACACACGCTGATTCTTCAAATGAAGGTTTCTCTGACAGCATGAAACCCACAAAAGCTGTTTCCCCCAGGCTGGTTATACAGGAACAGACGGGAATCCCATGTCCTGACCGAGCAAATACCTCTTCCTCCTTTCCTTTCTTTGGATTATGGAATAGGAAACACTGACTAATAAAGTACCAGGGATTTCATACATTCTAAGCATTTCTCACTCCTTATATCTCCCCAAAACATAAACCAGGTTTCCTGTATGCGAAGACAGTGTGACAGTGTGGCTTCTGAGACTGGCTGAGCATCAGAATCACATGGGATGTTTAAAAATAAAACGAAGAGGTTCCACCTGACACAGAGGTGGGAAGAGGAATCTGTAATTTCATATCACTCCACAGAAAATTCTGATGATCAGTTAAGGTCAAGATAGCCTAGAGAAAAGAACCCTGGATAGTCCATACTCTGTCACCAGGCCTCCTCTACTGTTCCCAAATCTCTGGGAAGCCTTCCAGAATACCCTTTACACCCTTATCCAGGTTATACGTCTCCCCACACACATCCTCACCCATGTGTTCCCGCAGCATCCTGGATGGCATCACCTTAGGAAAATAGAGCTCTTAACGACTGGCTCTCCATTGAAGCTTTTAAGTCCAGAAAACCATTAATTAATTAATTAACAATCCAAACTAAAAAACATGACAGGTATGTAAGGTGAATGTATTAAGGAAAAAAATATATATCATTAAGTTGAATATTTACTTAATAAAGTACTTACTTCCACAGTCATCTTTAATATCTATAGTGGCAAGTCGCATATCTACCAGAGAATCCATAGCATTGGCTTCAAATTCTTCTGACATTTTCTTTTCCCCTGACATATTTCCACGCTCACTGGAATTTACTTCTTCTTTAGCATATCACAAAAAAAGAAAAATATGTCATTTCATTTAATTAACATATATGCTAAGGTAAAACAACTCAACTAATTAATCTCAATAAGAATCAACATGTTACAGTACACTCCCAAAGAAAGTCTACTCCTGATCTGAAAACGTATCTTTGGGGTAAATAGTTCAGGGTCCAAAAGCTATAAGAATAAGAGTTCCTAAGGTCAGAGGGAGCCAGCTGGCACTGGACTCTGCCCCTCCACAGCTGACAGATTCCAACAGGAAGTGTATTTAAATTCTCTGTAAATGCCGGGCAAGGAAGGGGAGGGCTGGTGTTATGAAGATACAGGCTACTGTGTTTTAACCAATGGGAGAGGGGTCCTGGTGGAAACAAAGTCACTGTTCCTTTTTGGAAACAAAACTAAAAGCTGAAGATTTTTGTTCAATGAAAGTGGGGTATAATTTCATTGTCCCTAGCCACAAGGGACCAGTTCCACTGAGAAATGAACAGTGAGGACTCAAAATTCTGCAAACATGTGGAGGAAGAGACAATTGGCTTTCTGTTAATTGGAGAATGTTCCAGTGGGGCTTCGTTTTTGTTTGGGGGTATTACATTGTAGGTGCACATGTGGACCCGTTTCTGCTGAGGTTGTAAAGTTCAGAAAAGATGGTTGATAAAGTCTTGACTTTTGTTAATTTATCTCAATAAAGCCCACTGTAACTAAAAAGGAAATTTTAACATATTAAGAAAGAATACCACTTGTATCCAAAGATACTGTAAAACTACTTATATTATTAATATTATGTGTCCAGAGTCTACATTTTTATAAATGCATTTTTGTTCAACAACTTTAATAATTTTCTGAAGAACTGTATTCAAATAAGAGTAAGATGAAGACTTAGCTAATCAATAATCCTCGAGATCATTTAAAGCTATATTTTCTTAATTCTAAACTTATACGTTTTCACATACTTTTTGAAAACAAACCAACAAGGTTTTGTCAGTCTTTATCATGTTTACTTTTTAACAACAATCACTATGTATTCTCATTTGTAAAAGTTCTGAACTTTATTTTTTCTTTAATAAAGACTTCTAAATCTTTCCTCTCCATTATCATATTAACATTAGAAATTCAGTAAAAGATATTTGACTCTAAATATGCTTTCCTGGAAATTCAATGATTAAAAAGCAAAAGATCTTGCTCTGTCCCAATAGCTCAGTTAGAGTGTCATCCAAATACTCCAAGATTACAGATTCCATCCCCTTTCAGAGCACATACAATAATCAATCAATGATTGCATAAATAAGTGGAACGACAAATGGATGTTTCTCTCTCACACACACTTTCTCGCTCCCTTCCTCTCTCTAAATTCAATAAATAAATAAAAGTTTTTAATATATTTTTACTGATTTCAGAGAGGAAGAGAGGAGAGAGAGAAATATCAATGACTAAGAGCCCGGTGCCCAAAATTTGTGCACTGGAGGTGGGCGATCCCTCAGACCAACCTGCCTCCTCACACATACTGGGAGCCCTCAGGGGATGTCCTACTGACCCCTCACCCCTGACTGAAACTTTAGGCCCTGCAATGGAGCCGATGGCTGGCTCTGCCCCAGTCACCTCGGGCCTTCGACCCCAGCCCTGGCCTTAGCCCTGGCCACTGGCAACCACCCAGCAACCACACGGCCCCCGGGGCCATGCGCTTGTGGGAAGCCTTGGCCCCGCCCCCCAAACCAGGCCTTAGCCCCAGCAGCGACCACCCAGCCCTAGGGGCACCCCGCACTCAGGCACCATGTGCACCGGCCTCACACACACTGTGCCGGCTTCCCGCTCGCCACGCTGGCACCACATGCGCCTCAGCGGCCCCGCCCCCTGTCCCACATCGGCCCTTCCCCCGCTCCTGATTGGCTGGTGGACGTGGCTATTGGGTGTGGCTTGTTGATGTTGTGAAGGTATGGTCAATTCGCATATTGTTCTTTTATTAGGTAAGATGAGAGATAATCATTGATCAGCTACCCCTGCACATCTCCACTGGGAATTGAGACCTCATCCCAGGCATATGCCCTGACAGGGAATCGAACCGTGACCTCCTGGTTTATAGGCTGATGCTCAACCACTGAGCCACGCTGGCTGGGCTAAATATATATTTTTTTAAAAAGGCAAAAGATCTTCCATTTCACTGAGTCTAATCATAAGCTCACAGCTATTTGAAATATGTAAAAACCAGTAACAGTTTCCTTTCTATTTTTATGTTTGCATTGAAAACTACAGTTTATACTTAAACAAAGTTTTCATAGAGCAATACAAAATTTTTAGTAGATAAATGAATAGCTTTTACCTTTGGGCACAAACAATACACATAAAAGATCATCGCTGACCAGTAGTGTTCAGCTGCAAAGAAAGCAACAAAGAGGAGTAGTTGTGCAACTAGATATGCACAAGGTTATCCCAGTTGAAAAGTTGTAAACTTGGCTGCCCATTAGAATAATCTAAGGAAGTTTTTTAAATTACCAGCATCTGGTCCCACCCCAGGCCAACTAAATCACATCTCTGGGGATCAGACTTGCTTCCAGCATTTTTTTTTTAAAGCCTTGAAGGGTGATCTAATGTGCAATGAAAGTTTGAATAACACTGCCCCAGAAAATCCCTTTACCTCTTCCATTCTTTGTTTCTACCTCAGACTAAAGAGACTGAGTTAACAGTTGAGAACAATCAATTTAAAGGTAAAAACTCAAATCAGATGTTTATTATCAATGACAACTTTCCTGATTCCCCAACTCAGCACCAAGTCAGGTAATCCAGTCTCCTTCTAGGTACCAAGTGCTTCCTCCTGTCGCAGCACAAACATCCGGTTTTAGAGGTCCACAAGTCTGTCTTTCTCGTAGACTCTAAGCTAAGGGAACTATATAGTTTATCAACCAAACCCAGACACTTTTGGAAGTGAAAGAGGGAGCTTTTCATGATTACACCCTTGTCAATATGGTCGCCTTACTCTAAGCTCCTTAAGGCGCTATCTTATTCTTTGATTTCTCAATGCCTACAACAGTGTTTAGTTCACAAGAGGTGATTAACACATTTGTACTGAATGACTGAATAAAAGTCAGCACACATTTGGGTGTGGATGATAAATTACCCAAGATACACTGCAATACAGATATCTCAATGCCCATGAGAAAATAACTCCTGGTGTTTAAAGGCAGCTTCAGCACATCACAGATTCCCATTTTCACAGGGTAAAGGAAGGAAATATACTATTAACCTATACAACATAAAACCATTGAAGCATAATATGACTTGCTCAAAGTCATTCTCGATTTTTTCCCCACTGATTTTTAGAGAGAGTGGAAGGGAGGAGAGACAGAGAGAGAAACATCGAAGTGAAGAGTCACATCTATTGGTTGCCTCCTGCAGGGGCCTGACCAGGGCCAGGGTTCAAGCTTGCAACCGAGATATGTACCCTTGACCAGATTGGAACACGGACCCTTCAGTCCACAGGCCAAAGCTCTATCCACTGAGCCAAATCAGCTAGGGTCATTCTCCATCTTTTTAAATAGAGCATACTCTTGAATGCAATGTTATGTCAAAATAAACAAGTCTAGAATGTGAAATATAACCTTTGTTCCATTAAATTACAGAATACATGAAACCATTTTGTAGATATGAATTATTAACTCAGGAAAAAGACCATACCACTTCCAAGTAACTCTTGAAAGAACTGCTGGCCATTTATAGAGCAATTTTTCTCAACCTAGAAGCCTTCCTCCAATTCTCTAAGCTGTAGTGTTAGGCAAAGGCTGGCAGACATGATTTAAACACATCCATCTTAACTACACTTTCTTTTACAGAAGGTGTAAATATTTTGCTTTTGGAAAACTGCCTTAAAATAGCTGACCCTTAAGTAAAGCACTTAAACCATAAATTGATTGAGTTCTGAGTACTTAGAATTCCATCTTTTGAACAAGTCCAAATAAAAGCAATGCTTCTAAGTGCATTAATAACACAAAGATGAGGTCAAACTGGCAAACGACTACTACAACTAACAACAGCGAATATGGAGCCTGTACTATCTGCCAAACACAGCCAGAGCACTTTATAGACAGTAACTCCTTTCATTCACACATGCTCTCAGGGAGGTACTATTATTTTACTGATTTTTACAGACTAGCCAATTAAGTAACTTGCCCAAGGTTACAGCCAGGTCTGGGGTTGGAATTTAAGTCCAGTCATTCTGGTGCCAAACCTGCTCCTTCCAGCAACATGTACCGCCTCTTAATAGACACAGTTTATAGCGCTGTAAATGGCAATAATCCTTTCAGAAAGCAGTCTGGCAACAGACCAGGAGCCATGAAAATGTTCTTCTTACTGCTATATCTGGGTATCTATCATATAAAGTATGCTGCCAAAGATTCCCCACAGCTTTGTTTAAACAAAAAAGAAAAAGTGGAACTGCTGAAATGCCTAATAGGGTATATGGTTACATCAAGCATACTCATGCTGACAACAAGAGTAATGGCTATGAAAATTGCAACAACCAAAAAAAAAAAAAAAAGTTGATACCAAATACTGATTTTTTAAAAAGCAAAATATAATACTATGATTACAATTATGTAAGAAAGGGACAAAGGATATAAATATCTAAATGCTGACATAGTTGCCTTCAATGTATTTGTATTTTCCCACTTTCTGCTATTCAAGTGTTTTTAAATAGAATTAATACTAATTTTATAAGAAAACAAATGTATACACTTAAAATACATTATAAAACCATACACTAATATTCACATACATGTGCACTTTAGCAAATGAGTTCATCATAGGCCAATTGGGGGTGCAAGCTTCCTATTTGAATAATAAAGTATGACTTTATAAAGCCAAACTTCTACTCATTCTACTAGACAGACACATTTGCTATATCCCCCAAGAACCAACGGAAAGGGTCCAAGCCATCCATGCTAGTCCTGGCTTCGCTAGTAAAAACAGTAACATCTTTCATCTGTATATTGAAGGCTGAGAACTGTGAGACAATCAACAAGTCACTTGACCTCCATGCTTTGGTTTCTTCATCAAAAAGTAAAAGTACAATCCAATTATCTAGAGAGAAATGGACGAAAGAAGACAATAATATCTGAAGGGAAATGAAACAGCCACCTCCAGAAACATCTTCAACTTTAATATGAGTATGGCAAAGCCCAGATAAGCTATCTCAAAAACTCAGACTCTCTGAACACACTCACAAGGCCTTCATCATTTCATTCCCAGGACAACTGTAAACACAAGTACTTACACCAGTTAACAGCTATTATATAATTCAATCCACATTGTAATTAATGCTTTTTCTCTCTGTGTACGTCTTTACAAAGAGCTCACAGAAGAACGCCTTTTCTCTAACTGGGAGCTCTAGGCACCAAGTTCAATTCACAGAGAATGCAGACTTCAGCTGGAAACTGGTTCTGGGTCCTACCGCAGCTTTGGCGCCAGTTTAAAAAGCTCCTTTTCAAACGCTTAGGACACAATCAACGACACCCTGCGGCCAGGTCTTTCCCATTTGTGATATAGGATAAAAGAGGGGCCTCGCTGAGTGTTGAGTTGCTCCAACACCGGAGGAGGTGTGTGTTGCTACGAAGTCCGTACTAGGGTCACAAGGTCAGACAGGAAACGCAGCTGAAATTTGGGGTGGCCCCATCGCCCCCGTTGCACCCTCAGTGCAGGCAACTAAGGCGCTTAGCTGCAAACAGCACCGATCACGCCTGCGGCGCCGGGCTCCTCCGAGCTACGCGGGAGGGAGAGGACAATCCGCGCGGGGGGGGACGTGGGGTCGCGCGCGCTCCAAGCTCGGGATGTTTGGGGCGCGCGGAGCGAAGCCGGCCCTCCCCAAGGCCGAGCGCTGAGCGGGGCCCACGCCCCCAGGCTCCGATCGGCCCCCCTCAGCCGCTGGGCAGCCCCGGCTCACCCGCTTCGGGGCGCTCCATGATGCTAGCGCTAGCGGGTCGAGCGTCCCTGCAGGCGGCAGCCTTGACAGCCAGGCTCAGCGGCCCCGGGCAGGGCGCGCAGTGCAGGCGGAGGCGGAGGCCGGGCCGGGGCGGGGCGCCAGGGGGCGGGGCGCGGGGCCGGGGGCCGCGGGGGGTGGTCTGAGCTGGGGCCGCGGCGAGCCGGCCTGCGTGGGCACCGAGCCCCGCGAGCCGCAGTCCCCGCGGGAGATGCATGCCCATGCCGGGCGCCCGGAAGGAGCGGAAGGGGACGCCTGGACGCACCCGTGGTATCCGGATTCGGGCTGCGCGGGTTGGGAGGGGCTGGAGCGCCGCGATCCCGGCGCCGGGGAGAGCAGGCTCGGCCCCCGCCTTCGACCCGGGGCGGGCCGGCCCCCTGCAGCCCTGGGCTGCCCTGGGCTGCCCTCAGCCGCTTCCCGAAGCCTGGCCTTTCCTGTCCCACGCTTTGAGGGGGGACATTGGGACCTGGCTGAAAGCATTTCCTGGCCTAGGGTCTCCTGAGGATGCCCGTGTTTAGTTTTGCAAAGAGCTTTCAAAACACAGATCTCTGATGACAAAATAGTTGGGAAGAGCTAGCTGTATAGGAATGATGCCTTGACCTTCTGTAGTGTCAGATATTTTATTTTGCTTTTTTAAAAAAAGCCAAATTGTGCAAAGTGTCTTAATTTGTAACAATGGCTTATGCCTACAAATTAAATGGGAACTGGTTACCGGTTATTGCAGGTTAAAGCACTGGTGTGAGTAAAAGGGAAGAAGGAGCGATTTAATTATTTAAAAATTATTTTGATCTTGGTAGAGAATTGTGCGTTTTTCTTTCAAGTACAATGAAACCATGCACTGAGAAAATTAGATACATCTCTCAACAAATTAATCTAGCGTTTTACAAATAACATTTGGCTTATTTTGAATGTACCCTGAAGTGGAAGCAAAGGCCTCAGTACAACAACAGATCATACAAATTAAGTCATAAAGCTTGTTACTCTCATATTAAAATAATTCTAGCAAGTTGAGTATTTGGATTGCACACCTAAAGCAATTATGGGCTGATTAGAAAGATACATACAACAAGTTCCCCAGATATTTAATGCCTGAGCTCCCTCCTGAGGTTGAGCAGGTGAATAAGACAGGTCTTTTTTCTTAAGCTGATCACCTACCTAATAGAGAAAGAAACATAAGTAACTGCAATAAGTAATAAACTAAAAAGTAATCCATGCTAATATTGGAGGGGATCAGAATATGCCACCCCAAAATAGGCTACTTCTGGGGTTCCAAAGGGTGCCTGACATCACTACTTAATCATTCCAGACTGCCCTAAGCCCCAGTCCCCTCACTGAGCCCTCCTGGTCCAGTCTCCTTTCCAGGAACTCCTCTGTCCTCTTCAGACATCACTGTCTGGTGGTTTACCCAGCCATGGTGGATCCTCTTTGTCCTCAGTAACAGTCTCTTGCAGATTAGAAGACCAATTTCTCCTCTATAAGTTAAATTGTGCTTTAAGGGACAGGGCAGGTTGGGTGATGTCACAGTTTATTTGGACTTCTGAAAGCAATGAAATTCATTGGGATAGCATAGTCCTTTACACACAATAGCACTTTTTCTCCCCAAAAGACAATATACACTGCCAAGGTTACTGGGTTGAAAGTTATAAAAAAGCAAATTCAACTGAGGACATTTTAAGGATCTTATTGAAAGAAGCTCCAAGGAACTGAACAAAATGAAAGACTTTCATAGGCAGTAGGAAGCAGGAACAAAGAAGTTATGCTAGGCAAAAAAAGCAGATTGGTTATGGCAAGGGCATTTTTCTCTAGGAGATGGTAGGGGTCTACC
This sequence comes from Antrozous pallidus, assembly GCA_027563665.1. Lineage (NCBI taxonomy): Eukaryota > Metazoa > Chordata > Mammalia > Chiroptera > Vespertilionidae > Antrozous > Antrozous pallidus. The sequence goes on from CM050517.1 coordinate 83,456,681, forward strand.
AGGTAGATAGACTGGTTTAAGAGTCCATGTCTGGGAACAACTTCATTGTGGACCTATTGTCTTGTTTTTAGCAGAAGGGCTCGAGATCAAAGCCAATACCACTTACTTGACCTTCAGGGCCTATTGCTAAATTGGCTCATTAATTCTGCCACACTTCATTTTCTATGGTGAGTTCTCTCACGTCCCCAATTTCTCACTTACGATGGATTCTGTCCCCATGCATTCCTACTAAACAGCTGATGCTTGTTCTAGAAGTGACAGGGACAAAGCTAAAACAATTTAGCAAAGAGTTTTTTGAACCAAATCCAGCACAGTCAATGGTGAAACTGAAGAGGAGTAGTGAAGGATTAAGGAAAACAGCCAAGAGAATATAGCTGGGGCTAGGTGGGACACTGTTGTCAGATGGAGAGACAGTGCCACAGCCTGTAAACCAAGCCTTTGTTTTATAGTCAGAACCCATGAGGCAAAGCATGGGTTTAGAATCTACTTAGTTACATGCACCTGAGAACTCTATCAAGCTTTGTTTTGGCAGCACTTGCTGCACCTCCTACAGCCTACATCACTCAGCCACCTGGGACCACAGGTTCAGACCATAAGGTCAAGCTTACAACCATAGCCTTTGGCTATAATTGTGCTGAGAGGGCTTTGCCCTCCAAGCTGGGACCTGCACATGGCTTTGCCAGGAGAGGACCTTGCCTCCCCATTAGTCAGAGCCTTGAAACTGTCCAAACACTGTAGCCACTCTCCACAGTTTATGTCCTTTGTTCAAGAAAAAACAGTCTATGGATTGGAGAAGTACAGTTTCAGAAGCAGTGGAGAATGCTTCCTGAGGAATTTTGGGCAAGAGGGAGTTTTATGGAACTCTAGAAGAGACAACAGTAACAGGGCATGACTTGCTCGAGGTCAAGTATTTCCTTATAAGGTCCTATTTTCTAGGGTAAGGTAAACTCTCTAAAACTGAGTTGGAGGATTATGATTGGTGCTAGGTTTCCTTGAGGCATTTCCCATACGTGCAAGCCGACTTAGCTTTAGATTTGTGACTTGGGCTGAGCCACTGGAGTGGCCACCACTTCGATATACAAATTAACTTCATCAGAGGTTCTTTGGTTGTCCCAGTGAACTATAGCTGTAAATGGTTATTAAGGAAAATGAAGTCATATAGTTCTATATGACATGATCAAATATCAGTTGAAAGCAGGATGTCATAAATTCTCTGACTGGTTTGTCTGCTGCCATTTTACCAAACCTTTATAATTCACCTTGGATTTCAACTTGGCATTAGAAAACCTCCAGAGAGTTTGACCTTAACTTGTGGGTTTCACTTAATTCTCCTAGTGGCAAATAACTTTGATTCTGATTGTTTCCAATGTAACAATGAAAGGAAATGGTTGTTTACCTGTCTAGATTTTCCTCTTGGTTCTAAGATTTAGCTCCTTATTAAAAGTCCTTTACTTGATTTGCAAAAGCATGGATGGACCTGGAGAGCATTATGCTAAACGAAATAAGTTAGTCAGATAAAGACAAATATCACATGATCTCACTCATTTGTGGAATATAATGAACAACATAAATTGATGAACAAAAACAGATCCAGAGACAGAGAAGCATTGATCAGACCATCAAACCTCAGAAGGAAGGCAGGGGAGAGATCAACCAAAGGACTTGTGTGCATGAATATAAGCATAATCAGTGGACATAGGCACGAGAGGGGTGAGGGCACAAGCAGAGGCTGGGAGAGGGGCAATGGGGGTTAAGGACACATATGTAATACCTTAATCAATAAAGAAAAGAAAAATCCTTTACTTGAAATTTATTTTTTTATTGCTCTGGTTTTTCTTAATTCCTTGGTGGTGGCGGTGGGAGGAAAATGCAGGGAACTGCCAAAGTGGACTCCCTTTAGCTGTGTGTTCATGTTCATCTGAAGGTCTCAGCCACAGGCTTATTCTTAGGTATACGGTGTCCTCACTCACCTTTCCCCTCCATGGAGTTTTTTGTGGTCATCTGAATTTCCACAGTAGGCATCCACAAAATGTGTTGCCTTCTTTTCCTTCCCTAGGACTCTCACCACATATATTACAGATAAGGTGACAAACTGGCCTAGATTGCCTGGAACCATTAAGTTTTAACACTGAAAGTCCCATGACCCGAGAAACCCTCTCAGTCCCTGGCAAGCAGAGATGATTAGTATCCTAATATGGATGGAGATAAATGAGATTGTATCCAAAGGGTAAAGATTTCTGTGGACTTAGAGATCCAGGAAAGGTTTGAGAGATTAGATAATATCTGAGATTAGATGTGAAAATGAGTGGATTAAGAAAGCTGGAGCATAGGGGTAACACATTCTAGGTTTGGGGAGGCAGGACCATGCAAGTAGATTGGTTAAGGCTGGAAAATTAGGTTGGTACCAGGTTATAGATGGTCTTAAATGTCAGGCAAAGCAATTGGACTTTATCACATTGTAAGGTTCTATGCTGCCATGAGAGAAACTGCAGGCAGGAAGTCCGAATAAGTGAACGAATTAATCAGGCTTTATTGGGGGTCTCCGGGCGGGTTCACAGGCTGGGGGGGGGGGGGGGGAGAATGGAGCCAGGGAAGCCACGCCCTGAGACTGGGGCCAGGGGAAGGGGAGAAGAAGGGACCCAGCCGGACCTCCTCCCAGACTGCCTGGGCGAACAGTCTGGGAGAAAAGGTGCCACGTGGTGCACCGAGACACATTTTAAAGGCAGGGGTTGGGCCCAGGGCAGAATGGGAAGGGGTGGGACACAGGGCACTCTGGTATGCGCTTGATTGGTGGCTCAATGTCTCTGTCAATTACATCATAACTCTGCCCACCAGTTGGGGGGGGGGTACGTATCACACATGAGAACTGGGATTTGTTAAAGAATTCTGGCCTTGGAACTAACATGGTGTAGAATGGCTTTAGAAAGACCTCTTTCAGATCTGAACTGGATTTATTGAAGAAGGCAGAGTCGAAGGCCTGAGTGTGGTTAGTTCACTGTACTGTAGTAATCCAAGTGTGAGGGGCAGAAAGCTGAACTAATGTGTTGTCCTAGAAATAAAATAAAAGTGATAGGTGTATGTGATATCAAGACAGCTGTTGGTGGAACTTAACGATTGACAATGTGTAGAAAAAGAAAATGGGTCAGCTACACAAAGAAATTAGAAGTGAAGTGAATTGGGTGTTCCTAGAGCAATTCAGAATGAAGAGAATGCGAAGTGAGAGGATAGAGAAATTGAGTGCTGTGTAATAGGACCCTTCCCTGATCTCTCAGGCAAGTCAATAATTAAATTCAACAATCTTAAGTATGAGTGATTTTATTGAGCTACAACAGAGCTATAGAACAGAAAGGACTAGAGGAGGTCTATGATTGTAAGCACCTAAAGATTGCAGAAATCTTAGAGAGAGGGCCATCAGAATTTGAGTCAGTTTTGCTAGATATTGAGGGGCAGGAGCAGCATTTAACTGGATTCCATTTAGATGCCCAAGGGAAAGAATTAGTAAAGAGAGGGGCACAGAGAAGGAGAAAAACTGATTGAATAATACTGAGGGTCAGAACAAGAAGAAGGCATTGATCTTAGGAGAGACAGGAAGGAAGCAAGTTAGAATAGATGGCTCCTGATAAGCATTCACATGGGGTCTTCTTTAAGGGAGGTACTTTCTAAAGGTGGCAGTTTTCTGGATGAAAATAGGTAGTGAAGTCATAGTCTTGGTAATTTAGCAGTTTAACAGATGAACAAGCAGTCATTGAAATTAAGCATTTGGATGAGGTCACCTAGGGAGCATGTAATGAGAAAGAAAATAGGCAACTGTGAACAGAATATTTTTACCACTTTTGTGATAGCAATCTGAATTTTATTTTTATACACTTCATAGCTGCCTGAATTAATACATACTTACTGTATTTCTTCCATTCTGGGTAAGACTGAAAAATAATTACTATAACAACATTTTCATCAGAAATGTGATTCTTTTTCTTCAAACAAAAAGGGATCATTAACTTTTTATGAGGTATATGCTAGTTTGTGTCATTACTCAGAAGATAATGATATTCTTATATTGTTTTTGAATAATCTCTATTTTTATACACTAAAGTAGTTAATGCTCCTGACCACATTTTGGGCGAATGCCAAATTGGAAGATTAGGCTTAACAGCTCTAATTAGGCTTTCTGAATTTGATTAGTACTGGGGATTAGTTTTGCATTTGAGAGTTTATCTGACAAGATTTGTAAGCTTGAAACCATATGTTTTCTTGGTTATTTTCTGTATCCTATACATCATATAAACCACCATTATGCTTTCGAATAGACCAGTGATGGGCAACCTTTTGAGCTTGGTGTGTCAAAATTCGCCAAAAAACTGAGCATAACTATGGTGGTGTGTCACTTCAAGAAAAAAACAAAACATAATTTCACGATATTTATCGTTTAAATAACAAAAATGTATAATTGTAATATATAACTGTATTTAATAAACCAAAAACTAATTATTTAACTTACCTACTTAGTGACTTCTTTGTTCATCTGGCAGTTGGTTTCTTTTGTTCGTCTTGATATTATTTAACTTGTGTGGGGTGCCATGAACTAAGATAAGTGAGAGGGAGGGGAAATTCTTCAATAACCTGCCTATTAGTGACTTTTTTGTTGCTGAATTTCATTGGCTAAACCTTCGATTGAAGGTTGGTATTTTGTACACTTAAAGCCCAAGCAAACGCTACTAACTTCATCTGTCAATCTGTTTGGTTGTTGGTTTTGATATTATTTAATGCTGAGAATAAGGTCTCACAAAAGTACTTAGAGGGAAAAATTGTGAGTAAAGCCATTGCCATATTTTTCAGGGTGCTAAAAGTGTCTGGTAATTGGTTCCAGGCACTCCAAATTTCCTGTTCGTAGTGGCACTACTCTTGATTCTCCTAGCTGCACCTTTCCAGATTCTCAAGTTTTGACCTCAAGTCAACAAACACCTAAACCCAGATGCTGTTTTGAAATTCTGCAATTTGCATCTCTAAATCATCAGTTTGCATCCATTGGAAACCATTTAATTCCAAACTACTGTAGACTACTACATCAAGATACTTAATTATTTTTATGGTCTGTTTTAGGCTTCTAAATTGATTAAATCTATCACTGAACTGTTCAAGTAATGAGTCTAAAACATGCTGGTACTTTATATGCAAGGGTTCCATTTCATTTTGTACAGCCTTACTGGCCTTCTCAAAATACTTTGCTACTCGAGGAAAATACTTATAAGTTTTAGTTTCTACATCTCGCTTAAAAATCTTAAGTTTACTTTCAAAAGCTTTTATGTATCCAAACATAACATCAATACGTTTGCCAAAACCTTGTAACTTTAAGTTTAGTTCATTAATATGAACAGAGAGATCTATAAAAAATATCATGGTATTGACCCACTTATTATCATTGAGCTGAGAAAAGTTTTCTCAGCTCCTTATCCTCAAGAAATGCCTTAATTTCTTCAAAGCACTCCACAAAGCTCTTAAGAACTTTGCCTCAGCTCAGCGACCTTACATTATTGTACATCAGCAGTCCACTGTAGGTGGAATCAACCTCTAGTAAAAATGCAGAAAATTCTCGCTTGTGAAGGGGGCAAGCAGCTATTAAATTAACTATTTTTGTAACAACTGACATTGAGTCGATTAAGTGGGTGAATTCTGCCTTGGCACATAAAACCTCCTAATGGATAATACAATGAAAAGGCACAGTCAGATGTCCAATAGCTTCCATAAACAATTTGACAAATCCGACTTTTTTCTGCCACCATGTTTGGTGCCCCATCTATTGTCACTGACACAACTTTAGAGATATCAATGCTTAGGTCACAGAATGTTTGTATAACAACCATACATATTTCGCTTTCTGATGCACTTGTTGGCACTAATACTTAGTTTATCAACTCTTCTCTCATTGTGAGAACATCAGAATATCAACCAATAATGGCCAACTGAGCATGTGATGTGACATCAGTAGTTTCAACAAGAGAGATCGAAAAATATTTACAATTACTTATGTTTCTCTTTAATTAATGTTGTACATTTGTTTTCAGTCTCATTATTCGATCTTTTATGATATTTCTACTGAGTGGTAACTCAAATATTCTCTTAATAATTGCATCTTTATTCTGCATATTGTGAAATGGAACTGGTGCACATCTTAGGAGAGTTTCTTTAATAAATTCCCCCTCACTGAGTGCTTTTCCATGCTGAGCTATGGAGTGAGCAATGCTCAAGCTTGCAGATGTTAAATCTGTAGAGCCTTTTATAAATTTAAGAATGGAATTAGATTGGCTCTTATAAAGCTGTAGCTACCTGGAAATGTATTCCTTCCTTTCATCCTCATTTTTTTTCAAGAGCTGGGAATGATTAGTTTCAAAATGTCTATTTGTATTCCATGTTCTGCTTACTACCATTTCAGTACATAACACAAAATGATCTGCCATTTTTTTCTGTAATGCCATACATCTTGGTCCATGTCTCTTGAAAGGGTCGGCTACTGCTACTAACACTTCCTTTACTTAACCTTGTTTTTTTTTATTTTTTGGGGTTCTCCATTAGGGGGAAGTGACAGAAGATAGAATTATAGATAGCCTGTTAGCCTTGAAGGCAATTAGGGGTTAAGTAGCCTAACTGACCATAAGATGGCACATGTAACTAACTGTCTTTTAGGAAAGGACAGGGTTAATAAGAAGAAATAGGGGTTAATAAGAATACACAACAGTAATAGTGGTGAAATGGAGTCTGCACTGTGCTGCAGAATGATGTTCTTTATATAAATTAAGATGGCTGCTGGTCTTTCTAATGGCAGGAAATGGCACCCATAGCACAGGCCTTAGCCTCTCCCAGCCTCCCCCTCACTTATGTCAATAATGATGGTCAATTAGAAACCCACGACACCCCAGAACAGTAGATTGGATGATGGTTGCTGTGGTTATGTGGTTGCTGGTAGAACAAGCCCTTTGCAAGGGCCCCCAGAGATGCTTTCCTCACAGCATTACACTGCTCCCTGATCCACTGGCCAGAAGTGCGGTCAAAGAACTCCTAATGGCCTAACGGGTAGACGCTCTATGCTGGAGTTCTGTTGTTTTGGCCTACAGACCTTCAGCACAGAGTGTCTACACTACACTACAGCAAATATTTTACGGCTAGGCAGTAGCCGAGGATGAGACGTCCTTCTCGGCATGCGGCTCCATACTTCTCTGTATGTGATCACATGCAGCAGCATGTCATTGAAAATGGCTACACGTGTCAGTGCTGACACACGTGTCATAGGTTCGCCATCACAGGAATAGACCATTATGCATTAATGACTTGTTTCTCTCTAGTAAGATTTTCTGAATACTGAAAGGAAAGTTTTAAGAGCTATGTCAAATTCCACTTACTATGTCATTAGGACTGTATATTGTTATTTGTTGGTTTAATTGTCCTCTTTTTCAAAATTTTTTATTGATTTCAGAGAGGAATGGACAGATAGAAACATCAACGATGAGAGAGAGTCCTCTGATTGGCTGCCTCCTGCAGACCTCACACTGGGGATGGAGCCTGCAACCTGGGCATGTGCCCTGACAGGAATCAAACTGTGACCTCCTGGTTCATATGTCCATGCTCAACCACTGAGCCATGCCAGGCAGGCAGTTTCATTGTCCTTTTGATGTGCTAGAAAGCATTGATGCAGGTTATCTTTAAATTTCTCCTTGTACATTTTAAATGTGTGTGATAATTCTTTCACAGAGTATTAATATCTGGGTTAGTAGATTTCACATCTTTTCAAATTTAGTAATTTTATTATGTTTTTATTGCTATTTCAACAATATCACATGAGACTTCACAGACAAGACTAACTTTGTTTAGCATGCCAATCAGAGTATAATTAAGAGTTTATATTACTATATTATGAGGTTTTCTTTGACAGTATAAGACATAAAAAAAATAGAACAAGTTTAAAACTCCTAAAAAGAAATAGAATCAGAATTGAAGGAAAACTGAGTCTGTTTTCATTATACAGTAAAGAATTTCTTTACAGATACTCATCAATGAATACATTTGTTACAGAAGACCAGAGAAAAACCAAACACTGCTTAGAGAAATGGAGCTATACTCTATTATTATTATGCCAGCAGGCTCAGAGAAAAAAAATGAATTTCAAATTCTGAGCAACAACATGAAGGAAGCTGTCCCTTTTTATATCTTTTCCAGTCCTTTGTCTCCCAAATATGGTCTCCTTTGCAAGTTCTTTTTTTTAAAGTTTTTTTTTTAATTTTATTGTTTAAAGTATTACAAATAGTAGTACATATGTTTCCTCTTTTTCCTCCTCATTGACCTCCCCCTGGCATCCCCTAACCCCCAGCACATGCCCTCACCTGCCCCCTACCTGTGTCTTGTATCCATTGGTTATGCTTATATGCATGCATATATATCCTTTGGTTGATCTCTTACAACCCTCACTCCCCACCCTCCCCTGCCTTCCCACTGTAGTTTGACAGTCTGTTCAATGCTTTTTTGCCTCTGTATCTATTTTCCCTCACCCCCATTTCTTTTCCTTAAAAAAACCCTTGCATCTGCATGCTAGAAATAAACATATAAGAACAAAAAATGTTTGAGTCTCAGTTTCAATGTCCAATAATTCTGAGTCCCAGTTTCCATGTCAAATAGTTCCTTACGTGTACACTACAGCCCCGGTGCATGAATTTCGTGCACTGGGGGTGGGTGATCCCTCAGCCCAACCTGCCCCCTCACACATACTGGGAGCCCTCTGGCTGAGCTTTAGGCCTTCGCCACCCAGCCATCACCCTGTAAGGTTAGGGGGGTGAGGGTCTGTGCCCCACCTCTGTTGACCTTCAAGTTCTCTCCTGATGGCCCCTCTGCAACTGTGCCTGTCTTAGGTTGTTCCTTCCCTGAGGAATCTTACCTGTGTCTGGCTAACCAGCCATCTTCTGGGGCCAAGCCCTTTGCAAGTTCTTAAAGAGCCCCATGTACTGGGGCTTTGAGTCCTCAACCAAAGGCCTGGCCTGGTGCCAGCACTAATATCTTTGGGGATGGTTTGTGGCCTCTCTAAAATGGGAATAAACAGGTCTTGCAGGACCAGACAATTAAAGGGGCAGTGGCTAGATTCAGATTCCTAGTCCCCCAAAATGTCTCTTTTTCCCCATCACATTCACTGCCTACAAGTGTGTATTATCAATTCAAAGAATATGTTGCATTATTTATTACTATAGCTATATAATGAAAAATTATAATAAGCAAAACTGTCAAAGTTCCATCGCCATAAGTTATCAACTATCCAAGATCCTCTGAATCTTTCAATCTTTATTACTACAGAAACCAAGCACATTTTAGAGACATAATTTCTACAAGAAATAAACAATATATAATAGTTTATGCTACTTTTTATTTAATATTTTTAAAATAGCAATTGAAAACAGGTATATGGTATAATTTACACTATGTTAACATGTTTTGTTTTATTATACCACCATCATTTAAGCAGTTCCTAAATCCTGATTATTTCCGTTATGTTTGGCTTTTTAGTCGAATATACTTACAAATACCCTTGGATTTATTTTTCTTTCTTTTACACTATTTTCTTGACACAAACATCAAAAGTAAATTTACTAGGGTAAGAGAAACTTGCTTCATAATATGGCTTTTTTTTATTTTACTCATTTATTTATTTTTAGTGGATACCAGATTGATTTTCAGGAAAGAAATGTATAGTGTAAAAGGCATCTGCTCCCCAAAAGTCCTCACTACATTGGATTTATTATTCACCTGTTTAAGGTTGTACTTATTTATTTTAGATATTTGAAATCAACTTTATTCTCATTCTAATTGAAAAGAAATAGGAATGACAGTAACGAACAAGGTTTAAGCACTGAATATTTTGATGTGACTGCAGAAGTTTTATATTTGAAACTCAATAAGGAAACAACTGCATTCCCAAACAGCTAAATATGGAGGTCCAAAACATGAAGATATATTTTTTAAAATATATTTTATTGACTTTTTATAGAGAGGAAGGGAGAGGGATAGAAAGTCAGAAACATCGATCAGCTGCCTTCTGTACACCCCACACTGGGGATGTGCCCACAACAAAGGTACATGCCCTTGACTGGAATCGAGCCTGCGACCTTTCAGTCTGCAGGCCAACACTCTATCCACTGAGCAAAACTGATTTTGGCATGAAGATATTTTTTAACTGCTATATTTACTCCAAAAACCATTCATCTCCTTCAGTATCCCAAAGATCAAGCACAGGTTCTGCTTAGCTATATAACAAAGTGCCCCAAAACACTGCACATTGACATCATATGACAGTTACCTATAAAACTAGACTTCTGACGCTGGACTCCAGCTTCCTTTTCTCACAGGTCACATCCTCATCCGGGAGAGTGGTGATCTGAGCAACCTCCAGGTCATGCTCATATTCTACTTCCAAAGTGGGGTCCATGGCAACCTCAGGTGGGGCAAGAGCAGGCGTGGCGACAAACTCCAAGTTAGGATCTCCAATTAGTTTTCTAGTAAGCCAGGGGAAGGACTTTTCAAAGGTAGAGTCGTTTTTGGCAGAAATGTTGTAGTGCTGAAGATTCTTCTTTCAGTGGAAGACAATGATTTTGCCTGAACTTTCTTTCCTGTTGTTCTTAATCTCTCTACTTTGTTGCCACCCAACATGATGGGGATGTTTTCACACACTCGTACCAGATCTCTATGCCAGTTAGGCACATTCTTATTAGTAACTCTAGAAGTTACATCAAACATTATAATAGCATATAGCTTGGCTGTAACAGCCACCTCACAGTCCACCAAATTTCTCCTGACCAGCTGTATCCCGTACATTGAACTTAATAAGTCCTCTGTTGGTATGGAACACAGGGGATGGACCTCAACAGCCAAGGTAGCTACATACTTCTTAAATTCACCAGTCAGATGTTTCATGAATGTAGTTTTTTCCAGTCTCACTGTCACCAACCAATACAAGTTTGAACTGAGCTTGAGGCTCTTCTTGGGCAGCCATTGTGATGTTACTCCAGGCCTGTCTGACTGAGAGTTCTATGGTTGTCCTTCTCAAATCCTCAGCAATGCTGAAATTTTTCTATTGGTCAAATATTCATCAAGTGCTTAAAATATTGCCAAAAATTCACTGATTTTATAAATAGGCAGCATAGTGGAGTGCTTAAGAACATGGACTCTGAATGCCAGATTGCCATCTGTAATGGGCTTTGAAGACATGCCTCCCAGATAATACGATTGCCTACCAAATTAAGTATGAGTTCTTCAGCTATCAATTTGAGCCCCCCCCCCCAAATTCAATTCTACACACTTTTTTGGGAAAGGGAGTGGATTGTTATTATTTCCTAACACTTTTTAAATACATGAAGCAAACGAATAATTTGCTATTCCTCAAGCATCCTTGAAGACTTCCAACCAAAATATTCTCAGGTATAATGTTTTACTTTACCTAAAATCTTCTTCATTACCAGTAGAAAAAAATTTTCAGTTCATTTTTTAATAATCATCTCACATGCCCCTTTTATCTGATTTCCCCAACCAAATGGGAATATTCTCTATTCTGAAATTCTCTTGTGCTTTATCTTTACCTCTGTTTGGGGCATTTAAACTGTTCTGCGTTTTATTATAAGTATTCCTTTTGTTGTGTAGTTGGTGCATTAAGGGATCCTAGCACCCTGCTTAGTACTTAGGACAGACTTGATTTTTTTTCCTGAAATAAATGACAAATTGATTGACTTATACCTACAAACTAAGGTCTAATCTCATATAGGCTATATAAGGTGGAAAATCTAGAAAACTTCCAAATAATTTTAAATAAGATGTTTGAATTGATGACCTAGTAATTTCCTGATCAAAGCCTTTTTAAATACTCATCCAAGGATATTTTTTCATTTTAAAAAAAAATTTCTATATTGATTAAGGTATTACATATGTATCCTCATCCCTCCATTAAACTCCCCAACCCCCCTCCCCCTTTACTGATGCCCTCACCCCCTGGTTCTCGTGTCCATTGGTTAGACTTATATTCATGCATAGAAGTCTTTTGGTTGATCTCCCCTCCTTCCCCCGACCCTCCCCTACCTTCCCTCTGAGGTCTGGCAGTCTGATTGATGCTTCTCTGCCTCTGGATCTGTCCCTGTTCATCAGTTTATGTTGTTCATTATTTTCCACAAATAGTGAGATCGTGTAGTATTTGTCTTTCTCTGACTGGCTTATTTCACTTAACATAATTCTCTCCAGTTCCATCCATGCTGTTGAAAATGGTAAGAACTCATTTTTTACTACAGTGTAGTATTCCGTTGTGCAGATGTACCACAGTTTTTAAGCCACTCATCTGCTGATGGGCACTTAGGCTGTTTCCAAATCTTAGCTATGGTGAGATGTGCTGCTATGAACATAGGGGTGCATATATCCTTTCTGATTCGTGTTTCTAGTTTCTTGGGATATAATTCTAGAAGTGAGATTACTGGATCAAATAGGAGTTCCATTTTTAGTTTTTTGAGGAAACTCCATACTATTCTCCACAGTGGCTGTACCAGTCTGCATTCCCACCAGCAGTGCAAAAGAGTTCCTTTTTCTCCACATCCTTGCCAACACTTGTCGTTTGTTGATTTGTTAATGATTGCCATTCTGACAGGTCTGAGATGATACCGCATTGTTGTTTTGATTTGCATCTTTTGCATAATTAGTGACTTTGAGCATGTTTTCATATGTCTCTTGGCCTTCCTTCTGTCCTCCTTTGAAAAGTGTCTATTTAGGTCCATTGCCCATTTTTTGATTGGATTGTTTATCTTCCTTATGTTAAGTTGTATGAGTTCCCTGTAAATGTTGGAAATTAAACACTTACAAGTGATGACATTGGCAAATAAGTTCTCCCATGCAGTGGACTTTCTTGTTGTTTTATTGATGGTTTATTTTGCTGTGCAAAAGCTTTTTATTTTGATGTAGTCCTATTTGTTTATTTTCTCTTTAGATTCCATTGCCCTAGGAGCAGTATCAGTGAAGCAGTTCTTTCCACATATGTCTGAGATTTTGTTGCCTGCAGATTCTCCTAGTATTTTTGTAATTTCCGGTCTTATGTTTAAGTCCTTTGTCCATTTTGAGTTTATTTTTGTGTTTGGTGTAAGTTGGTGGTCTAGTTTCATTTTTTTGCATATATCTGTTCAATTTTCCCAGCACCATTTATTGAAATGACTCTCTTGACTCCATTTTATGTTCATGCCTCCTTTGTCAAATATTAATTGGGCATAGTAGTTTGGGTCAATTTCTGGGTTCTCTATTCTATTTCATTGATCTATAGGTCTGTTCTTGTGCCAGGACCAGGCAGTTTTGAGAACAGTGGCTCTGTCATACAGCTTGATATCTGGTATTGAGATCCCACCTACTTTGTTCTTCTTTGTCAGGATTGCTGTAGCTATTTGGGGTCTTTTTTCATTCCAGATGAATTTTTGGAAAGTTGGTTGTAGGTCTGTGAAATATACCGTTGATATTTTAATGAGTATTGCATTGAATCTGTAGATTGCTTTGGGTAGTATACACATTTTGATTATGTTGATTCTACTAATCCATGAACATGGTATGTTCTTCCATCTGTTTATGTCTTCTATTTCTTTTATTCAGTGTCTTGTAGTTTTTTCATATATAGCTCTTTTACCTCCTTAGTTGAGTTTATTCGTAGGTATTTTAATTTTTTTGATGCAATGGTAAATGGCATTGCTTTTTTATTCTCTCTTTCTGTGAGTTCACTATTGGCATAAAGATATGCCATAGATTTTTTGGCATTAATTTTGTATCTTGCTATATTGCCAAATTCATTTATTAAGTCTAATAATTTTTATGGAGTTTTTAGGGTTTTCTATGTACAATATCATGTCATCTGCAAATAAGGACAGTTTTACTTCTTCTTGTCCAATTTGGATACCTTTTATTTCTTCTTCTTGCCTGATTGCAATGGCTAGTACTTCCAGTACTATGTTGAACAGGAGTGGTGAGAGTGGGCATCACTTGTCTTGTTCCTGTTCTTAGGGAAATGGTTTTAGTTTTCGTCCATTGAGTATGTTGGCTGTGGGTTTTCATATATGGTTTTTATTATGTTGAGGTATGATTCTTCTATTCCCACCTTGCTGAGTATTTTGATCAAGAAGGGGTGTTGGATTTTGTCAAATGCTTTTTCTGCATCAATTGATATGATTATGTGATTTTCATTTTTCAATTTGTTTATGTGATGTATCACGTTTATTGATTTTTGTACATTGTACCATCCTTGCATCCCTGGGATAAATCCTACATGGTCATGGTGTATGATTTTTCTGATGTATTGCTGGATCTGATTTGCTAGAATTTTATTGAGGATTTTGGCATCAATGTTCATGAGGGATATTGGCCTATAATTCTCTTTCACTGTGTTGTTTTTAACTGGCTTTGGTATTAGCTTGATGTTGGCTTCATAGAATGAGCTTGGAAGTGTTCCTTTCTTTTGAATTTTTTGGAATAGTCTGAGAATGATAGGTTTTAGTTCTTCCTTGAATGTTTGGTAAAACTCCCCTGTAAAGCCATCTGACCCTGGGCTTTTGTTTTCTGGGAGCTTTTTGATGACTACTTCAATTTCTTCCATAGTTCTCGGCCTATTGAGATTTTTAGAATCTTTCCAATTGAGTTTTGGAAGATTGTATTTTTCTAGGAATATCTCCATCTCCTCTAGGTTGTCTGGTTTGTTAGAGTAGAATTGTTCATAGTATTTTTAAACAATCCTTTATATTTCTGTGGGGTCTGTTGTTATTTTGCCGCTCTCATTTCTGATTTTGTTTATTTGAGTCCTCTCTCTTTGCTCCTTGGTGAGCCTTCATTGATTTTTTTTAGAGAAAGAGGAAGAGATAGGGAAAGACAAAGAGAACTACTGAGGGGAGAGAAACACATAAATTGGTTGCCACATTGAGTGGTTGCCTCCTGTATGCATGCTGACCAAGGCCCAGGCTGGGAAGAAACCTGCAACCAAGGTGCATGTTCTTGACCAGAATCAGACCTGGGACCTTTCAGTCGGCAGGCTGATGCTCTATCCACTGAGCAAAACTGGCTAAGACTACCATACTTAAAAAAAAAATCCATCTTTGTTTCTTTTTTGGTAGACATTTGACTTCCATAATTTCCAAAGTTGTATCTCAATTTATTTGACCCCAAGACCTTGAACTAATCCTGACAGAAAAAAATTTATCAGCAGATTCATTTTACTCTCTGGAAGGCTTAGAGTTTCATATTCTTCAGTTCTCATCTCTGGTATACCCTCTACAATGATTGGGCTCCTCTGTTGTTTGTTAATACTCTCCAATTTATTTGCCTTACATTGAATTTATTGAGAACCCTATCACCACCACCGCCACTACAACCTGTAACCACTTCATGCCTCTTCCTGCCTCCCCCACCTTTAGTGGTATGGAAGTGCATTCTCTATGTTGATTGTCTAAGGGATTCTCCTAAATAGTCAACAGGAATACTTTGGAGCACTGTAGTTTTACTTTTATGAATCTCAACATAAATTTTTATTATTTATCTGCTACGGAACACTTGGCTTTCTGAATCTGAGAATTGGTTTCTTTCCAGAATTCAGAAAAATACTCAACCATTGTTTGTTTGTTTGTTATTGCCTATATTTACAATCTCTTTTTTCTTCTTCCAAAACTCTAAGTTATGTTAGAAATCTTACTTTGTCCTCAATGCCTTTCAACCACTCCATATTCTTCATTTCTTGGTCTCTCTGAGCTTAGTTTTGGATAAGTTCTTCAAATGTTTCATCCAGTTCACTAATCCTTCCTTCAGCTTTGTCTAATATGCTGTCTACTCAGCCATTTTAAGTTTTGAATTTCAGGTATATTTTTTATTAATTCATGAGCCTCGATTTGGTTCTTTTTCAAATATGCTTGTGTTTTCTTCTAGTCTATTGCTCATGTTTTTAAATCTCTCTTTTTTACTTCTTTAAACATATTAATCATGTTACCATATATTTCATATCTGATAATCCTAATAGTTCTTGTGAATTTAATTATACTTTCTGGGTTTTGTTCCAGGTTCCTGTTTACATTTCATTTATTTTTTACATATTTTGTGATTTATTTAAACAATTTATTGTAAGCTTGTATTGGAAATTCTTTGAAGACTGGTTTGGTTGCATTACTCAAAAAAGAAAAAGAAAAAGATGTACCTTGTTTCTATGTCACTAGGGGGCACTATTAACATGTAACAATTTAAATTAAATTCCCTACTTAATGTTTTATATGTCATAGTAGGGTTGTCAAAATAAGATACAGGACACCCAGTTAAATTTTAGATTAAAAAAATGAATGACTTTACGTGTGATATTTAGGGCATGTACCAAAAAATTATTCAAGTTTAACAGAGCACCCTTATTTTTATTTGCAGGTAGCTTAAATTGGACTTCAAACCCACATAAGCATTTGCTCGAGGTTATGAAGCCTCAGGGGATTTTTTTCCCCATTTTCCAATGGGGAAGCGGCAATGTTGGTTCCTTTTTTCCTTTCTTCCTTTCTTTTTAAGGGTTTCTTAAATATGACACCAAAAGCACAAGTAACAAAAGGAAAAAAATAAATTAATTAAACTGCATCAAAATTTCAAAGTTTTATGCTTCAAATTACATTACAAAGAAAGTGAACATATAACCCTCACAATGGGACAAAATATTTGAAGGTCATATATTTGGTTAGGAGCTTATATCCAGAATACATTTTAAAAAACTCCTATAACTCAATAATAAGATTAATAACCCAAATTAAAAGACAGATAAATGATTTGAATAGGTATTTCACCAAAGAATACATACAAATGGTCAATAAGTTCATGAAAATATCCTCAATGCCATTAACATTAAAGAAATACAAATCAAAACCACAATGAGATACCACTTCACACCCAGTAGGATGGCTGTAATAAAAAAGACAGACTTTAACAAATGGTGAAGCTCTGAAGAAATCGAAATGTTGATTAGTGGTAGCCTACAGCTGGGCAACTTGGGGTTGGTGGGAGGGGTGGAGGTCATGAGGGTGGATTGACTGCTGTTACAGGGTTTCTTTTTAGAATTATGAAAATGTTCTAAAATTAGATTGTGGTTTATGGTTGCACATATCCACAAATAAACTGAAAACCATTGAATTATACATTTTAAGTAGGTAAATTGTACGACATGTGAATTCTATCTCATAAGCTGTTAATAAAATATAAGACAAATATTCAAAACACATTGCTCTCATTCTTTTACAACGTTCTACTATATTCTATCTCTTGAGGTTATTTACTGAGAGACAATACCCAAGTGGCCCCAGAGCATAGGATCAAATTGTGGACAACGTTAAAAAAGCAAGGACACTTTATCTCAAGTAATAACTTGTTTATTTCTCTACATCAGTTAGCCAGATGGCAGTGAATGATAATACTCTGTACTAATCCCTTAGGAGGACTAGTGTGCTTGAGATTTAGACACAGACAATAATGATCTGCCCCATTATAAGAAATAGAACAACACCACAAAGGGCTTCATGACAAATAAAACGATTAGAATATGGTATACAAAAATCTAGTCAGCATTCTGCTACATCCTAGCAATAAACATTTGTTGAGAATTATAGAAAATGCAAAAATGAATTAGATCCTGTAAAAAAAAAATACCTTCTTTTAAAAAAGCAAATTTAACGGGAAACAACATAAAAACTTGGAATTTGGAATATTAAAAAAAATAATTAGATCCTGTTCCTGCCTGCAGTCAAGACTCAATCAAGAAAATAGAAACCGCCCTAGCCAGCTGGGCTCATTGGATAGAGCGATGGCCTGTGGACTGAGGGTCCCGCACATGCCTGTATTGCAGCCAGTCAATGATTCTCTCTTATCATTGATGTTTCTATCTCTCTCTCCCTCTCCCTTCCTCTCTGAAATATATATATATATATATATATATATATATATATATATATGAAACCAATTTAAATATTTAAAGCTAAAGGCATTTAATACATAGAAGTAGCTACTTAAAAACTTTTGAAAGGGCTTGAGAAGTAAAAGTCAGGGGAGCTGCCACCAGCTTCCAGTTTCACTTTTCACTAAAACTGAATATGAAACTTCTTGCTTTCATGCAGAAGTCAGGAAGCTGTCACATACCGAAACCAATAATCACGTTGCTCTGCAGCCCTAGGAGGACAGGCTGGCAGGGGGAATAGAAATTGCTGCACAAAGTCGCATCTTAAGTTCACCACTGCTGGAGAAAGCAAAATGATTCTCTCTTCTGCCTTCTACATGCAAATGTACATCTCATTGACAGCATCTAAACTGTATTTGGAACCCTGTGGCAGAGACTGTGGAAAATGTAGTTCTCATTCATCCAAATCCTGCAATGAAAGGAAGAGTATGAAAGGTAATGGAAATAGTGCTAAACACCAACAAATAGTATATGACTCATTACTCTCAAGGGTAGTAATTTCTGAGACTTACATAGTATGAGTTAGGAATTGTTTCTTTCTTTTTTAAATATATTGTATTGATTTTTTTTTTTTTTTTTTTTACAGAATGGAAGGGGGAGGGATAGAAAGTCAGAAACATCGATGAGAGAGAAACATCCATCAGCTGCCTCTTGCACGCCACCTACTGGGGATGTGCCCACAGCCAGGGTACATGCCCTTGACCGGAATCGAACCCGGGACCCTTCAGTCCGCAGGCTGACGCTCTATCCACTGAGCTAAGCCGGTCTCGGCAGGAATTGTTTTTTAATAACAGGATGCAAGTCCCAGAAATTTAATCTTTCCCTCAGATAACTTAACATGTCTTGAATATTGGACTCCTAGACACTTTACCAAGTTGGCAAGCCCTGAAGCTTGTTAGTGTATCTGCCACTTTCTGACACGTGTCTTAAGAAACATAAAAAGTACTTGTGAATTTTCTTACTTGGTCCAGTCATTATGTCACGAATTTGTGACATAATGGACCAGTGTAAAGTCCTCAGGGATGGCAAAACTATAAAATTCATGTGGACTTAATTATGACAGAGAACTAGGGATTTGATATAGCCATGGGACAGGATTCCTGTGAACTGCGTACTTTTCTGGGCAAAAGTAAGCTGTTTCTGGTGGTCTTTACTTATTACTATAGAACAGGAGTCAGAAAACTAGAGCTTGTCAGCTGGCCATTTGTTTTGGAAATACAGTGGGGGTGTTTTTAATGACAGTCATAGCCATTCATTTACTTATTGTCTATGGCTGCTTTCACATGATAACCACAGACTGAGTAGTTGGAACAAAGACCTTACTGACCAGCCAAAATATTGCTCTCAAACTAAAGGTAAGTAGAAATTAAAAGTTTTACACTTACTTCTAAAATAAAACCGTAGCCCCTTTATGAAAGTAAACACTATAATGCATTTATACCAGTTAAAAAAACAAATATTTGTCTCTGAGAATTGAAATAATCAATACCTATTTAAGTGAAATTTTCCGTCAATCTTCTTATTCTAGTATAAAATAACCAGAGCTATTTATGCTTCTCAACTTCTGATTTTTTTTTAAAGCCTGTTTAGAAAAATCTATGTGTACACTTTATACTATCGAGCAAAGTAATTTAGAATAGTTGATTGACAATCTATTATTACATCTAATGAAGCACATTAAAAACGTAAACTCTTGGTTTGCCTGTTCAAAAAAAAAAATCCAGCACAAGTCATTGGGAATTCATTAGGAGTCACTTGCTTAAGTGCCATTGACATGAATGAAGAGATCCGTGTGTAGTATAGACCTAGAGGTCTGTGTTTATCAAGTATATATTCTCTCTCTCTTGCTCCAAAGTCCCATGGTGAGTGGGGAGAACACGATGGCGAATATTGATTCTCTGACCTTTTAATTTATACTGCCACTTGCAGAAGTTTTTTCTTATATTTTTTAATTCTCATTTCCCCATAATAATTGCAATTATATGGTGCTTCATAGGACTAGTGAGTGTTTTCAAAAACACGTCATTTGATCACCATATCAATCCATAAAGTATTTTCTTCCCACATTTCAGAGATAAGGAGACTGAGGCACAGAAGTAGTAAACATCCAGCTTCACAGAGAAAAGGACCAAAGAGTGTTCTTTTGGTCCAAGGATTCACCAGCATCCACTATACTGTAGGCGCCATTGTAAGCCAGAACCAGAACTCACACCTTGCTTTGTAGACTCCAAGTCCAATATTCTTACAATTTATTAATCCCCATCATAGAGAGTACTGGGGATGGTACTGCTGGTGATAACTTTTGAACACATAAAAATATAACGAGCACTGACCCCAAACTGAGAATAGGATCACACGAGGAGATAGAAAACACAACTATAAAACTTTAATGTAAATGCTGTTTATAGTTACTGAATGAATGGCATTAAGATATGCTTATATTATTGCATAAAGAATTAAGATGAACAGGAAGTACTTTTTAAGAATTTAGTTGTGACATTCTGAAGTATCTATGGATAATTATAATTAATGAGCAAACTTATCTTTTGGGAATGATTCAAATACAGTACTGCTTAAAGTCAGCAGCTGTAGGAAATGTTTCCCTTTTAGTTCTATTATTCTATGATACTATCTCTAGTTTCAGGGTCTTCTACACCAACACACTTTAACATACTATAAATCTGAAGGGAAAGAGTTTATAATGTCAGATATAGATATGCGTCTTGAAGTATGTGTGATCAAGCTCTCTGCAAATAAGAAGCAGTAATAGATATGTTTTTGCTTCTTACTGAGGCTACATGCTATCAGATTCACCAGTTTTATTCTCTTAATAATGTATCTGCTAAGCATTTATTATATATACCTCATGCATGATATTTGTGATGAATATAAAAATTAGTAAAACCTTGTTCTATCTAATAGATTCTTTAAAATATGTTTTTAATTGATTTTTTTAGAGAAAGAGAGGATAGGAGGGCGAGAGAGAGAGAAATACCAGATGAGAGAGAAACATAGATTGCCTGCCTCCTGTAGGCCTTAGGCATGTGCCCTGACTGGGAATCAAACTGGTGACTTCTTGGTGCATGGGATGATGCTCAACCAACTGAGCAACACTGGCCAGGGATCTATCTAATAGACGCTGAATGGCCTGATCAAAAACCAATGCTAGTAACATATATGAATTATTATTTTCAGCAGCAAGGCTAGATAATATACATAGGAAACTAAGCAAGCATCTTTTTGCCATCTAGGACAGAGGGCAGCAAACATTTTCTGTGAGCAGCCAGATTGTAAATATCTTAGGCTTTGCAGGGCCATATGGTTTTTGTTGTGACTATTTTGGGATTTGTACGGTCATGTGCTCTTTGTTGCAGCTTAACTGAGTGTCATTTGGCAAAAACAGCCATAGATAATACATAAATGAGTCACAAAATATTATTTGATTTGCTAAAAGTAATTTAAAATACAAAAAAACACTCTTAGTTTATAGGCCATACAAAAAATAGATGGTAGACTGTAACTTGTCAATGCTTGATTAACGAAATTACCATCTATGAAAGAAAATATGTTATAGATGGCCATGAAGGATTCAGGCAAGATACTAAAATATTAAAATAAACATAAAACAAAATAATAAATACTTAAAATATTTTCATAACAAAAGTTGGGAAGATGATAAAGTTTTATATGGATGGATCAGAACTAGCTCTCCTTAGATGGGTAATTTCAGCAATTGGTAGAAAAGGAATATGAATGACTACATACTAAAAGATTTAAAACAAATATTTAATACCTTTGTATTGTCACAGTTCTTTGCCTTATGTTGTCTAGAGGTTGAATTGCTTCCCATACAACTCTCTGTACTTGGCTCCTGTTTTTTTGTGTGTGTGTCTTAAGTAAGGCCTAGTTATTAATCAGGGTTCTTTGTAAAGCCAGACAAATAGGATGGATTTATACATAAAACTATAGGCCAGTGCAGGACATTTGTGCACTGGAGGGGGTGGTTCCCCTCAGCTAGGCCTGCACAGTCTGGGAGCCCTTGGGGGATGTCTGACTGATGGCTTAGGCCCACTCCTTGCCAGGCCTAGGCCATCAATCAGAGGCTGTGCTGCACAGAGGCGGGAGAGGCTCCCATCACCACTGCTGCGCTCGCTAACCGTCAGCCTGGCTTGTAGCTGAGTGGCACGCCTCTCTGTGGGAGTGCACTGATCACCAGGGGACAGCTCCTACGGTGAGCATCTGCCCCCTGGTGGTCTGTGTGTATCATAGCAACCGGTCATTCTTACATTCGCTTGATTTGCATGTTACCCTTTCATTATATAAGGTGAGTATATAAGATTTATATGTATACAAATATATAAAATGTGTGTATGCTATTTTTAATAAGGAATTGGCTAATGCAATTTTGGAGGCAGAGAAATCCCATGATCTAAAGTTGTCAAGCTGAATAGAGCTCATGGTGCAGTTTCAGTCCATGTTTGAAGACCTGAGTGCCAGTGATAGAAGTCTTAGTCTGAGAGTAAGAAAAGATTATGTCCCAGCCTAACAGTCAGGCAAAACAAGCAAATTCTTTCCTTTGCTTTATAAGGCCCTTCATCAGACTGATAAGATACCTACCTGCATTGAGGAGGGTAATCAGCTTTATTCAATCTCCTGGTTCAAATGCTCATTTCATTCAGAAACACCGCCACAGGCATACGTAGAAATGTTTGGTCAAGTACCTGGGCAGCTTGTGGTTCTGTCAAGCTGACACATCAAATTAACCATCACATCAGTATTTCCAAAAGTATGTGTCACTTGTGGATAGTATGATAGGAAGAAAATAAATGGTGCACTGTGAGAAAAGCTATCAGATCTCTTAATAAAGTCAAATTCTAGCTATCCGAGGGTTGGAATGGAGGGAAGATCTTCAAGTTCAAGCTGTGACTAGTCCTTTGGGTGGGAGCTGTAACTTAGGCCTGGCTAGAGTTTCCAGAAATTCCCTGCACTGAACATCTCTTGTTTTCTGCCTCACATTCTTTTGCTCATTTTTTTACTCCCATCTGTTGTAGCAGATAGTTTCCCCAGTCATTGCCTGACAGGATCTTGCTTTAGTTGCATTAATTTCCATGTTTACCCTGCGGCTTCCAAGATAGCATGAGGTGGGACTTCTGTCTGGACCTACCTGGCATTCAAGGAAGTGCAAACTGGAAGTGTGAAGAAATTAATGCCCCTTGGGACAGCTTTGGCGAGTGTGGGACAGGAGCCAATGAGATGAAATGATCCCCTCTTCCTTCCTTGAATGGGCAACTCTGAGGCTCCTTGTAAGGTCTTGGCAAGGTAATGTGCTTTCATTGGCTTTCTCTCATTTATTCTTTTATTCAGGCTCTGCTTTGAACATGGGTAGGATACTCAGAGTGTCTTATTCTGCTTGGGCTACCATAAGAAAATGTCATAGACTGAGTGATTTAAACCACATAATTTATTTCCTCACAGTTCTGAAGTCTCAGATCAAAGTCGGGTAGGGTCGGTTCCTGGTGTGAGCCGCTTCCTGGCTTAAGATGGTCACCTTCTTGCTGTGTCCTCACATGGCCTTTCCCAAGTGTGTGTGCAGAGAGGGATTAGAGATTACTCAGGTTTTTTGTTTGTTTGTTTGTTTTACAAGGGCATTGATTCATTCTCACTAGGGTCCCATCCTCATAACCTCATGTAACCCTAATTATCTCCCAAAGGGCCCATCAGCAAATACCAGTACTCCGGGGGTTAGGGCTTCAATAAATGAATTTGAGGAGGACACAAATATTCAGTCAGGACAAGACATTCCTCTTGGGGAATCACTACCTCATTTTTGTTGGCACAACTATCCTGGCCTCAGAGCCCACTATTCATCCTCTAGTGCTCTGGTCCATGCCTGATATTGGTAGTCATAATTAGTGAAAAAATCCCCTTTATTGACAATTTTTTGGGGATCTGAGTGATATTATTGTAGAGGACATGGCTACAAAATAAGATTCCTGCCCAGCCAGGGTTGCTCAGTAGTTGAGCATTGACCTATGAACCCAGGAGGTCAGGGTTCGATTCCTGGTCAGGGCATGTGCTTGGGTTGCAGCTCTATCCCCAGTGTGGGGTGTGCAGGAGGCAGCCAGTCAGTGATTCTCTCTCATCATTGATGTTTTTATCTCTCACTCCCTTCTTCTCTAAAATCAATAAAAATATTTTTTAAAATTTAAAAAACATGATTCCCTCTTAGTTCTCTGAGGTCTCCAATAGGAACCTAATTTAGACTTGCTGCTGTGATGATTGATATCAGATTGTCCTAGATCAGAGGCTCTCAAACCTGGATGCACAATAGAATCACAAAAGTAGTGGAGGTGGGAATGGAGGGCGTGGGGCTTGAGGGTGATTAAAAAATACCAATGCCTTAAACTACTTCCAGAGCTTAATTTGGTGGTTCTGGTGCAGGCATTGAGGTTTCAGTATTTTTAAAATTCCAGTATGCAGCCTCAGAGGTACAGGTTACGGCCCTACATAACCTGCAGTTGTGTAGTCCACTGTGAGTTTTGTGTTCTGATAAACAGAGATGTAAAATGGATTTACTAAATAATCTTAACTAAAAGTTTAATGTGCGGCTGTATTTCCCAACAGGCTGAGCAGGAGTTAATTTGAAAAGCTTACTCAGGAGATAACAAACACCATCATATTTTAAAGCAAAACATTGTACACCAATGTTCAGAGCATTTTTCGCAATAGCCAAAAGGTAGACAGAAGCCCAATGTCTATCAGCAGATGAATAGCTAAACAAATGCTGGTGTCTATATGCACACAATAGAATATTATTTGGCCTTACAAAAGAATAAAATATTGATACATCCACAATATGGATGAACCATAAAAACATTATGCTGAGTGAAAGGCACCAATTACAAAAGATCGTATATAGTATGGTTCTACTTTTATGAGGTACCTAGGATAGGCAAATTCATAAAGACAGAAAGCAGATTAAGAGATTACCAGGAACTGGGTGGGAGGGGGGAGTGGGGAGTTGATACTTAATGGATACAATACTTATGCTAGGGATGATGAAAGAACTCTGGAAATGGATGTTGGTGATGTTTGCACAACATTGCGAATATATATAATGCCACTGAATTGTGCCCTTAAAAACGGTGACAGTGTGACTTCATGTGATGTATATTTACCACAACAAAACAAAGCAAAGTCTCCTCTTTATCGGTGTGATGCTTCTGAATGAAGATTTAAGCTGCTATGAGGTTGTGAGGGCTATCACACCACTAGTAGTAGATAGGTAGATTGGCAATGGCGAAAGAAAACTCCCATTGAACAAAGATTTATAGAATGTATCAGCAGCCTGAAGTCACTATAAAGTGATGTCTATAATGGACATTTTTCAATTTTTTTTTCAATGTCAGTAAGCATGTTCAAGCCTTTTAAAGGAAAACTAAGGCTTTCTCTGTTTAAAATTTATTTCTCTGAAAAATTTGGAATAAAAATCAATTCTTGACAATAAAATAATATCATCAACTTACTTTGGTATCAGAACTATGGATTTTTTTTTAGTTGTCAAAAGTAGTTCTCAGCTTTAAAGATCATCAATCTGTGATTAGCATAATGTTGGAGTATGTGCTTTAAAGGATAGAGATTATTATGCTCTTGGAATTTCTGACTCGGGTTATCATCTGCCGTAAGGAGCAGTATAAAAAAGGATTTGTTCAAACTGAAGAAAATCACATAATTAGTTCTTGTAAGGGCAGTAAGAGGTACATGTAGTAAGATAATTCTAGGGCAAAAGAATTTCCTGTAGATTAACTGTCATCAGCTTCCTTTTTCCTCCTGTCAACTTATCCAAAGTCTTACTCCTTTCCAATTTGGATAATGCCTCTCTTTCTGTGCTTGCTAGTAACCTCAGTAATCTCTTGCTCATGCCTCCATCTCTCTCTTTCTCTCTCTCTCTCTCTCTCTCTTTCTCTCCCCACCCCCTGTCTAACTTTCTGCCACTCTCTCAAAAAATATTTTTCCATGATAACATTTTCTCAAAAATTATATTAATGTACATGAGAAAAAACATAGCTCATGATTTGGACATTTTCTTTGCAGACAGCTCTTCAGTTACAGTTCAGTGGTATGAGGCAGTGGAGTACACGGAAACAATTGGGCCATTAGAACATTCTTCCCCAGGCTGTTTACTAAACTCTCCCTGAAGACCAGATTTTATGCTATGTAAAAATTGTAGAGTGGAATGAATGACTAAAGAGAAGAGACAGAAATGGTCTAAAGCATTCAGGCTTATAATGACTTTTACAGAATATCTTGGAGTTCTGCTGTCCTCCGGTGATGAAATTTCCTTCCACATTTCTCTCCCACATCAAGGTAGTTTGCCTCCGTTAAGTGGCTTTTGTGATTGACAGTCTCTCTTTATTCAGAAAACAAATTGCCTGATCCTAAAATGTTTGCTTAGTCCAAATCAGGGGCCTCTTTTCCCCTAATTTCTGACCCTTGCCTACCAATAGTGATGCCACTGTGTGTGTATGGGGGTAGGACCTGCACCTTGCATTTTTAATTTTCATCCTGCATTTTGTCCTTATCTTCTGACTTGACTGAGGACTTCTAGAAACTTTCCTTTCTTTCCCTACTTGGTTTGGGCCTTGAAGAATCTTCACCCAAGTATATGAGGCTGTGCTTTGGGTAGATGTTTTCCCACTGCCCAGAGTTAAACATCAGAATGAGTTTTCACCTAGAAGCAGTGCCATCCAAAGAGGTGAGTCTGATAGTCATAATGAGTATAGATGCATAGTTAAGCCACATCCAGTTGTCCATTTGTTGGTTCAATTTATATTTATTTATTCATCAGGTGACTGCTATATGCAAGCACCATTTTACAATCTAGGGCAGTGGTCGGCAAACTCATTAGTCAACAGAGCCAAATATCAACAGTACAACAATTGAAATTTCTTTTGAGAGCAGAAAACCGACTTCTGCACATGGGCCACAAAGTTTTAATTGCACTGTACGTGCGTGCCTGCACATGGCATTTTGTGGATGAGCCACACTCAAGGGACAAAAGAGCCGCATGTAGCTCGCGAGCCTCAGTTTGCCAACCATGAGTCTAGGGTATAAAACCAGTAAGAATTGCTGTTCTTATGGAACTCATATTCTAGTCAGGACCATTAAAAATAAAGATAAACAAGTAAAATTTATAAGATGTTAGATGGTGATAAGTGCCAAGCGAAAAATAAAGCAGAAAGGAATAGATGGGGGAAAGAAAGAGAGAAATGGTGCAATATTAGAGTAGTGAGAGAATATCTGTCTGAGGAGGTAGCATCTAAATAAACATCTGAAGGAAGAGAAAGAGCAAGTCTTGAATATATTTGAGGGTTCAACAAGTGTGGAAGGATCTACCTGAACTAATTGTGAGTGGGTATTCCAGGAAGAGTAAGAGGACCAGTGAGGCTGAAGTGAAATAAGAGAATGACAGAGCATCAGAGGATGAGGACAGAGGAGTGCAAGTGGGCCAAATCCTGTCATTCTTTGTAGAATACTGCAAAACTTTGGTTCTTCTCCAAGTGACATGGAAAACTATGGACAGATAATTATTAAGCAAGCAGATAATTGTCATGCTTTGGCTTCTCCCCTTTTAGTTTTGGTTTTTAAATAGCCTCCCACCAGCGTAGAAAGGGAGTGGACTGACAATTCTCAGGGGAGAAGAGGTGTGGGGGTTGCGGGAAGAGACTGGACAAAAATTATACACTTATGGATGAGGACAGTCGGGGGGGGGGGGGCGGCGGGTAAGAGCAGAGGGTGGAGTGGGAATCGGGTAGAGGGGAGTTATGGGGAAAAAAGAGGAACAATTGTATATAATCTGAACAACAAAGATTTAAATAAATAAGTAAGTAAATAAATAAATACCCCCTTACCCAGATCTGTTCTAGCCCTCTGCCTCTACTTATAAGTTGGTGGTTTAGCACTCAACATGCATTTTCCTCTAAACACTATACAAAACCATTTGTTTCTCAAGCACATCTACAAAGGCATACTACAACATTTTGAACAACACCATGAACTTTAAAATCAAGCACACTTGACTAGTATTAGGATAAAAATGAGCAAATGTTATGAATCTTAAAGTATCGTATGGCTCAGAATAAGGCTCAATAGATGAGTTTTCTTTCTCCATGACCTACATGCCAAAGGAAATAAACTCTCACAGCTTTCCCCCTACAGTCATAACCATGAAATAAACACAGAACTCTCTTGAGGATTTCTAGTATTTTAAACAGTTGGCATCAATGGAAAAACAGAAAGTACGTGGGAAGTTTTTAAAAACTTTTATTCACCATCCTCTTAGACCCTGAAGTTGAAAGCCAGTGTAACATATTGACACCAGTGGTGAAAGGGAAAAGGAGGCAAAATGGAAGAGAGAAAAAGAAGGAAGGAAACATTTATTTTTTAAACTTATTTTTAAATATATTTTTATTTATTTCAGAGAGGAAGGAAGAGGGAGAGAGAGATAGAAACATTGACCTGCTGCCTCTTACATATTTCCCACTGAGGATCAAGTCCACAACCTGGGTCCTGACTGGGAATTGAATCGTGACCTCCTCATTGATAGATCGATGCTCAACCACTGACCCGCACCTTCCAGGCAGGAAGGAAACACTTATTGAGCACAAACTCAGTGTCAAGAGCTGTGCTGGGCACTTCTAAGTATAACACCAATTAATCATCTGTTGTAAGGGCATCTCTGTTGTAGACAGAGGAGAACATCATGGCTCTGAGTTGATGAATCTTGCCTAAGTTCATGCAATTCATAAAAGGTAGAACTGGTATTTAAAGCTAACTCTGACTTCTTGTCTGTACTATTTTAGTATGTTTAACAGATAACAAAACATATATAAATAGTATCTTTCATTATTATCAAAGTCAGCCTTTATATATCTATCATATGATAAGTACTAAGTCATTGTTTTCCCAAAGAGTAATCTTACATTTCAATCACAACATTTAAAAAGTTAAAGCCTTGCCAAAACAGGTTTGGCTCAGTGGATAGAGCAACGGCCTACGGACTAAAGGGTCCCGGGTTCGATTCTGGTCAAGGGCATGTATCTTGGTTGTGGGCACATCCCCAGTAGGGGGTGTGCAGGAGGCAGCTGAGTGATGTTTCTCTCTCATAGATGTTTCTGACTTTCTATCCCTCTCCCTTCCTCTCTGTAAAAAATCAACCATATATATATATGTGTGTGTGTGTGTGTGTATATATATATATATAGTTCAAGCCTAAATAATAAGAGAAATCTGAATGTAAATGGTTTGGTAATTTAGTTTTGTTTTTCACAGACTTACTTTTAAAGAACTTATAATAAAAATACCTTTCTAAGTGTAACTGTGGCATAACTTCCTCAGTACTTCAATAGCTTCCAGATGTGTAGATAATTTTGTTTAGAAACTTTGTAAATTATCAAAGTTCTTTGCTGATTAAATAAGACTTATAATAAAGTAAGTCTTCTCTGCCCTGTTAGACCTCATGATGTTGAAAACCTTTTTGAAGTCATAACTTCAAAGTACGGTAGTTTACATGGTTATAGTCTCATAACAAATACAGGATTATAGACTTTTCTGTAAGATTATAAAGGAAATGAAACAGAAATAATGACAAAATGGCTTCTCATGTTCGGATCTCTTCCTTTGAATGTTTACCAGTTGGTCAACAAACTTGATATGCAGCAAAGCCTTATTGACATCAAAGAATACTTTCTCCAGTGCAAAGGGTCAAGTGTGCCTTGTCAACTGACAGACCACTGGCAACAGAGTTAAACAATTTAAATGGACTTGAGATAATGTCAATTTGTGCAGTGGGAAGCAAACAGTCTAGATCTGTAGGTTGGAGACATGAATAGCAAATAGTTATTAAAAGTTAATGAACCAATAGAGAAAAGGGTGGAGAAATATTAGTGAGGTACTCAGATATAATGATTACAACTCCAAATCCTGAAGAGTCTGAGGATTAGAGAAAGAAATTTGATATAAAATTAAACAAACAAAATAGAAATAAATAAAAAAGGGTTGTGACTGAAGGTGGGAGAGAAATTGTTTAAAGTTTGTTTCCTTTGTTTTAAAGACGGACAATATTGTAAGGCTGCAGCAAATAACAGCAATAAGACAAGTTGAAAATTAAATAAGTAATAATATAGCACAGAGTGTCACATGTAGCCATTGTCATTTGGGCATGTGGTGAACTTGGACTATTATCACACTTACGGATGAAGCTCTATTGCACAGCTTGTTTCCAGTCTATGGATTAACACACATTTTATTTCCCACACAAAAGGACTTCCAAAATAACATGAAGCCAATAAGAGCAGTTGAGAACTGAGACTTCAATCCTCTTATACTAAACTGGCTCTTAAAGTGTAGCTGAAAGAACTTTAAAGGAGGCATATATTGTAAATATTATTGTGGTAAAAATTCCACCTATTTAGAATGAACCCCGTTGTATCTCAAACAATTGGTTAAATACTTACTAGTATATAGAAGTAGTATTCAGTTGTTTTTATTACATTGTGTAATTGGTCTTGTTTCTCATTCTTTCCTCTGTGAATTCACTTCACTAAAATTGTTCTGGGATCCAACAAAGGGACCACGCCACAAACTGGAAAAAAATAATGTTTACTTTTTTTAGCTAATTAACTTTTGTCTTGATTTGTCTTCTCTACTTTTTTTTAAATAGATAATAGGGAGAATATAGTAGGACAAGCTTTCCTTTTCCTAGATAATTTATGCCACATGCTATGTATCCCATATTTTGTGATTTAAAACAAAATATTCTTCACTTAGGACCCATATGTGATAGGGATATTTATTTTTTCAGATGTGCACATGTACACTAACATAATTATACTATTATTCTAATTTATTGGTTCCTCACAAGAAATTCATATCCAATTCACAGTTATATTGTTAAAAATAATATATCTTGGGAATTGAGGTCATTTAATCTTTCTGACTACAAAGCAAAACTGCTTTTGAGAAATATATTAAGTATACTTATTCAAACAAGAAATCTAAAAGTATAATTTTGAGAGGCAAAAATATATTTAGTTTTGACAACCATACTCCTTAAAAATATTTTTATCAAAAATAAAATATAGTCCAGCTGGCATGGCTCAGTGGGTGAGTGTCCACCTATGAACCGAGAGATTCGATTCCTGGTTAGGGCACATGCCTGGGTTGCAGGCTTGATCCCCAGTAGGAGAAAGGGGTGCAGGAGGCATCTGGTCAATGATTCTCTCTCTTTATTGATGTATCTATCTCGCTTTCCCTCTCTCTTCTATCTGAAATCAATAAAAATATATTTAATAAAAATAAAAATAAAAACTGATAGTTATTTACTTGGTAGTAATTAGCAGGTTAAGGAGATAAATAATTCTGAATGAATTAAATATTAAGGGTAGTATACATGCTATTGTAAAACTGATTTTAATATTTTAAGACAAATATTCACAGATTGAGGGTTTAATTCTTTCTTGTTATAAAACCCTAAAGTTAAAACAGAGAGAGATACTGAGAAATCACATATTTTTCTTAGCATTTTTGTTTTGGACTTTTTAAAAGTATAATTTACAAAAAAGTGTATACATCATAAGTTTACCACTCAATAAATTTTTGCAATGTTAATACAATTGTGTAACCACTATGTTTATTAGGAAATAGATTATTGCCAGTACCCTACCAGCAAAATTAACCATATTCCATGATTGCCTATTTTATATAAATAGAATTGTATTCTATTCTTTTGTATTTGGCTTTTTAAATTTAGTATTATATTTTGTGGTACATATATGTTTGCTTGTAGCTATAATTCATTCACTTTTTTGTTATAGAACTGATTTTATGAATATACCATACATATATTGTTTATATATATACTAGCAGTCTGTATTAGGGACTATTGTTAAAAATACTGCTTTGTATACACTTGAATACTTATCTTGGTGTACTTAAAAAATCTTATAAGAGTTTATTTGAGCTAAACCGATGGCATATGCTGGGGAGCAAAATCTCAAATATTTCATAACTTGGTGTATTTATGGACCCATTGCTTTAGAACATATTCCTCAGAGTAGAATTTTGGAGACATAAGATGTGCGCATGTTCGTTTTTAATATATACTGCCAAACAGTTTTCCAAATTTATTTTAGTGATTTATACTCTCACCATCATTAACATTTAGTATATCATTCTTTTTAATTGGGGCCACTCTGGTGGGTATACTGTGGTTTAACACTGTGATTTTTATGTGCGTTCCCCTGATCACTAATGATATTGAACTTCTTTTTATATTTCTGTTGACCATTTGAGTATCCTCTTTTTATGAAGTTTCCATGTCTTTTGCCCATTTTCCATTAAGTTTTCAGGCTTATTTTTATTGATTTGTAGGTGCTCTTTATATATTCTAGATAATTTATATAATCAAGATTCATTTCTTTTCTTATATAACTATTCAGTAGACTCAGTATCATTTATTGACATGACCATCCTTTCTCTATTTCTGCGAAGTGGCATCTTTCCCATAAATCAAATGGCCATATATGTGTGGGTATGTTTTGGAACACTCTATTGTGTTTCAGTGGTCCATTTCTCAATCCTTCTAGCAATGTTTTGTACTTTATAATGTCTTTAAAATGTCTATGAAACACTATAAAACACACATAGGCTTTGAATTAAAAGACATATTTTTAACTGAATTAAAAAAGTTTTATCTGCTTCCTTTTTATTATTCTTTTTAAAAAATATATTTTATTGATTTTTTACAGAGAGGGAGAGCATGAGAGAGTTAGAAACATCGATGAGAGAGAAACATCAATCAGCTGCCTTCTGCACACCCCCCACTGGGGATATGCCCGCAGCCAAGGTACATATCCTTGACCAGAATTGAACCTGGGACCTTTCAATCGGCAGGCCGACGCTCTATCCACTGAGCCAAACCAGTTAGGGCCCTTTTTATTATTCTTAAGCTATTGCTCCTTAATGCCAGCTTACTTGAGTGTGGGCTAACCTCTGCCTCCCTTTTCAATGTCACTGGGTGCTCTTATGCAGGGCATAACTTCATCATTACTTTTTTGAATCGGCTCATTCTAAAAGATATGGGCCTCTTACAATTATTTTACCTTCCCTATCAGGCTTAGCCATGTATTATATAGTAAGTCTTAAAAATATGGTATTCATCATTTTTAGGTGTATAGTCTAAGAGTTTTTCTCTGAAAACCAGATCTGTTAGAATGTGGGAAATAGAAGTTCACTCATCCATTTTCAGTGGTCACTTTCATTTTTTTCAACAAATATTTGCTGAAAAAGGCCTACATGAGCTACTGTGCTTAGAACTAAAATACCGGGACACAGGAAGCAGCCCTAGTCCCTGGCTTCATAAAGCATATGTATGGTTGGTTGACTAGTCTGTTGCTATGATTTTATGGCTATGTGTTTCTTCTCAGTGATTGTCCTCCAGGAAGATGTTCCACTGGAAGTGGGTGGGATCACAGGAAGCAATAGCATACACAAAGCCTTCAAATCCCTATCTTTCTAAGTGTGTTGCAATAAAGTAGAACATACTTAGAAAGTTGTGCCTCTGGGAACCACACGAAACCAAGCTGAAAAAAAAAAAAAAAACCCGGGACTTTGTTAATACCAACCTTCTACCACACATCTGTTTTGAATAAACTAAGGACCACCCCCTAAGATGGTCCACTTTCCAAGTGGAGGAATTTGTTTGCTTAGAAACTCCAGCATTCCAGTTCCAATCTCACTGTCTCCATTATTTCCAGGGGCTATTATACAGCCTAGCCAGTCCGGTCTGGCCTATGTAAATATCTCCAGCAAACCCCAGATAATTTGGGGGATTGGTCTTCTAATTTTTCTCCTAGTGCTTTTAGTCAACAGTCTCTTCTTCTGCTACTATTAGAGTTGTTGGCTTTTAAATTTTTATTCTTTTTTACCACTCTTTGCCGAGGCTTCTTAGAAACCAGGCTCCGCAGTCAGGGTTCCTCATACTGTGCCAAAAGCATTTGGCTCTCACTGTCACTCCACAGCGGAAGTTTTCTATGGTATTGTGCGTGTGTGTGTGTGTGTGTGTGTGTGTGTGTGTGTGTGTGTGTGTGTTGGGGGGGGGGCGGAGAGGAAGGGGAAGAGTAGTTCTGCTTATCCAGCAAAGTGCAATGACACTGTTTCAGGGCCATTTTGCCTCCCCGGTTCCCACATCTCATTAAGTGGGAACTGAAAGTACAGTGTTTCTTTTTCACCTGACTAAGCTCTCTTTCCAGTCACTGTTAGGGAAAGAGCTTTGCAACTGCAGGCCTGTTGACCACAGGCTGTGGGGTGAGTCCCATGCCAGTCCGTTTTCATTAAAGTTTGGGGTTCTGTCTCATTCATTTGCTATTGCAGGGCATCTCTCTGACCCCTGCAAAATGAGGAACCAGGCCCATAAGTTCTTTCCACTGACTCCTCTTTTCCTTAGACTCTAGTTTTATGTCAATGAACGAGCCTAGAGCCTTCCCTTCTATTCCCTTCTGACCTCTCTAAACTCTCTCTCTCCCTTTCTTTCTCTCCCTTTCTTTCCCTCCCTTCCTCCCTCCCTCCCTCCCTCCCTCCCGCCCTTCCTCTCTTTCTTCCTTTCTTTCTAAATATATATTTTTTATTGATTTCAGAGAGGAAGGGAGAGAGAGAGAAAACATAAATGATGACAGAGAATCATTGATTGGTTACCTCCTGCATGCCCCACACTAGGGATCAAGCCCAAAATCTGGGCATGTATACTGACCAGGAATTGAATCATGACCCCCTGGTACATATGTTGACACTCAGCCATTGAGCACACTGGCCAGGCTCTAAACTCTTACTTGTTGAAGATCAGACACACATGGAATCCCCTATGATCCTTCTTTACTTACCACTGAGAATCAAAGTCAGATAAAAATTTTATAAACTTGCTCTGTGTTATTGCTTGAATTGAACTGCTACAAAATGGTACTGACTCAATAATGCTTGTATATTGATATCAAAAGATACTGTTTTATCCCAATATTTCATATACACTCTACGTAAAATGGCAAAGACTGTTGTCTGTCCTAGGTAACGAGGACCATTTCAGGGCACAGATAGAAACCAGAATTCCTGATTCATTTTAACCAGCTTTATTATCTATCAGGCTGTGAACTCCACCGCAGCAGGAACAAAGTGTTATTCATTCTTGAATATCCAGGGCATGGCATGAGGTCTGGTACAAAACGACATTCAGATTGTTACACTGAAATAATACATCTTTGTTTTACCCTTTCCGAATGTAACTTTTTTGGGGGATTTTTATTGGACTTATCCTATTTCTGTTTAACTCTAGGGAGCAATTGGCCATGAGGTCCCATAGAGAGCAACTGTGGAGATTCTGTTGCAGCTACAGGAACCAGCATGCCTGGCTTCTTTCTCTTCTTTCACTGAGCCTGCTGAAACAGGGCTGTGTGCCTGGCATAGCTCCACCTCAAATCAAGGGGATGCCTTGGTTTGGCGGGCTCCAGATGCTTATACCTGTTGTTATCAATATTTAGGAGTGGCCTTTCAAAAGGAGATGATTACCATTCAGTGTGACTTAGATAGAAAAGGACACTTAACTTTTGAGGGGGAAAATCTGTGGAAAACTTTACTGCAGATGGGGGGAAAAGGGTTGCTTAAGGGCACTAGATATAAGACTGTAAAAACATGGCTTCTCCTGTGAAATGTTTACCAAGGTGGCTCCCAACAACTTTTCTTCTCTGTACACATGTTCTACTCTCCCTATCAAGTGGTGAAGTCTATGACTCCCTCTCCTTGAATTGAGACTGGCTTTCTGACTTGATTTGACCAACAGAATTTGTATGTGATGCTGTGACTTCTGGGACTAAGCCTTAACCTTGTAGCTTTTGTTTTTATCTTCTCAGAAGCCAGGTACCATGTAAAAAAGTCTGCAAAAAGGTCACGTGGAG
The DNA here is from genome assembly GCA_027563665.1 of Antrozous pallidus. Taxonomy (NCBI): domain Eukaryota; kingdom Metazoa; phylum Chordata; class Mammalia; order Chiroptera; family Vespertilionidae; genus Antrozous; species Antrozous pallidus. The sequence continues at coordinate 83,492,678 of CM050517.1, forward strand.
CTCAGCTGGCATGGCATAGTGGTTGAGTGTCAACCTATGACCTGGGAGGTCACAGTTCAATTCCTGGTTAGAGCATATGCCTGGGGTGTGGGCTCAATCCCAAAAGTAGGGCATGCAGGAGGCAGCTGATCAATGGTATTCTCTCATCATTGATGTTTCTCTAATCAATAAAAATATATTTATAGAAAGGTCACACGGAGAGAGAAAGAGAGAGAGGTGCCCTGGGAAAGAAGAATTAATATGGAAGTGGAATTAGGCTCCCCAGTTAACAGGTAGCACCAGGTACCAGACATGTGAGTGAGGGCCTCCTGGATCCTTCATCTAGTTGTGCCTCCAGTGGACACCACATAGAGCAGAGATGAGCCATCCTGTTGATCCCTGCTTGAATACCTACTTCAAAGAATTATGAGTAATACAATGATTGTCGTTAAGTTTTGAGGTCATGTAGCCACAGATAACTGAAAATAGCTCCAAGGACTGGCCAGGTGATAGTGCTACTCCTATAGGAATTTCTGTGGCATCTTCCCCCACTCCCTGCTATGGCATAGATTCTCAGCAAAGCTTGAGATTGCCACATTCAGACAGAACATGAGAGTGTATTGTCAGGTCTTCCTGCCTGTGGACCATGTAGAGAAAGGGCAGCTTGTGAATGCAGAGCCATTCTAATACTTCCTCCTGGTTGGGCTTTTCACCTAGAAGTCACAAAGATGAAAAAGGAATCACCAGTACAGTGAGATCCAGGTTTTTAAAGAGCTGCTTATGTGAGTGAGCTGGTAAGAAAGGGCACTCAGGCGGCCCGTGGTAAATTTATTGTTCAAATTGCCAGGTTTTGCTTGTTGGTGGTGCTCAGGATTGATGCTGCAATGATAAATTTGGATGTGGTGACTCTCAGGCTGGTATCTAGATTCTTCTTCTGTCTTTGTGTCAGTTCCTTGCCTGTTACTCTACTCTATCTAGTGGGAAGACGCGGCCTTGCTTTTATCAGTCTCTTTTCCTGGGGATTAATGTTCTGGCCTTCACCCACAGCCTGGTAGCCCTATCCCATGATGCCAGTGCCCCAGCTTGCTCACATCACTGGATATCACCTGTTCAGGACTTTGTCCCACTTGTCGGTCCAAACCCTTCTTTTCCTGTTAAGACCTCCCTGCTTGCTCAGACTACCACCTGTTGTTTGTCGACATCTGTATGGTACCATGTTTCATCTGTTTTCTTCACTTCCTTATTGCTCCTGGAACTTCATTTTTCTCCCTTCAGTTCTTACCAGGTGCTCACCGAATCAGCTCCATTCCACTGAAAAGTTAGGGCCATGTAAGACTGTGTCCAAAATACAGATTCTAATTCTTCTTCCACAGAGTAACCTTTAGAATTTGATAACAACCTTTCCATCACTGTTAATCACCTCTTTAGGTGAAATCTTGTTAGTTTCCATGTTATCAAGGTCACCCATTTATAGATATAATTTAGCCTGTCAATATTCCTCTTAAAAGGTGGCATACAGAAGTGATTCACATGCTTCAACAGAGAATATATAGGATACCATTTCCTAAGGTAAAGGCATATTTTATGTTTTATTAATTTTGCCTACATTTATGTTATTCTTTTGCATTACTATTTGAAAGAGTTTCCATCAGGAATAGATGAAGGTGTTATGGGTCCTAAAGCTTATAAAACTTTAGGGACTCTCTTCAGTAAAAAAAACTGAAGATAAATATACAGTTAGTTTCAAGGCATATGAAAATAAGGGATCCTGAAGCTTAGGTTTTGTAAGTTTAATTGTAAATCTGCTCAAAGTTCCCAATAATATTGTCTGGTTAAATTCCTGGCTCTTCTTTTCCATTAACTGCTAACTAATCAGGTTTTCTTTCTGTATCAGTGAATCTTTTTAAGTTTAACTTGGGCACTTAGCATATGGGGAATGAAATAACATACATGAGGGACTCTAACACATAGAACACACAAATAAATGGTAGTAAATATTATTTTTATTACTTACTAGCAGGACCTTATCAAAGAATTTATCTTCTCAACTCCTAATTTCCTCTTTGATGTAGTGGAGATAATACTTGTCCTGCCTTCTTCCTAAGTTATTGTGAGGATCAAAAGATAAAAATATGTGAATGTGCTTTGTTAACTGAAAAGCATCATACCCAGGGAAGGCATTGTAACTGAGGTCCCATTTGGTATTGTTAATTTTTGAAAAGGTTATGCCTAGGAATGAAAAGATTTTAAGTTGGCTAAGGTGGAGCCACTAAACACTTCATTCAATAGCATCGTGAGGAAGCAAAGGACAAGAGGGGCAGATGCTGGAGGCAATGACCTGCACATCCTGTTGGCGGTGCCAACATTCAGAAAAGATGAAACAAGTAAAATGCGAGAGCATGTAATTACACAAAAGGAAAGAACTGGGAAGGTGGTGTATGTGTGTGTGTGTGTGTGCGTGTGTGTGTGTGTGTGTGTTGTGCTTTCCTAAATTGGCCTCAATCTAGGTCTCCAGCCTCTTCAGCCATGTCCTACTGTGCAGCCCCAGCTCCCAGGCCTCTGCCTGGAGGAAATCCTACTCACACTTTAGGTGCAGCATAAAAGCCCCTCCTCTCTGGGGTTTCCCCAATTCCTCTTGTTCCTCCCACAGGAAGAAAAATAGTTCCTCCTCAATGCCCTTTCTGTGACCACTTCCACTCTGGGCCGAGGGGGACCTGGTTGTCCTTATTTCCATGCCTCTAGGGCCTGGCCTCGCCTGCCACTGAATAGGTGTTCAATAAACGTTTAGTCAGTGAATTAACTTTGGAAAAATAAGTTTTAAGAGTTGATAAATGGGCGTTGAAGGTTGGAATGCGTAAGATCGCGTTGCACACAGGCATTAGCAGTCGTTATCCAGCACAGCGTTGACGACCTGATGTCCCCCTCCAGCCTGGGGTACCAGGGCGACCCATCCCAGGAAATCCCGCGGGAGGGGCCGCCCGCGCCCGGTTGGGGGCGTGTCCTGGAGGGGGCAAGGGGGCGTGGCAAGGCTCGCGGGGGTTTTCGCGCCGGGGGCGCGTCCGGTGGGGACGCGGGAGGGGCTTCCGCCGCGAGGGGGCGGGGCTGGCGTCCGGAGTGCGCTGACGGCCCCAGCCAGGGAATTTCAATTTGAAACCCACGAGAAGGGAGGAGGCGGGCGCGGCTGCCGGGCGGCCGGGGCTGAAGCAGGACCGGTCCCCGCGGCGAGAGCTCCTGACGGTGCGGTGTCCGGGTAAGGAGGAGGCGGGATGGCGGGCCTAAGGCGGGGGGCCCTGGGCCGACTGCCTAGTCCCTGCGGAGCTGCAGGGGTGGCTCGGATTTTTCCTCTGGCAGCAGCTGGGAAGCTGATCCCAGGCAGGAAGCGGCGGCGGGACGGTCCCCTCGGGGGGGAGGGCGGCCGGCCTTAGGGTTTTCTGTTGCTCTCCCTCTCCTGTCCTCCCCCTTCCTACCGGACCCTGTTCCCTCCCCCGGGGTCCGGATCCTGGTGCTCCAGGCCGGTTACCCGCTTCTCCGCTCCACGGTGGACCCCTCGTCCTCTTCCCCGGGAGCCGGGGCCAAGCCTCGTCGTAGCCGGGAGAGGTAAGGGGCTCGGTGAGGACTGTGCCGGCTTCCGCCTGGTGCCCGTGGGCTCGGGGTCGCGCGTCCCGGACCCCCGAGGAGCGGCTGGACGAGGCATCCGGCTCCATCCAGGCGCAGCGAGAGAGCGGGGACCGGCCGGGGGCGGCCGCCCGCCCGCGGCGCCCGGCGATGTGCGCGGGGACCCAGCCAAGGCGGCCTTCGGGAGTGTGGTTTTGGGGAGAGGAAAGGCGGGCGACGCCGCCGCCGCTGCCGCCGCCGCGCCTCCCTGGGCCGCCCGCACGCGTGGGCTCTGCGGGAGCCGGGCGAGGGCCGCGCGCCAGCCCCACGCGCCCCGCGGGGTCGGGTCCGGCCCGGCGTCCGGCCGCGCCGATGCCGGGAGAGACGCACGTTTTTGAGCGCCGATCCTTACAACTCACCCATTCAGGCCGGCCCTCGGGCCGCGGATGGCGTTCTCCCCTCCCGCGGGGCTGGAGGCAGAGGGCTGGGAGCGTTTTGGGGTGAGCTGCTGGGAAAGGACGCCGAGGAGAAGGGGACGGAGCGGGCCGAGTTGGGGTTGGCGTCCGGCCCCACATCCCCAGCCCGAGGCGCTGTCCCAGCGGCCGCGAGGGACGTCTGCGGACGGGCGTCCGTCATTATGCCCCCCAAGATCGCTAATCTCCTCTGAGGTCAGGGTGGTTGGTTTTTTGTGGTTATTTTATGTTTTATTTTTGTGAAGTTAGAACTCTGGCCTAGAGTCTCTTCGTTTGGGGAGGGGTCTCTGTGTGGGGCCCTCCCTATGGACGGAGGACGCCTTAAATGGAGTCCCCCGTCCCCAAACCGCTGCCCTGTCTTCAAGAGCCGCAGGGGGGGGGGGGGGGGGGGGAGGCTGGAGGGAAGGAGAGGAGGAACCTAGAAGAACTGAGGATGTAGTTTCCCTTTTCGGAATCACATCTTTTCCCCAGTTTCTTGAACCTCTTTGCATCTGAAAATGGCATGTGTGTGCCAGGTGTCTTGTTCTTCTTGTGAGTTATTTAAGCTTTTTTTTCCTTTCCCCCCCGTTTATTCTTCCCTTTTTTTCACTCCCTCTTTATTTCCCCCCTTTGTTTTTGTTCTTTTACCGCAGTCCATCCTATATATCTAGAATACCGTATCGAGAACTAGCATTTTCGTCGGTGTCCTCGCATTTAACACTTGAGGGAAACTGAGGCAGTTCTTTCGGCCGCAGGAGCTGGGATTTAGACCTCCCAGTCTTTGAACCCGTTCAGCCCTATTTGGCTCACTGCTGTGGGAAATCACTGGATTACTCTTGCAGCCACGGATGGAGTTGCATTGCAATGCAATCTTGAATTGTGATAAGGGTGAACCCCGTACATTCAGCAGACTGACACAGCTTTTGAAGAGCTTGGCCGTGTCCTCTGTGAGCTTGAGTGGCCAGGCCGGTGACTTAATTTAAGAACTACCATCAAACTTCAGGCATCTATCTGCTCTTGAAGGTTATTGGAGAACTGCACCAGTGGAGATGGCTTGGCACAGCGGCGTGGATTTAAGGCTGATTTAATCCTATGCTGTCTTCCTCACTTCTTGGGCAGAATTCCCACCGAAGTCAGTAGTGGTCTTGTGTGCAGGAGGACTGCTGAGAACAAGAGGCTGCTCTTACAGAGGAACGGGAAGGAACAGTTTCTTTCCCTTTTAAAACATCCCTCTTTGAGAAAGACCTAGGCATAACAGTTCTCTAACCTTTGACCCGTGGTTGAAGTGGTTAGAGCACTGTGTGCAAAGAACTTCCAGAGAAAAGATGTGGTTGAGTTGAGCCCCCAACCTCAAATTCTTGATATCTAAATTGGATAGGGATTGCTTAAAATGATTAAAAGCCATAAAAGAACAATCATTTAACAAAATTGGAATTTTATTTCAGTAAAATTATACCTAACTTGTATAAAAAATTTAAACTGTTTTTGGAATATTTTCAACTAGGTTTGCGTATTAAACTGGGTATATATACAACTGGGTATGTATATTGAAATCTGAACTTGAATTCCAAGTAGAAAGAAGCACATTTTCAGATTTAAGGAACAAATCTGAAGAGGGGCCCACCCCCCAAAAAACAACTATGTGAGCATAAGACAAGGAATTCAGATAGATCTTACAGTGTTTGGAGAGTTAGTACAGTTTTTATTATTTAGCGACTGTTTGGGCCCAGCATTAGATCTGTGAGCGCTTGGAGGTTTTCAGGTTAATTTTGTGCTGATCTGAGTTGGTAAACTTGTTAGGTCCTCTGCTTCCTAACGTAACATTTTTGTGGTTTACCCTTTCCAAATTGCCAGTTCTAAAGAATTGAATTTAGAAAACCAATCCAGTCACCAGATTTTAAAAATAGATTTTTAAAAATCATAACCATGTCCATATGTACTACCCAACCACTTGCTTTCAACTAAAAATACTTGCAAAGATGACAAAGCAGTCCTAAACCAAAATATTTATTGGTAAAATTACTCTGTAACTAGTAATATTGTATAGTTATGTTTAACATCAGGTTTTGCTCCGAATCACCACTCTCATATTACTGTGGTAGAGAATTACAAAGGATCTATCTTTGCTATTTTATTTAGGAATGTGGGGTTTATATTTTATATAACAGAATGCTAAATATTTTTTGAAGATTTGACTGTTTCTGTTTTCACAGTTAAGTCTGGGCCTTCTTTCTTTATGTGTTTTTCTTTTTTCTTTTTTTGAAATGAAGTAGTTTAAAAGCTGTGTGTGGATTTTTCGAAATGTGTGAGTTGCTAGTATTTTTATAAAGCACTAAAATAGTTTATAGGGATCAATACTACTGAAAGTCAAATTTTGCATTTCTAAAATCTGTATTGTTTACTTGGAGAAAATAAAGGAAATGTGCCCCCACCCTCACCCCCTTTATTTAGAAACCTTTTCAGTGGCCTTGTTTACTTTTTCAGATTCAGAATGATTGTACCTAACCATTGGGTACCCTTACAGATTTAAAAGCCTCAAGTAAATGTTTGTGCTGGCTCCAGTAGTCAGCAAATACTAGCCAAACCCTAATTTACTGCCCTTTTATAGAATCTTGGAATCTCAGAGCCAGGGTTGGACCTTTCGAAGTCAGCAAATCCATTTTCAGCCCTTGACCCTCAGCACACAAGCATTTCCAGGCTGTTAGGCAGGCCTGAGTTAATAGAAGGTTTGTAGATGATTCCTCCACAGATTCCAGACAGAGTATCCTCTGGGATTGCTGTTTTGGCACAAACCAGCAACTTGATATTCAAAAGATTTTATCATTTCTCTGACTGGGCAGTGCAATCTAAAATAGAGTCAATGCCTGGTGTCATTAACTACTGGGGAATGGCCTCCACGTAGAAATAGTATAGTTATTTAGAAGTTACAGGTAAATCAAAGAGCAAAGAAAAAAATTATTTTGAATATCAGCTAGAAATAAGTGATTGATAACCAATGATTTTTTTAAAAGTTGTTTCCCCCCTATAAAGTGTGTGTCTGTTTATTTTGTATAAGAGAGGGAATACTATAAGAGCGGGAATATATATTCCCTCTCTCATACAGTTAAAAAATATATATGTTATGTGAAGCATTGTTTATAGTTAATAAATTTGATGAATCAACTCATTGAATCTTTATATAATATATTGGAGGTGCTTTTTTTTTTTATTAATCCTCACTTGAGGATATTTTTTCCATTGATGTTTTAAAGAGGGGCAGGGGGAGGAGGGAAGAGAGAGAGAGACAGAGACAGAGACAGAGACAGAGACATTGTCATGAGAGACACACATTGATTGGTTGCCTCTGTCACATGTCCCAAACCAGGATGTGATGGGGATTGGGCCTGCAACCCAGGTACATGCTCTTGACCAGGAATTGAACCCCAACTCTTTGGTCCTCAGGCCTGTATTTTAACCACGGAGCCGAATTGGCCAGGACTGCAGGTGTTTTTAGTGAAGATTCTTTGAAAGTTAGAGTTGACTTTGTAGAATCTAGTACTGTTACAGGTAGAGATGTCATCCTCCTAGCTAATAAGAGTAATATGCAAATTTGACCATACCTTTGCTACACCCACAAGCCATGCCCACAGCCAGGCCTACCAGCCAATTAGGAGCAGATTATGCAAATAAACCCCAACCAAGATGGCTGCCGTCACTGAGAGCAGGAGGAAGGCTTGGGTTTCCCCGGCAACAGAGGAAGCCAAGCTTTCCACCTGCCATTGCTGCCTAAGCCTCCGCTCCAGGCTACAAAGTTTCAATTGTAGAAATAAGTTTATCCCAGATCCCGGGGCCTCTGCTTGGGTCACTGGGGGGTGTGGCCGGCCTGCAGACCTCCACAGGCCCCTCTCTCAGGCCACCCCTCACCCCAAGGGAACCCCCACCCTGATCTGGGACACTCTTCAGGGCAAACCAGCAGGACACAAGGTGGCCACCAAAAAATGGCCAGCAGGGGAGGGCCGTTGGAAAGTTCCAGGCCCTGCAAGGGAGGGCAGTTGTGGGTGATCAGGCCAGCAGGGGAGGGCAATTGGGAGGGACCAGGCCTGCAAGGGGGAGCAGTTGGGGGCGAACAAGCCTGCAGGGCAGGGCAATGAAAGGTGACCAGGCCGGCAGAAGAGGGAAGTTGGGGGCAAACAGGCTGGCAGGGGAGCAGTTAGACATCAATTAGGCTGGCAGGGTAGTGGTCAGGGGGTGATCAGGCTGGCAGGCAGAACAGGTTAGGGACAATCAGGGAGGCAGGCAGGTGAGCAGTTTGGAGCCAGCAGTCCTGGATTGTGAGAAGGATGTCCGAATGCCTGTTTAGGCCCGATCCTACCGGGATCAGGCCTAAACGGGCATTCGGACATCCCTCAAGGGGTCCCAGATTGGAGAGGGTGCAGGCTGGGCTAAGGGACGCCCCCCACCCTCCCATGCAAGAATTTCATGCACCGGGCCTCTAGTATAGATAATATTTCATATAGGGGATTTGCTGTTCCTTCTACTGGATGTTTCCCTTTGTTTTGTGGTTGGCTTATGCTTTTCTTAGTTGTATATTTTTCATGTCTAGAAAGGTAAGTATTCTATATACTATTTCCCTAAATACCTAATGTTCAGGATGGGATCTATTTTTAATGAGAATTTCAGTAAATTATCAAAATTCTTATTCTTAAAGTAATGTCTCTTACATTTAGACCTGATGTGGCCTGACCCTATGAGTGCATTCATATTGCTTCTGGATTTTATTTTTCTTCAAAGATTGAAATTGGACTAATTTCATATTTTCAGTTACTTTTAAAATCGAGATCTGTTTTTATTTCACAGATACAGCTCTATACTTTGATATTTTTCCACTTTGGCATATTAGTGTCATAAAGGTCTAAATGTGTGTAGATTTGCCTCCCCAATGATCTTTATAGTAATACTAGTGGCCCGATGCACGGATTTGTGAACAATGAAAAAAAATTAATTGGGAGAAATATTTTAATATCGCTATTCACCCTTTATAATAGAAGTGTCAATCCAGATTCATGGTCAACAATGACATATCAAAACACACATGTGTAATTATTACCAGCAGAGCTTTATATGTATCTTGCATGCGCAAGTCAACTTGCCGTTTATATATATATAGATGGAATAAATTTAAGGAATGAGAATTGTCTTCTTATTCGCTCTGAAAAGGTTCTTATGTAAGGTTTTCCTTTTGTCTAATTTGGTGTCATGGGTTCCAAAGTGATTTTATCACTATTTATCTGTAGAACCTTATTGTCTAGGTCAGTTAGGGAAGTTCATTGTATCTAAACTAAATATTTTATGCTATGATTGAAAATCCATTTTTCTTTTGCTTTGCTCTTTTTATGGCCTTGTTTTCAACCTCCATGAAAGAATTTTCAATACATAAAATACTTGTGTTACCCCATAGTTGCCTTTTGCTGAGATAATTGTGCTTTTAAAACTTTCTCATGTAAGTCTGATTACCCAGCTTTCTAATCATCTTTTCCAAGTCCTAAATTCAGGTTTTTAGACTTCCTGATGAGCTTCAGAGCTGGACTCATCACCATGATAACAACATAAGTATAATCTAAGTATAATCTCATTTTTTAGTTTCCTATGTTCTACCAGTATATATGCTTGAAGATACTAAATTAAAATGTAGTTTACACTGCGATAAGTGTTAGATTCTATGTGTTTTTGTCCAGTCTATTTATTTATCACCTTACATTCATCTACCTAGAGCAGCATTTTTAAATCTTTTTCATCTCATGACACACATAAACTAATTACTAAAATTCTGTGACACACCAAAAAATGTGTTCTTTTTTTGTCAATCTGGCAAATAATAGTCATAATTTTGATTCATTCAAATTGGACGGCTATTGTGTTGGCTGTTGTTAGTTTTTTATTTGACAATCTAAGGGTAAAGAGATTAATTAGTGTCCCTGATTAAATAGTCAGGTATTGTATATCTTAAAATTTTTTACAGGACATTGGTTGAAAGCTACTGAGCTAGAGTACCAAAAGGGAGTGTAGAGATCATTTAGTACAGATTCAATCTGAGGTGGGAAGTGAGGTTTGTGGGAAAGGAGTTACCCAGGGTGGGAGTCATGGGTTCACGAACTTCCTGAGATAAATTGGTGTGTGTGTGTGTGAAATTTTGGCGAGCAGTTTTTGAATGGGTTTTGGGAAACAGAAAAGATTGAAAACTGCTGACCTAATTCAGTTCTTATTTTTGATATTAGGAAATTAAAATCGTAAGAGATCTTTTATTTTTTTATTTTTCTTAATATTACTCTATTATACTTTCATCTCTGACCCCCCACCCTCCACTTATTTTCAATTAATTTAATTCTTTTGTCTTTTTTACCCAATTATCAAGGTTAAATTGAATTCTGATGGCTTCTTGACCTCTTACATTCCTAGCCACGAATTTAACAAATGGACTTTTATTTTCTCACAAATTTCTTCAATGGAAATCTCACTTAGAAGAGCTACACTATTTATTGCTGGTTAGCCTGGCATTTAAGTCAGTAATCTTGGGTAAATTATTTCGTGAAACCTCAGTTTTCTTATCTTTAATATGGTGTTGACAATCATAACCTCATAGAACAATATGAGGATTAAATGAGTCAGTGTTTATAAAATGCTAGTCCTTATAAAATGCTTTTACATGGTGCCTGGCATCTTTGAAAATTGTTAGGTTAAAAAAGATCTAGTGGTTAAATGGTGAATATGTGGTTAGCATTTTTTTTTTTTTTTCCGTGCGAGGCATAATTATCTATGTGGATGTGCAGTCTTTGAGATGGAACTGAAATTTCCTATGGTGATCATAAGTCAAAATCACTTTTTAACAATTTTAGTACAGTATTTCTAGAATTTTTGAACTTTTAGAAAACTTTGTCCTAACAGATTGTCACCACTTTTGGTAGTATGTAGTATATATATGTATGGCAAAGCTGTTCGGATCTAGTTTCAATAACACAGGGTGTTCATAAAATTTCCCAGGGCCAAGAGACAAAGAAAGGCTGACAACTTCAGCATTACAAAGAAATCTATATGCAATGTGTGTCTTGGGCTACAGCACTACAACATGGCTGCTCTGCTGCATGGCAGGTGCTAAAAATTAATATAGAATAGGGCAGGATGGATGGGGTACTAGTGCATGGAAAACGCGTTACATGCTTGCTCTAAGCAGGGCAATGACCTGTTCCAGGAGCAAGCATGCAGTGGGGTGTAGGGGAGGGGTCAGTCAGTTTCTGGGAGGATTTACAGGAAACAACTTCTCTTCTGGCCTGGATCTAACTGGCTGGTCCCACAGTGGTAACATCGTGAAACAGTTTGTTCTCCATACAGCCAGACTGTAGTCTTTTTGTTATGTTGTCAGAGGTATCTGATTTTGAATTATATATATATATATATATATATATATATATATATATATATATATATGCTATATTATAACTTCCTCTCTAACTTCAGTAAGCTTGCTGAAAGAAAGCTGTGAATGGAATTTTTATTGATAATGTTTAAATCTCTGAAGTAGCATCAAAATGTGACCTTTGTAGTCTCAATACATATTTTTTTGTACGTGAAATAGATCTGTAGATGTTATTTTCCTTTGACATAGTGGTTTTTTTTTAATCTAATACTTATTTTTTCCCCATCATCATTTATCCCCCTACCCTCTTTCACCCCCCACCAATGTTGTTTTGATTATTAATGTGATTCCTCCAACTATGTTCTTTCTCCAGATTGCTGTTGTTATTCGGGATCTTTTGTGGTCCATATACATATTTGGAGAATTTGTTTAGGTTCTGTGAAATATGTCATTGATATCCTGATAGGATTGCATTGAAAGTACAGATTACTTTGGGTAGTATGGACATTTTAATGATGTTAATTCTTCCTATGCATGGATATGCTATATGTGCTTCCACTTATTTGTATCATCTTCAATTTCTTTCTTCAGTGTCTTGTAATTTTCTGAGTACAGGTCTTTTACATCCTTAGATAAATTTATTCCTAGGTATTTTATTTATTTTTGAAGCAATTGCGAATGGGATTTTTTTATTAGTTTCTGTTTCTGACAGTTCATTATTGGTGTATAAAAATGCAACTGATTCTTGTATATTTATTTTGTATCCTGCTACTTTACTAAATTCATTTATCAGTTCTAGTAGTTTTTGGGTGAAATTTTTAGGATTTTGTATATACAGTATCATGTCATTTGCAAATAATGACAATTTACTTCTTCCTTTCCAGTTTGGATGCCTTTTATTTTTTCTTATTGCTGTGTTTAGGATTTCCAGTTCTATCTATAATAATAAAAGCATAAAATGCTAATTAGGCCAGACAATCTTCTGGACAACCTTCCGGACGACCATGTTATGACACCCACTGGTGCCATGCCAGCCACGACGGGTGTGATGCAATTGGCCGGGAGCCTAGCCATCATCCCATGATCGCCCCAAAGAGGGAGGCCCAGGCCACTGACTGGAGGGGTGTGGTGGGTGGGCAGGACCTCCCTCTGCAAGGGAAGCCCAGGTCCCAAGTGCCAGAGGGAAGCTGGTGCCGGTAGCTGGGGGGGAAGGAAGGCCTGTTCTTGCACAAATTTTGTGCATTAGGCCTCTGGTGTTGAATCAGAGAGGTGAAACTTCTGTCTTGTCCCCCATCTTAAGTGAAACCCTTGTAGTTTTTGCCCATTTAGCATGATGTTGGCTGTGGGTTTGTCATATATGGTCTTTATTACATTGAGATATAGTCCCTATATTTCTACTTGGCTGAGAGTTTTCATCATAAATACGTGTTGGATTTTATCAAATGCCTTTTCTGCATCTATTGATATGATCATGTGGTGTTTTTCCTTTCATTTTGTGTGGTATATCATGTTTATTGTTTTGTGGATATTGTACAAACCTTGCATCCTTGAATAGAATAAATTCCACTTGATCATGGTATTTGATCTTTTTGATATATTGCTGGATTTGGTTTGCTAATAGTTCCTTGAGGATTTTAGAATCTATGTTCATCAGGGATATTGGTATATAATTTTCTTTCTTTATTGTATATCTGGTTTTGGAAATAGGATAGTTCTGTGTATTTAGTTAAACCTGTCTTCCGTTTTAAGCGTTGTCACCTCAGCCCTCAATGGTATTGTTTCTGGTAGGTCCCCACCAAAGCAGGAATTTAGGGTTTGGTTTCCTCTGGTCTGGTAAGTTTGTTATTCTGTACATCTGTTTTCCACCTTTGAAAATTCTGTTGATATATCTTATCTGCTGGACTGTCCTCTTGTGTGTGTACTTTTATTTATTTTTTTAATTTTCTTACTGTCATTTTAGTGTGGTTTGGGGAACATAAATTAACTCATGTTTAAGTCCACTGATTTTAGGGTTTTAAGTTGATAAAAATAAAATTGCCAAGTTACTGGCAAAATTTGGTAAGGACTACCACTTCAATAAAAATGGTCCGTTTTTGTCATGCCAGATGCTGAGTTGAACTTTAGTTATATTATATATACACTAGAGGTCTGGTGCATAAAATTCGTGCACGGGGGGCAGGTGGGTGTCCCTCAGCCCAGCCAGCACCCTCTCCAATAGGGGACCCCTCCAGGGACGTTCAACTGCCTGTTGAGGCCCGATGGGCAGTCGAACATCCCTCTCACAATCCAGGACTGCTGGCTCCAAACTGCTCGTCTGCCTGCCTCCCTCCCTGATTGCCCCTAACCGCTTCTGCCATCCAGCCTGATCACCCGCTAACCACACCCCTGCCAGCCTGATTGATGTCTAACTGCTCCCCTGCCAGCCTGTTTGCCTCCATCTTCCCTCCTCTGCTGGCCTGGTCACCCCTAACTGCCTTCCCCTGGAGGCTTGATCACCCCAACTGCCCTTCCTTGCAGGCCTGGAACTTCCCACTGTCCTCCCCTGCTGGTCATCTTGTGGTGGCCATCTTGTGTCCACATGGGGGCAGCCATCTTTGACCACATGGAGGCAGCCCTCCTGTGTGTTGGAGTGATGGTCAGTCTGCATATTACTCTTTTATTAGATAGGGTAAGAGGCCTGGTGCATGGGTGGGGGCCAGCTGGTTTGCCCTGAGGGGTGTCTTGGATCAGGGTGGGGGTTCTCTTGGGGCGAGGGGTGGCTGGGAAGAGGGGCCTATGGTGGTTTGGAGACTGGCCATGCCCCCCAGCGACCCAAACGGAGGCTCTGGGATCTGGGATTACTTTATTTCTACAATTGAAACTTTATAGCCTGGAGCGGAGCCAAGCCTTCTGCTTGCTCCATGGAGATAGCCATTTCTGTTTGATTTTATTTAAATTCTATAATTGAAACTTTGTAGGCTAGAGTGGAGGCCTAGGTGCTAGGGCTACAGAAGTTTGGCTTCCTCCATCACCAGGGCAACCCTAGCCTCTGCTCTCTCCAGCTCTGAGGCTGCTGCCATTTATATTGGAATATACTACCTTCTATAATTGAAACTTTGTATCATTGAGTGGAGGCCTAGGCTGGCATCGGCAGGTGGAAAGCTTGGCTTCCTCTGTTTCCCGGGAAACCCAAGCCTCCTTCCTGCTCTCACTGGCTGCAGCCATCTTGGTTGGGGTTTATTGCATAATTTGCTCCTGATTGGCTGATGGGCATGGCTGTGGGTGTGGTCTGATCAGAAGTAGGTCAATTTGCATATTACTCTTTTATTAGATAGTATATATAGAGAAAAGTCAGACAATTTAGTCAACATCTAGAGCAAATGGGAATAAATGATGATATATCATTGTATAAAAAGGTGCTTCCTAGAAAGAGATCAGCAAATGTATTATATTATTTCCTATAATATTTAAAAAATTAGTTCAGTACAGATGCTTTTTAAGTTACACACTATATACTTGAACTAGATTTAGAAATAAACAAAAACAAATTTGGTGAATGTGTTTCAGAAATAGCTACCTTATTTTAGAGTTTACAGTATATCTGATCTTCAGATGACATATGGTTTGCATGCATAAATTTATATATTCTTTGAATATTGAATATAGAGGAAACTTGGAAGACAGGTGGGTTTTGTTAAATACTTTTAGGGTGAAAACTTTCATTACTGGGGCATAAAATAGGGAGTGGGAATTACCCCAAAGTGAAGATACATATTTTAGGGATTTTTATATATGGAGTTTGGGGAAAATGAGACAAAAATGGAGATCTGAATAAGGTAGTGGCTTTGAGGTCTGAGGAAGTTCCAGGAAGATTTGAAGGCTCATGCATATTATGTGTTAGTGTTGGTTAAGTTACCCAGTGGTTTCTAAATTCAAATACTTTATTCACTAATGTAAAAGGTGTTGCAGGCAAGAGATCAGGACAGTATTTCCTTAAAAGTGTGGTGGTATGTTGAAATGATTTGAGATCATATATGATGAATCTTTTTCTTACAGTGGTTAAATATATATTACAGTGTGCATCAGAAAAATATGCAACTACTTCAAAATTACAATTGATATAACTTAGCATAAGGCTAAGGTAGGTAATTTTTAAGTGACTTGATTTAAAGATCAGAATAAAATAAATAATAATATAGTGGCTGTTTGGATTTGGCAAAAATTATCAAGTAAGTTGTGACTAAAATTTGAGAAGCATTGAGTAGTTTCAAAATACGATTTCTTTAATCAAAGTGCTTTGTACATGCCTTCTTTATCCTAGTAGATAATAGTCTGAAACTGTATGGTGAGTGTGGCATTCCTTGTTTTAAATTATGTTTTAATTTATATACTTTTTCTTTCTAAGAACATTCTTAGAAATGTTCTTAGAACTTTTTCTCATTTGATTCTTAAAACAATTTCATACCATAGGTCTGACCATTGAGAAAAGTGAGTCAGGAAGAGGTTAAACATACCCAAAGTCATTTGGTAATAGTAATGGAGCTTCAGGCAAAGCCCAGGTCTGCTTTTGTCTAGAAAAATTCTTTATACACTGTTCTCTCTTGCTGTTAATGGAGTTGCCAATTGAATTTTTTTTGGAGAGCTCAAGAAGCCTGCCAAGTTTTGTAGCTAGAGGGCTGTCCTGTGACTTTCATATATTTGTATTTTGATCCCAAAAGGTAGACAGAGCTAGGTCTTCCAAAAATAGTTCAATAAATGTGTAAGCATTTTGAAATACCATTGAAAAACAAGGAAGCAGATGACCTATAGGATTATTGGAAAGTGTTGCCAAAAGCTTTCACAAGTATTTGAAAAGCAAATGTGGCAATGGTCATATGGAGGATTATGGCACATATTTAACTTTCATTTTTTGGAGTCCATTTTTATTATGATCATCTTTTACTTTTCCCCAATACTCTTTGTTTAATTAATTGCCTTTGATCGTGGTTAAAAAAAAAAAGCTGTTAAATGAACATCTTCCTTAGAAAATTACCTTTAATCCACTTCTCTTAAGGAGAAAAGGGAAAGATCTTTTTAAAAATAAATGAATAAAAATTGGGCATGAGAAAGGTTAAAATGTTGAGTACTGAGTTGGGTCTGTCCACCAACAAAGGAATTACGAGTTTATTCATAAGTTTGTAACTAGAGCTGTTTCTGGATCTTGGCCATTAAAATCAACATCAATAAAGCTTGGATCTTAATTTCTTAATGCCAAGATTGTCTGTTTTAAATTATGCACATAAGGGAATGTGAATACATTCGTGTTGTGTCCCCCTCCCCTCTCTTCCCCCCTCCCCATATTCCTCCCTCAAACAGAAAAATAAAGATATATTGGAGATAATCAGAACTTTAGCAAATTTGCAGTGCTGAGCCATAGATGTGGGCAGCATATGTAGTGCAGATGTGCCTCCAACTTTCCTTCTTATTGAGGCCAGTTCACTTTCATCCCCAATGATGCAAGCTTAAACTCAACGAGTTGAGGGTAAATTCTAGAGCATTCTAAAGATCTGCGATCTCTGTGTTACTTGCTCTGTGAAGCACACAGGATAGCACTGAAGGATAATGCGGCTTTTTAAAAGTACTTTTTATTATTAGTTTTTTGGGTTTTTTTTTAAAGCCATGTTTTTACTGTCTGAACTGGGGAGGAGGCTGCAACCAAGGTACATGCCTTTGACTGGAATGGAACCTGGGACCCTTTGGTCTGCATGCTGAGGCTCTATCCACTGAGCCAAACCAGCCAGGGCTTAGAGTGATTTCTTAAAAGAAAGTATACCACTGTCAGTTATAGAATAATGTTTTTCTTTTTTAAACTTTGTATTTTGGAAAATTTAAAATATACTCAGAAGTAGAGAAAATCCCATATAATAAAGAGGTAATATGCAAAGTGACTGTCAGGCCCTCACAAAGATGGCCACCTCCAACTGGGCTGGTAGGGGAGTTAGTGAGGCATGACCAAATGATTGAACAGCAGAATGTGTGGGGCGACCAGGTCAGCAGGGTGGGGGGCCATGAGGGGAAACCAGGCCAGTAAGGGGGGCAGTTGGGGGCCACCAGGCTGACATGGGGGGCAGTAAAAAGAGATGATCAGGCCAGCAAGGGGGGCAGTTGGGGGCGAGCAGGCCAGCAGGGGGGTCAGTTAGGGGTGATCAGGCTGGCACCCAGAGGCAGTGAGGGGCAATCAGGCCGGCAGAGAGGTGGGACAGTTAGGGTAACCAGGCAGGCAGGCAGGTGAGCAATTAGGAGCCAGTGGTTCAGGATTGTGAGAGGGATGTCTGACTGCCGGTTTATTCCTGATCCCAGGGGTCCTGCAAGCCGGGCTGAGGTGACTCTTTCCTCCGCTCCCCCCCTGTGCACAAATTTCATGCACCGGGCCTCTAGTAGTAATATAATAAACCCCATGTACTCTTACCCGGCTATGACTGTTACCAGCACATAGCTTATCTTATTTCATTTATATTTCTCTTTCACTACCTGATAATCCCCACCCTCATTATAGTGAAACAAATTCTAGACATTACATAATTGTATATAAGTAAGATATCTTTATCCCTTCTTTTTTTAAAAAATGATTTTTATTGATTTCAGAGAAGAAGGGAGAGGGAGAGAGAGAGAGAAACATCAGTGTTGAAAGAGAATCATTGATCTGTTGCCTCCTGCATGTCCCCCACTGGGGGTCAAGCCTGCAACCTCAGGCCTGTGCCCTGACCAGGAATTGAACCGTGATCTCCTGGTTCATAGGGTTATGCTCAGCCTCTGAGCCGCACTGGCCGGGCTTCATTCCCTTTTTTGGCATGTGCTTTTTAGTCTCCAAAAGAGAGACTACTGCTTTTAGAATTAAAGTTAGTTCATTTATGAATATTCAGTTCTCTCTCTTTTTTTTTGCAATTAAATATATGAATATTGTTGTGATCAATGAAAGCAATTTCCCCTAAATGTAATATTATGGATATAGGAAATGCTTCAGCCAATACTCCAACAATTTCTAAACCAAATCTAAACTGGTATTTAAATTCTGGTGTAATCTTAATGTTTCATAAAAATTTCCCCCTTGACTCCTGCCTATGCTTACACTAGATTTTAATGTTTTTATACATCTCTCTCTTACTCTTCCTCCCTTTGTCATTTTTTCTTCCTCTGTTCCTCTCCTTTCATTTTTCTTTTGCTTAGCAGAGACTAGTGGCAATATGTTGGAACTGAACCAATAAAGCATTTGTTTTTTTTTTCCAGCTGACTGGATTTTAATGTGACTACACAGTTGTTATAAAATCATACCAGGGTCTATCTGGCAGTGTAGAAGAGAAGTTATATGCCTCACATATTGATCATATACTAATTTAGAAATAGGTAAAATGTGGGCATTATTTATGAAGCTGACTATAGCTTAATAGTTAAAGTGCTTTTGCTAATTAATGCAAGCAGAATTTTTATATTTGAGATAATTTTATAGTTTAATTTATACTTTTATTAAAATTTAGTGTATACTTTCTTTGTAAAATACTTTACTTATTTAATCAGAAAATAATAATAGGTAACATTACTTATTTAATCAGAAAATAATAATAGGTAACATTTCTTGAATACTTAATGTATAACATTTCTTGAATACTTAATATGTATCAGATACTGTTCTATGAGCACTTTCACAAATATTTACTAAGTTAATCCTACAATAACTATGAGTGGTAGGTTTGCCTGATAAGAAAGGTTCAATAACTTGCTCTAAGTCAATCAGCTAATTAATGAATACAGTCATAACTGCTGGCCTACATTATCCCTGAGAATATTATAAATTATTTCTTCCCACTCTCTTCCTACTTGCATTCCCCTCCCCAGAGGTAGCTATTTTGAGCCAGAACCAATACTACACATTGGATCACTGTTGGGGTCAGAAACTTGAAAGCAGTTAATAAGATTCTACTTATGTTCCTTTCCTGGTTTTAGTTATAAAGAAAAAATGGTGAGTGGAAGCATGTAGAAAGTAAGGTGCCAACTGCTGATGTCTGTCTCCTTCTCCCTTAATGGTTTTTAAAAGTGGAATGTTGAGGCTGGCTGGAATGTTGATAGGTCACCAAGGAGTTGCTGAAGCCAGTGGTTCTAAGCACTACTGAATGATCACCATTTTTGTCTTTCGTTGAGTAAGTGCCAGCTGTATTGTTAAACTTTGGTCATGACTGGTATGTCCTATAAAGTATACACTTGTTGGAGTTTGTCCTGAGTCTATAGTTACTTGAATTTTAACAAACCAGCTACCTGATACTGTCCCTCCCGTTTTTTTTTTTTTCTTCTGAAAGGAATAGACGTTAGAAAATTATCTAGCTTCAAGTCCCAGTTGCAGTTCAGTAATTACTAAGTGTGACAGTTGTGTAAGTTGTGTTACCTTTGTGTCTGTTTCCTCTTAAGATGCTCCAAAATAAGTCCTCATCCATGTAGGATTTTGTGTGTACCTCTTCTGTTTGTCTTTGTGGAAAAAGCCATTTAAAGTGCCCTTCCTTAGGGGAAAAACACACATAGGATTTTAGCAAAACATTTGATAAAGCTTTCATGGTGTCTTTATGGCAACTTTGGGAAAAGTATTTTGTAGCGGGAAGACTGTGGTGGTGTTTGTTGCTGAAATTTTAATCTTGGTTTTCTCCTATCGAAAATATTTTTGCCAGTGATTTTTATGATGAAGACAAGGACTGCTGATCAGATTTACAGATTCATGGAAGTTTGTAGGGAAACAATAAGCTGCATATAGGTTGTCTTGTTAGGTATAAAATTAGTTGAAATTAATAAGATAAAATTTGTTGGAAATAAAAATTAAAAAAAGGAAATAAAGCTTATTGAAAGAGTTCTAAAACATTGCAGTCTTGGCCTTCTATTCAATGGGAAGTTTTATTAAAAAGTAGTAGATGCCTATTTATTCCTAAGTATAGAACATACTGATTTCTGGTCTCAACTTCACTACAATGACTCTTTTTCAGGTAATAATAGGTCCTGTTGTCAAATTATCAAAAATATTTTTCCAGGTATTATTATTGAACAACCATACTGTCTTTGAAGTTCTCTCAACATATTTAGAGCTCTTTGTTATACTTTTCCTGTGTTTCACATTTTTCTTGTCCTCTGGCTATCCTTCCAGTTTTTCCTGTTTCCCAGGGTTCTTAGCCCTGACTAATTTTGTATCACCCAAGATTTCACCTACCATCATTATCCATTAACACAAATCTCTCTGAAGGCTAAGTCTTTTTCCTGAGCTCTCATCGTTATATAATTTAGAAGAATAGCTACAGTTTCTCAAAGAAAGTTTTTAAATGAATATGTGAAATATCTTATGCAGAATGTAATTGATTATTCTCATTTGACTTGGAATATTTTTTCATCTTTAGGTATTGCATTTTAAGAGGTATGTAGTGTGAACTAAGTATATATTTGTTCAATAAAAATGAGTGGAAGCTAAGACAAACTGAAACCATGTCCCTGAAAGGATGATGCCTGGGTTGTTGAGTTTAGGAGGAACTGAAGTATAGGAGGAACTAGCTATTGAAATAACTGAAAGGGTAAGATTTACTGGAGTAGGCAACTCTTTGAACATTGGAGTTAGAGAAAGTAGAGAGTGGAAGGGGCTGTCTTGGGAGGGAGTAAGTTTCCCAGGGTTTGAAGGACTAAGGCCAAAGGCTGATAATTACTTGCTGGAAGGTGGGAGGAAGATTCATGTTGGTGGGCTGGGGGGAGGATGGAGCTTTGTGATCACCGACATGCCTTCCAAGATGTTATAACTTTCATTTTGTGACTTGCTGCAATTTTAAGGTGAGTAAAGTTATTTAAGTGAAAATACTAACTCTGAATTTATTTGCCACCATTCTACTTAAGTAAAAAATATATCAATGGCCGTGGTCACTGTGGTTCAGTTGGTTGGAGTGTCTTCCTGTACACCAGAGGTGGTGGGCTCAATTCCTGATCAGGCAACATATCCAGGTTACAGGTTCAATTCCTGGTTGGGAAGAGTGTAGGAGAGAACCAATCTCTCTCCCTCTTCCTCTCTCTAAAATCAATAAAAAAGTCTCATTGTTCTTTAGTAGATGTGAATTTTAAGTTTATTGTGACATTTTGTTTTTATTTTATAAGTTAACTTTATTATTTCCTTTTTTAACTGAGTTTTTTGAGAGAGAGGAAAGGAAAAGGAGCTATAACAATCAATGATTGCCTTCCATCAGTACCCTATCTGGGGATTGAATCTGCAACTTTTTGTTGCATAGTACAAAGCTCAATCAACTGAGCCCAATGGCCAGAGCAATTATTATTTTTCTTTAACAAAAAAATTATTTGGAATGTTTCAGTGTTTTTTGTTAACCCTCACTGGAGGATATTGCTTCCATTGCTTTTTTAGAGAGGGTGGAAGGCAGGCAGGGAGGAAAGGACAGAGGGAGAGAGGGGAGAGAGAGAAAGAGAAAAAATACAATGTGAGAGAGATACATTGTCTCTTTTAGCACACCTCCAACCTAGGATGGGGAGGGAACCCTCAACCCAGGTACATGCCCTTGACTAGGAATCGAACTTGAAATCCTTTGGTGTGAGGGCTGAAGCTCTTATCACTGAGTAACCCCAGCCAGGGCTGGGAAGTTTTTAAAAAAAACAACTTAACAGTAAATTGAGTGGTATAATGACTGCTCCCCTCCTTGTGCTTTCATCACCCACTTATCAACTTATGACTAACCTTATTTACATACTAGAGGCCCAGTGCATGCAATTCATGCACTGGAAGGGGGGGGTCCCTCAGCCTGACCTGTGCCCTCTCACAGTCCAGGAGCCCTTGCGGGGTGTCTGACTGATGGCTTAGGCCTGCTCCTGTGAGTTCTGCTTCTGGCTGAGCAGTGCTCCCCCCATGTTGGGAGCATATTGACCACCAGGGTCCAGCTCCTGCATTGAGCGTCTGCCCCATGGTGGTCAGTGTGCATCATAGTGACTGGTAGACCAGTTGACGGTCTGCCCCCTGGTGGCCAGTGCATGTCATACAGAATGGATGAGTGATCTTAGAATATCATTAGCATATTATGCTGTGATTGGTTGAATTGCCAATTGTATGACTGGGCACTTAACATAATAGTCTTTTATTATATAGGATATCCCTGTTCACTTCCAAAGCTATGATTTTGAAGTAAATCTCATACATCATTTTATCTATATTATACATCTATATATCTATATCTATATCTATATCTATATCTATCTATATCTATATCTATATCTATATCTATATCTACCTTAAAAAGAGAAGACTCTTGAAAAAACACAAAATACCATTATTGCATTTAAAAAAGTTACTGGTAAATCCTTAATATCAAATATTCACTCTGTTCAACTTTCTATTTTTCTTTGTTTTCTTTTATACTTTTTTGTTTGAGTTATGATTCAGATTATATCTATATATTGTGAATAGTGATTTTGTATAATTTATAAGTTCTTTTTTATACATGGGTGAGCAAAAATAGGTTTATACTTGTAATATAAATACATACTATAGTAATAAATAATACAAGAATGAACTCTTGTTTCATGTACTCAGAACTGTATACCTATTTTCCCCCACCCTGTATTTCCTTGTAATTAATTATTTTGGAAAACCTAGAGTGCTTGTCCTGCATCATTCCCATTATTTTTATTTTCCTGATTTCATCTCTGTGGTATAGTTTAACCTGTTTCTCTGTCCTGTGAATTGGTAGTTACTATAGAGTTTTTAAAAATCAGCTTCAAGTTCAATTTTTAAAATACCTTTTGCCCTGAATATTTCATTGGTTCGGTTCTTTCTTGAAATCACTAAAAAAATATACCAAAGCAATTGTAAAGGCGATTGGGTTTCTTAGTTCTTTATTTTCTGAAATTATCCTAAATCAAATTCACCATAGAAACAGCTGGAACCACTTAGAAATCTGGGAAGATGATAATCCTGTGCAAATACCACATCCAAATACAAATTACACAAGGGTTTCTAGTTAAGTTAGTTGCCAAAAGAGAAAGGAAGAAAGCAGATGCCATGGTAATTTATATAGACCTCAGGCCAGTTTTTCAGTTAAAGTGTGACATTTCATAGTAAGATCAGTCTTGATTTTTCTAAAACAATATGGAAATAGTTTAATTTTGCTAGTTAAATTTCCCACCCAGTAAGCAAGTATTGTTAGTGACTAAGTTATTTCCCTGGCAGTTGGAAGTAAAAGGATAAAAATGGGAAGAGGGCAAGTCAGAAAGCAAAGAATATATGTGGGAAATCACATGAATGTGTTCTGCAGTGATCCTTTTGAAGGATATTTGTAATCTTATTCCTACTTTTCATTATGGAAAATCTAAAATGTACAAATAAATAGAGAAAAACCGTAAAATGAACATTTGTATTCTCACCACCTAGTTTTTCTCTCCTCGTGTTAGTAGACTTTTAAAATGTATGACTCACACTGCTATTCATCAGAATCTTCTCTTCTTTTGTTATGAGGTTCACAGCAGTCTTTACACCAACTTTTTTCCTTTGTCAGTGTTGGCAAACCTTTTGCTAGTTTTTATATTATTTTGGTTGGGGTCCATTATATTAGGCAGCATGTGAAGAACATTCTGTGATTAGGTGAAGATGCTCTGGTTAGGTTACATTGCCTCCATTTTTCGTCATTTTTTTTGTGTGAAAACTTTAAAATGGAAGCATATACACCATGTAAAGGGATGAGATAAAACAATGAACTTCCACATCATACCAATCCTCTAGCTAATTATTGACATATGATCAATTTTGTGTCATCTGTGTACCCCCAAGTCCCTGTTTCCAAACCGACCCTGTTCCATGCCAGATTGTTTTAAAGCAAATCCCAGATATTGTATCAATCACTTCATAACTACTTT
The DNA here is from genome assembly GCA_027563665.1 of Antrozous pallidus. Lineage (NCBI taxonomy): Eukaryota > Metazoa > Chordata > Mammalia > Chiroptera > Vespertilionidae > Antrozous > Antrozous pallidus. Next base: position 83,516,975 of record CM050517.1, read on the forward strand.
TTTTTTTATATGTCTGTGATGGGCAAGCATTTAAAATGAAACAAAACCACAATTCCATTGTCACATCTAAAATTTTTCATATTTCCTTAGTAGTACATACTCAGTTATAGAGTCTATTCTCAGAGGAAATGAGAACGTGTTTGCATCCTAACCTTTGCTTTGTATTTCAACATAGTGTGGCTAAACATTCCACTTGGAGAAGGTGAACCTTGTAATGCTGGATCAATAAGCTGCTGCCTTGCTTCCTGCAGACAGCTTTATTTCCTGTGATTTGAGTAAACAGATGAGGTTTCATTAAGAGTTAGCTGAATTTGTGAAGACTGGTTTTATACATCATGATACTGTGTCATGATTCCAAACCTCTGGGAAGACACTGACATTTTCAAAAGCATCTTTTATAAAATGAGTTCTCTTTGTCCATTTAATGTGAATAATGGTCCATCTCGTAACCAATAATAGTTATATTCAGTTTAGTAGATTTTCTTTTCTAAAATAAATGCGGCTCAGTTTTATCATTATGCTCCCATAGTGACTATCATGACTCTTTTGTTAAGTATTACATTTGAATTGCCAGTTTTTTAAAATTCTTTGAGTACTTACTGAATGGTGGGCAGAAGTACAAATAATACAGCTGCATACTATACTAATAAAAACAAAATGTTGTGCTTTGAAAACCACTTCTCTAAGAATAGAAAGAAGTATTATGGAATTCTGTATTTATTCATCAGCGAGTTAAATTTTGTAGTAAATAAGAGAGATTCTACTGTATTTTTGTTAGAGAATTCCTTTTCAGTGTTAGATATAGTTGGTCTGTAAAATAACCTTTTGAGATAATTTTTATATCTATAAGAAAACATTTACATTTTTTTTGTACAAAAGCCATCACTTAAAATATATGTGAAATTGCTTTAATTTCAGAGTATATATGAATATTGTCATATCTAACAAAGTTCATTCTGTAAATTTTCAAAAGGTGACAGCAAGTGGAAGAATGTGATTCATTTCTTTCCCATTTGTGATATTGATGAATTGTGAATTAGTGCAATTGGAATCTGTACTGGATTGTTCATATAAGACTGTAGAGGTTTGATGTCTTTTTTTATGAGAAATACTAGTATATGTATTTAGAGAGTTGTTTCCCCTATCACTGTAACATAGAATTTGAAGCATCTTAAAGGGAATATATGAGATAAAGTTGCTTCAGTAAAAACAGAGATCAGGTAAATTAGAAATTAAAAAAAAAAAATCACAATGAAATCTGCCCTCTGCAACCTCCTATTTCTGAATAATATGTAAGCTTTATCTATTATTATGTTTTGTTTTTAGACAAGTAATGTTTTTAAATGTTATGTTTGGTAAAGCCATTACTCTTCTCTGAAATGTCTGTTGGAAATTATTAAAGATTTTTCCCCCATAAATATGATCCTTGAATATTTTGGTTGTTGAAGTACAAATATGAATAACATTTTTGAAAAAAGGGAATGATGATAATTAATAGTTGAGCCTGATATTTTTTTCCAGTTTTTCAAAAAATGGTAAGCATTTTTTGTATGCTTAAGAGCCAATTCTTTTTAACCTTCCCTGTGGAAGTGAACCATACCGTCCAAAGTATAGCTCATATGTCAGCTTTTCTATGAAGTTCTAATTTCCTCAAGTTGAGTTAATATCTCTGTGTTTTTTTTTTCCTCCCAATTTAGTGGCAATTAACAGGTTGGATTTTAAAATCCTAAAATGGTCAGCTTTTCCTACTATATACATTTTTTTCCAGGGCAGCAACCCTATATTATTTGTGTATTCCCAGTGACTGACAGCAAAGGATTATATATAGATGTTTGTGGATGAAAAATAGTAAATGAAAAAAAATGTTTAATAGAACTTTGATTCTTCATATAGTTTGTTTTTGAAGTAAGCTAATATATTGACTGATAATTTTTTTATTGTATAGAAATTTTTTAGGTGCTAATAGTAATGTGAATTGACTTGAAGTTGGATTTTAAACAGATTTCTTACATGATGATGATGGACATGATCAACTGACAACTGCTTTTCTACAGAACACTGATTTTACCCATCCTAACTGCTTTCCTGCCCCTGAGTGGCAAAAGTGGCCTTTGTCCTGTCTGTGGATAAGTAAGCTCCTATGCATTTGCATTGTAGGACCCTATCCCCACCACTTTTAGGCTACTTAGAGGTGCTTTTCTATTAACTGGTAACAGTTCTGTACCCCCTTGCTCTCCTCCCCTTTTTAGATAGTGATTTGAACCCTGAGTGTACATTAAAATCTCCTGGGACCTTTAAAAAAATAAAGCTGAATCTTAGAATTATAGAACTGTACAGAGTTGGAAAAATAAAAGTTTTATGAGGGAACCTAAATACTTTAGGGGATCCTTTAAAAACAATGCCCCTAATTAATCTAAAGACTTGGGGTAAAAACTTGGGGATTTGTAAATCTTCTCCATGGCTGCTATCTCTAGGCTCAACATCTCAGAATCATTTAATTCCATCCATTCAGTTTCCTGGTTGTTTTTTTGTCCCTTTAATCCCCATTTCTGATATAATATATTTTGTTTGTCCTCTATGCTATTAATATTTTATAATGTTGTTCTCCTGCCTGAAGATCCCATTCTTTTATTATGCTACTCTTCTGCTCAGTGACCTCCAGTAGCTCTCTTCTGCTCTAAGGGAAGTCAAAAGTAGCAATTTATTCTTCCCTCCTCCCACGTTTGGATCCTGTGGCCTAGCCAGAGATTTCTTCCTTGTCTTTTTGTACAGCCATATGTATTTGCTGTCTGTGTCTTTAGAGAGAGGATAAGGAATTTTCTTACCACATTCCATAAACTGTGCCTAGACTTCTTCTCTTTTCTCACTTTTTCTACCTAGTTCTTACAACAAATCACAGGTTAGTTCCAGAAGATTTTAGTAATCATTTAACTTAGGCTTTTAAATTTATAGATAAATAAACCGAGACCCTAAAATGTTATATAAGTCCTTCACTGCACAAGCAACAAAACTTAGGTTATCAGTCTCAGTTCACGTCTCCTAGACCTTTTTCTTCTATGCTGCAGCTCCAATTCTAGCTTTTCCCTCTGTGTCTTATCACCTCAATTAGAATTCTGGTCTTCACATTTTGGTGCTATTTTGTTGTGGCAGCATTGGTGCTGCTGTTGTGATAATTAACAGTGACATTGCTTACCTTTGAGTGCTTAACTTAGCAATGGTCACTGTGCCAATAAACACGTTGCTAATTTCATTTGTACCTCACAATCATGACATAGTATGTATTATTCATGTTACAGAAATAGGGAAACCGGTGTAGAGAAGTGAAGTCTTAAAAGGTCAAGACTTAGGTTTGTACTCAGTTGAGTCTGATCGCAGAGCAAAGCTCATCTGAGCTGTTTGTAGTCTTTGAAGTGTAAACATCTTTAGTTTTTTTCCACTGGATTGTAAGGCTCTTGATAACCGTGAACAGGTCACGAAAGTCTTTGTACTTCCTACAGTATCTGTCACAGAAGAGCTCAGAAAATATTATTGATTTCAGTTGGACAGGTGGGAGCTTGGTGACCATGTTTTAAAGTTCATAGCATTGGTGTACAGTGGGGAAGGAAGCAGAAGGTGACAGGTGAAGCTTTTCTCAAATTTAGGCACTAGACCTGGGAAGGGGATGTATATGGTGGATTGATGACTTCATGGAATGGTGTGGGCAGGAGAGTTCCATTAACTTTTCCTGTTTAGTGGCCATAATGGCATATTATACATTTATTTACCTGTGAGAGTTGACAAGAAAATCTCAGTTGCACATTGTCTTTTGCCTTTGTTCATTGTTGTGTTCGGTGTTACCCTCTCAAGTTATCCTGAATCTACCACTGAACTAGACTGTTAGCAAATACTTCTGCATATAAGATTGGCCTTTTTTAACCAAGAGAGATTTTGAGTACCTTTCTCAAAATAAGATCTTGAACTGTCTTATTAACTGAGAACTTCCAAACTGATGGGATGCTTCACCTCTGCAAAAGTATGTTTTAATTATAAATGTGGGTTAGGTGAATGCTTGTCCTTTTGAAGTCAGCAATTATATTTGAAAAATCTTTTGTCCCTTCTGACTGTTAGCAAAATAAAACCCTTAAGCTGTTTAGGCATATTGGTTTTCCATTTTTCTAGGATTTGAGTTTAGTCGTTTTTGTTCCTTTGTAATAACCCCCATAAGGTATTGTGCCAGCTTAATTCTTTAGTGATCAGGAGTATGAGAATGAGGCCTCCCCATTGAAGAGAGGTAGATTTAAGACTTACAGTGTGATCTTTGAAGTGTAAATATATTTCAAAACATTGGAATAACTTTATTTGAAGTGAATGCTATCTGTGTCTTCAGAGAGAGGATAAGTAAAATGTTCAAACTAAACTGAGTATAGAAAGAGAGTTTAGGAGACAAAAGATCTGAATGGTTCTAGTTTTATTTTATCATTAACCCACCCAGTCATATAGCCTTGGAAAGTAATTCTGAGCTTCATTTAAAAAAATTTTTTGCTTTTAATGAATTGGATCCTATTATCTCCAGTTAATTAAATAATATAATTCTACTTAAAATTAAGCGTGTATTCTCTCAACCACTTATTGGCAAAAACTTATTGAATTGATTAGCTCTGTGTTTGATTATATTTGAGCCATTTTGGGTATTTCTTCAGCCTTTTCTGTGGCTTTCTTTTCTTTATTTTTTGTCTCTAGCTGTTATGTAAGTAGCTTTCTTTTTTATGCCTTGTTTAGTATTTGCATATTTTCTCATTCTTACCTGTTTCCTTACTTTTCTACCCATTGGTTTAAATAGATGTTTAGTTAAATCTGTTCTTTATACTTAAACCAACAGTTCAATCATACTGCCTTTTTCAGAAGTACCTACTAGGTATTTAGCACTGTGCTACATTTTAATATTCCCTACTATTCTCTATAACCTTGTGAATCAGTAAGAACCTTTGGTACTTCTTGGCAGCTGTTGCTGTCGACATGTAATTATACTTGACTTACTAGATGAGTCTGCTGAAGTCAATATACTTGTATACAGATTAAGAAAATTACTTATTACTAAAGTAAGTGCTTGAGAAATTGCCTATTTAGAAATGCAGTGAACTTAAAAGATACTAGTTGAGGGTCTAAGATATGCAGGGGAAGCTGCATATTTTACTTTGATTTTATTACCATACAAAGGAAAGCTTATACAAAAATGACTTCTCCCTAAGTTTCTGCTTTCTGAAGCTGTAACATGCTGTTACCCTTTTAAGTTCTGGCTATTTAGTCAGAAGTAATTTCAGTAAAAGCTTGTTGGTATAGTTTTGGCAAGTTATGGGGCACCTGCTTCAATAGTTGCATTTAAATACTTTCAAACCAAGGGTCTGAGAGGCAGTGGTGAGAGGAGGTTCAGACAGTAGGAAAGTGTGTGTGTACGTGTGTTTGTGCATTGCTGCAATGCACAAAATGTTCAGGAGGTTCAGACAGTAGGAAAGTGTGTGTGTACGTGTGTTTGTGCATTGCTGCAATGCACATATTATCCTATTGGGTTGCGAGGGGGCACTATGTAAAAACAAAACAGATCCTCCCCTTGAGGATTTCATTGTTGGACAGAGGGCTCAGAACTATCAAATCTTGGTTCAGACTTAATATGGCACCAACATCTGTGGCCTATTAAAGATCAGCTTTCAGTAGTTTGGTAGCAGTTAAATGTCCCTGGAATGTTTATGCAAGCAGTTGCTCTGTAATTTGACAGGCTTCTCAAATATTCCAAAGTAAATGTATAAAATCAAAGTCGTCTTTGAGATAGGAATCATATTCAGGACAACATGGAGGAAAATGCACTTTTAATTTCTAGAATTAACTTGATCATTCCTGCATGCTTTAAAAAAATTTTTATTTCCATACAATGAAATTGTAGAATGTAAATTTAGCTTTTGAACAGACAGTGAGTAATGTACTACTCAAGTGATTCTTCAGATCTGACTAGTGGCATTTACTTAAAACGCTTTTTTTCACAAATATTCAAGTGGGGAGTAGGGTGATATTTCAGGTTTTTGTAAAATAAACACTAAACTTTAAACTTTTCACTCCTAAGCAAACAGAGAAGGTTTCAGCATTCATTTAATGCTTTCCCCAAGTATAGCCACCTAAGAAGGAAGTAAGTCATAAGGAAATAAATGTCTTGTATTTTCTTAACAGAATTTCAGGAAAGGCAGAGAAACTGGGGAGGAAAATACCCATATAAATATGGGATGTTTAAGATTTTCTTTTTCTTTTTAATATTCTGCTTGCTTGTGTTATCACCAATGAGTTACACTGATTGGAAGGTGGAACAGCTGAAATGTTTACTCTCTGATCCAGTCACCAAAACTCCCAGAGAAAATTGCGCTACCTTCAGAGTAGATCCCTTTTTTTATTTTGCAGCCCTTTCCAGCTAGTGAGCAGTACACCATTACTGTGCTGTACTCTCAGTAATTGGGCAATTCACAAATTCCAGCATGACTTTTATAGGATTTGTGGAAAATTGGGGACACAAGGAATAAAGGCATGACAAGTTCTTATTATTTCAGAGTGAGAAACATTAAGTAATTATAACATTTGAGTCATCTAATTATCAAGTATGATTAGAGAGCAATAATGAAGAGAAAACATATATGTAAATACTAGAGGCCCGATGCATGAAATTCATGCACTGGGGGCAAGGGGTCTCTTAGCCCGGCCTGTTGCCATCTCACAGTCCAGGAGCCCTCAGGGATGTCTGACTGATGGCTTAGGCCCACTCCCTAAACCTGCACTAACCAGCTGTGAGCCCAACTCAGGTTTTCTGGCTGAGCGCACTCACCACCAGGGGCCATTTCCTGCGTTGAAAGTCTGCCCCCTGGTGATCACTTCATGTCATAGTGACCAGTCATTTTACAGATTGGTCTATTTGCATATTAGCCTTTTATTATATAGGATGAATTTATCTCTAGTAATGTACCCTGAAGAATTTTCCATGAAAATGGTGAAATTTAGTATACAATTTATATAACGTGAGGTATGTTTCTTTTTATTAATTTTTAACAATATTGATTTTAGAGTGGGAGTAAGGTAGAGAGAGAGAGAGAGAGAGAGAGAGAGAGAGAGAGAGAGAAACATAGACGTGAGAGAGATACATCAATCTATTGCCTCCCTTACTAGCCCTGACTGGTATGTGCCCTGACTGGGAATTGAACCTATGACCTTCTGTGTATGGGACAAGGCTCCAATGGAGGCATACTGGCTAGGGCAATGTGCTGTATGTTTTAGGGACTGCATGACCTTCTTTTTTCTGATTATCCTATCTAATGAAATAGCAATATGCAAATTTGACCATACCTTCACCACACCCACAAGCCACACCCACCAGCCAATCAGGAGCAAATTATGCAAATAAACCCCAACTAAGATGGCTGCCCCTCTGAGAGCAGGAGGAAGGCTTGGGTTTCCCCGACAATAGAGGAAGCCAAGCTTTCTGCTTTCCTAGGCCTCCACTCAATGTTACAAAGTTTCAATTATAGAAGATACAGAAATGGTGGCAGCCACTAAGCTGGAGAGAACAGAGGCTTGGGTTTCCCTGGCAACAGAGGAAGCCAAGCTTTCAGTCTACCATTGCTGGCTTAGGCCTCCACTCTAGGCTACAATGTTTCAAACAGAAATGGCTGCCACCCCAGAGCGAGCAGAAGGCTTGGCTCTGCTCCAGGCTACAAAGTTTCAATTGTAGACATAGATTAATCCCAGATCCCAGGGCCTCAGCTTGGGTCGCTGGGGGGTGTGGCCCGCCTGCAAACCTCCACAGGCCCCTTGCCCAGGCTGCCCCTCACACTAAGGGAACCCCCCACCCTGACCTGGGTTACTCTTCAGGGCAAATCAGCTGGCCCCCACCCATGTACCAGGCCTCTGTCCTATCTAATAAAACAGTAATTTGTTGATTGACCATTACTCCAACACACAAGACGGCTGCCTCCATGTGGTCAAAGATCCTGCCCCCATGTGGACACAAGATGGCCACCACAAGATGGCTAGTAGGGGAGGGCCGTTGGAGGTTCCAGGCCCTGCAAGGAAGGGCAATTGTGGGTGATCAGGCCAGCAGGGGACAGCAGTTGGGAGGACCAGGCTTGCAAGGGAGGGCAGTTAGGGGTGACCAGGCCAGCAGAGGAGGGAAGTTAGGGGGCAAATAGGCTGGCAAGAGAGCAGTTAGACATTAATTAGGCTGGCAGGGTAGTGGTTAGTGGGTGATCAGCCTGGCAGGCAGAAGCGGTTAGGGGCAGTTAGGGAGGCAGGCAGGTGAGCAGTTTGGAGCCAGCAGTCCTGGATTGTGAGAAGGATGTCCGACTGCCCGTTTAGGCCCGATCCTGGGATCGGGCCTAACCGGGCAGTAGGACATACCTCAAGGGGTCCCAGATTGGAAAGGGTTCAGGCTGGGCTAAGGGACATCCTCTGCCCCCCCCCCCCCCCGGCCCCCCCCCCCATGCACGAATTTTGTGCACCAGGCCTCTAGTGGAGGTAGAAAGTTATATTGTTTGAGGGCTACTTTGATGAAGGACATGGACTTAAAACAATACAGTGCCTTAGTATTCAAAGAGAACTGGATCACATTTAATGATTCCAACAAGCATTTATAGTTAACATTTTCCCTTTAAAAATAATAATCCAGTTAGAATCAACTTCTTTTATAGTCTAGTATGTACTGCACAACAGATAAAGGGATATTTTTATTTCATTACTTTATTCCCAGGAGAGCAAAATTGTCACACTGAGGGATGATCCAAGCCATTAGTGACAGATTGCACATGAGGAGGTGGTCTCGGGGGGGGGGGGGGGAATGAGTTCTGTACACAGAACAGAAAATTGCAGTGTGCCTGTGTTACACAGGACTTGTTTGGCTTATACTTTTCTAAGGGGTCTAATGATTGCTTTGGTTTTTCTAGAAATAGTCTTTTAAAACATATTAATCTTAGAAGGTGTCAGTAATCCTGATGTTGCTCTACAGTGATTGGTAATTTGTGAGTTGTTGACTTGGTATCATCCTTTGTTTGTAGCACTAATAAAGGACAAATCAACCTTACCTATATATATAAAAGACTTAGCGACTGTTATGACCAGACAACTGGCTGGTAGCTTGACGGGCACTGACCACCAAGGGGCAGCTGCTCAATGCAGGAGCTGCCCCCTGGTGGTCAATGTGCTCCCACAGCCAACCTTCTGCGGCTGGCCAACCTTCCATGGTCCCTCCTCCTAGCTGCCCGGCTCTGATCAGCTCTGATCAGGATTGGGAGAGAGTGCCCTGATTGGTCCCGATTACCGACAGGATGAGGGACCCCACCTCTAGTAAATTATAACTGCCAATTCTTAAATTTAGATATTTCATTTATTAAACATATTGGAACTCTGGCTTTCTGTTTATTCTTACCTTTTTTTTTTTTTTTTTTTTTTTTTTGGTCAGATCTTTTGAAACTGTGTTTTCAGCTACCAAATAAGTATATGGTGAATATTTGAATTTTTGCTTAGGCACTAATGATGGAAGTTATGATAAAGAATTTTCACTTTGCCTTCTTTGAAAATATTTTAGTACTTGGCAGTTTTGAATAACATATTTAAAGTTGAATTGGCCTTGGAATATTGTGAAACATGCAAACATGAATAAATACTTGTTAGACAATTCTTGTAAAGTTGGGCAGGGGAAATTAAACTCATGTTCATTGTTAAATTTCTGTATTACTGGCTTAGGAATTTAAAACATTTTTGTCGATTTTTTTTTTCTCAAGTAAGTTGGAAGTTTTTCCTAGTTTGAGAACTTTCTTAAATTAAGGCTATGCTGTTTTAAAACATACTAAGAAATTTCATGAAAACATAGCTTTTGTGAACAAATATTATGAAAGAGCACAGTTGCTTTATATGTTTTCTGGTGTGATGCAGAAAAGCTTAATCACAGTATAGCATGGACATTGAATCATGATTAAAAGTCTGTCCTTCTTTAAGAACGATGAACGAGCTAAGTATTACCCTTTAGTAAAGTGTTATCTTGAGGTAGACATTGGGACTAGAACATAAACAACACAAGTATTCATTTTGGCTGATCTCATGTTCATTTAAACTTTGCAGTGTTGCCTGTCCTATTGCTGGGATGTGTGGCGCATGGAATCACTGTTAATCATTGACTGCTTTTACCATTGGCCTTGTATCTTTTTGGCAAACAATTGGATCTCTGGAGCTTTGTGATGTAATGGGTCATAATTGTTTGACTTCCTAGGCAACAGCTCTCCGAGACCCAGTCTTTTGTGTTCCAGGGGGAGCTATAACAGTTTGTTGATGCCTGGTCCTGTGGAAAGGAAGCTTATTTGCCTGATTGCCAGATTTTGTTTTATTATTACATACTTGGATGTGATACGCACTTAGATGTGAGCCTAAATTATACGCCTTATTGTTATGATTAAGTTTGTTTCATATTTAAAGGAATGAATCACACTTAATGGTTTGGCTTACTGAGGGAAAGGAAAGAAAATTCAAATCCAACTCTAATATAGATAGGATATTTGGCTTTTCAGTATTTGGTTGTCAGCAAGTACCTTTCATACATGTTACAAAAACAAGTATTCTTCCTGTGTATTTTGTCTAGTCCCTTACATAGTATGTACTGGAAATCCTACATAATAAAGAAGGGATATGCTAATTGACCATCACACTCACAAAGATGGTGGCACCCACAGCCAATAAGGAGGGAATATGCTAATTGACTGCCATGCCCTCAAAGATGGCAGCCCACAGCACAAGATGGTGGTGCCCAGTCTCCTCAGCCCCGCAGGTGCTTGGCACGGCTGGGCTTGCTCCCAGGCGGGTCTGGTCGCTCCATGCGCCTGCCTGCAGAGTCCCCCAGGTCCCTCAGCCCTCCAGCTGCCCAGGGCCGGCCCAAGGCGCAGGAAAGCCTTGCATGGCGGCTGCCCTGCCTATACCCAAGGTGCAGGCAAACCTCGAATGGCGGCTGCCCTGCCGATACCCAAGGTGCAGGCAAACCTCGAATGGCGGCTGCCCTGCCGATACCCAAGGTGCAGGCAAACCTCGAATGGCGGCTGCCCTGCCGATACCCAAGGTGCAGGCAAACCTCGAATGGCGGCTGCCCAACTGCCCAGGGCTGCCCTAGGCTCAGGTAACCAGGGCCGGCTGAGGCTTGCACTGCTGGTAGTGGCAGCAGCAGAGGTGTTATCGCCAGGTTGCCTCCTGCCCCTGAGGGCTCCTGAACTATGAGAGGGAGCAAGCCTGGCTGAGTAACCCCCCTTCCTCCACTGCATGAATTTTCATGCGTCAGGCCTCTAATGAGGGATATAAAAGTGGTAAGAATTTTTGTATTTGAGTTTATACATTGTTAGACAATGAGATAAGTAACTGAAACAATGACAGAGTAATTTTAAGATCAATAATATGTATTATTGAGGTACCTAAAGGAATTTATAGTAATGGAAGAAGTTTGGGAAGACTCGATGAATTAGATTGGAAAACGGGGTGGGGAAACAGAAAGATGTTGATGAAATGATGCAGTCTGTGCTAAGCCTGGAATTAATGCAGAGGGCCATAGTGTGTGGCTAGGACCTTCTTCATAGATGAGAGGAGTTAAAATTTGATCTGGTAGGGATCCATTGGAGCTACTAAGCTGTGGCAAAATGAAATAACATTTTAAAAAGATGAATTGGATTTGGCAGAGATGTGCAGAATGGTTTGTGTGGAAGTCCTGAAGTGGTGTTGTCACCAGGACAGACAGACACAGTATCTTCTCTCATGTCATAACGTTTATCTTGTTCAGTTCACTTTAGTCCAGAGTCTTTGCCTTAGAGATACAATTCAGTTGTGTCAGTCAGAATCGTGTTAATAATGAGGTTTGGGAAAGCTGAATCTTGCTGTTCCTCCTACCAGCCAAGCAAGAAAAATAAAAACCCAGAAACCCAATTCCTACCCAAAAAAATTAACTCTTTTATTAGAATGTCAACTTATAGTGGGAAATATAATGGGTAAGAGGAATAAATATGTACATCATCCTGTCTAGTGTGTGTTCTCTATATTGGCCACGTGGCTGGCACATGTCAGGTGGTGAGTTGTGAGTGGAATCAGAACTGGAAGGTTGGCTGTAATGATAATAGATGACTATGAGTAATTCAGTGCAGTTTTTTTGTTATCCCTTATCTGCCAGTTCCTGGACTAGGTGCTTTGTCTTGTTTATTCGACATCAACAAAATGGATCCATTCTCTCCCCTCATTCATCCTCACAATAAGGCTATTCTTGTTAGAAAGCACTCAGTCTGACCACATACCCACTCCCTCTGAATTTGTTGTTACTCATTGTTGTCCACTCTTACGATTGAAATACTTTTCTTAAGTCATTGTAATAATTTCAATCATAGTGCTTCAATCTTAGTGATGAAGGGGATGATTGGTAACTTATAGGTAATTTGTACAGCTTTGCTTTGATCCACTTTGTCTGATTTTTCTGTGCTGTTAAAGGTTTCATTTTGCCCCTGTGAACTGTGTGCAATTTGAAATAATCTGAGTCTGCTAGAAGAGAAGTAAAACCAGGAGGTGAGCTTAGATGTTCATCTTCTGCTCACAATGATATTCTAGTTCTGAGCTTGCCTTGCTTCTTGTATAGTATTTCCATATCTTACAGAGCTTGCCATAGAGGATTTACTTGTGGAAATGAAGACCAAAGGGATGACTACTGATCTATCCAAAGAACAGGTGACAGATGCTAGTTAGGGCGAATGTGGGTGAAGGAGAAGGTGGAATTAGAGGCAATTCAGAAATGAAAGCTTAAGTGGGAGTTGATTCTGTGAGAAGATGATTGATTTTGACAAAGCCAAAATAGATCATCCAAGTGCAAATGAATATGGGCTGTTGGTTAGAAATTGTGATTTTGGTGATTAAGGTCAGAATGTACCTTTGGGCAGAATCCATTAAAAATAATGGCTGTGTGATCTTGAACAAATCTGCCTTAAAAAGGTAATCCATACCTTAAGTTCCTTAGGATGTTGGTTTAATGATTAATAACCAACTAGCTACCATTGTGGTATTATGTTAAGTATTTTTTGATGCAGCATCTCATTTAATCTTGAAAATAAGTTAGGAATTGAATACTTTTATCTCTGTTATATGGGAAGGGACATAGGCTTAGAGAAGCAGCCACAATCGCACACTTAGCAAAGATGAAGTTGGGACTTGTAGGTGTTTGACTTGTAGGTGTTTGACTACTTGTAGGTGTCTTACCTACTATCTGGTATTCCCTCTCAGTTAGATAATTTATATGATTACAACAACAATAAAAAGCACATGGCTTTAAAAACATACACCACAAACTTGAAATAAACATCATAGAATGAGGCCTCCAGTGAAGAAGAATGTGGGTTAGAATGAGTTTTGGAATGATATACAGAATGAGGAACATAGAGGGAGGGTACTAAGAAACATTTCAGAGAAGGATATCTTTGAACCTAAATAGAAGTGTATTAAGGATGAGGTTACTTATTACTAAACATCAGGTGAGGATATAAGTAGAGAATAAAAACAAAATCCTACAGCTGGCTTTCTCATCCTCAAGTATTACCTTTATTTTATTTTTTAAAAATATGTTATTGATTTTTAGAGAGGAAGGGAGAGGGATAGAAAGAAATATAAATGAGAGAGAAACATCATTGATTGACTGCCTTCTGCATGCCCCTTTCTGGGGATTGAACCCACAACCCAGGCGTGGCCCCTGACCGGAATCGAACCACAGTCATGCCAGTCAGGTATTACGTTTAAATATAACTTTTTCAGTGAGGCCCTGAGAGTAGCTGGGATGGGACAGTATAAGATTCCTGAGTACCCAGTACTTAGTAGAATTTTTAGTTCATTGTAGGCCTTTGCCATCTGTGAAATAAAGGAATTGTTGGCAATAAAGCTTTGGGAAACAAACTTTAGTAAGAAATGGTGGTCCATGCTCTCAGGAATCTCTCTGTGTATTTGGATAACTTGATTATTAAAGCATAAATAGTTATGTGCTAGTGCATAGATCTCTAGCTGACACGAACTCTTTGACTCTTACCAGGTACTGTAATACAACTAGAATGGTTTGATTCATTTAAACCCCACATTCAGTTTATGAGATAGGTGCTGTCAATAAATCACTTTGACTTGTGGTCCTGCTTATTCACCTCTGTCACTTGCCATTCTTTGACACAAATGCCTCGTTATGGGAACCTCTTGAGCAGGGGACTTTTACTAGTGCCTTAACCTCTTCCTTGGCCTGGATGCAAGATTTTTTTTAGTGAGCAGCCCTCCTTCCCGGCAACTCTGAACCCTCGTTTTCCAACCATAAACCCAATGCTTTAGTGACACCACATTACAACTGACTCACTTTCTTCATGAACGTGCCATATTGTTTCATGGCTTGGGCTTTTGTAGCTGTTAAATCCTCTGGGCGCTTTTCCTTTTCCTCATCTGCCAAACTGGTACTGACCTTCAAAGTTTAGTTGAAAAGGTGACCATCCTGGTGTTTTCTTGCACGGTCCTCACCCCGCTGCAGTTGGCTTCTCCTGTGGTTCTGCCTGTGTTGTAGACTTTGCAGATCGCTTTATAATTATGTCTTGATGTCCATCTCTAACCATGACTGGGAGTGCTTTGAGAACATGGGCCAGGTTTTACCTTCTTCCTCTTTCTCAGAGATTAGCCCATTACCTGAGCTGTAGGGAATATTCAATAAATAGATCCTGAATGAGTGAAAAATGATGGCTGACTGCTGCTTATAAACTGGCAGGTTTCTCCGCTGTTTATTTATTTATTTTTTATTGTTTAAGTATTACAAGTAGTAGTACATATATTTCCTCTTTTTTTCCCCCTTGACCTTCCCCCGGCTTTCCCAACCCCCCAGCACATGCCCTTGCCTGTTCTTACCCCCCCCCCCCAGTGTCTTGTGTCCTATGGTTATGTTTTTATGCATGCATACAAGTCCTTCGGTTGATCTCTTATAGCACCCCCATCCCCAACCTCTCCTGCCTTCCTGCTGTAGTCCGACAGTCTGTTCCATGCTTCTTTGTATCTTTTTTTTATTTCCCCGTTTCTTTTCTTTAAAAAATCTTGCCTCTGCAGACTAGAAATAAACATATGAGCACAATAAATGTTTGAGACCCAATTTCAATGACCAACAGTTCTGAGTCCTCTGCTATTTGTTTTTAAAAAGGTGTTTAGTTGACATGAAAGGAAAGTTAAATATTACTGTAGATGTAGAGAAGTTTGTATATATACCCATTAAAATCTTTGGTTCACTAAAGATTAGATGGAACTAATTTTGGAGTGAGGGTGAAGGATAACAGGAAAAGAAATATATAATGACGCTTCCTTACTTTCTTGATTGATTTTTTTCAGTTTGAATCAGTATGTTGTTTGTGGGCAGGGTTATGCATAAGATACTGGAATGTGGTTCTTTGAGTATGTGTAGGATTTTTAATGCTTTTCATTAATTCTTGTTTGCTAGACCTTCTGATAGATAGTTAGAAACACTAGTATATAATATAGGAAGTCCTTCCATCTTGAGATGCTGCTACTGACATGATCTTCTGGGTGAGTTTCTTCTGTGGCAGAATCATGGCACTCATTAGATAACATAAAGTGATGAGAAAGGGAGGGAGCTTTACTCCCTGAAGATGGGTTCTGGTTGCTTGTCCACCCCCCTCTGGAATATGGATGTAATGTCTAGAGCTGCAGCAGCTGTCCTGCAGTGAAGATGTTGAAGCCACCTGTTCAAGATGGCAGAGCAGGAGGATAAAAGGTTTATTGATGACATTCTTGACTAGATACATCAGCTCTGGATTACCTACATCCATACTGTAGTCATATGAGAAGAATATTTTTGGTGTATTCTAGCCATTTGTAGTTGGGTTTTCAGGTAGGATTACTGCAAATAGCCAGTATCCTATAAGGGTTAAATTCTAGATTATATATAAACAGCTTTGAACCAATAAGAAAAAAGAAAGACAACCCAGTAGAAAAATCAAGGATAATGGTAGTGAGTCATAAAACTCTAAACCCAAATGGCCAGTTAGCATGTGATCTAATAGTTAGGGAGTTCAAGTTAAAACAGACTTTTCCATAACTACCATATGAGTCGAAAAATACCAAGTGTCAAGGAAGATATAGAGCAATCATTACTATCGTTTACTGTTGTGAGAATATAATTGCTGCAGCTACCCTTCCAATATCAAGTAAATTGACCGTACCACTGGGTACGTGCCCTAGAGGTTCCTGCACATTTGCATGGGGACTTGAAAGAAGTCATTCGAGGTAGTAAAATAATGGAAGCAGTCTATCCTTCAATTGTGGGGATGAGGTATATGTCTTTTATTGTATGATGAAGTACCATATATGAGTTAAAAAGAATGATATATATATATATATATATATGCAAAACTGGAATTAAATGCAAAAGACTATGAAAATGGTAATAATATTTATATAAAATATAAAAGGAATATTGAAACTATGCAAAAAATGTCATTCCTGCAGCTGAGATATACAAAGCTTGACAACTATTTTCATAAATGATTTTCCTGGGAGCCTAAAAATTGGTTTTAAAAACCAGTCAATGTTAACTCATTGCCTGTTTTGTTCCTTGACCAATGTCTATATGGTCAAATTTTAAAACCCTTTCCAGAACACATTCATGTATATTTTCACTTAGTCTGATTACTTTTTGAGATAAAGGGCAGGATTTTTATTCTTATTCAAATTAAGTGGCAGTAGTTGGACTTACCTTTCTGATTTCTAGTTTAGTTATTTTTATAATAGTTTTATAGTTCTTTCAATACTCAATTTAATGTCTAGGTACTTCCATTTATGCAGCAGAATGGCAATAATTTACCATTAAATATAATCATAGAGGCTGTCTAATTTGAGTGATCCAGTAGTGAGCTTTTTTCTGTTTTTTTTTTTTTTTTTTTTAAGTAAATAATTACTGATTCATTGCCTTTTCTTGGGGGGATGAATGCAGCTTTTAAACTTTTGTTCTTAAACCTTAGAATGCACAGGAATCACCCAGTGAATTTATGAAAAACAATCACAGCCTCTCTACCCACCATACCTCTACCTCCAGACTAAGAATTCTGCCTTTCTCTTTTTCTCCATTACTAGATTGGTTTCTAAAGGGCTGTGGACTTTTCTTTTGGTATTTTCCACAGTGAACAAATAGCCTGGTAGAGGCTGTGTGTGTGTGTGTGTGTGTGTGTGTGTGTGTGTGTGTATGTGTTGTGTTTGCAGGATGAATTCAGGAATAACTTTCCAGAGGTAACTACCTAAATAAATTAGTACTATATTAATTGTGTATGGAGAAGACTAGAAAAGATTTTAATGCTCAAAAGTTAGACATGTTCTGAAATTGAATTTCACTTAACCTGGTAAGCATTATTTTCAGATATTCTTTTCACTAGCAAGATCATTTAAATCCATGATTATAGCCCTAACCGGTTTGGCTCAGTGGATAGAACTTCGGCTCACAGACTGAAAGGTCTTGGGTTTGATTCTGGCCAAGGGCATATACTTTGGTTGCAGGCTTGATCCTCAGTATGGGGTGTGCAGGAGGCAGCTGATCGATGTTTCTCACTCTCCATTCCTCTTCCTTCCTCTCTGTAAAATCAATAAAAATATATTTAAAAACAACAACACCCAAAACCCCATGATTATAAAATTCCAGGGAAGCATTTGCCTGGAAAAAGTGTGATAGAAAATAAGAGTAAATGAAAAATTACATTATTTCATTCAAGTATACCGAGCTAGCTTGGAAATGAACAGTTTTCTCAGAGGAGTTGTTCTCTAGCAGAGGCTATTGTGAATTGTTCAGCCCATTGGCAGCAGCACGAAAAACTGCCCTTTTCACCCTTCCAGCACACAAATGTGCACAATTCATAGATGGAACCTATCTTCAAGAAACTGCTGGTTTTATTGAAGCCAAATGTGTGGTTTTCATTTAGACACATGAAGGCCTTCAGTGCTCTTGACATGTGTAAAGTAAATCACACAGAGATACTTAAAAAGACATAAGCAAACAAAACACCCTCAACTTATTGTGTGTAAATACAGATGCAGACATAACTTATTTGCTATTAAATACATCTCTGTCTTGTGCACTTTTTATCCCTCTCAATGTTAAGCTGTGTGCTTTTCAACAGAGTAACTGCACAATAAATCCGAATTGAATATAGGGTAGAGGTGGGATGAAAATGAACAGAAATTGGTGACATTTTACATTTTTCATTTCTTGTTTAGAAAAGTCCAACTATATTTTAAACTGGGTTTTCTAATGGTGCAAGAAATTTAAAAATGAAAATTTAAAAATGAGTAGTAAAGAAATTTCTTAATTGCCCATTTAGCCTAATCTGAAGCAAACTTTTCCAGGCAAGAACTTTTCTCTCATGGGCCAGAAAACCCATGTGCTTGAGCATTGAACTTCAGTGCTTTGACTTCTCATGCCAGACCTCTGGATAACCTTGGACAGCTGTTCTTCTGTTGTTGTTTCCTTATTCCAAAGTAAGTTGTG
Source organism: Antrozous pallidus (assembly GCA_027563665.1). NCBI lineage: Eukaryota > Metazoa > Chordata > Mammalia > Chiroptera > Vespertilionidae > Antrozous > Antrozous pallidus. The sequence goes on from CM050517.1 coordinate 83,535,543, forward strand.
TGATGATGTGGACAGTTAATTCAAAGAAATGCTTTTGTTGTTTCTTTGGTGATTGTCTTACAGGTTTTTTCTGCTGGTGCTGAATAGCACACGGGACTACCTCAGACCCACAGAATGAATGAATGAATGAATGAATGAATGAATGAATAAATAAAGCTATTTCTTCCTAATTTCATAGACACTTTCTCATAAATATGAACAATTAGAGTATACCTTGAAGATGCTGTTAGGCTGATAAGCAGTAATATATAATCTCCTTGATGTTCTGGTTTGCTTATGGAGATGAAAGATGATGGTCTGATTTATCGTCAGTTAAAGCAAGCAGTGAATGAAAGCATGTTTGCAATTAGTGCTTGTTCCGCATGCAGTTTTATCTATTTAAATTGGAAATATTACCTAAAATAACAAGGTATGTTTTTTGAGCTTAGGTCACTCTACCTACTAGACACATAAGAAATATCCTTTGAATTTCTAGTGTGGAGTCTTTGGTTGTCCTCCAGATTTCTTCCCAGTATAAATCTATAGGATTTATTTTGCGGGAATAATTCATTGTACCTCTGAAAAGAAGTTCTGAAGTTGAGTGTATTTTAAATTAGTATTAATATTGGCCTCTGAAAAGTATTCTTTTGATTATCTTTTATTAAATCGAAGTAATGCTGTGTATCGTTGAATAGAACCTTCCTTGCTTATCATTTTTGGACAATTTCTGACATTGTACCCTTTCAGAAAAGTTGTCTTGGCATCATTATTGGACCTTGTTTGAGGTTGCAAGTCATTTTGGGAGACAGAAAGTGATCCCTGGAAAATGCTGGGCTGATTTTCAATCTGAAGTACAAGCTTGGTTCACCAGATTGAATTTTGGCATTTGATTCTCTTAGGGCAGGGTAGTGTCCAGCTTTATCTTATGAGTAACTGCAGATGCCTTTTTTTGCCATTTGGGTTTAAATTTTTTTCTCTTATTGGTAAGTGGCTTATCTAGAAATTTTAAGCCCGAATGGGATACAAAGAATTTTCTGGTTTTCAAAGATTTTTATTTTATTTTAAATATTGCATTTAAAAGACAATTTTGACTTTATTTTTAGAAATTAAATGTTACAGCTGTAATTTACCACCTCCTTCCTTCCCCCCTCCGCTTAAATTATTGGAGGAGAAAAGTGTAGACTGATTTTGTATGCCTGAATGAAAAACAGAGGAGGGAACTTCAGCTTCATCTTTGTGCAAACCCTTGCCCACATACTTCTATGTGATCCTTCAGTGGAGGAAAACCCCAGATTCAGAGGGAAGGGAAGATTGGAGGTTGTTTTTTAATCCAAAGGCAGATACCTATTTTAACCACTCATTTGAAACAAGGCAAGTTGAGAACAGTGGGAAATCAAGGACAATGAAGCCTCAGGAAATGGCTTTACATGTTGCAGATTGCATCCTGGATGATTTGGGGATAAAACAGAAACAGCTGTGATGCCAAAAGCCCTATAGATTTCCAAGGCTGGCGGAAGGTGGTGTAGCACACTTTATGAGCTGATTTAATAGAAAGCTTTGCCCACAGGTCTTTGGTGACTTGCTTTCAGTTTTGTTCACAAAAATGCAAAATATTTGGAACCTTTTTTTTATTACTAAATGGGAAATCATGTGCATTTGGCTCCCCAAAGCAAGTAGCCTTGAGAGATGGGCCTGCCTAGAAATTGACTAGATTTTTGTGGGAGAACGGGTGAAAAGGGCAATTTCCTGTGCTGCTGCCAAAAAGGTCTGAACAATTTGTAGTAGCTTGTGGCTAGAAAACAACTTCTGTGAGGCAAAACAGCAACTACAGACTGGCTCTGGGTATGTGTGAGAAAATGTTCTTCTCTTCTGTTCGATTGTTAGACTTTATGGCAAATTTAAATAGCGAATTTTAAAACTCAACCAAACACCATTTTTAAAATGGTGTTTGGTTGATTTGGATAAAAACCTGGGGAATATGTATGTTTGGAGTTAGCACAAGTAGTGCATAATGCACTATTTAAAAAAAGGACAGCATTTATATTTTGCTTTTGTTGTAACCATGAGATTGGATGGTAATCCATTTTTCTCCTGCCTTTAACAAGTGCAGATCAATCTTGTGCATTTTTACAGGAATTTTTTTCAGTTAATTTATTAGAAATATGCTTTCCTCTTAGTTCACTTGGGCCTGGTGTTCCATTTTGTATTAGATATATGTTTGTAAAATATATATCTATGTTACTATTGGTAATTGCCACTTAATAGCACTTACAGTGTGCCAGGCACCATATTGTTGTCCTTGTTATTGGTTATGTTGTTTGCTTTCTCTGGATGAAGGAGACACTTAGAAAGTGGTGAAGTGTGGTGGTTATGTAATGTTGGGGCCAGGATTTGGAGTTTTGTCTGTGTTACTAGTTATTATAAAATAGTTAACATTTTAAATACTTATTTTCTAAAATTAAAATCTGTTATAGATTCATGTTTTGTTTGTAGTTGTTTTTTTTTTTTTTGATAGAATGGGCTTAGATATGTAGAATGAGGATAGATTTGGTTTGATTTAGTTTTAACGCTTCATTAAGTTCTTTTTGCAGTTGCTGCTACCACCACACCTGAGCTTCTTTGTATTTGTTTAATGTAATGGTTTGAGTTAGCAGTACCAGTATGTACACACAATCATGTTGTACTTAAGTGCTCCAGGCTTTTACTTTTTTGGTCTTAATTTTAATCTTTCTTTTTGGTTGGGGATATCTATTAGCTCTTCATTAAAATATGGATGATAGCTGGTTAAGACATAACCTTTTTCTTAATATTTTGTTTGTTTATCAACATCATTTTTTTTTCTTTTTGGAAAGTAGCCTGATGCTTAATCTAGCCCAGTGGTTCTCAACAGAGATGGGGGTGGGTGAGTGTTTCTGTCCCCTAGGGAAGCGGTCACCAACATTTGGGACCTCACGGACCACCAGTTGGCGACTGCTGCCCTAGGGGACATTTGGCAATGTCTGGGGGACATTTTTGGTTGCCATGTTTTGAGGGCATGCTACTGGCATATCCAGTACGTAGATATCAGGTATGCTGCTAAACCTTTTACAATGCACAGGACACGTCCTCATAACAAAGAATTATCTGGCTAAAATGTCAATAGTGCAGGGATTGAAAAACCCTGATTTGGAAAACATGGAGTTTTAGAAACATAGACTTTTAGAAACATAGAGTTTCTAATTAATTAGAAACTGTTTATGACTTCACAATATTTGTTTTTATAATAATAACTCAGTGGTAATTAGGCAAGTTTTTATTTTCAGTTCTAGAGGTAGAGGAAGAGGCTGTCCATCATCTGCCTGTTCACCTAGCCCAGTTGTCAGCAAACTATGGCTCTTGAGCCACATGTGGCTCTTTGGCCCCTTGAGTGTGGCTCTTCCACAAAATACCACAGCCCGGGTGAGTCTGTTTTGAAGAAGTGGCATTAGAAGAAGTTTAAGTTTAAAAAATTTGGCTCTCAAAAGAAATTTCAATCATTGTTCTGTTGATGCTTGGCTCTGTTGATTAATGAGTTTGCCGACCACTGACCTAGACCTAAGCCAAATCACACAAGTTGACCTTATAATGGATTCTGTCTTTCAGCTGCTTCCTACCTTCATCCCCTAGCCCACTTAGATCATTTTATCTTAGTCACAGTTAATTGACTGCCTGTTCAGAATGTTTCATGAACTACCTTGGTTTGGGGTGGAAGAGAAGCAAAAGAATGAAAGAGATACCCACCAGAGTTTTTACTGGGGTGAAGGTCCTAGTGTGCCTTTATCATTGAGTACCAGAGGATGCAGTTGTGAGTGACATATGTAGGTCCACACATATCTACAGTGTCAAGTGTTAATTCAATAGTTTTATAAAGAAAACTGAAATACGATAATAAATGGAATTTTAAGATAATCTTAAAAAGAAGAAATCTCTAGGTCTAGTATCTGAAATCTGTAGGTCCAGTATCTATCAAACAGCTATTCTGTTAGTAGGAGAATTGACTTTTGCATTTTATCATCTTGTGAGTTCTTGGGCCTAGCCTTTGTGATTTTGATTAATTATAAAAAGTTGAAAGGAACAACTTGAAATGCTACTTGAATGCTTTTGTAAGTACATGAGAGTCTGTACCTTCTTTCATTGCTCCTCACCCTTCAGGTATGGCTCAATTTTGCCTAACTCCATTCTCTGTTCTGCCTCCTCCTCCCCCACCAGGTTGCTTTATGTAGGTATTTCTCAGAATGAATTGTAATCATTGATTTCCTCTCTGTGTCTCTTATTAGGTTGTCGTGTTCTAGCACTGTGATGGCTGCAACAGAGGCCATTTCCTATATACTGAATGAGTGAATGGTGGAGGACAAAGGAGAGGCAAACACCTTAGCAATCTTAAACTACTAATAAGTAACAGAAAATAGATAGTAGAGTTTTTGAATGTCATGGTGCTGTGGACAGAGCTTAAATGAGTATAGATAGTAATTATGTTAGCATGACCATATTGGTATGGTTTGTGCTATGCTCTCACACCCCCTTTTTTTTAATGTGGGCAGTCTGGGTGACAGGTTGGTAGGTTAGCTGTGACCTTGGCCATATCTGTAGGTCTAAATGGTGTTTATGTCTTCTAGCTGAGGTTCCTCCAAGCTAAATTATCTTCTTATTCTGAAGGGATTGTAGTCTTTGCATGTTCTGGAATACAGCCTGCCTATTTTCTGGCATATGTAGATTTCTCATTTGAGTTAGTTGTGTATGTTCTCCCCTCCAGGAAAAACTAAAGTTTAAAGTGATAGAGACAACCTTTGAAGGCCTGCAGTGATTTCTCTGTGGCAGCACTCTTGTAGCACATTGAATTCTAGGCTTGACCTCTTCTTACCTCCTTGGGCAGATATGCTTCCTTCCTTAGCCTTTACTTGAACTGGCCCCTGACTTTAAGAGACACAGCTCCATTTTACTCTGGGGTTGATCCTCTTATATGCATTAGTGTCACTGTTGGTGGCCTGGGTTAGAATAAATAGCAGCTCTATAATGTTTGCGAATTGTTTTCCTGTTGAATTGCATGAAAGCATTTATTAGACACTTTGATTCAAAGTAGAAGTAATTATGGGAAAAGCTGTTCCTTTCAGCAAAGGCCCACTAGCAGGGCCCAGTGCTTAACACTGTGGTGGTGCCGTTGGACTTGTCTCTTGCAAATTGAGCATGCCTGATTGCACAGGTGTTTGCATGGTTGAACAAATTTTATTTGGACAATAAGCTGTTGATGCTTGACAGTGATTATAGAGGAAGGCAGAGTTGCACATTGACTATTAAAGAAAATTAAAGAGAGAATAGCACCAAACATTTTTATAAAGGAAGCGAAAATTAAAACACTTTTTGAGAGCAAATATACTTTTTCTTTTATTATTTACTTAGAGGCCCTGTGCATGAGATTCATGCATTGGGGGCAAGGGGAGTGGGGAGCCCTCAGCTCACTCAGCCTGCGCCCTCTCGCAGTTTGGGAGCCCTTGCGAGATGTCCGATTGCTGGCTTAGGCTTGCTTCCCCTGGCTGAGCGGTGCTCCCCCTGTGGGAGTGAACTAACCACTAGTGGGCAGCTCCTGCATTGAGCGTCTGCCCCCTGGTGGTCAGTGCATGTCATAATGACTGGTCGTTCTGCTCTTCCGTCAATTTGCATATTAACCTTTTATTATATCGGATGGCTAAGTGCCCTTAAACTTATTAATGTTGGAAGTCATCCTTGTACTAGACAGTTTTGCTTATTAATGGATGCTAGTAACATTTGTTTATTTAAAACATTGACTTTGTTCAACTATGTTGTCCTTATTAGAGGACACCCATAAGTAGATTATGGCTCAGATCATTTATCGGAATATCCAATTTCCAGTGTCATATATTTTTTCTGTAATTTTTAAATTTATGTACAGGTGTGAAATCTGTATCCAGGAGACTGGGATGTGGGTTTACTAGGATACTGTCGTTAGATTTCTGGAGATCTCTAAGAGCCTGGTTAAAATTTGTGGCTGTGAGTTTAAATTGAGAAAAGTTATCATAGTTTTATTGTTTGCTGTGTGAGTGCAAGTGTGAAGTAAAGTATAATTAGTAGTAACCATAGAGCATGAGAAGGTGCTGGAAGGAGGGGAGAGCTGGGAGTTAAGAGTATAATGGTGGCTCATGGAATCCAAGCTGCTGAAGGAGGATAATGAAGACAAGGCAATGGGAAGGTGGTGCCCTGTGCTGGCTGCTCAGAGTGAAAGAATTGTTGAAGTTGGGGTTCAAGAGGGGATTGAGCTAGGAGGATAGAAGATAATCATGAAGTTGAGATAATAGTAGGATTATAGATCTAGCATAGGACTTTTCAAGAAATCATTTTAGGAGGCCATGTCTGGAATTTAGAAAATGAAATACAATAAACAACACGAGAGTCAGGGCCTTATTTAGTGTGTATGGAGCTTTTTTTGTGAATTAAAACCAGAATTTTACATTTTGGGGAAAGTTTTCACTTAACAGTGATTATGCTTTGCATAAACCTCATTGGCTTCAGTGCTCCCAATGTGCAAAGCTTCCCCTTTGGGAAAGAAAGGAAAAGGGGCGTGGGGGGAAAGAGGTGCCCTTTTTCCTGTTGAGGCAGCCCTCCTCCAGGATTGGGACTGTATTTAGCACAGACTGCCCTAGCTTAGGCTTTCTTTTGGATCAGGGTGGATGACACTTAGTTTCCATTAAAACTGGGTGTGTTTACTGTGTACTTGTGAACTGGATTGGGATGTAAATATTTTATTCTGGGTCACAGTGAAAAACATTTGAAAGCCAGTGCTTGGGGTATGACCGTGGAAAAGGGTAACTGAGATGGTGAGGAGGACAGGATCATTGGAATTTGCTTTTTAAGTAGGATAACTAAAATTCTCTCCTCCCCCCCTTCTCTCATATATATATATACACATACACACACACACACACACACACACATGCACATGCATGCACATCTCTGCTCTGTGCCTTATAAAAAGGAGTAAGAGTATAGGTAATAAAAATGATTTTGATTTGGAATGCATTATACACGTGAAGGTTGGGTATTCAGCTCCCATTTCCCTCAAAAGTCTTTAAACATTGTGGAGTGGTGGAGAAAAGTATGGCCCAGAAATTGGTTGAGCTTCTGGCTCAACATTGGCTCCTGTAGCTTCACTGTCAGACTGAGGGGAATAGATTGGGTTAATGCCAGAGTCTGGGTTATCACGAAGATCATGTAATTCTGTAAAAGCTAGGGCATCGAGGAGAGGGAATTTTAAAAAAATATATGTTTTATTAATTTTTTTACAGAGAGGAAGAGAGAGAGATAGAGAGTTAGAAACATCGATGACAGAGAAACATCAGTCAGCCGCCTCCTGCACACTCTGTACCAGGGATGTGCCCGCAACCAAGGTACATGCCCTTGACTGGAATCAAACCGGGGACCTTTCAGTCCGCAGGCCGATGATGCTCAATCTACTGAGCCAAACTGGTTTTGGCGGAGAGGGGACTTTTGATAAGTGTTTTGGGTTATAGGAAGAGAGCTTTTTGCAACTTAGTTATGAGTTAACCATAAACACACAATCAGCAATAGAAAATTGAAAAATAAATTTTAGAGGGCTGTGAAGATAACTACGCTCTAAAGATCAAGAAGACAGATACAGTTTTGGGAACTGTGAGATATTTATTCTAGCTTCTTCCTCATTTTGCTGCCTTGATTTTTTTTTTTAAACAAAATATTAGCATCTAAGTGTGATTTTGGCCTTGCCTTTAGAAGCAAAAGCAGACAGACTGTATCTGGACTTCACTGGTCCAGCTTCCCATTGTTATGCATAGTAGAATCTTGAGGTCTAAGTTCCTATCATACTGTACTATATTGGTCAAGTATTGGCAGTGAGAAGCAGGAAGCTACTTTCTATGGCTCTTAAAAAGGAAGGGAAAGGTGACCGGGGAATTGCAGAGTGGAGAGTCAGGAGGTTCTTGTAGGCCTTCAACCCCAGTCTCTTGTCAGGTACCCCATCTCTTGGATGGCCCTGTGGAGGAGTGGTGAGGTAGAGATTCTTCATTGGACTGTCTGATATGAATGGAGGATGACCGGAAGGGCTGTCTCCCACTCATTCCTCTAATGAGCAAATGGATTTTAGTTGAAATTCCTGATAGTGTGTCTTTCTTAGAATTGTTAAAATTTGCAGTTAAATTTTAAGTGCAGTATAGTTTAATTAGACCTTAAGTATGCTTGGGGAATTAGTATTCCCTTTAATGACTGTTTTTGTGGGGCAAAATAATTATAGTTAACGTTTCTTTAGTGTTTATTTGGCCAGAAATTCATTGTGTCTATATTATTTTATCCGTACAAATAGCCAGGCATTCTGTTTTCTTAGCCTCATCACCAACCTTGCTTTTATTATCATCATCTCATTTCTCCATTGTGACCACCCCTTCTTCAGCCTAGTTTTCATTTAATTTATCTTTTTTCTTTTAAAACCAGTGACTCAAAATCAGGCCTATTATGAGTTGGAGGCTTCCTATAGACAGACGTGTAGTTAGTTAGTCCTCAGGACTGCCAGACGTTAAATAAAGGTGAGAACGGCTCAAGTGCGGCCTTCTGAGGACAATATTCGATGCGGTACTCCACTATGTTTAAAGCTGAAAACTTGGGAATAGAGGGCTTTCTAAGTAGAGCACAGTCAAGTGTGACTGTGAGGTTTTCTAGGGCCAAAAGGCCTGTGTTTTATATTACATAGCTTTGGGTGGGCTCAGGGATTCTAGCCACAGCTGCATTCCAGAGACAGTTGAGAGCCATGACTGGTAATGACATCATCTCCACAGGTGCCAAATCTCCCCCCTTCCCCTCAGCCTGCCATTGCCCTCCCCCCAGGTTTCTTTTTAAAGGACTTCTAAGCACTACTGTGAGGTTTTGTTGCAAAAATAAGTATGAAATCCAATTCTGGGTGTGTGTGCAGAGGTAGGGAGATGAAAATACAGTGCTTTTTCAAACCACACAGTCCCAGAAATTCCAGTGTTAGGTTACTTTCATTTAATTACTCTCAAGAGATTTTTTTGGGAGTGGGGTGGGGATGGGGATGGAAGAGAAGATAGAGAGTAGATGAGAAAAGTAGCCATGGACAGCCCAAGTTGAGGGGTTTCTCCCCTTCTATTTCCCCCTGAATGAAGACTGACTGCAGTATTTCTGAAAGAACTCCAATTTTCAACATATTTTGTAGAGGCTGAAGAGCTCTGATTCCAGATGTCAAGCCTGGTTTTGAGGGATTGGATTTTTTTTAACAGTAAATTTGCATGTTTGTTGGGTAAAACTTAGAATAGAGAGAAACATAATAAAGGCCAGATTTATTCTCACTTTCAGACATAATCACTTAATATTTTGTTGTTTTTATTCTTGAATCCCACATTTATAGTTTATAGAATAAATACTTCAGTAAATTTGTGCACATTTCATAAATCTGGGCTCATCTGTTTGTTTTTTATGTTGATTTTTATTCAACTTTGTGTACATGTTGTCACGCTAAGTAATTTCTTAAATAGGTAGAATGTTAGGACTGTGAGGCACTTTAAGAAATATTAATCTGCCTCCTTTTTATTTTATAAATGAGGAGATTTAGTACAGTGAAGTTAAATGACTTTCTCAAATTAGTGTTGCTTTCAGAGCTGGAATTAGAACTGGTCTCACTTATTTCAGTATATCTAACTATACCATTCTGTCTGTTTTACTTTATACACTGAGGAGAATTGATGAAGTATTATACTTCACAAAGATAAATTGGAGCCCATTGCCTCAGAGAGTTAAATCCATCTGGCTATAACTTTGAGTATAAAAAAAAAATGACACATAGACTACCCAAACACACCTGTGTAGTTAAATTAATTTGCCTCAAGTAATTTGGAGTTTGAAAACCACATGATTTGGCTGCACTGCTGTTATTTCAGGATTATTTGATGTAAGTGTGAAAGGAATGGAGGTAAAAAATGTATGTTTTCCATTTAGCATAAGAATATTTGAAGTTTCTATTTTCCGCCCTGTTCAAACCAATCAATCTCTTAAAACTTTTTAGTGATTTTGCCAAACTGTTAATTATCATCTCATTGACCAACTTTCTTCTACTCCAGAATATATTTGCCATATTTTGCTGAATTCCTATAGGAATTCTTAGCTGTGCAGTTCCTTTGGCTCTTAGTCACAGTCTTATAGCCCTTCTTCTACTGTTGTCTTAAAATTTGAATCTTTATGAATGTTCACTTTCTGTGGGGTTATGTGTTAGCAGTCTAGATTATCAGCACCTCAAAGACAATACCTTCTGTCTTTCTGCCTCTTTCCCCTTCCACTTTGTCTCCATTGCACTAGCAGAGAACCTTGTAGATTCTCACTATTATTACTGTCTTGTTAAAAGGGTTCTGAGGATATTTAGGGCGAATGAGAGAACATGGCCTCTTCTCTGCTCTCTGTGAGTTGATAGTGGTGCTGGCACCACTGCAGAAAAAGCAAGTTGAGCAATATTTGTACTTTTTTTGTTGTTTTGGTCAACAAGTAGTTAGATGCTCTTTTTGAGGCAGTTATTGTGGATTCAGACAATGTGCTGGTACACAGAGTCTCAGACTTAACCCTCACCTTTGTTTGACTTTCAGTCAGTCTAGAAGAAACCGTATAAACCAGCTGAAATGACTTTGGTGAGAGGGGAGGGACATTTGAAAAATAGGTGAGAGAGAATCCCCAAATTTCTGGTTTTCCTTGAAAAAATTCTCCCAGGAGAAATCTTTAGTCTATTATCAAGTGATGCAGTGTGGAGACTTACTGTATCTTGGGGGAAGAATTGAAGGTAGAATGAGGGGAATGAAGAAATTTGGTATTGAAAATCTGAAGAGTAAGGAGTGGGAAAGAAAGGAAATAATTGCTAGTATGTTTTGTATGTTGGGGAAGAAGGAAAGGGAGAAAGATCGAAAAAGCCATCAAGAAATAAGGATAAGCAGCCAAATACTAGGGTGGGGACCAAATCTGAATGTCATTTGGCAAAGTTGATTATTCTCTTGGTTCTTTTCCAGAAGTGTTTCAAATCACTGAGTGGGTGGAGGAACTCCACTAGAGATGACAGCTTATGTGTTGGAGAAATATGACAGAAATAGCTTGAGTGACTGAAGTGGGAAGAAACAGAATTAAGAAAATTCTTTCTTTTTTCCAGCAATGTTCTATTTCTTATAATGCTGGACTTAATTTAAATCAAAGTGTTGTACCAGTAAGTTTGTTCAGCATAACATATTTTCCTTTTTGATCAGTTGCTTGATCCCCCGCCCCGCCCCCCCCCCCCCCCCCCCCGGTCCCATTCCCACCCCCATCTTTCTCTAAGTGGTTTGTTTGCCTTTTGAAAAGGCCTCAGAACTCTCTCTATTTTCCAACTTATTCATTATGGGAAAGTATGAGGACATAGATGTGATACACAAAGAGACTGATCCAGGGGCTCACAGGGAAGCAGCCACACACAATCTCTGCATGGACCAAGTACACTTGTGTGTCCTTATGTGTAGGCATGCACATGCTCTTTTCCCTTAAAAAAAGTTGCGTAGGCATGACATACTTTGTGCAGAAAATTTCATGTGTTGCTGAAGTGTGATCTAATTTCTGTTAGGTTGTTTTAAAATTCATTATATTTAAGTAATAAGGGGTCTGCATATTGTCTAGGCTCTTTAGAATAATTTTCCACCTGTCTGGTTTGGTGAAAAGACTAAATTAATTTGGGGATTAATTTTATGATTGGAAAAGGAACTATACTTCCTCAAGATATGTATGCTTACTGTTGTGTTCTAGTATCAGTCGCATTATTTCCTGATCCATGGCTGGGCCACCTCCGACATGTGTTAGGAACTGAATTGTGTCAGCTCTGCTACTTAAGGCGTTTATCCTAATCCAGGCGTCCTTGGTATTCGGTGCCATCGAGCAAGGTGGTAGCAGTGATCATAGACCTGGACTGCAGGCGTGAGTTCTAAGGACATCTGCGATTACTCAGTGAATTCCTTACCAGTGAAGGTGAGTTGGTGTTTTTCTTTGGATGCTCAGTTTTGACTGCATGAAGGTAGTAATTTTATGTTATTTTCAGTTCTAGAACGAAATGAATATCACTGAATTCTATCTCACAGGGTGCTGTTATGCAGCACAAGTAAAGAGAAGATGAGGGCCAGTGAGGAACCAGCCGTAGAACTTACATGGTCCAGATTTGGGTTTTTGGTATTTGTGTGGGCCAGGTTTCCTGGAAGATGAGCTTATATTATATTATGTAGATGATCCTAAAAGTTCTGTGTAATTGTTACAAAATTATATTTGAAAATGAAAATAGTGGATTTCAAGTTTTCTGCCTCAGTTCTGATAGCCACAGCTACTGTTTTCTTGGACAGGTACTTCTTCACTTTCCCTTGCCCTGCAACTGCTGTGATTTCTGTACCGTCCTGTGATAGAGGCTGTGCATGAGGAAGAGATCATAGTAAAGCCCATAGCTAAAAAACCACAACAATAAACAAGCAGCTACCATTCTTTGTTTTCATACTGTTTTACACCTTTGGGAATGAGAATCTCAGCAGAGTGAGGTTACATTGGGAAAAGAAGATCCCAGAAGGAAAGTGTGTTTGGAAAAAATTGGCTCCATTTGAAAAAATGCTGAGGGGCAAATTCATAAATTCATCTAGAAACATGAGTTCATCAGCTGGTTGATCTAAAATGTTAATGCTAATGAGAAATACCTGGCAGATATTCTAAAAAATAATTCCTTAGTCACTTAGCTCAGTTTAAAATTTCTCAAGAGTCTCTATTGTCAGTAATATAAAGGATGGGTTATAAAGAATTATTTTTTTCAGATCTCTCCCAGATCTAAAATTATATGATTCAGGAGGACTATAAAATATATTACTGTAGAATTATTTTAGAGCCATTTCTGTTTTCTTCTCACCTTTTTTAGAATTTAATATCTTTTTAAAGATAATGATCTTTTAGGAGTCTTAATCCATGAGACCCAATCATGTAGAGTGAAGATAGTAAATTCCATTCTTCTCACATTTTCCTAATTTGAATCTTAAAAGATGGCATAAGCTTTCTGATTATAAATGTGTAAATATATTTGTTTCATTAGAAAGCTATTTAATTTAATACTAGGCTTACTTTATTGAATCATTAAGGTGATTATCATGGATAATAGAAAAATGAGATTATGATGCCTGGAGTTAAAAAAAATAGGTGCACTGAGTTTCTTGTAACTTCATTTCTTTCTATCATATATACTAAGCATAGCTTTGTGTACAGTGGCTAACTTTTTGCAGCTAAGGATAAATGATGAGTAAGATGGACTTGCTTAGTGGATTCAGTAAGATGGGAATCTGGGGAAACTGCAGAAAAGTGCTCAGCTCTGGAAGAGACACAGGGAACGCTGTGGGCATCTGGAGGAGGGAGGGATGGCACCCAGCTAGGAGTGACTTCTGATAAGAGACCACAGGAGTGAGCCTGGAGACTTGAGTGGTTCTTCCCCCCTTCTGTCCCCAGTATAGACTTCATCATGGCCAGTACTGAGCTTGAAATTCTAGGAGGGTCTAGCCAGAGTCTGAGAGACTGCATTTCAGTCTTTCAAAAAAAGACGGAAAAGTTGGGTTTTCTGTTTGTACTTGCTGAGCTTTCCCAAACAGGGGAATGATGTGATCAGAACTAGAATTTAGGAAGATTAGTTGAGTGGATATTCAGAGTAGGACTAACAATTTATGTGAAATAAATGGTTAAGAGAAACATTTACCCATTGGTAGCTTATTTACTGATTTTGCTTACTAATCTCCTGTTTGTAATTTTAACTGAAGTTTTTTTCTCACAATACAAAAGTTATCAAATTGTTTTTTAGGGTACTAGCCACATGATTAACATATACACTTCAAATAAAAAGTGAGGAACATTCAGCTTAAGGTTCTGATTATGATCTTTCTTCATCCAATATGTTCACATATTTATTTTGTAATTAATCCTGGCTCTTCACATTCCTCTCTCTTTTTCTCTGGAGGCATTTTTAAAGATTTGTTTTAACAGTGTTTTGAAAATGTTATTTGGTTGATTAAGAGTGGGTGGGTTCCATTTTCCTCTGCACTCCCAATTTATTAAGCTTCTATTTCCATTTTAATATATTATTTAAGGAAATTTTTGGCAATAGTTTGTTTAATTGTTGTGAATGTTATTTGATGTTGATAGTTTTGAAATTCAAAGTAAAGTGTCTTGGGAAGAAAGTCTAAGTCTCATAGCTAGTAAGTGAAAGAACTGGAATTGAAACTTAGTTCTGCCTGATGTAGAGTCATTTTATACGTGTAAGCCTCAGTTTCCTTATCTGTTAAATGGAGTCATTGCTAGTACACTTCTCATTTAGATTAGTAATGAAAAACTAAATGTATGTTGATTGCTCAGCATAATGTTGGCATAGGTTGTTTATAAGCAGTGTTTTAAATAAGCATGGTGTTTATGAATCTAAGAAACTTAGTTGATTCAATTGAAAAGTAACTTTTGAATTTTTTAGTTACAATTTTTCTTATCAAATTTAATATTTGAAATTATCCAATTATAAAAACACTAAGCACTCTTTGAATTTGTGTACTATAATGAGTGAGACGTGTGTCCTCAATAGTTTCTTTAATTTTCCCCTACAGACTGTCATTCTACATGTTGAGTTCTGTTTTGTGTTAATTTTTACTGCTCCCCTTTCTCCCCCCATTGAAATGCAATAGCCCTGTAGTGTCTTAGTGGAAACATTGTTCTCTTTGTTAGGGCTAAAAAGTGCCTTTGTCATTCCTTTGAGACATTCTGCAGATGCCATTTTTCAGTTTTGAAAAATATGTCCCTGTCCTCCTTGTGCTGTGTTAAATTGTGCGTGTGTATGGCTTGGTATTTTAATGAAGTTGTAGTGAAAACTTGACAGTGATACTTGTCATGATAACAAAATAAAAAGAGGCTCTTTGCTGATAGAACGTAGATTTGTGTCCTCTTTCTGTAGCCTGTGTGGTCTGAAAGTGGATCCCTCCTCACTTAGCTGTGCCCTCAGATGTTTGATGCTTTTTGACTAACTTCATAGGAAGCTGTTAAAACAGCTTCTGAGCAAGAACTCTAAGCCTTTTGTTGATGTGTATTGCTTTTTAAAGATTTCCTAATTTACATATTCTTAATAGCAGTTTAAGTGGCAAGTATACACTCTAATTTGCTAAATCACTTTAATCTTCGTATTAAGAGAAGTGGGGACAAAAATCTGTTGGGAAATTGCTATGATAAAAATTCAGGAAATTCCTTTCATTCTTTTAAATTCAGTGAAAATCTAACTTTAAAAAAAGGCCTCATGTAACTGTCTGAAAGCATGTGCTTCTTGAGTCCAGTAATTTCTTGCATATAGTGCCAAGCTCGAAGAGAGGAGTGTGAATGTTCCTCTGTGTTTTAGGTAAATCTATACCACATGGCGCAGCACCAGTTTATTATAACTTTGCTGGGGCTTCTTTTTGTATGGCCTTTAAAACTGTTAAGCAGAAATATAGAAATGGACTTTAATTTATTTAAAATTTTTTATTAATTACTATAATATGTTCAGTGAAGAAAAGTTGATAATATAGAATAATACAAATAAAGCAAAATTTCCTGTTGCCCATATTCAGGAACAACTACTTACTATAATTTTGGCTAAGCATCTCCAGTCTTTTTATCTGTCAATTTTGTACACATGGGTTAAAACAACAGCATTATCCTTTTAAACCTGCTTATTTTTCCTTGGCATGATGTGGCAAATATGTCTCCATAAATATTTAAGGTAGTATGCTTAATTTTGGAAATGTTAATTCACAGCATTCATTCATTGGATGGACTCACCTAAAAGTTCTCAATTAGTTGAAAGTGGGCAAATTTATTGATACATGTGTCAGAAAGGGATAGGCTAATTATTTTGAATGTTTTGCAGGGTCGTAGAAGCATAACAAGTCTATATTAGAACTGTTAAGAAGCCTTTGAAATAAGCAAAGAAAGATCTTATCACATAAGCTCTGGTTCACCCTGGACAGCTGGCTCCCTGATTTCCAACAAGGGCTGTTTTTGCTGTGGCTGGACTCCTATCATCTGGGGCAGAAGTACACAGGGATTACTGTGTTTGTGTTAAGTCCACCCATTGGCTGGACTTGTTTTATGTAATGATACCAAGCCCTGTGTCATGCCATTCCATCTCTTTCTTTTAAAGATGAATATACAATTGATACAGGACAGATCCTGTTACAATAAACTCCATGGCAGAAATAAACTCTTTCTTTATATGTATACTAGAGGCCTGATGCACAAAATTCACGCGAGAGTAGGCCTGCCTTCCTCTGGCACCTGGGATCCTGGCTTTCCTCGAATGCCCAGAAGGACGTCTGGTCTAATTAGCATATTATGCTTTTATTATTATTATAGATTTCTGTATAATTAGGTGTCGAAGTGGGAAGAAACTCTCCAAAGAGGATTGGTGGATAATGGGGCCACTCCTTCAGAAGGGACACAGACCTTAGGTCTTGTCCTCATTGCTCAGGAGTCCAAAGGGAGGAATGTTTACTTTTGATATGTAAATGATAATATAGCAAAAACACATTTCCTTATTTTGCTGTAACTATGCTGTTCTGTTTGTTCATTCAGCATTTATTGAGTTTAAATGTTCCAGTATGATTAACATGGAATTTATAGGGAATAATGGGAGGAGATAATAAGGGGTTGAGGAGAAGGATATGAGCTAGTTATAAATTATGGTGAAACCCAAACTGCTTGAATAGGACTAGTGAAAATCATTAGATGAGTTGACTATGGTAGGAGGAAAAGATCAGATAGATGGTGGTAACAAAGGGGAAATTAGTTGTGGCAACTAAGTTGGTTTATGTGAGTGCTACATTTCTCCCCTTTGTCTGATATAAGTGTATGTATACATTTAAGTAAAATATATCAATGCGTATGTATTCTTTCAGAGCATATAGTCATGGATAGATCCTTCTGGCCTGTCATAGTTCAGTTTTTATAGGTAAAACTGCAGATATAGTCCTTTCCTCACCAATGGCAGACCATGCAAAGTCCCGTTGGCCTACTGTATCTAGAGGCAATGTCTTGTCTCATAAAACATGGTCTACAGGTGATGTTCATTCCTTTGGTTCCATTTCCATCAGCCTGTATGTCAGTGGTCAGCCCCATTGCTGAGGTTTCCCCCAGGACAGTACTCTGCCCTGTACTGTCCATTGCATGGCTGTAAATCACATAGTATAGGTTAGCAGTTGGCAAACTCATTAGTTAATAGAGCAGCAAACTGCATGTGGCTCACGAGCTGCGGGTTGCTGACCCCTGCTATAGGTCATCAGTTGTGTGATGCATGGGGTAGATGATGAGGTAAGTGAAAGCAGTGGCTGCTCTAGATATAGCTTGTTCTTGAAGTGTGATATCTGATTGGATCGTGCTGGCCTTGACTGTCCACTGGGAGTATTGCCTTTACCCGCCATGTTTATCTCAGGGTCATCTCAGAGAAGGGGCTGCCTTATTCTTTTTTTTTAATTTTAATAAATCTTTATTGTTCATATTATTAATTACAATGTTCCTCTCCCCCCATCCCCCATAGCTCCCCTCCACCGGGTACCCATCCCACCCTCTGCCCTTACCTTCCCCCACTGTCCTCATCCATAGGTGTATGATTTTTGTCCAGTCTCTTGCTGCACCTCCCACACCCCTTTACCCCCAAGAATTGTCAGTCCATTCCCTCTCTATGCTCCTGATTCTATAAATATTCACCAGTTTATCCTGTTCATCAGATTTTTAATTCACTTGATTTTTAGATTCACTTGTTGATAGATGTGTATTTGTTGTTCATAATTTTTATTTTTACCTTTTTCTTCTTCTTCTTCTTCTTCTCCTTCTCCTTCTCCTTCTCCTTCTCCTTCTCCTTCTCCTTCTCCTTCTCCTTCTCCTTCTCCTTCTCCTTCTCCTTCTCCTTCTCCTTCTCCTCCTTCCCCTTCCCCTTCCCCTTCCCCTTCCCCTTCCCCTTCCCCTTCCCCTTCTTCCCCTTCCCCTTCCCCTCCTCCTTCCCCTTCCCCTTCCCCTTCCTCTTCAAGAATACCTTTCAGCATTCCATATAATACTGGTTTCGTGGTGATGAACTCCTTTAGCTTTTTCTTATCTGTGAAGCACTGTATCTGACCTTCAATTCTGAATGATAGCTTTGCTGGGTAGAGTAATCTTGGTTGTAGGTTTTTGTTATTCATCACTTTGAATATTTCTTGGGGCTGCCTTACTCTTTGCCCATTTGTTTGATTTTTCCCATTCTTGGCATCCTGTTTCTCTGCCAGTGGGTGTTGCTGGAGTGGTAGAGATTCTCTGCTGGGTTGAGTTGCCATCTGCCAGACTTCTCTTTTGTGAATGTTTGTATACTCTAAACTCACAAATAACTTAATTGGGCTTCCCTCCATCCCAAATTGGATTCTGGGTATCCTTTAGCTTAAAAATCAGTAATAGAACTATTGTACTATTGTTAGGTTTGATAATAAATTGTCTATTTTAAAACTTGGGACTAAGCCTGTCCTATATTTGTGTGTAGGTGTCTGTGTCTTGGGTTGGATTCCCCGCTCCCAAATGGAGACATGTAAACCATCCACTGACAGGGGAGAGTCAACATTAATAAGGCCACAAAGCATGATGATTCATTTCGTGTTGAGGAGCTGATATGAATGGAGTTCAGGATGTGTGAGAGAGGGTGGAAACCAGAGGACAGGCTGCGAATTTGGAATAGAGCCAACCAGTGATCAACACAGGAATTTCCACTGAGGTGTTTGGTCTTCATCCTGTCTGCCCTGCAGAGCCACTAGGAGCCTTTTAAAAATGGTTATTATTTTTTTAAGGAAGAGAATAATTACAAATATTTGTGCTTTAGAAATATTACATGACAGGTTTTCTGGAGAATTGCCTAATTTACCTGGATAGCCATTCTGGTGATTTTTAGTGTTAGTTAAAGGAGCCTGTCTCAGAAAGCCTTTTTAAAAATTTTATTTATAACTTGTAGAAAACATTTCCAACTCCAGTAATGCTCTTGTATTTCTCTGTGCAGTAAAATCTGATGCTATTAATGTTTCTCTTTTTGTTGATATTTATTATAAAGGTGATTAGGATCAAATATTTCTTTTTGTTGATATTTATTATAAAGGTAATTAGGATCAAATATTTATTAAACTTAATTAAGCACATTACCAATTAAGCACATTATGTTTACTATAGAGTAACACTATGAGGTTTGGTAATACTGATTAAAAAGGAAAGCTATCTGGTATCTGTTGCTCTTTATTAGATAAACTAGAGGCTCAGTGCACGAAATTTGTGCACAAAATTTGTGCATGCAGGGGTGAGGGATGTCCCTCAGCCCAGCCTTCACCCTCTCCAACCTGGTCATCCCTAACTATATCCTCCCTGCTGGCCCGATCATCCCTAACTGCCCTCCCTGCTGGCCTGATCACCCACAACTGCCCTCTCCTGCAGGCCTTGTCCCGCCCAACTGCCCTCCCCTGCAGGCCTGGGTCCCCCCCTCCCACAATTTCCCTCCACTGCAGGCCTGGTCCCACCCCTCCTTCACCTACTCTCCCCTGCAGTCCTGTTTCCCCCAAACTGCCCTCTCCTGCTGATCTGGTCTCCCCCAACTACCCTCCTCTGCCGGCTTTGTCACCCCTAACTGCCCTCCTTGCTTGCCTGATTGCCTACAACTGCCCTCCCCTGCAAGCCTGGTCCTGCCCAACTGCCCTCCCCTGCTGGCCCAGTCACCTCTAATTGCCCTCCCCTCTGGCCTGGTCACCCCTAACTGCCCTCCCCTGCAGGCCTGGTCCCCCCAACTGCCTTCCCCTGCAGGCCTGGTCCCCCCAACTGCCCTCCCGTGCAGGCCTGGTACTCCCCAACTGCCTTTCCCCACAGGCCTGGTCTCTCCCAACTACCCTCCTTTGCTGGCCCAGTCACCCCTAACTATCCTCCCTGCTGGCCTGATCACCCACAACTGTCCTCCCTTGCAGGCCTGGAACCTCCCAACTACCCTCCCCTGCTGGCCATCTTGTGGCAACCACCTTGTGTCCAAATGGGGGCAGCCATCTTTGACCACATGGGGGCGGACATCTTGTGTGTTGGAGTGAAGGTCAATTTGCATATTACTTTTTTATTAGATAGTATTTGTACCTGTCTTACTGTGTGCCAGGCTGGAGATTCAGTGTAAGTAAGAAGACTGAGTTACTGCTGAATTCACAGTAAGACATACTGATATCACTAATTCAAAAATGGTGACTCTAGCAATATAAAGACATATTGAGAAAGGACAACAAAGTGAGCTTATATGGTAAGAGGGATGACTTGGGACTAAGCCTGTCCTATATTTGTGTGTAGGTGTCTGTGTGTATGTGTTACTAGAATAGAGTTTATAGTTATATCCTAGTTAATGAATATGATCCAATTATTCATTCGTCATCAAACATTCCTTTTTACTGTCTACTGTATGCCAGGTACTATGTTAAGCTGGGGTATATGGATGTAAGACTAGACTTTACCCTTAGGATTTGGATTGTTCACATGGAGAGGCAATCAGTTAATAGCAAAGAGAGACAGTGTGAGGACTGGGAATTGCCCTGCAAACCTAATAGATAAATTTTTCTTAAGTCATTTTGATTAATATTTAATGGAATCTTAGCATGTATCAAGTATGTGAGAAGGGGAAACCTTTTGTAAATCACCTTAATAGTTCCTTAAGATATATTTATTTAATGAATGAATCTTTTGCATAAAAATAGATTTTTATAAACTGATGTTAATTCAAAAGAATATTTGCATAGCCCTGGCCAGTGTGGCTCAGTTGGTTGGGTGTCATCCTGTGCACCTAAAGGTTGCTGGTTCCGGTCAGGGCACATGCCTGGGCTTTGGGCTCAGTCCCCAGCGGGGGACATGAAGGAGGCAGCCCAGAGATGTTAAGCTCTCACATCCATGTTTTTTCTCTCCTTCTCCCTTCCTCTCTGTCTAAAACTCAATAAAAAGTATTTTGAGAAAAATAAAAGAATGTTTACATTAATTGCTATTGGCTTTTCCTACATTTTTTTCTTTTTAATTGAAATTTCCAGGAAGCATCACTGTCCTAGGGTTTTTGTCCAAGTACTTTTCTGAAGCCAATGGGTGGGTTTATGTTTAGATCCAAGAGAAACAAATTATAACCATGGATGTGAACTTTTCACAGTATTCTCAAAATAAAAGCTTGAAAAATTTTTTTATGCCTTTCGCAAAGACTAAATATCTCTTTCCAAAGAGTACTAAAACAAAGGTAATGCATGAAGCCTACATGGATCTTTATATTGTTCTTACCTTCCCTAATAATTAGCAGAAACTCTCAAATTGTTCATTGAGCCTTTTTGGTCATAATTTCAAACCATAAAAAGTGGGAGAAGTATTTATGTGGTAAAGTTCAAATAACATTGACATTGCTGTTTTAAAGAATGTAGGTATTTTGAGAGTCAAGGAGCAAACGTATAATACTGGGTTTATGAACTTCAACTTAATTGAACTTAAGCTAATTGTTAGTGTGGTTGGGTAACATCTTGCTATTTGTTTTCTATTTGTCTCATATATTCTTTCAATTAAAAGAAAATATGGATATCCAGTAAGATCTTTCTGTTATATGAAACATATTAGATATGTTGAAAATCTCTTAGCTTAAATTTATTAAATATGAATGCAGTTGAGAAGAGGTAAAGGCTTTGTAAAATGTAAAGCCCTTGCAATTGCATACTTGATGTAACACACAGATTTCTTAAGCTTCCCACCCCTTATATGACCACCATCCTGTTTTGTGTGGGTGTGGAAGACGGCACAGCCATGGGAGGTGCATGTAGTTAACTTGATAGAAGGGGGAAGTGGAAATAAGGGCAGGAATGAGTACTATACCTGTAAAATTTATGTATTTTAGGTTCAAAGCCACAGATGTTTCCAAATTATGGTCTTTAAACCAAGATTGGACAATTTAGTAACTAAAATTTACTTGTATAATTAGATTTTAAGCACCTTCAGAACATCAATTTGTATACCTAAGTGAGTATATTGATCACACTTATTTGTAATATTATGAGCTAATTTTCTAGACTTTTGATTCCCTACTCCTGCACTAAACAGAGTACCTTGTTTCTATTGTCTATGGCCATCTCTTTGCTTTGCTGTTACAGTTTATTGTGTACATCACAATTTGCTTCTTTCTACTACTTTTTTTTTGCCCTCTGTCCTTTATAATCAAAGTAGATTTCTTGTACACAACAAAGAATTGGATTTTGATTTTTCACTCAACCAGAAGGTGGACTAGGTACATTCAGAGTATTTGAACTTAAGCTAATTGTTAGTGTGGTTGGGTAACATCTTGCTATTTGTTTTCTATTTGTCTCATATATTGTTTCACCCCCCCCCCCCCAATCTTTCCCTGGATTGGGCGTTTTTCTCTGATCCTGTTTTATCTCCATATGGATTTATTTGCTATTCCTCTTTGTTTTATTGTTACTCAATCTAAATTGAACGCATTAACTTTGCCCAAAATCCGCTACTCTCCTTCCTTGTTAACTATTTCACTGAATAGCTTTGCTATACAAATAATTGTGTTTTTTATCTCTGAGCAATTTCTTAATTTTGTTTTTTTTCTCCTTTAACTCCCATGTGTCACCTATTTCTACTAATTGAATATTTCTTGAATTTATCCACTTTATCCACTGATAACTTCCAATTCAGATACTATTAACCTGCATTAAGCTGAGCTCTCTCATGGTTCAATTTTAACTTTGGTAGCTAAAGAAACACAAGGCCCAGCATAGACGAAGAACTGACAGACTACTTGTTTTACCCTGGTCTCTTGAAAAATAAAAACAAGAAGTTTCATTATAACAGTAAAATTTTAAAAAGTGTCTTTATTAATTTATGAATTTTTCTGATTCTTTCTCATCAATATAGAGTCAGCCCTCAGACTCACCTTTAACCAGTCTTGTCCCCCAAAATAAATACCAGCCCTCTCAGTTTCAACTTGAGTCTCTTGTTTATGGATCTGTTCTTCTAATAACTCAGCCCATTCCACAGTCACTTAGTCAAACTACCTTCAAAATTGAAATTATAAAGACAATTCCATTTGAGAGAGAGGGAATAAACAGGTGGCCACCACCTAAATGTTTTAAAAATTATATGGCTATCCTTTTTTTTTTTGCTTTTGTCTGGATAAAATGACATGTTCTGTTTAGTTTTTCTACCATTTTCTAGTGTTTCTTTAATCTGTTCTTCATATTGTAGTAAAAGAAGTTGTTTTAAAGTTTTTTAGTTTTATGATTAAGATCTGTTCATGATTCCAAATTGCTTTTCAGAATAGGCACAAACTTTCCCCCCCTTTTTTTTTTTGCTGTTCTAAATTTTAACTTATTAGTCAGGTTCCTCTGTTCATCTATCAGGTTTTCTCTCATCTGTAGACTTTTGTACATGTTGCCAGGCGTATTCTACTCTCAAGCCTCAATTTTAGATGTAACTTCCTCAGGGTTACCTTTATTCCTTACATTGGGCCCCCTCCTCTCTGTTAAATCAGGTACTGTATGCTCTCAACTCCCTCCTTTCCCAGTTACCTCTTTACTTGCCTACCTCCCCCATGAGGTTATCAGCTGCACAGAGGCGGTTTGCACATCTTTGTTCACAATTGTCTGGCACTTAATGAGCTCTCAGTAATTATTTGATGAGTAAAAGAATGATTACTGAATGATTTGATATTGGGCTTCCAGTCCTTTGTTCTTAGTGCTTAGCTTGCTCTACTGAGCTGGTGTGGTGGATTATTAGCTTGATAGTGAGAAATTCTTCTGAATATTTTCTCATTAAACACATACAGATTACTCTGTACCTGCTTGAGTAGGTAGATTTTATCTACCATGTTTAGTTTTTACAGTACTTTGAACTCTCTTCTTGTTATGCAGACATTCATCTAGTTGTAGCACCTTTGTTTGCTCTGCTTTTCTTTTTAAAGGAAATCCTGACTTTTAAGATTCCTTTCTCTCACTATATTACTAGAACTTGCAACCATAGTCCCCTTTTCTTTGGAAATAGGGTAAAGGATGATTAATAAATAGGACAAGTTATCACTTAGAGCTTTGATTTCTATAATCCTCACTAAAGATGGCACATTATCACTTCAAACTTAGTTTGCCTAACGGTTCCAAAATCTTGCAAATTTCCCTAGTCTTCTGGGTTTGCAACCTTAGCATTATTTCTAGTTACCCCTCTTCTTCATTTGCTATCTATTTAGACATTAATATTTGTGGAATTTTTTCTCTGAAATTTATTTAATATCAATCCCTTATTTGTCATCACAACTGGTGTTTCCACATGAGCCAGCTTTATTGAGATATAATTGATAAAATTGCAACAAATTTAAAGACTATAACATGATGATTTCATATATTCAAACACTGTGAAATGATTTCCACAATGAGGGTAACATATCCATCACCTCACAAACTTAACCTTTTTTTTTCTTTTGGTAAGAACGCTTAAGATCTTCTCTCTTAGCAAATTTAAAGTGTTGCAACACAGTATTATTAAATAGTGACCATGCTAATAATGCCTAATGAGGTTGAGTATCTTTTTCTGTGATGATTGCCCATTTGTATATTCTCTTTGGAAAAATGTTTATTCAAATCCTTTGCCCATTTTTAAATTGGGTTGTTTGTCATTTTGTTGTTCAGTTGTAAGTGCTTTTTTATATTCTGCCTGCTAGACACACCTTTATTGGAAATAGAGTTTACAAATATTTTCTCCCTTTCTGTGGATTGTCTTTTCATTTTCGTGGTAGTATCCTTTCACTCACAAATGTTTTAAATTTTGATGAAGTCCAATTCACCTATTTTCATAAATTTTTTTGTTGGTGCTTTTTAAAAAAATATATTTTATTGATTTTTTACAGAGCGAAGGGAGAGGGATAGAAAGTCAGAAACATTGATGAGAGAGAGACATCGATCAGCTGCCTCTTGCACGCCCCCTATTGGGGATGTGCCCACAGCTAAGGTACATGCCCTTGCCGGAATCGAACCCAGAACCCTTCAGTCCGCAGTCCGGTGCTCTATCCACTGAGCCAAACTGATCTCGGCTGTTGGTGCTTTTGTTTTAGGTGTCATATTTAAGAATTTGTTACCAAATCCATTCATGAAGGTTTATATCTCTTTCTTTCAAAGATCTTTAGCTCCTAAAATGTAGGAGTAAAACAGTGAATATCCTCTTTGATCCAATGTATATCCTCTTTGATCTGTTTTGAGTTAAAATTTATGTATGGTGGTCAGATTAATTCTTTTGCATGTGGATATTCAGTTGTACCATTACTGTTTGTTGCAAGGACTGTTGTGATTCTTTTGTGTGTGTGTGTGTGTGTGTGTGTGTGTGTGTGTTTGTGTGTATATATATATATATATATATAAAAGCCTAAGCAACTAAAAGAATGATTGACTGAATGACCGGTCAACCAGTTGCTATGACACACACTGACCACCAGGAGACAGATGCTCAGTGCAAAGGGTTGGGCTCCCTCCTGTCTGGATCGGGCCTGCAGGGATCAGACTCCCACCTGTCTGGATCAGGCCTGTGGGGATCGGGCTCTCTCCTCTCTGGATCAGGCCTGCGAGGATTGGACCAAAACAGCTATCTGACATCCCCTGAGGGGTGGGTGCTGGATTGCAAGAGGGTGCAAGCCAGGCCAAGGGATCCCACCGGTGCATGAATCCATGCACCTGGCCTCTGCTATGTGTGTATATATATATCCTTAAAAAAGAATGGAATCTTATAATTTGTAGCAACATGGATGGGACCCAGAGGGTATTATGCTAAGTGAAATAAGTCAGACAGAGAAAAACAAATACCATGTGATTTCAATTATATGTAGAATCTAAAGAAAAAAATTAATGAACAAACAAAACAGAAAAAGAAATAGATACAGAGAACAAACTGAGGGTTGCCAGATGGGAGGACTTTTAGGGTGAAAATGGTGAAGGGATTAAGAAATACAAATTGGTAATTAGAAAATAGTCACAGGAATGTAGATTATATATAGCATAGGGAATATAGACAATAATACTGTAATACTATGTATGGTGTCAGGTGGGCACTGAAATTATTGGGAGGGATCACTTTTCTTTTTTTAAACTTTTATTTATTTAAAATATGTTTTTATTGCTTTTAGAGAAAGAGGAATAAGGGAGAGGGATAGATAGAAACATCAATGAGAGAATCAATCATTGATCGGCTGCCTCCTCCACACCCCCACTGGGGATCAAGCCCACACCTTGACATGTGCCCTGACTGGGAATTGAACCCATGACCTCCAACCATTGAGCCACACCAGCCAGGCAGGGGGATCACTGCTTAAATATATAGCTGTGTAACCACTACGCTGTACACCTAAAACTAATATATAATAATATTGAATATCAGCTGTAATTGATAAAAAAAAGAAGAAAATACTATTTCCCCATTGAATGGCCTTGGCATCTTTGCCAAAATCAATTGTCTGTATATTCTGGGTTTGTTTTTGGACTCTTGATTCTGTTCCACTGTTCATTCTTACACTAGTACCACACTGTTTTGGTTTTGCAGTAAGTATTTTTTAAAATAAATTTTATTTTTTTTTTAGAGAGAGGGGAAAGAAGAGGGAGAAAGAGATAGGAACATCACTGAGAGCTAAACATTGATCAGTTGTCTTCTGCACCCTTACTGAAGACTGAGCCCGCAACCCGGGCATGTGCCATAACCAAGAATTGAACTTATGATCTGCTTGGTGCATGATTCCTTGCTTAACCACTGAGACCCACTGGCCGGGCTTAGTTGGCTTTAAAACCAGGAAGTATGAATTCTTCTACTTTTTCTGTTTCAAGATTAGTTCAGTTGAGACCCATGCAATTCCATATCAATTTTAGGATTAGTCTGTCCATTTCTGCAAAAAAAGGCAGTTGGCATTTTGATAGGGATTGCATTGAATTTGTCAATTAGTTTGGGAATTATGTCCATCTTAACAATATTAAGTCTTTAATCCATGAACATGGATTTATTTCAGTCTTCATTGATTTGTGTGAAAAGTGCATTGTAGTTTTCATTGTACAAGTCTTGTTTCTTGGTTAAATTTACTCTTATGTACTTTATTCTTGTTCATGCTAGGTGGAATTATTTTTTTTTTTTGGATTGCTGATGGCTTATGTATAAAAATACGACTAAGTTTGTATATTGATCTTATATCCTAAAACTTTTATTCATTCCTTCATTAACTTCCCACCCACCCATGAAATTTTAAGGATTATTTACTTATATGATCATGCCATCTGCAAATAAAGATCTCTTACTCCTTTTTTTCCCCTTCCTTCCTTCCTGGTTGCTTTTTATTTATGTATTTTTTGCCTAATTACCTTGGCTTGAACTTTAAGTACAATGATAAATAGAAGTGGTGAGAGGGGATATTCTGTCTTGTTTAGGATCTTAGGGAAAAAACTGTTAGTCTTTTATCTTTGATTTATGATGCTTAAATGGGTTTTTGTAGATTCCTTTTACCATGTTTTGTCCATTGAAAAGATCATGCATTTTTTCTTCTATCGATATGATTTATTATGTTGATCGAATTTCGTCTTGAATCATCCTTGTATTCCTGGAATAAATTCCATTTGGTGATGTTGTAAGTATTAGTGTCTTGTTGCATTTGGTTTGCCAGTATTTTGTTGAGAACTTTTGTCTTTGTATTTATTAGTGATATTGGGCTGTAGTTTCCTTTTTTCTAACATCTTTGGCTTTGTGATCAAGCATTATAGAATGAGTTGGATGTTTGGGGTATTTTTTTGGGGGGGTAGTTGATGAAAATATTTTATAATTGTTTGTGGCTACACAAATGATTATATTAAAAACCTTTATTTGTACAATTAAGTGGATGACTTGCATGTATGTCAGAAATGTTGTTACCAAAAAAAATTATTTTGGCAAGCTCACCTATCTTCTTTAACCCAGAGTTATTATCCTGGTCTTCCAAGTCCTCAATAATTTTTTCGAATATCATATTTTAGCATTACCTCTAACTTATCTTTATATGTAACTAATCCAGTGTTAATAATTTTTCCGAATATCATATTTTAGCATTACCTCTAACTTATCTTTATATGTAACTAATCCAGTGTTAGTGGTCAACCCATTGCCCCACTCACCACTTCCTCTCCCCAAGATCTTCCAGAGTATCTTGTGCATCTTACTGCTTTACCCTGTCCAAGGACTGTTCCATCTATCTTGAATGTCCTTGTCTCTCTTTCCCACCAATGACAATCCATCCACCCTTTCTTACAGTCTTTTCAAGTTTCTTCTATTTATTATTCTAGCTTTCAGGTAGTCCCAAACCCCGATGATTATTTCACTTAGGAGGAAAAGTTGCGAGTGATCTGGAATGTGTGAGTTTCCTTAAGGAGACAGTGGGTCAGAATATTTGGAATCAGAACTGTTCTGGAAAGCCTGGTAAATGTGTTTGTAGTACTTTTAAAAATGCACCATAGTTAACTCGCAAGTTTATAGGGTTTACTTTTCATTTTGTACTTTGCTGGTCTCCCTAAATGTTTCTCAGTGCTATGGTGTGGTCTGTCCAGCCATTAATATTAAACGCCAGGTATCTATTAATGTACATGTATATGTCTGAAAGATAGAAAGATCCAGAACTTTCAGTTGTGTTTCACAGTTCTCCTTATGTATTCCTAAAAAAATATTTTCTAAAGAACTCACTGTGTTAGAATAGAAACAGATAAGTCCTAATATGTAGAGCTCATGTGAAGCAGAGGTAGAAGACTGGTTAGGTCATGGCTACCTTTTGTCTTTGGTGAAGTACAACTGGGAGGTTACATATACATCATGGTATAATGTCAGGAACATATTTCAAATAATGTGGAATTGGCTTCAAATCTCAGGTATCTGCCTTATACTTAGTTGTTAGGGGATTAAGGCAAGATCCAAATTCAGGTGTGTCTAATTTCAGAATTGAAAATTAACCATGCTATTTTGCATTCTATGCCCGCTAAAGAAAGTTACTGCATTTCGCTGAGCCTCATTTTATTCATGTATAGAATGAGCTTGCTGTGCAGAGATGTTTTGAGGCATAAATAAGGATGTTTGTAAAGCAGTCAACAGAGAGCTTGCTCACAAAATAGGAAGGCTTATTTCTGTTAGTAAAATATTTTGTTTGCTTCAAAACAATAGCACCAGCAAAGAGATTTTGAAAGCATGTCTGAAATTTATGTAGAGAAATTTGCTTATCTTTTGGCTTTAAAATATTGAATTCCTTACTTTATATTTTGGCATAAAGTTTTCAATGTTCTTTTTCTCTAGAATTTAGATAATTTTTAAGTAAGTCATTTGTTAGTAATTACTTTCTTTCCTTCTTCTGTCTTTTTTCTTGTTCAAAATGAGTTTTAATTGAGTAATTGAATTATGCCTCTTTTACATTAACTTTCCTTCTGAAGAATTTGAAAATATCTGGCAGTTGTGGTTAACTGAAGCTGTTATTTAGTTAAGCCATAGGCTTTGCAGTTTCTGGAGTGAAGTTTAAGAAGGGTGAATTTTTTGTTGGAAGCCATAATAGAGATGAACTAGAAAAGGAGTTATTGGTTTTCATCTTGGCTGCAAAAGTATTTGTATAAGAGTATTTGTTAGTGTTGCTACAGAAATATAGTCAAAACTACAGCAGGGAAACTTTTACAAATAAATCATTGATTAGGTTATCTGAGTGGTTTTTCTGTTGTTGGAGTTATTCATAATTGCTTTTAAAATGTCTGACTTTTTTATTCTTAGCTATAATATTCAGTTATCATAAGTTCAAAATACATCAGTATTGTGAAGTAGTACTAATCATCTAAATTTCTCTGGTCACTGTTAATCCTTAGAGATTTGGAGAGAAAAATTCTGCTAAAGGAAATCCAAATTTCCTGTTTGTGATGGTGATGGATTGTAATTTTAAAAATGTGTGTTTTCTTCTATTTCAGGATAGTTTTGGTCAGTTGGGAATTTTTCTTAATGAAAACCATATATAGGTACTTTTTAAAGTTTTATTTATATTTTCTTTTACAAATTTATTATGAAGTTATACCAGCAATGCTGTCCATTTTAGCTTTTTAATAAAGCTACAACTTGGATTAGGAGAAAGTGGTTCCACTGAGCAGTTTGTAGGAAAAAAATAACTCTGCTTCTGGCTTTTATAGACTCTCGCTCAAAGGAAGAATAGCTATCGAGTCAGTTACAACTTCAGTGGAAGATGTCTTGCAGCTGTGCCTTTTTGGTTTTGTTCCAGATTTAGTATTTGTGTGTACTGTCAGAGTGTCTTAAAGGCCTACCCGAGAAAGATTCAACTCTATAAAAGGAGTTTGTTTTATAACCTTTCACATATTCTTATGGGGTTCTGGTGATGACGGTGGTCTTCATGGTCTTGTCTTTTAAGCTGGCATTTTATGGAGACACAGGCTTCACAGTTTGAGAATAGGAATTGCAATTATAGTTGTTGAATCTCGTAAAATACATTTAGCCAGGTTCTTGGCACATACCATGATTAAAACAAATCACCCCTCTTGAAACCTTGGGATCTTAGTGAGTTATTTTTTTAACTTATTTTCTGCCTCTATCCTGATATGAAGATGGCATTCATTTGATTATATTCTTCTGGGTAATTTAAAAGATAATGATTTACCAGTCATCTACATTGTAAAAAGCCAGCAACCAGAATGTCATAACGACCACAGCGATTGGTCACTAAGATGCCACGCCCACTGTAGCCAATGAACCGACCTCCTGTAGCCCCTTCCCCCAGTTAGCCCTGTCCCTGATCATCCCCATACCTATCCCAATAAGGGTGGGGTCAGCTGGCCAATCTTGTGCAGCCCCTCTACCTGCCTGGCCCCACCCCAGTTCAGCCCTCCTACCCCAATCAGGTGTAGAGCCAGCCAGCCAACTGCCTGCGGCCCTCCCCCTGATAGACCACCCTGAATGGCCCATAGCTACTCCCCCCATCCTCTTCCACCCTCAATCGGCTCCCTCGCTCTGATCAGTGGCAGGGCTGTCTGGCCAACCGCCCACAGCCCCTCCCCATGTCTGGCCACACCCCAAATGGCCCTCCCCATCCCAATTGGGGGCAGGGCATGCCGGCCAATTGCCTACAGCCCCTCCCCACAGCTGGCCTGGCCCTGATCTGCCAACCTCCCACTGTCTCCTCCTCCTGACCAGCCCGGCCCAATCCACCCCAATTGGGGCTGGGCTGGCCAGCCCCCACCTGTGCATGAATTTGTGCATTGGGCCTCTAGTGTTGACATAATAGAAGACAGATGATGCAGGGAATCCTAAAGTTTGAAAAGTTTAAAACACTAATGGCTTTTCATATTGAAAATTATTGCATTTAACCTGTTCTGAATAACCTTAACCCAAATGCTAAGGGATTTATCATTCAATGATAAATAATCTATCATTGAATATATCCTAGGAGATTGACAAATTTTCTCCAAAATTTTCATTTTTCTTTTTGTTCTCCTTCCAGCGCTCTCCTTTAAATACTCCAAAGTTATCAAAGCTGTTTGGAATGGAGAATAGGGCTTTGGATGCACTCCTATTTTCCTGTCTTCTGTAAACCCTTCCTCTCCCACCCCTTTGTATTTTCAGTTACCTTCCCTTTGGTCTCAGAGGTTGAAGTGTTACTCCTGCTATCCAGGATTAACTCATCTCCCCTAGTTTTGATCCTTTTTCATCTGTCTCTTCTGAACTACCTTCCATCCATTTTTCTTTTTCTTCTTTGTGTCTTTAAACTCTTCTCTCTTTGTCTCTCTCACCAAAAGTGCATCTACCAAAACAACCTCGTAGTTCAACATCTTCCCACAACCTTGTAATTACTACCTCCCCCTTTTCTAGCCTTTTACTTTATTGCTAAACTTAAGATTAATTTACACTTATCTTTTACCCTCCCCTCTTCAATATTTTTTGTAGCCAGATGGCTTTTCCTGCCACCATCCAATGAAGTTTCTCTTTGAGGTTCCCAACAATCTTTTCGTGACACTTTTAAAACCTTATTGGTGCCTGAAGCAATCTGCCTGTGACTGCCATACTGTCTACTCCTCCCAGCTTGACTGTTATCTTTTGGCAGTACTTTCTTGCTTTGCTGTTTTTTCAGCCTCCTTTATAGATTCCCAGCCTCCTTTATAAATTCTTTCCTCTCCATCTTGGGGTTTATTATGAGCATTTTTCTTTCTCTGTTTGCCATCTACTCCATAGCTTCAAATAACACTCTTTGATGAAGTCATTGCAAATCTTAGCAAGGAAACCGAGAGACTCTGTAGTTCAAACACATATCTCCAACTATTCTGATTGTCATCACACAGTCTTCAGTTCACAGGCATTAAAAGTAGAAGCTTGTGCTTCTTTCATCCCCATTTCCTACTCTTTTTGGAAATCCTTGTCTAGGTGAATGACACTACTATCTAACCTTTGACTACTAGGAATCTGGAAACTTTGTTCTCCATTGCTTCAAAAATCCAACTCATTATCAAATCCTGTCCCTGTTACCTACTAAATATTGACTCCATCTCTTCCTTCACATATTTGTTGCCTCTGTCTCAGTTTAGATGCTGTTTCCTGGACCACTGGACTTTTATCTTAACTAGTTTCCTTTCATTGTGTCACTAGTTCTCACATGACTGCCAAAGTAGTCCTCCAGAAATACAAAATTAATGTTGTTTTCCATTGCCTATAGGATAGATCTGAGCCTAGCATACTGCTCACTCATTATTTGGCTACCTCTGTCCTTCTTTACTCCCACCCTTATTGTAGGCAGATGAGTTATTTACCATTCTTTGCAATGCATATATAGTTATGATTCTATGCCCTTCACTTTACTGTTCCCATGGTGAGGAGTCCGCTTATACCCACTTACAATTGGCCCAGTAAGCTCCTTCTTAATCTCCAAGGTTAGCTCAGATGTCACATTGAGGAGTATTCTTTCCTCATCAAGTCAGTTACTATTGAATTCTTCATGCCTATATTCTAACTCTTACTCTCTTTGTAATGCAATTTTTAAGTGCCTTGCTTCTGTACTGCTAGAGCCAAGTTTTACACAGGTTCATGTTCTTAGCAGCTATCAGTAAGCAGAGAGCAATTCTCACTGGATGAATGGAAACCCAAAAGTACAGAATTAAAATCAAGATTTCATAGGGAAGGGTAATGCTGAGTATTCTGGCTTGATGTTGGATATTCTTAATTAATTTGGGTGGTTAGGGTCTGTGGATTGAGAACATGTTAACATTGCTTAGGGTTTTCTTTCATAATTGAAGTTTGGAGAGTTAGGTTTGAAAGGTGAAGCTACAGAAAGATATGAGTGAAGCTACAGTTTCAAATTGTGGAGCTAATCAAGTGTGAAGGGCTGAAAATAGTCTGGATTCTCAATCAGGTGCCCAAACTATGAAGAAGGCATATATTAGGCAGAGAAGGAAGATTGTTATGCAGGTGAAGTGAGGAGAGGGCCCCAGATGGGGTTGTACCTCCCCAGGGCCTGATGTGTAGCTATGCTTTCTTAACTTCATATACCTTAACATTTCCTTGGCTTGCCCTGGTAGAATCCAGTGCATGAAGATTCATGCAAGAATGGGCCTTTCTTCCCCTAGCTGTTAGCACTGCCACCTTTCTGCCTTCCCATGCTGCCCAGAGGCCCAGAGCGGCCGGGGTGGTGTGGCACACCTACATCATTGCCATGACGATAATGCACGCATCCCGCCCTGCCCCCAACAGCTCAGAGCCTATCTAATAAAAGAGTAACATGTTAATTGACTGTACCTTTGCAACACCCACCACTCAGGAATGAGTTTGCAAATTAACCCAACAAAGATGGTGGGATATTTTGCATACTCACTCCTGATTGGCTGATGGGTGCCGTGAAGGTACAGTCAATTAACATGGTACTCTTTTATTAGATAATTGTGGTTTTTTTTTGTTAGTTTTTTTTTTTTTTTTTTTTTGTTAGTTTTTTTTTTTTTAACAAGGACCTTGTGTTTATATGGTCCTAGTTGGGCCTCTTGGTTAGGGGGACCCTTTTATGTTTTTTTATTAATTTTTATTTTTTAATATATTTTATTGATTTTTTTTTACAGAGAGGAAAGGAGAGGGACAGAAAGCTAGAAACATCGATGAGAGAGAAACATCAATCAGCTGCCTTCTGCACACCCCCTACTGGGGATGTGCCCGCAACCCAGGTACATGCCCTTGACCGGAATCGAACCTGGGACCCCTGAGTCCGAAGGCCAACGCTCTATCCACTGAGCCAAACCGGTTTCGGCTAGGGGGACCCTTTTAAAGGAAAGGAGAAAAGGAAAAAAGGGAAATTGTGGAGGGTGGATTAGGGTGAGGAAACACTCCCCTCCTCCCCTCCTTCTACAACTTGCAGGAAAAATAAATGGGATTGGTAGGAAATTACTGTATGTTAGTGTTTGTTTTTTTAAATAGTTAAACATAATGATTCACTCTGTCATTGGCAAAACTTAGATTGTTAATCTTTGTGACCAGTGAAATTTTATTTTTAATAGTAACTTAACATTCATTTAGCATTTTTCACTTTACCAGTAGCTATACAGCTCTGCTGTATAGGCAGATTATCTGCTGATACCTTCATTTTTTACAGACTTAGCTAAGTGGCAATTTGGGGATACATCTAGGGTAGGGAACTGTTACAGGGTTGAGCCTTGCACTGACCTTTTGGCAAAGCCAAAAACAAGTCCCAGCTTAGAAGGCACAGCCCTCAGCATAATTAAGCAATTTTGTGATGCTCCCTATTTCTTTTCTTGTTAGCTAATGAGCTGTGGAAGGTGCAGCAAATACTGCCAGAACAAGTGAAACTTACAGGAACAGTGTAGATTACCATTGTTTACCTCTGACTATAAAATAAAGGCTCAGATTGCAGTCTGGATCTTTTCTGTGGTCTCAGCCAGGCACAGAAGATCCACCTAGACCCAACTTTTATTCTCTTTGTCTTTTCTTCATCCTTTGCCAGCCCCCTCAGGATTGCCGAACCCTTGGCTGTGCTGGCGCAGCACAATCTAGACTGAGTATGAATTTAATAGTCTTTCCAATTGGGAAGAGTAGTTAATTTCTTGGCAGTAGCCTCTTTATTTTTGGAAACTTACAATTTTTTCAGGAGTGGGAAGGATAGGGATTTTTTGGGGTCCAGAGGGTGGGAGCTTTTGAGTTTTGCTGGGTGCCTTGTCTCAAGGGTCTTTGTTTCTCTGGCCCTTGGAGAGCCATAAAGGGCCTCTCTATTCCCTGTTCTCTCCCCTTTTCTTCTCATTGGGGCAGGGCAGTCTGCATAGGGAAAGGCATTGGAACTGTTAGAATCTGACATCTGCCTAGGTTCTACTGACTTACTATGTATGTAACCTTAAATAAATAACCTAACTTCTGGCCTGAGGTCTTCCATTTGTGAAAGGCAAGGGCTAGAGTTACTTAAGTACTGAGATCCCATTTGGCTTTAAATTTACTTATTCTAGAAAAATCCCACTTTGCTCAGTCATATATGTAGGGTGTTGCACAGTGCTAACTAGATATTTGTTTCTGCTTTATGGCTAATGGGCTTTGTGGTAGGTGCTTTTATTTTATTTCTTTAATCCCTATTTCAAGGGGGTATCATTAACACATTAGCAGTAACATTTATACATTTAAAAAGAGATGAATGAGCCTAAACATTGAGAGCCTATAATACCTTTCTTAACCTCCTCAAGGGAGTTGTCCACTTTGCTGTGCCCTTCCTGTATCTCTGTTATATCCCTTGTCACATGTGGTACAGTTACTTGTTTATGTACCTCTTCCCTGCTAGACTGAATTTGCAGAGGGCTGGTATGAGGAAGAGCTAACTAGTGGTAAAAACTTAGACCAATGTCTGGTGCAAAAGAGGAACTCAGCAACTGCTTCTTAGACATGTGGAATGCAAATAATACTTCTTAAAGTAAATGCTGGGTTACTGTATTGATCTGAATGTGCAATTCTAATAGTGATGCTTTTGACTTTTTTTAGTTAAAAAAAAAAAGGTTAGCCTTGTCCTAACACTTAGAGTTTCAAAACATTAACTTTTTGAGTATAGATTCCTAACCACCACCACTCCTCCCCATCCTTCTCCCCTTCACGCACCTTCTGCACTTATTCTCTCCAAACTCCCTTTAAATCAGAAACAGCATGTTTCTTTCCCAGAGTTTCACAAATATATAATTCTAATGTTGCATTTTTAAAGACATGAGGGGGAGACATTTTGCGAATGACTCATTATTCTGGATTTAGAGCCTGAGAGAAGTTAAACTGTGGAGTCTTGTAGTCAAAATAGAGCTTACACATAGGGTTCATGGAATAGAGCAGTTCTTTTCTTCTTTTTGCTGACATTAGATAGCAGTGATTCTGTCTGAAATGTGGGCTGCCAGAAAATGTTATAGACCAATTGAAGTTCATCAAGATTAAAAGAGTCCTGAAACTTTTCTCCATGCTTGTTTAGGAAGTATAGTGTTTATATTGTTGCCTGGTGAATGGTAGATGGGAAAATTGGGTTCTCTGTAAAATTAATAAAATAAAATAACAGAGGTTTGTTTTGAGTACTTCTTAAGATTATTTTAGGGCTGTATTGTTATGCCCAGAGTTCGGCGTCCCCAATGATCAACCACCTGGGAGCCCTTTTTCCGATGTAAAAGCAAAGAGTCTTTATTCAAACCTGGGTTTGGCTCCCAGCCTCTTTCTGGCACAGCGTAAGATGAGAGAGCAAGCGCCGGGAGAACAAAGGTTATATAGGGTTGGTCATTTGGGTGGGCTTAGGGAAGTGACGTGGGTTACAGAGATTGGTCACTTGGGTCAGGGTTTTTCAGCAGGGTCTTATAGCACAAAGGTCAGGAAGTGACCAGTACATTCTTGGGCTTGGGCCACCCCCCATTGTTTCCTGATTGGTCAACAATAATGCATAGGGCATCCTGTGGTTTTGCCTTATTAGGACCTTTGCTGTGTTCCTGGAGCTTCATTGGTCCATTCGGGCAGTGGTTGGGGAAGTTAGGACATTGCTGGCATACCTGTGGTCACTCTCAGAAAAGGGAGGGAATTTAGTCAGGGGGCCCAGCCCCACAAGACAAGATGGAGGGAGAGTTCGTTTCTGCTTTGTCCTTTCAGTATCACAAAATGTGTGCTTCTCAAATGGAGGCTAGATGAATGAAGGTGGGAAGATTGAAAGGGGCTGTTTTCCTCATCTTTCTGCAATACCAATCATTTGATTTTCTGAACAAAATTTGGTTTTGGACTGTGGGTCCTTTACATCTTACTCAGTTTTATTCTTTGTCCCAATAAAGCAAGGAGGTAGGATAATTTTAGAAATTGAAAAAAAAAATTATGGTATTGGGTTAAAGATAAAATTCCATTTATACACAAATTGACATATTCATATATAGGAAAAATGTTTCTACCTTAATCCAAATTCCCTTTATTACTTAAAAATAATATTCTGAGATGAACCTCAAACTTACCTTTTTGGTGGAATAATGAGACAGTATCAAAACATGGTTATTTAGGATCTTCCCAAGACAGATGTAACAGATATAAATTTATATTAACAATATTTTATGTTAAGACATGTGGATGTTTCAGCCATTGTAATTTGTACACTTTAATGAGTTTAAAATCTTACTGGAAATGAATAATTTAAACGATACTAGACCTGGTTTGTGTACTTCTTTGCCATTAATCCATTGACTGATATATATATATATAACCCCAATATGCAAAGAGACCTAACGCCCGAACAACCAGTCGCTATGATGTGTGCTGATCACTAGGGGGTACATGCGGAACATGGTGGGAGTCAGCCATGGCAGGATGGTGGAGCAGGTGAGCAGGGCTGCCAGACCAAAGTGGGGCACTGGCTGCTGTCATCAGGGCGACCCTCTGGTGATTATTGAAAATTCTTTGCTCCTGAGTGCCACGGTCCAGCCTGGAGCTTGCACCCACTGTCGGTGCTGGCCCTGCGTGATCCCGCTGCTAGCACCAGCCCCAGTCGCTTTATGCTGTCAGCTGGTGTGAGTGGGCTGGCACCATCAGTGTGTAGGAGTAGCAGAGGCTGGAGTCAGCAGACAGTGAACTGGGAGCCACCGTGGAAAGGGCTTGGCGGGGTGCGAATGATGGTCTAAGACCTGCCCCTGTGCCTACCGCAGCCTTATGCCCCACAGTTCCTTTCACAGTGCACAAATTCATGCATTGGGCCCTTAGTCTTATATAAGTTACCTCTCTTCTTTGGGTTTAGTTTACTCATCTGCAAGACCAGGTTGTTAAAGTAGAGGTAATGCAGCATTGGTGGAAAAGTGCTATTGATTTTCAGACCAATTTGGTGGAAATTCTTGCTCTACCACTTGTTGGGTATATGATTTTGGAAACATTTAAATTCTCTGGGTTCTCTTTTTACCTACTATATTAATTTTTTTTTTTTTTAGAATTTGCTTTCAAATCATAGTGTCACAAAACTTTCTTACTAGTAGTTCCCTTAACCTATATTTGAATAATGAGAGTTAGTTGTCTTAATAAGCATGATCTTTTATATTGAAACCAGCAGTGGAGTTTGAGCAGTACCATTCAGCTTCAGCTGCTATAACAAGATACCATATACTGGGAGGTTCAGACAACAAATTTATTTTCTCACAGTTCTGAAGGCTGTAAGTCCAAGATTGAAGTTGCTATCAGCATGGTCAGTTTTTTTGAGGGCCCCTTTCCTGGCCACCTTCTCTTTGCCTTCACAGGGTAAGGTGAAACAGAGCAGAAGGTAAAAGATGAGCAAGCCCTCTGGTGTCTTCTTATAAGGGCAATAATCCTATCATGATGGCCTCTACCCTTAAGTTCTCATCTAAATCTAATTATTCCCTAAAGTCTCATCTCGAAATATTATCACATTGGAGGAGGGTATTGCTTCAGCGTATGAACTCTGGGACACACACAATTCAGTACTAGCAGAAGGTGGGGAGTAAGAGAGCAGGACACACAGAGGTGATGAGAGATCTGAGCTGGAGTGTTAACTTCACTGCATACAGTGCAGTGTTGGTAGTTGTGAGACTTCCAGATTCCATGAAGCAGCACATGTCAGAAAAAGGCTTGGAGCCAATATTTTTCCAAGTAAGTCTATTGAAATAAATATGTCATGTACTGCGTTTATTAAACATACATTTAACATTAAAAAAGTAGGAAGAAAATAAAAGGTTATTGCTACTTTGAACTGAATAAAATTGGCTCCACTAAAAACTCACCCTATTGCCCTATTGTGAATCAGTGAAAACTCTGGTGGATAGTGAAGTTTATTTATTTCTGTCATATAGAGTGTCTATTTAAAAAAGTTTTATATCTGTTCATTTTAACAAATTAATTTCTTCAGAGCTAGCTGCTATTAGAACATATTTTCAGTAAGTTCCCATAAAGCAAACCTTACCCTTTCTCTACTTGTTAGAAAAGGTGACATATTACTTATTTAAGTAAAGTATTTTTTTGGAATTAAAAAACTTATTTTTTTCGTATTTTTTAAAAAGACTGCTGTAAGTGATTTCTCATTAATGGACATTGGAACTGCTTGATATGAGAGCAATATGGCTGCATCTTGAAGTTGTGAAAAAACATGCCTGGACACAAAGTCTTGACTGTTTTGGTCATGATTGTTTAATATAAATATCCACATTGGGGGAAAAAACACCAACAATCAGAATTTAAATTGTGGAAATGTAAAGTGAATGGGGTTAGTATCATATAATCAGGAAATATTAGTTGTTTATCAGATTTCTCTGACCTAAATTTTAAAATTAATGTGTTTTCCTTTAGTTGCTTTATATTTACTTTACTGCCATATGTATTTATATTCATATGATAGACAGATGTATGATTATCTTTTGTGTCAGTCATTTGTCAATGTAGGGTTCACAGTGAAGCAGAGATATCAGCTTTCTAACTATGTGATGGAACCTGTAAATCTTCATGAAAATGAGCCTTCATTTTAAAACATAATATGAAATGAATGAATAAGCAAATTCTTTTACAAGTGAATCAAAATTGATATTTCATTTTTATGTATTGAAAACTGAACTGTGTATTTCCAGAGTCTTTCTGTATCTGGAAATGTATACATTGGTTTATTATTAGTTTATAAATAAAGATGATTAGGTCAGATATTGTGTATATACACTTTTGATGTCTATTTGTAGGGTAGGATAAAATGGCAAAAATAACGCAGTTGAAGGAGGAGACCAAAAGCAAAGTAAAAGTTATGACCACAAAAATAGAAAAAATTCCAAGCAATAATAGAACAATTGTCATAAAATTACAGTTGTGCCATAGAAAAAGTATATGTGAGCTTTCTTCATTTAGTGGGAAGAGCAGACAGCAGGAAAATGACTTTTTCTTTGACCCATGTGAATTTTCTAGCTGAGGAATGAAGTAACTTGGAACCAACTGAGCTTTTCTGCGGAGCATGCCCTTTTCCAGCAGGGTCCGGCCTGGGTGGGGCAGGTCTTGCTCATTAAGCTTCTGCAGACTGGATTTCCATCAGCTTGCCACAGTATTCTAATGACAGGAACAGCAAACAACAAGCTCTATGTGCTTAAAAGCTGCGTATGTATTTCAAGGGGGATTTGTGAGATTTCTGTTGTAGCAGTTAGGTTTTATTATGTAAGCTTGATTATTTTGCTTTTGAAGGAAACTTGCTTTTGAGAGTGTCAGTATTCAGGGCACTGAAAATTTAGAAATGCTAACATATAAAGTAGATGGAATCTGGGTAAGTACACTGTGTGGAAAAAGGAATATGTTCAGTTATATTTGAACTAAGCTCTATGAAAAAATATTTGTGTTTGTGTGTGGTTAGGGTTTAGTTTTAAACCACTTGTTTGCATTTTTCTAGGAAAATATTGAATTTTTTTTCAAGTTATCTTTAACATAATTGTCTTTTTAGGTTTGCCCTATGAGAATAATGAAAGTAGTTCATTGCTTTTTTTATATATATACTTGTCCTGTTATTTTATGATTGATTTGTTCAGTAGTGGAGTATGAAAGTTAATTATTTCTAAAGTACATTGAGGACCATGTAAGGTTAATAGTGTTCAGTTATTTTTAACATGTTAAAGGAGGACAGATTGAATTTAACTTTAAGATGCTTCATTTTCAGGTTAACTTGATAGGTTGAAAGTGCTGTGGCTAGCAGCACATTTTTTAGTATCTGCAAATTAGTGGCCAAAATTTATAAAAAATTATATATCATTTTGCTGTTCCTAGTACCTAAGTGTGATATTGTTTGAACAAATTCTTTTACTGAATTTTGAATCAGTTGTCACTTTGAGCAAATTTGAAAACTCACCATATTGCCCAGATGCCGACTGTCATCCAGACTCAGAAAAAATTGTTTTCATGATTTTTCTTATTATAATCTATCAATCTTTTTTTCAAAAAGGCTACTTTCTAACAAAATGAAAAGAAGTACCACTAGGATGGGTGGAGGGTTATCTTGGCAAATTCCATCTTTATTGTTGCCACTCCAGGGAATGCTCTCCTACTACTGAAGTAATGGGGTCTGGGGGTGTGCATATATGTACTTAGGTTGTTTTAAGTTTTCTATTTTGAGGCCCAAGAAAGAATTGTCTCTTTAAATTATTGACACCAGATGTGGCAATAAATAACTGTAAAGGTGATGCTGATGGTTTGGACAGCCATGAGCCTCTTTTCCCTACTCCCTCTCCTGCCCCATCTCCTTGGTAATATTCCTGTACATATTATATGATGTATTGATGACGTGTAGTTTAACATCATAGCTGGATCACATAGCAAGTTAGAAAGGGAAATTTTAAGCATTGACATTTAGTTTGCATGAATGTTTTGGTGGACTTTATGGTTGATTGCCTGACATATTCTCCAGCAGAATCCTTTACCAAATCATGTTTGCAAATACCTGAATTTTGAGACTCTTACCTACAAAGAAAAAAATATATTTACTAGTTGAAATAAAAACTTGCCCTGATCAAGTAGTTTTGAGTTAAACTAATTTTCAGAGTAGAAATTTTTTAAAAAAAGACAGGTTTTAAGCATTCCAAATGGCATGTTTATAAATTCATTGTAGTGACAGCTCTTCCAGCCTTGG
This sequence comes from Antrozous pallidus, assembly GCA_027563665.1. Taxonomy (NCBI): domain Eukaryota; kingdom Metazoa; phylum Chordata; class Mammalia; order Chiroptera; family Vespertilionidae; genus Antrozous; species Antrozous pallidus. The sequence goes on from CM050517.1 coordinate 83,577,739, forward strand.
GAAAGTTGCTTTTATCACGCCAGGCGTGGAGGTCCATATGCAACAGTCCACAAGGCAACTTCTGCTGGACTGGCGTCAACATTTGGATCTGCTTACCTAAGCCAGAAAAATCATTCAGTTTATAGTCTCATTTTACTCTTTAGTAGTGCTGTAAATATTTAAAATGGCAGAAGATCTGACGGCTGAAATTTACCAAGTGAATTATATTTTTTGACAAGGTTTATATATTTATGCCTGTCAACTGCACAGTTCCAAAGCTTACGGAGAAGAGGATTTGAAAGTGTGAGATCAGTGTAGGCGCCAGTTGGGTTGGCCTTGTCATAGTGTGGGGAGTTGATCGACTTTGACAAGCTTTTGTCTTATGACCTATTAAAATGCAGCGTCTGCAGCTTGTGCATTTATCTTGTGCAGTTAACCTTGGTGGATTTGTTGTTAGCTTATTTGGGAAAGGCCTCCTGAACCACTGTTATTTTTTAGCTAACAAATTTAGAGTTTGATTCACACAGGAATTTTAGACTGGTCTAGATTATCACTTGATACCAAGTGGGTTTTACAATGGGCTGGGTGAGGATCCCCTGCGGAAGGTAGCTGTGGGATGAGCTCAGAGAAAGTACATTCCCTAGTATCTGTTATGACTGTGAGGGATTGTTGGTGTTGGCTTTGCTCTGTTTTGAGCCTGGTTATGATGTCACTGGAAGAAATTGCACAGTGTATTTTTCTTTTGTATAGAACATTATATGATGGTGGTCCAAATAAATGTTCTCATAACTAGGAACATCACAGGTTTATCGAGAAGCTACCGGATGCACAATATTGCACTGGGAACATGGAGTTATTCATCTGCACAAAATTTCACTCTCTTCATGGGAGCATAGGAACTAATGTGGGCAGGGAGAAGGTGTGGACAGGAAACATGACATCCTTGTGTTTGTCAGGCCAATTTTGTTCCTGCCTTTGACTATACGTGAGGATGAAGCTGCTGATAGATTCGGAATATTTATGTGTGACCAGATTAGAAATTTAATGAGTCTTCTCATTGTGTTTTACCCTCCTTTTAAAATTTTCCTCAACTTTCAGAGAAATCTAATTCTAAATGATGCCCTGTTCTCACTTTTACAGCAGAAATTAGGAATAGTATTTTTGGCCTAGCTGCATATGTATCAATATTATTAGTAGCAAAAGACATCTCTTTTTTATTTTTATTTTTTATTCTCCATACGCAGGTCAAATGTTTAAAAAAACTAGCAAGAGTTTCTCAGAAACTATGTGAGTTGTTGTTTTTTAAACGAAGAATTGATATTCTTTAAGGAAGATTTTGGCTGCTCTAAAAGTGTAAATTTTGAACTTTAGGAGAGCAGCGTGCATAGGGTGAGGGGTAGGTTTGTGAAGTATGTGTGACGGAATTTATGGCAGTTGTGGCATTTGGGTTGTCTCCAAGAAAGCAGACCTAACTAAGCTGGGTTCACTTGATGCATTAGCTATCTTAAGGAGTAAATATTGTTTTTCTAATAAAGTATTTAAGTGCTTCAGTTTGTACAAATTTATGAGTGAAAACTTTTTCTCCCCTGAATGTACCTCTAGATCTCATCTATGCAGTGCCACCCACCATTTCCCATAACCACTGTGGTTGGTCATCTGTGTCCTTTTCTAATTTCTTATGCATTTGCAGGCAGATATGTGTATTCACATACTTCTCAGACACGTCACTTTCAACCCATAAGATAGCTATATACTATCTGAATCTTGTTTTTTATACTTAACAATGTAACGTGGAGATATTTCTGTAATGGATCAAAACCTTCCTCACTCTTTTTCTTTATAGCTACGGAATATTATATTTTCTTTTACAGTGTTACAGTAAATCATCTGTACATAATTACATGTGTGCAAATGTATCTCTGTAGGATACGTTCCCATAAGCAGGATTATTGGTTTAGTGTGTGTCCATTTGGAATTTTGGCTGTTGGCAAATTGACTTCCATTGGCACCAATTTACGCATCTACTCACAACTATATGAGAATGCCTATGGGCCATAGTCCCATAGCCATGCTCAATACTGATGTGATTAAGCTTTTGGACTTTTCTACTCTTTACTTTTAGCTTATATTTCTTTTACTATGAGTGTGGTGAGCATCTTTTTATATGTTTACTAGAGGCCCGATGCCTGAAATTTGTGCATGGGATGGAGATCCCCTCAGCCCATCCTGCACCCTCTCCAATCCGGGACTCCTTGGGGGATGTCTGTCTGCCGGTTTAGGCAGTCGGGATTGGGCCTAAACTGGCAGTTGGACATCCCTGTCACAATCCCGGACCAGGCTTTAACTGTTCACCTGCCTGCCTGCCTGATTGCCCCTAACTGTTCCCCCCTGCCAGACTGGTTGCCCTTTACTGCCCCCTCCCCCTTGCTGGCCTGGTTGCCCCCAACTCTCCCCCCGCCACCAGCCTGGTTGCTCTGAATTGCCCCCCCATCAGCTTGGTTGCCCCTAACTCCCCCTCTACCCACTCCTGCCTATTCGCCTCTTACTGCCCCCCTGCCAGCCTGGCTATTCCCAACTGTACCTCCCCTCCCCGCGCTGGCCTGGCCGTCCTCAACTGCTCCCCCCCGCCAGCCTGGTTGCCCCTTACTGCCCCCTCCTGCCGTCTGATTGCCCCCAACTGACCTTCTCTGCTGGCCTGGTCACTCCCAACTGACCCCCCTGCCAGTTTGGCCACCCCACACAGCCTGCTGGTTGTTACTGTTACTGTGATGGTGTCCTGGACAATTTGCATAATCCTGTATTATTAGTATAAATGTACTTCTTGTATTTGTTTTTCTGTTAACTCTGTGCTTGTTCTTTAACCACTTATCCCCCCCTATTGAGGGAATAGTCATCCTAGCCAATTTAAAAATGAAATTTATTGAGATAGTTTAATGTTAAGGAAATGCATAACTAGCACTATTTTATTTGGCTTTTTACTTGAGTTCAGCTGAGGAGTAAATACAATTGAAAATGAGAATTAAGTGCTCTTTAAAAAGCTTGATGCCTGTTTGTGTTACATGAGTGTTTAACCAACGTTTCCCATGAAGGACCATTATGTGCCTTCCTGAAGAGATGACAATGGTAGTTTTTAAGAAAACTGTCCGCTTGTGGGGAGGTCAATGGGCAGAGGGGGAGGAGGAAACATGTACTACTATTTGTAATACTTTAAATAATACACACACACACACACACACACACACACACACACACACAATTGTGAGTCTTAAGAAAAAAAAGCAGACTGTCAGCTTTTCAAACTAGTAGTAATTTCTGAATATAAGTTACCGAAATTTGTGTATTAGTGACACGTTGTTTGAATTTGTATTAGTGTTAATCTTGCTACATCTGTTGCCCATTATACTGAGAGCAGGATTCTTTCCTCTATATCACTGATGTCAGGTACATATGCAATTAAACTACTCAGGAAATATTTTTTTGAAAGAAGGGTTAAGATACTGTTACTATCTTCCTGAAGGTCAGTGGAATTTAAGGGCTCAGAACAGGTTATTAATGATTGTAAAGCCACAAATGGTAGTCATAGTTTATTTTTATTTATTTTTAACAAAAGATGAACTATCAGGAATTAATGCTAAATGCTGGTTATAAAATACTGAAGTTTTTTGGGAATGGTGGTAGTACTACATAAGCTCTCTGCTCCTGGACAGCCTGAGTTTTAATACTGGCTCTTCCATTTACTGGTTGTGTAGCTTTGTGCAAGTCTTTATCCTTTTATTTTTTAACCTGCTTTACCTATAATAGGGGAATAATTTTAGTTCCAACCTTAAAGGGTCATGAGATGCAAGGAATGCAGAGAGTCTCTAGAACAAGTGCTCAGCAAATAGCTGATATTTTCATTATTTACTATGTTATTTATTTATTAAGTGGATTGTGCATACTATTACGTTACAGTTTTAGTGAAAAGTAGACTTAGTTCATTTTCCCCCAGAATCCCTACTTGATGATGGGGTGGCCCACCATTTATTATGAATTTATTATGTGCCAGGCACTTTATGTATAACATCTGATTTCATTCTTAGAGCCACCAGTGAATGAATGAATATATATTATATCCCCGCTTTGCTTACGAGAAAACTAAAACTCAGTAAGACCGAATAACTTGTTTACTCACATTGCTAGTGACAGAGAGACCTGGAATTCTAATCTTGGTGTTTGGTTCCTGGACTTGATCTCCAAACCTTCATGTTATTATTTAATCCAGTGATTAGTTAGCTTTACACAAAAAGCTCTGGCCATTACAAACTTAGGGTCCTCATCTGAGAGAAGGAATTTGAGCAAAAGTACTTTGTCAGTATCTCTTACCCCACAATTCAGTGTGTGTGATTGATGAAGAGCTGCACAGTTCGGATGTCTCTGTCGCCTCGGTCAGTGTGTGCTGTCGGAGTGCCCAGTGTGAGAAGGTTAATGTGCATTTTGATGGAAAATAATGATGTCCAATATCGGGATCCCTAATGATTTGTGTACAGCCTCTGGTTATTGAGTTCTCACTTCAAGAAATAGTATTTTGGGGATGACCTCTTTTTTGCGGAGTCTTTTTGCCTGGCACAGATCTCTTTCTTGACCTATTTCTGAATGGGAGCAAAAGGGGCTTGCTTTAGCATGTAAGATTGTTATCTGGAATTGGACATTTTTGAAAATTATGCCTTGATTTTCAGACACCCCCCCTTCTCTTACACAGGGATTCTTACACTTTGATGAACTCTAAAATTTGTTTCATTCTTATATATTGTTAGAATAAAGAATTAATGGTTTATCTCACTAATATTAACTCAGATAAAGGCTTTTTTTAAAAAATGAGCATCTGGAAAAAGTTAAACATTTTGACAACCATGACTCTTAGGTATGAGGGCCATATTATTTAATATAGTGAGGAATAATAATTACCTGAGCTGGTTCTAAGTGTACTACCAGTTCCTTAGGGCTTATTTTTCAGTGCTTGCCTCCTAATATAATATGCAGAGGCTAATAGTAAGTAACTACAAGTAACTGAATACCCCCCCCCCCCCTCAGTTGTTTGAGCCATAGAGGAGTATGTTGTCTCACATAACAGGAAGTTCAAACATCCTGGCCATGTGCATGCAGCATGCTCGGGGCTCAAGTCCTCTCCTCTAATTTGTTTGCCAGTACCCTCTTCTATGTGCATCTTTTTCCTCAGGCTTTCTCCTCTCAGGATTAACAAGGTGGCAGCAGCATTTCTTGGAGTCATGTAAATAATGCTCAGAGGTGGAAGAGGGGCCTTCTCTTCCCCGTGGCCCCTTTAAGAGAGAAGAATCCTTTCTCAGAAGCTTACAACAGACATTTTGCATGTCTTCTTAGCATGGGGAGAGGGACTACCATGATTCCCTAGACCAGCTTCTATCAACACATATGTGGAAGAGAGGAAAAGCTGAACAAAATTTGGGTTTCGTTAAAAAAGAGAAAGGATGGAGGATATACATGTTCTGAATGTAACCTGATACTGCCTAGACTTGAACTAGCAAAGGCCTGCAGTTCATATCTTTTGTATGTGTGGATTTAATTTAAAGTAGATGCTAGCTTGTATCTTTTTTTTTTTAGCTTGTATCTTTATAGAAATATTTCTTCTCTCATAGATGTTCTTTATCTCTTTTAAGAAAACAAATAAGTGATATAATTTACTATAAAAATAACTAGGGTAGGCAGCATTGGATTATTTCAAAAAAATTCTTATTTTTCTTCATCATATAGATAATATAAACCAATAAATAGTCTCTATGGAATGTATTTGTACTTACTTGAATATGGGATATAGTATTTTCTAGCCCGTCTGACACTTAAGATAAACATACATACTAGGGAGGAATTACTTGGAGTCTGCTCTAAGTCAGCCTGTTTTTGTTATTTCTTCTTCTCTGCAGATATTTCTTTTTCCTCTTTCCTCCCTTTCCTCCTCCTCGTCACTCCTTCCCTCTTTTTACATGCTGACTATACAGTATTTGAAAATCATCACTCTGATTGTGTTCCAAGTAAAGTTAGGTGGCTGCTGAATCATTCCTATATTTCATTTGCTATATTTGCCTTTCTCATGTTTAATGCTATAAGGTAAGGTAGTATGATATTAAAAAGATCTTCTGTTAGACTACGGGCCATTTGGGAAGATGAACATAGGCATGGTGGGTGTTAGCAGGTTGCTCTACATATCCTTTGCCACAATAATAGATGAAAATAACCAAACTGGAACTGTGCACACCTTGCCAATGTTATTTAGGTTTCTTATTTATTGCACAATTTTGTTTATGTCTTTCTCAAAGTTCAGAGGAAAGCTTCTCTCCATCCTCTCACCATTTTTGAGGTTTTAAAAGGCATTCTATCCCATTTTGTGTATCTTGAGTCCCTAAATAAAGGACTGAGCACTATTGGCAAAAATTAAAGATCTCTTATTACTCGTGATCTCCAGCAGAGGATGGGAGCCACTCAGCTAGCAGCAGCACCCACCCCGTTCCCTGTGCAAGAATTTTAACAGGGAGGGTTCAGAGTAGCTGTGGTTCTTTCAAGGTCTTAAGGAATCATCTGGATCCAATAATTAGCATGAACCCTCTTGCTTGAAGTTCTTTGTATGCGTGTCTAGAGTTGTGTAACTGCTTCGTTTTGTGTGGTGTAGTACTCTGATAAAGGGCCAGTGTTTTCAGGAGCATAATGTTTTAGGGTAGGAAGGTTAGGTTAGTGGTAGAGACGCCTTGGAATTTACTTTCCTTTTTAAATGCTAGAAAAAGAATGGTTTCACATAATAACTCTTCTTACCTAACCAGTGCTGATCCTCTATTGATGATGGTTTTCTGCTTGGTTGCATGTTAAATGATGCATGCTTTTTCTCATGGAGCTGTTACAATAATTAACACTTTTTATCAATCCAGATGGAGCATGCCAGCATGGTAATTGTGTCAAAACCACATGCTTCTCTAATGGGCTGGCTGGTCACAGCAATGTTCTTTTTGGTTCATGATAAGTAGAAAGGTCTTTACTTACTATGTTATATAAGTTACTAATGATGGATTTTAGGTATTTATAATTAACATTATGAAATGAGGATTGTTAATAGTTTGGAAAACTATAGTTCTGGTTCTGTTTATGCCCATCTAGCTTTGTGATCTCAGGCAAATCTTCTAGTCTTTCTGAACCTCAGTTTCCTTGTTGATAAGATGAAGTGAGGGTATTGGAGTAGATGATTTTGCAACACTCACTCAGTAAATATTTATCAGGTGTCTCTTATGTGCCAGTCTATATGGTGGGAACACAGCAGTAATAAAGAAGAAAGACCTCAGCCCTCTGGGGCTTTCATTTTAGAGAGAGGGATTGCGTTCCACTGAAGGAGTTAGTGGGTGATGGAGTTAAAGGCATATCCATCTTTGAAACTCAGAGATTTGCAACCATGATAATTATGGTAAATGGATGTGCTATCATCATGTTTTCTTGATGGTGGTAATTTGTTCAAGAAACATCTTACCAACAAAGAAGGTAGTATTTATGTTTGAGCTGTGTTGATTTTTTGAAACTATTTTAAGAATGTACGTATTTATGTATAATTACATCCATCCTTATTGTTGAGTACTTATAATCCAATTAGCCATTTCCATTGGGTTTTTTTGTTGTTGTTTTTTGTTTTTATCTTGTAACTTCCACTTGGATAGGCAATAGTTATGAGCTCGGGGTTCATTCTATGTTTTATTATTACATTTATTGAGGTAACATTGGTTGATAACATTATATAAATTTCAGGTATACAACTTTACAATTCAATATGTTTACTCTAACGTGTGCTCATCTTTTTAAATTATTAGGTTCTTGATATATTCTGGATACTAGACTCTTAACAATGTTTGGCACAGATGGCAATATTTTAAGGAGCAACTATAATGCTCATACATGCTATACCATGAATAATTTCTGAAAATGTGCTAAGTGAGCCGAGACCGGTTTGGCTCAATGGATAGAGCGTTGGACTGCGGACTGAAGGGTCCCGGGTTCGATTCCAGCAAAGGCATGTCCCCAGTAGGGGGCGTGCAAGAGGCAGCTGATCGATGTTTCTGACTTTCTATCTCCCTTCTGCTATGTAAAAAATCAATGAAATATATTTAAAAAAAGAAAAAAAAAAGAAAATGTGCTAAGTGAAAATGCCATGTATTGTATAATTTCATTTATTTTAAATGTGCACAGTAGGCAAATCCATCCAGGCTGAAAGTAGATTAGTGGTTGCTAGGGATGGTAGAAGGGGTTAAATGGAGAGTCACTATGAATGGATACAGGATTTCTTTTTGGGATGATGAAAATATTATAGAATTAGATAGTGATGATGGTTGTACAATCTTATGAATATACTTAAAACCATTAATTGTATAATTGAAAAGGGCAAATTTTATGGTCTGTGAAAGCTTTAAAAAGTGTATTTTATTTTTTTATCTCTTGAAGGTAGCTGGGAAATTTCCCATTCCCCTGGGTGCCCTGCCTTGGGACATTTAATCAGCAGTAAGAGAGGAGAGAACATTCTGTCTCTGCCACTCCTGCCTGTTGGTTTTATGTCAGTGGTACTGCTATGCTTTAGAAGTCCCTCTTTACTTGTGTAACATTTAGACAACCAGCTGCTTTCAGATTTTGTTTCAATTTTGTTTTCATTAGTTGTGACTGAATCAATTATTAGATGCATTTTTTCCCTCATCTGTCTAATGTCTTCATTTGGTTCTGATTAGTAGTCTGTAGATATTTTCTTGTAAACACATACACAAAACTATGTTTGCTGCTGGGTGGGGTGGAGTTTTGGAGTTTTGTTATAGTTTGAGTATCTTTCTCAGAAGACTATCTTTTGCATTGAAATAGTGACAGTGAATTATGGGATTTAATATTGGACCAAAAAAGTATGCACATTACAGATACAATGTTCTCGCTATTAAACACTCAGTATTTAACAGTATTAAATTTAATGTGTGAAATTTCAATGAAATGTATCTCAGTACTTTCTAACATCAATAACTAGAAGCCTGGTGCACACAATTAATGCACTGGAGGGGGGGTCCCTTAACCAGCCTGCGCTCTCTTGCAGTCCAGGAGCCCTCAGAGGATGTCAGTCAGACATCGTTAATGCTATGAGGAAGCGGGAGAGGTTCCCACCACCGCCGGTGCACTCTCCAGCCAAGAGCCTGGCTTCTGGCTAAGTGGTGCTTCCACTGTGGGAGTGCACTGACCACCTGGGAGCAGCTCCTGCATTGAGTGTCTGTCCCCTGGTGGTCAGTGCATGTCATAGCGATTGGTCATTCCTCCCTTAAGCTAAAACCAGCTTTCTGACATCCCCTGAGGGGGTCCCAGATTACGAGAGGGCACAGGCCAGGCTGAGGGACATAATCAATGCACAGTTGGGGCCAGGGAGGGAGATGGGAGGTTGGCCAGCCAAGGAGGGACCACAGGAGGGCTTTAGGGCATGTCCAGCTTGTATTGCTCAGTTCTCATCTGTTGGACCCCAGCAGCAAGCTAACCTACTGGTCAGAGTGTCTGCCCCCTTTTGGTCAGTGCACGTCATAGCAACTGGTTAACCAGTTGACTGTATGCCCCCTGGTGGTCAGTGCATGTCATAGCAAGCAGTTGAGTGGACTTAGCACATCATTAGCATATTATGCTTTGATTGGTTGAATGGCCAACTAGACCACCAGATACTTAGCATATTAGGCTTTTATTATATAGGATACTTTGTATTATAGGGTAAGGGATACTTAAAAATTGGATTTTGGGGTGAATTATTATTTACTGGAGGCCTGGTGCACAAAATTCATGCACAGTTGACGGGGAGTGTCCCTCAGCCCAGCCTGTACCCTCTCTAATCTGGGACCCCTCAAGGGATGTCCGACTTCCCCCTCTTGAGGATCAGGCCTAAATGGCAGTTGGCCATTCCTCTCACAATCTGGGACTACTGCCTGCCAGCCCGATTGATGCCTAACTGCTCCCCTGCCAGCCTGTTTGCCCCTAACTGCCCTCCCCTGCAGGCCTGGTCCCCCCCAACTGCTCTCCCTTGCAGGCCTGGTCCCTCCCAACTGCCCTCCCCTGCTAGCCATCTTGTGTCCAAATGGGGGCAGGATCTTTTCCCACATGGGGGCAGTCATCTTGTGTGTTGGAGTGGTGGTCAATCTGCGTATTACTCTTTTATTAGATAGGATAGCTAGATGAAACCAAAGAAAAGTAATTACACTCAAGCTCTTGATGATTTAAGTTCTGTCTGTACAGAATCAGAATTGATTCCATTGTGATGCCTGTTTTGGTTCTTTGATTCTGGTTGAGAATTCTCAAAGAGTAGCAGTCTCCATTTTCTCTCTTATGCTTATGAACCTTTTTTCTCTATGGGTTTTTTATCCCCATATTTCTGCCATTCCCCTTCCCATCCTTTTTTATTCTGTCTCTTGCCTCTCAACTAGGAGAAGTTGTAAAATACCTTCTTTGTGATTTTGTTTTGTTTATAGCAAAAGCTGTGACCATGACTACTGAGGTTGGCTCTGCGTCTGAAGTGAAGAAGGAATCTGACCAGTTAGGAGCAGATGCAACCAAGGAGAATAAAGAAGTAGCAGAAAATCAGCAGAATCAGTCATCTGATCTAGAGGAGGAAAAAGATTCCCAATCATCTCCTTCAGCTAAAAGCCAAAGTAGTCCACGCCGTCAGAAGAGGCAGAAGGATCCATCTGAGAGTAGGGGCATTTCTCGATTCATACCCCCATGGCTTAAGAAACAAAAGTCATATAACTTAGTAGCGGCCAAAGATGGAGGAGATAAGAAAGAGCCTACCCAAGCTGTTGTGGAAGAGCAGGTTTTAGATAAAGAGGAATCTCTTCCTGAAGAAGAAAGGCAGGCCAAGGGTGATGCTGAGGAAGCAGCTCAGAGAAAACAACAGGTCATTAAAGTTGATATCGAGGAAGAGAAACCTTCAGTGAGCAGTCTTGAGAAACAGGTATGTTTGAGAAACGATGGTATGGAATTGAAAGCTTGATGTTATAGCCACATAACAAAAAGAGTTTGTTTGCTTTGAACCATTCATGGATCTCTTGCATTAAGATACTGGTTTGACTTACTATATCTGGAATATGGGTTTTGCAGTGGTTTACCACAGTCTTCTCCTATTCCTTTTCAAAATTTCCAAAATAACAAAGGGAAAAAAAAATCTATATATGCATACCATAAAAAAGTTTGTCTGTTTCTCTTAACCTGTCACATCTCCTTTTAAATAACATGTACTGTTATACCTCCTTGACTTGATTTATTTAAGTGTCCAGCAAGTAGGAAGAAATAGATTTCTATGTGTACGTATTTTCGTTATCTAATGAAGCCTAGGTTTTGCCATGGTATGAGATTATAATTGGAAATTCTGTCATTAAAATACTTAAATTGCAGTTGCCAGGATATAGTTTATTTTACTCATTTAATTCTCAAATGACCCAATTGGCAAAAATGAAATTGGCAGGGAATTGGGGGAAGGAGGATATGAAGTGTTTTTTTCTAGCAAACATTTGAAGTCTTTTAAAATCTTACACAGTACTTGTAACAATCATCATTCTTACTAGGATTTTCCTTTTATTGTGTTGTTTTCTGCAAATCAGTCAATGTTAGCATAAACTTCATTTTTTTATCATCAGCTTGCTGAAGAAGTAAGGAAGCAGAGAGAAGAGAAGGTAAGAGAAATACAGGAAGACAAAACAGAGGAAGCAGCAAAAAGGGAGACAAAAGAAGTGCAGACCAATGAGCTAAATGCAGAGAAGGCCAGTCAGAAAGCCGCCAAGAAGACCAAAAGTGTCCAGTGTAAAGTGACCCTCCTGGACGGCACCGAGTACACCTGTGACCTAGAGGTGAGTCCGGGCCCTGACGGGAGAGCTCTCTTGATGTGCGGAATGCAAGCAGAAGTGCATTCTGCCCTCATTTGTGGTATGGCACAATTTTTGTGCTCTTGTGAATTAGATGGTCACAATGATGTATTACAAAAAAACAAGAAAAGGTAGACGAGGGTCATCATTTCCGTCACAAACAGTAATTCCAAACCCTTAAGGGATACCTAGGGCTGTTGTTCTCATGGTCTGCACTGGTCATGTATATGGTCTGGTGTCTGTTCTAAATGGGCCTTAAATAGTTTGACGATTACCTCTGGAGAAATGATAGTACTAGGTCGACATGTTTGTTTGTTTGTTCGTTCGTTCATTCATTCACTCATTCATTCATTCATTTCCAAATGCATTGTGCCCTTTTATTACTTCACAGAATGTTTTCTTTACTCTTGTGGACAGTGTAGGAGCTTTATAGAGAAAGTGGTTGACTCCATTAAGTCCCCAAAGAAATATGGACAAGAAACTGTAACTCATTTTCCTACATCCCAGCCGAGAGGGGAATTCATGCCCAACACATTGTAGGGAGGGCAGGGTGGAGGCAGGTCCTCAGAAAGGTGGTTGATTTCTTCTTGAGTCTGAGGAGAGTAAATTCTAGGGCAGGTCGGGCAGCCGCAGGATGGACGGAGAAAGACTTACGTCCCCCAGATTATAACTGACTTCCCTGCCTTCCTTCTTTGCCCAGCATTGGTCCGTGACATGCAGGTGGGAGTTTTTTTTTGTTACAGTCGTGAACAATGTCATGGTTTCAGTCATGAAATTTCAGCACTTTAACCGCAAGTGTTTTTATCCTGCACCATTAATGATTTAACATCTAGCTCCTTTATTTAGTTTTAATAAAAAAAAAACACGATTTTCAAAGCATATAATTCATTAGCTTTGATGCTGATTTATGCCAATGTAATTTTTAAAAAGTGTCTAGCACCTTATAATTTTATATTAATCAAAAGAGTTCGTTGCTTTTTATAGCTAAATCACTTTATTTACATGACATATACTAATTGCTGATGTTTACTGAAGAACTGTGTGAAGAGCTTTGAATAGATTATCTTATACTATGTGTAAGAATCTATATGACGTTGGTATTATTATGGATATTTCCAGTGTTACAGTGGGAGAATATAGGCTTATAGAGTTAAATAATTTGCCTAAAATTGCATAGCTAGCCAGTGGTGGGGCCTGGATTCCAGCCCCAGCAGTCTGATTCTGGAGGTCATGAGCCTGACCACTGAACTACTAAGATGACTGATTCATGGTCCTTTCTTTTGTCTTTGTATTAGTTTTCTAGGACATTTTTTACTCATCCTATGTAATAAAGAGGTGATATGCAAATTGACCACCACTCCAACACAAGTTGGCCACCCCCATGTGTTCAAAGATGACCACCTCCCTGTGGACACAAGATGGTTGCCACAGGATGGCAGGCAGGGGATGGCAGTTGGGAGGGACAAGGCCTACAAGGCAGGGCAGTTGGGGCAATCAAAGCTGCAGGGGAGGGCAGTTAGGGGTGACCAGGCCGACAGAGGAGGAGAGTTGGGGGTGACTGGGCCTTCAGGTGAGGGCAGTTGTGGAGGGGGGGGACCCAGGCCTGCAGGGGAGAGTAGTTGGGGGTGGGGAACCAGGACTGCAGGGAGGGCAGTTAGGGATGACAGGGGAGTAGTTAGGCATCAATCAGGCTGGCAGGGGCATGGTTAGGGGATGATCAGGCTGCCAGGCAGAAGCAGATAGGGGTAATAAGGAAGGCAGGCAGGCGAGCAGTTGAGAGCCAACAGTCCTGAATTGTGAGAGGGATGTCCAACTGCCTGTTTAGGTGGGATCGGGCCTAAACGGGCAGTCGGACATCCCTCGAGGTGTCCCAGTTTGGAGAGGGTACAGACTGGGCTGAGGGACCCCTCCCACCCCTCCATGCACAAATTTCATGCACCAGGCCTCTAGTGTTTTTGTATTTTATATGGCTCTCTAGGATTGCTCTAGGACAGTGGTTGGCAAACCTCAGCTTGTGAGTCCACATGCGGCTCTTTGGCCCTTGGAGTATGGCTGTTCCACAAAATACCATGGCCTGGGTGAGTCTGTTTTTAAGGAGTAGTGTTTTTAAGGAGTGGTGTTAGTTTAAGTTTAAAAAATTTGGCTCTCAAAAGAAATTTCAATCATTGTACTGTTGATATTTGGCTCTGTTGACTAATTAGTTTGCCGACCACTGCTCTAAGGTTTTAAAAAATATTTGTTTTTCACATGAAGGATATTCTTTTTCCTAGTTCCTAAGAATGAAACTAGCAAAGTTTCTTGAATTGGTGTTGAAAGATATGAATAGGTGAATTTTATTAAATGTATTATCTGTATCAACTGAGAGGATCATATATTTTTATAATCTGTTAACATTGTAATTTAAATTAATGTTTTCTAATGTTAAGCCATCTTTGAATTTGTAATATAAACATTACTTGTTCCATGATGATTTGGCATTTATTTAGTTTTTTTTTTTTTTAAGAATTTTTGTATAGATTACCTTCAGTTTTCTTTAATCAAAGTGTTTTAGACAGATTTTATCTTAGTTATATACTAGTTACATAAAGTTGCTTTTCTCAGTATTCTCTGGAATAGCTTGGATAAGTTTAGGGATTAGCTGTTCTTTAGAGATACGGTAGAAAATGCCTGTAAAACTGTCTTGAGCTGGTGGTCTTTTTGTAGTAAAAAGTAGGGTAGAGGCGATTTTTAAAAAAAATAAATAATTGACCCAATTAAAAAGTGTTTGTCTTAATTTCCTTACAATCTGTTTCTGTTTTCCCTTGAGTTTTAGTAGTTCATATTTTTAGTGGAAACTGTTCGTTTTGACTAACTTGACAAATCTTATTGCCGTGAAGGTTTTTTTCTAGTATTTTTATCTTGTGTATTTGGTTTTGATTTCTTTTTTATCTGTAATGTCATTTGTATTTTCTTCTTAATAATTCTTGCTGTAGAGTTACTATTTTAATCTTTTTTTTTTCAAAGAAACAACTTAATTTTGTTTAGTGTTTCCTTTCCATTTTGTAATATTTGTTCCCTTCTGCTCTTTATTTTTTCTTTGGGATTTTTAAAAATTCTTTTCCAATTTCTTGAATTGAATATACATATAAAAAAACACACCTTCATGGCTCTAATTTTCCCTTCAAGTACCCCTTGGTAATCTACAAGTTTTGAAATACTGAGCTTTCATTGCTGTTTAGTTCTTCATATTTTTTCATCCCATTTTCAGTCATTGAAGTTTTTACAAGTGCGTTCTTAAATTTTCAGAGTGGATATGTGTTTATGGGTGAATATATATGTGTGCATGTCTTGTGGGAAGAGGGCATTCTTCTTTGTTCAGATTTCTTGTTTTCTTATATGGTGGTTAGATAGAATATGGTCTAATAAGTAAGAGATTCTATTGCATTTGTTCAGATTTACTTTGCATCCTAATATATAGTCAATATTTGTAATAGTTCTTTTAATATTGGAAAAGCATGTTATTTCTTTTCATTGTTGGCACAGGTTTCCAGTTTTGTCCTCTTGATCAGCCTTATTAATTATGTTGTTTAACTGCATATAGGTATGTTAAACTCTCTCCCTGTAATAGTTGATTTGACAAATATGCTTTGTATTTCTGCAAGTTTATGCTTGGAGCCCCCCTTTTTATCATCACATAATATTTTAAAGTTTATTTTATTTAATATTAACTTTACTATACTGGCTTTATTTTGTTTAGGATTTATCCAGACCATTGATTTTCAGCTTGTTTCATCTAATGGCACAGAAACTAAATACTAAAATTCTGTGGCACATCAAAAAATAATTTTTGTTAATCTGACCCTCAAAATAGGTATAATTTTGATTTATTCACACCAGTGTTGGCTGTTGTCATAAAAAATGTTTATTCTTAGATGTTTTTAATCAACACTTTCTTATAAGAATAAAAAATGAGACTTTTAGTAAGTCAAAATACTTATTTTGCACATTATTTTCCTTCCTAATATCCTAATTTATGGATATTACATATTAACTAGTAGTATTTTTTTATCCTCACCTGAGAATATGTAACTATTGTTACTTTTTTTTATCCTCACCCAAGGATATGTTTGTTGATTTTAGAAAGAGAGAAAGGGGGAGAAAGAGAAACATTGATTGGTTGCCTCCCATATGCTCCCTGACTGGGAATCTACCTGCAACGGTTTGGTTTATGGGAAAGATGCTCCAACCTACTGAGCCACCTGCTCAGGGCATGTTGTCATTTTAATATTTGACAATTTAAGAGAAAAGAGGTCAGTACTCCTGACTAAATAGTCAGCTATTGCTTGTTTTAAACATTCTTGCAGCATACCAGTGTATACCTTGTAGCATATGGATTGAAAATTGCTAGTCTATATGTTCATTCATTGTCGCTACCATTTTTTTTTCTTTTAAACATTGAGTCATGTCTTTGAGGGGTTATGATTTTTAATACCATTTGAGAATTCTGTCTTTTCATTGGTGAGTTGAGGCCATTTATTTCATGTGATAACTATATGTGGCTGTACACTGTCATCTAAGTTTGGGTACTTACTTTTCTTTATTTAATTTATTTCCTTTTATCTTTTTTATTTTTATTCTTTTTGGAATGACCCCTAAGTAGTTTACAGACATACTTGATTTAGTAAAGCCTAATATTAACCATTATTCCTAGCTCCTTTCCCATTTTAACACTTCTTTGTTTGATGTCTGATCTCATTTTGGAATGGTACAAAATAAAACAATTTATTTTCTGTGTGACTAGTCCCTGTTTGATCTCATCATTCGTGGGAAATGAAGTCACTGCGTTAGTCAAAGCACAGTTGAGAAAATATCCAAAGTTAAGAGTAGCAGTGTACTCCTTCAATTCAACATGACTTAAATTGGTTGGGAAAGCACAAGTCTTTATTTTAGTGACAGTATTAATTTACAGATACATGATCTTTTCAGCTAATAAGTGTTTACTTAATATACCATTTGAGAATGAATTTCTGAGGATAGTAGATAAATTATAAGTGTGTTGAATAAACCTTATTTTCAACCAAGGACAAATCAAAGTGGAATTTAAGTAGACTGTAGCAATGTGATCCACTGAAGAATTTATGTAACAACAGTTTGCTGGAATTCTAGGCAGTGACTTTATATCTGATCAACAGCCATAATTCATCTGGGGATTAATAGTTGTTATAACAACACAAGTTATAAGTTGCACTCCCTGTTTTGATTAATTTCTCTTTTAACCAATTCTTCCCATTTAGGTTGTCTGATTGCTTGCTTAGTATCATTAGTATGTGTCTGATACTCATCAGACTTGCTATTTCCTCTTCAGGAGCAGAGCCCCAAAGACAGCCATCACGTGGTTTGAGTGCGCTCAAGTTTCCCAGTTCCAGTGCTGACCTTAGACAGATTGGGTGATATGCTGATGCCCCTTATCTGTGGTTCTCTAACTCTGTACCGGAAACTGGCGTCTGAGGACTATTTGGGGAAGTGTGTTGTGGGAAACTGTAGCTAATAATGAACTTGCAAGCACTCAAGGAAGATGAATACAATGTGGGAAATAAATACTTTTACCTTTTTTGCTTCGAGAGATTAAATTTGTTTATATCTGTTCATTGTCATTAAAAATTATGACTATCATGGCTTTTAGATGCCTAGAGTTACTGTTTATTTATTTATTTTTCTGTATGTTCATGTGTCTAATTTTCAATTAGGCCTGTAGATTCTAGCATGTCTCTGAAGAGGGCTGAATTGTCTTCATTTAGGGCCACCTACAACAGTAGAGGAACACATGGCCTGTGCAGGAAGTCTCGAGGAATTAAAATGGCCTGACTTGTAGGGACCTTTAAGAATAGGATGAGGTTCCAGAAAGCCTCAAGTGACAGGGCGAGATTATGAAAGCTGATTCATAGAGCAAAAGGGAGCTGGGAAAAATGGACCAGAAGTTGTAAAGACATTGCTATACAAGATCAGGGACAAGAATGCTGTTTAGTTTTTAGAACATGGTAGATAGCTATGTGGCTACAGTAATTTAAGAGAGACATTTTTATTCATTGCACTGGTTAAGTTGTATGTAGGTGGTCTTTATAGATATGATTTTATCAATGTGATTAGAGCATTGGGAAAGTTACGTGGTTTTCTATTGTTACCTGAGAGTTCCGTTGATTAACAAAATGATCCCTTTTAAACCATTTAATATAAATATTACTGTATTTAATAATTTTTTTCTAAATCAAGAAACATAATTCTTGGAGATATTTTGTTTGGTATCCTAACATCATCTCTGCTTCTCAGATTGGTTCCTTAAAATATGTACATAAATAGGTAAATCTCCATAAGTCCATCTATATCCCCTCTTCATTCCTCCATTCTCTACTTTTTAAAAAAATATATATTTTATTGATTTTTTACAGAGAGGAAGAGAGAGGGATAGAAAGACAGAAACATCGATGAGAGAGAAACATCGATCAGCTGCCTCTTGCACACCCCCTACTGGAGATGTGCCCGCAGCCAAGGTACATGCCCTTGACCGGAATCGAACCCGGGACCTTTCAGTCCAAAGGCCGACGTTCTACCACTGAGCCAAACCGGTTTCTGCTCCACTCTCTACTTTTAATGGCTTTTTATACATTCTTTCTCCTGTGTGCCATCTGAGCCTATTCTTTCTTAAACCTCAGAAATTAAGTGAACGGGACTTCCCAGGGAGACAAGGAAGCACTATTTTTAAATACTGATTATTTGAAGTTTTCATTCTTTGGAGGAGAGTATATATTAACATTAAGTGGATAGCCCAGTCAGTGTGCTCAGTGGCTGAGCAGTGACCCTTGAACTAGGAGGTCATGTTTCAATTCTCGGTTAGACCGCATGACTGGGTTGGGGGCTCAAATCTTTAGCAGGGGGCATGCAGGAGGTAGCGGTCGATGATTCTCTCTCATTGATGTTTCTCTCTCTCCTCCCTTCCTTTCTCTGAGATCAATAAAAACATTTTAAAAAATATTAAGTAAATAAAAATGCTTCACACAGAGTGTTTGTGAACATAAATATTGGATAACAATATATTTTAGAGAATGACTATAGTTAAGTTAAAAATACTGAAATGGCTTCACTTTAATGTTATTTTTTGGCTTACGTTAACAACAGGATTTTTGCTTGCCATGCATTAATTTTGCTGCAAAGCCTGGTTTGTCTTAGTGCATCTGTTCCAAATTTTTGTGTGAAGTATTTTTTCATTGTAGTTAGTGAAAATTACACTTTATATTTTATGTTAATTTATCATCTATTAAAAATAAGCTGAGATCTCAAATTTTTTTTTGGAAAAAGCTTTTGAAGCTTGTTCTATTTTTTAATGAAGAAACATGATAGTTCTTATCTTTGATATGTCTATTTTTACTGATGTAGATATTTAATGGTAGGTAACAATCACCTTAGGTACCAGACTTTAATGAAAGGCTTTCCTGGATTTTGCATGCTTGCTTCAGAGACTCAGCTATAGAACCCTTGTGATATTGCTGGTCATTTACAGACATGCTGTGTTAAAACAGCGGGGCTTTCTTCCTCTAAGGAAAAATATAATAAGAATTCATTGAGGCCATAGATATAATGTCAGGACATCTATCTTTACTTTGGCCTCTTTGGATCACTTCTTCTTTTTTCTTCTTCTCTGAGGTTGCAAAGTAAGAATGGAAATATTTGCGTTCTCTCTTCCTAGCATTGAGCTAGTTGTACTACAGCTGATGTCTGTATATAGATTTTTAAAGCCTGAAACTAACCGTAAAGTTCTTGCAAGACTTTGGAAGCATGAGTGAAAGTGCACTCTGCGTTAGAGTTGCTAACATTTTCCTCGGGCATCTGAAAGCTGTTCCCAGGTGTTGATTTTGTCTGAGAATTGAGGGCGTTGTTTCTGTCCACACAGGAATGTCAGTCCCGTTTGTTTGTTTGTTGGTTTGTTTGTTTGTTTAGGTGCTATGAATAAGGCTATCAGAATGTAGGCTCTCTTCCTCAGTGTTCTGATAATTTATCATAAAGTAGAATGTCGCAGTCTTCTTGCCTTTCTTGTGTAGAGTACTGGCCTCAGAATTTCCATTTTATATTATTGCTTTCAACTGTGTTTTGTTTATTTACTTGATTGTTTATGTCTGCTTTCACCCACTAAGGCAGTTCTTTCAGACTTCTAGTACTGACCTCTACCAGGTTTACTAGTTAAAAAGAGTTTTCAGTATCTTCCTCCTTGTGAAGAACAGTCGGGATTGAGAGTCAGTCTTGCTGCTTCCTGTGAGTGTTGTTTTAATTTCTTTCACAAAAATTGGTGCTGAGGCCAGTCTTTTCATCCATTCCTTCCACAGCAGGATGTATACTAGGTGACCCAGAAACATGGGCAGAATTATCTTTCCGATTTAGAGCTCTGTAATATAATATACTAACATTTGGATCTTAAAGCGATTGAGTGTAATATAATGTAATAAAAATATGATTTATAAGAAGCAATGGATTACTCAGAAAAAATTCATCAAGGTGGCAAAATGACTAAAGTATTGGTAAATGATCTGTCAGATAGCTAGTTTTCTTTCTGATTAATTATGTTCTGCAACAGTGTTAAACATTAACTCTGATAGAAAAGTTATGATTAGGAATATTGCATAATTTTTAAAAAACCTTAAGGTAAAGGCTGCATTCTGTCAATGAACTGAACTGCATCTCATAATTGTGTGCTTTATTTGCAGCATATGCCTTTTCACCTGCTTTGAAGTTGTGTCTGATTTTGTGCATCGTCTCGTTATTCACATAGAGAGGAAATTTAATCTTGAGTCTTATCATCATATTTTTATATTCATTGATCTCTTTCCATATTTCTGTCAGCAATAATTTAAAGAGAATCAAATAGGAATGCTCCACTAAGCTATTTTTCTGTAGCACAGAAAGCCTGTGTTGAAATTTATGAATCAAATGTCAAAATTCATTCTGGGCAAATAGCTTACAGAGAATGTGCTAGCCCACAGAAGTTTTCTGCTTAATGTTTTTGAGATAAGTTTTAATGGAAATAGTAATTTAAAATATGTATTTTTATTGATTTCAGGAAGTAAAGAGAGGTGAGAAAGATATAGAAACATCAGTGATGAGAGAGAGAATCATTGATTGGCTGACTCCTGCATGCTCCACAATGGGGATCGAGTCATATGCAACCCAGGCATATAGACATATGCCCTCACCGGGAATTGAACCATAACCTCCTGGTTCAGAGGTCGACACTCAATCACTGAGCCACACTGGCTGGGCTAGTGTTGCCAATTTTGACTCCAACTTTTCTTGGCTTGGATTTAAATAGGAAACATTTTATCTTGAAAAGCTAGTATATTCTTTGGGTTCAAATGAATTAAGCTCTTCTAAACATTAGAGAGAGGTGGGCTCCCATACATAGGCGAGGTTGCAAAGGAAAATGAAATATAAATGCATAGGTTCTATCTCCTGTTATTTTCAACCTGCTTTCCAAATTTTGTTGCTGAGTATATTTCTCCTTTCTGTTATGTCAGGAGAAAAAAATGTATCTGTGCATTTGCACACATGGGACATTATTTTAGAATAGCTTCCTTAGGGAGCTGAGCTAAATATATATGTTCAATCTACCATTTTTAATGGGAACTCCACTTTCTACTTAGGAAAGTTTGAACAATGAGCTTGAAAGTGAAGTGGGCCAGTACAATACAGCACGTACCAAAGTTGCCATAAAGCTTTCTGGATATCTTCTATAATCTATAATATTAATAAAATCATAATATGCTAATTGGACCGGACAGCTGAATGTCCTTATGGACAAAGCCAGGGCTTCAAGGGCCAAGTCCCTTGAACGAATTTCATGCATCAGGCCTATGGTCTTACTATAAAAAGATTTTTAATGGATTATGGTAACTTTAGTGGCATCTCTTTTGACATTGTTCATTGTTTTTAGTTCTCATTTTCTTGCTTCATTGTTTTCTGCAGGTGTCTAAATAAACTTTTATTTTACATGTATATTTAATTGGGCAGAATGAAAGTGAGTTATAGAAGTTGAAAGAATGGAAATGCTATTTCACTTAAATGCATTTTGGGGGTGGGCAAATAATAGGTATAATTTAATTTTTATTCACTTTTACATAAAGTGAGTGGCTCGGTTCATTAAACATTTCTGGGTCAAGCATTGGTAACACTGTTGAGGAATAGGTTAGTCTCCAGTGACCCCGAGGGCAGAGCCCATGCGACACACGGCACACGGGGAAGGCTGCATTCCTGTGTTCAGGGCTGGATTTTAGTCTAATTTCCTACAGTAAGAATGTGTTCTGGATGTGGTGATTCAGAGATAAAGCACATTATAATATTTCTGTAAAATGTTTCAGAAATTTGAAGCATGTTCCTTCTTTTTAGTATATCAGTTGACATCACAGTAATTGATGGAGGGAGAATGGGATGTTATAACTGAAAAGCACTACATTGGTAGAATTTAAAATGCACTTCATTTGAATGTTTTAATGTTTTGAAGTCTGGATTTCTAAAGAAACTTGATAATATTTAAAGTTTGCAGAATAAGCTGACAATATTGATGGAGGCCAATAGCATGCTCGAGGTAGGGGCTGGGCTTCAATAAGATAGGACTTGAGGGAGTTTCATTGTGCAGGATCTGTTCCTCAGCTTTAAGGCATACATTAATTCTTTTTGTGTGTGTTTGTTTTTGTTAATCCTCACCCACGGATATCCATTGATTTTTAGAGAGAGTGGAAGGAAGAGGGAGACAGACATTGATGTGAGAGAAACACATTGACTGGTTGTCTCCTGCGCATGCTGGGCCTGAGGTGGGGATTAAGCCTGTAAAGTATGTGCCCCTGACCAGAATTGAACCTGAGACCCTTCAGTTCTTGGGCCAACACTCTAACCACTGAGCAAAACTAACTAGGGCTACATTAATTTTGTGTCCAGGTAAGTTCAACAGGAGAAGTGATCATTGCTGACCAATCCTATGAACATGGACATATTAGAATTCTAGGAAATAAATTTATAGTGAGAGATGACTGTCAGGAAGAATTGATTAGTCAACTAATTCTTTTCTTTTTTTAAATTCTTTTATTTATAATAAGAAAGTCATCAAAAGATTCAGGTGATAATTTTACGACATCTTTGTGAACGTGAAATTCAGACTAAGGAGTATTACGTTAACATAATAACTAGTGTCTTCCACACTCTGTAACTGTGGAGAATAAGCATATCTGGCAAGGTCAAGAATGACTGTTCTCTCAGGCCAGGTACCCTCTTCTTCTAAGTGATATTGATAAATTTTCACTTTTTGTTGTTCCCACTCCTCCCCCTGAAATAAGCCTAATTGGTTCCCTAGATTTGGACACAAACACACATCCCTTTTTCCCCCTAAAATTTTACACATTCATCTCTGGCCCTCCTGTAGTCATATCATTTCATCCCTCATATGTGTTGATTTTATTTAGGTTTGCCAGTAAATGTCAAACTTTTTAAATTCTTCTGGAAATCGTATTGTAATTTAAGTTGTGAATATTATTGACCTAATAGGCTTGGGATGGGAGTTGCAGTTGGAAAGGAGAATGATTCGGCTGAAACTCTTTGCCATTTAAAAATATTATTTTGGTTGGAAAAGATTCTGAATTTCAAATGTCACATATTTTGCCTTTGGGGCAGAAGTAATATAGGAAGAAGTCTATACATTATTTTTGAGTTGGGTTCTGGGTGCCCATTTTCCTAACTCAAGTCCAAATTTTTGAATCTCTTCTGCCTCTAAAATCGAAACTACTAATTCCTCAAAGGTAGCAGATCTGCCCAGCCACT
Source organism: Antrozous pallidus (assembly GCA_027563665.1). Lineage (NCBI taxonomy): Eukaryota > Metazoa > Chordata > Mammalia > Chiroptera > Vespertilionidae > Antrozous > Antrozous pallidus. The sequence goes on from CM050517.1 coordinate 83,601,456, forward strand.
GCGGCTCAGTGATTGAGCGTGGACCTATGAACCAGGGGGGTCATAGTTCAGTTCCTACCCAGTCAGGGCACATGCACAGGTTGTGGACTTGATCCCCAATGTGAGGAGTATAGAAGGCAGCCAATCAATGATTCTGTCTCATCATTGATGCTTCTATCTCTCTCTTACTCTCTCTTTCTCTCTGAGATAAACAATTTTTTTTTAAAGATAGATCTCTCAACTAAGTAACAAGAAGACCAGCAATTTGTGTAAATAACTTGAATGTGAACTGTGCTGCCTTCTAATAGAGATTTGCATTCCAAAGGAAACCTGTTCTTTCTAGAATCATAAATGGTAGAATTTCACTAGTGAAGCCAAGGAAAGTGAAAATAATTAAGGCAGTGTTGTGAGGCAATGGGCTGGATTTGTGGCATCTGTGGGTCGGTGGATACATTGCAGATAAGGAAGCCTTTGGGGAGGCATACTTCAGGGCTGTGCTCACCCACACATTTCCTAACTTTTCTGCTTCTGAATCCGCTTCTCTCATATTTGACAGTTTTTCTCCTCATATACATTAATTAATTGATGGTATATATTTTAGGACAAGCAAAGACTTAAAAGATTCACCTCCATCCCACCCCACCCTACCTTATCCTACCCACCTCCTTATGGTATGTGCTCCATGGTGAACACAGGTCTTGTCACTTTCTCTTGTTTTACTTTAGTTTGTTAGTCATCTACCAGGAATGCAGAACATTTACTTAGGAAATATGTCAAGCTCAATAAAAACATTGTTGCCTCAGATCAATGTTTAAAGGTTGAGATATCTCAAAGTGAAATGTATTTTATTCTCAGGTTGCCTAGAAGTTGCTTGCCATTGAATTGAAAAAGCAGAAATTGAGGTGATGAGGTATAAGGAAATTAATTTCTAAGAAACTTCTCAAGACCTCTCTCTTTGTATCAGATCCTGTTTGTCTCTGGTTTACAACCATTGTAAAATAAACATTGAAGTAATTAAGATGATTCTACATTACAGCTTGACTTCTACTTTGGTCAATTATTAAAAATCCTTTAAATACTCCTGGCCAGTAGAGGGTAAGAATAGTTTCATTGAGCCTCTTTTGTGAAAAGTTCTTCTGTCAAATGGCTGGTCTGTGTTTTTCTACCTGGTGATTTCTTTTTCAAAGTCTCAAAGATTGCCAGATAAGTTTTATTACCAGGCTATATGAACCAGTCATTTTAAAAAAGGATTTTGAGTGAAAATTTGAACAATTGATATATTATATCCATTGGGACCTGCAAGGGATGAAAGGGATGTTGCCTAGCCAGATTGTAAACCAAACTGTGATGGACTTTGAGTGTGAGGGAGGGAGTTCTAAACTCTGAGAGAAGTGATCTGTTTGCTTGCCGTGATGTCAGCCTTGCCTCATGGTCAGAATCCTTAGTTAACTTTTTAAAAATTATAGAAGCACAGAGGATTTTTAGGACAGTGAAACTCCTTTGTATGATACTATAATGGTGGATGTATAATGTCATTATACATTTGTCCAAACCCACAGAATGTGCAACACTCAGAGTGAGCCTAATATAAACTGTGAATTTGGGTAATTATGCTGTATCAGTGCAGGTTCGCCAGTTGTAACAAATGTACCTCTCTGTTGGAGATATTGATAATAGAGGTTATGTGTGTGTTTGGGGGTAGAATATATATAGGGAAATCTTTTATCTTCTGTTCAATGTTTCTGTGAACCTAAAAGTACTCTAAGGAAAAAAAAAAGCCTACTAGAAAAGTTTGAAAAATGCAGATGCACAGCTGCCACCTTTGAAGATTCTCATTTAGTGGGTGTCAGGCTCAAGCATCTGTGCAGCCAGAGTTAAGAATTGCTTTGAAATGCTGTAACATGCTATCTGCCAAGGCAGTCCCTTGCAGAACACCAGCTCCTCAGCTATCAGGTGAATTCTTTAATCAGCTCCTTGTTGAAATTAAGCCTGGCTGGTGGGGAATTTTCCCTAAGTGATAGGAAAGTGGTAGGAGACCCTACATTAGGACTATAGGTCTTATTAAGTGTCTGGGTTCACTCACTCATGTGGCAGCTGTTTCATAACTCAATCAATGGCTGAATTTGTCAGTTATGATTTGCTTTGCATAATCCCCAGCATATAATAAGGGCTTGAGAATTTTTAGTTGCATTTATTATTTTCATTATATTTTAAAACCTCATTTATAATTTTGTAAGGCTCTCATCATTTTATTTGAATTTTTGATGAAAATATTCAAGTGCTATCCTTTGGATAAATTCCCAATATTCATATATTTTATCAATATCTCAGTGGCTTGGACAGCCCATAATGTAAACCAAGCATGTCAAACTCGAAGGCTAACATGGGCCAAATAAACAAGGTTTAAGTTTATGTGTGCCACAAAAAAACAAAAGCTTCAATTTTCTTCAAAACGTAGGTTTATTTCGATAGAAATATGCTGAATACAAAGTGCTGAAATAAATGAATAATCATTAACATAAAATAATAGGACATTTTAATAAAAATTAATATTTTTTTCTTGAACATTAACTTACCATACACTAATTGCACAAATTAGTAAGCATATTGCAAATAAAACTATTTTTCTTGTTCTCTGAAAGCAAAATATTTCCTGTTACACACACCAAACAAGTCAGTCCAAGACTAATGTTGTGGCCATCGGCTGCTAAAATACTCAGCTGTTAGTATTAGTGGAGAGGAATGGTGCACTTTGTGCAAAAGGGAAAATGAATGCAACATGATGATAGTAATCAGTCATTAACGAACATTGTAGTTCGTCACTAATAATTATATATAATAGGATATTGTAAAAATTAAGCCACGGCATTTTTATTTAAATGTTTCTTACATATCGTTACATTGGCTGGGCCACAAAAATATTTGTTGTGGGCTGCATGGCCATGAGTTTGACATGCTTGATGTAAACACATACCATTTATAGTATATTCACAATGGCTTTGTAATTTAAAGAACTTCTTAGATTTAAAAAATAAACGTTAGTTAGTACCACAAGTAAGAAAAACCCCCACAATATTTAAAAGCAATGTACAAATTTTAAATAAACCAATCCCTAGTGTCAAAGGATGTGGGCTCTAGTTGGGGAGGCACTGGCCATAACCAGTTGAGTTAAAAAAAAGAATGTCAAAGATGAATTTATTTACTTTACCACTAAAATAAACTAGAAACAGAAATACAGTTGGCTTTTTGCATATGAGAAACTGCAGGCTATTTGGTTAGGACAACTGAAGATTATATGATTCTTCCTCATACGCTACAGTACCATTCCATTAAACTTCTGTTTCCAAAGGAAGGCATTTAAGGGGCGTACTTTATAAACAGCTGAGCAACTGACATGTATTAGAACTGAGAGGGCTGTTTATTATTTCTTATCATGCATTAAAAGCCAAAAGTATAATTCCTGTATAAAATTTGTGTGCAGATATTTATATTTCATCAACAAATGTAGTTTTGTTAACAAGTTTCGATTCCACCACTCCGGGGTTTTATGAGGTTTTCTGCAGCTCCATTCCAGAGCTTGATTTGGGATTTCCCTTGCAGTAGGCATGCTGGAGAGAAGGGTAGGAACTGGTTTTTGGAATGCAGGCCTGTTCTGCAGTAGAAATAGAAGTCCTTTTGAGAGGGCGTTCCGATGATCAGCTAGCTGATTCTTGTGCTGAAAACATATGAAAACCTCTGGGTTTCAGGAAAAAAATGACAACCACCTTAGAAATATAGAGTGTGCTTATAGATGAAAGTTGAAAAGTTTAATGTTTTATCTTTTAAAATGAAAAATTAGCATTTGTTTGCCTTAGGGGGAAGAAGATGATAGCTAATAATTAGATTTAAATTTGTGGCCAACAGTATATTTTGCTTGTTTGTTTATGAATACTATCAATAGCAGATTTCTGTTGTTTTTGCGATTTTTCCACATAACATAAAGATAAAATATCTTTTTCTGTCTTGTTTTTTTAGCATAACTTAACTGGTTGCTTATGAGAGGAATTGTGTGGTCAGTTAAGAATTTTAAAGCATTTCAAAACCCAGCAGACTGGGATGATGAAAAATCATTCTGTTAGAATACTGCATTTAGTCTTGGAAACACTGCGTTCATGAGATAGTCTCTTACATGCACAGTGTCCTCTTGGGAGTTAGACCAGGAGACTGGGAGTTCAATTGATTGCTATGACTTGCACTGACCACCAGGGCATGGTGTAGAACGAAGGAAGGCCCCAGCCAACAGTGGACGGCAGCTGGAAGGGCCTGATTGGCCCTGATCGCTGGCCAGGCCTAGGGACCCTACCCATGCACAGATTTCATGCCCCGGGCCTCTAGTAATATGTAAGAATGTCAGTGCCTTGAGGAGTTGATTATGTAAAGGCGAGTATAACAGCTTCTAGCTGCATTAGGATTTCTTTTAAAATTATTGCAGGATGCAATTACTAGAGGATGTTGTGCAGTCTGTTCTGGCCTAGTGTTTGTTTTTGTGTTAGTAACAGCCGTTTAATTTTATTTTTAGCACCTAAAACTATGTTGAATAGTATTTTATGTTGTTCTTGTCAACAACACTGCAAAATTTCCTCAATGTTCTATCCTAATTCCTTGATTTCTGTGGAATGGAAAAGTAATAGAGATTCTGTAATGAGCTGTTGAGAGGTTTTTCTCCCCCCCCCCCCCCCCCACTCCCTTTTATAGCTTAGTCTTAAAGGAATACTACATAGGAAAAATTTTTATTATTTTTTGTAGTGATTTATAACAAACCTACAGGCTCACATAGCTTTGATAATTAATGCTTGTCTGTCATCAGATGTACATATATAGTCTGATCACTAATAAAAAATACGTGTGAAAACTTTTTATCTGCTCAAAAAACAGAAGATACGTATATGTATATACTAATATATGCACATGTATTGTGTCTATATCCATTTATTTCATATTATTTCTACATGTTTATATATTTTATATTAATATAAACAGATTTTTCTTAGTATAATTAGAAAACCTTAAAAATTAATTCATATTAATAATCAGGAAAACTTTACTTAAAAATATTTCTTGACTATAAATGACTCATTTACTTCTGGAATTACATTTTTAACAAATAGAATTTAAATCATTGGATGTGGTTTCTTCCTTTATGTTGGGGTTTGAGTGAATTTTGAAACACAGGTCTGTTGACAGCTCACTCAGATTAATAAGAAAAGAATGATCTGATAAATAATGGCCTTAAAATATTTGAGACTCTCTTTTCCTTTCTGTATAGTTTTCTTTGATTTCCTCCATGACAATGTATTAGTTATGTTTGCTCTTTACATACCTTTCTTTCATCGCCTTTCATATTTGCATAGTGTAGTTTAGAACCAGCACAAAACACATAGTTTCAGGGCTGCAATGTATGGATCGCATTGTGTACTTCCCAGCACTGTGTCCTCTGTACACAATAACTGCAGTGTGGAGGAACCTACACGGAGACAGTGATGGAGTTTTATAAAACGCCAGTGGTGTGTGGCGTCGACTGCAATCTGCCGGGTAAGCAGTTGAGCAAATTCCTCCAAGTTGAGAGGCCTCCAGAAATGTCATGTTTTGGCCTCAATAATGAATACCACAAATAACAGCACAGGCATAGGGGACTTTCCTCAGCATCTGATTCCAGCCTGCCTTTGTTCAGCTGGATCTGCTGTAGATTGCTTTGTCTTTTTTTTTTTTTTTTAACATTCCTCAAAACTAGTCTTTCAATCCTTGAATAATATACTTTAAAGTCATCTAAGTTGTCTTGTTTTGTCTCTCTCCTTTGGATATCTCTAATATATTATGCAACCTTTTATATTTTTACTTGAACTTATTGGGGTGACATTGTTTAATAAAATTATATAGATTTCAGAGGTACAATTCTGTAATACTTCTGTGTTCACCACACCAAGTCAAGTTTCTTCTATTTTATTATGTAGTCTTTTTAAGGAAAAACAATCTGATATCTGAAAAGTAAGATTAAAGAACTTTTTAAAAAAAGTTTTTAACCCATTGATTTTATATTGCTGCTCAATGGTATAAAAAGGGGTTAGGGAGAGGCAGGGTGGAGGGGGTGGGGTGGGGATAATGTTGGAGACAGATTGTAAAGTTTATTGTCATTCAGTATAGAAAGTAAGATTTCTTTTTGAAGTGTACTTGGCAAGTTTGCTTAACAGTTGCATTTTTTTAATTGTTTAATTACATTACCAGAATGGATATTTCCACAGGTTGTACTATATAAAGATCTGCCTAAGAAGGGATATAAAGCAATTTTTATGCTTCAGATCTCAGGCAGAAAGTAACAGTGAAATGGCTGTGTCTTAGTAAAGGCAACTCCACTGTCCCTTCTGCATGAAGATGGGAGACCTGGCCTGCTCACAGGGGCAAGACGAAGATTGGCTTTTCTGCTTTTGTCATTCCTCTACTTCCCAAGACATATTTGGAAATGCTTTATATTCCTAAGGAAGAGTTTAAGTACAAAGTAGAATTCTGAAAATAAAATTAGGTTTGTGGTTGTTCTCCGGAATCTATTTGGCAATGTGTATTTGGTTTAGTTCCTTGAATATTTGTCGGTTGGTAGTCCATGAGCTAGATCCTGCAGATCGCATAAAACTGCAAGCCAGAGGCCAGAACTCTAGATTTGATTCTGCCAGCTTTTTGGGCTGGCTTTGTGGCACTAAGCCATTTTACCCGACAGGTATCTTGGCCTACTGGTGAGCTAGTTACTCAACGAGATGCTGCTATAGCAGGCATAGTTTTGTCTAAAAAATACTAGTCTCCAAAAGTAAGGAATCTCAAGGAGTAGAATGTAAAGGTAAGTAGCATAGATGTGAAGTAAAGTGCATGATGAAGAAAGATGAATATTTGGAGATTGGAATAGGCCTCAATGGGAAGTAGTATTTAGAGATTTATCTAGAGAAAGGGTTTCAGCAGTTGGTAAAAAATAAATTTAGAGTATTTCTTGACAAATCAGTAGTCTTAGTACCCCTAAATTGCCATAACAAATAGCTGGTGTACTGGTATCTTCAGAGTAAAATATCTATATTCAACAAATGTATATTTGTATAACTTTCATGGAGTAGAATTTAAATTGTTTATAAACAAATAAAAACAATGATGATAAGAAAAAATAAGAATTCGGTTCTTTGAAAGAAATCCAGGAAATCAGACTGAAAAGTTAGATCATATAAATTCTCTGTAACTTCAGTTTCCTCATTTGTGAAATAGATCATAATTTCCTACCTCCTTTTTTGAGCTAAGCTCTGTTGAATAGTAATTCTGCTGTGGAATAAATTAATAAGTATTTTCTTTATTTTTATTTAGCAAGAGAAAATAACCAAATTTAAAGCATGTATATGTATGTATATGTGTATGTGTATGTGTATGTGAACTCTGCATACTTGAGAGTCAGGGACTCCACATGCAGGAGAGGTTCCGAGACAGAAAGAGGATTGAAGTATATAAGACATCCCGAACTAGGGAGCAGGTAATGCACTTTGAGGGACTTCAAAGGCCATTGAAGGATGATAAGAAGAGCAGATGTTTAGTAAGTAAGTTTGCCCTGGTGTGTCAAGAAAGTTTATCCCTGATAACGTTTTTTATGGATAAGGTCTCTAATTCAAATTCTAGGCATGAGGGTGAAGTTTCTGCTGAGCCTGTGGCTAAAGTTGTGCTTAGCACCAAATAATCTGCATACCACAGAGACATATCTTGGAGTGACTCATTCTGGACGCCCAGTTTCCTCTTCTGAAACTTCATTTGAGAAGTTAGATTGGTAGATTATTTTATATTTTATTAAGTCAGTCTCAATCTTGAGAAAGAGTGGGGATTTTAGCCAAATAATTTTGAGAAGCATCACTTTGAGACACAAGTTTTTTGCTTCATCATAAAATTTCTCAGGCTATCTTATATGGATTATATGAGTTTTGATACTTAGTAGTTGTGTACGGTAAGCAGAAAATTTCTTGTCCCACTCTGCTCTCCTTTTTGGGGATGTGGGTATAAATGTGGAACATCTCATGGGATCAAGAGAACATACTTTGGTTAATACAAGTCTGCTTCCTGATATCTTTAGCTTTTGCTTACTACTTCTCATTGTCTTTCTCTCTGTTTGTACTACTTTACTCTATGACTTTGTGTGTTTGTCTATACTATGACTTTGTGTGTGTGTTTAAATCTTTCTTGTATTTAAATTCCATGCAGAAGACATATCTAGTAATCTTATATCCAAATTAAGACATTATATTTGGGTAGAACTCTTGTATGAGTCTATCTTGTATGAGACCAGTGGTCGGCAGACTGCGGCTCCTGAGCCACATGCAGCTCTTTGGCCCCTTGAGTGTTGCTCTTTCACAAAATACCACGTGTGACTGAGCATGTACAGTGAGATTGAAACTCTGTGGGTCCATGTGCAGAAGTCGGTTTTTAAGCTCTCAAAAGAAATTTCAGTCATTGTACTGTTGATATTTGGTTCTTTTGACTAATGAGTTTGCCAACCATTGTCATAAATCATTGATCATTTGTCTTTAGATCAGTTGGACAAGGTACCTAGTTATGTCCAAAGTGGTAGGTTAATAGGATTTTGGGGGATGGTAGGGAGATGCTTCCTTTTTATTTTCTATCTTGGCCAGTTAAGTATAAAGTTCCTTGAGACCATGTATATCTTATTTATTGTTGTTTCCCCAATATCTTACCATAGGAACTGATACATATTAGGTGTTGGATCAGTATATTTTGAGCTTTTTAGACTGGCAAGCTTTTGTGGGCATCCAAGATTAGGACAGTATATCTATTAGTTATGTTGCATGGCTTGTCCATTATACATGGGTTACCTTTTTCATCTTATTGTAGCCTATAGTATCTATGAAATAAAAATTGGCTGTGTCAAACTTTAAACATCCAAAGTGAAAATTAAGTTCTTTGGAATATGCTGTTTATCTGCCTTAAAAAAATCACTTATTTCTAAGATTCTTTTCAGATGTCACAGTCTTGTTGAAACTGATTTTTCTCACATTCTCATTCCATTCTTGGTGTTCCCATACCACTTGGTACATTCATCTTTCAGTAGCCAGACTTTGAGTTCATTGAGGGTGGAGATGCTGAATGGAAGCGTAAATGATATGTGTGTGTGGTTAAGATTTTATCAAGCATTTAAAATAGCTATTTCCTGGAGCGGGAAGGAGAGAAGAGTAGAGAAGCAATCCGAGCATCTAGAAGATATTGTGGCATTTTTTAGGTGTAGGCTAGTGACAGAACAGTTGGGAATGAAATTCAGCTGTGGTTAAGACACTTAATTTGGCACTAGGACATATGCTATCTTATTGGTTAATCTGACCCTCACAGTGTGCTATAAGACAGCTGTGATCTCACTTTACACTTTACTAAGGCCACTGAGTGGTTTGCCCATTGTCACATTTTTCTAGTAAATAGTGAGGTACTTAATACAGTGTTGAATGAGGGAGGGGCTGGGTCTGAAACCAGCTCATGCTGATGCCCCACTGGTCAGCCCAGCCAACCAACACCACATTGTGTTGTGATGGTGTGTTCTGGGTATGTTTTCCTCTTAATTTTTTAGGGGAATTCTGTGCATAAAAGCATGTTTCTATTTTTGAAACATAAACCAGTGAGAAAGTATGATTTGTTAACAAAAATGGACTTTATACCAATGTTAGAATGTTTTTTTGAACCGACATATGAATTTTGACATCAGTTGTCTTAAATGTCTTTTTCATCCTAATTTTTTTTTTTTTTGGCATTATAACCAAATGAAATAGTATGAATCTCCTTTTGATTCTGTTACATTTCTTCATGATGCATGTAGCTGCTTAATTTCAATAGTTGGCTTATTTGAAAGTAGTTGTCATTTATAGTCAGGTTTCATAGAAATGATGTTTATTTGAGAGCTCTTATTAAAGATCATCTTCTTATATAAGCTTCCTTTGAGTTGTTAGTACGCTTTGTAGTACATAAAATGTCCTCTGTGACTCATTTATACTTCTTGATAAATGCATAATGGGTGATACCTAAATAGATCAAGGTGGTAGGAGCTATAATAGTTTGCTCCCTTTATCATCTCAGATAAGGAAAGTTCCTAAATACAAAGCTGGAGCTGAAATTATAATTGTGGTCAGTCATTAGGAGCCACAGTGGGTTAAATGTCACTTCATTTAAAGTATGTTATGTACATTTCTTTCAATAGATTCAACAGTTTTTTTCTAGCACTTACTGTGCTGGGCAGTCTTCTACTCCCTGGAGATTTAGGAGTGAGCAATGCTGTTGAAATTAAAGCGAGAGAAAGCAAGTTCTATCTTAGATTATCGATTGCCTTTAAAATATTGTTGGCTATTATTCGCAACCAAATCTCACATCTACTCCAGACTCCTACAAAGAAGACACAGTGGATTATACTTCACATTAAGAAAGTAATTGTCATGATTTGAGCCACCTTCTCACAAAATTAATTTAAAATACGTTTAAACTCAGAGTTTTAGTTATATAGATTAATAATTTCATGTAGATCAAATAATAAAATTAATGATGGCTGCTTACATAATTTTAAAAGTTTAAAGCAAAATTTCATATAAATGAAATTAGTAATTTTTCATGTTATAAAGCCCTCAGCTTGTAAATAATAGGAGCCAGTATTGACTAAGCACTTACTACTACTTGCTACTCAGTATTATAGGTTCTTTATGTCTTACAACTCATTTAGTTCTCACCACACCCTTTGTGGTAGATTCCCTTATCCTCCTTTAATGAATGTGCAGATTGAGGCAGTTGGAAGTTGTATCTTGACCCTGGTCACATAACTTGTAAATCATAGGTGGAAACGTCTGGCCCTTGGGCCATATAAGGTCCTCAAAATCATTTGGTCTGGCCTTGCCAAGGCATTAGGCGTAAGTTAATGAAATGTTACCAAATATAGCAGGCTAATTTTTAAGTTGATAATTTTGTATGGCCCACGAATGATGTTCTAAATATCCAAATAGCCCTTGGCAGAAAAATGGTTTCCCATATCCCTGTTGTAAATAAGAGAAATACAATCAGAACTTTGGTATTTGGAATCCAGATCCCAATACTGTTATTTAATTTTCTATAACTTGTATACACTTTACATATATGGACATATCTATATATATAAAAGCCAGGTGACCGGAACACTGGAACAACTGGAATGACTGGTTGCTCTGATGCCCACTGCGGCCTCAGTCGGCCCCTCCACCTTGATTTTGGGGAGGCCGGCCAGACGACTGTCTGTGGATCCCTCTCCAGTCAGCCCAGCCCCAATTGGGGCAGACTGGCCAGACTCCACCTGTGCATGAATTTGTGCCCTTGGCCGCTAGTCTTATATAATAAAAGCCTAATATTCTAGTTGTCTAACTGTTTGATGGTTTGACCAGTCACTATATGTGCACTGGCCACCACGGGGCAAATGCTGTGACCTGTAGGTTAGCTTGCTGCTGGGGTCTGGCCAATTGGGACTTGGTGAGATGGGCCAGACATGCCCTGGAGCCCTCCCACTTTCCCTCCCTGGCCCCGATTGTGCATGGGTGGGATCCCTTGGTCTGGCCTACACCCAAGGGATCCAACCAGTGCACAAATCCATGCACCTAGCCTCTAGTAAAAACATCTATCTTAAATATATTTAGTAATTTAATTTTATGGATGTTGAAATAATATAATCTGTGGCTTTCTTCCTCTTTCCTGTACTCTAGATGTAATTCTATTTTTTAAGAGAAATCTATATATATAAAAGGCTAAGTCTCCATCCATCTGATCAGTAACTATGATATGCACTGACCAACCGGGTGCCGATGCTCAATGCAAGAGCACACTGGCCATTTCAAAATAAAGGGCACCATGGACCTGGCGCTGACAAACCAACACTTGGCTTCCCCCAAGTGGGACACAGGGTCCCCCCATCACCCCAGAGTAACTCCCCACGAAATCGCAGTCAGTGCTGTCAAGATCCCATGGCGCAAAATGCAGACCATAGCCCATAGCCCATCCTAGCCTGCAGACGGTCACCGTGGGCGCTGGGTAATGATGTCACATAGCAATGCCTGGCTTCCTCTTCCTAGTGACTAGCCTCCTTGGAGTTTCTTCAGCCTAGGAACCCAACTTGCTTTATAGCCATGAGCAACATTTTACAGTTTAACCCAGTGGTCGGCAAACTGCAGCTTGCGAGCCACATGTGGCTCTTTGGCCCCTTGAGTGTGGCTCTTCCACAAAATACCACAGCCTGGGCAAGTCTGTTTTGAAGAAGTAGCATTAGAAGAAGTTTAAGTTTAAAAAATTTGGCTTTCAGAAGAAATTTCAATAGTTTTACTGTTGATATTTGGGTCTGTTGACTACTGAGTTTGCCGACCATAGGTTTAACCAAATATTTGTGAAGCATTTCACATGCCTCATCTCATTTGATCCGCACAGAAGTCCTGGAGTAGGTAGATAGGAGACTCTGTGGAATCCCATTTTCTTTTCAGTTGCTGGAAAATGGAGATTTAGAAAGTTTAGAAACTTGACCTGACTGAAAAGAACTAAGAAATGGTGGACCTTGAAAATGATTTTAGATTTTCTCAGGATATACTCAAACACTGCTACAGTAAAATATTTTACTCTTTGTTCTCCCTGTGTGATCTACAATAATAATCTGCTTTGTGTTGATATTTACTGCTGTGTTGCTGAAAATTACCTGAAAGAAAAGTTGGGGTGCTACACTGAGCTGGAAAAAGTTTAGCTGCATCAGAAAGCAGATTTAATTAAGTTTATTCTATATCTATAAAAGGCTAAGTTGACTCGTGCATGTGCAATACATACAAGGCTCTTGCTGGCGCCAGTTGCACGCATGTGTTTCATTCTGTCATTGTTGACCATGAATTTGGTTGCCACTTCTATTATAGAGAAAGGGGCAAATAACGATATTAAAACATTTCTTCTAATTAATTTTCTTTCAATGTGCACAAATCCGTGCATTGGGATACTAGTATTACTATGAAAGGTTTAATGATAAAAGTTTCAGATTATTTTTTGCAAGTCTTTTAGGAATGATTTTCTTACCTCTGCTCCCACAAAGAGGAGGAAGAAAAGGTTGGCAGAGAGAAATAAGTCCTTGAGTTTTTCCGTAAAAACTATCTTTTGAAATCCCTTATCACAGTCATACTAACTTGAAATTAAAATGTCTTTTATATCTTACTAGAGGTCCAATGCACAAATTTGTGTTTGGATGGGGCCTCTCAGAGTGGCCTGCAGGGATTGGGCCAAAACCCACAGTCTAACACCGCCTACAGCTTTTATTTGCCACTCCCGCTCATCCAGGCCCCACTGTCTCTACATTGGGCTTGTGCCCAATCAGTCCTGATTGAGAGAGGCTCGCGCCCCTGTAGCAGCACTCACCAGCTGTGAGCCCTGCATCTGGCGCCCCTTCGAGCATGGGAGTGGCTTACGGTATCTGGATGAAATTGGCTCACGGATATCCTGAAAGGGGTCCCAGATTATGAGAGGGCTCAGGCCAGGCCAAGGGACCCCCACCGATGTACAATCAGGGCCAGGGAGAGGCCACGGGAAGGCTCCAGGGGGTCTGGCCCATCTTGCTCGGTCCCCATTGGCCAGACCTCAGCAGCAAGCTTAATCTACTGGTCAGTACATGTTATAGCCACTGGTCAACCAGTTGACTGCCCCCTGGTGGTCAGTGCACATCATAGCGAGCGGTTGAGTGACCTTAGCATATCATTAGCATATTACGCTTTGATGGGTTGAATAATTGACCAGTCACTGGATGACTGGACACTTAGCATATTAAGCTTTTATTATATAGGATTGCATTTTTATAGATACATGTGTGAGAAACATTAATTTTCACACACTGGATTAATTAACAAGTAATACATTTTGATAGTGGGAGGACCTTCATCTCAAGGATGAAAAAGTCGAATGGCTTGCTTATTTTTCACTTACAGTCCAGTGGCTGCCTACATCACTGCAGTAGCAGGAGGCCTGCCACCTGACCTAGCAGTTGGGCATTCCCAGGGGTGTGCATCTTATTTGGAAATGCGTCACCACTTTATATTTTGCCATTGATTAGACAATGAGCTTTTCTTCTGTGGCTGTCAAAGGTGTTTGATAGCAGCTTCTTAAATTAAAAAACAAAACACAAACCAAGACAAAAATATGTTACGTCCCATAGGGGCAGCTGATTCATTGTCCTGGTTTCATTACCTTATATTTTAAAACTTGTTCTAAAGAGTGAATGATGTATCATTCTTGAGAAAAAGAATTGTCTTATAATGAGAAAAAAATTCTATTCTGCAAATATCACAGGACAAAAATAAAACCTAAGTGCTGATGGGAAAAATTGTGTTAGGATACACTGAGTAAGGCTAATGATTTTCCTGGAGGGTAGTATACCTTGTAGATATGACACAAGCCACATTGAGGAACTGAAGGGGAGTCAGTTTGGGCATATTTTTATACATTTTAAAAATAAGTGAACTCTTAGCACTTTACTTTTTAGTTTTTTTACATTTATATAGAGCAGCAGGAAAACACAGAGCTTCTGTCTCATCATGCATTCATTTTAGAATTTATGCTTTGTATTGTTACGAAAGGTTAGAAAACAAATACACTATTTTAAGCTAAATAATGTTATTTGACATGGTGCCCTTTATTTATAATACGTATGGAATCTTTGTTGCTTGAAAAGTAAAGATACTATTTCTTTTTCCTCAGAAACGTGCTAAGGGACAAGTATTGTTTGACAAAGTATGTGAACATCTCAACCTCTTGGAGAAGGACTATTTTGGACTTTCATTTCAGGAAAGCCCTGAGCAGAAAGTAAGTGAAATTTCAGGTTTAATTATATCATCTTATAAAATTACTATAATTTTTATTAGTGCAAAATTTAGCTTTAAAACAACGTATGTTTTTATTATGACATTTTATGTTCATTGTATAAATTTGGTAAATATTGAAAAGTGTGTAGGAAGAATCACCTATAACTTTCTGCCATTGTGTGTCTGTTTTTTCGCTTACATTATAAGCAGACGTAATAGAATGCTTTATCCTATGTTAATTGCTAGAAACAGAAAGAATTTATTTAAAACTTTTATATTGACCTGTGTGCTAGGAATTAAGCATGCCTGCAAAGCAGGGAAGGGGAGGCTATTGGAAAGAATGTCAAGAATACCCATATGTACTTGTCTATGGGTTCCAGAGAGTATTTGCTTTGCAGAATAGACCTTGGTAGCTATGTGGAGTGAAGGTGTTTCTTGCCCTATTGTTGGGTTATTGGGGCGGAGGGGCCAGCGGAAAGGAGATGGGTCCAGCCTGACTTGGGTGGTTATTTTGGCCAGCCAGGATCCTATGTTGGTATCTGTCTGAAATCAGGATTGTGTGGAGATTTTTTTCTACTCCAGGAATTTCCCAAGACACTAAGTAGGAGCATAAGAATTCTATAATGACTAGTGCTAATTCAAGGAACTTCAGGGCTTTCAGTTACATAGGTAAATTAAAGAGAGAAAAATTAACCAGTTCTGACAATTCAGACTTAACCTGTAGACTTTTGTCTTAGTTAGTTCCGCCTATTCTAACAAAGTACCTGATAGTTTATAAAGAACAGACATGTATATCTCATAGCTCAGGAGCCTGGGAAGGTCAAGATCAATGTGCTAGCAGATTCTGTATCTGGTGAGGGCCCACTTTCTGGTTCATACAGTGCTTTGTTGTGTCCTCAGATGGTGAACGGGTCAGGGTGTTCTCCGAAGCCTCCTTTACATAATCCCATTCATGAGGATTCTACCTTCATGATCTATCAACTCCAAAGGCCCCAACTCCAAATACTCTTTCATTGAAGATTAGGTTTCAATATTGAATTTGCAGGGGGGGCGGTTTCAAACATTCAGCCTCTTCCACTTTCCTCATTGTTAAGACAGGATTTTATCTTTTCTATGTCACTTTCTCAGCCTTAGAACTTAAGTCTGGTGAAGCTAGTGGGTGTAGAAGAGTAAAGGTTTGGTCCAAGGTTATACCCTAAAGCAAAGCCTTTTTAGATGGTGGCTCTGGACAGACATACTGTGAACATTCTGACTGAGGATGCACAGAGCACTTGGTCCCAGTGAAAGGAGTTCCTTTCTAATCTGGAACATTCACATTACAGTCAACAGAACAGAACAGTTAGGAGATGAAGCTAGGCTGTAACTTTTATTTAGCCACATGCCATTGTCATTTATATTTATATGTCCTGGTAATGAAATACAAGCTATAAGGGCAATAATTATATATGCTTTAAGTTTTCTCAACTTGTTAGTTTTAAATCTTTGATACCTAATTTGTGGCTTAATTCCATATTTACACTAAAGATAATTAAATTGCATGCCTGCTTGCTGAATAGTATGTGGATGTTCTTATTAGACCTCTATTTAGAATATTTTTCTCAGAAGCAATAACAGACATTTGACTAGGTAAACTAGGCGTTCTTTTTAGACTTTACATTACAAGGTGGTTTTGATGACATTTCCAATCAGGCCCTTCTGTTGGCTCTCAAATCTGCAAAAGAGAGAGTGATAGGAATTTGGCTATCATTGTCCACTCTTTTGAAGCAGGCCCTCACCAAATACTGAATCTGCCAGCACTAAGAAGGGCAGACTACTAAAAACAAGTAAGTGGATTGCTATTGACAGCCCCATGGAGATTGTAGATTTTACAATTGTGATGGCAAAATAATATATATTGGTGTTTTTCTCTAATTGCCACCTGCAATCTGGGTATGATAGTGGAGAATTGGAGTATTAAAGGGGATCCCACATGGCTGGTATGGCTCAGTGGTTGAGCATCAACCCATGAGCCAAGAGATCCTGGGTTTGATTCCCAGTCAGGGCACATGCCTGGATTTTGGGCTCAGTCCCTGGTGGGGTTGGTCGTGCAGAAGGCAGCCAATCGATGTGTCTCTCTCATCAGTGTTTCTATTGCTCTAACCCTCTTCCTTTCTCTCTCTAAAATCAATAAAAAATATTAAAATTATTTTTAAAGGGGTTCCAAATTGGGCTATATTCATGGGGGTTATATAAGGAAACAAAAGATTTAGAAAACTGAAGATACTGATGAGAGAGTAATCAAGCTGATTATTCACCATCTCATAGGGAGGAACATAATTGAAGCTGAAATGGGCTCATAGGCTGGGAGAAATGGCTTAGGGCCAAGGGATGAAAGACCAAAGAAGTTGAAGAGGAGGTACAGTAGGAATAAATGGATAGGAAACTTAAAAGAAGAGGAGATAATGCACCTGAGCACGGGAAGATGAAGTCTAATAAAGTGGAGAGCTTTGTGTGATGACAAGACCAAGTGTTTAGTCATGAAAAGGATGGCTGAAGTGAAGAAGAGGTTAAGGTCATCAAGGCAGAGAATATTGAGATATGGTTAAGCTTGGAGGTATTCACCATAGTATTCTCATTAACAAAAAAAATGCTAATGCTAAATAAGGATCTCATAATTCCTTGATGAAATGGGAGATGAAAATGCTCACACATTTAGTCATCACTTTGTTATCTAGGCTTTTAGAGCATTGGGAGAAGAAACAGTGAGGTGACCTTTCTGAAATATTTACTTTTTAGAAAATTAATGTGTAAATGTAATTGGAAATATATTTAATTATTCATATACTAGAGACCTGGTGCATGAAATTAATACACGGGGGGTGGAAGGGGTCTCTTAGCCCACCCTGCAATCTCTCTAGTCTGGGGCCACTCAAGGGATGTCCGACTGCCCAGAGGGATTGGGCCTAAACGGGCAGTCGGACATCTCTCTCAGAATTCAGGACTGCTGCCTCCCAACCACTCACCTGCCTGCTGGCCCAATTGCCCCTAACTGTCCTCCCCTGCAGGCCTGGTTGCCTCCAACTGCCCTCCCCTGTAGGGCTGGTTGTCCCTAACTGCCCTCCATTGCTGGCCAGGTTGCCCCCAACTGCCCTCTCCTGCAGGCCTGATCACCCACAATTGTCCTCCCCTGCTGGCCATCTTGTGGTGGCCATCTTGTGTCCACATGGAGGCAGCTATCTTGTGTATTGGAGTGATGATCACTTTGCATATTACCTTGTTATATAGTACTAGAGGCCCAATGCATGAAATTTGTGCACTCAGCAAGGGTGGGGGAGGAAGGTTTCCCCAGCCTGGTCTGTGCCCTCTCTCTGTGCAATTGATCTCCCCAAAGAGGTAGATCCTGCCCACCCATCCAGTCTCTTCAGTGGATTGCCCCAAAGAGGTAGGCTGGAGCCAGGGGTCCTGCCCCCAGCATCGCCACACAGAGCCATCCCTGGGATCCACCTCTGTGCTGCGCACACAGCATAAAGTTCCCACCCACCTGCGTGTGCCCGCTGCATACACAGCCCCCTAGTGATGGGTTGTTACAGTGTGAGGGCATCATGGCATGAAGGCGTGATGACCACATAGGTATTGATTAGTGTAAATAAGCTGTTTGTTTTTATAACTTTTGTATAATCTTTTTGTTGTTGCTATTTTATTTATTTTTTAATCCTTCCCTGAGAATAACTCTTCCGTTGGTTTTTAGAGATAGTGGAAGGGAGGGACGGTGAGGGAAGGAAAGAGGAAAAAAAAAGAGAGAGAGGAACATTGATTCCAGAGACACATCCATTGGGTGCCTTCCATACATGCCCCAACCTGGGTAGAAGGTCGAACCTGCAACCCAGGTATATGCTGTTGACCAGAAATTGAACCTGAGACCCTTTTGTTCGAGAGCCCATTCTCCAATCACTGAGCAATACTGACCAGGGCAAGAATTGTATTATTTTTATTCCTTTTTGCTTGTGTAGATGAAATTCAGTCCTTAAGACATCTAGGCAAAAGCATTCTTATTTTTCAAGTATAGATTTGTATTGTATCCTATTTTCCCTCAGAAAATTTATTACCATTGTAACAACTCAGCTAAGTCCAATTTTCTTTGAAACTCATGCTGTTTCAACAATAGGATACCATATGATACAGAAATTTAAAATGCTTTCTTTTTCATACTGAATAATATCTGTATTTATAGAAACTTCAGTCACTATTTCATCTTTTTATAAAGTAAAGGTGAGGGTAAAGTCATGGTTATTTGTGTGAAAAGTTTCCATGGAGAGAAAAATCTTAACTTTTCTTTTGATTTAGTGTAGTACTGTGCTGGGTCTTTCATGGTTGAGATCTTGAGTTGGAAGCATTTCAACTCACTCTTGAATATGAAAATCTATCATTTTTTGTGTTAGAACTTTTTCATGTCTTTTGAGAACTCTTGTGTAAACTTTACTATGGAAAATGTAATTAAAAATATGTGGAATCAAGCACTTTGTTACTGCTCTTTTGTATATGAAATTTCAAGTCCATGAAGTTCTTGTACTCATTTCTACATAGAACCAACAATAAGAAATTTGGACTTTCTTTAAAGGGGAAAAATATTATCTTGAATTTTTATATTAATTAAGTTTGGCATCTGGTCCTGGATTCTGATGTCATTTTGCTTCAAGCCATATTGAAAGAGGAGTTTATTAAAAGTATAGTTGATATCCACAGTTAACTTTATGAAAATTGATTCAAGTGTTTGCCTGATAGCCAGGCCATTTCCCCCCAGAAACTAGAAATAAAAAACTCAAATTAACCTTTTTGTTCATCAGATAATTCAGTTACACCTTAAAACACTGTAGATAGAAGTTGAATCACATTCTTCCAGATTCACTGTTATATAGGAAGCCAGAATTACCACCAGCATTGTGGTAGTGTTCTCGTAGACCTCATTTAGGCAAAGGTCTAATAAAGGGGATCTGCTTTTGTGCTATCATTTCTTAAGGGGAGATACAAAGTTACTCTTACACTTTTAACATTTGGTATTACAGTGTGAGTTGGGTTAAATTTAATTTCTCCCATCTGGCCAAATTGACAAGCACCAAATCTGAGTGAGGAAGACACGGCTAGGCATTTTGAAAACTTCTAACTTGGGGATCCCAGCATTCAGCCTGAAGGGGAATTAGAGGAGAGAGAGTTTCTTGAGTTTTTATCTAGGTCTAGTGTGGTGAGTGGCCCTGGACAGGCAGCTGCACACTCACACTGCTAATGGGACTCTGATAGGGAGGAGTTCAAAGAAACACTTAGGTGTGGGAACACGGAAGCGGTGACATGCTATGGCTTTTTCCAGGCAGCTGTCAACAATTAGAATA
Organism: Antrozous pallidus; assembly: GCA_027563665.1. NCBI lineage: Eukaryota > Metazoa > Chordata > Mammalia > Chiroptera > Vespertilionidae > Antrozous > Antrozous pallidus. The sequence continues at coordinate 83,621,677 of CM050517.1, forward strand.
TATAGCCAGTGAAGGCTGGGCATCTACCTGACAGCGAGGTAAAGCTGTTTTCTCCCTACTTCCTGCTCCACTCAACCCCCCCACCCTAGGCCTTCAGGACACAGTTGTCTATGTCATTGGGCTATATATGCATATAATTCTTTAGTTATTCCCTCACCCCCCAGTTCTATTCTTCTGTTGGAAATAAAAAATTATATGAAGAAGGGATATATACCAAAATATGGTGTCGATTTAATTTTATCATTGCAGAAACAACTTATCTGTTAAGGATATTGGGTAAATTCTTTAGGAAAAGAACTATCCTATGAGGTAGATGTTATGATCCTCATCTGGCACTTGAGGAAATTGAAGTTTAAAAGAATCCAAAGAATAAGCCGAAGTTCACACAAGAATTGGTGGAAAGCCAGATTTGACTCCGTGTATTTCTGATTCTAAAGTCTATAAATATGGCAGCCAAATCTTTAAAAAACGAGAATGATGCATCCTAATCTATAATGATGTGTGTGCATTTAAGTCATTCACTTTTTCCATCTTTTTGTGTCTGCTTCTTGATCCACCCAGCTTCCTCCTAATGTGTCAAAACAAAGTTTATGATTTATTTGTTAAAGAGTTCTATGTCTATTAAACAGACTTGTATTTCTTTCAAAAGTCATATTAAGTTATTTATTTATTTTTTTTACTTTGAGTTTTGTTCCTAGGCTATAAACTTATATCCCACTCATGATCTAAGTATTCATTGTATTTCAGAGGGGTGGAAGCAAGCACCAGGCAGATGTTAATCAGCAGGTATTAATTTAGTACCTAGTGGTTGCTTAAAACTGTGTTATGGAGGATACAAGTAACATGGTCTATCCTGACTCTTGATAAGTTGTACTGGGAGGAAGAAGACCTCCTCTCTCCTTGGTGGGAATGGAGCTTACAGTATGGAAGTGAGTGTGCTTAGTAAAGGGGACACCTGTTTAGCAAAGGGATAGGTGAATGAATGAAAGGAGTCATTTCTGCTGCTCCTACTTGATCACATAAGGTAAATTCTGCCCACTTAGTTTTTAGATAGGAGGTCTTAATAATGTGGCTGGGAATGTTGTGGAAGGTGGTCTGAGAATGACACTGAGTCTGAATTTGTTTGACTGGTGCATAGAAACTTGTCACTCATGGTCTAGTCCAGTGGTTGGCAAACCGTGGCTCACGAGCCACATGCGGTTCTTTGGCCCCTTGAGTGTGGCTCTTCCACAAAATACCATGGCTTGGGTGAGTCAGTTTTGAAGAAGTGGCATTAGAAGAAGTTTAAGTTTAGAAAATTAGGCTCTCAAAAGAAATTTGACTAGACCAGTGGTCAGCAAACTCATTAGTCAGCAGAGCCAAATATCAACAGTACAACAATTGAAATTTCGAGAGCCAAATTTTATAAACTTAAACTTCTTCTACGCCACTTCTTCAAAATAGACTCACCTAGGCCCTGGTATTTTGTGGAAGAGCCACACTCAAGGGGCCAAAGAGCTGCATGTGGCTCGCGAGCCGCAATTTGCCGACCACTGGTCTAGTCTACAGACCTCTGTTGACTCCATGCTGTGCAGAAGTTGTCAGTAATTCATACAAGGGGTTGGTGCTTCTGGTGAAAAGGGAAATTGCCAAATGGCTAGGACATTAAGTTATTCTGGGGGTTCACAGAAGGTGATGTTGTATCTATCATCTTTCTCCTCAAACAGAGAGGTTTTTTTTTTTCTTTTTTCTCTTCTGTAGCAAAGCATCTAGATCACCTGTCACATAATAAAGCTGAAGATTTAGAAGGGGTGTCTAGGTCTTTAAGTAGTTTCCCCTCCACTCTCTTTCTCTGTGTTAATGTTCTGAAGCATATATATTTTTTTCTTTTTGACCCTAGGCGACTCTGGTTCAGTTGTTTTTTTTGTTTGTTTTGTTTTTGTTTTTTGTTTTTGCTGTAGTTGTTACTTCCTTGGATGACATGCTCCAACACATTTGATCCTTCTTTGCCCCTCCCCTAGTCTCTCCTCTGTCTGGGCTAGAGACTGAATGATGTGTTTTTCTCATTTTTGTTCACTCGTCATAGCGGGCCATTTGTGAGCCAGCTGTTGTTGGACAGCAGCTGCAGGCCAAGGAAACTGAATGCCAGGGTCTTTTATAAGAGGAGAATTAGAGCTTTCCTTAATGTTGCACTGGAGGTACCATTGGAGGGTTCCACTGGTCCGTCTCATCATTGGGCCATACAGCTGGGATACCAGTGATATGAAACTAGACCAAGTTCTGGTAGTTTTTTTATTGAGAGATTTGAATATAACCAGTGTTAGGGCAGAGCCATGCACACCTGGGGTCCTTGCTTCCCTAAGCGCACGCTGTGACAGGTGTAGTGAAACACACAGGGGTCTGTGCAGCTTTGCTTTCAAAACATCCTATTATTACTACTTTCTTATTTTGTAAGTTAATGTCTGTTACGGTAATTCAATATCTTGTTGAAACTTTAAGCTATTATTTTCTAGATAATAAACATTTTAATTATTTGCTTTATGTGTCGGAATAAAATTTTGTTTAAATACAGGTGTTATTTGGGATACTTATAGAATGAATGAAACTTAGTATACATCCAATTATTTGAATTCATTTACTCTATCTCAAAAAAAATCTTCTTGTTCTGTGTTAATGAAAATAAAGTAAGGTGAACTCTAATAGTGACTTGTGGATAAGGTGGGAGAAGTATAAAGAATAAAAATGCATGAACATTTTGGATGGATCTTTTGATTATTGCTTTAAAAAACAAATATTTAATGTCCTTAGTTTGAACTCAGTAGTTCAAGTTTGGTCTTTTCAGCTTTAAGATATTATAATGGTTTCCTAGAAGCTTTTAATGTTAATTTTATCAAAGGAAAGTAGTAAATGGAAAGAGAAACAGAGTTTTTTTTTTGTTTGTTTTTTTTTGTATGATTGTGACTCCAAACTTGGAATGAAGTTTAAACAGGAAGGAAAGAAAGACCAGGAAGGAAAATTTCTGCTCCAGCCTGACAGTATTCTCCATAGCATTTCATAGATGCAGGGAAAGACAAAGTTTAAGGAGGATGAGTTGGCTTTAGGAGTTGAGATAATTGTGTTTGATCACAGTGTATATACCTTAACTAATAGTGCCCATTCACATTGTATCCTTTTTTTAAAAATAAATCTTTGTTGTTCAGATTATTACAATTGTTCCTCTTTTTTCTCCCATAGCTCCCCCCCACCCAGTTCTCACCCCACCTTCTACCCTTATCCCCCATCCCACACTGTTCTCATCCATAGGTGTACGATTTTTGTCCAGTCTCTTCCCGCACCCCCTGCACCTCTTTCCCGCCAAGAATTGTCAGTCTATTCCCTTTGTATGCCCCTGATTCTATTATATTCACCAGTTTATTCTGTTCATGAGATTTTTTAAAAAAATATATTTTATTGATTTTTTACAGAGAGGAAGGGCGAGGGATAGAAAGTCAGAAACATCGATGAGAGAGAGACATCGATCAGCTGCCTCTTGCACGCCCCCTACTGGGGATGTGCCCGCAGCCAAGGTACATGCCCTTGCCGGAATCGAACCAGGGACCCCGCAGTCCGCGGTCCGACGCTCTATCCACTGAGCCAAACCGGTCTCGGCTGTTCATGAGATTTTTTTATTCACTTGATTTTTAGATTCACTTGTTGATAGACATATATTTGTTGTTCATAATTTTTATCTTTACCTTTTTCTTTTTCCTCTTCTTAAAGAATACCTTTCAGCATTTCATATAATACTGGTTTGGTGTTGATGAACTCCTTTAGCTTTTTGTTATCTGTGAAACTCTTTATCTGACCTTCAATTCTGAATGATAGCTTTGCTGAATAAAGTAATCTTGGTTGCATGTTCTTACTATTCATCACTTGAATATTTCTTGCCACTCCCTTCTACATAGTTTCTGTTGAGAAATCAGCTGACAATCATATGGGTGCTCCATTGTAGGTAACTAATTTCTTTTCTCTTGCTGCTTTTAATATTCTCTCTTTGTTTTTTGCTCTTGGCATTTTAATTATGATGTGTCTTGGTGTGGTCCTCTTTGGATTCCTATTGTTTGGGGCTCTGTGTGCTTCCTGGACTTGTAAGTCTATTTCTTTCACCAGGTGGGGGAAGTTTTCTGTCATTTCTTCAAATAGATTTTCAGTATCTTGCTTTCTCTCTTCTTTTGGCACACCTATAATTCAGATGTTGGTACACTTGAAGTTGTCCCAGAGACTCCTTACATCATCTTCATATTTTTGGATTCTTTTTTCTTTTTTTCTTTTCCGGTTGGGTGTTTTTTGCTTCTTTGTATTTCAAATCTTTGACTTGATTCTTGCGATCCTCTTGTCTGCTGTTGGACCAAACCAGTATTATTTTTTATTTCAGTCAGTGTATGCTTAATTTCTAGTGGGCCTTTTTTCATATCCTTGAGGGTCTCACTAAATTTATCAGCCTTTTCTAGAAAATTCTTGAAAAACCTTATAACCGTGGTTTTGAACTCTTATGTCCAGTCATTTGCTTCCCTCCATTTCTTTCATTTGTGACCTGTTTCTTTTGGCTGCATTTTGGCTGCTTCCCTATGTTGATAGAGTAGCTTTGTGTGCAAGGTATCTTATAGGGCTCAGTGGCTCAGCCTCTCCAGTTACCTGAGTTGGACACTCCTGATGCACCCCTTTGTGGGCTGTGTGCACAGTCTTGTTGTAATTAAGCTTTGATTGTTGTTAGTATCACTGGGAGGATTTGACCTCCAGGCCAATTGGTTGTGAAGATCAATTGTGTCTATGCTGGGAGATCTTCTGTGCTGGAGACACCCTTATGAGACAAGACTTGCAAAAGCTTCTGTGCTCAGCTTGGATGGGGCGGAGTCTCAGAGTGGAGCAGGCAGCAATGTTTCTTGTCAGTCCTGCCCAAGAAGCCCCTGGGTCTCACTGTCCTGAGGTAATTGCTGCAAGCACCTCTGAAAGAAAGCTGCCCTCGAGTTTAGACTACTGCCAGGCAGTCCAGTTTCTCCCCGAATGAGTATGAGTCCCCAGAGTCTCGCCCGGAACTGGAGTTCAGAAGCTGTTGGGGGCTTTCATCTCCCTCCGGATTGAGAAAGCCAGCCGCGTACTCAGTTGTCAGCCCTCTCTGCAAGCGTGTCTCTGTACCTCTGTCTTCTGCAGCAATTCTGAGTCTCAGTGTGCTTTTCTCTTTCCTTCTGGTTGTAGAAATTCCACTCAGCCAGCCTTCCTGTGGTTCTGGATGATGTCTGTTTTGTCTTTTAGTTGTAATTTTGAAATTGTCGTGTGAGGCAGCAGTTTAGGCGTTACCTATACCGCCATCTTGGTTTCTCTCCACATTGTATCCTTTATGAGCTGGAACCAGTTGTTGAGCTCTCATTTCAGTGTCCACAGGGGCTGTTTCTGACTGTTTATAGACTGAAAACTAGACGTGTGTCTAACCACTGTACTGAACAGTGGAAACTAATTCAAAATAATATTGAGTGTAAACTGTAATTTAGAAATAAAAGAAAAAGACTGTATGTAGATATATTATCTCATCATTAGGATAGGTATTTGATTTCAAATCTCATAAAATGAAGCCCAAGAGACTCACCTTAAAACTGTTGTAATATTTTATTTATAACACATTCAAATACAAGTCAATACTTACCCCAGTGGAATGCTAATAGGTGGAAGCTACTTCTAATAAGACTTTATTTAAAATACCAGAATCCCGGTGCACGAAAATTCATGCATTTGGGCCAGGGGGGAGGGATCCCCTCAGCTTGGCCTGTGCTCCCTCACAGTCCGGGAGTCCTCGGGGATGTCCTGTTGACACAGTCTGGCCTCCCTCTACAGGAGGTGACCAGACTGGCTGATCGGGATGGCCCTGCTCTTATCACTCTGCCACTGCCACCTGGCTGCCCTCTGCAGGAGGTGACCGGACGTGCCGATCAGGGGAGGGTGCCGGCTCCCACACCTCCAACCTCCCCTCCGCTGCCGCTGGTCACCTGCCTCCCCGCCCCCCCATCGCCATTCTTTCCCTCTGCCCACTGGCCTGTGCCTTGGCCGCACATGCCTGCTTGCTGGTCCCCACTGACTGGTCATTCTGCCATTTGGTTGATTTGGATATTACGCTTTTATTATATAGGATGTTTACATTTAAATAAGTATGTGAACTGTGAACGGTTTCATTTTGGACTCTGGGAAATTTCTTATAGGTTGATTAACCTCTTTTTTTCTCCTGCAGAACTGGCTAGATCCTGCAAAACAAATAAAGAGACAACTGAGAAGTGAGTATTCACATAATCATACTTTGAAGTTAATCTTTTCGGAAAAGTTCATAGGCTAGAATAATAAGATAGCCCTAGAATGACCAGCTCTATTTTGCATTTGTGTCTTATGGGAAGGGAAGGCTACTAATGATATTTTTCTGGAATCATGACTACTTTGTATAGGGCTTAGGGACTCCTTTACTGTCTAGAGGTTCTAGGGCAGTGGTTCTCAACCTTTCTAATACCGTGACCCTTTAATACAGTTCCTCAGGTTATGGTGACCCCCAACCATAAAATTATTTTCATTGCTACTTCATAACTCTAATTTTTCTACTGTTATGAATCGTAATGTAAATATCTGTGTTCTCCGATGGTCTTAGGCAACCCTGCTAGTGGTTCTCAACTTGTGGGTCACAAAGTATATCTGACTTTTTTCTCTGTGGAAAAGAATGAGAAGCTGCTTTTCTGTAACTTTTATTATCTATGTAAATTTTACTCCAGGTAAACTTATTACTTTATCCACTTCATCTTGAAAGTTTGTAATTAGTTTAATAAGTAAGGGTATCTCTGGCCCCAGAGGCTTATAGATACACTGTTTGTAGATGTGCTGGAGTGGGGGCTCTGGGGGAGAAAATGTATAGAAGGATGTTTTTAGTCCTCTGAGGTCATTGCCTTCTCTATTCCTTTGTCCCACAGGCCGCTTAAAGTGCTCATTGAGTCTGGGATTGTCATTAGTCCTGCTTGGCCCTTTCTTCCATATCCCCATTTGTTCTCATCGTGGACTCCCAAAGTGATGTTCAGTGCCCCATCCTAACTGGCTTCAGCTTTTTTCTGTGGATTCTGGCTCTGCAGGTTGCCTGGCCTGTGGCTGGCTTTGTTCCAAGAAACATTTTTATCACAGAGAAAACTCTCACAGGAGGAAATCAGTACTTAATGTACTACAGCATCTGTGAGTGACCGAAGTAGAAAAGTTAGGGAGCCACAATAGCTGGAACTTTCAGGCAGGAGAATAAAATGCTCAGAGCCCCTGGGCCCGTGGGCCGGAGTGAAACCATCTCCTGAGTGTCAGTGCAGAATGCCCGTTGTGCCTGGGTGTCTTTCCCTGCCTTTACTATTCCTCACATCAAATCACCAGAACCAGCCTGTGCTTGCCTTCTGTTCCTTTCCGCCTACCTTCTATCCCACTTTAGGTTCTCTACATTTTTCTTCATTACTTTCCTTTCTCTCTTAAATTATTAAACTTTTTGGTTGTTTTTCTATCATTTTTACTTTCCTTTTTTTAAGCCCTTTTCTGTTCTCAGCATAAGTATCTCTCTCTCTTCCATATCTTATTTTTTCTACTTCCTCTCCTTATAGGCTCATCTTTTTTTTCTGTTATTGATATCTTTGATTACAATGACCTTTCTGATTTGCCCAGAGCTGAGGAACTGAGGGGTTCTCAAGATGTGGGACTTTAACGATAATACCTGGACAGGCCTGGGCAAACTGGGATGGTTTGACTATTATCCCTGGATTTCCACCATTCTCCCCCTTCATCCCTCCTCCCTCTGCCTTCCCCTTCTCCCTGCGTTTATTATCTTGGTGTTTCATCTGTGTATGTTTGCTTCATGATAGGGGGGGTGTTAAAGAAAAGGTGTAAAATGAGACACAGATACATTATGCTGATGTTATGGAAGAAACTGCAGGAGAAAGCATTGGAGCTTTCCCTCTGTCCTGTCTACAGTTACCGCATGCTCTAAAAGGTGCTTAATTTCAGAAAGGCACAGGTGGTTGCTTTTTTCACTTTCTCTAAAGCCAGACCTGCCAAGTGACCCCCACAGGAGAGAGCACGATAACCTCTAAAACGTGATTGGTGGCCCATTGAATTGTTTCCTATGGTGTTGTTTTGGCTTTTGTTTGATTATTTTTATGTGCCACTCATTTCAGAGTCATGGAGATTTTCTAACTTTTGAAAGGCAAAACTGTTCCTGATTATGAATCACTAGAGGCCCAGTGCACAAAATTTGTGCATTCATGGAGGGGGTTTCTCAGCCCGGCTTGCGTCCTCTTGCAGTCCAGGATCCCTGGGAAATGTCCACCTGCTGGCTTAGGCCTGATCCCTGGGCCTAAGTTGGCAGTCAGACATCCCTCTCGCAGTCCAGAACCCCTTGCTCCTTACCACCTGCCTGCAGCCCCTGCTGCTGTGCTCACCAGCTGTGAGCCCGGCTTCTGGCTGAGTGGCGCTCCCACAGGGGGCGCGCACTGACCCCTAGGGTATACAGCTCCTGCATTGAGCATCTTTCCCCTGGTGGTCAGTGCTTGTCATTGTGACTGGTCGTTCTGCCATTTGGTTGATTTGCATATTAGGGTTTTAATATAGGATGGTCTTATGTTTTGATTACTTGTGAATTTTTTAAAAAGTTATTTTAGGAGTTTTGCCCTGCGGTTTGACAAGAGGAATAACAGTAACAAGTAGGATTTGACTCTTTCAGACTATTGGAGCTAGTTCTCTAACTGGAACCCTGTACTGTCTCAATCATGAAAGCAGGAGTTTTGCTGTTGCATTTTACTTCTGTCTTTCTGCTGATGTTAAAATGGATGAAAGAATTGCTCATTCTATCCGAACCCAGCCTCTGCTAGGATTTATTGTTATGCAGTTAACAAAGGTAGAAATTAGCCCTTTTTTAAGTTACTTTTGACAACTGACAACCTTGTAGTTCCTGTGTAAAATATGTTTTAAAATCTTTGTTTCAAATGTATACAAATAAAACTATACAGATAATAAGACTAAGACTTATGTATGATTAATATATAAACAATTCATAGCTAGATTGAATATGTAATTAAATGAAACTTGTAGCATTATTGGTGCATTTTATCAATGTTAGAATTGGAAATATATCCTAAAATAAAATAAAATAAAATATTTTATCCATAAAATAAAATATGTGTTCCATTAGAATGTATCCCTGGAATCATGTCTAGGCAACTTTGTGCTAGTATTAATACCTAGAAAACAAGTAAGTAAGGATCCATTAAGAATTGATGATTCTACGATGACTATTAATTATGTGTTAGCAGCTGAAGAAGTGCATGTGCGTCCTAGCCAGCATGGTGCTGCAGGCCGGGAAACACGTGTCTCTCTGTAGCCAGTGAAGTCCCGTATCCCTTTGTGATATTTGTAATGTGGAAAGCAAAACTGAATTCTTTCTTAAATTCAACAGGATTCGCTTTATTAGTAGAATAATACTGTTTTGAACCAAAATCCAGCAAAAGTTTTTGTGTGTTCACAGTAGCCATTTATTAGTATACTTAGTATGCGGATTATTGGCAAGAAAAGGCAAATTGACACATTGGACAAAAGAATGGGAGTCAAATTTTTCTTCAAGTCTGTAAATTAAAACAATTGTGAGGCCTTCAAATGTGTATGAACTGAAATAATGCACACTTTTTCGTTTTAATTTGGAAATACTACGAACTTCGAATACAACTCTATAAATTCAGGCCATTGGAATTATTTGGATCCCTTTGGGAAAACAATACCTTTTCTCTTCCCAGAGTTGTGTATGTTTTTTGTTCATTTTTAAAAGCCACCTGAAGCATGCTATATTGTGAATGCTTAAATGTTAATGTATAAATAGATGTTTAACTTTTAATGTCATTTATAACATGGTTGATATAGTTATTCTTTTTGGCACAGTATAGCAAAGTATATGTTACATATAGTGTACTTAGAAAACCTGGGAAATAATTTTATTGTTTTAAAATGTGGTGACATTTATCACTATCTCCTTTCTTTGGGATTTCTTTTAATACTTCCTTCAGATAACCCATAAATAATTTTCTGAATAGCTGTAGTGATCACTAGATCATTATCCTTCTTCTCCCAACAGTGTAGAAATCTTAAAATGCTTTTTTCCTTAAAGGGTGGAGAATATTTGGTGTCTAGAAATTCTGTGGTCAAAACAAATCTTATCTCAGAACTATCCCATGGAAATTATATTAACATTTTTGCGTAATAGGTCACCATACAAAACATTTGTTGAAGTAGCAGTAAACATTTATAAAAAAAAGTGATCCTATTATTCTTAAATGTTGGGTTATTTATGTAATGGATATTTACTTTATTTTTTTATTTTGTCTTATAAATGATGTTTTATTTAAATTAAAAAATGAAGTTCTCTAAACTGATTTATGCAGGAATTAGTATACCTTTAAGTTTTATGAAAATAACCAGGCCAGCCTGTCTTAGTGGTTGAGCATCGACCTATGGACCAGGAGGTCACAGTTTGATTCTGGTCAGGGCACTTACCTGGATTGCAGGTCTAATCCCCAGTGGGGGGCATGCAAAGGGCAACTGATCCAAGATTCTTATCATTGATGATTCTCTCTCTCTCCCTCTCCCTTCTTTTCTGAAATAAATAAAAATATTAAAATAAATAAGTAAATAGTCTTTCTGTTAGTTGGATGAATAACCATGATATTTAATAATTACAGATCTTCCCTGGCTGTTTACTTTTAATGTGAAGTTTTATCCTCCTGATCCATCTCAATTGACTGAAGATATCACCAGGTACTTCATCTACACTAATAAAAGAGAAACATGCAAATTAACCATGACTCTGTTACACTCACCAGCCAATCAGAGAGAGTATGCAAATTAACCCAACAAAGATGGCAGTTAATTTTGATTAGTTTTAAATTCAAGGAGACAGTGATTGGAATTTTTACCTTCATTCATAAAACTCTTTGTTGTAATAATTTTACCATAATACACTACAACTGAAATAGAAGTTCAGAGTTTGCATTCTATTGCTTAGCTCTCTAGACTCAGTTTCTGTATATAAGCCACAAAGTTGGTTGTACAAGGAGCTAGGGCTTCTTATTAGAGAATTTTGTTTGTTTGTTTGTTTGTTTTTGCTAGGGATATGAAGAGTGCCTATATTACATATTTGTTTTCAAAAGGAATATTAGAACTTGAGAATTATGAGTGCTGCAATCTTAACTACTTGTTCTCTCCAATCCTTTTCTCCCCCTGCTCCTCAGATACTTCCTGTGCCTTCAGCTCCGACAGGACATTGCCTCTGGCCGCCTGCCCTGTTCTTTTGTGACTCATGCTCTCCTGGGATCTTACACACTACAAGCTGAACTTGGAGATTATGACTCAGAAGAACATGCCAGTCATGACCTCAGTGACTTCCATTTTGCCCCCTCTCAGACTAAGGAGCTGGAAGAGAAGGTGGTAGAGCTGCATAAAACCCACAGGTCTGTTGACTTGCTGGCTGGATAGAGAATGGCATGATAACTTTAAATAGCTTCTTTTATAAAACTTGCTAGACATTAAGAGTTGGTAGGATTATCTCATGTTTCCTTTTGGAACTTCACTTCGTACTAATCAAGACACTCTGAGGTCCTTGAGATAATCTTTCAGGGTCTTTATGATTATAATATGAAGAACTATGCTCAGGAGGCTAAATGTTTTCATATATTAGAAAAGTTTCCTTTTCTTATGACATCTTTCTACTCCCATTTCTATCCCTTTTATACACACACAGAGTTGAAACAAGCATACCCACATACTTGTTTGGAATTACTGTATGGTCCTTCTGCCCTTTAATTTTTTATTACAATCTTTAATAAGAAAGCAAGGGAGATGATTAGTCGTCAGATTTGAATCAGAATGTGGGCGGTGATGGACGTATGGGAAATGACTGAAATATGCAAGTAGTTTCTCTGTCCACAAAAGATGACTGTTGATTTAGCTAAGAATTACTTAATCACTTACATACCATGTTACAGGTTAAGAACTTTTATATCTGTGTGAAAACAAAATCCTTCTTTTAGCATTAGTTTTAAAAACTCAAGCTACAAAATTATAGCTTGTCCCACATTGCAAAATTGAAAATTTTGAAGATAATAATTTGAAAGAAACTTTTAGAGATTAGCAGTTTTTAGATAGACCACATTTATTGACCTTTTTATGTGTGTTTTTTTTAAGTAGTCTTCTCTGACCATATGGTATGAAACTAGAAATCAATCATAAGAAAAAAACCCCTGAAAAACACACAAAGACATGTAGGCTAAATAACAAGTTACTAAACAATGAGTGGGTTAACAATGAGATCAATGAAATCAAAAGATACCTTGAAACAAATGAAAATGAGATCACAACAACTCATAAATCTATGGGATAAAGTAAAAACAGTCCTGAGAAGGAAATTCATAGCATTGCATGTCTATCTGAAGGAACAAGAAAAACTCTTAACAATCTAGCTTTATACTTATAGGAACTTGAAAAAGAACATAATAAAAACTCCATGAGTAGAAAGAAGGAAATAATAAAGATCAGAGCAGAAATAAGTGAAATAGAGGCTAAAAAATAAAATAAAAGATCAATGAAACCAAGAGCTGGTTCTTTGAAAAGATAAGCAAGGTTAACAAACCTTTAACCAGACTCATCAAAGAAAAAATGAGGATCCAATCAGAAGGGAAAGAGAAGTAACAGTCAACACCAAAGAAATACAAAGGATTGTAAGAAAATACTGCGAACAAATATATGCCAACAAATTGGACAATTTGGATGAAATGGGTAAATTTCTAGAAACATGCAATCTTCCAAAACTAAATCAGAAAGAATCAGAGAGTCTGAATAGACAATTACAGCTAGTGAACTTGAAGCAGTAATAATAATAATAATAATAATAATAATAACAACAACAGCAACAACAACAACAACAACAACAATAACACACCAGTAAACAGAAGTCCTGGACCAGATGGCTTTACAGGTGAATTTTACCAAACATTCAAAGAAGAACTAATACCCGTTATTCTCAAACTATTTGAAAAAATTCAAGCAAGCTCACTTTATAATTAGCTTCTCAAACTATTTGAAAAAATTCAAGCAAGCTCACTTTATAATTAGCTTTATCCTAATTCTAAAACCATATAAAGACACAACAAAGGAAGAAAATTATAGCCCAATAATATAGCCTGGTGAATATAGATATAAAAATCCTCAACAAAATATTAGCAAACTGAATTCAGCAATATATTAGCAAACTGAATTCAGCAATATATCAAAAAGATCATATACCATGATCAAGTGGGATTGATTCTGCAGGTGCAAGGCTGGTATAATATCCACAAATGAATAAACAAAATGAAGGGTGAAAACCATATGATCATATCAGTAGATGCAGAGAAAGCATTAAATAAATCCAGTACCCATTTATGATAAAAACTCAGCAAAGTGGGAATAGAGGGAACATACCTCAATGTAATAAAAGCCATATACAACAAGCCAATCCATAGCCAACATCATAATAAATAGAAGAGTTGCCTTTACGATTGGGAATAAGACAGGATGTCTACTTTCGTCAGTCATATTCAACATAGTATGGCAGTCCTAGCCACAGCAATCAGACAAGAAGAAATAAAAGGCATCCAAATTAGAATGGAAGACATGAAACTCATTATTTGTAGATGACATGAGATTATATAGAGAGAATCCTATAGGTTCCACCAAAAAACTACCAGAACTGATAAATGAATTCAGTAACATAGCAGAATACAAAATAAATATTCAGAAGTCATTTTCATTTTTATAGACAATAATGAACTATCTGGGAAACTAAGAAAACAATCCCATTCCCAATTGCTTAAAAAAAAATTTAAATACCTAGACATAAATTTATTTTTTTTTAATATATTTTATTGATTTTTTTTTACAGAGAGGAAGGGAGAGGGATAGAAAGTCAGAAACATCGATGAGAGAGAAACATCGACCAGTTGCCTCCTGCACACCTCCTACTGGGGATGTGCCTGCAACCAAGGTACATGCTCTTGACCAGTATCGAACCTGGGACCTCTCAGTCCACAGGCCGACACTCTATCCACTGAGCCAAACTGGTTTCGGCCCTAGACATAAATTTAACCAAGGTTACAAAAGCCCTGTACTTGGAAAATTATAAGACTCTAAAGAAAGAAATTGAGGATACAAATAGGTGGAAGCATATACCATGTTCATGGATAGTGAGATGATACAGAGTTGTATGCTTGAAACCAACTAGAGGCCTGGTGCACAAAATTTGTGCACAGGTAGGGTCCCTAGGCTTGGCAGGCGATCAGGTCTAATCTGGGTCTTCCTCCCCCCCAGCTGCTGATTGCTGGCTGCAGGCTGCCAGCTGGGGCCTTCCTTCCCTGGGGACTTCATTGGATTGAAACAGGAGGGCTCATTTCGTGCTGCCCCCTGGTGGTCAGCGCATGTCACAGTGAGCAGTTAAACTCCTGGTTGGGTCAGTTGAACACCCGAGGGGACAATTTGTATATTAGCTTTTTATTGTATAAAAAAGGATGTCACCCCAATCAACTCAATACATAAAAACTAAATGCAATATTTGACTTTAAAATATTTTTTATTTTGCCGAAACCGGTTTGGCTCAGTGGATAGAGAGAGCATCAGCCTGCGGACTGAAAGGTCCCAGGTTTGATTTCGGTCAAGGGCATGTACCTTGGTACATCCCAGTGAGAGGTGTGCAGGAGGCAGCTGATCGATGTTTCTCTCTCATCAATGTTTCTAACTTTCTATCCCTCTCCCTTCCTCTCTGTAAAAAAATCAATAAAATATATAATAAAATAAAATAAAATATTTTTATTTCATATCAAAATGCTTTCAATTTTTTACTTTTATACATGCAAATAAACACGTATTGTAATTTGAATTTGAAGTATCTGGTGCTAAAATGCCATGGGCAATATGAAGCTTAATGGGGCATGTTCCTGCTTTCTAGGAGCTTAAAATTGGTTTAATTGGAAATGTAGATTAGAAGGGAAATAAGGTCAATGTGGATGGAATGTGATATGCACCATCTGCTGTAGGTGTAAAATCAAATACAAATATTTCTGATCTTTGTTATAATCAAATCTAGTGAAATAAAATTAAGGAGTAAGAATTTGTTTATTTCAGAAAAATGAAATCTCTTTTTTCTTTCATTTGTTTTATTTTTTGTTAATTATGTTGTATCCATTATTGGGGTGTTTTTCCCCAGTAGGAAAAATTGAAAGCAACTTTCTAAGAGAAACAGGGTAAGGGTAGAAGTACATATCCTTGTAATAAACCGGTTTATATTAGAGGATCCTAAGATAAAAATGCTAGAGATTGAGAATTCAGCTATTTTATCTGTTTTCCACTTTTCTGCAAATTAATCTGTGTTACTCCCTGAATCCTAAACTCTCTAAGCTCATCCACCTCTCCCCACATTTTGGCCACATTTTCTTTGCATCCACCAATAAGATAATATTGTTTCTTTTGATTCTTAGGGGCTTATCTCCAGCACAAGCTGATTCTCAGTTCTTAGAAAATGCAAAGAGGCTTTCCATGTATGGTGTGGACCTACATCATGCCAAGGTACTGTAATGTCATGGGGAGTTGGCCTCTTTCCAGGCTGTTGACTGAAGTTTTGAGAGGGCTCCAGTGTCAGAATAGTCTGGTTCAATTTTTGCAAAAGGCTACTCACCCTCACCCCAGAGCCTCTGTAATATTTCTTTGGTGACTAATTGCGGTGTTTATAGTTGTGGGAGGGTCCTTATTCTCCCCCATACTTCTTCTTTTTCCAATGTTTTTAATTAATCCCCTTTCATATGTACTTATCCCAAGACTCATCAGCCTTTTTGATCCATCATCTTGGTTTATTCTGCATCCCAGATTTTCTCTTATCAGAAGTAACAAAAGTGCCCTCTCTCCCAGCTCCTTCTCCTGCCTCTGTCTTAGGATTGGAAAGCAGATCTTAGCTACCATGCTAGGGCAAAAGAATCATGAGTATTGACCACTGTCTAAAAACTCCGTGGTTATAAATGAGCCTTTGAATTGTGCTTCTCCCTCTTATAAGATAAGGTAGGTTAGCCCAGGCTCAAGGTGACATAGCACCGTCAGTCTAATTTGAGAGTTGGGAGGAAAAGAATGAATAGGTGATAGGAGAAGGTTGGATTGGGTTGGGTTATGAGGATGCCAGTAATAAATGTCACCTTGTTTGGATGATCATTTAGTGGGGAGATACTAGGAGAATAAGAGGTAAGGTTTGAAAGATGGATTTGGAAATATATTCAGAGTCAACTCAACATGCTGAGGGAAGCTGTGGTAGCCTGCTTTTAAAAGACTCTGCCGACCCCTAGATGTAGCACAGGAAGCCCAGATGAAGGGATTTGTGAGATCTCCAGGAAAGCCCTCCACTCGAAGATACCTCCCATCCCTAGCCTCAGATTAATACTTCTTTCTTTGGTATTAATAGTCCTTCATATTTGAAAATCTCTCTTTTCTTCCTCAGTGACATCTTTATTCTTTATCAAGATTTTTCCTTATAAAGTAATACATATTCATCATAGAAAACAAGGGGAGAAATCACTGAAATCTCTTTATGCAAAACAATCACTGTTAATATTTTGATACATTTTCTTGTTTTAAAAAATCTTGTTGCCCTGGCCAGGTAGCTAAGTTGTTCAGAGCATCGTCCCGATAGGTTGCAATTTGATCCCTAGTAAGGGCACATACAAGCATCAGCTGATGAATGCATGAATAAATGGAACAACAAATCTTACCCCTTTCTCTAAAATCAATAAATATTTTTAAAAAATCAGAGCAGTTGAACGCATGCATTTAAAAATGAGATTATGCAAAGTAACATTCATTTATTCTGTTTGTCATCTGATGGACTCAGATAATATTTGATAAACAAGGTATTTGTAGTTCATTTAAAAGGATATATAGCAATTTAAAAGAACCTTATAGTTTTTGTGCCTTTATAGTGTTTCATTGTCTTGAAACTGTATTTAAAACATCTTTTAATTAATATTTTATTATTAGAAGAGTTTTTAATGGCACTCTCATGTTAGGACAAGTTGGAGGGTGTTGAATAAAAGGCATCTTGACAAAGGTACAGGGAAACCACAGGAGTAGCGATACTTCTGAGGTAGTAGAGCACCAGCCCACTCGAAGGGTGATTGCAGGACTCAGGAGAGATTTGTGTGCAAAGGCCATCTAGAGAGGAGCTGTCATTGTCAAGGACACAGCCAGCCAGATGGCAACCGTACAGGGAGGGAGTCTGGGTATTCAAAAGCTTGACCCGCTCCCTCCCTCCCTTCTTTCTCTGATTTTCTTTACGAACTTCCCATTGGCTAAACCATGCAGAAGTCAGTGGGCATGGGATAGCCACATGGGGCAGCTTCCTGGGGCAGAGAGCACAGCAGAGGAGATGCTCCCTTTTTCTTACTTTATTTCTCTGACTTTGAGGTTGAATGTCAAGTCACATATGATGTTTTTCCCTTTCTTATCCTTTATTTGTAATTTCTCATCGTACAAATACTGATAATTCTAAAACAATGTGTGGAACAACCGAAAATCATTTCATTTACTTGGATCCAGATTTTTTTTCTTATTATCAAGTCAGATAAAATAGCTTCAGTGTCCTGTCTAAAGATTGCTTCAGACTAGAGATGGCTTTGTTCAATGTTTCAAATGAGGGCTGCCTCCTCACTTGTGGTGAGAACATGCTGTCTTGGGCAATCTTCCATCCAGTCTGCTTTCTGTGGTCATGGCCAGTGACTTTTTTGGCAAACACACCATTTGTGAGTGATGCCAAGTTGCTTGGACACCTGTGCCTGACTCACCCAGCTTTTTACTCTGTTCCTAGAGAGAATTTTGGCTGCCAGGACACTGGTGAATAAAGCTCCTATAGATTAGATATTTAAACCTCCTCAGGTGATCTAATGTAATTTTATTTATATATATGAATTATTCACATATCAGCAACTAAAGCAGTTGGCATCAGTTACCTAGTACTATACTTTTATTTTTTTAAAAACTAATATAAATTGTGTCACATTGTTCTCAACAGGACAGTTGAAATGTATTGAGACTAGACTAAATGTAGTGTTTGTTTCAGCATGCTTTTTGAGAATTTAGAAATTGTGAATATCTTTAAATAATATTGTTCAGTTTTACATATTTGAATGAGATTTAGTTTTTCCCTGAAAGATAAATAATTTGTACATTTTGAGTATTGTGCATATTAGATTTTCAACCCTGCTAGAAACATGAGGAGCCATTTTTTTACTTTTGTCTGCAAACTTACTTGATAGTTTAAAATCTTTCAGGCTTGTGATTATTCTAGATTGTCATCTATTCTAAATTAAATCAATATTAATAATTAAAGAATTGCCTGCAGTCCTTTGAAATATGCCAGCCAAAGGAATATGCTATGACAAGAACTGGCTGTCAGCACTGGGAGTTATTGCATAACTACATGAAAGAATTCAAACATTTTAACATTGTCAGTCTAAAAGAGAATTTTCTGGGAGGGATTTCTGTTTTACAGAATATAGGTGTAACTTTAATTCAGAATAATCCACCTGAAATAAGTTTTACTAAAGTTAGAGGCCGAATGTACTTTAAACCAACATACTATCTATCCCAAGGGCAGGCGTGGCCTCCTGGAGAACACTCATATCTTCAGGATACCTAAATCGTTTGTTTCCTTCCTCCTTTGTGATCTCATAGGCCCAAGCTCAGGAACATGAATAACTCATTTTGAAGAATATTGTGTCCTGTAATTATGTTGTGTACCTCTTTGGTAAATCAAATCTGATCCCTGAAGATGATAAGATTTAAGATGTGTTGTGTGTCCTACCATTTCTATTAACCTGTGTACTGTCACTGAAATTTAAATACCAACCTGTTAAATTGGTATTCCTGTCATGGTTTGAGGAGCTAATGAGCTTCCTGATATGTATAATCTTCACAATGTTAACCATGGTCAAATGCTTATGCTTGGCAGGACTCAGAAGGCGTGGACATCAAACTGGGTGTGTGTGCTAATGGCCTCCTCATTTACAAGGACAGACTGAGAATCAATCGTTTTGCTTGGCCGAAAATCTTGAAAATTTCTTATAAGCGCAGTAACTTCTACATTAAAGTTAGGCCAGCAGAGGTAAGCATGTTGTGTAGTCCTTGGCATATCTGATTAGGCTTTGTCCCTGTTCTCCTTCATGGCCATGCACTAACTGAATTCTTTTCCACTGAATTTAAGAAAATGAACTATTATTTATTTCTCCGTGGTGAAAAACAAACAAAAAAAAGGTCAGGTTCTCAGTGATAAACCTGCATATATATTCCTGCTGCTGAAACACAAGCAACAGCCACAGATTCACAGAACAGGGAGGATAGTAAGTGCCTGCCACATTGTGGGGGCTCTTTTGTTGTTGTTGAATCAGCTAAGTGGAGATCAATAGGAAAATGGTAACTTTAGTTTTAGTGGACGTTGGCATTGTTTATGTCAATAGTTATGTATCTACTTTTCATAGGAACTAATATTGCAGTCTATGAAATACTTATTTTCTATAAATTATATTAGAAGTATTCATAGTTTTTCAAGAAGAATTACTTTTTAGAGAAAATGTGAATTCATGTTTTTAGTACCTTCTTATTAACTTAAAGAAATATGCCGATTTGTTTATTCTAGCAGGAACAGTTTGAGAGTACCATTGGATTCAAACTGCCAAATCATCGGGCTGCGAAAAGGCTATGGAAAGTGTGTGTGGAACATCATACATTTTACAGGTAATTGAAAGAAAACAGCTTAAAATGAATTGAAATAGTTCTTTTACTTACCGGAGGTGGTTGAGGAGAGTGTGACAGATGCAGCAACACCTTCCATTATGGCTCTTTGCTCTCATCAAGTGTCAAATCTCCTTTGTCTTCAAAGTCCACTCCTGTGTCTATTTCTGATGCCTGGGCCATGCCTTGTCATCACTCATCACTCTGAACTGTCTGCCTTCATTTTTGCTGACATACCATGGACTTCAATTTAAAAGCAAACCAATTTGTTCCTGCAGACTTTTGGGATAATGATTAATAAAAGCATTTTTATATCTTTAAAACTTAGATAACTTTGCTCACATGATGTATGAAAGGGCAAATCATAATTTGTCTTCAGAATGCTTTGAATCTTATCAATGGATTTTGTTCTGTTTTAGTTTATCATAAAAGATTCAAGCAATTTCTTTAGGAACTTGAAACGGCTTTCAGATTGAAGCCATAAACAGATCTTTGTGTTGATTGACGGCTACTCAGACTAATATTAGTAGAACAAGAACATTATAAAGCTGCTGTCCTTGCTTAAGCATTTAATAGCACTCATTACATTCTTAGTGCTGCACATGGATTCATTTTATGAATCCTTATAACACAGCTTATGGGGCAGGTGCAGTTATCTTCACTCTACATATGGAGGAACTGAGGAACAGCGAAGTTCAGAAATATGCTCTTAGTCATATGCGTAGTAACGGGTGGTCATGGAGTGCAGACCCAAGCAGTGTGTCTCCAGGCACCCACAAGTATACCCATGGTGCTAGACTGCCCAACTGAATTTGCAGCTGATGTGCTTCCTGCTATTTTCTCAGTGCTTTTTGTGGTTGGTGGTGGTGGTGATGGTGATGGTGGGGTATAAACAAGATTAACATGAGGTTCTCTAGCTTGACGTAAAACTGTCATTTAAACTTTGGCATTGTAATCCAAATTAATCCCAAGTGAGCTGGTGTCATCAGCCACTCATAGAGACTTTTATGGGAACCCAATGCACTCTGTTAAATGTATGATTGACTTAATCATACATTTAATTGGTATGTGGATTTTTCTTAAAATGTTTATTTTCCATAAAGAAGCATTAATATTAATTTGTAATGACGGGAATTTTATAAAACTAAAATCTCAATACACAAAAGCAGTAAAATATGTAAAAGTTGGATTTTTTTAATACATCATTACTTAGATTATCTTGCTCCAAACCTTTAATACTCTAAGGATTAGATTAGCCCCTTATCATAGCTTTTATATTTCCAAAAGTGAAATGATAGATGCCTTGTAGTGGTTTTGATGTTATTCTTATGAAGATAGGGTCTGATGTGGAAAATAAAAGTAAAATAAAAAGTAAACAAACTGATCTTGAAGTGATATTCTTGAAATATTTTGTCGATTTAGCTACATTTTCTTAGAAAATTTATTTATATTACCATTGACTTAAATCACCAAAATAATTTTTTAAAAGAGAGTAATAAATGTCTGTGGTGGAGTCAGCTCTTTTTCATTTTGATGTTTGTTTCTATTTAATTGAAGCTTAATTAAGGATTTGTTTATCATCAGAAAATTAATCTATAAGCTAACACTTTGAGTATGTGGTCAACCAGTGTCCGGCAAGAAACAAAATGAAATCCTCTAGTTAATGACTTTCCTTCACTTGCATTTGACATGTATCCTTCCAAAATTTACTGGCAGAAAATGGAAGATTTAAAGAAACACTTATACTACCCTACATGAATAGATTAAAGCCAAGAGAGCCCAGAGGGTTTTAGTTCTCTCATCAGTTAATTCTAACACTTTAAGGAGAGGGGGAGTGATGTTTCAGACTACTGAGATTGTCTCTTGTGTTATTACATGTAGCTTTACCTTTCCTTGAAACGTTTTTCATTGATTCCTTAGCAAAATAAGTTTTCTAAAAAATTGGGCAGAAGGTCTAGAATACTTGCAATGCTAAATAATTCTTAAAGATTCACTCTTGGAGAATGATAGGAAAAAATTTGGTAGCATTCTCCATAGTGAGGAATTGTTAACTAAAGCCTTCTCATATTTAATAAATTCCACAAGAGCTCTGAGATTATTTTGTTACAATATTTTGCCAACTCTTGATCAGACAGTGACAGTGAGGAAATTTCAGTTGTATGCCAGACAAGATTGGCTCATTTACTTAAGAACATGTTTTTGTGTACATAGAAGTATTTGACATTAAGTTTAACTTTATCCATTATGAACCCAGATTTAAGCAGTACTGTGCTAGCAAGAAAGGAAATTAGTTATCTCAGCAGATCCACTGCATGCTGCCTTCTTCATGGGAAAGTATCACTTGATGGAACAGATTCCTTCTTAGATGTTCTTTCCCAGGAAAAACAGAAATAAATATTAAGAATTACTAAGAGTAAGGGATTGCTACTTGGCACTTATAACTAGGAGCAAGAATTCAGACATATGTGTTTATCTAAATGATTTAAGCTAATACAAATAACCTTTGATAAACATTGAGAACAGCTACACTTTGGCTCATGTCAAGGAAAACATTCATAAATACATGAATATGGGTTTATTCATCTTATCACTGTCATCAGGCTCTTATGTAGGAAAGTATATAAATAATGGTTTTTTTCATGAAGTTAGTCATCCTTTTTTAATATTGAATAATCAATGCTTAATAAAATGAGATATTAAAAGAGTTTTAAAGTTAATAAAGAATTCATAAATTCTAATTTTGTTCCTTTTTCTCCCCACTACAGACTTGTGTCTCCAGAGCAGCCACCAAAGGCCAAGTTCCTAACCTTGGGGTCCAAATTCCGCTACAGCGGCCGCACCCAAGCCCAGACCCGAGAGGCAAGCACTCTCATTGACAGGCCCGCACCACACTTTGAGCGCACATCTAGTAAGCGGGCCTCCAGGATTCTAGATGGAGGTAAAGACATTTTTGACAGTTTTGGATTCCATTAATCTTTCTAATCCAGTAGGATCAGAAAATGTTGATCAAGTTGATAAGCCCCCCCAAAAAATACCCTAGAGAAATAACCATTTTATCCTGAGAAAATAAAGTTTCATTTCTAATGCTCACAAGAAGATTTTGTAGGATTTGAAGTTGTCAATTCTGAATCTAAATGTTTTTTTGCTTTATCAGTGGGCATAAATGTTAGCTAAGAGTTCTCATTGATGAGATGATGGACTGAGATGTTTTTACTGGTCTGATTTAATTGTGATGTATTTTATGTGGCATATTTTTTGGCAAAAATGTAATTCCAAAAGTTTTTGGTGTGGTAACATCTGAACTTCTATTCAAAGGAACTTAAAACATTCAAATTTTCATGGTTTTAAAAACTCTGACTGAAGCTTACCAAACTTTCCAGCATATGAGAAACCATTCACAGCTTCAAAGGATTAGTTTAAAATGTAGTGTTTTAACAAAAAGGAAGGAAATATAATATATTCGTTTGTTCTTTCACCCATGGGGAGCATAAAATTTGTATATTTTTCCTATTGGAATTCTAATTAGCTACATATTTGAAGTTTTATATAAGTTATACATGGAAATAAATTGATGTTGCTTCCTTTCATACATGTATATATCTTATTACCCTAATTCTGAGTTAATATAATGTTTTCTAGAAAAAAGCTAAGGTAAATTTTATATTAGAATACTTTATGAAGGACTTAAATTTTTTCTACCTAAGTGAAAATAATTTGTATGGATGATTTTCTATCAGAAGAAGTATCTTTTCAACATTTTTGTTGATTAATCTCAAAATATATAAAAATAGTAATATAAAAATTAGTAATTTAAAAATTATCTTTTATTACTGTTATCAGCAAAAATCTTTTCTTATGTTTTTTTTAATGTAATTTATTGATTTTTTTACAGAGAAAAAAGGAGAGGGATAGAAAGTTAGAAACATCAGTGAGAGAGAAACATCGATTAGCTGTATCTTGCACACTCCCTACTGGGTATGTGCTTGCAACCAAGGTACACATCTTTGATCAGAATCGAACCTGGGATCCTTGAGTCCACAGGCTGATGCTCTATCCACTGAGCTAAACCGGTTAGGGCAGCAAAAATCTTTTTTGATTGCTTGTTATTACTGATAGCTTTCTAAAATATGAACTTGAACAACTATATTATAAATAATTACCTGAAACAGGCAATGTGCTAATACATAAAAATATTCTCTCAGTGAAGGGTAAACACTCCCTGGTCCTGATCTATTTTTCCTGGAATAAACTTGGAAAACAGAACCAGGCATACACATGGAGATACTTTCCAGGATTTGTTGTTGGGCATCTTTGTATACATAATTATTAAATATTGATTCAGAAGAATCTTCAGTATATTTTTATCAGACCACCCAAAAATTCCAAGGTGACCATAAACTTGGTTCAAATAAATGTCCACATTCCCAAATGTAGGGATTTAAACTTAATGAATTACTAATGTACAATAGCTATCAATGTAACTTTTAGCTAATCGATGACAACATTATTCAAGTAAATCTGAAAAATGTGCCCATTCATGTAAATATTTCACAAACTTTGCCCCTTGCTGCACAGAATTTATGCAAGTGCTGAATAATGCAGGCAGTATTGTTTAATGCCTGAGAGAAATTCCTCTTTCTGGAGAGCTGTCTGTTTCATCCTTTGTTTTAAACTATGAGGCTTTATAACATGTATGTTACAAATTTTACAATTTATAAAGAAGAGTAAACTACTGCAATTTCTATGAGGTATATCAGTTGTGCTTAAGGAAATGGACCACCTTATATGGGCAACTAGTGCAGAGGGTTATAATAGGTTTGTATCTGAAAACAATGATTTTTTTAACAAGTAAAAGCCACAAACATGGCACAGTAATCCATTATTTTTCCTTTTCTGTTCTGGGCACTGTAATTCATCAGATGGGCAAGTTATCAAAAGGATTATTGTGTTATTGTGAAAAATAGAAGGCTTTTAATGCCAGTGCAGGACCAGACAGCCAGTGAACTATTTGGTTAGAGGTTATAGTTTCCTTTTTTTTCCCTCCTCAAAGCAAAGCCAGGCTGTAACCTGGTACTCAGCTTTATTTTTTCCCATCACTTTCCATTAACATACCATTTTTGTTGTTGTTGACATGTGTTGTGTTTTCTTTTTCCTGTTTAGTTTTTAAGTAAGGCTAGACTAGTGTAGATATATGTTTCAGTAGTTCTCACTTTAAGACTTCACAATCTTCTAGTGATTACAGAGAACATAAAATTTAATGTGATATCTAAAATCAAATGTAATAACCAAATAATAATAAAAGTCAATCCAGAACAGCTGTTTTAGAACGGTGAGAATCCAAGATTGGAAAATCAAATGAAAAAGTAGGCAAAGCAGTTACTTAAAAGAGTTTATGACCAAGATGCATTTGAGAGCAGGGAAGCAGTGATTTAGTGAGAATGGAAAATGTAATAATCAGGGACACTATTAGATTGGGTCATCTGGGAACAGAGGCCTACAGGAGGAAGAAGAACCGTTTCAGTTGAGATCTGAAGGATAAGTCAGAGGCAGATTTGAGAAAAGCAGGAGATAAAGCATCGCAGATAGCAGTAGCAGTAGCAGTGGGTCTGAAGGTTGCAAGATTAGGGAGAGCTTATTATATTCCAAAACAGAAAGAAGTCAGGTGTAGTCAGAGCTTAGTAAGTGATGCGAAGAGGTAGGCTGGGGCAGGTCACACATGGCCTTGCATGCCATGGTAAAGAATGTGGTTTTTATTCTAGGTGTTGTAGGAAATTGCTGAAAGTTTGTGTGTGTGTGTGTGTGTGTGTGTGTGTGTATGGTGTATTTGCTTAGATGTGTACACACTTGTGCAAGCACATAAGTACACAGTGTTACTATTTTTAAACAATAACTTTGCAATGTCTAAAATCATAGAGGATGAGAGAGGAAGCAGGAGGACTGGTTGGGAATAGTCCAGATAGAGAGTAATGGTGGTCTTGCCTTGGGTGATAATGGGCCAATTAGCGACTTGGCACCCTAAGCTCAGTGGCTGGGGTCTACAAGCTTCTCAGGGTTTTATAAGTGTTTAAGACCTAAAAAATTGTTTTAAATCTCCCTCCCAAAATAAAAATTCCCCTGCAAACTGAAATTAATAAATGTTTAAAAGTATGCAGTGTCAACATCTTGTCAACATCATTGTATAAGTTTAAATTTGAAGCTCATTAAAATTTTAATATATCTGAAACTATTTGTAGGTCAAATTTTTCCCATTTTGCAATAATTTCTGAGTATGTATAGGGGCGTTTAGAAATCATAATCATAAGTTAAAATAATTACTCATAGCTCTATATTTTCCAAGTGAAAACTATGAAAATCTCAAAAGTTTATTAAAAAAAACACCTGGAGAATAATTATGCCTAATGTAAGACGTGAGTTAATTTTATGACATTCTGTGGGCTTTCAAAAGCATGAGTCCTGAGGGAGCTGGGTGGTCACATAGAGATGGAAGAACTGGCCACATTTAGAACAGATCCAGCACTTGCTTGGACTTGCAGATATTGAGAGATGAAGGAAGAGACTTTGAGGTTTCTGGCTTTGAGTTAACTGGGTGCAAGCAAGTATGAGGGTGGCCAAAATGGCAAGACTGGGGAAGAAGGAAGTTTTAGGGCATGTGAGGGATGTAGATCAAAGGTTTCTTGTAAAACATGGGTTAGAGGTGCTTAATGCCTCCCAGGTTCAATGTGGTGGATCACATCCAGTCCCTGCCCTCCAAAGGCTTGCAGCCTAAAGGCCTTTGTGGTTACTGAGCATGGATCTGGACCAGTCAAGCACTTTTTATACAAGTAAAATGACCTTAGTGGTTGTTCCTGTGGTTTGAGGGAGAAACTATGGATAGACAGAGGCTTTGCCAGCTGCTACTCATGTTTCCTGTTGAGATCTGAGGCCATCTTGGGTTGATTTGCCATATGACACAGATTGCAACACAATCTGTGTTCCTGCCCATCTGTGGGAGAGATGAAGGGAATACATGAGGGCCAGGCTTGCTGAGTGAGAGGGTATCTATGTATTAGGTTTACTGTTAGGTCAAGTTGAGGCATTCAGGAGGGCGTTAGAGAAATGAAAACTATTAAACAGAAATTCATTCCCTAAAATCTACCTTTACTGTCTTGTTACAATTTTTAATGGCATTTAAATTAAAGTTCTTTTATGGGCGAATTCTTTAAACTTATTGAAGCAAATAATTTTAATAAATAGATGATTATTTGTTTCAGAAATAATCTCAGATACGATCAAAGAAATCCTAGAGAATTAAAAGAATGCTTGCATTGTGATTCTGGCACTGCTTTGACTCATTCCAGCTGGTCTTAGAGCTCCTTCTGCCGGCTGATTCCATGATAAGAATATACCTCTGAAAACACTGGTTTAGGAGCCTGTGTGGTTTAATGGATTGAAATTCATTCAGAATACTTTTAGAGTTCAGTGGTTTGGTTCAGCAGATAGAGCATCAGCCTGCAGACTGAAGAGTCTCAGGGTAGAATCTGGTCAAGGGGCATGTACCTTGGATGCATGCTTCCAGTCCCCTTTCACTCTTTCTAAAAATAAATGGAAAAAATATTGTTGGGTGAGGATTAAAAAAAACTAAAACTAATAAATAAACTTTTAAAAAAGTTTAAAAGTTCATTTATTTGATATGTTGGTATTTTCAGAGCTCAAGCAACATTCCTTTTGAGTATATGCTGCCTGCTTATCTGTGTAAAGGGGGGAAGTTTTCATAAAGTTAGACCATTTAAATGTCCCAATGTAATCCAAATGATCATTCTTTACTAGCTCTAGTTGGTGTTGTGGACCAAAGTCTTATGAAGGATTCTCCTGGCCCTGGGGAGGTGTCGGCATATAGCCGTGGAGTTGTCAGCACTGCCATAGTACAGGATGGGGACGGCAGGAGGGACATCAGAAGCCCCACTAAAGCCCCACATCTGCACCTCATTGAAGGAAAGGTAAATCAGCAGAGTGTGTGATTTTAAATGTGTGCTTAGATTAGAAGCTATCTGTTGCATTTGTTGTTTCAGAACTCAAATAATATTTTAAATTAGTCAATGTATGTTCTCTTTTGATACGATTTCCCAATTTTCAAATATGTGAAGGCTTTTGTTTGGACAGGGTCTTTAACCTTTTTCTGAGTGGTGTTCAATGCAAAATATTCCAACGTAAATTATATTAATGCAAGTAAGTAATATTTTTAACTCTTCATAATCATTCTATTTAGTTAAATCCTCAAATGATAAAAGTTATGATGATTTGAAATTTATATTTGTTTTTTACAAGTAAATGTTAAAATATAATCTGTATTATTACTTTAATCATGTTGACTTACATTTTTTGAAATGAGCAAAGATGGTGTTTATGAAAAACAATATTTTTCATTAGTAATCTGTAACTGATGAAGAAGACATTCTTAAGCAAAGGTAAGTGTTTGGTGAACAGTGAGAAGATGGTGTGATGTTTTTGGCCTTATTTAATGTGTATACACCATAATGAATAGAGAAGTACCCTGTATTATGTTTTCAAATTTGTCACTGTTACTTAATGTTGCTTTGGGCATGTGAAGTCACTTAGAGGTTGATTTGAAGAGGCTTTGAGTTCTTCAGATCTTTTCTACATCTGCACAAAGCAACACACACACAAATGAAATCATTCTGTGGATTTATAATATTCTCTATACTGTAACTTTGACAATTCTAAAGACATGCAACATGAATTCATAAAGAACCTTCCAGATGAAGTAGCTGCCAGTTCTCAGGAATTCGACAACCTCTAATTCTCAGCATAGAGGAGGGTAGGGGGGCCATGCAGACCCTTGTGCCAAAAGATAAGGGCTCCAGGTAGCACGTGCCATCCAGTCACCTGCATACCTTTGTTAAAGAATTTCTATCGTATTTCAAAAACTATTTGTTCGAAAAATTTTTAGTTAAATATAGCAGAAATCACATCCAACAAGGTATCTTTGAACTGCTGAAAAGTTGTCAGAATCTTTCAAAATTATGCTGATGAGGCACCTAGGAGAGTGACTCCTTATATCTGAAGCAGAAGAGCTCAGCAATTTGAAGTCTGTTCCATTTTGCCTGGTTAATTTGATACATTGTCATTTTGTGGGGGGGGGGGGGGGGTTCTTTTAAATTCCAAAGGAAATTCTGCTTATCTTTATTCAGCAAAAGATTGAGTATGTTGGCCTTTTTGCCAATGCTTTGAATGTCTGTCAGCAACCAGGTTGAAAAGTAATAATGCTATTTGAGTTTCATTGGATTTATTTGCAACCAGTCAGAAAACAATAGTTAAATCAGTCTATACCTATACATTTTATGATAAAAGTAGTTGTTTTCCTCTATAAAAATCAATCATTTAATTCATTTTCTAACCCCACTGTGTTAATACAATCCCTACTTTTGAGTAAAGTTGTTTACTAACTACTTATTTCTTCTCTCCTCTTTTGTCTCCATTTCTCCTTTGAATGTATCCGTGTAATTTCACATTCAACCGTGGATTTGCTTCTGAAATCAGCCTGTTTTCATCTGCCCACCTTCACCATTCATCCGCTACATTTCATGTCTTCCCCCAAACCTGTTATCAGTCCCTGAAATGGACTTGCTTTCAGACATTTCGGAGGAAGACCCCTTTGGGGAGGCTGACCAAATCACACTAGACAGCTTAGAACTCCTTTCCACAGGGGAGACAACAGAGCAGGGGGACTGTGATGTCGCTGTCCTGGATTCTGACTTGGATCCTATTGTAGCCCCTTCTCAGATGGACTGTCCTCCCACCCCCGAGAAGCCTCTGAAAGAGGCTGACCACAAGGATTCTGAGTTTGACTTCTTCCCTTTCAGTTTCTGTAAATGCTTCCCACCCAGCTTCCCCTCACTCCTCGATGAAGATGGGTACCTTGCTTTCCCTAGCCTCCCCAAGGTCTGGGTCTCCTTCCTCCCCGCTGATGTCCAGCACTATGTTCCGATCACCTCCCCTTCATTCCTTCCCTCCCTCATCCTCATCTTTGGGCTCCTTCTCTCTGCTTCTCAGTCAGTGCCCTTTTCCCTCACATTTTCCCTTCCTCTGGCTCTGTCCCTCTGCTACTTGGAGGCCAAAGCGGCATCCTTTCATGTGTCTTATGACTGTGACTGGAATGACAGAACAGAGGAAGAGGAAGCAGTTGTTGGTACTCCAGCATAAGCTTCAGTCTGTGCAGTCCACAAAACTACACTTCATCTTATACCCCACCCAATGTAGAGTGTAAACATGTGCATAAACTTTATCTCTGCTTATCCTCAATATAGTATAAGCTGCACATTTTCAGACATAATATTTCAGTGCATGAGCCATAAGTGTAAGCAACTCCCCTTTCATTGACAACCATTGAAAGCGCCATGCGTTCTAAGTTAAAAGCAAAGTTATAGCATTCTTTTATAAATATCTGTAAACCTTACTAGGTCTTAAAAAAAGAACTTAGGATGCCTTGGACATCACAGTAATTGATATGTATAAGAAGAGTTTCTGTTAGTTCTTTTGTTAGAAAGCCAAGCTCATTCTTCTTGCATTTATGCATCTTTATTCCTTTACTCCTGAAATTTGTAGTTCTAATCTCAGAAACTCCTTGTCTCTCTAATATTGTAGCATTTGGAGAGCAGGTGAATTTCAGGTAGTATTTTATTTTGTGTGGGTCTTTTTAAAAAAACTCTAAATCATGTAATTATGTGACAGAGTCACCGTCAGATATTTTGTAAGGCAGATATCTTTTAACAAATGTGTATGGAAAATTAAACGGCTTTTTGAAATTTTAAAAAATGTAGTCCTAAGGTTGGGCCTCTTAGTGTTCTTAACATCAAATGTCTGGTTTGAAGATTTTTACCCCTTTATAGGACTACCTCTGCACTGCTAGTCAGTCCGTGCTAATGTGTGCAGTATGTTTTTGACTGTTTTGTAAAATGTGGTCTGGTGAGTTAGTGTCATAGGATCCTGTGGTTACTACCAATACATAGAGTAAGTCATGTAATTTAGAGCAAACCTAAAGGTAAATGTGAAGATAATGCTATGATTAGGCATTGAGAAGCCACAAATCTTAAAGGGTTACCTGCGGATGTGAAAGATGGACATTTTAGAGAATTCAGTATTGACCCAGGAATTGGAAAATAATTCTTAACAGATTATTGGCTATGTCTAATATTTACCTTCTGGTAAAAAGATACTTTGAGCTAACTTTTCAGAAATACTTGAATACTTTTTTTTTAAAAAAAAGAGTATTTTGAACTCTCAGATTTGATACCATCTTTTGAATATGATATGTAGATGATCCTGCTGTCAATTAACATGTAAAGGTTAAACTATTTTTCTTTGGTATCAGAACCAGTGTTTTTCTTTCTTGCCATTCCTATCATTGAGTCAGTCAGTAGTCATTAGTATTTATGCTAGTTTTAAATTTACAAATTTATTCTTTTGGGATGTTAAATACTGAGACTTGTCCAACTATGAAAACTGATTCTTGTTTAAAGTATTTTATGAAAGAAAAGTGGCTATAGTTTAAAGAGTGTTTTTAAATACCCACCGTTGTGACATGAATGTAGTATAGTAAATCAATTCCGTCCTCACCAAGGGAAGAAATCTATGTAAAAAACTGAATAAATAGGGAACATTTGTCTCTGACATAAAAGGAAAACCAGATTTTACATCATTTTACTTTGCCCTTATCATAAATGGATTTAGACATTTCAAATTAGAACTGGTTGAATTATGCCATTTTTACACTCTCAGATTTTTATTCCTAAGTTTAAAAAAATACTCAAAAGCACTGCATGTAAAGTAGGGACTGAGAAAGAGTGAAGCTTCCATTCTCCATTCCACCCTTGCAAAGGATCATTTCCATCATTTATACAACACTGTAGGTGAAGAAAGACCAGGTGGCTTAATGTTCTGCATCTTCTGAGGGCCACACAATAAAGGTTGGTAATGCTAGTTCACCATTGAAGTTCAAATACAGCTTCTTTGTACCAGTGGTCGTTTCCACTAATACTTCTGTTTCTGGCCACTTGCTATATGACCTTTCAGGCGAAGATGGAAGAAGAGGAAACACAGCTGGAGGAGGTGGATATTTTTTCTGCTAAGTTAAAACCTGGTGGCTGCTGCCTGCCATTATTCTTGTGTGTGGGGTGATGCACTTTCAGGGTTTACTTGTCAGTTTTGCTTGTTGTGGCTTTAGGTTCTTAAAGTTTTTATTACTATTAATGTCTTAGACTATCCAACTCTGGTGCTTGCTGATTGATACACTTATGTTTATTTGCTTTTTCCCCCTGTGTGTGATTTAATTTCACAGAAAAATTCCTTGAGAGTAGAAGGGGATAATATTTATGTCAGACATAGCAATTTAATGTTGGAGGTTGGTATAATTTAAGAAAACAACTGTCCTGATGGCTGCCAGGCTGCTCTGGATGGGAGGTCACTCACAGGCTGGCTGGCAACATTTTTTCAAGCACTGCGCATGAAATGCATGGGGAAAATCCAACTCGGGAGTGCATGTTACCAGTCTGACTGTGTTCTTTTAAAAGTGGCTTAGGTAGGAATATATTTACTAGAAGTTCTCAAAGTGACAACTGGGAAAACAAGTTCTTTTTCATCAGATGAATAGTTTTTATCCATTAAACTTGAAGTTCTATAAATAAACTTACTCTCTTAGTGGGTTATCTCAGGACATGGAATCTGAAGTAATTTGACCCCATCCTTAATATACTTTAACCAGAACAGATAATTGTTGATCTGGCATTCAATCATTTTACTGTTGATCTATGTCCACAATAGTTTGGGTTGGGGATGAGGGTGGAGGTGGGTGGTGCCACTAAAATCCATGCAGTTAGGAATGTGGTTCAATTAAAGTATTCCACGTGAAACATTCTAATGAATGGGATTGTTTTGATAAAGAAACAAGAATAATTGAAAGACAGAAAAGAAGCGGGGGGTTGGGGGGAGAAAACCTAGCCACCCAGTTAGGAATGTCAACTATATTCCCCGTGTCACACGAGAACTTTTCTTCTCCTTATTTAGGGGGCAGTACATGGCAATGTATTTAATGGTGAACTGCAATTCTCAATAATCCGACTAATCAATTTGGTTGCTTTTGGCAGCTTTGATAATTATTGGAAATGTATTTTTGCATAACTTACTAAAATGCTTTAAGGTATAATACATAACATTGCTTTGAACAAATATAAGAAATGTGCCTGATCTCAAGCCACAGTCATTTTTCCATGCCATGCAAAGATTTTTAGATTTTCATGAGTTTTTGCAAATGGCTGTAGAAGCTCATAGATGAGCAACTATGCTTGTGCATGAATATGGAATACCTAATTTTATCAGATGCATGACCTGTTCCTCTGGGAGTGGGATGAAAGCTGTAATCAACAGGTGGCCCCCATGATTTTTGAAATGTGAAAAAAAAAGTTTAAAATTCAGTTAAAACCATTTCCTAAAATTTCCACAAATATTAGTTCTCAGGGCGAATGTAAAAAATCCCACAAATACCATTCATCGGGGCTTACTCCAGTGAAAAATCAGCCTGGTACATTACTCTTGCATTTTTGTCTGTATAAAGATCATTTGGTCTGTGGGGCAGCTGTGCCTCACATTTGTGCTTAGCAACTACATGAAACCAGTATGAGGTTATTTTATGGAGAGATCAAATAAAAGCAGCCTATGGAAGCAGTTATTTTTATTCCTTAAGATTAAAAGCCACTGCTGGAATTTCCTAGAAAAAAGGTCAGTCCTTGCCCACCCTACCAGCTCCCTTTTGTGGTAGATGATCTTGGACTGGCTTTCCCATGAGGTCAAATGTTCTTCTGAGTCCACCTTTCTCTATTTTCACTTGATTTAATATGTTCAGAGAAGGCAACTTTAGTAGTAACCTTAATCAGGAAGGTGAGTCTACAGGAACAAATTCATAGGCTGCATTCAAATCTATTAGAAAGGAGAGTTATTAGCCATTTTGAGTATTGGTTCCATGACTTCCTTCTAATAATGTAAATAGTTATTCCTTAAAAAATTCTAAACAAAGAAGACATTAGAACACTTTAAGATATGATTCATAAAAAATTACATATTGGCTTTATGTTCAAATTTTGAGAAACTCATTAAGGTTATTCATAGGTGATAATATGGCTTTTGAGACTTGGCATTTTTCTTGCTTTAGTATGTTTTTTTAATCGTAAGTATGCTTTGTCTTATTTTTTGGTTTTATTTTTATTTTTGTCCTACTGGGTTTTTTTTTTTTTTCCTTTTGGATTTCCCCCCTTTATTACGTTATACATTGCTAGGACCTGGATAAGGCCCAGGAGGACATACTGAAACATCAGGCTAGCATTAGTGAACTCAAGCGCAATTTTATGGAATCCACACCCGAGCCGCGCCCTAATGAATGGGAAAAACGACGTATCACACCTCTATCCCTACAGATACAAGGGGTATGTCACTAGCTATTTGTTGGCTATATGTCTCCAGCTTTTCAGTAAAATTCAGGTTGCTAATCTCTGATGCTGATTCCCAGGAAGTTACAAAATGTTCCCAGGTGTGTGTGTTTTTTAATGTAATTGCTAACAATATTTTAAAATACTAAATATTTATTAACAATGTAATATGTGTTGACCTAGTTCTTAAGCAAATTATATGAGTTTCAAAGTACTTTTGAAATAGTTTCAAAATAACTATTTTACTCAGTGGCAATGTGTTTTTATAAAAGATGACTTATAAACTAAGATTATATAATATTTAATAAGGTTTTCAGATATTGACTTCTGAAATAAGAAAGTTTGTTTAATAATTAAATAATTAATGTTGATCATTTTTAGAATGGTTTAAGGTAATTACTAAGAGGAAAATGAGTTAGAGTTAGCTTTGAAGACTGATGAGGCCTGGTGCATACTTGCAAAATGTTGTATCACTAAGACTTCCTCGTAATGAAATGTAAACAAGTGTTTTAAAAATGTTTTCAACCATAACATTCTTTTTTCTTTCTTTCTGTGATTACTTCTCCCTATTCATATTGTATTGTCTTTTGAATCTCTTCCGAAAATACTTCTCCATTCATTCCCATCGGTATTTGTTCTTTTCTAATGCTCTCAAAATCTCTTATTATCAGCCAAGAACTTTCATGGGCTCTTTATCATACTTGAAGAGACAATGATTATGCTATCTTTAATAGACAATTTAAAAAATATATAAAGGTCTTACCCTACAATTTCATCTTTCCCTTTTTTCTTATGCCCCTCACTTCTCTGTAAGTTCATCATCCAGTCTGGCTTGAGTGTTACCAGATTGTGCACATTTGATTTAGATAACCTCATGCTATTTTTATTAACCTTTTCATTAAAAACAGAGCTGTCAGTTGATGTAAATTTATAAGGTTGTGACTGTGAAAGGAAAATAGCTCTTTAAGAACAGATGAGCAAAGATAATTGCTGAACTGAAAAAAACAACTTTTGAAAATACTAAGATTTAAAACACCATGGTATTGCAGGATCTTATGAAGTTTTATACAAGTTAAATTCTCATTTTTAGATCTGCTGAAGATATTAGTGTTCGTATTTCAGCCACTGACTCTTGTCTGGAGAAACAGTGTCTGGCATGCTAAGGTTCTGGCCTCACTGTATGTGCTCCTTCATCCAGCTTGTTCCGATGACCCACATGATTGTTCTATGTTTGTGTTGTTGTCAATGTAATGTACTTGTCTTATTTGTTGATTATGTCTATTGTTTAAAACAATAGAGAAAAGGAGATCATCTTTTCAAGGATATTTTATCCATGACCGAGAAGCATCAGATGGCATCAACGCGGACAGCTGAAGAAAAAGCCCAGGCAGCAGACAAGGTGTTCACCTTGCATCCTTGGACCTACTCTTGCTTTTTCCTCTTATTTCTGTCCACAGCTATAAGTAATTCTTTTTTTTCTTAGGTGTTAATCTAAATTTTTTGAAAATAATTTTTGAACATTAAAAAAGTTAAATCTCCATGTAGAGAGAGGGTCATTAGGTGAGATGTTGCAGAAGTACTTTTTTTGAAAATCCACATTTTGAAATGCAGACATATCAACTGATTTAATAAGTAACCCCAGTTTTGATATATGTGGCTGACTGTTGGGAAACCATGCTTTCATGTGAAAATGCACTGTTTGTACAACGCTGTGTATACTGTGGTGGTGTTAAAATAACAAATTCTATGCAAGTTAGGTTAGTAGTTTAGTAATTATCTTGGGAAACCTTTTGAATTTTCATTTTTAAGATTTCCAATGGGGAAAAAGAAATTTTTTTGTGTACCATAGCAGCCCCTCAGACCTCTCTCTGTGCTTCTGCATACATACATGAATACCTGGCATTACTAAGAAGTTAGCTTTCTGTTGCTTTTACATTCTTATTCTTCTGTTTCTCCTGGTTTTCCTTAGCC
Organism: Antrozous pallidus; assembly: GCA_027563665.1. Taxonomy (NCBI): domain Eukaryota; kingdom Metazoa; phylum Chordata; class Mammalia; order Chiroptera; family Vespertilionidae; genus Antrozous; species Antrozous pallidus. The sequence continues at coordinate 83,657,973 of CM050517.1, forward strand.
ACCTGGTCAGCCAGTTAATTGCTGGGGCTAGAGAGCTTAGAGTCTGTTGGAGGAGACAAATTGGAACATGTAAAAGAGAAATTAGAAAATGTGGGTAAAGAAGTCGGTGTAGAAGGTGAAATAATTTTGTGTTTGAAGGTGTTTGGAAGGCGGATTTACAGTTGTGTCCAAAAAGAGTTGGCATTTCAGTTGAGACCCTAATGATGAGAAGGAGGCAGATGTCAAGTTTTCCATGTATAGGGAAGAGCACATGAAACAGCCCAAGCAGGAACTAGTTTAAGGAACTTAAAGACCAAATGATAAGAGCTTAGGAACCGTCGAGGAGGTCAGACCCCAGATCCTGTCGGGTCTTAAAGACCATATTGACATTTTGGAGTTTTATTCCAGGCGTAGTGGCAAGCCACTGGGGAGCTTTAAACTGGGTCTGACGGAGATCGCTCTGCTGCTGGGTGAGGAATGGAATACAGGGGATCTGAAAGAGAGCAGGGATCAGGAGTGTTTTCATTCCACAAAAGTCTGACTTTGTAAATCAGTAGAGTATTATTTATCATAACATACAGTGGAATGGAGAAGGAGGCAAAATGGAGAAGGAGGCAAAATAAATGGAAGATAAAAGTCTTGCTCTAAAGGAATTTGAGATATAGTTAAGGTGAAATATTTCCAGAATACTGCAAATAAGAAAGCTAAACCAAGTGGCATATTTATAAATTAAAATATTAGCATGAAATCCAGTGCCAATTAGACTCTGTGTAAAATGATGACATTAATATTACATGCTTTCAAACATTACATATTTTTGACAGTTTCACTCCCAGAAGCAAGTCAAATGGTAGATTTGTTCAATTTAAAGTAATGCCTTTGTATTTTTGCTGTAGGAGACTTTGGAGTTTTGTTGAAGATGTTTACAGTTCATCATTTTTCTGGATACCATGGTTTAGGAATGTACAATGTAAAATATGATGTCGGTGTCATTACATTAAAACACTATGTGAAGTTTAAATCTGGAATTTGCCCACTGTTAAGCTCCAAAATGGTTTATCTGCACTTAAAGTTACTGCTTTTTTCTTGTTCTTTTCCTCTCCATCACATGCAGGAAAATAATGTACTTATTTGACAGACATAGGACTTGTTACTGTAATCATCCTTCATCCATCCTCCCAACAAACTTTGGTTTACCGCTTGCAATGTGTCTTTTCCCCAGATAACAGCATATCACTGCTATTAGTTGAAAGTGTGTGAGTAGTTATGTCTACTGCAGTGTTTCGACTTTTAACAGGATATCTTACAAATTTTTGCCTTTGTTGCATCTTCGTTTTGCAGTTTTTTATTACCTTTAAATTGCAGTCCTTAATGAAATGTAATAAATAATTATGCATGAGTATAATTTGACTAAATTTTCCAGATTTCTGTAATACGGGTTTCACAGATTTAAAAAACAGGAGTAGTTTCTTGTTTAAAAGTTAATGCACTGAACTTTCAGAATGGTTTCAGTATGAATATGAATAATTTTGAGAGTAGAGCAGAAAGTTGGAAGCCAAGTCATTTAGCCTTTAGTAGATAACTGTGGTAAATCTTTTTATGTATTGTGAGAATTATGACATACTTAAACTTGTGTAATACAAGAGTCTCATGAGTTACTAGTGATTATATAGACCATAGTTTTGAAGTACTTTTGAAATATCTATTTTACTTAATAATTAAATGCATCACACTTACTTAAATTTCCCATGATCTCTTACTGGCAAGGAAGCCCTCTCTACCAACTCAACCCTAGGGTCGTGTAATTACAGAGATTATGATGAAAATTAATCCAGAAGCTTTCTTTTTCTCCTGAATATTGCAAATGCTTATGCACCTATCCCTCCTCATCTCATTGTCCTTATTCCTCACTCCTCCTAGTGCACTGTCCCAAAAGGGGCATTCCTAAAATGTCATTGATTCATCCCCCTAGCCAATCATCCATTCATCCATCCATCTTTAAGCTCTTATGAGCAGTGTGCTTCATGGTGACTCTTTGCTGTTGGCATTCTGGTACCTGGGGCAGTCCTCAACTTTCCTATTGTGCGGATTAGGTACCATCACTTAAGGGACAGATGATTTTAATATTGCTCACTGAATTTTCATCCCTGAGTTTGTCTTCCTGTTTAGAATTCTTTTCTTTACCTGTTTCTTATTGGGGGGAAAAGGTACTATTTATTCCATGGCATTTTAGCATGTCTGAGGGAATTTCTCTGGGTTGCTATCAGATCACTTGTGAGCAAAAGTAATGTGGAAAGGAGAAGAGTTAGCAGGAGCTGGAATGGTTAGGGAAGGACATGCACAAAATATGGAATATTAGGTGTACCTCAGACAGATGATGAAATTCAGAAGGGCATTGGAGGCAGGATAAGGGTCACCAAGCTGTGACACAGGAATAAGCAATTCAGGTGAAGGGGCCACTGAAGAGTTCCTTCTGTGCAGAAAGACGACTATTCTGAAGAACTATCTCAAGAATATATAAAACAGCGTTTCATGGGTGGGTAAGCCATGCTCAGTTTGTGATAAAAGTTTTAGTGACAAACCAAGGAGCTTTAGCCTATTTTCAAAGGTTAGAACTATCACCGATTCTCAAGCAAGGTGGAGAGCTGGCATTCAGGCAAACCGCCACATACACCTGCTGCAGAATCTTTGCTAATCCTTACCTTTCTTTCCATTTATGCTGTTCTGTGATTCTTGTATAACCTTTCCTTTTTTTCAATAGGTCACTGCTCTCTGTTCCAACTTATTAGTAACTCTTTGCTCTTCCTTTTCTGACCTCTCTAGAGCCTAGAAGAGGAGATAACATCCATTTTGTTTAGTGAAAAGGGCTTTTCTGATAGCATGAAAGCTACCTTCACCTCAGCCACCACTTGGACAGCAGAGGGCACTGGTGTGAACTGTAATGCACCTTGTGAAACACTTTCTTCCTCGCCCTTCTCACAGTTGCCTGAGGTGCATTTTACTTTGTTTCCCCTGTTTTTAAAAGCCACATGTGAGAATGATTTTTATTTTTTAAATATCCAGGAACCCTTCCCTTCAGTGCTTTCATTGATGAAATTAATTCTTCCTGGGAAAAACATTCATGAAATAATGACAATTTGGATGTAAGGAATAGATACAGATTGGATGTTGTCCTGCTTTTGGATTGCCCCCCTTCCCCCCAAAAAAATCCTACCTAAATTCAGAGAATCATTTAAAACACTAAAGCCCAGATTTGGAGTTGTTATGTGGAGGGAAACCCTCAACCAAGGAAAGAAGCTAAGTATGTTTCCAGAATTTTAAAATATTCAAAACCTAAGTGTCTTTCAGGCATCTTCTGATGGCTTATCATTTAAAAACTGTTCACATGGAAAAGTTCGAGATGCTTGCCATATTCAGTGAAATAATTGTTTTCATTTTTTTTAAATGAACTTAAGAAATTCCCTGAACTTGGGCAGAACCCATCTGAACATTTGAAGTTAAGTAATAATAATAAGAATGTACCGACATATAATAACAATGAACATTTAGGCACTGTACTACTTACTAGAGTAAATTCACTCCCAAGGATTAAATGTCTGCAGGAGGGCAAGGGTGAGCATCTCAAATAACAAAGTTGGTTCATTTAGGTTTTCAACGATGCTAGTAGAGTGGCTAAATTCTAAGAGAAAACACTTGGAGTCATTGCTGACATCCACCCTAATGTCATGTACCGGGTTTGTTAATCTGTAATATAATTTGGATCTTAATAGCCAATTCTGGAGTAACATTTTTATGTTATCAGATCAACAATAATTTTGCCAATTAAATCTGTGTTTTTTAAATGAGCCAGCATAAAACGAAAGTTTCATCTTACTCTTACTGTATTCATTTAGGAGTCAGGGTTTTAGGCAGGCTTTATAATCTGATTAAGACCAAGACTACTTGTTGAATAGGTTTTATAATTTTAAAATTTATACTTTAAGATAATCAGTAAGCTTTAGTATAATTCCAGTTTTTTCCCCTGTCTTTTCAATTGTACGAGTAGAGCTAATAGATATAACTATAATAAAAGCACTTTGTTTCTTTGGGAGGATGCTGGCTGTTTTGTGTTCTTTGCTTTCTTGTGTAAGCCTTTTACCTGTCTTGTCTTTCATGTGACCTTGAGCAAAGGTTTTGTGGATGTTGATTCGTACTGTTCTGTCTTCGCACTGTCAGATGTTTGTTTAGTGGGTGTTAAGGTAAAACTTTATTGATTTGTGTCCTCGGTTGCTTTTTGTTTCACAGAAACGCGCTCCCGAGTCTGAAGGGCCTTGCGCTGGAGCCAGTGATGCTGTTAAGGTTCTCCCCTTTCCATGTTAACACCATTGCCTGCCGCTTCTGACCCGTCACGTTTCCCCGCTTCCCTTTCAGTCAGCCATCATAGCCATCACTGTTTTCCTCCATGACATGAACCTGCCATCAGTTGATTTGTGTTTCCATCATTTTTATTTATTCATATGTTTTTGTTCTCCCTCATCCGCTTCTTTTTTGTGCAGAGTTCACATGAGACTCTGAATGTAGTGGAGGAGAAGAAACAGGCAGAGGTTGGGAAAGACGAAAGAGTAATCACAGAAGAAATGAACGGTAAAGAGCTGTCACCCGGGAGTGGTCCTGGGGACATCCGTAAGGTGGAACCTCTGACACAGAAAGACTCCACCTCCCTGTCTTCTGAGAGCAGCAGCAGCAGTGAGAGCGAGGAGGAAGATGTGGGCGAGTACCAGCCCCACCACCGGGTGACTGAGGGCACCATAAAGGAAGAGCAGGAGGATGAAGAAGAGGTGGAGGAAGAACCCAGCCAAGCACCCCAGGTAGTAGAGAGGGAGGCAGCAGTGCCAGAAGCCAGCCCAGGCAGACTGGCAGGGGCCAGTGTAAGCACAGTAGAAACAGTGACCCAGGAGCATGTAGTTGCCCCTAAGATACCTGCAGAGAAGAGTGTACACGAAGGCGCATTTAAGCAAGATGTGAGCGAAGACACAGAGGACGAGCAACATAAAGTTAACGGAGAGGTGTCTCATGTTGACATTGATGTTTTGCCACAAATTATTTGTTGTTCAGAGGTAAATGGGAGACTCAAGTGGGAGCTAAACTCTGGAGCTATTTCTCAGGTGGAGAACACCTGCTTTTCTTCTTCTCCTGTCCTCCCATCTCTCCTTCAGCTTTTTCAGCAAGATTCTGACTTTGATCTCACGGGAGGAAGGGGAAAGCACTGCTTTGTAGAGTTCCTGCCAGCTCGGTCAAGGTTGCTAGCTCCTTTCCTGCACTGAATCACCTGATCCAGTAAACTCTCCTACAACCCAACACATCATTTTTCCATTATTGTTTCAAATCTAAATTTTTCTTTGCATGTTTTAGGTGTTTTCAACTTTTTGTCTTTGGTTGCACTGCTTCCTCATACTTATTGCCTTTTTGCTTGGTTTAATTAGAAAATTGTATATGCGTTATTGGAAAACGGTCAGTGTGAGTGTGTGTGCTGCTGCTGTGACTGGCTTTGATTTTCTGGCTCATTGCCTCTTCAGCTTGAGAAGTTTAGAAATGGCAGCAGGCTCTGATTACCATGGTGCTCTGAATTCAACATCTGGCAGTGATGAAAACAGTATTCCTTGAATACCACTGTGATTTCTGTATTTAGATTCTGGGGATTGTATGGTTTGGTTAAATCCTTTTCTTTCCTTTTAGGCAGCCAGATGCTGTTTAATAGATTATAGTGCTCTTTTCATTTTGACTTATCATCAATTCTGGATTATTTTCAAGCTGATTATATGATCTGTGGATTATCTACAGGGTACCTCAGTCTTTTCTTTTTTCTCTTCAGGATAGAGAACTTTCTTCACTCTTCTTGGATAAGTCTTGATCTCTAGGTGCAGTGTCTCTGAACTGGAAGTTACAGTTTTGTTGAGGGAAGGCAAACTTCCAGGTGCATATGTCTTCATTCTAAGTTGAGCTGCCCACAGTGCAGGGATTGTCCACATTTTCTCTCTTTGATGAGCTGGAAAATCTTAAAGTGACTTTGTCTTAAAATAATTAAAAGGATTTTTATTATATCACTTTTAAACTTTCTGATTCTCTTCAAAGAACACATTTGCTAGTCCTGGAATGCTCTATTATTTTCACACTTACTTTACATTACAATTGGTAGTATTTTGCTGGTAGTAGTTAGTCTGGCGTTGTTTTAAACATACATGCCCAGCAGACCATGTTAACAGGCTGTGAACCTCTCCTTTAATGTTTTTAATCTTTAATTGTTCAAAGCATTAATATAATATTCATGAACTAATCCTAGATACAGTATAACAGTCCAACTTAGCTAATAGAGAAGAAACACTGCAAGTTTTAGACAAGCATAATTGGAAACAGTAAGACTTGAAGGTGATCTTTCTGAAATGCAATCTCCTTGTCAATAGAACAGAAAAGGCTTTTTGAGGAAAAGAGAAAATCTTAGCCTACCTAGATGGTGTGCCAGTTAAAGACAAAAAGGCTTCATACAAATCATGTGGTTCTTTAAACCGCAATAAAAATCAAGACAGGTCACTTCACATAGTTCATTCTGTGTTTTCAAGTTTATCATCACTTACCCAAAGCAAAAGTTTATATATCACTGTATACCAGGCTCAACAAGTAAGTAGTTTGGGGACCATCATAATCTGAAGCACATCATAATATGAAGCATAACATAATTTATGAAGCCATTATGTTAATTTATTCTCATCATATATACATACATGTGTGTATATGTATATGATAATTGAAGGAAAGTGTTTTTGTATCTTTCGTTTTAGATTATATGCTTTTACTCTTTTCTTTTGTGAATGAGTGTGTGTTTGGATATACATATTTCTTAAAATTAATTTTGAAGGCTCCATTAAGTGCTTTACTACATTACCTCTAGAATTTATTTTCATGTTCCTTTCCACCTCAGCCACCTGTGGTAAAGACAGAGATGGTAACAATTTCTGATGCCTCACAAAGGACAGAAATCTCCACCAAGGAAGTCCCTATTGTTCAAACGGAAACCAAAACCATCACCTATGAGTCTCCACAGGTACGAAAGCTCTAGATTTGGACTGAGCTCTTTGTCACTTAGTCTGTTTATCTCCCCATCTGTCTTCTCCTAGTTTTCATGTTTCTAACTTTGATGTACCTTTTATATCTCCATTTCATAATTGTACTTCAACAACATAACTTGTTATGCTGCTTCTTAGATTGAGACAGAGAATTGTAATCAAATTGGTGACCCAGTAATTTCAGGGAGTAAGCATACACATGATTATTGAAGACAGGCAGTACCAATCTTGTTCATATTACTAGTATTATAAGCCATTTATGGCTTAAAGTATCTAGTAGGATTGTTTATGTATACTTGGGAAACATCATCGTACAAAATTTATGGGATATGATGTAATTTGTGCATTAGTGGGATTTAGGCATCCCTCCACATGAAGACAGATCCAGTCATCTCTTGCTTGCAAGTACACATACATGTGCACACACATTTGTGCTTCTCCTTCACGTGGGATTATTTTCTGAAGACATACGTCATTATTCTTATGTAAATGTGATAACTGTTCTAAACAAACATGTTTGATTTTAAGTATTCACACATTGGTTCTGTAAATATTTGATATAATCATAAGATATCGAACTTTAAGGGTAACAGAAAAAGGGAAAGTATTTATCATTTCAAATGGAACTGTTTAGAAATTTGGACAGCTATTTTCTTGACTGAAAAATTTAGTGTTCATAGTAGGATTGTGCCATGGTGAAAAATGGCAGATTCTTACCCTCTTAAAATATTTTTAAATATTTTTAATGCATGTATATATGAAGCATTCCTGAACATTATTTTAGATATGCTGTCTTGAACGTGCATAGAGCCCACATGCACACAAACAGGTTTTTGATGCATGTGTGTGGTGGGAGAACAGGTACCCACCTGTTTCTATGGTGGTGAGTGCCCTTTTGAAGAAATACATTGCATGAACCAAATGTGGGAGAGATTTCCTCTTACCTTACAGAATGAAGGGCTCTGGACCTTCCAGTTATTTCCTTATGTCAGGAAATAGGAGGCACATATACTATATGGTGACCTTAAAGTAACGTTTAGTTTATGATCTTAGTGTAAACTAGAACTATCAATTTTCTCTATTTAACCAGTAAACTCTAGAACTTTCTGCCAGAAAAGTATCAAAGTAAACAAATTAAAACCTATTTAGTTATCTGCACAGGATTTATGTATTATATATATGTGTGTGTGTGTGTGTGATAAATAGATGGATAGATATAGATATATATAGCATACACATGCATGCATACTTATTGAAATATGTATTTTCATATATATACTCACAACATAGAAACTGTTACAGGAAAAGTGTTTAAAAATCTAAAGATAAGCATAATAACCAAATGATGTTAGTTTAGTCTATTCTAGTTAGGTTCTGTTGCTTAGTAATCTGAGAAAACATTTTATCTATTTTTACCCACCTGTGCTTAAATAACAAACCAGCACTTCTGGTCACTGTGACAATGTCTCTGCCTGGTTCTCTGGTTTCTTTTTCATGCATTTAGTCTTTGATTTTACTGTTTAAATGTCAGCCAATGCTGCTCAGTAAATTACCACTATAAAGTTGAAAAGACTGATAGCATCTTCTGCCACTACAAAGATTTTAAAAGATGCATATTTGATGGGGAGGGCATCTTCTATGACAACATAATGGAAGTTAAGCATTGCTTTGTATTTTTCCCTCAACTATCCAAAGATTGATGGCGGGGCTGCTGGTGATTCGGGCACGTTACTGACTGCACAAACCATCACATCTGATTCCGTGTCGACAACCACTACCACACACATCACTAAGGTAAAGCACTCAAGGGGAATTCCAGGGAGAGGATGGTACATTGCAAACAGGATCCTTACTGAATTGTTTCTTGGTTCCTATACACACTTCAAAGTAATACACAGACAGAGCCAGTGGAATAAACATGCAGACATTTAAAGTATCCAAGAAAATTGGGCTCCATTGACAAATGTATTTAAAACAAATTGCAATTCGTAAAGCGCAAGGGGGTAAAAATATGTTATGAATAGCTATACCTAAGACAGCTACAGGAAGAGAGAGAACTTAATAAAAGTGGAAGCATAAGTTTATCAGAAAGTACAAAGTGAATATTGACTATCATTCAGCATTTTCAACAAGTTCTTCAAATAATGTAAACATTTCCTCGTTGATTAACGATACTAGTGTGTTGACTTGGGGCATGTGTCTCCAGGTCATTCTCTAACTTGTTTAGCATCGGATGACCAGAGGTTCTGAAGGTGTGGTCTGTGGACTAGCAGCAGCCTGATTTATTACAAGTGTGAGCTCTGTGTTCCCACTTGGGACCCACTGAAACACTGGGCCCTCTCAGTGATTTTCATGTTTGCCACAGTCCTCAGATTGCTAACTCCAGCCTTATTTTCCAGTAATCCCTTTTGTTTCTACTTCTCATATTTGGTTAGAGCCTGAAGGCCTTAAATGTATCTTTTGTCTATTCCATACCCCTTATTTCAACAAAAAAACTTTGTAAATTAAGAAATGACACATAAATGAGAGATGGTGTGGCTGAACATTTTAAAGCACATGCGGTTATAAGGCAAGTGATAGCCTTGTTTTGTATGATGAAGTGCAATCACTGTGACTTAACGTATACATTTATTAGAGTTCCGAGCATGGGTGTGTGCTTCCTCAGGACCATGTGGATTTGCTCTTTGTCTCTTTAGGGTGTCGCAGGCTTGTGATCTCTTCAGCGTCACAGCCCAGGCTCTGTTATGTTAGCTGCTCTGTACCGGTGACTGTGTGGCAGTTCCACCAGGAGCTCCTGCCCGCACTTCCCGTCACATAGCCATGTACCATGTCCATACGTACAGCTACATACAGAAGCTGTGATCACAGCATTGAATGAACATACCAACCTCATACAGCCAAATCCAAGTCCTCCTTATTTCTGTTAATGCACTAAACCAAAGAAAGAAACAAAAACACCAAATAGAGTTATATGACGAGAACTAAGCAGATGAAACCATAACATCAAGCAATTTCCAAACCTAAACATGCTGAAATAGTTAGAATTCCTTGTAACTTTCCATAAACCAAATAATTATTTCTTCTCTTTTTAAAAAATTGGCCACTTGGGAATAAGGAGACTCGGGAAGTTCTAACAGTATCCCAGTGAAACCATGTGGATTAAATGGCAGCTGGTCCCTCTAAGTGTCACCTGCATCTTGATACAACAGGTTGCATTCAGTTGAGGAACTTACAGATACTATAGCTTTAACCACAGGATTCTCCATTAAGCTTAAAAATAAGGAAATTTCAGAACATCAGCCTTCTCTGCTCAGTGTGCATTGCCTTACAATGGTCAGAGGTCTAGGTGTGCCCTGTCGTTTTTTCCTGACTGTGTGTACACAGCTTTAGTGATTACTGTTTTCCCCCTTCTATTCTTTATGACCTTTAGATGATAAAAGGTGGAATATCTGAAACAAGAATTGAGAAACGCATCGTGATCACAGGAGATACAGATATTGACCATGACCAGGTAAAGTCGTGGGGTTCTGGTTCTAAAATTTACCGTGTTTATTTTCTAAGATTTGTGCCTGTCATCATGTCAGGTAAAGAATATCCTACCCCTCCTCCCCGTGCCTCCTGGCTGAATCCAAAGTGTGGGATAACTGGATATACCTGTCTTTTCAGCCTTCCTACCTCTGAATCAGCTTAAAACAGGGATTGTTTTTTATTTCCCACTGGCTTTATGTGTTCTTTGGGGTCAAAATAATTGTGGAGATTCCTAGCAGTTGTTAGGTTTTCATGTGGGCCTGGTTTAAAGCAAGTCATCGATGATTAAAAAATGAGTGGCAGCCAAAACCGGTTTGGCTCAGTGGATAGAGCATCGGCCTGCGGACTGAAGGGTCCTGGTTCGATTCTGTTCGGGGGCATGTACCTTGGTTGTGGGCACATCCCTGTCGGGGTGTGCGGGAGGCAGCTGATCGATGTTTCTCTCTCATCGATGTTTCTGACTTTCTATCCCTCTCCCTACTTCTCTGTAAAAAATTAATAAAATATACAAAAAAAATGAATGGCAGCTTAATGATACTGACTTCCAAAAACTGAGCTACTAAGTTTGCCTTATGACTACGTTTAGGAACTTAAAATCTTTATAGCATTAGGAAAATTGGGTTGTTTACTACTAATTATTACTATTAATTGAAGGGATGGTGGAAAGTAAGGTCTTTTACAAAGTGAAAATGTATATGTATTCAGGAAAAAAAATTGAAAGAATTGTGCTTCCTTTCTAATCTTGAGCAGGATGCTTGACTTAAAAGCAGATGGTAAATAGAATTGCTTGGAGACTTTGAGAGTAGTTTTAATTTTAGATAGCAGTTTCAAGTGATAAGTTTTTGTTTCATTATTTTCTGCGTGATTTTAACTCAATTTTAAAGAAGACCAAGCTGTTTTTCTTTTTTAAAATTTTTTTTATTTCAGAGAGGAAGAGGGAGAAGGAGAGAGAGAAACATAAATGATGAGAAACACTTGATTGGCTGCCTCCTGCACTGGGAATTGAGCCAAAATCCCAGGCATGTGCCCTGACAGGGTATCAAACCGTGACCTGGTTCGGAGGGTGACACTCTAGCACTGAGACACACTGGCTGGGCTAAGCTGTTTTCTTGTGCAACAACTTGAAGAGAAGAAAAAGAAATGTCGAGTTAACAAACCAGCTGGAAAAGGAGGAACAAACATTTGTTACCCAGCTTTGAATGCAATGTTGGATTCAGGAAAGAGAATTTTAGAGAACAAAATTTCTCATGTAAGGAAGTCTCGCTGTATATGACCAAAATAGAAATAGATTTTCTGCTATGCCTACTAAGGAACTTACTGTTTTGTTAAGCCCCTATAAACAGGGTTTACTTACATATTACATAAGTACTTTTTTATTTCCTTGAGTTATTAGAGGTTGAAGGTTTGCCCTGACTCTGAATTTTGGCCTAAGAGCGCAGATTCCTAGTGAATGACCAGCACACGAGCCTATTTACCTCTGGAGAGGGAATTACCTGCATGGAAACCAAGCCTCCAGTTTCCCATGTAGAGGATTTTTCTGCCTCTGTTCACTGTACAATCTTGATTTCTTTTGTCCTTAAGTCGGAGCAGAGGTGTTCTCGCTCTTTTGCTCTAGGACTCTCGCTCAGCAAGCATTTGCTAATCCCCACAGCGTGCTAGCAGGAGCTACTTTCTGTGGTGGATAATGGGAATTGGGTCTTCTCCCAGCCTTTGTTTCTTTTACCCTCTGTCTTCTGTGAACAGAGACCTTTCCGGCTTTCAAAAGCCACTATTGTCTCTTAGGGATTACTCTCAGATTTTATTTCATGTGCATTCTTTTGTCATTTGGCCTGCTTTAACTGAAAACGCAAAGCTAGGCAACATTGCTTCTGAAAGGGAGGTAGAAAAAACACAGACTGAAATGTAAGCACCTGAGAAGCACGTGTTCCTGACTCTTACAGTGAAAACAGTCATCACATGGCTGCAGTATTAACTTGATATGAGTGCACACCTCACATTCGTATGATGTGCTTCAACCCATTTTAAAACTGAGGTCAGATATCCAAATGATGAGAATAGAGATGCAACCTCTATCCTTTTTTATGTCTAATCATAAGGTGGCATACGCTTTTTTGACTAAATCTAATTGTGGCTTTTGGTCTGCTTGTCAGTAGAAGCTCATGGTGAGTTCACCTACCTTTAAAACCCATGATGAGATGACAGAACTACTTGAAATTAAAGGAGAGAAATCACCTATCTGCCCAAAACTGATGTTGATTATGTAGTGACTTTAATATCATTGACACCTTTTCTGCTCCTTACCTACATAAAAAGAATCTTCATAGTAGAAAGAATTGCTTCATCTGAGCAAGACAGGAAAAAAAGAATCTCTCGTGCTGGCAAATTAAAGAGACATGCTTTCATCAAAACCTGCTTTGTGGGTTCTTTACCCTGTGCCAGTCAGTCCTTGACCCTCATCTGTCTCACTACTGGGGATTCGTAAATGACCTGGCCCTTGCTCCTCCATCAGCTGTCAGCTGAAGGTTACTGAGCAAAACCCAGTTCTAAGAAAATAACTTCTCAGTTTGGCAATGTGATATGTTTTCTCACAGTCTATTATTATCATAATAAAGTAACATTTAAATTATTTAATTACATGTCTGATATGGAATGAAAAGAACTAATGGCAAATGGATTTTGACTGTTTAAAAATGACTATAGCAGTTTTTTAGTTTCTCTACTTGCTAATTTTTTAATTTATTGATTTTGAGAGAGATAGAAAGAGGGAGAGATAGAGAGATTGATTGATTGATTGATTGATTGATTGATTTGTTGTTCTGCTTACTTATATATTCATTGGTTGATTCTTGTATATGCCCTGACCGGGGACTAAACCCGCAACTTTGGTGTGTGGAACTACAGTCTAACCAACTGAGCTACCCGACCTGGGCCTATTTTTCTAATTAAAGCATGCCTCACATGTGTTACTTTCCCATGAATATAATTTGTATTTTCGCTTTAACAACTACACCGTTTTAATGTTATCTTTGGAGTGAACATAAACCTAAAGGTTTCTGATAAGTTACCTGTGGCTACCTCTGACTTCCATCAAAGCTCCAGTCCTTCCCAGTTAGAATTCCACAGCCCAACATGGGTAGAGAATTTGATCGTCCTAGTCTCCCTCTTTTCTCTAAACACACATCTACTCCTGTTTGAATTGTGGTCCATATACAGAAGCACCTTCTGACCTTCTTTGAGATAAGATCCCTGCTCTTCGCCCCTCTCCACTCTTGCCCTCTGCTTCTCCTGCTCCACTTACCAGATAAGCAGTGGAGCTGCTACTCAAATTGGAGACTGGTCCTTGTCTGACTTTGCTTTCGTCTTGACACAGGTGGGGGGCGAGAGAGTGTCCCCTAATGGAAACTTAAGCACCCCCAAGTGACTTCCAAGCTTCTGTGCAAAGATTTTTTTGGTGTAAAAACCATTTCTTCTTTTGTAGCTTCTTACCTCTTTTGTGTGGAATGAGGCTTCCGGTTTTGCTCAGTAGACTTTCAGCTGACAGAAACTGTATTCCAAACAAGAAATGCAGTTGTTCCCTTAGGCAGTTGACAGCAACAGGAAACATCCTGCTGCTTTTCCTAATTGTGTATTTTCCTTATGAGGTAGGGTGCTCCCTAGCCAGGTAGAATTTCTTTGTTTCAGAGATCTGTCCTAGATTTTGAGTGTTCTTCTATGGTATATTCTTTTACTTTCTTTAAAAATCTTTCCCCTCCAAAAAATAGGATCTTTCCACTTTGCCACAGCACTTTCTGATACATTGCAGGAAACCTGGTTGCTGCTCACAGCAGGTCCAGAGAGGAGAACCAGGGGGAGGGCACCCTGAGGCCCACTCTGCCCTGCAGCCCCGGCAGGATGGCCTTCAGAAAGACCAGTTAACCTTTGCTCCTTCACTGTTTTCAGCTGTAAAGTAGGGATCTGTCTACTCTGGTCTTAAGCTTTATTGATTGTCACTATCATTGATGGGTTTTCATTGTTCTGTGCCTTAGAAGTTCATAGATACTTTTACTGCAACATTTTTCAATTCAACAAACATTTTACTCGAACAATTACTGAGAGCCCAAGAGGACAGAGGTCAGTGAGACCTGGTCCTACACCTTGGGGTTTCAGGCAGTTGGGCAATAGCAAGTGTCACTTGAATGTGCAGGATAAGCTGTCTGTTGTATGCTGTACACCATCCCTTCTTTCCTTACAACATGCTGTCTGCAGCCTGAACATTTAATCTCGGGTGATAGGCAAGACTACTAAGGTCAGAGCACATCTGTTTTCCCAGGTCTTGCGGCGAGGGCACGGCTGGGATTCAGAGCCAGCCTGCTTTTTCCACATGTATTATTATTTCAAAGCAGCCTGGACAAATGGGGACTCTGGGGAACTGAGAAGCAGCCTCCAAAAGGAACAATGAGCCCATTTCAAATCTTACTGCTTCCTCAAAGAGCAGCGGCGGAATGCCAGGTGCCCAGGAGGCATGTGTTTGGCCACCCTGGAAAGGAGCCTTTTCCTCCACTGACGGGTTCTCTCCTGACCCTGGCAGGCGCTGGCCCAGGCCATCAGGGAAGCCAGAGAGCAGCACCCCGACATGTCTGTCACGAGAGTGGTGGTGCACAAGGAAACTGAGTTGGACGAAGGGGAAGAGTAAGTCAAGGTAAGAGAGGCGTGCAGTCCGGGGCCTTTCTCGTGACTGTTCTGTGGTTCTGAACCTGCTGAGGGTTGTGAAAGAGGCTTCTATGTCAGTGTCTTTCTCCTGTAGTCCCATTTGATTGTCCAGTCTGTGTTATTCCCAATTCCATCTGCTCAGTTTGCCTGGATAGAATTACAAATTTTCTATCACAGGGCAATTGTATTAATAACTAGCAGGTATTGAGGGCTGCAAGTAATAGACATTGGTAAGTTGCTTTACTGTTTAAAAGCACATGAGTGAGTACAGTTATCTAAATTAATGTTCACAATAACCCTTTGAGGAAGGTACTGTTGCCTTCATCTAGATGAGGGGTTTCATTGTAAGAGGCACAATGGGAGAGCCGAGTTAAATTCTTTTAATATAGGCATTAGTAATGGTATTTCAGAGAATGAAACGTGTGAAGAAAAAATTTCCTTGATTATGTAAAACTTTAAGCAAACCAACAAAAACAAAAGTAAAGAATAAATGACAATGTTTAACGTGCCCGGCAGAGAAAAGATTAGTATCCTGAATATATTAAGAACTCTTTTTTTTAAATTGTTTAAAGTATTACAAATAGTAGTACGCATGTCTCCTTTTCCCCCATTGACCTTCCCTCAGCCTATCCTACCCCTGGCACATGCCCTCATTTCACCGCACCCCCAGTGTCTTGTGTCCATTGGTTATGCTTATATGCATGCATACAAGACTTTCGATTGATCTCTTACCTTCACCCCCCTCCATAGCCTTCCTGCTGTAATTTGATAGCCTGTTAGATGCTTCTCTGCCTCTGTATTCATCTATTTGTTCATCAGGTTATAATGTTCTTTATTATCCATAAATGAGTGAGAGTATGTGGTATTTTTCTTTCATTGCCTGGTTTATTTCACTTAGCATAATGCTCTCCAGTTCCGTCCATGCTGCTGCAAATGGTAAGAATTCCTTCTTTTTTATAGCAGCGTAGCATTCCATTATGTAGATGTACCACAGTTTTCTAATCCACTCATCTGCTGATGGGCATTTGGGCTGTTTCTAAATCTTAGCTATTGTAAATTGTGCTGCTATGAACATAGGAGTGCATATATCCTTTCTGATTGGTGTTTCTGTTTTCTTGGGATATGTTCCTAAAAGTGGTATTACTGGGTCTAACCATTTTTGAGGAAATGTCATAGTGTTTTCCACAGTGGGTGCACCAGTCTTCATTCCCAACAGTGAAGGAGGAGGGTTCCTTTTTCTCTGCAACTTCTCCAGCACTTGTCCTTTGTTGATTTGTTAATGATAGCCATTCTCACAGGTGTGAGATGGTAATTGTTTTGATTTGTATCTCTTCGGTGATTAGTGACTTTGAGCATGTTTTCATATGTGTCTTGGTTTTTCTGAATGTCCTCTTTTGAAAAGTTATCTATTTAGATCATTTGCCCATTTTTTGATTCGATTGTTTATCTTCCTTTTGTTAAGTTGTATGAGTTCCCTGTAAACGCTGGAGATTAAACCCTTATTGGAGATAACATTGGCAAATATGTTCTCCAATGCAGTGGGCTTTCTTGCTGTTTTGTTGATGATTTCTTTTGATTTGCAGGAGCTTTTATTTTGATTTGGTCTCATTTGTTTATTTTCTCCTTAATCTCTCTTGCCCTAGGATCTGTGTCTGTAAAGATGTTGCTACAACATATGTCTGATTTTGCTGCCTAGGGAGTCTTGTAGGATTTTTATGGTTTCCCGTATTACATTTAAGTTCTTTAGCCATTTTGAGTTTGTTTTTGTGTGTGGTGTAAGTTGGTGATCTAATTTCATTTTTTGCATGTATCTGACCAAATTTCCCAGCACCATTTATTTAAGAGAATGTTTTGACTCCATTGTATGCTCTTGCCTCCTTTGTCAAATATTAATTGAGTATAATGGCTTGGGTCAATTTCTGGATTCTCTGTTCTGTTCCATTGGTCTATATGTCTGTTCTATGCCAGTACCCGGCAGTTTTGAGAACTATGGCTTGGCAATAATATAGCTTGATGTCTGTTTGTGATTCCTCCAACTTTGTTCTTCTTTCTCAGGATACCTGTGGCTATTTGGCATCTTTTTTTTTTTTTTATTCCAGATGAATTTTTGTAGAGTTTGTTCTAGGTTTTTGAAATATGCCATTGGTATTTTATTTCATATAAATTTCAAAGTTAGGTTATTAGGTTCTAAGATAAACCTCCTGGTATTTTAATTGGAATTACATCCACTCTGTAACTCAATATAATAAAAACTATCTTTATCATATTCTCTTCTTTTCCACAAACATAAAATATCTCTCCATTTATGTAGGTCTTCTTTAATTTCTTTCAATAAAATTGTATAGTTATTTTACCCAGAGAGAAGTCTTATAAATCTTTTCTAGCTGTTGCTGGAAAAGGAGATACAATTGGCTTTTCTATATTGTCTTATACCTAGCAACTTCACCCTTTATTTATTTACATGCTATTTTTAACACATGTGTATAAAGGGCCTATAAGCAGAAATCAGTTAAAATTTTAACACATTATCTAGTTACCTGAGTAAATGTGGTGTATAATATGCTGAATGTTGATCTTTTTATTTTTGAAATGTACTTCTCTGATAGTTTTATATATGGAAGGCTGAGAACACGTTAACTGGGAGTCAGACAGTCAAGTATTATGTTTTAATCTTGCCAGATCTCAAACTATGTGACATTGTACAAATCAGTGGGGATGGATAAATCTACATTTTTTTTTAACTCATAGGACTTATTATAAGGGTAGCCTATATAATAAAAGCCTAATATGCAAATCAATTGAACAGCTGAATGAACAGTGGAACAACTGGTTGCAGTGACGTGCACTGACCATAAGGGGTCAGATGCTCAATGCAGAAGCTGCCCCCAGCCTGCAGGTCCCAGGCCAGCCAAGGCAGGTGCCAGCAGGAGCTCCCCGATTGCCTTGGCAGTCACCCTGCAGAGGGAAGTGACTGGTGGCAGCATGCAGGCCAGTGCCACCCCCACCCCGATCATCCTGCCGGTCACCTCCCACAGAGGGAGGCGATGAGCAGAGGCAGCAGGGGCCAGGCCTGGCAAGTGGGTGGCACCAGGCCGGCCAAGATGAGTGCCAGTGGGGGACCCCCAATCGCCCCACAGGTCACCCTATAGATAGGCCCTGATCACCAGTCAGACCTAGGAATCCTACCTGTGCATGAATTTTGTGCACCACGCCTCTAGTAATAATATAATGAGTATTTCTTCTCTAAATTCTTTGAATCAGTAGTGATCACTGTGAATATTACCAACACCTCCACCTTCCTTTGTGGCATTTAATAAATTTGAAAATGAATTAGTTATATCAGTTATTCCTGGCACCTTATGTTTATTTTTGCACTGGGACACACACACACACACACACACCTTTGAAGTTTGCCTGTCTTTGAGGTCATCTCTTATAAGCAACTTACTAAATGTATTTAGGAAGTTAAAGTATAAATTCACATATAAGATGAGCAAACTAGATTGATTGATTTGGAAAAAATCATTCACCCATTCAAAAAATATTTAAGTAGCAAAATGTACTAGGGTAGGGCTAGACATTGAGGATTAAATAGTCATACTTGTAGAAGAAACAGATAGAGTTGAACTATTATAAATGTAACCTATTGTAACTTGAGAAACAACGTTTAGTTGATATCTGCAGGAAGAATAGTAGTTTTCTCAATCCCTTAAGGTCATTTTAGCATCTCTACCCCTCTGGCTGCAGCTTGTTCTTGAAAAATTCCCTTTGCTGGTGACAATCAAGAGGAGAGTGTGTTTGCACTGCCAGGATCAAACAGAGGCAGCCCGTGGGCCGGGGCAAAGGGCAGGACCCAGACAGTATCTGAACGCCAGAAGAGAGTAAATAACTGTGTCTCTGCCCCGGCTCCCCTTGTCAGTTATAAAAAAAAACTCTCCTCCTGACCTGACCTCTCCCGTTGGAGTAATTCTGAGCTTTTGATCAAGCACTGCAAGGTGGGGGTGGAACAGACAGAAAGTGGGCAAACAACAACCTGCATGGACCAAACCTTCAAGTCTGCCATCTCAGCAGTGGTTGGCCAGCTATGGCAGAGAGGCGCTAGATTCAGACACCGTTAAAAAGAAAACACAGACTTCAGAGCAGTACTTCACTAAACCTTTGTAACCTTTTCTTTATGTCCTCTTATGGACTAGTCCATCCTGTCAGTTTGCCATAAATGCGTATTTATGAGCCCTGAAAGGGATACAGTGTCACCCACCCCACTGGAATAGTGTTCAGGCAGTTCTGGTCAGGAGGAAGGAGAGTGCTGGCTTGGTGGGGTGGGAGTGTGGCCTCGGAAAGAATGGGCCCAGGAGGGGAGCTTGTGACTCACTCAGTTGGCACCAGGAGCTCTCTGAACCCAGACTTCAATGAGCCTCTGACTTCTGGAGCAATTGTTGATGTGGGATAAAAGTGAAGATTCCTCCTTTTCATGTGGAAGCAGTGAACAGCCAAAGACTCAACCATCTACTCATTTTATTCATGAATTTGCTCATTATACAAATATCACTGGAGTGCCCACCAGGTAGCTTTTCCTGTTTTTCCATGGAGATTTCAAACCAAACAAGGTCATACTCACAGACACTAAATCAGTGGTAGCAGAATAGTTTCAAGTTTATATGTTCTCAACTGAGTTGAGTGTGAACAGAAAGGCCAGGTCTCAAATAATCACAATGTGGCCTCTCACTTGAGCTTCCAGGTGAGTAGGAGTCAGCTCAGTGAAGAAAGGTATGGAAGGGGGCATTCCAGACGGGTTATGGTGCTGTGAACTTGACACTCTAGGTATCTCACAAGGCCAGGTGTAGCTGGATTGCAGATCACTTGCAGGAGAGTGAAGGGAGCAGGGAGGCAGAGGCTCAATATTAAAGACCCTTACAAGCCAAGCCAAAGAGGCTAATCTTTATCCTGAAAAGCTGTGGGTGCTCTTCATGTATGTGAGAGGTAGTGATTAGGTAGGGGTTTGTGACGGGGTGACTGCATGAAGGTATGGAAGTTAGTAAGCTGAGTAGGTGGGTGAGCAGAGGAAAAACTCGTGGATAATGCCCAGGTGCAAGCTTGGACTTCAATGAGTTTGATGGTGGTTCCTGTCATTGCGGTCGTGGAATACATGTTTCATTTTTCACATAGCATGTGCAATATCGCCAGTCCTCTGCTCTATTGTAAAGCAAAAGTGTATCTTTTGTTCTGGGTACTATGTAGGAGGAACCAACTGTCACAGGAATTATGGAAGAAACTTGGAAGAGAGTCTGTAAGGCCCCATATTACACACACACAATATGGGTAAATGGAAATTTACCAGATGGTGTAGCATAAAGTATAGCATAGCAGATTTGCAGGGTTAAAATCTGCTTCATTGTTGTGTGACCTTGGTAGGTTATTTGGTGTCTCTACCTCATTTCTGCCCTCTGTAAACTGGGGGTGATAATGGAATTTACAGGAGAATATGTTTCCAAGGCAAGTTTTAAGAACTTTTTGTAACACATAAAGTCAGCCATGAATCCTTTTTTGGTTTTAAGAGTCAAATAAAAATGAAGATTTTTCTATCCCAGAGATGTTGACTTTGAGAAGAGTCTACAGGGAGAGGTCCAGGAGGTAGCCAAGAGTTGAGAGAGCACAGCAGGCTTTGGATCAGATGGAAATGTGGAGGTCATCCGAATGTGTCATCTCCTGAGGAAGCCTTCGGTTTGAGGTCACCCAAGGCCAGGTCAGAGTGTTGTGACCTGGGAGCCGAGGAAATAGAGGAGGAGGGGCCAGAGGTAGGAAGAAAACAGGGAGAAAGGATGTCATGAAAATTGCAAGAAGAGGATACATTTAAGAAGGAGAGAGTAATCGGGTATTAAATATGGCAAAGAAATTAAGTGAGTGTGTCCTTTGAAATTGTTGATACAACCTGAGGGCTTTGTCAGAGTGCTTCAGTCAAGAAGTAGGGACGAAGCCCTGTAACAGGTTGAGGAAAAGGGGTTTTACACGAAGACTGCTTTCAAGAATCTGGAAAACAGTAATTGGGCCTTTGGCCTTTTGATCTGCTCTGCCTGTCTTCATCTGAGATGACGGAGAGCATTGCATTAGGTTTCATAGAGCCACCAGAGCTTGTGCTGTGATCGCTAAAAGCCTGGCAAATCCATCATTCCTTGGAACCTGTTTGGTAAACCCTGAGTCCCAATCCCCAAACCACAATAAATATGTAACTAAATTAGTGGTTTTGTTTTCTCTGCTTATTGTGCATCTTTGAACACCAATTTTAACACTGTGTTCAAACCAACATTTCAATGTTAGGGTGAGATCCATGCTTTCTTTTTTCTTTTTTTTACTTCCCTTTTAATTTTATTTCTTTTTTTAAAAATCTTTATTGTTCAGTTTATTAATTACATTGTTTCCCCTTTTTATCCCCCTATAGCTCCCCTCCACCCTGTACCTATCCCACCCTCCACTCTCCCCTCCCCCTCCCCACTGTCCTCTCCCATTGTTACAAGATTTTTGTCCAGTCTCTTGCTGCACTTCCCACAACCCTTTTCTCCCCAAGAATTATCAGTCCATTCCCTCTCTATGTCCACGTCTCTGTTATATTCACCAGTCTATCCTGTTCAACAGCCTATCAGTTCACTTGATGTTTATGTTCATTTGTTGATAGATGTGTATTTGTTGTTCATAATTTTCATCTTTACCTTTTTCTTCTTCCTCTTCTTAAAGAATATCTTTCAGCATTTCATATAATGTTGGTTTGGTGGTGATGAACTCCTTTAGCTTTTTCTTATCTGCGAAGCACTTCATCTGACCTTCAATTCTGAATGATAGCTTTGCTGGATAGAGTAATCTTGGTTGTAGATTCTTGCTGTTCATCACTCTGAATATTTCTTGCCACTCCCATCTGGCCTGCATCGTTTCTGTTGAGAAATCCACTGACAATCGTATGGGTGCTCCCGTATAGGTAACCAACTGTTTCTCTCTTGCTGCTTTTATTATTCTCTCTTTGTCTTTTGCTCTTGGCATTTTAATTATGATGTGCCTTGGTGTGGTCCTCTTAGGGTTCCTATATATTGGATTCGGTGCACTTCTTGGACTCCTAAATCAATTTCTTTCACCAGGTGTGGGAAGTTTTCAGTCACTATTTCTTCAAATAGGTTTTCATTGTCTTGGCCTCTCTCTTTTTCTGGCACCCCTATAATTCGGATATTGGTATGCTTGAGGTTGTCCCAGAGGCCCCTTTTTTTGATTCTTTTGGTTTCTTGCTTTTTCAGCTGAGTGGATTTTACCTCTTTGTATTTCAAATCTTTAACTTGGTTCTTGGGGTGCTCCAGAGCACTTTTAGGTCTTTGTGTAATATTTTTTATTTCAGTCAGTGTGTGCTTAATTTCTGGTTGGTCCTTTTTCATATCCTTGAGAGTCTCCTTTATATCCTTGAGGGTCTCCTTCATTACCTTGTAGGACTCATTCATTTCCACGTTGGTCTTGATCATTTCCTTGCAGGTCTTGTTTATACCCTTGAGGGTCTTGTTCATTTCCTTGTAGGACTCATTCATTTCCACCTTGGTCTTGATCATTTCCTTTGTGGTCTTGCTTATTTCCTTATAGGCCTCGACCTTTTGTTGGAGCCTCTTGAGAAACCCTATAACCGTGGTTTTGAATTCCATGTCCAGTCGTTTTTTTTCCTCCATTTCTTTCACATCTGATTTCTTTCCATGTCTCTGCATGGTGGCTGCTTCCCTGAGTTGGTCAATTAGCTTTGTGTGGTAGACTTCCTACTAGGGACAGTGGCTCAGCCTCCCCGGTTACCTGAGGTGGATATGGGTTGCACAGTCTTGCTGAAGTTAAGCTCAGGTTAATCATTGTTAACACTTGGAGGGGTTGACCTCCAGGCCAATTGTCTGTGAAGCTCAGCTGTGCTCAGGTTGGATGGGCAGAGTCTCAGGGCCAAGCAGACAGCGTTAGCTCCGCCCTATGCGGCCCCGGGGACTCTGTGCCAGGGTCAATGGCCGCCAGCACCTCTGAGAGCGAGCCGCTGCCGAGCTCCACCAGCTGCCGGGGAATTCAGACTCTCCCAAAATGAGTCTGCATGCGAAATGTCTCACCCAGGGTTGTAAAACAAAGCAGTCTGACGGTTTTCCGAATGAGAGAGCGAGTTGCAGATCGCCCTCTGCGCCGTCACGCAGCCGAGCTGTTCGTGCAAGCTGCTTTCTCCACAAGCCGGCAGACCCGGCCGCACCCGAGCTCGGCGTGCCCTCCCACTGTCCAGTTTTCACCCCGTATGATAGTGGGTTCTCTGGACTTAGGCCAGAGCTGGAGAATCAGTCCAGTGGGACATGTTTGTCTCCCCGTTTGAGAAAACTGGCCGGTTTTCAGCCGCCCGCCCTCTCTGCGGCTCGCTCTCCAAACCTCTCTCCGCACGAATCTTTCAACGCTGTCCGCCACCGCTCCTCCGAGTCACAGTGTCTTATCTTCACTTTTATTTGTGGAATTTTCACTCAGCGAGCTTTCTGGTAATTCTCGAGGGTGTTTGTTCTTTCGTTAAGTTGTAGTATTAAAATTGCTGTGTATGACGGCAAGATAGGTGTTTTGCCTATGCCGCCATCTTGGTTCTCCCGAGATCCATGTTTTCAAAATGAACTCCCAAGCCAAGTAGGCAATTAGTATTTGCTATCTAACTGTGACTGGACAGGAGAAAACCATGTTAGCTGAACTGAGCTCTAGTTAATCATGAGCTACTCGTTTACGGTGGTATCACCCTGTCCCTGAAAAGAAACACAAGCCTATGGACTTGGTAGGTGACTAGCTTCAATCCAGAAGCCAGAAGGTTTGCAGGCATATCAAACGTGTTGCATTTTTATTGTATTCAGTTTGCCTAGTTGTACGAGTCTCATTCCTAAAATTAGCATTTTATTACAACTTACCTTTAAATATAGATTAATCAAACCTAAATAAAGATCTCTTATAAATAGAAGTAAGAAGCCATTTTGGATTTAGTGAGTTTTAGGCATAGCCAGTTTTTACTGTGGATGCTGTGGAATGTTCAGTTTTAATATTTATAAATCTGGCAGGTGCTATCAATGAGCCTTTGCAATGTATTTGAACTACAGTGTGTTTGCAGTGTATTTGGTTCAATGTATTTGAACTACAATGTGTTTGCAGTGTATTTGGTTCAATGTATTTGAACTACAATGTGTTTGCAGTGTATTTGGTTCAATGTATTTGAAATACAATGTGTTTGCAGTGTATTTAGTTCAATGTGTTTGAACCCAGGAGGCGCCGATGCCGCTGCATCGTGCAGGCATTGGCACCTGGTAGCCACTGATTCCCCAGGGTTTGCTCTTGGACAAAATCATCTGTTGTTTCTGTAAATGAACCTATCTTTATGGTGTTTCCTTGTTGTTATTGTTTTCCCCTCATAGTAAAACAGAGGAAGTTATAATTTTTAAAAAGAAAAAGGCAGTTAAAAGTGTAAGTGACCGATAATTCCTTTGTTCCTAGAGAGAGCTAATTCCTTTTCACAGAGCATATGTGTGAACACATACTCACACTGACACACATGCACTCACACCTCAATTTATGTAGACTGGGACTGTCAACTCTATATTTACTTGCTTCCCCTCCCCCTCACCCCCACTTAACAGTACATTGTAGATAAATTTCCTTGTCATTACCTCATCCTTTTTCAACAGCTGTTGAATGGATGCTTGATAGTTTACTTAACCTTTACTAATGGTTATTTAGATTATTCCTCAGTTTTCACAATTATAGATATATCTATAAGATCATACTTGTGTTTACATTTTTGCACATTAAATTCATTGTTTCCCCAGGGCAAGTGTTTTCTAAAATTAGAGTAGGGGTGTCACTGAGGGTTTTTGACATATTGCTAAATGTCTCTTCTAAAGGTTCTACACCTAGACTCCCACTAGCAGTTTATGAGTGTCCCTGTTCCCCGTGCTCTTGCCAACACACAAGATTATACAATTTAAAAATATTTGCCAATCTGGTGAGTAAAGAGTATTTCCCTCTTCTTTTTAAATTGTGGGGAAAGAGCATTTTTAATTATGTATTTTTTTCATTGCTAATGAGGTTGAAATACACATCTACATATACACACCTACATTGAGTCTCTCTGAATTGCCAGTTTGTGTCCTTTGTCTGTTTTCCTATTCAGATGTTTATTATCTTTTCTCTCTTACAAGTTTGTTAAAGTTACTAATCCCATGCAAAGGCTGCATGATTCCCCCACTTTTTCATTAGTATTTAGGGTTAATAGACAACAGGGAGAAGGGCAAGACAAAATCTACAAAGTGAATGTATGCAGGGCATATCTGGAGTTTTCTTCTTTGGACAAAAACCATAATTTTTAGAGTTTGAATTAATAATTAATGCTTAAGCTATTTAGAAACGTTGGGAGCTCTAACATTGTGCCTGCTTTCTCTCATAGCTGTTGTGGCTAGTAGGGGCTGCCACTCTTAGACAGGGAGGACCACTCCAAGTTGCCAGCATCTTTTATGTTGAGGTTGTGTTAGTACCTGGTCTCCCTACCAGTCTGTTAGTCGCCTGGCCTCTCAGGTGGATTGAAGTAGTGGTTATGAAGAATATACAATTTAAAGCTATGCATAGAGTATTTTCTTACCCCACCCTCTTTTATGAGGAAACAGAATCCTAGGGATTAAAGTAATTTGCCATAGGTAATTACACTCAAGAGTCATGAAATACCATCCACGCGTGGAGCTAAATGTAACTTCATTAGTTTCAAGAACTTCTCAAATGTTTGACAACCCAAGTACTATTTTTGGAACATGTATATGTGTGTGTGGCAGTAGGAGGGAATTTTGCTATGGCAACTAATAAGTTTGTGTGTATATGTATGTGTATGTGTTTTTTTAAGATGCTCTAGTCCTTGTGAGGATTACATTCCAAGGTCATGTTAGCCCCATATTTATTTAACTCATGCATCAAAATAGTTCAGCTAGCATTAGAGCCAGTGGGAATCTAGACCTATTCTGATCAGTGTGGTAGCCAGTGCTACTGGACTATTGGGCATTTGAATGTGCCAGTTCCAACTGGAGATGTGCTTTTGGTATAAAAGAAGATACTGGATGTTGAAAATGTAAGAAAAAAAGGTAAACTAATAAATCAGAGAATTGATGATATAGATGAGTTCTTTTGATTCTGACTGACCTTTCTATAAGGAAAATATTAAGTGAAAACTTAGCAAGTTCTGTTCATAAATGCTTCACAGATGGTTTTCTAAAAGATAAGGGATTTTTTACTGTTTATAAGTGCATCTTTTATTTGATGCTACAGAGAAATGTCTTCTATTTCTACTCATGTTATGAACCTAGGATTTGCAGAGGCTTAGCTGGATTAAAGTATACGGAACATAACCTTAACTGTAGTGCATTTGTTATGTAAAAGAAGCTTGAAGATTTTGTAAAATGCTTTCATGGCAAGTTCCCACTAGGTTTGAATGTGGCAGAATGAACCAGAAGACCTTACTGTAACTTTCTGGTCAGATAATAACTACTCTTAGAAATCTCTGTAAAGCTTCAGACATTTGGGAAAACCAGTATTTTTAAAGAAGCAAGAGTCCTGGGATTTCACAGAGACAGTTATTCAGAAAAATGAACCCAGAATTTTCCACTTAAATTGGCAGATGAAAGTAATGGTGAAGACAGGCAGTAGTGCTTTCTTCCTGGAGACCTAATGCAGTTCTGTTTTTTCCTTCCCAAGCCTCTACTCTATGCTCACCTTGAAGATTAGTCCCTATTGCTGTAGCTCATGGATTCATTAGTATATATTGTGGACATACATGTTCAAGAGACTATAACAGTCTGTATAAGAATGTCAGAAGTATAGGGGCATGTATATGAATGGCGTATAGGGTAAAAAAATAGTCGTTTTCCAGAGAAGCCTTGATAAAGAGCTATGCAGGTTGACCGGAGGGACTATTTGGGTTTGCAGATCAGAAGACCTCCCTGCCACAGTGGCAGGAAAGCTCCCTGTGCAGGGCGCTGGGGAGGGTCTGAACACATGGGGAAAGAGGAAAGAGCCTGTTGAAAACAATGGGGTGGGTATCAGGAAGAACGATTCCTGCACTGTGGCTTGGTATGGAGTTCCCACCAGACCTAAAAAGATTTGTCAAAAGCAAATTGCATAGGGTCTTCCATGCCACATTAGTACCTTAATTAGTTTAGACTTCGCTCTGCAGGGCGTCTGCACCTGGGATTTGAGTTTGGGAAGAGCACTGTCCTTCAGTGAATTTTATTCGTCAGGAGTAGGTAAGATCTATTGAAAGGGTGCTAGTATCCTCTTCGAGGAACCATTATACTGATTCACGCAATTCTTAATAGAGAAACTGAACTGAACATCTCTATCAGAGCAGAATTGTATTTTATTTGAAAGCATAACTATAAGTGAAATACAATGTATGAAAATCTATAAAAAGAATATTAGCTAACATTGATTGAATGAGTGTCTACTCTGTGCCCAGCTTTATTTGAGAAAGGTGCCATTTATTATCTGAATTAGTTCTTACCATCATCTATGATGTAAATGAGGACATTGAGACCTAGAGAGCTCAAGTTTCTCACCCAAATCACACAGTCAGTGCCTGGCACAACCAGAACAGACCCTCGTCAGTGTGAATTCACATCACATTGCTTTCATAAGAATTCATGATTGGAAACTTTCAAATAATAACTCCCACCAATGTTCTTGGCACAGGACTCATTTTAGAAACATTTATTTTGTACAAAATGTTTCTGAGGTTGCAGCTATGATATAAAGCTAAGTGAACAACAAGTCAAACCAAATTGTATAAAACAGTCATGTTTCAAAATGAGGTGAAATTGACAGAGTTTTCTGTGTGGTAGTAATTCCTTAAGTAGAGTGACTTGAATGTGTCAGGCATAAAGATTCTAATAGGAAAATGACTGTCAACTTTAAAGAAAACCCATTGAATTTGGCCTGAAGAAATCAATGAGTCTTTACTATTAAAAGCCAGTGCTTCCAGTGGTTTGGATCAAATGCTTTTTTAAAAGGACACATTTGCAACTCACTGAATCAGTTTCGCTGGAGTAGAGTGTGCCCAAGATTGAGACGCACAATGTGAACCCCTTGTGTATAGAAACGGAGGTTGTGCTTTTCAGATGAGGTTGCCCACAGCTCATCACGACACACTGAGGAAGATAAAAACACTTTGCACCCTCTATGAGCATTTAGTGCAAAGTATCCGTGAGGAGTTTGGACATAGAATTAGACCTGAGATTAGATGAAAGAAATAGCTACCAATTACAAATTTGTGAAACCAATTCTCACATTGGCCAACAGAGGGAGACAAAGGCTATGGAATGTGAGTATAGTAGTTAGAAATGTTCACTAACATTGTAGTCTAAGGATGGGAAACTGAAGCATGAAAACAGTGGTTTGAGAGTTTTTTTTATTGTTTGTTTTTTTGTTTGGTTTTGCTTGACCGAAATTCTGATACATAAGTGTAACCCATATACTTAACAGTTATGGTCTTATTCAAACCCCAGGTATGAATGTTATGATGTTGTCAAAAGTGAAAGCAGGTTGAATTAATGCCAGTAATTAATTCCTGTCAATTTATATAATGATATCAAGACTTCTATGAATATGAGTAGAATTTAAGCTTTAAAAAAAGAAAAGAATCCTTAAAACTTTACCGCTTGTACACAAAGAACCAGTGGCTAGTTTTCACTTTGATTGGGTTTTAAATCATTTAGACCCAAATATAGTCTGGTAAGAATAGCCAAATATTAAGTTTTTATTTCTCACAGCTAGATGCCAAAAAAAAATGGAGTTAAAATGGCTAATGCTATTCCATCCTTATCTTGGCTACTTCCTAGCTCAAATGTTACATGTTTGCTTGGAAATACATTTCTATATGTGTTCAAGTGCAAAAAGCAGTGAGAGAGATGAGTGGATATGTAAATTTTAAAAATTCATATAATAAGTTACTCCTTATTCATCTAGGACAGTCAGGAACTGGGGGTTCTGAAGCACTGAATATCTAATTAACTCAGAGTTATACTCAATTTACTACTTTTTAAAATAACAAGAAAAATCTGTTTAACATTAAGTTAATAATAACTAAAATTTTCTTGGACTTTGAAAGCTATTTGGATGATCGTTTATATTCTCAGAAAAACTGATTTATTTTACTTTCTAGTGCTTTGATTATGAATAAATGAAAGTGATGCTTGACTTTACATGGGTGACTGTCTTTTCGCTACATATATTTCAATAAATGTTGAAGCTTTTTGAAATCAATATTTTGTTCGTTCAATTCCTACATAATCCTTGATTCCTGTTTATTTGTCTAATGACTTTTAAACAAGTTTAATTTTCACTTCATTTTTCAAATTGAAATTTTAATTTTTGGTGAAAACAAATTCAGTAAAATAAAGTGATATGGAGTCTAAAAGAAATAGAGAACAGAATCCTCAATCTCATTCTCTCTGTAGTTTCCAGGCACTGTAACCTCAGGCGGTTCATTTTCCATAGCCTAAGCTAGGCACAGTGGCAGCTGAGTTCAACGATGCGTTTACTCAGCAAAGAAAACAGAGATAGCTAATAGCCCATAAAGAAAGAGAATAGATAGCTAGATAATGTGACTGAAGATCACAGATAACTTCCCAATCCAATCCAATGGATAGTTTTATCCATTCCCTCCTCACCACCCCCCACATTTTTTCCCCCATAATTACTAACCTAAGAAAGACAACTTTGTGTTTTCTCCATTGATTTTTTCCCTGCCTAGAATCAAGCACAAGTACTAATGAGTGATGAAGTAGCCCAAAGCAGACAGCAGGGTGGAAAAAAATGAATTTGATTAATCAATCTGTCCTGAATAATCAGAGGCTATAATGCCTGTGATACATCTAAACAGTGGGGAGATTTTTCATTAAAACAGGACTTAATTTGGGACCAGTGTGTCTTGGAAAGGTCCTTAATTACCTCTCGACCGTCCCTGTAATCATTTATGTTTTGCCAAAACTTGCAATCAAGCTGAAATACAAAATGAAAAGTTGTCTTCTTAAAACTCTTTTCTCTTTCAGGGACAATGCACCATCCTTATTTTTTGTCTGCCTCCCTGTCCATTCCTATTTTAGTCCTCTCTTCAACTGACTTACCTTTCATTGTGGGCTCCCAAGACTCATGTCTCTCATTTTTCTGTTACACTTACACGAGACTAATTCCATCTGTTGGTTTCATGTATTTTTTTGTGTGGACAGATCAGTATCTCTAGCTCTTAAGACTTCACCCAGGCTGTAAGCCTCTTACTCTCCCTCTGTTTTTGAGGTTCAAGACTCCAGACCTGAAAGTACTCGCTGGCACTCCCTTCCTAGTCTCTTCCACCTGATTTCTGTAGCAACTACTTAAGTCTGGGTCCTTGGTTCTAGTAGCCATTCCTGACCTTGTCATCTTCCTCAGGCAGCTGGGCTGCTCAGTGGCCTCCAAGCTGGTGTTCCTGTCTTCACTCCCCTCCACCTTGAGTGTGTTCATCACTCTGAAGCCACAGTGATATTGTCAAAATGTAAATCCCAGGCCAGGATAGACCTTCCTGAGAACCCAGCCTCCTTTGAACTGGCCAGCCCAGCTCTGCCCTATCGCCCCTCCTCTCACCATTCCTCATCATTGCAGTAGATTGGCAGTTGATCTTTTCATTGAATGCTCTTTCTGAATTTATTCTTTGTCTGTTAGATCGAGTTCCTGTTTCTCGGTCTGATATTAAAAAACGTGCCTAATGTTTTTTACCTTACCCTCAGTTACTCACCATGCCATTACTTAGCTTCAGTAATGTCCATTTCTTCACTGTCCTGGCCGCCCCCTCCGTACCCACCCTCCGTACCCACCCTCCGTACATCTGTACACCCATCGTAATACTGTACACCCATCGGCACTTTCTCACTTCCAGACCCCTTTCTTCCATTCCATTCTCCACACCTGAAATTAAGTACCCTTTCTGTTCATTTCAGTGAATTCAACATTGACTTTTGTTTTTCTTCTGTATCTGGATCTACTTTTTATTTTTTTTATTTTTTACCTTTATTGTTCAGTTTATTAATCACATTTTCCCCCAATAGCTCCCCTCCACCCAGTACCCATCCCACTCTACGCCCTTACCTCCCCCTACCCTCTGTCCTCTCCCATAGTTGCATGATTTTTGTCCAGTCTCTTGCTGTACTTCCCGCACCCTTTTTCTCACCAAGCATTATCAGTCCATTCCCTCTCTATGTCCATGATTTTGTTCTATTCCTCATTTTATCCTGATCATCAGGTTGTTAATTCACTTGATTTTTAGATTCATTTGTTAATAGATGTGTACTTGTTGTTCATAATGTACATTTTTACCTTTTTCTTCTTCCTCTTCTTAAACAATACCTTGCAGCATTTCATATAGTGTTGGTTTGGCGGTGATGAACTCCTTTAGCTTTTTCTTATCTGTGAAGCACTTTATCTGACCTTCAATTCTGAATGACAGCTTTGCTGGATAGAGCAATCTTGGTTGTAGATTCTTGCTGTTCATTACTTTGAATATTTCTTGCCACTCCCGTCTGGACTGCATCGTTTCTGTTGAGAAATCTGCTGACAATCGTATGGGTGCTCCCTTATAGGTAACTGTTTTTCTCTTGCTGCTTTTAATATTCTCTCTTTATCTTTTGCTCTTGGCATTTTAATTATGATGTGCCTTGGTGTGGTCCTCTTTAGATTCCTATATTTTGGGGTTCTGTGCACTTCTTGGGTTTTCAAGTCAATTTCTTTCGCCAGGTGGGGGAAGTTTTCAGTCACTATTTCTTCTAGTAGGTTTTCATTATCTTGCTCTCTCTCTCTTTCTGGCACCCCAATAATTCGGATGTTGGTATGCTTGAGGTTGTCCCAGAGGCCCCTTATACTATCTTCAATTTTTTGGACTCTTTTGGCTTCTTGCTTTTCCAGCTGAGTGGATTTTGCTTTTTTGTATTTCAAATCTTTGACTTGGTTTTTGCAGTCGTCTAGACAGCTTTTAGGTCTTTGTATAATATTTTTTGTTTCAGTCAGTGTATGCTTAATTTCTAGTTGGTCTTTTTTCATATCCTCGTAGGTGTTGTTCATTTCTTTGTAGGTGTTATTTATTTCGGCATAGTTCTCATTAATTTTCTCTGCCTTTTCTAGTAGTCTTTTCATAAACCTAATTACTGTGGTTTTAAACTCTATATCTAGTCATCTTTTTTCCTCCATTTCTTTTACAGCTGAGTTCTTTCCTTTTCTCTGCATTGTGGTTGCTTTCCTGAGTTGGTCCTTTAGCAGTGTGTGATAGGTATCCTCTAAGGAACAGTGGCTCAGCTTCCTTATGCAGCGCGAGGCGTCAGCCTTAGCTCCGCCCTACTTGGTGCACAGCTTCAGTGTCTAAAGGGCACGTGGTGTCAGGCTTAGGTCCGCCCTACTTGGCGCACAGCTTTGGCATCTAATGGGCGCGCAGCGTCAGGCTTAGGTCCGCCCTTCCTGGCCCACCGCTTCAGGTCTATGGGGCTCTTATCTGTGTGGCTCCCGGGTCTCGGTGTTGGGTGGCAATGTAAATCCACCGCTGGTCTCCCCGTTGCCAGACAACTCTGCCTCTCCCCAAATGAGTCTGTACAGCCAAAGTCTCACTCAGGGGTGTGAAACAAAGCAGTATGGTGGTCTCCGAGCAAGTGAGTCGCACGTTCTCTGCCCGAGTTCTCTGCCCGGTTGCGCACTCCAATTTACTCGTGCACTCTCCCCAAACACACAGACCTCAGCCGTGCCCGGGATCCTCCTTTCCCCGACCTGGGAGCTCGCCTGGAACTGGGGGGTCGGTGCTGTGGGAGGCCTCTGCCCTCCTCGCTGGAGAAAACCAGCCGGGCTTGCTGTCTGCCGCCTGACCCTCACCGCTCACTCGCGCTCCGAACCTCAAAGTTGAGCACCACTGCTCCCGAGTCACCGCTGCGTCCCACCTCTACTTTTATGTGTGGAATTTTCCCTCAGCCAGCTCTCTGGTGATTCTGGACATTGTTTGTTCTGTTGTTAAGTTGTAGTTTCAGAATTGTTGCGTGGACAGCTAGATAGGTGCTCACCTATGCCGCCATCTTAGTTCTCTCCTCTATCTGGATCTAC
Source organism: Antrozous pallidus (assembly GCA_027563665.1). NCBI lineage: Eukaryota > Metazoa > Chordata > Mammalia > Chiroptera > Vespertilionidae > Antrozous > Antrozous pallidus. The sequence goes on from CM050517.1 coordinate 83,691,422, forward strand.
TTTTAAAACCTATATTGGTTTCTCTTTTTTATATTTTTACCGTATGAATTACCTGTGTTTTATAATTTACTCACTTTTGGTTTATTCTTACTTGCCAGTTATTTCTAATTTGCTTGTCAGTTCTCAAGATACTTTAATTTAAGGCCCTCAAGGGTGGATTAGGGTCTCATCTCATGTATGGCTCCTGACACACATATTATTTACTGTAGAACCAGTCAGATAGTCACTGTGGATTCCTTGATTTAGAATTTGATGAATGTTACCTACATTTTTCTCCCTTGGGAATATTTAAGCCTTGTCTCTTTTCCTCCTAGAAATCCATTCATTAAACAACATTCAACTTTGTGAACCTGAAGAATTTTGATCATTTCAAGTCTTAATGCCACACCACTACTCCAGCAAATTTACTACGACTGGTAACAATGACCAGAAGCCTGAAGAATTAAAATGCCAACACCAAACCCTACCTTAACAGCTCTGGTCTACACTGTTCCCTCGCATTTTAATACATTATTTTGTTTTATAACCACTCCTGAATAATCTTGGTTCTTTCTTTTGTATTTTAATTAGCGAGTTTTGTTTTGTTTCCTGTTTACTTTGTGTACAACTACCTGCTTTTTGTGACTCAGATGATCCAATGATAGTGAACAAAGCCAGTCCGGCTGGTGAGGTGCTGTTCACTGGAACAGGTGCTGTTGTGCGGAAAGAAAACGCTGTGACTAACTTCGGTAGTGGCTTCCCTCCTTCCCGTTCCCACTGACCTCCCACCAATTACAGCAGATATTTACAGTTCTCAAAATGCAGTAAATACACTGTATGAGAAAATATTAGTACAGATTAAAAGCATTTCTTACATCTCAAAACCTTTCTAATGTTTTAGAAATTATTGGGAATATCTTTTATGTGGATCCCTTTTGACATTCCAGTCCTGTGACTTTTTTACTGTTAGTAGAAAGTCAGAATCCAGACTGGAGAACTACGCAGAAGCTCACTGACCACGTGCTGTGTGCGGAGACCCCACCGCACCGCAGTGCCAATGCCTCTCAGACACGCTCTTCGGCAGCATTCCAGAAACAGGAGGGAGGGGCAAGAGACAACAGTGTCTTCCCTCCTACTGAAGTATCCAGGCAGCTTAAAACCTTAGTGCTTTCTTTCTTAACATGTCCAAATTTCAGTATTTTCCATTATTTGGACACTTGTGTAGAACATTTGCTTTGTATTAAATCTCCTTGTGTACATGTGAAACTGACCTTTTGTTGGCGAGCAGGGCTGTCTCTCACAAACAGTGGGATGCACACAGGTTTGAGGGCATGGGGAAGAGGAGTGGGCAGGGCTGCGGTGGTATTTGGATGGGCATCAGAAAGCTAGACCGTTTGAAGCTGACACCAGAGACCTGATAGGGACTTATTAACGGTATGGAACATTTTCCTTTTGCTTTTGACCTGATGTATAGTTATGATGCCAGATTAGATTTATAGCAGCTTCAAGTTGTATTAAATGATATTTTGCTTTCTGTAATACTGTTATAAAATAAAGTTGGTTTATTCTCTAGCCTTGTCATTTCTTTTTTTATAAAGGTTTAAAAAAATAAAATCAAGAGATATCTTCAGTCAAAAGTCTTATCATTTTGTAGGATGTGGCATTTTTAGAGTCTGTTATTCAGATCTCTGATAATTAGATGCTGCCATCATCACTGATTTCAAGTGGCCAAGGCAGTGTTAGAATTTGTAACCCTAATGTTTGCAGTGCCAGACTCCTCCTGCCCGTTTCCATAATCCCCCAGCTTTGACTAAATCTCCAAGGGATCATTTTGCTTGTTATTGTTTTGTGTGTATGTGTGTATGTTTTTTTGTTTTAATTCAGGAAATATTTTAGCTGTGCCATCTGAATTCTGCTTCTGTTTCATGTTTGGCTTCGCTGTCCACTGGGCCTTCAGGCTGATGGGCTGTACGGATGGCTGCGACCACATCCAATCCAGACAGTTCATGGTGAGGCTTGTGCCGAGACCCACCAGATTAGTGCTGATTTTCTTTTAAACATTAAAAGCATGACACAGCACATGACCAACAGGAGAGCATTCCATTTCAAATGTTAGGTAGAATTTCCCCAGTCCTTTAAAGGGAACGTGGTAAATGCAATATGCGTGACTGCCTTCTCTGGATCTCTTCCCACTGAATTCTCTCTCACCTGTGAAAGGTCTTTCCCACTTTCTCTAGAATGATTACAGAAACAACAACTCCTCTCTGAAGAAGCCTATCTCAGTGAGCCAAGCCTTAGAAATATTCTGGAATCAAATGTGGTTCTGTAAATATTTTCCATCGGAAAGCTTATATATATATAACATTCATATTTAAAGCGGAGGGTGATCTTGCCAAGTATTTTGAACAGTAGCTTTCCATTCTGCTGAAGACAGGCGCAGCGACAGGAGGCAGTTAGCAGCAGCTTTAGGGGACAGGAGATGCCGAGGTCAGTCAGGGCTCAGGTTGGCTCAGCTCAGCACGGCGGGCGAGGGGCCCCAGAGTGGTTGCAACACCTGTGGGGGACAATGCTGGTAATGTCACCTGTGACTACAGCAGCAAGGCTATTGTTTTTTTTTTTTTAATATTTGTATTTATTACCAACTTTTTCTCAGGATGTTATAATCTCTGTTAACAGCTTTCAAAACCCCAAAGGATAGAATAAGAAAGTAGATCTGCAAGGTTCACTGAGGGGAGACATCCAGGTACTAATTGTGTATCAAGTCAAAAGCAACATGACTTATGCCTGATAAGCAGTAATTCCTTTTAGTTGCACAAAGTTTTGACAAGTATTATTTTATGTAACTCTTATAGCAATTCTGTGTAAAACACAGGAAACAAATGCATTTTCCATAGTCACAGCAGGATAAAAAAAAAGGTTTTTAAAAAATGTGTAGAGCTGGTAGATTTTTGGTATTTCACTGTCTTGAATAGTTTTTTCTTTATGACGTGCTGTGCCCATGGCATCAACCATGGTCCATTCAGTCATTACCACCAAGACTCTGGCAATGAAACCGACTAGCCATAACTACTGCCCAGTGGGAACTTCATTAAATATGTCCTCATTTATGGGTAAAATTATGATGTCAGGCTATTATAGGAATGAGAATGATAGGAAGAGAGGGAGGAAGGCGTGAGTCATTTAAATGAAACAACATTGGCCATGAGTTGGTAATTGCTAAAGCTGAGATTCATTGTATTGAATGCCAGAGAGCCCCATAATTTTAAGCAAGTTCTTTATCCATGGACTGCAGAGCATACATTGTTCATCGTGTGGTGCTTGCCTCAGTTTCCACACAGTCTTACCCATTTGCGTGAGTGATTAGAGCATGTGTGTCCGCTGAGGCACTCAGAGGAGGAACATACTCCTGACAGTTTTTCCAGAAGTCAGCACTGTTCAGGTATTTGCTGGGATTAGGCCATGCTGCAGAGTTGGCCTCGGAAGAGAACATGACCAGCTAGCAAACCCTGACCCTTGGCCACAGGGTTAAAAATAGTGACCTATGTATATTTACGATGTCAGATTAGATTCACAGCAGCTTCAACTTATATAAAACATTTGCTTCAGACACACTGGCCTCAGAATCCTACAGATAGATATTTGAATCCCCTACTCTGAGTAACTGAGCCATGTAACTTGCACGAAAGCACTTAAACATTGATATGGTGAGGGTAATAATACAACCCAATATGGGGGTATTCTGGTGCTTAGATGAAATAAAAATGTATAAAATCCCTAGCGGAGCTCCTGGCACAGTAATGCCATCAACAAAATGGTAATTGTCATGAATACTAACAAGATTATGTCCAGGGTAACCCACCACGGGCCACTTGAAGATCACCACCAGTCCGAGCTGTGTTCTGGGAGGGCTGTCCATCGCAGAATTCTGTCACGAGGTGACTTGGAAAGCCTGCTGGGAAGGTCTGGCTTTGGAGGTAAGGGGACCTGCTTTCTCTGTGCCCCACGTTGCTAGGAACTCTTTATGCTCCTTCTTTGCTAGGTTTGGAGGCAGCTAAGTTGGCTGGTGTAAGAGGCACAAATCCTTTCTTAAGATTGTGGCTGTAACCTTAACATGTTTGGCTCAGTGGATAGAGCGTTGGCCTGCGGACTGAAGGGTCCCAGGTTCGATTCAGGTCAAGAGCATGTACCTTGGTTGCGGGCACATCCCCGGGGGGGGGGGGGGGGGGGTAATGCAGAAGGCAGCTGATTGATGTTTCTCTCTCATTGATGTTTCTAACTATCCCTCTCCCTTCCTCTCTGTAAAAAAAAAAAATCAATAAAATATATATATTTTTAAAAGATTCTGTTTGCAGACTTCCTAACCGCAGATTTCAAGGAACTAAGCTTTCCCCCAATACATACAAAGCAATGGTTATGTGCATTTTTCCTAGAGATAAAATGTGATTTCTGGCTTTCATCAAATTCTCAGAAGTCTTTATTATCTAAATTAAAGGTTAGGAACCTCTGCTCTTAATCTGGGTTTAGAATGTAGATTTGACAAATTAAATGGAAAGAATATTTTAAAATTCCCAGTCTGGGGGTTACTTAACAGCAACAAAGTAGGTCTTGCTTTAGACTACTTGGTTATACTTATCATAAGCTTAGAGCTCATTTGTTACCACTGTGGCTGGCAAGGCAGGGATGCAAGAGTGGCATCCACCAAAGCCAAGAGTCTGGCTTCCAGAAGGTGAACGAACGCTGGGGGCCGAACTGCAGTTTTGGCTGGCAGCTGGGAATACGGTGCGTCCTTCCACGCCTTCTGTTCCAAAAGCATTTTTACATAAGCTGACTTCCACCAGGGCTAAAAAAAGATCCCTCCAGAACTGAAAGAATATTGTTATTCCTTCCAGATGGCACGGGCACTGTTACTCTAATATTACCCCAGTCTGAAAGCCCCAGCAGACCTTTTCATTGTAATCAGATGCAATAAAACATGGAAATGAGTGTCTTCAGTCAAAGGGTGAGTTTCATGTTTTTCAAGAAGTGCAAGTGGAGTCCAATAGTGCACTGGATGCATATGAAGAACTTGAGGAGAGAGTGAAGAAGCAGAAAATACTCAGCATTGGTGGTGGATTCTTGCTTTTTTTTTTTTCATCATCCATGCAATCTTTTGTGTGATTGTATGTCGCTATGGGAAATTGGTGCATTTCTCACACGTGGCCAAATTCATATGTTTTATAAAGTGAATCACTCTAATAGCTCGTTAGATTCATATACAAATATTGGAGTATAGGCAGGCTTACACTTAGGACATGTTAGGCATCCTTTGTTAGCGTTAACTAGAAAACTGAAAAGCACAATAGTAATCACTATTGTAACCACCACTTTGAATTAACTGTTTAGATTACCTGTGTTGTCTCTTTAAGCCCCCACTCCCACCCCCACTCCCAGACATGCCTCAATCATTTTCCTCCCTTTTGGCTTTTATTATGTCCATCTTTCTGTGTTCTCTGTTCTATAGCTTCAACTGTTACCTCTCAGCAACATCTCTGAAAGAGAATTCTGGGGAAATGTGGACCTCTCATTTAGAAATAGCTCCCTGATGTTTTGGTCTCAAAGGCAAAGACGTGAATTGTTCTCATGAGTTACGGGAACACTCTGCTCTCCTTTTCCCAACGTCAAACTGCCAGTATTTCCAAGTCACGTCATGTTGAAAGCTGCATTCGTGGGTGATCTGTATGTAATATTGAGAGACTGCATTTGTTTTGTGATTTCATGATGTGATTGTGAAAGCAACTGGGAAAAGGAGAAAGGCAAACTCAGGGCCACAATGATGTTTGAAAAAGTGTCAAAGGCTGTGGAAATATAAGAGGAAGAGGTGGGAAACCTCTCACAGGGAATCCAAGGAGCTCCCAGAACATTTGTCTTTTACTGTTCTTTACAAGAATATGGACGTCCACAAGGTTATGTCATATGGATTTTATTTTTAAAATATGCCCTTCATAGTAGACATAATCCTTTAAAGGGTAGAAAGTTGCAAGGTGTCCGGTCCAAAGAGCACCTCCAAGAAAAGCTTATATTCTTGGTCCTCTCTGAAGAACTGCTATGTAAACTGAGGCTCAAAGAAGCCCTCTTGGATAATAGCTGCCACTTGTCAATATGGTTCGGGAACAAGCATCTTAATAGTCTTTCCATTTTTGCAGTGGCTCTAGTTTGTTAGCCTTTGCTCGCTAAGCCATTGGCCATTACTCTCTGAGCAGAAGTTCAGTGCGCTTTAGCCATTGATGAGTCCTCAGAGGTCATCTATGTTTCATTCTATGATACAGGGAAGAAGCAGTCCTGCGGTGGTGGTGGTGAGCGGGAGTCTGGGACAGTTCTTCATTGACTGAAAGGAAACATATCAGTTAATATGTTGGAAACAGCTGAGTGCCTTTGGTCATTTACTACTTACTCACAGTTGTTATTAAACGTCCAGAATTTCTACACCGGTGGCCCCAGCAGTGACAGAAGTCCATGTCTTCTGAACCAGTCCTATTGCAGGAGCTCTCCTTATCTCCTCAGCCACTCCAACCACATTTCAATGCTTGTTTCTAAAGAATGATCCTGGGTATAGTAGATTACCATTGTAAAAAAAAATTATTACATGCTAACTATATTTTATGTGTAGTAGATTAAGTGTGGATTAAACTTATTAAGATCCACATCCTATATAATAAAAGGCTGATGTGCAAATCAACTGAACGGTGGAATGACCAGTCACTATGATGCACACTGACCACCAGGGGGCAGATGCTTAATGCAGGAACTGCCCCCTGGTGGAACAGGGAGGAGTGCTGCTCAGCCACAAGCCCTGAGCTGGGTGCAGTGGTGGTAGTGGGAGCCTCTCCTGCCTCTACAGCATTGCTAAGGATGTTCTAGGGACCGGGCCTAAACTGGTATTTGGACATCCCCCAAGAGCTCCCAGATTGTGACAGGGTGCAGGCTAGCCTGAGGGATATCACCACCTCCCCCCCCCCCCAAGTGCACAAATTTCATGCACCAGGCCTCTAGTAATCAATAAATATTTACCAAGCAGATCTCAGCCCAGGAGCTGAGGATATGGAAATGAGTAAGACAAGGTTTCTGTCCCTGCTCCCCTCACCCCACCCCAACTGCTTAAATGTGTTTTGGGCATTTATAGTCTTTTGACATGTCAAATTATTCTTCCACTTCCTTTTGGCAACTTTTACTGAAAGCTGACAGTTTCCAATTTTCACCACCTACACACTAATTAACTCCTTAAAATGTAACTTTAATTAAAGCTATTCTCATTAAAATAATAAAAGCTTATCACTGATAGTCTAATTGCTAAATCGAGTGACACTTTCCAATCCCCAGTTTTCTTCCTCTGTAGCATTGGACCCGAGCCATTCTCCATGCCCCGATCATTTTCCTCCCTTTGGCTTCATGTCCGTCTCCCTGTGTTCTCTGTTTCTATAGCATCAACTCAACCTCTCAGCAATAAGAAATTTGCTCTTTAGCTCTAAGAGGTCTCTTGAGATTCCAGCAAGTCTTCCTTGAGATCTTCCTGATAGATCAAAAAAATTCGTTTCTCTTCATGACCATCACTAGCACACATGAGTGAACCTGCTTTTCCACTCTTAAAAGTTTTATTTTTAGAATTGTAACTGAAAAATTCAAGCCAGAGACCAAGAGTCTATAATCTCGTGGGAGATTATACATATTTATAGAATCAAACCTGAAGAGGTTCTTTTTGAACCCATGTCCAATCCAAATAATTTATCCCTGCCAGGCACTTTATATGCCAGGTACCCCAGGACACAGGAGTTCTCTGAGGCCTTCACTCTTGTCTTATTAGTCTGGAGAGGGTATACATGTATTGTATGGTGGCAGGCTCTAGGCTACATGAGCCTCAAGGTTTAATAGCTAATATTTCTTGAGCAGTTATTATGTGCCAGACACTGTGAAGCCCCTTGCATACCTTGTAAGTCAGCATTGTGGCTTTTTGTTGTTGTTGTTTTTTGTACTTTACAGGGAAACAAATTAAGGCAGAGAGTAATCTAGTGAAGCAGTTTGCCCAAGATCACAGAAACTGATGGACTCGGGATGAGATCCCAGACAATTTGACTCCACAGACACTCAGTTACACTGTCTTTCCACATAGATTATTGCTAGTTCAAAGGTATTGCTTGAGATGGCCCTTGCTTAGATTAAAAGCTCATTAGAATATGAGTAATTCCTTTCCTTTTACTCTTAATTACCAAAGACTACCCTGTATGACCAGTGCTATGAATGAGGAACCAGGATGCAAATCGTGACCTGAAAATGGGTGACCTGAATAGTGAGATTGCCAAGACCGGTTTGGCTCAGTGGTTAGAGCGTCGGACTGCGGACTGAAGGGTCCTGGGTTCAATTCCGGTCAAGGGCCTGTACCTTGGCTGTGGGCACATCCCCAGTAGGGGGCGTGCAAGAGGCAGCTGATGGATGTTTCTCTCTCATCGATGTTTCTGACTTTCTATCCCTCTCCCTTCTGCTCTGTAAAAAATCAATAAAATATATATATTTTTTTAAAAAGTGAGGTTGAAAGACCTCTACGATAGACCAAGAGGAAGCTTATCCATGGACAATGAGTTATCTATCTAGTAAATAAAGTGTTTGTGCTGGCACAATGCAGAGAGCAGAGGAAAAATTAGTTTTCATCTAAAAAAGCTTGCAAAACTGGCCATCATTTTATTTCAGTGGGTCTACAAGGAGAGTGCAGAGAGAGATTAGACAGGTGAGGTTAAGCGGGTGGCCTTGAAAATCCCTGTTTGCAATTGTGAAAAATTCTACAAGTAACCGCTTTTTCTCTTGGGACCACAGGTGAAGAAATGTGATCTTTTTTACTCAGGCTTTGTCTTCATGCTTAGGAATAAATCACCATGATCAGTAATTATAATTACTCCTGTTACATAAAAAGGCTGATTATTCCTCTTAAAGCTTTTGTAAAATTTTTTATCTTGTTGCAAATTATCCTAGTTGTCTTTCATATTGGTGGTTAATTTATTTGTCTGGGATAAAAGGATTCATTCATTCAACAGATTTCTATTGAACACTTATTCCATATTCAATACTCCCAAGGGTAGTGATTGGCTGAGACGGGCAGCTCTGGATTGGGCTGGTCAGGATTCAAATTCTGTCTCTACCACTTTTTAGGTGAATGGCCTTGGACAATTTGCTTAATTATTACAATATGATTTCAATAATATTATAATGACACAAATACTAACTTTCTGAAATTTATAAGCCAGCAGAGGTAATAACGACTAATAATAATTGTTAAGAACAGGCCCTCTTAAGAATCACATATGTGTCACCTCACATAATCCCCACACCAACCCTACAGTTATTTCCTGCTATTTTTTCTATTTTACAGATGAAGAAACAAGTTTCCAGAGGTTGAGTGGCCATTATTACAGAACTAGAATTTGAAACCTATTTAGTTTGACTTCATAGTCTGAGCTCTTAAAAATTTCACTCTGCTCTTAAATTATTCTGATTTTCCCAATACTTCTTTTTCATTAGGATTGCTGACTACTAAAACATATATATGAAGTGCAGTGAAAGATGTCTAGCCACTCTGTGCATTTTCAATACTTGAATTGTCTGTTTTACAGTGTAAGTTGCAAAAGGCCAAAACCTGTTAACTTACCTGACCTTATTTTGGATCTAATGCCATACAAAAACTTAAAGGCATTCAACAGACACTTTTTAAAATAACAAGAATTTGGGGGCAACGTTGGATATTTTTAGAGCAATTTGTTCTCGATCAGAATGATGGTATTTATGGACAAGAAGTGGCACTAGAAATGTAAGTTTAGGAATCTCAGGACTTGGGGAGACAAGACAACCAGAAAAAAACTTCAGCTTTACAAAACGTGAGATGGACATGGCATGTTTGATAAAGGGACTGGCAATGGCAAGTTTGAGATTTAGACCTTTACCTCAAGAGCTACTCCTCAAGGCAGCTGACAGATTGAAGAGTACAGGATGTTAGAGAATTTTCTTTCTTCCTTTGGGAGAAAATTGATGTTCTCTACATACTAATTAAATTTATGTGCACCATTACCTCCCAAGTGCTGGCAGTGTAGGGATTAATGTTGAATAATTACTATACCTCCACATGCTTTTCATCATGTCTTAAAATGCCTCCCCTGTCTGACAAACTAGTATGCATGAGGCAGGCAAACTGATTTCCTATTTCAGAATGCAGGAGTCGGGGGTCCTGTGAACACACCAGTTCATCTGTCACTGTCCCTTTCTTTACAGGAACAAAATAGGAATGATTACACTTGCCATAACCCTGGTTGGAAGATTAATGATGTGACATTTGACCATCTGTTTACAGTTTTAAGAGGGAGCTGCTAAATAGAGATATTTTATTTGGGGCCAAGTGATCTCATTTGTCCTCAAACTGGAGAGAAGGTGGTCCAGTCAGCTAGGTGGTCCTCTCGTAGCATCCTCCAGATGGTTCATGGGCAGGTCACTAGTGACAGAGCACTGGGTCATTAGTGCTCTTTCCAGCAATAAACTTCAGATGGGACCACCAGTACATTAAGTGACTGGTGCACAGGGTTTTGTTAGCTCCCTTTCCCTCCTCAGCACTCTCTCTGTATTCCTTATCTATAGCCCAGAAGACTAGGAACACTTCAGTGAGAGCCCATGGAGAAGAACCACAGAAAATGAAGGTTCATTACATCACTGAGATTCCCCTTCAATGTTTAGAAGGTCCTACTTGTGGCCGGAGTGTTCAGCTTTAACTTTGAAACAAGACTTAAGGAGAAAGGTCAGTTCATTCTTATGGCCCTTTGACTAGATATGTACAAGGCCAGAGGCAGAAGAATAGATTTGCAACATCTCTCCGCCAATTTCTAATGATTTTGCCAGGTGCCTTTTGTGGTTTTCCAGAACTGAGTTTGTTTTATTTCAGTCCTGCAAGCCCATAGGAAAAATCTGTTCCAGTATCTAGGAAAATCCCTGGTATATGGTGGTTCTCAAACATTTGTGGAATGAACGAACAAATGAATGAGTATATCTCTTCCTATCCAGAAGTATAATGCAAGTTTGGAGCAAGCCTCAATGTTGGTGAAAGGGCTATCCAGAGAGCATTATCTCATCATGTGAGGTTGACCTTGCTATCCCTTGGGTAGGTGTTATGTTGAAAAAAAAAAAAAGATGGAGACTTTGAGAGGAATGGGACAGACCCATAGTTTAGCAAGTCTGAAAGTCAAGGAAAGCTCAGTAGCATATCAGAATTTAAAATGTAAAAGAGAGAAGAAAATGTGAAGAGACAACAGGTCTTTGGGGCCTTCTACTTCTTTCACTAAAATGCTTCAGAAACAGTTCCAATTTGATTGAGCTTCAAACTTAAGGTGATAGTTTTTGTCTAAGACGTGGTTTCTAGACAATTTGTTGTGTTGAAGACAGGGTGTCACCCTGAGGGATCACAGTGATGTACATATGGAGCACTTCCTCTGGGTCTGACCTGGGCCTGGGAGCAGCATCCTGCCTGCATTTTCTCCTGCTTCAGCCCCCTGAGATGCCAGGCCACACGCCCAAGGGCAAGTTGATTTTCCACTGCATTCTAAAGGAATGGGATTAATATGTTCATATCTCAGAATTATCTAAATAAGTAAAATACTGTAGACCCATTTCAATTTTACAGATTATAGCTATTTCCCCCCAAATATCACCCAGGGATAAAGCTATAAAGTCAAAATTCATCTTTTTTGCAGAGTTTGTTCAAATACCAGCGGTCCTGCCAAATGCTGAATGATCTGACCTTTAATAACTTAAGTAGAGGCCAGTAAGAGACTTTGGAACCCATGTGATTATCTTGTCCTGTTGTTTGCTTCATTTAATGCTTGATATATTTTGGAGACACTAAAAATTTTATGTCGCCAAAGAGGCTGCCAGAGATGACACTTGGAAGTGACATGAGCATCCAAGTCCCTGACTGTGATGTTGGCATCCTCTTACTGCTCCACAGGGCGTCCATGTCAGTGGGCGCCTGGCATGCCTGTGACTGGCAGTGACCATTGCAGCAGCTTGAAAAGACCTTCAAATGGGAATGTTTGCAGTGGCCAGGCATTAAACCTACTTGGAAGACTCTGAAGGTTGCTGTAATTAGGAGCTTGGGGGTTTCCAATTTTCCTTTTTCAGAGGCTGTTTTCCAGGGCTCAGTGGTATGAATGGTGGGTGGCAGAACATGCAGAAGACTGGCCTTGGGGGCAGTGGAGGATAAACTGACTTAATAAAGAAAGGGATTTATCACACGAATGCTGTGAGCAAGGTGAACTACAGCTGGGCAACTTAACGAGAGACCTGTTCATTAAAATGAGACACAAAAATGAAAGGCTAGGGGGATAGTTGAGTACACGATGATTGGAAATTTATGATTCCATAATGTACTCTTTGTCCTCTAGGATTTTTATGTTCTAAATCTCATAAAAATAAATGTCCCCAATTGCACTTCTATTTGATTTTAGATTATATGTGATCACATTCAAGATTCTGAACATCTTTCATTTAACAACTAGAGGCCTGGTGAATAGAATTCATGCATGGGTGTGGGGGGGTTGTCCTTCAGCTCAGCCTGCACCCTCTCCAATCTGGGATCATTTGAGGTATGTCTAACTCCCCACTGAGATCATCCCTAAACAGGCAGTTGGACATCCCTCTCACAATCCAGGACTGCTGGCTCCCAACTTCTTGCCTGCTTGATTGCCCCTAACCACTCTGCCTGCCAGCCTGATCACCCCCTAACCCCTCCCCTGCCAGCCTGATTGACTCCTAACTACTCCCCTGCCAGCCTGATTGCTCCCAACTGCCCTCCCCTACCAGCTTGGTCACCCCTAACTTCCCTCCTTTTCAGGCCTGGTCCCCCGGAATGGCCCTTCCCTGCTGTCCAGCTTGTGGTGGCCATCTTGTGTCCACATGGGGGTGACCATCTTTGACCACATGGAGGTGGCCATCTTGCGTGTTATAGTGACAGTCAATTTGCATGTTAGCTCTTTATTATATAGGATATCCATGAAGGCATTGCTTGGACTTGGTAAGTTTTTATGGAAAAGAGAGGGTTTTAAATATTTTTTTAGTACTTTAATAACATATCATCCAATCTAAGAAATATTGTTTTTTGTTGATCTTGCTAAGATAGCTATCAACCTGTATGATAATAATCTGTTATTTGCTGGGTGCACTGTTGGCATACAGCCTCTCAAGTTACAGTCCAGCTTCATTAATTCCAGTTACAGCAGAATAAACAGTCTCAATCCTGGACCCAACTGCCCACATCTAAATCACTTTAAGCTTCCTAAGGGTTTTTTGTTTGTTTGGTTGGTTGATTGGTTTTGGGGTTTGTTTTTATTTTTACCTTAAATCTATACCTCGTGGAAAGTTTACACTAAGCCATCAAATATCTATTAGGGCTTGACATTTTGCCAAGCACCACAGTGTTGGGCCCATTTCCTTCCTAGAATTCAGTGGCTGAGAAAGAAATGTGTGTGTGCACTCACAGGCATGTATGCATACATATGTCTGTCAGGTAGAGAAAGCAGAACATGAAAAAGTCTTAATATTTGTGAATCGATTGCCCTGAGAGACAGAGACAACCAATCACACATGAAAATTGCTGAGTCACAGTGTGACTGCTCATGAGAGGCTGCGGTTAAGGGGTCTCCACAGCGGGCCTTCAGAGCCTGGCAAACAATCCCTACTCCTGAAAGGATCAAACTTTGCCACATTCACCAGCGAAGCTATCCTGAGGGGGCATTTTTTAAGTACCTAAAATCAAAGAGATGTATTGCTCCAGGCCTCCCAGAAAACACTGGCATTGCATTGGCCTGTTCCAAAGGTGTGAAATGAGGAAGGATTCCCACTCCTGCTTGCATGGCCTCACACTTACCCTCCATCAGTTGGACCCTGAAGTAGGCAATGAGAAGGAGCAGCAGCAAGGCCACAGGCAGGAAGATCCCAAAGAGCAGGAACCAGCCCGGGAGCTCTCGCAGGAATGCCGGCAGCACAGGGCTCATTGCCAGTGACACAGACCCTGCGGGGCCAGTGGGTTGGCACTGGGGATGAGGGCAGCGGGGTCAGTCAGCACTTGTTTTCTTCCGGGAATCAGCCTTTGCTCAGCACATCTCCGTGGAACTTTCTGTGGACTTTGCTCTATTTAAATAGCCCCGTGAATTCTGAGAGGACTGCTGGCAGGTTACTCTGTAACAGCTACACAGGGCAGAGGAATTCAAAGGTGAGTCTCCCACACCATTCCAGAGAGGAGGGTTTATCTGCCTGGTTGGAGATGACACCAGGAGGAGGCTTAGATTTCTTTGTATTCGGTTTATCTGGAATGAAAAGTACCTGACTTCAAGCAAACCACACACACACACACAATTTATATATTCCCTGACATAGAAAGAGTTTTCTAAATTTCAGAGCTAGAAATGGCTTGGTAACCATGTTAATATACTTATGAACTTTTGTAAAAGATTGAATTTTTCTTTTTACAATAGTTGACACAAATCTCAATGAAAGAGAAACAAAAGTCTTTCCATATGTAAAAATTTTCTTACTATGTCTTGCTCTGAATGCTTTTCTGAGAGGTGTACTCGTGTATTCATTTATTCAACAGACATATGATTCCACTAGAATCCAACCTCTGGACTAGATGCCGGGTGTGCAGAGGAAAGTAAGTCATCGTCCCAGGAGAGTGGAGACAGGCATAGAGATAATGGTTACAACTGATAACGATGAAAAGGATGGTAATATGGCCCCTGCTCCTTCTCCCTTTGATGCAGGAGTGTTTGCTTCCTGCAATAGGAGTTTGAGCTCTCAGCTGCCTTCTGCTCATCCATTCCTGTTGCCAACCATTAGCAGCAGAAGGTGGGCCCTAAATGATAGTGTTATGGGCTCTGTGGTAACCACAAAGTTTCTGGGAAAAGAAAAGGTAATGAACTATATTGTCATTGACTTGCTGACTAAGTCAAGTTGGCATGGACTGCTTTAGTGAACATTTTTCAAAGATGCCAATCTACTAAGTGAAAACTAACTCAAGAATTGCTTTCACATTGAAAGGATCTGTTGGTGAAAATGTAAAATTTTGGTGGGAATCTGCCTTCTTGGGTTCATGTCTCTTCTCAGATTCTAACCCTGGCTCCCACCTCTACTTGGCAGCTGTGTTGGTCAATGGCTGACTGGCTATCCTGAGCAGGCTGCTGGCAGTGCCTCCTGAATTCTGTCATCAGGGATTTTGTATAGTCATGCTGATGTGGACTCCCTAATTTATAAAATTATGAAAACAGGGTCTTGAAAATGCTTGGCTGGCATTCCCGAGCAGTAAATAGTAGTAAACAGCTTCCTCTCAGAAGAGAGACATCTTAATTTCAGAAAGAGGCATTTAGAGTCCCGAAGATTAAGTCAGCATGCACACTTTATTTACTTCTCCCACTCCACAAGCCCCTGAGTGTGTTGCTGCTATCCCCTAGTGTGCCTTCCAATGAGATGACTCTCTTGTGCTTTTCCAGCTGGAACAGGATGCTAATTTGTAAAGTGTCAATCTGTTCATTTGAACAGGTGACATTGCCAGGGAGATGCTAGGCAGCTGTTAGGCAGACTGTCATGTTCTTTCTGTTTTCTTCCATTCAGCAAGCCTTCATCGAATGCCTGGACAAACGTAAGTGACGAGAGAAGAACATGCAAATACATATATACACGACAATAATGTAAGCTCCCAGACTGGCGTATCGGCAAATGCAATGGAATTGGGCCAAGTTCATTAAAAATGGAAACATGTGACAGTGGGGCAGGCAGGGCTTATGAAGGACATGGAAGAATTGAGAGTGGCTAAATGATATGGGACTTGGGCCAGACAGGTTCTTCAGGAGTGGAAAAGTGGGATGGAATCAAAGCTTACAGCCTTTTGAATGCCCTACTGAGGATTGTGCTATGTGGACACGGGCAGCTAAACAATGGTCTTTGGTCATGGAAGTGCATGATCTGACCTGGTTCAGGAAGTACTTAGGTAGCTCTTGAGAAAATGAACTGAAGAGAGATCAGAGTGGGTTGTCTCAACATGGTTTCAAGATGAAATGAGACCTAAGTAGGGGATGGCACAGGGATGGGGAAGAAGGGGACAAGCAGTCTGCGGAGATGACATGAGCCGTCTTTGGTGAATAATTGTACCAAGATGGTAGATGTCACCAAGGTTTCTAGCAATCACTGAGCATTTACTATGTATCAGACACTTTGTGTTTATCATCTTATTTCATTTTCACAGTGATCTTATGAGAAAGAGGCTCATTATGCAGACAAATAAGCAAGGCACAGAGAGATTAACCCAAGACATATATTTACTAAGTCACAAAGCTTAGAATTCAAACCCAGAGCCCACGCTCTCAGCCAGTGTAGCTATGTCTGGCTTTGGGTGCCTGTAGATAGTGCTACAAACCTGAACCCAAGCTGGACAGTGGGTTTGGGTGCGGGAAGGTTTATAGTATTGCCTCATGAAATTACAGGTGATGTAGAGATGTTCAAGGGAAACCTGGTGGAAATACAGAGTTCGAAAGAGAAGGCTGGTTTGTAGTATAGATTTGGGAGCTGTTAGTATATATGTGGCAGCTGGAGTCAATACACATGGAGAGATTGCTCAGGTGGAGTACATGAACATAAGTGAGAAACCAGCTGTAGACCCTAAAGAGTGCTCTCACTTAATCATGGTAGGGAGGATAAGAATCAGGGAAGAAAACAAAAAAGAAATCTCTGATAGATGGTTGGAGAAACTCAAAGGAAGTATGTTAGAAAAGATGATAGCAAAATAAAGTTCCAAGAAGGATGGAGTGATAAGTGGTATCACTGACTAGATCTGAGGTAGTTCTGAGCCACATGGAGAGTTTCAAGAGAGCATACTCTTTGAAGTGGGCTTAAATGTTTCCTTCTCCATTCTTCCTCTGCCCCCTCCTTTCTTTCTTCTTAAAAAGGGGCTTTTGAGGTATAATTGACATAATACACTGTACAATTTGATACTTTTTGACGTATGTATATATGCCCATGAATTAATCACCACAATCAGGTGATGAACGTATCCATCACATAAAAGTTCTCTGGTGTCCCTTTTCTATTTCTGTCTCCCACCCCTCCTCTCCATCAGTCCTCAGTCAGCCACATCTCTGTTACTATACATCCATTTGCATTTTGTAAAATTTTATGTGAATAGACTCAGATAGTATGTCACTTTTTTGGGGTCTAGTTTCTTTCACTATGCATAATTATTTTGGAGTTTATCCATATGGTTGTGTGTATCAAAATTTTATTGTTTTATGATTGAATAGCAAATATTTCATAGTATGAATAGCTATTTGTTTACCTATTTACCTGTTAGTTAACATTTGGGTTATTTCTCATATAGGCTACTACAAATAAAGTGCCCTGGACATTCCTCTATAATTCTTTATATGGACATGTTCTGTCTGGCTGGTTTATAAGGTACGTAAGTGTGTGTTTAATTTTTTAAAGAATTTGTCAAACTGTTTTCTAAACTAATTGTACCACTTTATATCTGCACCAGCAGTGTTATGAGAATTCTAGTTCCTTTATACATTCAATAACACTTGGAATAGTCAGTCTTTTTATATTAGCTACTCCAGTGATATGTGGTAGAATTTCATTGTGGTTTTAGGATGCATTTTCCTGAAGATATTGAATTTCTTTTCATGTGCTTGTTTACCATTTTGTGTACCTTATTTGGTGAATTATCTGTTCAACATTTTTGACCATTAAAAAAAATTGGTTGTTCTCTTTTTGAGTTTTGCAAGTTCTTTATGTATTCTAGATAAAAGTCAAGTATCAGATATTTGATTTGAAAGAATTCTTTCCCAGTCTTAGTTTTGTTTTATATTCTCTTAACAATGTCTCTTAAAACACAGAGGTTTTTTCATTTTAATGAAGGCCAATGAACCAATTTCTTCTATGGTTGTGCTTTTCACGTCTAAAAAATCTTTGCTCAACTCAAGGCCATAAAGACTTTCTCTTGTATTTTTCTCTGGAAGTTTTATATTTATAACTTTTATAATTAGGTCTAAGAGCTATTTTGAATTAATTTTTTTGTACATGGTGATAAATATGAGTTAGAGAACTTTATTTATTTTTGCTGATGGATATTTAATTGTTCTAGCACTATTTGTTCAAAAGACTATCCTTGCTCCTGAATTGCCTTTGCACCTTGTCAAAAATCAGAAGTCCAATTATATGTGGGTGTATTTCTGCTCACCCTGTTCTGCTCCATGGATCCAATTATTAATCTTTGCACCAGTACCTTTCTGTCTTTTTAAATATATATATTTCATTGATTTTTACAGAGAGGAAGGGAGAGAGATAGAAAGCTAGCAACATCAATGAGAGAGAAACATTGATCAGCTGCCTCCTGCACATCCCCCACTGGGAATGTGCCCACAACCAAGGCACATACCCTTGACTAGAATCGAGCCTGGGACCCTTTAGTCTGCAGGCTGACACTCTATCCACTGAGCAAAACGGGTTTTGGCCCATTCTGTCTTGATTACTGTAGCTTTAAAATAATCTTGAAATTAGGCACTGTTAGTCCTCAACTTTGTTTTTATTTCAAATAGCTAGTATAGGTCATTTTCATTTTCATATGAACTTTAGAATTAGCTTTCCAATTTTTATAAAAAGGCCTGCTGGGACTTTGATTAGTATTGCATTGACTAGAGAGATGAATATGAGGAGAGAATTGATATTTAACAATATTTACCCATGAACATGGCATATGCTTCTAATGTACTTGGATCTTTGTTACTTTTTCACAATACTTTGAGCACTTACTATGTACCAGACACTATATAAATCCACTTTGTGTTTACCATCTTATTTAGACTGGTCTTGAACATTTTTTGTCAGCTTTACTCCTATATATTTTCATATTCTTATATGATTGCAAAGGGTTTTTCTTGTTGCTAGTATTAAAGGTTTTCTTAATTTATGAAAAAAAAATACTGTATCCCTGGGAATTTTAGAACATTAAATATCAGAATTTATTAAAACATCCTAGAGCTTGAGAACTTTTATTTGTAAAGGCTCTTTTCCCAATCCAAAGTGGGTTCTTGGGGTTATGCTTCATAAGCATAGCAGCTCTGGAAAGGTGGGTGTCTGAACACTGGTAATCTGTCTATTGAAGTTACTGAAATTCGGGGTGGAGTTCCACTAAGAGTGTGTAATTTGCTACTGTGATGGCAGAAATTCTTAGCCTGGTCCTTTACCATGTGGAGGGAATAATCAATAATATCATTGGAAAATACTCATCTGTGAAAATACTGGGACATATTACAGTGGGGATTAAACTCCCCTGGTTGATTTCCTTAATAGTGAATGCTCTCCTTGTTGATTTGCACAACGATTTAAGGCACAAGTAATTGCAGATATTAATATTTGGGAGTAAAATTCTTAAGGTATTACTCTTACCCCACCTATTAAGTACTCTTGTGACAGCTGGGTAAAAGCCTTCCTTAGTCCATGGTGACCCGTTGATGAAAATGCCAAATCCAATAGGCCTCTGATCTGGATTCTGCATTCACCTGACTAAGCCATAAAGAATGATTCATTGCAATGACATGATGCAGAACAATGAAAGGTCTCAAGTCCATCAGTGGAAAATGCCAAAGTGCCACTGACTGACACCTGTAATTTCAGATTGTGCTCAGCTACAAAACCAATAGAAAAGTAAAAGACAAACGAACTAATGCATGTCAAATAAAGTGCTTTGACTTCTTTATTCTACTGGTGTTGTTTTGCTGAAACTAAGCTTCCCTCACAATGTAAATGTTGGTCTGACTAATTGTGGTGTGAGCCTTTTGAGTAGGAAAGTCCATGTTCTTCTGCCTCTTGTTCACTGTCCCTCTGAGCTTTGCTCATTAGTGCATGTCAATTGAAGTAGTATCACTTGGCCCCAGTTTTACAGTCAACACAAAAATGGGAACTCTGAAATCATGTGGCAATAGTGAGCTATAAGGTGCTCATTAAATAAAAAATATAATTATAGAAGTGACAATAAAGGATTTCAATTATTTGTAAACTTTGGGGAAATGTCCACCAGCTTTCATTTATTCATATATGCAGAGAAGAAATATTTATTGAGGCTTAACACATGCCCTGGGTGCACTGATTAGTAGGCTATGGACATATCTGTGCATAAGGCAAAGTCCCTGTCTTTGTGAAACTTATACATCAGTGGGGTAGACAGATAATGTGCAATAGTAGGTAACAGTTATCGAGTGCATGTATTGTTCCAGGTAGTAGCATGAGAACTTCATATGCTCCATCTTATTCCAATCTTGTATCGATGCCTTTGAAATAAGTACCATTTCTATCATCACTATTTTGAAAATGAAAAATTCATGGAACTTTCATAACTCATCTAGAATAATACTGGGGAAGAGCAAGGGTTTGAACACAGAGCCCAACTACTTATCCACTATACCCTACTGCCTCTCAACATCCTAGAGATATACATGTATAAGGATAAGTATTGATTATCACTCTACAGGAAAATGAAGAAAATAATAGAAAATGCTAATGTTAGGGGGGTGGTTAGGAAAGGTATATTGGCCTACTAGGGTGGCTATAACAAAATACCACAGACTATGGGCTTAAACAACTGACCCATATTTTCTCACAGTTCACAGAAGCTCCAGAATGTAAAATAATTAGTTTGCTATCTCTTAAATTTGTTATGGTTTCTCAGTCTATGTAAATATCCATTTTCATATAGAATTTTGTTTGCAGTTTTGAATTAGCCTCCCTCCCCACCTTCCACCCCCCAAATATATACCTTTCAGACCTACAAAGCCTGGATCTGCTGCTGGGTAAGAATAGAAATTTAAGGAAGAATAAAGCCTGAGAGAAGTCCCAGAGCAGTGTGCAGACTTCTGTGACTTCTAAATTCTCCAATTTCTGCTTCTTGCCATGATCTCGGGAGGGTACTGCCTTCTTTTTTATTGGTATCTCTGGCTGTTTGGAGGCCCTGGAAGGCATTTTTAATTTAGTGGGCCCTCCATAGGGGTGTTCACCACAGATGGCCACGTTCAATATTAAAGACGAGTGGGTGGAGGAGGGAGGCAGTGGCATGTGATGCCAAGGCGGTGAGTGATGCCACAGACTCTGCAGTATGGCAGGGATGAGCTTTCTGTGAGAAACTTCAACTAAACATCAGCAATTGATTTTGTTGTGTTTAAGTTGGGTGTCAGCCTTTTTCTGCAATCGAGTATTCTTCCTAAACATATGTCACAGAGGAGATCATCTAATGTAATACCATTATACAGACTCAGAGCTGACCTTTGAAATATATTGTGGAATTGTCTTTTAAAATACCACAATTTTATTTCTATTTCTCTTTAGAAAAAAATCCTTGTGATTTTCCCAATATCCAAACAGTAAATCCATTGTGCTCACTTAGACCTGAGTGTTTGCAGATAACTAACACGTCTGACTATGGCTTTGCACCAGGCCTGCGTTCTTTCATTAACAGAGTCAGTATAACGTGCAGGTCTGTATTAATCACGAGGGGTAATCTCTTTACCAGGACATTACTAGAACCTTTTGCCAAGGTAGTAACCAGAAAATGCAAGCTGTTTGTAGAAAGAAAAGGAAATCATTTGCACGGCTCCTAGAGGCAACAGGGAGATTAATGCATGTTGTCAGTTCCACAGGTTTAATTTGACTTACACTAAAATAGCATCGATACACATTGCCCCTTGCCATTCATTCCCCGTGAAGGCTGATAAATTTACTCTCATTTCACCCTGAATGTTGGCAGACGGTAATGAGTTGTAGCCATCTGGCAGTCCTATTTTATCTTGCCCACTGCCCCTAAAAAAAGACAGAGATGGAACATTCTCTTCATGGGCATCTGTCCAGCTGCTCAGAGCTCCCAGCCCTCCCATTGGGGAAAAGGACAGATATCCTTCCAGATGGTAGACTCCTGAATGGGCACACAGTGTTTATGTTGGAGAGGGTGAGCAAAAAGCAACAGCACGGATGGAACTGGAGAGCATTATGCTAAGCGAAATAAGCCAGTCAGAGAAAGATAAATATCACATGATCTCACTCATTTATGGAATATAATGAACACCATAAACTGTCGAACAAAAATAGAACCAGAGGCATAGAAGCATCAAACAGACTGTCCAACCTATGAAGGAAGGGAGGGGGTGCTGAGGGGATATAAGACCAACCAAAGGACTTGTATGCATGCATATGAGCATAACCAATGGACACAGACAGTAGGAGGGTGAGGGCCTGTGCTGGGGAGTGGGAGCAGCCGGGGAGGAGTCAATGGGGGGAAAAGGAGACTCATGTAATACTTTAAATAATAAAGAATTTAAATTTTAAAAAAAGAAAGAACATTTCAAATGGTAGAAAAATAAAATAAAAAATAAATTAAAGAAAAGCTACCTTATTTCAGAATTGGGAGGGTCTGGGCCTCTATGTCAGCATTAACAGTTATACTATGTTCAAAGAGAACTGTGGAGTACAGCTACTGCTATAAAGCTGTATTTTTATAGATAACATATTAATACAAAGTACACAGAGATAAGGCTTTTTATAGACATATAAAGCAAGATTATTTATACTGTCTTAACTCCTGAAACCATCTGGTCTCAATAATTGCTTCCAAGTATAATTTTTTTTCTTACCATGATATTTTCAGAGTAATCAGACATATTACCTCATTATGGGCAAAGAACAATAAATAAGGCTGATATAAAATTTCATTTTTTTTCAAGGATACCATCAGTGCCCCCCAAAATTGTTCATGTGCTGCTTCCCAATCATCCCAACACCAGCACCAGGCAACCTCTGATATTCTTCCTGTCAAGGTAGATTAAATTGATCTTTTCTAGAGTTTCATAGAAATAAAATCCTACAGTTTGTATCTGATTTTTTTCTTAGTATAATTCATTCATGCTATTGCATTTTTCAATAATTAATTCCTCTTTGTACCCACTTGAATCACTATAGATATGCCATAATTTGTTTTCTATTCACCTGTGGATAAGCATTTGATTTCCACATTTTATCTATTATGAATAAATTTGTGTGTAAGTCTTTGCGTGGACACATTTTCATTTCTCTTGAGTAAATACTTAGGTATAGAATTATTGAGGCTTGTGGTATATGTTGAACTTTATAGGAAACTATCAGACAACCTTCCAAAATGATTATA
The DNA here is from genome assembly GCA_027563665.1 of Antrozous pallidus. Lineage (NCBI taxonomy): Eukaryota > Metazoa > Chordata > Mammalia > Chiroptera > Vespertilionidae > Antrozous > Antrozous pallidus. The sequence continues at coordinate 83,714,652 of CM050517.1, forward strand.
CCATTTGACAATCTCACTAGCGATGTATGAGGAGCATCCCAATTGTCCCTCATTCTCACCAATACTTGGTATCATCATCTTTTAGAAATTTTATCCATGCTTTACAGTAAGTCTTGAAATCAGGAAGTGCAAGTCATCCACTTTGGAGTTTTGGGCTCTTCTAAGTCCTTTTTCCCCAAATAATTTTAGAATCAGATTACATTTAAGACAGCCTGCTGGGATTTTGATTTGGATGGTGTTGAATCCCTAGATCAATTTGAAGCTGATAACAATCTTAATAACATTGAATCTTCCAATTTGTAAATATGGTCTACATTTCCACCTATTTAGGTATTTTTAATGTTCTCTTAGTAATCTTTTGCAGTTCTCAGAGTACAGATTTGCACATATGTTGTTTAATTTATTTCTAAGTATTTCATGTTTTGATGTCATTATAAACGGAATTAAAAAAAAAACTAAAAGGAAATAAAAGGTAGGAAAGGATGTTTCCCTTCTATAACCTACATACTAAGGCTGGGTGAGGGTACCTGTGAGATAGGAGCCAGGACATCTTTGCCAGATGTCTTCCATGAGGATTGGCGAAGACACAAAGGAAACACCACATCTGCCAAGTGGATGGACATGCACACACTTAGTTTCTGGCCACAGAGAGAGACCGAGTCCGCCAGCTGTCAGTGCGGGCAAGTCCAGGACAATGCCAGCAAGGGCGGAGGATGAGGGAGACAGGCCAACACGTTGTGTCCCTCTGCGAACTAATTACTCTGAAATCTGAAACTTCTCACCAACGTGGAAGTGTAATTTTGGTATTAAGTGTATTGCTTAGCTAGCGACCACATACTTGATTACTTTGGAGCCACTTCTCAAACAGCACGCAGGGAAGGAAATAAAAGCCTAACATTTATTGACTATCTCCTTTGCTCTTCAGTGTGTTAGCTGCTCTCACAAACATTGCCTCATTGAAAACAATCTTTAAATCGTTCTATTTAATTTAAAAAGGAGGATGTTGTAATTGGCGGATAGGAGGGTTGAATGTTTCTGTTACAGAGTTTGCTGGAAGTAATGGATTTCGTTTAGGCTTGACTGTGTTTTTTTTCATTGGAAATCACAGAGAATGAATGTTGGTATTAAATGAAAGCCTCATTCATTAGCGCACGTGTCCTTTTATTTTTCCACCCACTGGTCCCGGTTCTATTTTATTCCCCCCTGGTGATTTTCTTAATCTGCTTTGCCCCTTCCTGCGTTATTTTTGGGTAGTGGCATGTATGGTGACCTGCTGTTTTCCTCAGCCCTTAGACCTCAGTTACTGCATGGTGCTCTCCTCCAATCAGGGTCTCATCAGAGGCACACACTGCTCTCTGGGTTCTTATTTAATAGGCTTCAATCAAGGCTTTAAGACAGATCTGTTCTGCAATTATTTTTGTATATTTTTTTCTTTTTTTTCTTCACAGAAAAATAGGAGCCTCTGCCTCATCCTCTCTCCTGGTTTACTATTCTTATTAAAACTGACTGTGGGCAAACATATCATCTCTGGCAGTGATGGGCAAACTGTGGCTCACAAGCCACATGTGGCTCTTTGGCCCCTTGTGTGTGGCTCTTGCACAAAATACCACGGCCTGGGCGAGTCTAATTTGAAGAAGTGGCGTTAGAAGAAGTTTAAGTTTAAAAAATTTGGCTCTCAAAAGGAATTTCAGTCGTTGAACTGTTGATATTTGGCTCTGTTGACTAATGGGTTTGCCAACCACTGATCTGGGGGACTGAGTGAACAATGTAAGGGGAGAATATTATGCTTGCTATTGAGATTGTTTTAATGGAGGAAATAGAATAAGGTGCTGCTCATTCTCACATGGGATGGAGGGCCTGGACTCTAGGAGCCCACAACCCAAGAAGTGCTCATCTGGACCTTGGAACGTGGCAGGTGCTTTAGAGCCTGCTCTGGACCGCCAATGGCTGGCCATGCAGACCTTACCTGCAAAGAGTCCCAGGACAAAGCCATCTCTTTAAACTTTGAGATTTTGAAAACCCTAGGAATATTAGGAGATTATTTAAAACTAGAGGCCCAGTGCATGAAATTCATGCACTGGAGGAGGGGCTCGCTCAGCCCGGCCTGCACCCTCTCGCAGGCTGGGAGCCCTTGGGGGATGTCTGACTGACTACTGAGCAAGCCTAAGCCATCAGTCAGACATCCTAGCGCTGCTGTGGAGGCAGGAGAGGCTCCCACCACTGCCACCATGCTCACCAGATCAAGTTTCAAATTGCCCCAACTTTCTAAAATCAGGATTCAAGCAGGATCCACAGGTTGTGTTTACTTGTAGGTTTTCTAAAGTTTTTCAACTCTCTAACAGTTCTCCGCCTTCTGGCTGAGCGGTACTCCCACTGTGGGACTGAGCCAAAACTGGCCCTCCAATATCCTCTGAGGGGCCCCAGATTGCGAGAGGGCACAGGCCAGGCCGAGGGACCCAGTCAGTGCATGATCAAGGCCAGGAGAAACACAGGAGGTTGGCCAGCTGGGGAGGGACCGTGGAAGAGATCCAGGGCATGTTCAGCCAGTCTCACTCAGTCCCAATTGGCCAGACCCCAGCAGCAAGCTAACCTACTGATCAGAGTATCTGCCCCATGGTAGTTAGTGCACATCATAGCAAGCAGTTGAGTGGCCTTAGCATATCATTAGCATATTATGCTTTGATTGGTTGAACGGCCAACCAGTTGACCATAAACTTAGCATATTAGGCTTTTATTATATAGAATACTCACCTCTACTTCTTTGTTGAGGACAATCTGCTTTCTCTCTCCCTCCCAATATCTCTCTGTCTCTCTCCCTCCCAATCTCTCTCTCTCTCCTCTTCCCTATCCATCTCCTCTCTCCCCCCCCCTCTCTCTCCCCATTTAGATTTGGTGCTTCCAGACTCCAAAGGTGAGGTCTCTGTTCTTGAGGAGCACACAAGCAATTTCAATACAAAACATTAGAAATGCTTTGTACAAACTACAGTAGGGAGGAGTGTACCAATCATGCCTTTTTTCTTTTTTTCTTTAAGTCTGAGGCTTTGACACCTTGGAACCCGAAAGACTGCTGTTCCCAGAGCGACCTGGCTCCTGGAGACAGTAAACAACTCACCTACCAGGGAGCACACCTTTCCCATGCAGACTAACCAGTCCAGAGTCCACACAGCCCACCACCTCTCCTACTGGCTCTTCACCCTCAGGACCAACATTCCTCCACCCTAATCAGCCCAGTGCCAGGTTCCAGACAATAAGAGACAGCCCCTCCCCCAGAGCCTGCTGAAATTATTCAGACCAAGCAATCCTAAATCTGTTTTCCTTGCCTTGTCTTGCTTTTCCAGCAGAAACCACGATTATGGCTCTTGCCCACATAGTCCTCTCACACTCTCTGCTTCCTGACTGACCCTGGTGCTGCCCTGTGTGGCACTATCTGTCTCCTCTTGGGAATGCTGATTAACAGCCTATCTTTTCAATGCAGCCCTCTTCTGATCTATTGGCTTCGCTGGAGCAATAATAAAATCTGCATTTTAAAACAAGGGGCTACACTGGTCCGGAAGTTTGGAGAAGGCTTTTCCAAGGAAATCCAGGGTTTGGAAGGACTTTGAGTTTGAAAGGACCTCGAGGTGACTGTGAAGTTACAATAGAGATGTGGGAGAGGAAAAGAGGGGGTCCAGGAGGTGAAACGGCCCCTATGAAAGCAAAGTGTTGTGTGTTCAGGGACCAGTGAGTACACAGGACGGTATAGGATAGGATAGGGATGGAGAGATTAGTTGTGTTGGCAGCTCGGGGCTTGTGGGGTGTGCTAAGGAACTGGATTTGGTCCTATCTGTTCGAGGAGGCAGCAGATGTTCTAATCGTGGTAGCAGCATGAGCAGGTATGTGTTATGGAAAGATAAAGCTGGCAGCCACATGGAAGGGGACTGTGAGCAGAGAAATGATTGGAGCTGAAGCAGCTAGTTCAAGGCTGTCTCAAGAGTTCAGTTATAAATGTGAAAACAGTGATCAATGAAAGTTAAAGATGAGACAGGCTATTAGGAATAGATTCAGGAAGAGCAATTAAATCTCCGTACTCTTTCATATGCTGTCTGCTGCCACATTAAACTCCCTGGCTTCAGGAAAGGCTTCCCCTAAAAAAAGAAAGGGAGTAAAAGTACCTGTAAGGCTATTGCTAATGACTTTAGTGCTGTCTAATTGTTTCTTTACATGTTCCTATTCAGTTTGGCAAATCAGGACAACCAGTAACATGAGTAAAGTGAAGGCTGGTATATTAGAATCCAAGAGAAAGAAAAAAAAAAAAAGCTTGCACCTTGATCTTAACTCTTATATAAGACTACTAAGGGACAAGTGCATGAATTTGTGCACCTTAAAAGGAACTGTGGGCTATGGGGCTGCAGCAGGCACAGGGGTGGGTCTCAGCCCATCCTCTGTACTGCTGCCCAGCCCCTTCCACCATGACTCCTGGTCTCCTGTCTGCCTGAAGTCGCGCTCCCGCCACTGCTACTCCCATGCACTGATGGCACCAGCCCCACTCACACCGCTGACGGTGGAGAGCAATTGGAGCCAGTTCCAGCAGCGGGTACGAGTGGGGCCAGTGCCAACAGCAGGTGCGATTGGCTGCCCACTGCCCCAATTGCCCCTCAGGAGCAGGGGGAGGTGAAGAAACCCTCAGGGATGATCAGGCCAACAGCTGCCACTCACATTCGCCAATGGTGCCGAGTGATTGGGACTGGTGCAAGGCACTGGCAGCGGGTTGAGCGGCGGCTCTGGTGGCAGCAGCAAATATGAGTGGGGCTGGCACTGACAGTGGGTGTTCTAATCGTGGTAGCAGCATGAGCATGACAATCATATGGCTGGTTTGGACCGTGGCATGTAGGAGCAAAGAATTTTCAGTAACAAGCAGAGGCTTGCCCCATGACAGCAACTGGCACACCGAGTTGGGCTGGCACTCCTGCTTACCCACTCCACCATCTCACCATGGCCAATGCCCACCATGTTCCAGATGCACACCCTGGTGGTCATTGCACGTCATAGCAACCAGTTGTTCAGTTGTTTTGCCATTTGGTCCATTTGCATATTATCCTTTTATTATATAGGGTATCCTTCTCTTTTTAAAAAAATATTTTAATCTTTATTGTTCGATTTATTAATTACATTGTTCCCCCTTTTCCCCCCTATAGCTCCCCACCAACTGGTATGCATCCCACTCTCCACCCTCACCACCCCCCAACTGTCCTCTCCCATAGGTGCATGATTTTTGTCCAGTCTCTTGCTGCATCTCCCACACCCCTTTTCTCCCCAAGAATTGTCAGTCCATTCCCTCTCCATGCCCATGATTCTATTATATTCACCAGTTTATCCTGTTCATCAGATTTTTAATTCACTTGATTTTTAGATTCATTTGTTGATAGATGTGTATTTGTTGTTCATAATTTATATTTTTACCTTTTTCTTCTTCCTCTTCTTAAAGAATATCTTTCACCATTTCATATAATATTGGCTTGGTGGTGATGAATTCCTTTAGCTTTTTCTTATCTGCGAAGCACTTTATCTGACCTTCAATTCTGAATGATATCTGTGTTGGGTAGAGTAATCTTGGTTGTAGATTCTTGCTATTCACCACTTTCAATATTTCTTGCCACTCCTGTCTGGCCTGCATAGTTTCTGTTGAGAAATCCGCTGACAATCATATGGGTGCTTCCTTATAGGTAACTAACTGTTTTTCTCTTGCTGTTTTTAATATTCTTCTCCCTTTGTCTTTTGCTCTTGGCATTTTAATTATGATGTGCCTTGGTGTGGTCCTCTTAGGGTTCCTATATATTGAGGTTCGGTGCACTTCTTGGACTCCTAAGTCAATTTCTTTCACAAGGTGTGGGAAGTTTTCAGTCACTATTTCTTCAAATGGGTTTTCATTGTCTTGCGCTCTCTCTTTTTCTGGCACCCCTATAATTCAGATGTTGGTATGCTTGAGGTTGTCTCAGAGTCCCCTTACACTATCTTCAATTTTTTGGATTCTTTTGGCTTTTTGCTTTTCCAGCTGAGTGGATTTTACCTCTTTGTATTTCAAATCTTTAACTTGGTTCTTGCGATCCTCTAGAGTACTTTTAGGTCTTTGTATAATATTTTTTATTTCAGTCAGTGCATGCTTAATTTCTAGTTGGTCCTTTTTCATTTCCTCATAGGTCTTGTTCATTTCCTTGTAGGTCTTGGCCTTTTCTAGGAGCTTCTTGAAAAGCCTTATAACTGTGGTTTTGAACTCTATGTCCAGTAGTTTTTTTTTTTCCTCCATTTCTTTCACATCTGATTTCTTTCCATGTCTCTGCATGGTGGCTACTACTTTCCTGAGTTGGTCGATTAGCTTTGTGTGGTAGATGTCCTCTAAGGGACAGTGGCTCAGCCTCCCCAGTTACCTGAGGTGGATATGGGTTGCACAGTCTTGCTGAAGTTAAGCCCAGCTTATTGTTGCCAGCACTAGGAGGGTTGACCTCCAGGCCAATTGGCTGTGAGGTTCAGCCATGCTCAGTTGGATGGGCAGTCTCCAGGCCAAGCAGGCAGCGTCAGCTCCACCCGATGTGGCCCCTGGCACTCTGTGCTGGGTGGCAGTGGCTGCCAGCACCTCTGAGAGAGAGCTGCTGCCGAGCTCCACCCACTGCCGGACAATTCGGCCTCTCCCCAAATGAGTCTGCACACCCAGCATCTCACCCAGGGTTGTAAAACAATGCAGTCTGATGGTTTCCTGAATGAAAGAGCAAGTCACGAGTGCTCTCTGCGCGATCAGGCAGCTGTGCTGTTCTCAAGTTCACGTGCACTCTGCACGAGCTCGCCCCTTCCACAAGCTTGCAGACCCTTGCAGCACCCGAGTTTCAGCGTGCCTCCCCACTGTCCAGTTTTACCCTGTATGATTGTGGGTTCCCAGACTTCACCTGCAGCTGGGGAATCAGTGCAGTGGGACTTCTTTGTCTCCCCTGTTCCAGAAAACCAGCCTGGTTTGCAGCCACCAGCCCTATCCACTAGTGCACGCATGGCTCCAAACCTCCGACACCACGCGTATCAATGCTGTCCTCTGCCACTCCTCTGGGTCACAGTGTCCTATTTTTACTTTTATTTGTGGAATTTTCACTCAGCCAGCTTTCCGGTGATTCTGGATGATGTTTGTTCTTTTGTTAAGTTGTAGTTTTGAAATTGCTGTGTATGGCAGCAAGATTGGTGTTTACCTATGAGGCCATCTTGGTTCATCCCCCTCTTCTCTATTCTTCCCTTTTTTTCACCCTTTCTCTTTCTTTCTTTTTCTACTTCTCCCTCACCCTTAAAGTTATATATTATATTCCCATATGCATTTGCTTTAGAAAAATTTAAGTTTCTTTTGAGGTGAAAACCATCTTACCTAGCTGCATATATTTGATGAGCTCAATAATACCTTCTTTAAGGCCAAAAACATTTCACATCTCACAGGAAAAAGTTTGGAATGTCTTGATGGCAGATATTTAGTTAGATCTGTCTGTTTTTTTATAAATATAGCATCAAGTGCCATAACTAGAGAAAAAAAAGAATGATGAATAATTATCATGGTTTATCAATAGGAGTGGAGAGTAAACAACAGCATAATTAAAATTTTCTCCCTATCAAGATATCTTACTGAATGTGACAAAAGCATTTTCAAGCTTAGTTTCTCTGACTACCTGGATGTTTATTCACATGCAGGAAATTAATTATAATATTCAAATATGGTGCAAACCAAATACAGGCTGTGCACAATGCCTTGCGCAATGCCTGCTACATTATCAATCCTAAAGTAATAATTGTCAAATGGAACAAATTTGAAACATAACAGATATTAATATGAGAAAGGATCAGTCTTTTGAATCAGTAATTACATTGGTTGAAGTTTCCATGCATCCATTCTGTTGGATAAGGTTAATTCTTGTGAGGAGATGCACAATAATGTGTAAATTCAACTCACTGATGAGAGAACTGCAGCTGTCTAGATGCTGTGAGGAAAGAGCCCACCTTAAACATTCCCAGTGAAAAACCATCTGTGAGCAGACATTTAGCATATTCTGAAAGCATGTTGAAAGAAAGGAGCCATCACATTTACAAATAGAAATAGGAATGTAAATAATGAGTACATGGTTAACATGGAAGCTATGTCTAGGATCATAACACTTTTGAAAAAAACTTTAAAATCATCTAATTCAACCAGGGTGATCATTGCTTTCTTGGTGTTATTTTGGTAGGCAATTCAAACTTTCTTTCTCTTTATATTTTTCTTACTCTTTTATTACTTAATTTACTCTATTGATATTTTTAAAATATATTTTATTAATTTTTCACAGAGAGGAAGGGAGAGGGATAGAATGTCAGAAACATCGATGAGAGAGAAACATCGATCAGTTGCCTCTTGCACACCCCCTACTAGGGATGTGCCTGCAACCAAGGTAAATTCCCTTGACTGGAATCAAACCCGGGACCATTCAGTCCGCAGGTGGACACTCTATCCACTGAGCTAAACTGGTTTCGGCTCCATTGATATTTTTTAATGACTGCTCTGTGCCAATGACTGTCTAATGTGTTAAAGAAATGGACAAGATGCCTCATTTTTCTAATATACCAAGAAGACAGAAAGGAGAATTGGAGATAAATAATCCTATCTAATAAAAGAGTAATATGCAAATTTGACCTTACCTCTGATCAAGCCATGCCCACAGCCATGCCCATCAGCCAATTAGGAGCAAATTATGCAAATAAACCCCAACCAAGATGGCTATGACCACTGAGAGCAGGAAGGAGACTTGGATTTCCCCAGCAATGGAGGAAGTCAAGCTTTCCACCTGCCCTTGCCAGCCTAGGCCTCCACTCAGTGCTACAAAGTTTCAATTATAGAAGTTATATTCCAACAGAAATGGCCACAGCCATGGAGCTGGAGAGAGCAGAGGCTAGGGTTGCCCGAATGATGGAGGAAGCCAAACTTCTGCAGCCCTAGTGCCTCGGCTTCCACTCTAGGCTACAAAGTTTCAATTACAGAATTTAAATAAACCCAAATATAAATGGCTGTAGCCACAGAGCAAGCAGAAGGCTTGGCTCCTCTCTAGGCTACAAAGTTTCAATTGTAGAACATAAATTAATCCCAGATCCCAGGGCCTCCACTTGGGTCGCTGGGGGGTGAGGCTGGCCTGCAAACCACAACAGGCCCCTCACCCAGGCCGCCCCATGCCCCAAGGGAACCCCCACCCTGATCTGGGACACTCTTTAGGGCAAACCAGCTGGCCTCCACCCATGTGCCAGGCCTCTATACTATCTAACAAAAGAGTAATTTGCAGATTGATCATCACTCCAACACACAAGAGGGATGTCCCCATGTGGTCAAAGATCCTGCCCCCATATGGATACAAGATGGCCACCACAAGATGGCCAACATTGTAGGACCATTAGGAGGTTCCAGCCTGCAAGGGAAGGTAGTTGTGGGTGATGAGGCCAGGAGGGGAGGGCAGTTGGGAGGGACCAGGCTTGCAGTGGAGGTCAGTTGGGGGAGGGCAGTTAGGGGTGACCAGGCCAGCAGAAGAGGGAAGTTGGGGGCAAACAGGTTGGCAGGGTAGCAATTAGACATCAATTAGGCTGGCAGGGTAGTGGTTAGGAGGTGATCGGGCTGGCAGGCAGAAGTGGTTAGGGGCAATCAGGGAGGCAGGCAGGTGAGCAGTTGGGAGCCAGCAGGCCTGGATTGTGGAAAGGATGTCCAACTCCACATTTAGGCCCACCATCTCTTGAGGAGTCCAAATAGAGAGGGTGCAGCATGGGCTGAGGGACATCCCTCACCATGAATTTCATGCACCGGGCCTCTAGTTTAATTATAATTATACAGTGCTTTAAAGTTTTCCAAGTATTTTTTCACAGTTTTTTCTGTGAACCCATGAGAAACAAATTTTAGTTATGAACATTAAACTTTCAGTATTTCTTTAAACATGACTAGGGGACAGCTTCTTTGAGTGACAGATCCTGTTAGAGATCGTCCTTCCATGTAAGCGTGATCTGAGAACAATCATTGATATGTCTTTGAAAACAGTGTTTAAAACAATGCAAACCAGTAGACTCTTAATACATGTTTCTTTTCTGTTACCAATCAGACTTGTAAAAATTGGGGCAGTATGAGTCAGTCCTCCCTGAATCAGTTGACCAGTGATGATTTAAATACTTTAAGTATCAGGGATTTATCACTACTGTGGCCTTTCAGTGGTCAGTTTTCTTAATGTTTCAGTTTAATTTTTTTCTTATTTTCCTGTTCAAAGGGAAAAATTTTCCCTTGGCCCAGTTTTCCCATCTACTGCTGACAAGGTAAAAAATGCTTGGGCATTGGACCAGAGCTCAGACCCCCCATGTCCATTGGAAGGCCGTTCATCTTTGCTCCCTTTCCTGCCCAGAGTGACATTTTAAAATTACCTCACTTTGATTCATGAATGGCTTTATTCCTTCACCTTTAATAAATGTGTTAATGCCATTTTCCTGTCAGAGTTCTGGCAAGCCCTTCTATCCTCTGATAGGCAATTTTCCTAGATTGTGTGTGGAGAGCAGTGGGGGAAGGGAGGGAGATATGCATGGTTATTATGTGAAAATAAAGTGATACACTTTCTGTAGGCAATAACAAATACCTGTGATAATTAAGTTGGGAATCACAGTGAAATTGAACCATGAAGTAACTGAGACAATGTGGAGATAAGGGAATAGCCTTCCTCGTGATGGTTCTCTACTCACTATGAGAAAAGTAGGTCTCACAGCAGCTTACAAGGCCCTATGGATCTGGTTCCATTTCCATGTCTCCTATTCCCCTCATTTTGCCCTCCACTTCAGGCACACTGGCCTACCTTGCTGCCCTTAGGCATGTGAGGTACACACTGCCATAGAGCCTTTGCATTGGTTGATTCTACTGCTGGAATTCTCTTTTGTCACATATCTGGCTGGCTTATTTAATCATTTTGTTCAAATCTTTGCTCATGTGTCACCTTCTCAATGACACCCTCCCTGAGCAGCTACATAAATGGCAACCTTATATTCTACCCCTCCCTCCCAATATTACCTATTCTGCTCTATTTTTTCTTTTTCTTATTGCACTTACCAATTCTATCCAATAAAAGGGTAATATGCAAATTAACTGTCACTCTATCGCAAAGATGGTGGCACCCATAGCCACAAGATGGCAACGCCCAGTCCTCTTAGTCCCGCCAGAGTCCCTCAGTCCCAGGGGGGCAGCTGCTGAGAGCAGGCAGCATGAACAGCCTGGCAGGATGCTTGCTTCATTCCCGTGACAACAAGGCAAGCTTTCCACCCTGGCTGTGGAGAGGCTCTGGGCAGCGGGCATGGAGTGGCCAGGCCCAGCAGAGAACTACTGGCACACAGATTTGTGCGCAGGACTACTAGTTGTAAAATATTAAATAATCCATTCGTTGGATCTATTAATGCCTATCTTCCCTGGTAAGGGGAATCTCATATGAGAGCAGGGATCCTGCCTATTCTATGCTCTGATATATCCCAGGTGATTAAAACAGTGCTTGGCATATAGTGGTCTTAGGAAATCTTTGTTGAATAAAGAAAATACATGAACTAGGGAGGTCTTTACTGTCAGGACTCTTTGTTCAGTCCCCACCCACCTCATCCTATATTTATTTTTAAACATTCTTTTTTATTTGAAACTAAAGGCCCGGTGCAAAAACTTCATGCATAGGGGGAGGAGGGAGGGCGGGGGATGTCCCTCAGCACAGTCTGCACCCTCTCCCCTCTGGGACCCCTCGAGGAATGTCTGATTGCACTTTTAGGCCCAATCCCAGTAGGATTGGGCCTAAACAGGCAGTCGGACATCTTCCTCACAATACAGGCCTGCTGGCTCCAAACTGCTCTCCTGCCTGCCTCCCTGATTGCCCCTAACCACTTCTGCCTGCCAGCCTGATCACCTCCTAACCACTACCCTGCCATCCTAATTGATGTCTAAGTGCTCCCCTGCCAACCTGTTTGCCCCCAACTTCCCTCCTCTGCTGGCCTGGTCACCTCTAAAACTGCCCTTCCCTGCAGGCTTGATCGCCCCCAACTGACCTCCCCTGCAGGCCTGGTCCCTCCCAACTGCCCTTCCCTGCTGGCCTGATCACCCACAACTACCCTCCCTTGCAGGCCTAGAACCTCCCAATGGCCCTCCCCTGCTGGCCATCTTGTGTCATGGAGTAATGGTCAATGGAGACAGGATCTTTGACCACATGGGGCAGCCCTCTTGTGTATTGGAGTGATGGTCAATCTGCAAATCACTCTTTTATTAGATAGGATAGAGGCCTGGGGCATGGGTGGGGGCCAGCTGGTTTGCCCTGAAGAGTGTCCCAGATCAGGGTGGGGATTCCCTTGGGGTGTGGGGCGGCCTGGGCGAAGGGCCTGTTGTGATTTGCAGGCCGCCACACCTCCCAGCAACCCAAGTGGAGGCCCTGGGATCTTGGATTAATTTATGTTCTACAATTGAAACTTTGTAGCCTAGAGCAGAACCAAGCCTTCTGCTCACTCTGTCCTGACAGCCATTTCTATTTGCATTTATTTAAATTCTATAATTGAAACTTTGTAGCCTAGAGTGGAGGCCTAGGTGCTAGGGCTGCAGAAGCTTGGCTTCCTCCATCGCCTGGGCAACCCTAGCCTCTGCTCTCTCCAGCTCCGTGGCTGTGGCCATTTCTGTTGGGATATAACTTCTATAATTGAAACTTTGTGGCATTGAGTGGAGGCCTAGGCTGGCTAGGGCAGGTGGAAAGCTTGGCTTCCTCCATTGCTGGGGAAACCCAAGCCACCCTCTTGCTCTCAGTGGCTGCAGCCATCTTGATTGGGGTTTATTTGCATAATTTGCTCCTGATTGACTGGTGGGCATGGTGTTGGCATGGCCTGATCTGAGGTATGGTCACTTTGCATATTACTCTTTTATTAGAAAGGATGACTCACTCAATGCTAATATTTCCCCATAGACTGCAGAATCCTTTAGTGCAGGACCATTTCTATTTTTCTTCTTCTTTTTAAACATATTTTTATTGACTTCAGAAAGGAAGGGAGAGGAAGAAACAGATAGAAGCATCAATGATAGAGAACCTTAATCAGCTACTTCCTGCATGTCCCCCTCCCATCCCCACTGGGAATTGAACCCACCTGGGCATGTGGCCTGACTGGGAATTAAACCATGACCTTCTGGTTCATATGTTGATGCTCAACCACTGAGCCACACAGACTGGGATATTTTTTAAATTTTGTTTTATCTTGTATTCCTAACATTTGCATAGCATCATGAAAACAGTAAGTACTCAACTAATTGTTATATGAAGAGATATAATGTGGATGATGTTAAATGGTGATGACATTTGTTACCTATTTCCTAGATAAGGGATTTCTTTCAAACTTAATTTTGGTCTTACATTATGTGGTATGGCTACAACTCAGGGAAATCTGCACTGTCCCGTCCAGGTCATTAGATATATGTCATGATGCTGTAAACCAGATATCTGGAAATGTTAACATCCTACTATCTGAAGAAAATACTCTTTAATATGAACACGGGAAACTTGTTTAACAAATTAATGAATTTGGACATAATACATCCTCCCCCCAAAAAAAAGTATTTCCCAGGAAACACTAGAAGAGATTAGTCTTCCTCACCCTCTAATCTAAAGTGCTCTTGAGGACATTCTATCACACTGTCCTGTATCTTACACACTGAGCACTCACTATATTACACTTTCTTGTTACTTTATTTTATCTCTTCACTCTAATGTTCATTCCATGATAGAATGTAATAGTTTCCAGGACTGCTGATTCAATTTATCACAAACTTGGTGGCTTTAGACACAGAAATGTATACTCTCACAGTCATGGAGACCAGAGCCAGAATCAAGGTGTTGGCAGTGCTGTGTTCCCTCTGAAAGCTCTAGGGTCTAATCCATACTCGCCTCTTGTAGATTCTGTGACTACCTAGACTTTGGCATTGCGTGGCTCTTAGGTGGCTCGCTCCAATTTCTGCCTCTGTCTTCATATTGCTCTTCCTTCTGTTTCTTCTCTGCCTCTTTTTTTCTATTTCTCCTTCTCTTCTAAAGACTTATCACAGGATGTAAGGCCCATCCTAATCAAGGATGGGCCTGTTCTTGATTACTACTGCAAACGTCTTTTTCCAAATAAGTTTGAATATATGTTCCAGATAGACAGATTTACTACTGTAGGGCCTTGTTATGTTAATCAGTACTGTATTCCTACTATATCCCCTAGGACAGTGGTCGACAAACTGAGGCTCGCAAGCCACATGTGGCTTGCAAGCAGCTGTTTGCCACTCTGTTGACTAATGAGTTTGCGGACCACTGCCCTAGGAGATATAGTAAATGCTCAATAAATATCTGACGAGTGAAAAAAGGGGAAAAAGGCATAAAATGCAATGGATCCCTAGACTTCCTGGCAAATGCCAAGTAAATGGCCATGTGGTTGTTATGGGATGAGGCAGAAGATAGTTTTGAGGGTGTCGAAGGGCAAAGTCCTTTACAGCAAAGCCAATTCAGTCTTTGAAATTCAAAACCTTTCACTCACTTCTCTTATTTCCCTGCTGTCAAGGAGGAGAACCACCAGGTGCCAATGGTAGGTTGCTCCTGGGAGAGAGTTAATCGTTGCATGTACTAGTCTAGTGGTCGGCAAACTCATTAGTCAACAGAGCCAAATATCAACAGTACAATGACTGAAATTTCTTTTGAGAGCCAAATTTTTAAGATTTAAACCTCTTCTAATGCCACTTCTTCAAAATAGACTCACCCAGATCGTGGTATTTTGTGGCCCCCCACACTCAAGGGGCCAAAGAGCTGCATTTGGCTTGTGAGCCATGGTTTGCTGACCACTGTACTAGTATTACATGGCATACAAAGAGTAAAGGGGGAAAGCACATACAGGTGTTGGGTTCTAGGTTGCCCTGTCTGTATCTGCCATTATCTGTGCTCAACTTGGGTCATCTACACATGGAATGTGGTCAGCTAGACATGGAGCATAGTTTCTGTCCCAGGTGACTTCCCCTCCAGTTCTGAGACCAATATATGCCAAAGAATCCCAAATGCTGTATTGTATGGCAGAGTCTGAGTACAGGAGCATCAAGAAAAAGGATGCTAATGACAGCAGTAACATAAGAAAGTGTAGGCATCTAGCTGGTGTTGAAAGAGTGGTTGCTGTCTAACTAAATGAAGACTTTCCTGAGGAGGGATGATGACGAGGGAAGACATGAAGGCAGTGATGTGCACAGCCCAGCTGTGGATCTGTGAGGAAGTGAAGGTCAATCAGAGAGGTCAGGGAGTTGGAGTGTATCTAGGAAAATCAAAATCAAGTTAGAGATGTGAGGTGAAGAGCGGACAGCGAAGTCAGTTTTTAAAATTGCCTTTCTTTCTATGAGCAGATCTCTCTCTCTCTCTCTCTCTCTCTCTCTCTCTCTCTCTCTCTCTCTCTCTCTCTCTCTCTCTCTCCCTCCCTCTCTCTTAACCTCTGCTTATTTCTTCACTTCTTTTTTTTAAAATATATTTTATTGGTTTTTTACAGAGTGGAAGGGAGAGGGATAGAAAGTCAGAAACATCGATGAGAGAGAGACATCGATCAGCTGCCTCTTGCATGCCCCCTACTGGGGATGTGCCCGCAGCCAAGGTACATGCCCTTGCCGGAATCGAACCTGGGACCCTTCAGTCCGCAGTCCGATGCTCTATCCCCTGAGCCAAACCGGTCTCGGCATATTTCTTCACTTCTTAATATGCTCTCTCTGACAGTGGGTAGCTAAGGAAAAAAACCTAAAATAATTGTCTTCACTTGTCCTAATCAGATGAATTTTAATATTCTGCCTTTTATTTTTCTTTTTTAAAGCCAGGACTGAGTAATCTTTATCTATTAACTTTTCAGCATTTTGCCCATTACATAGTATCACAGGCCATATGCTGCTTTTTATCTTGAGTTTCCCACTTCTCTTATAATTTCTTTTTCTTCTCTTAAATGTCCATTTTATTAGATGCAGTCATGTAGCAATTCCTTTTTCTTGTCATATTAGATTTAGCTCTTTAAAATCATTTGGCCACAACCAATTCTAGTCCTGGAAATTTGTGTGGGGCTTTAATGTTCCTTAGAATGGATTTTAGTATAGTTTGCTGACTACTCAGTGGCATAGTATTTGAAATGAATAAAAACTTTTATTGGATCCCAGATGTTACCAAGGCCTCATTGGCATTCATTTAATGGTAATTTTCTTTATATAGTGCCTTAAAAGCTAAGTTTTCCAACTCTCTATTAATTATTTAAGCACTGGAGCTGAAGAGTAATCAAAGAACTCTTCTGAGCAAGTGCTGCATCTTTGGATTTATTTATTTCAGCCTCAAACTTTCAAAAGAATCTGAAGTGCAAATGCTTCAAGAATCATTAAAATAAGCATTTGAGTAAAAGAGCCAATTAAGATTTTATCTGAAATTTAGACTAACGTTCATGTTAAAATTGAGTGCAAAATAACAAGCCAAAGCAAAATATGACAAATTAAAAAGTATAGCTCTCCTCTGATAAAAGCAAAAGCAAACCAATTCTCTTTCAATCAGGACAGATGGATTTTTGTTCTTGCAAAAATCTATTGCCTAAGTCAAGGAACATTGAACATTTTGGAAGACATATCAATAATTTCTTAAAAGATGAAGAAATATCCTTCATGGTCATTTAGTATATCACTGATCAATAAAAAAGAGTATATTAAATATTGTTGAATGTTTTTATATTGAAATGGCAAAGACTAACATTTAATAAGAATTATAGCAAACTGTGTTAATTACTTATCAAAAGTCAATTCTCCCTTTTTTTGGTAGAGAACCAAGGGTAATGTGCCTAGCTGAAAATCTAGATTTTTCCAATGTTCTGCACAGTTAGGTATGGTCCTGTGACTGAGTTCTGGTCAATGAGATGAAAGTGGAAGTCACTTCTGAAAGGCTCCCAGAGGGAGGGCTGAATTCTTCCCCCTTGTTCCCAGTGGCCATCTTGACCAGGCCATGACTTTGAGGATTGAAAATAGGAGGCTTCTGGGTCCTTGGAAACTTCTGGAGGTGACATTCCAGCCTTGGACTGCCTTTCTCTGGACTTCTTTTCTGTAGGAGAATAAGTCTTTGTATGTTTAATCCACCTGAGTTGGGTCTCTTCTGCTAGCAGCCAAATTAAATTACTAACTGGTATGCATGCCCATGCATATACCTCAGTTGCTTTTCAAAGGTTATGTCCAAATGTCTCCACTCCCCTTTGAGTCAGATATTACTGATTTAGAGCCTTTAAAGGCCTGGCATAGGTCATTTGACTCTGTAGAAGAGTTAGGATTGGAACTTAGCTGAGATCTGTGTGTGTTCCCAAATGCTACAGTTTCCACTACATTTGTGATGTGATCAGAAAGCTTGCTACAAGGGCTGGGCTTAGAAGACCATAGTCTCTCTCAAGCCTTCCTTTCTGCATTTTAGTGGTCCCGGTGATCTTGGCAGTGCTAAGAGGAAGCATGTTTCCTTAGCACAGGCCCTCAGCAGCACTTGCCCACCTTATTGTACGAATCTGTCACTAGTCTCTTCCGTTGAGTCTCTGTTCCACACCAAGCAGTGTGTGATCCTGCAATGGAGTCGCCTTTTCCAACGCAAATTGAATCTGTTGTTCCCATTCCTTACAGATTTCTGATAAATTCCATTACCTTCAGGGTGGAGTCCAAACTCCTTGGCCTGTCATCTTGTCCTTTAAGTTCCAGGTCTGCCTTTTATAGCTTCATCCCTGCATCCTAATCTTCTCTTCCCCTGGGTCACGTTGAGCTTCCCAGTCTGCAGCATTCTCCTTCACACCCAGCCAACTCAGGATAAGCAGTTCTGACAACATGCCATTAGCCCCAGGCTATTTTTGAATTTAACTTATATTGCTCATTTATAATGTGTCTGAGTCCCACATCCCAGAGGTCTTACCTTTGCTATAAAGGTGCCCGCGTTACCTTTATTTTTCCCTTTCCTCCCATTTTCTGTAGTGATTAACAGAGGGCTGTGCTTTCTTATAGTTTGAGCTTATTTCTCTCGACATTGGGTAATATTTGGAATATAAGGGTGTCACTGAACAACCTTGAGGCACTGCCTCCTGTTCATTTTTCTCCAGCTGAGTTGGCAGTATTGCTCTTTTGTTATTCCCTACAGAATTTGCTTTCTCAGTTTATAGATAGCATATATTTTCTTCTTTTTGCAGTGTCTCAGCTTCATTATTATTACCACCTTGACAAAAGAAATATTCAAGAACTCTCTGATCCTAGTAACAAAACAACTAAGACTACTCTAAATTTAGGCTATTTGCGAGAAAGCTTTATTTTGAGGTTATTTGAGCGTCCTACTGTCCCCCACGCCCTCTCATCCAGGAGATTGTAACCTTTTCTTTTTGGTTGTCATAGTGCTCTGGGGTTATTTTAAATATTTGTTTCAGGAGAATGAGCCCAGAACACTCATCTCCTCTCAGTGCTTCTCTAATACTCCTCCATGTGGATAATTTTTAAATATGTCTGCCTGACGTTGATATCAAGTTCCAGAAGCCGGCCTCACCATCAGTTGGGCATTTCTACCAAGACATCCTGCTGGAACACAAAGTTTATGTCTGAAAGCAAACTCCCACCATCCCATACAACAAATGACCTGTTCTCCAGAGGGACATAGATTTATTGATGGTGCCATCGTGGTCATAATTATCCAGACAATTTCATCTGTCTTTTCCCCATTCAACAACTACTTACAGAGTGGAAATTAAACTCATGACCCTGGTGTTCAAAGCACTCTACAGATTGACCTTAATGTCTTTCCAACTTCATGCTCTACTATTTCCCCTGAACAATCCTTCACTGTTGTCAGGCATGTATTCATTGCTAGAGAGATGATTCTTTATCATCTTTGTGTAAGCAATACTCCTGAAGAAATAGCCTCTTTTTTCTAATCAGAAAGTTACAATGAAGTCACTGAAGGCTTGGCCCCTTTGGTCCACAGAATTTTCTTGACTCCCTGAACGGCTCGTTTACGCTTTGAATATGTACCAGTCCTGTGACACATATCATATGTATTACATAGAATTTAATGTGATTTGTGAAGGCAAACACAGTGGAAAATTAATGATGAAAATGAAAACTGTTTATAAAGAGCAGGAAGAGATGTTAACAGATCACATGAGGTGAAATGTTTGCTGTAATGGTTCACAAATGTGGTTTACTTTCCAAGCAGTTGAGCCAAACTACAAAGAATTATGGCTTGCAATATCGTCATCTTTTTTAGGTAAAGAAAGCCTATGAAAAGGTGCTGCATAAAGCAACACTTTCCTGAAGTGAAACATGGCAATACATTTACGCTAGGAGTGTTGTTTCATAGGTAAATGGAGTTCACAGTGAAAAGGGGAAAGGGTGCTTCTTGCATGAAATCTTCCAATATTAATCCTTCATAAAGAATATAGTGTGAAATTGAAGGGCTGAGGTAGTGGCATTATGGAAGTGCACTTTCCGTGGCTCTAACAATATCATGGTAGAGCTTGGGAGGCCTCAAAGAATAGGTACTTTGCTTGTCTACCTGCCTTTGTCAGATTGTATATATGGGAGCTTTTAGACTGCAGTCCATTTCTCTTGATCTTCATGAAGCCCATGTTGCTGATAAAAGTGAGAACCATATGCTCAGAGACCAGAAAAACAGAAGGCAAAGTTATCATCATGTTGTGAAAATTTTAAAGGTAGAGTTGTATTCCACCCAAACAGTCCAGCCTATTTCAACTTTCTCCATCTCTCCAAAAACAACTTTATAAAGACATGAGATTCTACCTATAAAATTATTTCAAATATTTTACATATAAGCGAGTGTATACAACAACACTAGAAATAGAAAAAAAATTAAAAATTTTATTGAATTAAATTTTATTAAAATGGTGGAATTATGGGGTCAATAATTTCTGGTTCTAAAACCTACTTGGTTGTTAAAATAATGCTGAACAACAAATAAAAATGTGAGAAGAGCTTTCCATCTTCTCTAGCTCAGTTAGTGGGACAAGACCAAGAGTCAGATTTCATGTCTTTAGCAAAGTGCTTCCAGCAACAGCTCGTATTTGACACTCATGTTTCTTCACCTGCAGTGGCAAGACTGATCCGAGGCAAACAGAGAGTGACCAAGTTTGTCCTCTTCCCCTCTTGCTTTCTAAATGGCACCACTTTCCTGGTTAAGGCCCTGCTACTCTTGCAGGATCTGATGTTAGTTCCCTAGAGGGTATTTTTCCCCCTCTCATTTCCTACTTCATTCTACCCCAGGGCTTACAAGGGCATACACTGAGGTTGGGTTTTTTTTTTTTTTTTTGGCTCTTTTGCTATTACTTAATTAGCAATAATAATATTTAATCTTCTAGTGTCATGATCTGTTGTCCTAGAATTAATATCTATGCTTTCTTTGTTATTTCTATTTCTGGACATATTACTATCTTGACATGACATGACCAGGCTGAGAAAACACAGTCATAAAGTATGTCCTACAATTTATTGTAAAGTTGGTGAATATTCACTGCTGAGAAGTTGAGGTCGTGAGATTCTGGGACCATGCTTTCTAGTGATCTAACAATCCTAAAATAGATCTAGGAGAATGAAAAAGTTTGGATAGTTAAATATTTTGCTCATATGAATCCCAGTCTTAGTTTCTTTTAGGCCTTAACTCCAGGTTATTGGAAGAGAATCTTGTAGACCTCTCAGTTCTCTCTCCTTCTAGCCACTCGGACTCCCTCTGCCTTTAAGGTAACCAATTCGTTTGTCCCGTGGGTTCCTCTGCCTGGAACATTCTATTCCTGGGGATCCATGTATCCAGTTTTCTTTCATTTTTTAAGTGTCAGTTATAACATTTTATGGGACATTGGTGGTCAAAAAATGTCTACTGAGTGAATGAATGCATTTGTACAGTTGCAATTTTAAAATGAACTGAGGATTTTACATTTTATATATGAATTACGTATGGCTGATTTTACCAAAGGCTAGATGGGCCCCAGAAGCAGATTCCTTTCTCTCAAATGAAAAATATATTTATGTAAAGACAGGGACACAGAAAAAATGACTAAAGCCCTGATACTTCCTCTACTGCCTGTGTGTGTGTGTATGTGTGTGTGTGTGTGTGTGTGTGTGTGTGTGTATGTGTGTGTGTGTGTGTACCCGTGAGGATCCCTGGTTAAAGAAGAAAAATCAACTTTATACTTTCTCACCATTCTAAACATGGTTTGGTGCATGTTGATGATGGGGAAGTTTGGGGTGAATCCTTCTAAAAGCCTGCAAGTTTTAAGGAAACTGGTTTCTTCCTTGCCAGGGTAGGGGAGGATGGCACTTCTATGAGCAAGTCATAGCAGAAGTAATGCTAGAAGCACCAAATGGACGTTTGTCCTGCTGGCTCATGCTGTTCCAGCAAGAAGACCATCAGCGCCTCTATAGGGCCAGCTGGCTGTAGTAATTCTCATAGACACCAAGCATTCAGGGGCCAGGCTGCACAGGCAGGCACTAAACACCCAGCATTCCTTTCAAATATACAGTTCAATGTCAACCAATATTTACATTTCAAATAGCAATGGCACCTAAAACTAGGGTGATTATATTTCCTCATTCCCTCTTGAAGACTACAGACCCATTAATGCCTTTTTATTTTTAAAACTCTCTTGACTCTCAAAGTCTACTGGTTTGTTTGATGAATGGTCACTTTAATTTCCAGATAAACTGTTATTTTCTAATTGCATTGCATCAATCAACTTTACTCATAGAGGCTTCTTTAAAGAATATTCTGATCAAAAGAAAGTTTATTACAAAGTGGCATTTGCTTTCAGAGCTTGGGATACAGGAGGGGATGGCCCAGGGAATTCCTCCTAAAACAGAATGTGTTGTCTCACCAGGTGGAACATTCTTTGAGTTCTAAATATGCCATTCAACAAATAAACATTTGCCCTTAGAGACCCATTACATTTTTTTCTTAATGGCAAAAGGAATAGTTTCCATAGAAACAGAGATGCTGTCATTCTTACTCTCAGAAAGGCGTGGATGTCCCAAACACTTGCATGATAGCACTGAGCTGAGGGGAACTTCAGTGAAAGAAGAGATATATTTGCTCACCTAGTTTGGAAGATGTGATGGTCAACTTGTCTGAGCCATAATGTGCCTAGATATGTGGTCAAACATAATTCTGGATGCTTCTGTGAGGGCGTGTTTGGACACATTTTACAAATGCCACATTGTAGTATCATACAGCATGGCTTTGCTACCCTAAAACTCTCTGTGCTCTGCCTAGTCATCCCTCTCTCTCCACTAACACCTGGCAACCACTAACCTTTTTACTGTCTCTATAGTTTTCTCTTTTCCAAATGGCATGTAGATGGCAGTATATAGGTTGCAGCCTTTTCAGAGCAGTTTCATTCACTTTGTACATTAAGTTTCTTCCATGTCTTCTTATGGCTTGCTAGCTCTTTTCTTTTTAAGCACTAAATACTAGGCAATTGTCTGGATGTACCACCAGACAATTTTTCATCTTGGTTGCTTTCAAGTTTTGGCAATTATGGGTAAAGCTGCTATAATGATCCAGGATGGTTGGGTGAGTAGGCTTTCATGTGGGCATATGTTTTTTGTGAACTTGGGTAGATGCCAAAGAGCATGGTTGATGGGTTGAATGGTAAGAATACATTAGTTTTGTGAGACACAACCAAAATGTCTCCCAAAGTGGCTGCACTGCTTTGCATTCCCACCAGCAATGAGTGAGAGTCCCGATGCTCCACATCATTCCTCCTGTTCGGTGCTGTGAATGTTCTGGATTTTGGTCATCAGGATAGGTGTGCGGTGGTATCTCATTGTTTTAATTTGCATTTCCCTAATAACGTATGATCGGAAGCATCTTTTCATATACTCCTTTCCCATCTATATATCTTCTTTGGTGAGGTTTCCATTTAGCTTTCTTGCCCATTTTTAAATTGGGTTGTTTGTTTCTTATTGTTGAATTTTAAGAGCTCTTTGTATAATTTGGATAAGAATCCTTTTTCAGACATAAGGCTATTTATACAAAAATGTGTGCTTTTATTATTAATTTTTTCTACTAGATTATGTGTCTCATAAATTGATTGTTATTGAACAACCACAACCTCAACAATGTCAGCTATGATGAAAAGGGAGGTAAACTGAGTTTGCCAAATTTAAATTATTTTGCATAAGTGGGTGTGGGTATGTCAAAAAGCATCTTAGCCTTTTAAAAAAGTAGAAACTTTAAATGTAGCAACTTCATTTAAAAATGAAGCAACTTAGCCTTTTAAAAATGTCATGTTAGAATAAAATTACCTCTCTAATAAAGCAAAGGACAGTGTTGTGTTTTTTAATAAGTTGGAAAACCTAGTGTTCTGTCCTGATTAAGATTGGGATCTTTTAAACTCCAACTGAGGTATTCCCAAGATACCTTAACAAGAGAATTTCTGCAAGGCAATTTTTTGATCAACTTGCAAGATTAGTTTTGCCTGAGTTTAACTAGGTCATGCTTTCTCTTCCCCTCTATCTCAGCAGAAACATACTTTATCAAAAGCCAAAACAGACCAAATGTGGGATGTGCTTTTTAAAAAGGTGGGTTTGGGATGTTAACAAATTAGTTGTATAATTTTAGTTAGTTTGAAGTTTAAACACCGAAGTGCTTGAGTGATAGGGCTTTTTCCAAGATCACTATTCCATCATGATTTATCTTTTTCCCAAACACCTGTGTCTGTGGCATAAATTTGACAGTTACAACTGAATGATTTATTTTGCCAACATATTGTTGTCTTTTAACTTTTGTGCTGTCATTTAACTTTTCATCTCCACCACAGAAAGAAAAACCCTGATGTATTAACTAAGGCCCTCCAGAGAAACAGAATAGGTAATTGTACAAACAGGTAGAGTTCTGCTTTAAGGAATTGGTTTACTGTGGGAATTGGCAAGTCTGAAATCTATAGGGCAGCCTGGGTAGCTGGGAATTCATGGGAGAGTTGGTGAAGTCTTGAGTCTGAAATCCAGAGGGCAGACTAACAGGCTGGAAATGTGGCCAGAATTTCTGTCTGCAACCTTGAAGCAGAATATCTTCCCTTACTGTTCTTAAGGCATCGAATCAATGGCAAGAGGCTCACTCACCTTCTGGTGGGTAACCTGCTTTATGTAAAGTCAACTGATTGTCAATGTTAATCCCACTTGGAAAACACCTTAACAGCAACATCTAGACTAGTGTTTGGCCAAACAATTGGGCAGCAGAGCTCAGCCAATTGACACATAAAATTGACCATGACACTTTGAAAGCAGGAATTATGGATTTCACTTCTTTGTATTTATTTGCCTCAGTGTTTATTGTCTCTTCAGTAAATATTTCCTAAGTAAATACATACTGGTTAAGTGACTATTAGAAGTGAATATTACTTTAGTTTGTCTTCTGAAAATTACATATATTACTTCGAAAATGAATATGCTAGTGGTATCCAGGTATAATTGTTAAATATTAAGTGTATGGGTAAGCAGATAGGTAATACTAGTATTGATTCTTTAAAATCATCCTGAAATAAGTTCAATTGAAAGAAATAATATTTTAGGAGGTGGGAGAAACAAGAGCCATTGAAAGCATGAAAGAGGCCAGTTTGTTTGAAGGAATGTTAGGGAACTGAGGAGGCTAGAAGGAGGTGGGCGTGGGAGTGCTCTTAGTGAAACTATGCAAAAGGTAGTAATATTGTGGAGGCCGCTGGAAAGCAAGTGGAGAGGTTTCCACTTAAATGAAGGTGGCCACTGAAGGATTTTGAATAGGAGAGTGAAATTATGTATATGGTTTTTGTAAGAATCAGCATCTGATAACTGTATTTAGACCAGAGAAAATTAGGCAAACTGTCATTTCTGGTCCTCTATGAGGCAGATGTTTAGATAAGATTAGACATGCAAAGGGTTTTTGGAAGACAGTGTCTAGGAAATATAAAAGAGAAAGAGTAGGCAGCCACTAGCCACATGGTACTATTGGACATCTGCGATATGGCTAAATTGAAATGGGATGTGTAAATCATTCCCTAGACTGCTAAAATGTACCATAAACCAAGCAAACAAACAGAAAACCAAAACCAAAAAACATCCCCCCCTCACACATAAGAGAATGCAAAATACCTCTTTAGCAACCTGAAAATATTGACCATATGCTGAAATAATACTTTGGAATAAATATATCATTAAATATGTTTGCATGTGATTAAAATGTATCTACATGTTTCTTTTCACTTATTTAATATGACTATTTCAAGTGTGAAATTACATAGCTGGCTCACATTCTATTCCTAATGAACAGTTCCATTTCAACCACAATGTGGTCTCACACTTGTGAAAGGAGAGTGAGGGAGGAAGAGTCCACTGACCAGCTCTAAGAACATTTGGGTCAGGCTGATGGGGTGTCCCTAAGCAAAGGTGGGCTTTGCATGAGTCCCACATTGTGCACTAATAACCTAACCACGCTGCTGTTAGCTGGGACTCTCCTGGGGGAAGTGTGGCCTGGGCGGCACTGGGTGATGCAGTGGGGGGCGGGGAGGTGGCAGCTGGAGGCTGATAGTACGATTTCACAGCAGATCCTTTGAAAGGAGACTTGAGTAATACGTCTCCATGGCTGCCTCAAAAACCAGTCCTTGTCATGGTAATTTAGGCAGATATCCGCGGGTTTATTGGCTAAGGCTGTTTGTTCTGATGCTATAGTTTTTTAGTTGTGTTCCCACTTTGTGTGTCCTATCTTGCCTGACCCAGCCCTACTTAGTGGAGAGTGCCAGCCCTGAGAGCTGGTTAAGAACCATCCTCCAGAGCGCTAAACCCTTTCTCTAAGCATGCTAACTCCCTGAGATCGGAAAGTGATAAAAGGTTAAAAAAATACTTTAGAATATAACCGTAACTGTCCTCTGGTTGCTTGTGAGTTGTCATTCTTTACATTACATTTCCAAAGAAGGAAAAAATGTTTATGTCACAAATAAGTCCCAATAACGGAATTCCTCCCCAGGAAGTTAGCATTATTCAAAACTGTGGGGGTTTTCCTAGTCATTAAACACTTTAACTAATAATGAACAGGGTGAATCATTAAAATTATTAGTTATAAAGAACAAAAAATCCTCTTGTATATTTTTATCACAAATTTGATAACTGTCAATATCTGTTTTACTCTATAAATAGTACAGTTTAGCAAATAATTAAGAGAGTAGACTTTGAAAATCCATCAGACTCCATCACTTGCATCTGGCAGTGTAGATTTGGCTAAATTACTTAGCCCTTCTGAACCTCAATTTCCTCTATTTTAAGTTGGAATATTTATAATATTTTGTCATAAAATTGTTGTGAGAATTAATTGGGGGTAATGCATGTAAATACTTAGTGTTGGGCTTAACACATACTAAGTGTTCAAGAGATGATTGTTAATGTTATTTGAAGAGACAGGAGCTTTTCAACACCATTGGCTATCAAGAATTTCTTGACTCTTCTAACTCAACTGAAAGTCTCCACCTGTCAAGTTGAGTAAAAATAGCCAACACAAATAAGAAGCCAGGCTCCCATCTTCCCCATATACCGTACATGAACTTGCAGAGCTTGTGTGATGCAGGAAAACATGCATAATCCTGGATTGTACACCAGGGGCTGTCACTGCATCACTGCATTTGAAAACAGGCAGCTCCAGTAGTAGAAGCTCCCTTCTGTCTATGACCAGGTTTTCAAGACTGGGATGACCAGCTCACCCTAGTCTCTTTTCTGGACCTTACCCTATATACCTTATCATCTGGCTGTTGATTCATATCCTTTATTATTCTTTGTAATAAACCAGTAATCTAGCCAGTAAACTGGTTTCCAGACTTCTGTGAGCCACTCTACCAAGCTAATCAAACCCAAGGAGGGAATTTTGGGACCCTCTGATTTATAACCAGTTAGTGAGAAGCACAGGTAACAACCTGAACTTGTGACTGGCATCTGAAGTGTTCCTCATCTCAGTGGTTGATGGGCCTTATCTTTTCCTCCTTATACAACATCTCCCTTCCTTGAAAGAAGAGCTGAGCCTACCCCCTCTCGGAAGCCATTTCTGACCTTTCTGCTTCTCAGGGATCCTGCCCCTTTCTAGAGCTAGTGAGGGAAGAAGCAGGGATTTCTGATTGGAAAATGGAGCAAGTCTGGGGTGGAAGAGATGCCAGGCAGAGCTGCACAAGTTAGTGCACATTTATGTCTTTTTGGAAATGTTTTCTGGGGAAGGTGGTGTTACTTGACACTTCAAATGTGCAGGACAGCCGAAAGCTTCCTTTCCATGATACTTGAACATCAGACTCAAATCAGAGAACACTTCATGTTAGTCACATGTTGTCATACTCAGGGATGACTGATTATTAAATTTTTTGGACACTGATGCTACCTAATGATATTCAACACTTGTCATCCTTTGGCTTTTCAAACTCTCTTTTTCTAATAGCTCTTCAATGAGCATTTGAGAAAACTCCCATTGTGTAGTCATGGTGGTAGTTAGTACCCAGAAGCATGTGACATAGGCTTAGCAATTGCGTGTTTTCTCCAGGAACTTCGGTCTTGACAGAAGAACCTGGAATTGATTGGTTGGTTACTCTTTCACAATAGCAGTGGTGGTGGTGTGTGGACAAGATGTCCTGCTGTCCAGTCTGTTCTGTGACTGCAGCAGTCACAGAACCCAACCTCCAGGTCCTCTGCTGCTCCTTCCTGTTTCCCAAGCCTGCTGTTCTGTCTCCTGTCCATTCTGTGCCACCATATATATATATATATATATATATATATATATATATATATATGTATATTAATGTTCTATTTTTGCTTAAGATGGTCACGTTGGGTTTCTTTCACTTAGATATTAAAATTTTGGCTGATAACCATTATACTAGTAATCATTATTACCATTATTTTCAGAACCAAAAGCTAAAAATTATTGAGCACATTGAATAAGCCAAGCACTGTTCTAAAGTGTTTCCATGTATTATTAACTCCCTCATCCTCATGACAGCCACTGGGGTAGGTGCTATTGTCCTGATTTCCAGAGGAAGGAAATTGAAGTGCAGTGAGGTTGCTTAAATTCACATAACTGATAAACAGCAGAGCCAGGTTTGGAGTCTACACAGTCTCTTAACTAAACTATTCAGAAATGTGCATCAGGAAGTGAAGGTTTAGGCATTTGAGCAAACATGAGGAATTGGAGACTGCGTCTCAATCTGAGATAGCATAGAAGGAATTGCATGTTCTATTATTTTTCTGGGATGATAATCTAGTACTCCATGGCTTTTAGTGATAAGATAGTGAATGAAATAATTGCCTATGGATTTCTGTGATTGAGGATCCATTGAGGACAAGGTTCTGGCAGACCATGTTGGTACCACCATAAAAATAGCCTGGAAGATATGAAAAATCAATGGGTGGTTGCTTCTGATAAGACTGAATGGCATAAAGCCCAGAGTGATAAAGCTCAAATCTCCATTTTCATTTTAAGCCATGGAATAAAAGTCAGGGATGTTCTATAACCGTGATGAAAGAATTTATTATCTTGCAGTTATAAGGCTGCAGTAGCCAAAACTCAGAAGCAGATTTTGATCCTAAAAGGTGCCAGATTACACCCATGGAATAAATTTTTCACTATGTATGTCACTTTCATGGAAATGTAGTCATCGATCAAACAGAGTGGAGCCTGGACAGTGGGATGAGGTTCATGAGGGGACTCCTATCTGAGTAACCTGATTCCCCACCCCAAATGAAGTTTCTATTTCCCCAAGGAATGATTTCCTCTCCCTGCTCTGATGACATTGTTCTTTTGCTTCAAGACTCTTTTATTCTTTTGCCTGAGGAAAAGAAGAAACCTGTCTTCTAAATTCCCTGTTTGCTTTACATTTTGCTTTGCTCAGAGAAATAATGAGTTAAATCTCAAAACGACTTGAGCACAAATTACCAAGTCACTCCTTGGATGAAAACATTCACACATCTAAGAATTTCAGGGCTCTGCTAATCTTATGGGAAAATATCTGTAAAGTGTATATATATATATATATATATATATATATATATATATAGGCATGAGTGATGGTGTTTGACCAGTAGAGAGGACTATATTCAGATAGCTGGCTGAATTTTTAAATATGGATGTGCTTACCAGAGGTTTTGCTTTCAGAACAAGTGTAAATAGCTATATGTGGTTCCGATAATTTGTTTGGCTGAGTAACCCAAACCTGGTTTCAACCATAGCCCACAAAAGATTGGGCCAGATTAAATGATTTCTCGGTATAGAATAAGGGAATCTGTTATTTTATACATGTGAACTATGAAGTGATCCCTCATGTGTGTCTTGTCTAACTATGTCCTAAATTGTCTTACTGTCCATTCCCTTCAACAAGGGTGCTGCTCTGTGACCTGGACGGGGATGCCTGCTGCCCTGCAGGAGACCTGGTGCCTTTCTGTTTTCCAGATCAGGTGCTCCAGCTTTGCCACAATCTTTCTAGCCAATTGCCTTTGGCTTAAGATAGCCAGGTTAGGCTGAACTGCTTTACCCAAAAATGCCATTGTGTAAGTCCAAAGGATCATTTTAGTTCTTAAGCTTAAAAGATGATTATAGAGGAAAATAGCTCTCTGACAAAGTTGAAAATTTTATTTTCTGCAAAGGAGTCTGCAAGTGTAATAGAGAGTCTGAGTTCAGAATATAAATTAAATACTAATTTATATTCCTGGGGTTTGCCAAATTTCACTCTTTCTCTTTCTCAGTCCAATATCTCACTCATGGGAGAATCAAAAGTGCAGAATATCACATTTCTTTGTTACTGAGCTGTTGACAAAATTCCTTCCTAGAGGTATTAAAAAAGCCATTTTTCATTCATTTTGTGTTCTGGAGCCAATTTGTGTGACTGGATTGATCATGAGGTTTTTATAACCTCAAGTATAATACTTCAGTTTAGATCATTAGGTTCATGAAATGAGCAATTTCATAGCTTAATTTCTGATAATTAATGTTTTGAATTTTTAAAGAACCCATGGATATGCTTATGAACTTAATAAATGTTTCTCTACCCAAATGCATTGTATTAATTTAAGCCAAAATGATGAAATTTGAATGTTTATTTTTGTGATTCCTTTTAGGTATCTTTCACCTGCTAATGTTTCCCCTCTCCTCCCTATTTTAAGAATAAATGACAGATTTTTTTTCTAAGCTTTACACTAAAACATCTTTGAGACAAAAACAATAGAATGTTATGTAATATCTACAAGTATGACTCAATTTTTTGCTGAATGACTGGTTTTCTGAACTCAGAAATAGTATTTTGTATTTATTTGTAATTTCTTTTCTCCCCAGTCCCCATTTTCATCTTTATATATATATATTTCAGAGAAGTGAGAGGAAGAGAGAGATACAAACATCAATGGTGAGAGAGACTCATTGATTAGCTGCCCCTTGCATGCCCCCACTGGGGATTAAGCCCACAACATGAGCATGTGCCCTGTACCAGAATGGAACCCAAGACCCTTTAGCCTGCAGGCTGACACTATATCAACTGAGCCAAACCAGCTAGGGATTGCCTTCTTCTTTTTAATCTTAAACTTCTTATATTTACTATCTTGAACTGGGAGGTCAGTGTCACTCAGTACAGCACAATGCAGCACACTTGACAATCTATGTATATAAAATCCCAGCGACTGAATAGTGGAACGACCAGAATGAGTGGAGCGACCAGTTGCTATAATGTGCACTATGGTGGCCAACCAGCTTGATCAGGGCCGATGGGCCCCCCAAAACTCCTTCCCCCTGACTCACCCCCCCACCCCTCTTTCCCGTACCAAGGTGCCCAAGAGCTTCCCTGAGACCTGGAGCCCCAGCGGGGAGGGGCTTGGTTCTTAGCTGTGCTCCTCCAGACCTCAAGAGTACCAAATTACAAAAGCAGCTATCACAAGGGAGGCCTGGCCAGGAAGTGGGAGGAATGCATAGCAAAGAGGGCAAGAACTAAAAAAAAAAAATCTTACCTGGAAGAACCCACACTAAGGGGCAGCGGCCCCAACTCCAGCCCAGCCCTACAGACTGCCTAGTGAGAGGCAATGCGGAGAGGGGTCCCAGGGCATGCGAGAAGGGCGCACTGTGACCCCTGCATGCCACCACTGCCCCTCACTAACCTGTGCTCCTCACTAACAAGCTGCATGACCGCCCACCTGCTTCCTTGTGCTCATGCTGCAGCTGCAGCCACTGAAGCCTCCTCCTACACTGCACCCCTGGCTGGCCTCTGGAGCCCTGCTCCCACCCTACCCTGCCTCCGCCTGTTCACAATGATTGGCAGAATAGGATAGGCTGGCCCAGTGCTCAAGCACATTTAGATGAGGCCCACCTGGGCAAACACCCCACCTGGGCAAATACCCGGTACCCTCACGCAGGGTATGCCAGGAGGCATAGTTCTCAGAAACCCAGATCCCAGTTTACAGGAGAGCCCTTTGTGGAGATAGCACACTACAATTCCCAGGTCCTGAAGCTCTTGGAGGAGACTGAGGGAGTATGTGAAAGAACATGGGAGGCTGGTGCTCTGGGGGTGCCTGTGTAGTTCCTGGTCTTGGGGGACCAGGTGGGACTTACACTAACCACCAGCAGACCCTCCCCCTGGCCACCCCGCCCCCAATCGCCCCCTTGCCATTGGGGGCAGGGCTGGCCAACCTCCCTTGTCCCCTCCCCGCTACTGGCCCGCCCTGATGCCCCCCATTGGGGCAGGCCGGCAGACCCCACCCGTGTATGTATTCATGCACCAGGCCTCTAGTGAGTAATATAATTATTTGGCTGATCAGGACATCAAAGGTCAAAGTTTGTATGGGATGGTATGGCAATATGAAAAGCATCTAGCCTGGCTGGTTGGCTCAGCGGTTGAACATTGACCTATGAACCAGGAGGTCATGATTTGATTCCAGGCAGAGCACATGTCTGGGTTATGGGCTCAATGCCCAGTAGGGGGTGTGCAGGAGGAAGCCAATCATGATTCTATCTCATCATTGATGTTACTCACTCTCCTCCCCTCCCTTTCTCTCTGAAATAAATGAAAACATATTAAAAATAAAAAATAAAAACACTTAAGAAGGTAAAAAGGAGGTAAGATATAATAGGCTTATTATCCAGAATGGCACCCTGACACTCTTTTCTTCAAAATTTTTTATGTCTACCTGTTTCTTATACAACAAAATTCCAATTTCCAGGTCCTATCGACCTCACCCTTCTCTACTACTGTCCAAATCATTGACATTTTTGCCTCCCTATTTGCACATTTTGTTCTGCAGCCTGGAAAGTCCTTCTATTTCTTCTCTATCTTGAGGCCATCTTTCTTGTTAAAAAGAGGCGGCTCCAATATTGTCCGTTCGATGACACCTCTTTCTGATTCTCTGGGTCAGCATCACAGCTTCTCCCCTAGGTTTATGCAATGCATTTTGGTCTGCAGTCTTGGCCACACGCCCCTCCCTTATAGATACAGTTTGCTCCCATTCTGTAGGACAGATCCTGACCCGAAAGAAGGGGAGGATTTAGATAATCCTAGCTTACCAAGACTGGTTCTGACTGTAGACTTCCATTCTGTTCATTGGCTTTCCGGTTAGATCCTAATACACAGTCTCAAATTTATAGCTCGGTTTTGGTAATTGGCTTCCTGTTTTGTTCTTTGTGTCTCAGAAGTTTTTGTTTACTCGAGTAGACTCTGAGAATCTCTAGAACGTGGGAACTCTTTAGGGCAGCACTTTTTAACCAGTGTGCCGCTGTTTTAAAAATATGCAGCCCCTGACTATTTAGTCAGGGGCACTGACCTCTTTTCCCTTAGACTGTCAAATAAAAAATGACAACAGCCAACACAAAACAGCTGTTGAATGTGAATGAATCAAAATTGTACCTATTTTTTTTGTCAGATTGAAAAAAACAATAATATATTTTTTGGTGTGCTGCAGAATTTTAGTGATTAGTTTATGTGTCCTGTAAGATGAAAAAGGTTGAAAATCACTGTTCTGGAGTCTCATGGCAACCTGCTGCTTCCTTTCTTTGTTGGGGTCTTGCCACTGAGCCCCAGCTGGGTAGGAAGGACTCTCCTGTGAGGTGACAGAATGTGCTGGTGCCCTTGTGGTTCCTTTGCTTGTTGCTGTGAGTAAGAGCAGTTCTGGACCCCCTATTTCTGCTCTGTCCAAAGGCAGGGCCACAACACTGAGTTCTGGATCCCTTGTGGTGAGAGGATGGGTCTGAATTCTGGACTCTGCACTCTGCTTGCCGAACTGACTTCTTCTTCCACCAGAAGTGGAGCCTGTCCTTCCAGCACATCCATATCCTAGTGGACATGACTGTGTTCGAGTTCCAGAACCTCCCAGTACCTCCCAGCATTCCCTGTGCAGCTGCAGTTGGCCAGGTGGTACCAGACCATGCCCTGAAAGATGAAAAAGCTGCTTTATGGCATTTATTTCATTCAAGCTCATGTTTTGGTTATTTGTATATGTTTTTATTTGCTCTTTGATAGTCAGATGCCACTCATTTTTATAGTGCCTGATGCAGAACTGCAACTCTGGAGGCATCCAGTGTACGACATGAGGTGGGTTGGGAGTCCCTTGGCAGGATCTTCCAAGGAATGACCTCTGGCTTCTGTTCCAATATCAGCCTCCTTTAATCTCTGCAAGCTGTGGTCCTCCAGGTGCACATGATGCCTTATGTGAGACTCCGTAATCTCTCTTGCCTCTTATCCATCTGCCATATTCATTCTCCCCAAGAATATAGTCTGACTATGCCAGACCCCTGACATGTGGAAAATGACTCCCTAAAACTACAAGATTAACGTTCTAAATTCTTGGGGTGACCTACATGTCATTTCAGGGATGCCCCAATTTACTTGTCCAATTTATTTCCCTGACTCCTTTGTATGTCGTGGTGATAGAGATGAAGGGAATAATTGGATTGTCCCCTCACCCACTCCATAGTTTCCCATTTTGTGCTTCTAGATATGTAATAAGTTACAATACCTTATTGACAGTTTTGCTTTAAACAGTCAAATGATATTTAAAGAAAAGAAAGAAAAACAGCTTATTTAGGTAGTTACCATTTTAAGTGCTCTTCTTTCCTAATTGTAGATCCAGATTGCATCTGATATCTACAGATTTTCTCATTTAGCCTGAGAAAATTTTCTTTTAAAAATTTTTTTGTTGATTTCAGAGAGGAAGGGAGAAGGAGAGAGAGAGATAGAAACATCAGTGATGAGAGAGAATCATTGACTGGCTCCCTCCTGCATGCCCCACACTGGGCATCGAGTCCACAACCTGGCATGTGCCCTGACCAGGATTCAAACAATGATCTCCTGATTCATACTTGGCCCGCATGACTCACATGAGCCACCACTGAGTCATGTGGGCCAAGTTTTATCATTTCTTATAGTGAAGATCTATTGGCAACATATTCCATCAACTTTTCACTTGAAGATAGGTTTATTTCACCTATGTTTTTGAAAGATGGTTTTGCCAAATACAAAAATTCTTGATTGGCAAGGGTTTATTTTCTTCCAGCATTTAAAGATATTGTTTCATTGTCTTTGGGATTTTTCTCTTTCTTATGAGAAGTAAGTCATAATTATTTTATTGTTTCCTTTATGGCCTGAGTCTTTTTAAACTCTGTATGCTTTTAAGAATTTCTTCTTTATCTTTTGTTTTTAAAAGGTTCTTTATGATGTTGCCAGGCATGGTTTTGTTTTTATTATTCTTGGAGTTCACTGAGCTTTCTGCATCTGTACTTTGCTGATTTTGATCAAAGTTAGAAAAATGTGATCCTTATATCTTTTCACCCTGATTCTTTCACCCTGATTCTTTCTCTCCCTTTCTTTTAGAATTCTAATTACATGTGCATTAAACTGTTTGATATTATGCCACAGGCAATTCGGGTTCTGTTTATTTTTTTAAAACCTTTTGGCCCTGACTGGTTTGGCTCAGTGGCTAGAGTCGGCCTGTGAACTCAAGAATCTCAGGTTCAATTCCAAGGCCATGTACCTTGGTTCTAGGCACATACCCAGTGGGGAGTGTGCAGGAGGCAGCTGATCAATGTTTCTCTCTCATCAATGTTTCTGACTCTCTATCCCTCTCCCTTCCTCTCTATAAGAAATCAATAAGATATTTTTTCTTAAATTTTTTTAAAAAATCTTTTCTTTTTCTGTGTGTCTGCTTAGATGACTTCCATTGACCTATTTTCAAATTCACTAATCCTTTTTCTTTTTTATGTCATCCAGTGAATTTTAAAATTTGAAACATTGCATTTTTTTTAGTTCTAATATTTCCATTTGGCTCTTGTCTTTCTGAAATTTTCTACAAATTCCCTGTATCTCCTAAAATTTCTTATCTCCTCATCTATCTTATTAAGCTTTTTCCTATAAATTCTTCAAATATTTTAGTCATTTCAAAGTCCTTTTCTGGTAACTCCAACATCTGGATCATCAGCTGGCCTATTGTATTGACTAATTTTTCCTTTTGACTATGACTCACGATTTTCTATTTTTTACATGAAGTGAGTTTTAAGTGCATAGTCAATATGGGAAAAAAAAACAATCTAAATTTTTGTCATCTTCCTCTGAAGAGATGTAATTTTACTCTATTACAAGTTGTCATATTATTGAATAATCACCTTGAGCCTGGGAAATCTTGGTTTTAACCTTTCGTATAGTAGCTTTATTTTAATCTTGACATTAGTTCTAAGGTAAATGTCTTAGTCTGGTGTGTGTGTGTGTGTGTGTGTGTGTGTGTGTGTGTGTGTGTTGGGGGTGGTAAGTAAGGTCTTTTCTCCCCACAATCACCCCAGGGTCTTTTTTTTAATCTTTATTGTTCAGTTTATTAATTACATTGTTTCCCCTTTTTATCCCCCAATATCTCCCCTCCACCCTGTACCTACCCGACCCTCCACCCTCACCTCCCCCTCCCCAATGTCCTCTCCCATTGTGGCAAGATTTTTGTCCAATCTCTTGCTGTACTTCCCACAACCTTTTCTCCCCAAGAATTGTCAGTCCATTCCCTCTCTATGTCCATGTTTCTGTTATATTCACCAGTTTATCTTGTTCATCAGCCTATCAATTCACTTGATTTTTATGTTCATTTGTTGATAGATGTGTATTTGTTGTTCATAATTTATATTTTTACCTTTTTCTTCTTCCTCTTCTTAAAGAATATCTTTCAGCATTTCATATAATATTGGTTTGGTGGTGATGAACTCCTTTAGCTTTTTCTTATCTGCGAAGCACTTTATCTGATCTTCAATTCTGAATGATAGCTTTGCTGGATAGAGTAATCTTGGTTGTAGATTCTTGCTATTCATTATTTTGAATATTTCTTGCCACTCCCATCTGGCCTGCATCGTTTCTGTTGAGAAATCTGCTGACAATCGTATGGGTGCTCCCCTGTAGGTAACCAACTGTTTTTCTCTTGCTGCTTTTAATATTCTCTCTTTATCTTTTGCTCTTGGCATTTTAATTATGATATGTCTTGGTGTGGTCCTCTTTAAATTCCTATATTTTGGGGTTCTGTGTACTTCTTGGGCTTTTAAGTCAGTTTCTTTCACCAGGTGGAGGAAGTTTTCAGTCACTATTTCTTCAAGTAGGTTTTCATTAACTTGCTCTCTCTCTTTTTCTGGCACTCCAATAATTCGGATGTTGGCATGCTTGAGGTTGTCCCAGAGGCCCCTTACACTATCTTCAATTATCTGAATTCTTTTTGTTTCTTGCTTTTCCAGCCGAGTGGATTTTGCTT
The DNA here is from genome assembly GCA_027563665.1 of Antrozous pallidus. NCBI lineage: Eukaryota > Metazoa > Chordata > Mammalia > Chiroptera > Vespertilionidae > Antrozous > Antrozous pallidus. The sequence continues at coordinate 83,751,433 of CM050517.1, forward strand.
CTTTGTATTTCAAATCTTTGACTTGGTTCTTGTGGCCCTCTGGACTGCTTTTAGGACTTTGTGTAATATTTTTTATTTCAGTCAGTGTATGCTTGATTTCTAGTTGGTCCTTTTTCATATACGTGAGGGTCTGGTTCATATCCTCAGAGGTCTTGTTCATTTCCTTGAGGGTCTCATTCATTTCCTTGTAAGTCTCATCAATTTCCTGGTTGGTCTTGTTTATTTCCTTGTAATTCTCATTAAGTTCATTGGCCTTTTCTAGGAGCCTCTTGAAAAGCCTTATAACCATGGTTTTGAACTCTATGTCTTGTCGTCTTTTCTCCTCCATTTCTTTCACACCTGATTTCTTTCCATATCTCTGCATGGTGGCTGCTTTATGTGGTAGATATCCTCTAAGGGTCAGTGGCACAGCCTCCCCAGTTATTTGAGATGGGTACTATTACTGCAATCCTTTATGGGTTGTACAGTATTTTTTAATTTAAACCAGCTTGTTGTTGTTAGCCCTAGGAGGGTTTGACCTCCAGGCCAATTGGCTGTGAAGGGAGACTGTGTTCAGGTTGGATGGGCGGAGTCTCTGATCTGCGCAGGCAGCCTCAGAGTCAGCTACGTCCTACGTGCGAGGGTCTCTGTTGGATGGGGATGGCTGCAGACACCTCCAAGAGAAAGCCGCTAGTCTCTTCCCCTTGCCATACAACTCTGCCTCTCCCCAAATGAGTCTGCACACCCAAAATCTAGCCCAGGGTTGTAAAATAGATGGTTTCTGAGATCAGGAGACAAGTTTCCAGGGGGCAAGTCGCAGGTTTGTGCGACACTTGCATACAAACTTCTTTTCCTAGCCTCCGGGTTTCTCTGCAGACTAGGAGACCTCTGCCGTGCCTGCTTCCAGGGTGCGTCCCCCGGACCTCGGACCTTGCCTGGCACTGGGGAATCTGTGCAGTGGGACATCTCCACATACCCCGGATCTCAGACCTTGCCTGACGCTGGGGAATCAGTGTAGTGGGACGTCTCTGCCCTCCCCGTTGGTGAAATCCAGCCGGGGTTGCTGCTCCAGCCCTACAGCCCACACGCGCGACCAGGAAGGCTCCTAACCTGTTTCTGTCTTCAAGGCTGCGCTCCCGCTGCTCCTCTGAGTCTCAGTGTCCCACCTTTAGTCTTATTTGTGGAGTTTTCACTCAGCCAGCTTTCTGGCGATTCTGGGTGATGTTTGCTTTGTTGTTATGTTGTAGTTTTTAAATTGTTGCGCGGGGCAGAACAATAGGTGTTTACCTATGCCACCATCTTGGTTCTCCCCCACCCCAGGGTCTTTTTAATAGCTTTATTTAAGTTTAATTTACACATTCTATAATTCACCCACTGTAAGTGTATAATTCAATGATTTTTGATAAATGTATAGAGCTATGTCATTATAACTACAATCTTGTTTTTTTAAAACTAATATATATATATATACGTATATATAACATAAAATATACCATTTTTAAGTGTATAGTTCAATGACATTGAGTTCATGCACATTGTTGGGCAACTATCAACATCATCCATCTCCAGAACTTCTTTATATTTTGCAAAATTGAAACTGTTTATCAGTTAAACAATAACAGCCATCCCTCTGTCCCATTCTCAGCCCCTCATAACCATTCTATTTTCTGTCTCTATAAATTTGACTACTTTAGGTACCTCATATAAGTGGAATCAAACAATATTTGTACTTTGGTGAAAAGCTTTTTTTACTTAATATAATATCCTCAAGGTTCATCCAAATTGTAGCATATGTTAGAATTTTCTTCTTTTTTAGGCTGAATAATATTCTATTGTTTGCATATATTACATATTTTTAAAAACAAAATCCAATTTTTGCACATTTCCATTACCCCAAGAAACTTCCTTATGCTTGCTATGTCTCTCTTTCTGTGTCCTCCCCTCCCTCTCTCTTTGAAATCCCTATGTGAAAGGAGAAGTTGTGCACCCCACTGTCTGCTAATTGACTTAATCTGAAATGAGCTGGTTATGCCTGCCCAGTTGCTTCTAGAGAAGCAATGTCTCACCTAAGGAGATCCACCCACCCCAAAGTTGGAAGAAAAACTCACATTTTATTTTCTGCAATGAGTTGTGGAGTTTACCAAAGCATCTGGATAGGACTGGGTGACCTTAAATTCTATGAAAGAACTAATGGGTCAGTTTGTGATGGAATTCATTTATGAGCAAACTAGAGGATCTGCTAGTGTTCTTTGTTTGTGGGGAGAGGAGGATGGAACCTTGGTTAAACCTCAAAACTTAGATGTTCCAGAGTTTTGCTGCCTCCTCTTTTTGCTGTTCATCTACTAGGATGGACAACTCACACGTATCATCCAATTTATGCTTAACCACTCAAGTGGTAGCTTTAGGCAGCTTTTCTAATTATCTCTTGCTGAACATAACCAATTGACCATGGATAGTTTGTCAGTGAGGCCCAACTTTGCCCCTAATGAGAAGGCATAGCTAAATGCTGCTCTGAATATCCCACTGACGCCTCTTTATTAAACCTTGAACAGCCATCTAATTTAGTTGTGACAGAAGAGGAAAAAATGAATAGGATATCTCGATGGCTCAAAATAATTTCAACATTCAGACTCATAAAGCAAGGTCTTACTGGAAACAGATATACCAATATATTAGCAGAGGTTACTTCTTGGTGGTTGATTTATGGTTGATTTTTAAAAATATGTATTTTATTGATTTTTTACAGAGAGGACAAGAGAGGGATAGAAAGTCAGAAACATCAATCAGCTGCCTCTTGCACACCCCCTACTGGGGATGTGCCCGCAGCCAAGGTACATGCCCTTGGCTGGAATTGAACCTGGGACCCTTCAGTCCACAGGCCGATGCTCTATCCACTGAGCCAAACCGGTTTCAGCAGTTTATGGATGATTTTTATTTCTTGTGTGTTTTCCTGTACTTCCTGTATTCTAAAATATAGTACAAATTACTTTTGGACTCAGATATTTTTAAAATGAGGGATAAGGTAGCCTGGCCCTCAGTGCTCTACCGTCAACATGGACCTGAGGCCCAGAGCCCTTTGTCAGAAAGTCATAAATCACTCCTAAAGACTAAACCATTTATACAAACTCAAACAGACCTGGAATTGTAAGTTTCCTCTGAAACCTAACTAGTCAGTTTCTCATAAATATTGAGAACAGGATGTACAATTCCTCTTTAAATCTGATTCCTGGTAGACATCTGATGAATAAATGCATATGGAAGATGGAGTGAATGCAGGTATAACATATTCTGTTAGGAGTTTTTCAATTGCAAGTTTCTGAAAACCAAAAGTAAACAGGGCATTAATAATTACTGTACCTGGAAGGATAAGGGGCATCCTGGACTCTGGTTATTTCTTTTTGCTTAACTGCCTGTGATTTGAATTGGCTTCAGAGTCTCTGTGGCTCCTTTACAAGTGACGCTAGACAGCTCTGGGGCTGCATTCTTAGAGCTTTCAATCCAAAATAAAAGAAGAACTTGTCTTCACTTCCAATCTGGAGATTCCAAGTAAGACTCTAATCATCATGCATCATAACCCATCCTTGTAGCCAGCGTGGGTGGGCGCTGTGACTGACAGGCTGCCAAAGCCCAGGCAGCTGGGAAGAATCCCTCAGAGAAAGGGAGTGGGAGGTGCATATACCAGGAGAGGCAAGGACCGCAACCTGTCAGTCAGACAAAGCCAATACTTTCTTTAAAGAGAAGCATTATTAATAATGAAAATGACAACATTGATAATAACTGCAATTTATTATATTCATGTACCATCTGAGTCCTTCATATTCTTTATATCAAAGCCATTAAGAGCAAAGTAGTGACTGACAAAGAAGAGGCTAACACTTTAATGGAGTTCAATGGAAAGGGTACAAGTGCACTGAGATGCTTTAAACTTAGACATGCTAAAAACATGCTTGGCTTTTTTTTTTCAGAAAAGCATCTGTGAACAAAATGTAAAGCTATGTTGCTAACATACATTTTAATTTACAAATTTGTGCCTTCATAAATTGTGACTCTGGCAACCCTTCTTTCTACCTTTTCATGTGACTTGATTCTTTGAAAAGAAATACGTGATTCATTAATCATGTATTTGAACAACTTAATGTTTTTGGTTTTAAAAAATATAAGTAGCTCTGACCAGGTGGCTCATACACCTGGGGCATGGTTCCATACACCAAAAGGTCATAGGTTTGAGTCCTGGTCAGGTCACATGCCTAGTTTGTGGATTCGATGTCTCTCTCTCTCTCTGTCTCTCTCTCTTCCATCCTCCCTCCATCCCTCTTTCTCTCTTTGAAACCAGGAAAAACGTATCTTAAGGTGAGGATTAAAAAAAGTTAACTAATATTTACTGAAGCAAATCCAGAAATCATGAAAAATCACTTAACCATGTATCCCCATTTGGGGTTGGGAAACATGGATAATATATGATGTACATTTAAAAAATATGTTTGTATAAGGCCAGTCATGGAAAGGTGTGTGTGTACTCAGTGGTTCAGAGCATGGGGCCTGAAGCCAGACCTAATGCTATCATATTAGCTATGTGTGCTTGGCTCTAACTGTTCAGTGCCTTGCTCAGCTCACGTGTGCAATGGAGACAAGAATAGGTTCTCTCTTATAAGGTTTCTATATGGGTTACAGTGCTTCAGTCCAGCAATGCCTGGCTGAATAAATAGTTATTAGTGCTCTGTTTGCTTTGGGCACAGTAGTTGGTTGGTTTCTGTTTTTGCTTTTATAGACAGATCCACATCAGAGAGGAAATATAATTGCCATCTTCATTAGAGAGATTGCATTCATCCCTTGGTTCACAGCTGCCATGGGATATTGGGGAAATCATTTCATGGGCTTGGGTTGCTGAGGAATTGAGTATCCATACAAATTTCACGTAATGGACTCTTTTATATTCCACAGAGTTGAAGTCTCCAGTTGAGACTGATTTCAGTGAGGAGAAGAAAGGATGCCTTATGGCAAGGACATTGCAAGTGTCAGGAGTTAGAGAAAGAAGGAGGGTTTAGTCTTCAGGCCAGAATATTTGCTACATCAATGAGATGAGATGGCAGAGGATAATTACTTCTATTAAATAAAAAACCCCAAACACCAAAGAAAAATAAAATGAAGTAAAAGGTGCCCTTAAATCTACAACAAATTTCAGAGTTAACAGATTGAATTTAAACTTTGCGTATTTCAAATGAATCATGTGAGAATGTAGATGTCTGAATAATGAAAATACAATTTAATTGCACCTTTGCTTGCTTTTCAGTTACTTATTAAGAAGATAAAGGTCAGTACTTTATTTAGCTTTGCCTTCCTATGCTAGCTGAAAGTCCTCTGAGATGGAGATTCAGAAATGGAAATGAACAGAAGTAATGAACCAATACATATTCCTGTATGCTGGTAGCCTTTCCAGGTTGTCAATTTTCAATAATATAGGGCATATGCAGAGTGTTAACTACACTAAGCTGGGTCTAGAAACCATCAGAGAGCCACTATCTTGTTTCAACATGTATTTAGGTATCAAGCTTATTCTTTCACTGGTCTTGTGCCAAATGGCTTGATTTTCTTAGAAACCCACAACTTCACAGTGGAAACATGGTCATCCTAAATTTTCTAACTTCTTTTATCATCCTATGGAATTAAGGATCACTCATGAGCATAAAAGCCAGCAAAAGAAATTTGCATTTTGAAAAGGGAAAAATTTAAAACATCTTTTCCTTTGAATATTTTCCCGTTGAGATTAATATCCATGCTTTATAAGGCTCTTTTGATAGTTGGCCTGTGTGAAAATTCTAAAAGGCAACTTGGAAGTTTGAAATCTCATCTATAAATAAAAAGGCTTTACTGTTCTCAGAGTATCCACAAAATATATCTCTAAATTTTATTCACATTTTTTTCCTTTTAACTTTTCCTGGACCCCACTCATCACCTACTTCTGAGAAATTGAGTTCATTCAGCAATACAAATGCTCAGGGCACCAAATTGAGGACTTGGGTGGAAGAAAGGAAAATTTTCTGTTTTTGTGGAGAGTATATTCTAAGACTGAAAAAGCTAAAGATTTTTTTAAACCAAACAAACAAAAAACCCCACTATACCACTCAAAATACTAGTCAAAGAAATTTTGTAAGATTTTTTGGAAGGGTTCAGTATAAGAACACTTACCTTATAGCTTTATGAAAAGATTCCAATAAGGTTTAGATTTAAAAAGTTATAAATAACAGTGTTGGATATGTTTGCATTTTTATAAATTTATAACTATTTTTTCTCCTATACTCTTGCACACATTAAAAATCATAACTTAGGCTTCTGACGGGTAAAAAAATATATTCTGATTAATGTTAGCCCTAAATTCCAGCATATGGTCTTAGATGAGTAATGACACCTCATCCCAAATCAAAGCATGGGAAATTTGCAATTCCCTGGAAGAATTGCAAATGAGCCCATTGTCAAGCTGCCAAAGTAAATTAACAAGATTTAAATTTTTCCATAATATCTATCAGAAATTTAAATGATTGGTAATGAAAGATGTCCTTGCTCTCTTGTGACATATACAGCATGACAAAATAGTCCAAATATGTCACCTCCCTGATTCTGACTGTTTTATTATATCCAGGTGGCTTACTCTGTAGAGCATCTCAGTCTATAAAATTCTAACTGTAAAATAGAAATAAAATACAATAAATATTTTGTGGTATGTTGTGACTACTTGTTCCCTAAAGCCATGCTGTACCCTTGATTTTTATAAGAATAGCATTTTCTATAATAAAAAAGTTTGTTTTCCCTACTTTATGCCCTATTGCATAGAGGATTTGCAGCTTCTAATTGGATGCAGAGTGAACTAGGTAGGGGAAGGCACCCTGGATATAATGGGGGTGTGGCTTATTTCAGAACTAATGGGCCAATGGAGCATTGAATCTCTTTCCCTAACCATTCAGATGTCTGTCCCAGTAGTCTTTCTAACATAAAAGACTGAACATTTACATCATTAAAAATAGATTAATACCATAAATGAAATCCAACTTATAGTTGGCTCTGAGGCTACTGAGTTTCTGGGTGATCTTGGTATTCTTGTGCAGTGTCATTCTGGTGATAAGATGGTGTAAAGGAAACTTGTAATAATTTCTCAATGATCTGAAACAAGATTCATTACTGTTATGTTCATGTTGCACCTCTAGACATTACAAAATGGCATAATTTTTCATTTGCTAAGGCCGAGACTTGATGCTAAAGGTCACAGTGTAAAATCCTTTGCCATCATGAAATTCCAGTTTGTAAAGGATGTTATGCATATTAAACAGAGGTTAGAGGCACAGCTGGTAGTTCTCACTGAGTCCTAGACCAACTTTTGACTCAACATTTCAAGAGAGCTTAGAAAGCTGAAGACAGAATGATAACACATAAAGTGCATAATGTGTTTCAGTTTAATCGTAATGATTGTGGTTGTAACTGTCATAGCTAACAATCAAATACCGTGTTTGTTCAAGCCAGTTTTTAGTTCTCATCCTAAATGTTCATCTTTTAGTTTAAAGTTTCTATATTGATTTTTAGTTTCAAAACGAATTAAAAAACTTTCTCCCCCTCTCTTTTAAACAGATTAGAAATGTCTTTTCCGTGTTTTAAAGAAAGACTTAAAATCATTCTGAGATCAGAACTGACCATGTGTTTGAATTAGTAGTGAAAGAAAATTGGCCTTCATTAACCTTGGGGATAGTCAATATACTAAAATGGAACCCATAACAGTTGCTTAACTTTTTGTGTATTTTCAATTATGAACACATGGTTTTCCTGTTTATTTATTACAATCCGGTTTTGCTTGTATAATTAGCATGTGACAATTAATGTAGGGAAGTTAAGAGGAAACTAGATAATAATCTGCTTCTGCTCCATACCTGCATTCATATACTGAAGGGCTGTGTTGATTCTTGTTCCCCTACCACCTGCACATTTCTTAAAGGAACCATGGGATGGCAGATTTGCAGAATGGTCCTAGACGGACATATAGCCAAGAAGCTGATTTGTGACTATTCCTGTAATTTTACATTCATGGGATGACAGACATACACATTTGCCCTCCACTCAAACTTCATTAAATCTTTTTACCGCCGAAGTCTATGGCTGTTATGATGTGTACTGCTCTGCTGGATTCCCCATTACATACTGCTTTGTGTTATTATTTAACTGTTTGGTATATTATCATTTTGCCCTTTCAGCTAAATTTTCAGTTCACTGAGGTCAGGAGAAGCATCTTACAAACTGTTTTTTTTATTCTCTCTCATATACTAGGCATTCAATAAACATTTAAGGAGTTAAACAGAACCAAAATGTGCTTGACCACGTATAAAAAATGTTCCTGCATGCTCTGGGAATCAGAGTATTCAAATTCATCTTATTTATTGGTTAAATATGTATAAGTCAAGAAATTATTTGTTTCAAGTCTTATTAATCCCCCTGATTTACTAGCTTATAGATGAAGAGTTTTTAATGGAGTAAACATATGCTATGATGTTAATTAGGATACAAAATTGTGTACATATACTATATCATTTTAACTAGTATAGGGAAAAGGTAGAATCATCTATCTTTGGATGATTATATGAAATTTTTCTCTTTTTTGACTTTTCTAAACTTAAAAGAAAAGTTGATCTTTACATTTACTTTTATAATCAGAGGAAATTTAAAAGAAAATCTCTTTTCAGGCCTTGTATCTAAGTATATGTAGGTATGTGGTTAGGTATGTGTGTGTGACTGAGATTTTTCTCTTTAAAGTAAAATAAGGTCTAACAATAAAAATATCTAACTAAAGTTGAGTCATGGTTAATTTCTATTTTACCAAAACATGTATAGTAACTTAGATATAATAAAAGTCATTTATTCAACATGTTATTAACCAGAACTCTAGCTATATATTTATAATATGCATTCTCCCTCCTATATTTGTAACATCTCTCTTCAATCTCTATTTTAATACAAAGCAAGCTCCAACTTCCATGATAAATAACGAAATGGGTTTTAGGAAATCAAATATCAGAATTAAAAGACATAATAGCAATTTCCAGTTGGCAAAATACTGGAAAGCAACATGTTTTTATTGTTTGTGTTCATATTGATGAGCAATCATCAATTGCCGAGCAATCACTCAGCAAAATTAGATTTCCGTACATCAGCACTTATTATTTAGCTCCTTTTTTCTTCCTCTTCAAAAGCACAATAGGAAATTTGAGGAATCATCAAGTAATAACACCGGCTGCAAATAATTTTGAGCACCTAACTCCAACAGTGTGGTTTGCTGGGGGAGAGAGTTAAATGGGATCCATACTCTGCTCTTAAGGGTATCGGTCTAATGGAGAGAGGACAGACAGACATCCACAGGTTGTGGTAAATGCACTCGCTACTATAACCCAGAATGTTGTGAGCTGAGAAGCACTGTCTGGTCTCCCTCCATGTTTGTGCAAGGTCACTTTTATTGGACATTCTTTTGGCCTTCAGAAGTTCTCATTGATGCGTGCTACATATTTAATAAGCATTTATCCTGCTCCTAGTCCCCGTCAGATTTTATGTGAAGGCCCAGTTCTTGGAGTCAAGAACAGGTTTGAGTTCTGGTCCTGCCTCTGACCAACTGTGTGAGTTTGGGTTGAGCCTGTTGCTGCATCTGTGGGGCTGCAGTGAAGGTCAGCAGATCATTCCCCTGAAGTTGCAGGGGCCAGACCTGGCGGGGCTCAGTACTGCAGGAGTGTAACTGTTGGATCTCACCCACAACTCAGATGTGAAGGAATTACCATGTTTAAATTTCCTATTGCTCAGTTTCTGACTCTAGGCCTCCATTTTCCTGCCCCTCCCCAACAAGGTTATATGTTTTAAACCCGTATTCGTCTTTTTGCTCTGTGTCGCCTCAGTTACCTGTGATAAACTGTGGTTTGAAAAACTTAAATGGGAAATTCCAGAAATAAACAATTCCTAAGTTTTTAATGGCTTGCTGTTCTGAGTAGCATGATGAAATGACAATGTCCCATGCCTTCCGGTCAAGAATGTGAATTATCCCTTTTTGCAGGTATCTGTGCTATATACACTCCACACCCCCATTACTCAAGCATTAGCCAGCATCTTGTAATCAGACCGACGTGGTATTACAGTGCTTGTGTTCAAGTAACCCTTGTTTGCCGAAACTGGTTTGGCTCAGTGGATAGAGAATCCGACTGGACTGACAGGTCCCACGTTCAATTCTGGTCAGGGGCATGTACATTAGTTGTGGGCACTGTGCAGGAGGCAGCTGATCGCTGTTTCTCTCTCATTGATGTTTCTAACTCTCTCTCCCTCTATCTTCCTCTCTGTAAAAAATAAATAAAATATGTTTTTAAAAAATCAAGTAACCCTTATTTTACTTAATAATGGTCCCTCAGTGCGAGAGTAATAATGCTGGCAATTTGGACACACCAAAGAGAAACCGTAAAGTGCTTGTTACCCATGGTCAGAAGGTCAGTAGCCTCACACTTTCACATGCCTACATCATTCACCTCATTTCACCTCATCATATAGGCATCATATCATCTCATATTTCCACAGAAGAAGGGTGAGTATGGTACAATAAGATATTTTTAGAGAGAACACGTTGACATGAATTTTATTACAGTATCTTGCTATGTGTTCTACTTTATTGTTGTTTATCTGTGCCTAATTTATAAACTTAATCATAGGTGTGTATGTAGAGGAAAGAATATAGTATATATAGAGTTTGGTACTATCCATAGTTTTGGGCTGGGGGTCTTAAAAGGTATCCCCTGAGGATAAGGAAGGACTATTGAATAGGGACAAGGAGTGGCATTGACCTCCCCCCAGTCTTCCTTACCCCCCAGCAGTTGCCCTCACCTGTCCTCCCCTCCCCCAGTGTCTTGTATCTATTGGTTATGCTTATATGCATGCATATAAGTCCTTCGGTTGATCTCTTACAACCCCCGCCCTCCACCCTCGCCTGCCTTCCCACTGTAGTTTGACAGTCTGTTCAATGCTTCTTTGCCTCTGTATCTATTTTTCCCCCGTTTCTTTTCTTTAAAAAAAATCTTGCATCTGCATCCTAGAAATAAACTTATAAGAACAAAAAAATGTTTGAGTCTCAGTTCCAATGCCCAACAGTTCTGAGACCCAGTTTTAATGTCAAATGTGTGTACGTACATGTCAACAATGATATCTGAATAGTGGAGAAGTGGTGGCAATGCAGGTTCCACCCTCTCTGCTTTGGTCCTGAGCAACCTGCAGAGATGCACAGCTGCTGACTGCTAGCATGGCAAGGTGTCGTCAGTATCTTCCATCTTTGGACTGGTTTTGTGATTGGAACAGCTCTGTCAGTTCCTCTTTGTTGCAGGAATTCATATAGTCTTATAGTTGTTTTCTGAGAATATACAAACATATTCTCAACCAAAAGTTAGTAAAAGAATCTTTTCTGTAAATTAGACTTAGGATTCTTTTTATTTGTGCCCAAATGATTTTCCTTTGGCTTATTTTGACACCATGTGTTATTTTCATGGATGTCCTGCTATTAGCATTACAAATGGAAATTAAAGTTTATATAAAGTTATAAAAAATGGCACCTAATTTGAAATTGAATTGACATGGCCCAGAGCAAAGAATATTCTTACATGATATTATTCTATAATGTCATTGTAATTTTTGATATTTTACAACAGGATATTACACAATTATCCCAAAGAAACTTACAAACTAATTCTTTGAATGTTTGGCAGCAACTTAAAAAAGGACAGGAAAGGAATTAATTCCTTTCAGAAGGAATTAAGGTACTGGGAAAGCACTTGAGCATTCTATGTTGGCCCCTCTTGCCCTTTTTGCCAAGAGGGACTCTCTTCTCACAATCCAAGTGCACACAGCTGTTGCCTGAGCTTTCAGTTCAAGCTGAGGTTGAAGCCTCTGGGTGGGTGGCAACATGGATCTGTCTCTTGCCCAATAGTGTGTGCTGGGCCCTCCCTGGAGAAAAAACCTGAGTCCCCCAAGATATGTGATCAGTACCTGGACCCCACCAGCAAGCAAGGGGATCCAAAGGCAGGTGCTGGACATGGAGGCCACGGGGGCGTAGACTACAAAGGAGACAGAACTGAACCTCACATCACCCTGCTTGGCCCCAGAGCATGGCTGGTTAACCAGAGACAGGTAAGATTCCTCAGGGAAGGAACAACCTAAGACAGGCACAGTCACAGAGGGGCCATCAGGAGAGAACTTGAAGGTCAACAGAGGTGGGGCACAAACCCTCACCCGCCTAACCTTGCAGGGGCCTGAACTCTCACTCCTTCTGAGGGAGGTCTCCTGCCCCCATGGCTGCTTCACCTCCCATGCCCAGCTCAGATTAGGACCCAGGCTGCAGACAGAGACTTGGCCAGCAACAGTTGCCCTATATCTAAATCCAGTCTAGCACCAGGAATGCTCAGGGCCTGCTTGGGAATGCAAATAATCCTTTCCACTAATATTTACAGGGTAAATTAAGATTATTGTTTGGGTATTAAATTTGACAGTAAAATAGTAACCAAATATTCAGATTAATTTAAATTGGCCAATTTAAATAAATGAACACTCAAGAAAATTTAAGTGTATGAGACTCTTTTGTGAGGAAACCCATGTTCCATCTCTCAGAGACAAACCACACTTGTCTCTGACATCTCACAGCCTGCAAGGTGGTCAGAAAGCTTAGTGCAGGTGCCAACATTTCTCAAGAGCCTTCCTCCTTTCTTTTACCCTCCTATGTTCTCCCCCTAGTGTTCTGTTTGTACCACATGTAATTCTCCTTTTTTTAAAAAAATGTCTGTAGATACTTTGTTATTTTAAGTGATTAGGCTTTTACCAACACCACAGTGTTTCTAGAGGCAATAAGTTGTCAACCAGCTCATTGGTAAAATGAGAAAAGGGAACATATAAGAGAACAATAAAACCAAATGTCTTCAAGTATTGTCTAGCCACAGTGGATGTGGTAAAAACCATCACAGGAATAATTCTAGTTAACATTTTTCATAGCTCTGCTGTAGTAGTTTTTAAAATATGCCCACAAATTCTTTCATATGCCTACTTTCAAAAGGTAAAAATTGAATAGAATATGGCAGAAGGGATGCAATGTCATTACTGAGATTAGATCATAAAAAGAAGGAGGCTTTTGTCTTGGTGTGTCTCCTCACTCCCCTTTGGGACGCTTGCTCTGGGGAAGCAAGCTTCCATGCTGTGAGCTGCTCTATGGAGAAGTCCACTGAGGAGGACCTAAGGGAGGACCTGACTGAGCTCTGCCAACAATGACGCAAGGGACATTGGGAAGATTGTTCAGTCCCAGTTGACTTCGGGATGCCTATAGTCCTGCCTGACTGCACTCTCAGGAGAGACCCCCAGGTACATACATATATATATATCAAACAGGTTGGAGCCATAGGTGACAATGTAAGTGCTATACAATTTTAATAAATGAAATTAAGTTAACAGTAGAAAATTAGTTATATCCATCCCTATTCTGTTGAAGAGGCCATTTTCATGGCTACATACTGAAAAAATCAGAGTATGAAAATAAGTTTAAATGGGAGGGGAAAGAAACAGTGTGATCCTTTTTGCCATTTTATAAACCTGGTTTAAATGAGACATCTACATGACCCTGCCCAGAACCATCAGCAGTGTGTGTGGAGTATGACGAGCCCTGCCCATTAGAACTGTATCTGTCTGCAGTTATCATTATTATAATCCTGGTAGAATTTCTACATTTGCTTTTCTCCCTACTCTGGTGTTTACAATCGAAAATATAATTTCTATAACTTTGAAGCAATTTAAACAATGCTTCATTAGAAAAATTACTCTTTAAAGTGTGATTTACAGAGGAGCATACTGGTGTAAACAGCCACAGTTATCTCTGTTGTCATAGTAACTTGCAGTTTGAGCTTAATGCAGTGTGTTAAAGTAATAGAATACTAGAGAAATGTTGATGGTATTGGAATGCAGAAAGACACAGATACTACCATTGACATGAAGTAACCTTGACATGAAGCTTATAATAAGCACTTTAGAAAGCAAAAGGCATTTCATTTTGAAAATACAGCACTGTCACTTGAACCAAAAACTGCTGAGAGCATAATCCATAGACATGGACAATAGGGTGGTGAAGGCCTGAGGGGGAGAAGGGGGTAGGGGACTAGTAGAGGTCAATGGGGAAAAAGGTGGACATATGTAATGTTTTCAACAATAAAGATAAAAAACAAAAACTACTGAGAATTTATATGTGATCTTTTGTATCATAAAAAAAATGATGGTTTCTGGTCTTGTATATATCTCATTGTAATTGAAGGTGGTCAGAATATGCCATCCCCAAATAGTCCATATTGGCATAAGGATTATTTTGAGCTGAAATATTTGAGATTCAACAGATGCAGAAAGAGGGCTTTCCTGGAGTGGCCCTTATCTGACTAAAAGCAAAAACTCCAGAGAAATAAGAATTGCTGTAAATTTTATGGCCATAAAGAGGCGGGAACGTTGGCACCAAGAAAGACCTGCACAAACAAGCTTCATTAATATAGCCCTTATCTTCAAGCAGTTTCCCCCACATACTTATTTAACTCTCCACAATTTGAAGCCCCTAAAAGCCCCTTTATTTTGTCTTGTATACCATACAAATTATTGCTCTTCATTAAAAATGATATGCAGGTTGTCAGGCCTATACTTCTTTGGGTCTGGGCTTCTTTCCTAAGTAGGCCCCCAAATCATGTAAAAATTAGCATTAAATAACATTTGTATGCCTTTTCTTGTGATTATTTGTCTTTCATCAGTCTAATTTTCAGGTCCCCAGGTAATGAACCTGAGAGGGGAGAAGTAAAGTTTTATTCCTGCTCTGCATAATTTAAAACCTGCACCCTCAATTTTCCCTCTCTGGAGCATTTGGTAATGAGGACCTGGATAAAGATGCGCCAATTTTGAGTTCAAAAGTTTTTAAGATTGGAGTAAAGGTAGAAGAGAGAAACCAGGCAATGTAAAGGAGATAAAGAGAGAGAGAGAGACTGTGAAAAAAACAGGCCTAGTCTGCTTTCCCACCCACTCCCTGCTCTCTTGTGTTTTGGGCTTCACTCAAAGGGAATATGGAAGAGTTGGGTCCTGGGAGGTGTTAGGAAAAGATCTGTCTTCGTTTTCTATTTTGGACCTTTCAGTTTCTGAGATAACAAGCAGAGAGATATGCCATCCTGAAGAGAGATTCAATAGGCAAGTCTTTGAATCCTTGACTAATCTCTCTGCCCTGGGACTGTGGTCCCTCCTGAGGGCAGACATAGAAGGAGGTCACAGGAGCAATTCCTGAGCTCTTCGTCCTCGTCCTCTCTTTTAAGAAGGACCTCAGACCACACCAGTGTTTATTCCCATTTATTTAGACTTCAAATATAACCTGTCCTTTAAACCCAATCATGTATAAAACAGAAGTTTCCTGATTCCTCCCTTCGGTGCAATTTCTGCATTAACAGCATCCGCAGCAAGGAGATCAACATCAGCCATCAGCCACTATTGTCACTGAAGTGCCAAATATCCCTCTAGGGCTTTAAAGACATTCATCTGACATAATTCTCTCAGTGATCCCATGGAATAGGCATTAAAACCCTTATTTGTTGGGTAAGATATCTGATGAAACTAAATAAGCATTACAAAGCTTCTCTGTTTTCTGAATTTATCTTGTAAGTGGGTTCTCAAATCATCCATGTGGAATGCACAGGCCCTGGAGGGTTTATTAGTTTTGAATGTATTTATTATTAAGCAGCCATATAGTGCACCAAGCACAGTATTTGGCTCATAGATACTCAATAGCTGTTTAGACTGATTATTATAATGTGTTCATGGACATACTTTACCTGGCCTTATTTTTTTCTGTCATTACACTATCTGTCTCTAGCAAAATTTTCTTTTGAGTTATTTTGAGTTGTAATGGTTAATACTAGTTAATGGGTTTTGAAGGGAGAGGGGGAGAAGCTTTAAAATATTTATCAGATTTTATTTATTACTAAAAGTAATAGATTTAAAGACCCTAATCTAGGCTCTCTTTTGATCTTACATTTAAAATACAGAATCTTAAATTTGTATTGTGATTGATAGATTTTTAATTCACTTTACAAAAGCACACCACTAAGAGAGCTAGCACATTTTAGAAGGGAAACCTATTGCAAAGCAGATGCCTGAACTTTCCTGAATTTTACAGTAGTGTTTTGAAACACAATTTTTCTGTTTCAGTTATTTTATTTTTAAAAATATATATTTTATTAATTGTTTACAAAGAGGAAGGGAGAAGGATAGAGAGTCAGAAACATTGATGGGAGAGAAACATTGATCAGTTGCCTCCTGCACACCTCCCACTGGGGATGCGCCTGCAACCAAGGTACATGTCCTTGACCGGAATCAAACGTAGGACCCTTCAGTCTCCAGGCTGACAGTCTATCCACTGAGCCAAACTGATTAGGGCCATTTTAGTTATTTTAGATGGTGCGTTTGTTAGGTAGGAAGTAGACTTGAGCAGCTGGGGTGGGGCCTGCCCTGGGGTCCTGACAGTGGTCTGGCCAACACTGCTTTCAGACTGCCTCTTTAAGGGTGGCCCAGCAGCCAGTAGACCACCAGGAGGTTCTTGGTGCAAGCTCAGAAAAATGACCTCAACTCGACCTTGCTAGGGTCCTGGACTAATTAGAGTAAAATTTCCATTGCAGTTTTGACCTCTCCCATCACCCCACCCCCCACCGGGGGTTTTCCGTATGCATTATGAGTAAGGGTATGTGCAGAAGAAATATAGTTATATAACCCTTTTCTGTCAATCATCCCTGAATGCAAATGATAGCATATACACAAAAATCCATCATTTAAACCATATAATACAGGAGTTGGGGTCATTGTTTCTCTCAGCTGGTCTGCTCCTCACTTGGAGTGTATCTTCAACAAATCCCTCGTTGCTTTACTTCATTTTCATTGACCTTAAACTCTTTCTTCATCGATGAGAAAAACTGAGGTCCCAGCCAGGAACCCCAACTGGTAATAAGTTCAGAGTTTGGGCTCTGAAGTTCAGAATATATTCGTCAAAATGCTGCAAAGAAAAAAGGGGCTGGAAATCATGTAACCAGTCCCTGGCGATTTTGAGCTCTGTCGTAATCACTTTGGGATCTCCATTCCTCTTAAAATGACTGAACTGCCAGAAATTGCTTCAGCCTCCTCCCAACCCCCTTTCTCTGAGTAGCTACTCCCCTTGGATTTGACAATCTGTCTCTCAGGTGATGCCACCTGATCTAAAGCTCAGACTTAAAAACCACAATCAGAATATGCATTACATCTTAGGAATGACTTTCCTCTCCAGTTTTACCAAAATAACTTAACAAGTGAACTTTTTACTTTAATTAGAGAGGTGTTTTTTGTTAAGCCATTTTCTATTTAAAAGTAAAAGGTCATTATAAAAAGGCATAAAAAGGTCAATCCCTTATTTTGCTTAATATGATACAGAAATTCTGTTTTTTAACTAATTGCTATTTTAATAGAATTGGACAGCTCATGAGTAAGTGAAGATACAAAAAATGCAATCTAAAATGCTACTACCTAAAAATATAAGAGTATCTATATTTGGCATCATCACAATTACATTTTATTAGCCTCTTTGTTCAAATGTTTTAGATTTGTTCGTTTGTCGATGGATGGTGTCCATATAAACATTTAGACATCAACATAACTTGTTCTTAAGCAGCACACTT
Source organism: Antrozous pallidus (assembly GCA_027563665.1). Taxonomy (NCBI): domain Eukaryota; kingdom Metazoa; phylum Chordata; class Mammalia; order Chiroptera; family Vespertilionidae; genus Antrozous; species Antrozous pallidus. The sequence continues at coordinate 83,769,159 of CM050517.1, forward strand.
TTTTTCCTATTTTGTCTTTTAAAAAGCACTTTTTGTGTGTGTGACAGTTCCTACCATTGAAATGCCATTACTGCTGCTTTATAGATTATTCTCTAAAATAGGAGATAAGACATTCTTAATTGGCCTTAAGAAATATCACCTTGACATTTTTTTAAAAATGTGATAACCAATATATATCACGAGATTGAAAATGTGAAAGATGTTTAGTGCTGTAATCAAATATAGCTTACAATAAAATATATCATGTTCATTCATAGTCATGACTGAGCTGCAAACACAGCAAACCTGGATTTATATGGGAGCTTCTGAATAAATGGAAGGGAAACTCGGGGAGATGCTGAACTTGCTCTGGGTCCTGGGTGTCATGGTCTGTGTGCTTTCGTTTAGGAGTGATGCTTCTGCTGCAGGCTGTTGGTAGCTGACACAGGGCAGAACCTGAAAGACTATAAGCCATAGAGGTACCTGTTTCTCTGTAATGATAGCTGTCTCCTTTCACTGAGAGGCAGAAGCATTGTACTTGGACCCATTGTGGTGTGCCCTATGAGGGAAAGGACAATCCTATAACTAATTATGACTAATTCCTCAGTGGAGAAACAATTAATCAGGGATTGATTTTACATAGTGCACTGTGCTGATCCATAGTGCACTGAGAATGATCCATTTCCTAACATATAAAGAATTTATTTACTCTAAACCACCTAATTAGGTGCCTAGGCCATCTAATTCTCTATCATTGACTCTAATGATGTCCTCTTAGTTACACTAGCAAAATGCATAATGATTTAACTAGAATTTAATGAAACTTTTTTTTCTTTTGTTAATCCTCACCCGAGGATTTGATATTTGATATTTAGAGAGAGTGGAAGGGAGGGAGAGGGAGAGACAGAGATAAACATTGATGTGTGAGAAACACAATGATTGGTTGCCTCCTGTACACACCCCAACCAGGGCCAGGGAATTTGCAACCAAGGTACGTGCCCTTGACCAGAATCAAACTCAGGACCCTTCTGTCCAAGGGCTGATGCTCTAGCCAAAGAGCCAAACTGGCTAGGGCTAATGAAAGTCTTAATCCTTCTATTGGGAAAGAAAATAGATTTATGAACACTTTCCCCCAACTCCCTCCATTCTCACTGGATCTTTACCAGCATAAGGAGAGTAACCTAAGACTAGAATTTAGATACATTTCTCTCTTTCACTATCAGCTCTTTCCTTCCTCTTCCCATTGCACCCACACATCATAGTTTAAACTTTTACCGACTAAAAATCATTTGAGTGGACAAAACTTTTGGAAGTTGGTTAACTCTATATATCTCTCTAGTTAGTTTGCAAATATCATTTATATTCATATGACATCATACTATTCAATATCTGACAGAAATGAAAGAAATACAAGTCGAATAATGTATTGGTCATGAGATAACTCAAGAAATGCAAGTTGAATGAATGAATGAATGAATGAATGACAGAATAAATGACGTGGGTCAATATAATTTAATTGTTTTTCTTCTACCATCTAGCTGAGATCCAATGAATGTAATTAGGGGTTTCATTTAGCATTTAAACAAAATGCAAAATATAGAAAGAGTGACAATTTGATATAATGGGCAAATGGGCAGGAGGGTCAGAGGGCAAGCCAGAGGCAGTGTAACCCTGACTGGGCTTCAGAAGATGGAGAGAGCTTGCCTTGGATGGGAAAAATGAGCAGGGACAAGAGAATAAAGGGGGCTGGGAAAAATTTGTCCAGAAGCATACTTACCTTATGTAGGCCAAATATTGTACAATTAATCTCTGTCCATCCTCTCAAAGACACAGTGTCTTGTTTTCCTTCAGAATACTGGAGAGGCGAGATCAGAGCAGGAGAGAATGGAGGCTACTTTATTGGAGAACCCTAATGGATGCAGGGACATTTGTGCTAGAAGTTGTGCTAGAGTGTCCCCGGCACTCTTTAACACACTTACTTGATCATGGGCCCAATTGATCAGCAACTTCAATATTAAGTAGCATTTCAACAAAATGCATTGTCTGGGACTTTTATTAGATTAGGGACTTTTATTAGGCATGTAGGGAGAAAGGAGATTATTCATTAGCAGTGTGCAGGCCTCTTTAAACTCGTGGACTAATCTGTGTAGTTGCAATGGAGGAGATCTCAGGGGAAGAGTTTTTTGTTGTTAGGTCTGGTAGGAGAGGAGTTTGGAACTCACTCGTTTGTTAAACTTGGAGGATGAGGTTTTGCCTATATTTAGGAATCCAGCATATTTTATTACTTAAGATGTTTGGAAATGAAAACCACAGTGGATTGGTTTGTAGAATGAGGATGAAAATAACAATGTCTTCAATTTCTGTTGTTCCTTTAGTGTTTTCCAAGAGGGCAAGTTATTTAACCCCACGGATCTCAGTTTCATCATTAAAAGAATTCACAATTCTTTATACTAAGCTTGCCTGACTGATTGGTAGCACAGCCAAGATTAGAAAGTAGGTCTTTGTCTTTGTCACTCCAGTCTCTTCCCTTGACCTACAGTCCAAGGCCACAGGAAGGAGAGAGATAATAATAGCACAGCTAAATATATATATATATATATATATATATATATATATATATATATATATATATAAAGATGGCTATAGGAAAAGGGATATCATTGAATCATCACAGTAAGTGTAAGGATGGAAAGAAATCACAATCACAAAGCAAAGTCTGTTATTAAAAACCAAAATTTCTGCTATTTAACATAATACAAGGTAAAGAAGATTGTGAAATTAGTATGGAAGTTTTACACAGTTCTTAGACTCAAAACTCAGGCTGCAGAAGACCTCTGAAAAATCAGAGGCATCAAATCTAAAGTTTCAATAACATAAATAGGAGAAATCTTCACTCTCCTTTTAAGAAAGGATGGGTTAAGGAATGAATGTTAAAAGCATTCATAAGAACCAAAACCCAAATAGTGAAGGAAAATCAACCCAGTCATTACTAGTCAGTTTATCGGCCTTCTTTCTTCTGGTTAGAGTAACTGCGTTTTGTGATACAAATCTAAAGATTAAAATAGCACACAGAAATATGCAACTTTGTTCTAAGTTACTATTTTAGCACAGAGGACTTTTCCCTGGGAAACAATTGTGATTTTCTCCTGAAGAATTCTCTCTCTCTGTTAATCACCATACCAGAGGATCTGTGAACTTAATAAGTGCTTCTCTGTGAAAGTTACTGATATAAAATGCAACACTAGAGATTTTTAAAAATCCTTACCCAAGGATATGTTTTTATTGATTTTAGAGAGAGGAAGAGAAAAGGAGGATAGAGAAACATCAATGTGAGAGATAAACATTGATCGGTTGCCCCCCATCCACGCTCCAACTGGGGATCTAACCCAAAACTGGGTATGTGTTGGTGTACAGGAGGATGCTGCAACCAACCTAGCAACACCAGCCAGAGCAACACTATAGATTTTTTTTATCCCTATTGTCATTTAAGAGTTCAGCAATCCTGTACTCGGTGTGACAGAAAATTTGGGACATGTCAGGGTTGGAGATGTCCAGTTGGATGTGACTGCAATTAGATGGCATTTAAAGCTGTGGGTCTGTGATAAGATCAGCCTGGTAGAGGGTAAGGATGGAGATAAGAAAAAGAACTGGCAGAGTCCCTTGCATGTCAACAACTGGAGCTGAGCCTGCAAAGAAGAGGAGCCAGCCTTAGATGCCCCAAAGGAGAAGCTAGTGAAGGATGAGGAAAAACGTGCAGGCTGAGTAGCCAAGAGAGAAGTGCTTCCAGAGGAGGATATTGTCCTAAGTGTGGACTCCTGCTGAGAAACGTGGTCAGATGAACACGCATGGACAAGGACCCTAAGATTGGTGGCACTGAGGCTGTCACTGCCTTTGACGGAGTGGTTTTGGTGAGGGGAAGGATGTGAGCATGAAAGGAAGCAGGGAAATGGGATGGAACCCTGTGCATGTGCCCTGACTGGGAATTGAACCATGACCTCCTGATTCATAGGTCGACAACCAACCACTGAGCCACACCAGCTAGACTGATAATGTTAATTCTTAAAGAAAATGTTCCATCTGTATAGTTACAAAATGAAATGGAAATGCTGGCTAATTATGAAAATTACTTCTGTGTCGGTCAGGAAATCCTTTGTGTATGTGAAACTCTTCACTTTTCAAGAAGACACTGTGTGAGAGAGAATAATATTATGCATGTATGGCTTATCTATCTTATGTAACCACCACCTTCAAACACTGTAGGTTATAATACTCATATGTTGTAGCTCACACGATTGTGAGTTGGCTGGGCTGGGCTGATCTCAGCTGTGTCTGCTCATGTCTCTGTGGCTGATGGCTCTGCTCTAAGATGGCCTTGACTATAACATCTGATCTGGGGAAACTCTACTTCATGTGTTCTTCATCCTCCTACTGAGAATATAGGTTAGCTTGGATATTCCCTTTCTTGGTGATGAAAGAAGGTCAAGCTCTTTGGCATACTTTACATATTGACAAATCACATGACTGAACTAGGGTTCGGAGGGCTGGGAATATGATTGTAGAACTGCAGTCTCATGGCAAAGGGCATAGCTGTAAGAATGAATGAATTGGAGCCATCATTATAATCTACCACATATTTTGAAAGCTGTAGAGGTGAAATATAGCTAAATTTAGTTATTATTAAACATCTTCTCTTTAGGAGACTTTTCACTTTCATCATTATTCTATTAAAAAGAGTCATTTAAAAAGTCAATTTTAGCCAATACAGGTTTGGCTCAGTGGATAGAGCGTCCGCCTGCGGACTGAAGGGTCCAGCGTTCGATTCTGGTCAAGGGCATGTACCATGGCTGCGGGCACATCCCCAGTAGGAGGCAGCTGATCGATGTTTCTCTCTCATTGATGTTTCTGATTTTCCATCCCTCTCCCTTCATCTCTGTAAAAAATGAATAAAATATATTTTAAAATAAATTAATAAAAAGTCAATTTCACACAAAATTAATGGTTCTTTCTCTTATTCACCAAATAAACATTTCATTAGTCCAATTGTTAATTTAATCTTTGTTCCCCAAACCCCAAAACCTAATTGAAATCTGACCCAAGGATTCTCAGAATAAATGTGTACTATGTATTTTGTTTGGCTATTTTAGTTATGTAGATGAAGAATGACTGAGAGGCCAACTTTGCACCAATATTAACATTTCAGATGTATAATTACCTGCATTGTCCACTTTCTACTTTTTTCCAATATCACAAAAGCTTTTTTTTATAGTAAACAAAGAAAAGGAAAAAAATATAGAAGTCATCTCTAAATGTAGATGAGGTTTTCTTTCACAGTTAAGTAGTGAATAGCATGAAATACAGATTTCTTGTAAGAAGTTAATTCCTTTTTACTATCTCAAGAATTTAATTAATTCGGCAGTCAGGCATTGAGTTTCGACTTAAAAAGTAGCAGCTCCATACAAAGATAAATAGTTTCCTTACATTTTTTAGGAAGCATGTAAAATTAAACTACTGATATATCTTTGCAAAGATTTGTTTTGATAAACCAAAATTTCAAATCAATGTGCAGTGTTAGTTTGTGATGTTAGACTCTGACAGGGTTATTTAATTTGGGATATATAAGTTTTATTGGGGACAGCTTCTGTGTAAACTGTGATTTTTATGAATATCTTTGGAGATGGTTGATAAGAAATTTCAAGTTTAAGCTGAGCATATATGAAAGGATGTGCCAAGTGAGTGTGATAAGAAAGGGCTCTACAGTCTGGGATGGAGCACTACCTGATGGTTCAAAGAAAATGGTGAACAGGGTGATAGTATTCTTTGCCCTGATCCCGTCTTTTAATGAGCCTCTTTTTGTTATTTCCGCATCTCCAACACCATTGATTCCCTTTTCTGCTTAATGGTTACTCTTACTCACCTTTCTTAAAACTGATGCTATATTTATAATTTTTAACAACCATAATATTTTTTTTATCTTAAAAAAAGAAAACTATGGTTTGTAACATAGGTCCTTTTCGGAGGTGTGAACATTCTCCTCGTGGCTGATTTCAAGTTACTGATGTGCCAACCTAGATGCAGAGTTGGGAAGAGATTCACACTGTTCACTCTGTGAGCAAACAGCAACACATCACTGCTGAAAACTCAGCCCCAGAGTGAAGAACACACTGGCTTACATAAAGAGGTAGATAGAGACCTGAAAAAAGATGGCCAGGCTTGTGTTAGATGTTATTTGGGGACTGGTGTACAGGGCGGGTTGTAGTCTCAGATTTCCAGTACCCAAAATTCTGTACAAATTTACTACTTTTCCTCTCACCTTCGATATGTTTTGTGTTGTTGTCTTTTCCCCAAGATATAGATACAATTGCAGTTTCTATTCAGAAAGATCTCAGAATTAAAAGCAATTTCACTCTGCATCATCACAGCTGCCACATGCTCACCCTCCCCCGAAGAGTTAATGACACATGAATGATGGTCTTCCATTTTTAATGCCCTCATTGAAATCAGGGCCACCGGGAAGGGTCCCTGTCACACTGACCTCCCACAGCAAGGTGATTCATGAGCTCTAGAAATGGATAGCTAGACTGGATAATGGTGACAGACTCGCTAGGGTGCATGAGCTCTGGTGAAGGTGACAGGTGGACGGGTGTCCCAATTCATATTTTGGCAGCTGCAAGATAGCTTTTTTTTTTAACAGAAGCAAAATAAAACTGAAAATAGTATATGAGTCTATAGCAATGGAAAATTGTATAATGATATTTATATAAGTCTCTAGTTTCCATGGAGTTGAGAAAATGCCTCATTTTGCTTCTTTTTTCTGTGTCCAAGCCTTTGTGCTTTGTTTCCTAACAACTTGCTGTGTAGGAAGTGGGTTGCTAATCGGCTCCTATAATGAGCTGAGGGCAAGGGTTAGTGTGCGATGGGCTGGTTCTTTTTGTGTGTATATATATATTTTTGGTACTGATTTCATCCTCAAGACACTAGAAGTTCAATGCATGAGTATTTCTGTCTTATAAAAGCAATGACAACACAATTTACCAAGCTCCTATCCTGTAGTAGGCAATGTGCTAGGATCTTTGAATGCATTATATTAACTTATTAATCTTATTAGGAGATGACAAGGGAGAAGAAATATGCATCTTTCCAAAGGGCATCTAATATACATTGGGGCAAATTTTTTCCTTTAGGAAAAGCAATCAGTGATTTTGAGTATGACACAGAGTCCTGAGGTCTCATGGAGACGATCTGTCAATCCTACACTCAGAAACTCATTTACCCAAGCTATTTACCTATTGTTTTTTTGCATGCTTCTTATCTCATTTTTCACTGATGACGGAAGGGGACATGCTCTAGTCAATCCCTAAGGCAAACCTCTGCTTGCTGAAGAACTAGAGCAGCAAGATGTTTGTCTGAAAGATTTATGGAATGGAGCCTGACAAGTTGTTCTCATTCGTAAGGACCTGAGAAAACAGGGTTGGGAGATCACGCGTACATTCAGTAATGTGTGAGACACCGTGCATCTCCTAGTGAAAGGGTAAGAACCACCGTCTACCTGGGGTTTGCATGATAAAGCCATTTCTTCTTTTCTTTTTAAATGCACATACCATAGTCTTTAATATTGACATTACAGAAAAAACCCTGATAGCTACATAAATGATTAAATGGCAAACAAGTTTTTTTCTATATAGTATGAAAGGGGTACTAAAACAGTGACTTCTTTTTTATTTTATTTTATTTTATTGGGACTTGTGTGATCTTGGGTAAATTCTTTTTTGTTTTCTTTCTTTCTTTTTTAATTTTCTTTATTGATTAGGGTATTACATATATGTCCTTATTCCTCCTTTGTCCTCCTCACCCACTCATGTCCTCATCCCCCTGGTGTCTGTGTCCATTGGTTATGCTTATATGTATACATACAAGTCTTTCGGTTGATCTCTAAAGTCATTTCTTAATCTTCATTTAACACATTCACATTAGAGAGCCCAGACCCCCCTCATCAGTATTTGGGCTGCTTCCCCTCCTAAGGTAACAACAGACTTCATGAAGCTTGATGAACCTCAGTGCAGCAAGATTCCTGCTGACATCCTCATTGTCGAGGTCCTTACTGGTCCCCCAGTTTTGGCTCTAGATTTCTATGCAGGGGGTGTGGGAATCTTTGCCAAGGCTGGGACCACATCTGCCTGAGACTCACCATTTCTGCGTGTGCCCTGTAGCATCCACTCTAAGTTCCTGCTCCTTCCCGGAGCTGTGGGAGACAGTGAGTGTCTACTAGTCGCTGGATCTGCTGACTGATTCATTTTTTTCTCTCTCTCACTCCATTTTTCCTCATTTTCCTTTTTCGCTTCTTTCTTTTTTCTTTTTGCCCTCATGTTTTATTTTCCTTTTCTTTCCAAGACCTCTGAGAAGTATAATATTTTTAATGGCCGAAGCTTTAGTAAAATAGCTTTGGGGTCTATAATATAATGTAAATTTGCTCCTCCGTCCTACAGAGGGGCTCAATATGAAATACAGGGAGAAAACCACATGCTGTTATCATAAAACCACACAAAATTGTCATAAAAGTTATTGTTGAGATATTTATTATAGTAGATATTTATTCAATAGGCCACTGATGATAATTAATATCTCTCATTTCAAAGGGAAAGAAGAATCAAGAAACTTGAGTATGTAGCCTTGAATCAGCTTAGATTTGAAGCCCTGAATATTGTCAGGTGAGTTTTTCATTTAGGCATGTGACTTTCCCCACAGACTCATGTTGTTTCCATGATGTTTCTACTCAGCCTATTGCCCCTTCTTCAGTGCAGTTGCTGTTAAACAACAAGGGCTTCCGTGGCTCATAAGAAATGCATCACTATTTCTTAAGTGTGGTGTGGGAGGCCTTCAACACTGTGGCGAATAGTCATAGCTTATATGTACCAGAATCTTATTTCCTAATGTAGGGCTATAAATGGCTTTCATTTTCTGCTAGATCTCTTTCTTATGGAGAGTAATTAAGTTCAAGAAATGTCAAGAGAGTTGCTTTTTGCAATTTTGCATAGCTCAAGCCTTTTGTCCACAGCATGCCAAGGTCTGAGATTTTAAGAGAAATTTGTCTCTAAAGCACTGGGCTGCTTGTTTATGATATTTCCTGTTCCCTTGTTGCATTTTCTTTTAGAAGGAATAACCTACATAATGTTACCATTAATGTGAGTGTCCCTGGACATAATACTTGTATTCATTGAATGCTAGGCATTCAGACTTTTAGTCCCCATTTCTGGATAGGTTTTCCTTAGCGTTGTCAGCAATGATGTTTGTGTGAAGAAATTTATTTGCAATACACAATGAGTCAATGAGGCGCCACTGCAAAATGAAAAAAAGTGTCAAAGAAGGAAAGTGGTTCCAAGGAAATCTGGGAGACTGGCTGTCTGATCGGAGAACAAAGAAGGAATTAGAATAGGTACATTTAAGAGAATTCACTTAAGTACAAAGTACATTTAATATGGAATTTAAAGACAAACTTTGTTTATATACTTGGTAGAAACAACACCAGTGAAGACAGAGTGTCAATTAAGGGTCAGCCCCCCCCCCCTTTTAAGTTTTTATTGTATTTAGTATTGTTCTTTTTATATTTAAAAGCGAACTAACTCATTATATATTTTTGTTTCAAGTAAATTATTATATGTCTTTATATGAAGCACTGAGTGAGGGTTTAGAGAGGTGGGTGCCAGGGACTCAGTTTTCCAGGGACAAAACTCTGGACCTGATTGCAGAAATTAGAAATGAGAGCACCAGAAAGAAGACATTGTGTTGGTTTTCAAAGGACTGAGAACGCTCTAGCACATCTCTTCAGGTATCCCTCCCCAAAACTGGCTACTGTCTGAAATTCGAATTGTAGTGATAACACCCCTTGGAGCGGTAGCTCTTTAAGCACTGGCTAGTGATTCACCCTTTCTTGTGATGCAAAGGTCATGGAACAGTTTTCAGAATCAGGCAGAACCTTTATCTGATGGTGCTGAGGGTCCAAGGCAACCTGAGGAAACATATGCAAGGATAATTTGGCAGTGGGTAGTATTTCAAATGTGAGCTTTAAAGGCAGACCTGGGCTTAAACTGCGCTCCATGGCTTTCTGGCTTGCATCCTTCTGTAAGTCATTTATCCTCTTTAATTCTGGTGTGAAGCAGGCACTAACTAAATGGATATTCTCCACTGTTTCCCAGTTTCCTGTAGAGCCAGCCCCACATTCTTTTCCCTAGGTCAATTTTTCACCTCCCACCGTCTAGTGGCTGTCTCTGTTTTATGTAGTGTACATGTCACGAGAGAAGATTACGTCATTTTCCCCATCAGTGTGAGAGACATCTTGTCTTCTCTATTTCTCCCATGCAGCCCAACCACTAACTCTGTTGTTCTGACTGGCTCCCTTTTGGGTTCTAGTTATCCATCTCCAAGGACTTACTGGTGTTTCCACATGGATGCTCTGCCATCTCATCAAATTCATCATCGGTTTCATCCCAAATTGAATTTACCACCTTCTCCCCAGAGGTGATTTTCCCTTTTACTTTTTAAATGTCAATTTCATCATTCTTCCAGTCACCCTGAAGAGAACTATTAGAATTATCTTTGATGTCTCCTTCTCCTTCAAATCTTTTAGATTGGGCTATGAATGCCACAGATCACTGCCTCCCCTCCCTCCAACCATGCTCTTTTTAACCATTATTTCCTTTTTCTTCCCTCTTTTCATTCATTGTTTACTCATCAATCTATGGAGCACCTTGTGTGTGCCATTGCAGCAAGTCTAATTGAATTTTTATCTCACTCTGTACTCCTCCAGCAATCTTGTAACTGATTACAGAATAAGTTGGAATCTGGAGCTAGATTACCTGGCTTTGCAAATTTCTCTCTGTAGGACTTTGAGCAAGTTACTTTACCTCTCTTAGCCATAGAGTTCTTATCTATTAAATGGCAATCATGATAGTGCTTACCTTATAGGGTGTTTAGGAGAAATAAGTGAATTAATGTACATGTGAGGTATTTAGACCAGTGCCTGGCACATAATAAGCATGGCATAGATGACAGATATTAACTGGGTTCCTTCTCTCTTAACTTCCTTTCTTTATAGTTCATCCTGGTTTTTCGAATTTGTTTTTAGCGAAGTTTCTTCAGGTCAGTTTCCAGTTTAGTGAATCTTCTTCCCTACAGGATAAGATCAAGAGCATGTATATCTTTCGGGGGAGGTTGGAGGGGGTGGTTACAATACTAAGTTCTTTCTTTTTATTGTTTAAAGTATTACAAATAGTAGTACATATGTCTCCTTTTTTTCCAGTTGACCTTCCCCCAGCCTCTTCTAACCCGACCCCCACACATGCCCTCACCACACCCCCCGAATATCTTTGACCCCAACCTCACCTCCAGTTATTCACAAACTCTGTCCTCTTGCCATTGTGAACTTCACTGTGAGGGCAGCACTTTACAGTTTTCAGGGCCCTTCCCAGCGTTAATGGGTTTCCCATATGTTAGGATACCAAATAGCATTTCCTCCACCATCCCCTGCTTACTCTCCACTCCTTATTCAGAATGTCTCTTTTTCCTCACCCCACATTTATGTCCCCCAAGGCTTCCTATCTTTTCAGTTTCACCTTTGCTAAGGGTCCTTCTTAGGCCACTTGGGTTCTCAATGAGAGTTCTCACTAGTATCCATTTTGTTCTCCTTATTTACTACAGCGCATCATACCCACTTTTATACTTTGCAGTCTTTCTTACCAGATTTTGGCTCCACATCATCAAGGACAGAAATTGATAATTTTTTTTTTCTGTAAAAGGTCTGGTAAAAAATGATTTTTATGCTTATGAGCCATGCTGTCTCTGCCACTCCTGTCAGCTACTCAGTTCTGCCATTGGGATATGAAAACAACCACATACAATATACACATGAATGAGTGTGGCTGTTTTCCAATAAAGCTTTATTAAAGTTCTCCGAAAATTTATTCATAAACACATGTGACAGGCTGGATTGGGCCTCATAAAATTTATTTACAAACATATGTGGCAGGCTGGATTGGGCCTTTAGGATGTAGTTGCCATAATCTGGACTAGGGAAGTATTTGTTCATATACTGAGATGTTAAATGAAATGCTATTGATGGAGTAATTTCAAGTGTGAGAAGATTTTAGTTGGATTCTAATGGGACTATGACCATCTCCACATGGTGGCAGGGGAGATTTCCCCACTACTTACAGACATACAGTGGCTGCACTTGGAAAGCCACAGAATGCTTGCTGTAAGCATCGCTGCTCTTCACAAGAATACTATCTATACTTCTAATAGTGCAGAAAGATGGGAGGAGGGGGAAGGGTGGTTGCCAGGAGGAAAGCCTCATCACCATGGAAACAGCATTCCACATTCCCACATTGGTCTGTGAACACCAGCTGGTTCATAAACAGCCCAGCAGCATCTGAACTTACATTATGAAGAGGAAGTGGCTTTTGACAATATTCGAAAAAATGCATTTGCCTTGGGGACTGGCTCATGAGTTCCTGAATGATTTTTCAGAATACCTGAACACCACTATTTTCTAAACAGTCTTGGAGATTTTAAAAAACTGACTAAACACAGGAAACAACAGTGATTGAAGATATATATCTATATATCTATCTGTATCTATCTGTATCTATCTGTATCTATCTCTATCTCTATCTCTATCTATCTATCTCTATCTCTATATTTTCTTTCAGATAGCAGATAGTGCTAGGCAACTAAGACTGACACAGATTTACCATTTTTTATACTTTATTACTTCAACAAATAGGATAGGAAAGCATTCCATAATAAGCAAAGCTCCCCAAGATGCGTGAAACCATCTGAGAGGTTTGTTTTTTTTCTTTCCAGAGTTTCTTGCTCAATTTTAAACAGTTACCATTCCAATTATTGTCTTTCAAATGGAAAATCACTATTCCTAAAATCCACCTCCCTTTTATTTGCCATCTAATCAACTGCAAATCAACCTCTTTAGATACAGCATGTAATAATTACTTCCTATAATTGATTTGTCTCAAATTATAAGCCCTTTGTTTTCCTGTGAGGAGGGATGCTGGAGACTAAAGAAATCAGGCTAATGCCAACTACTGGGAAATACTAGTAGTGTCCAGATAAATGGAAGGCTTTTTAGAATATAAGGATGCTAAATTTTAAGGAGAGATAATAGAATTAAGTTCCAACTGAAAACATAAATGATTAGCCTAGGGTGAAGCATTCAGATAAATGCTGCCAAATACGTGTGACCTCTATGTAACACCACTGGCAATGGACATAAGTGAGGTTAGGGTTATTTTTTTCAATAGCATCAATGTTTTGCCCAGTCTTTATGGATGACCATACAATTTTCAGATGGCTTGTTAAGATTAGGGTTCTAGAGGGATCTTGCCAAATGTAGGGCACATTTCAAGAAATTACAGTTCATTAACTGACTTGAAGCTCATTGGTCCAGATATAACTGAACTCATGGCTCTGTCTCATTATGAATCCTTCTTTCCACTGTGGTATCATCCTTAGAGTTTCAAAATGTCATGTACCACGGTCATGACTATCACTTCTGCCATATCTGAATATCGCTTGCGTTGAAGATTGAATTGTTTCCCCTGAAAGATAGGATGAAGTCCTAACTTCCAGTAACTGTGAACGTAACCTTCTGTGGTCATTGGATCAAAACACATATCCTGCCCTGCTGGAGCATAAGAGCACATGCTCCATGCCCTGGCCGCCATTCAGACACCTTGGTTCTACACAACAAAAGAGTACTCCATCCATTGTTCTCTGTGGGCACATCTGGGATGGACATAAAAAGAGGAATGCCCTTTCTGGGAGCAGCAAAGCTTTGGCAGTTTATTTTCTTTAGGTACAATTTTAGATGTCTTGTGGCTACTTTAAGGCTCAAACTATTATAGGATGTTGTTGGCTGGAATCAGAACGTTTTTGATAATACAGCAAGTGCCTTTAAAACTTTAATAGGCATTCTAAGTTTTTTCTTGCTTCTGGTTACTTCCATAGATTATAACCACAGCTAGAGATTTGACTTGGATATTGCCTTTGTCTCTTGGATCTTCTATCTGCCTCCTAACTTTGTCCAATTTCACTCTAGTCCTCAGTGTAAAAGTTGCTGCATTACCATATTTCCAAGCAATAATCTTCTAACCTATAGCCCCAGGCTGCTTCCATTCCACTTGCTTTGTCACAATGAGCATATTTACTTCTTAGTCCCGTAGAGAAGACTTAATGGCGGTTTACAGGCAGCTGTCTATGTGATTCAATCTCTTCTCCTTCCTACTCCCCTTAGTTTCGGCCTTTGTTGAAAAACTTTGTTTGGAGTAGAGAATTACAATTTTCCATTCTTGCAAAGTAAATAATGAGATTCCCAGGCGTTTTAGCTTGCAGGCCATAGGCAGAAAGAACTTTTGATAGCAAAACCGTATTTCATTTTTCCTCTCCTTCTGAAATAGTCACTTTCAACTTAAACTTGCCTACTTAAATGTTTTCCCCTGAACACTATAAGAAGTAGTTAACACAGTCCAACATCCTGAATTTTCTTTAATACTGGAGTCTATAGATATGTAGTCCATGTCCCAAGACACAACATGCAACAGCCTAACAAATTACGAGGTGACACTGACTATCACCAATTTCCTGTCAGTCTTAGTTGTAGTCAACAGAAATGACTGGTTAACGTAAGCAGAATAGCAGTTTACTTAAAGGGTACTGGAGTGCGAGCTCTCCCCTGGAGCACACCATGCCTTTCTCTTCCCCTTCTTCTTCTCCCACAGGCATGCATCCCCTGACCTTTAAGGCTCCCCACAAGACTTGCAATTTGGAGAGCAATGGGCAGCTGCAGCTCATCTCGAATTAACCCCCTGAACCTGCTCCCAAGGCCCCCTTTTCTCTGAGTCTCCAACGAGCTGATAGCAGCCCTACTTTGGCTCACTTCTTTCCCATAACATTTCCAGAGAGCCAGAGCAGCCCCACCTAGTCTCTCTCCTGTTGCTTCCTCTACCTTAAGCCCTTCATTGTTTCACTGTCCTGTTTTAATAAACATACTCAGAAAAAGAAAAAAAAAGTAGTTCACAGAATTGTCCAGAGGCCTGGAGTAGTAAGTTTGGAAAACAGACTAGAAAGGAGGCTGCATGGTAAGAGCCACAGCCAGTTACTGTCACAGCCTCCCACTGGGAAGAAACACTGAAGCCACTGTCACTGAACACCAGATACCACATCTTGTAGCTGCATCACTGATGTGCCTGGAAAATGATGCTTCTTCCATGTCCCTCTGCTTGATCTCTGTTCCTGTTTCATTACACCACTAACTTTAAATGCAAACATCTCAAGTGGGTGCATCTGACTGGCTGAGCTTGTAAGATTTAGTTTCCGGGGGCCATGAAAGCTTGCTAGTGCTCTCAACTTCTATAACAAGAGAGAGTCTTATTATAGAAGCTCCATCTTTCCCAGGACTTTTAAGGTGTACAGAACTCCCTGCACATGGAAGAGGGGAAGGCGCTGGCTCATTAAAAAGAAAGGACATGCCCATTTCAGCTGCGTATATGCCTGTTAGTTATATTTTCTCCAAATTCCCAATTAAGGTTTTATTTATAGCATTTTTCTAAGTTCTACAGTAATATCAGCTACTACTTATAAAATGAGCACAAAATGTTTCAGGTGCTATTTAAAGGTAGCCTCTAATTCTCACTACTCTCACTGTAGATATTGAGATTCTAATATGAAAATGTGATGATCATGACAATTTCAATAGGTAGGATTTTCACATACTACAGGACAAACCGTATGCTAAGTGCTTCATCAGCAGAGCTCTATTCACTCTTCCTTGGTATATTGTTTCTGTTTCTCTCATGAGAAAACAGAGGCCTGAGAGCTTATGCAGCCTGTGCGGGTAGAAAGAGAGAGGAAGACTGGAATCATCAGTCTAAAAGACTCCATTGCCGAGGGACTTTCTCCTGTAGCACATTCTAAGACTGCAAATAACAAGGGCCGCACCAAATTGAGCTTTGATCATGGATTTTGCCCACATTTGTAATTCAAGTTTGCTTTGACTTTTGGAAGGCCAGGTAACTCAATGTTCCTTTTAGTCATTTGTGGCAACCTTGAAGTTTTGATCAACAAATTGTCATTACACAGTTTTCATTGTATCTAATTAATATTTCAACATCAGTATTGTGAACTGATGAAAGGCTTGTTATTGTCAATATCTGAATATTCACATTTACACATAGTAAGCATTCCAAATGTAACTTGGAGTGGAAATTTCTTCATAAGCCATATGTTTAAATTCAATCAGTTGATTGAAATATTTATTATTGCAAGATTAAAATCCTTCAAATTAGTGGTGATTGTTAGAGTTGTTAGCTTTGTGTACCAAAACAATTATTTATAAACTTTAAAACTGTCTAATAAATTAGATTGAGAGTTAATATGAATTAATTAGATTCATTAGCTAGATACATTTAAAAAGATCATGTTTATCTTTTGAGTCAAAAAGTATTTATTTATTTATTTATTTATTTTTATTGAATTCATTGGGGTGACATCCTATCTAATAAAAGAGTAATATGCAAATGTGACCGTACTTTTGCCACACCCACAAGCCACACCCACAGTCATGCCCACCAGCCATTCGGGAGCAGATTATGTAAATAAACCCCAACCAAGATGGCTGCCGCCACTGAGAGCAGGAGGAAGGCTTGGGTTTCCCCAACAACAGAGGAAGCCAAGCTTTCGGCCTGCTCTTGCTGGCCTAGGCCTCCAGTCAATGCTACAAAGTTTTAATTATAAAAGATACAGAAATGGCGGCAGCCACTGAGCTGGAGAGAACAGAAGTTTGGGTTTCCCTGGCAATGGAGGAAGCTAAGCTTTGCCATTGCTGGCCTAGGCCTCCACTGAATGCTACAAAGTTTCAAACAGAAATGGCTGCCTCCAAGGAGCTAGCAGAAGGCTTAGCTCACTCCAGCCTACAAAGTTTCAATTGTAGACATAAATGAATCCCAAATTCCAGGGCCTCCACTTGGGTCACTGGGGGGTGTAGCCAGCCTGCAAACCTCCACAGGCCCCTTGCCCAGGCCGCCTCTCGCCCCAAGGGAACCCCTACCCTGATCTGGGACACTCTTCAGGGCAAACTGGCTAGCCCCCACCCATGCACCAGACAGACCTCTATCCTATCTAAAAAAGAGTAATTTGCAGATTGACCATCACTCCAACACACAGAGGGTTGCCCCCATGTGATCAAAGATCCTGCCCCCATGTGGACACAAGATGGGGGAGGGGAGGGCCGTTGGGAGGTTCCAGGCCTGCAAGGGAGGGCAGGTGTGAATGATCAGGCCAGCAGGGGAGGCAGTTGGGGGTGATCAAGCCTGCAGGGGAGGGCAGTTAGGGGTGACCAGGCCGGGAGAGGAGGGTTTGGGGGCAAACAGGCTGGCAGGGGAACAGTTAGACATCAATTAGGCTGGCAGGGTCTTGGTTGGTGGGTGATCAGGCTGGCAGGCAGAAGTAGTTAGGGGCAATCAGGGAGGCAGGCAGGTGAGCAATTTGGACCCATAAATCCTGGATTGTGAGAAGAATGTCTGACTGCCTGTTTGGTAGTATCAGGCCCAAACGGGCAGTTGGACATACCTCGAGGGGTCCCAGATTGGAGAGGGTGCAAGCTGGGCTAAGGACATCCCCCTCCCCCCATTCCCGAATTTTGTGCGCCGGGCCTCTAGTTGGTTAATAAAATTACATAGGTTTTGATTATACAGTTCTATAATACATAATCTCTATATTGTATTGTGTGTTTATCACCCCAAGTCAAGTCTCTTTCCATCAAAATTTATTCCTCCTTTACCTTCTACCTTTCTCACTCCCCTTTCTCTCTGGCAATCACCTTACTGTTGCCTGTGTTCATGAGTCTTCTTTTTCTTTGCTTAACCCCTCTACCTTTTTCAAAAAATTTGCAAGGTTAATTAGAATAAAAAAATTAGACTATATCACAATTATACTCTTCAATAATTTGGTGTGCTTTTAAAAGTACAATCTTTAGGAACTGCATAGGATTTTTACACAGGATTTTTAAAAATTTTATTTATGCCTTGAGCCTTTTAAGAAACAAAAATAAATCTTTGATTTTTTGTTTTTGTTTTTGAGAGAAAGAATTTTAAAAAGCAGAATGTCAATATTGTCACCTCAAATTTTTGCAAGAAGGAACAAAACCTCCAAAGTCATGTACAACAACATCTGGGATGAACCATTTGTAATTGATCAGAATAAAGTATTCACAAGTGTGACGAAAAGAAGGAAATATTACAGAGGGTGGTGAGGCACCACAAACAATATTCTCACTAACCAAACCTTGAAACACAGACTTAAAAATAATGCCTCAAGAAGGCATTTTCTTTTCATTGTGCAGACTAGAAACTTACATAAAAGACTGGTGAATTGATTGTTCAAGTGTAGACTGCCAATTATTTTCTTTGGAATTGAAGTTGATTTTTTTTTAGACTTTTCAAATCTATAAACTCAAAGGTAAAATATTCCTTATAGAAAATGTTTCTGAAAGTAATTTTCCTGAATTGTATTTTGCTATGCATAAAAAGGTTAAAAATACTATTAGATGGGCCAGTTGAAAGTGACTGTTCCCTACAGTGCTGCCATTATGAAGCACAGATTGCTGATAAATGACAATCATGTGACGCTGTATTCCTGCCTTTTAAAATTTGACTACTAAAACTGTTAGTAATAAAATTGCATTTTGGGGACTAAAATTCCATATATATATATTTGTATTTTAAAGGTCCTTTCTTTGAGAACTATATTCAACATTGATCTTAATTTCCATTCAAATACTGTTATAAGCTTTTCAGCATTCACACAAAATGTGTATTATGTGCTCCTCTATTATAAAAATGGCCAGAAGGCCAAGAAGAATTTCCTAAAACTTAGAAATAACCAAGTGCTTCCCAGGCACCCATGGAACAGCTGAAGCTGGTTAATACCAACCCTTGTCCCTCTCCATTTTACACTGTTCTCCACCCCCACACACACCCCCACCCCCAGTGTCCTGTAGAGCCACTGGTAACTTTTCTTTGTCCAATCCAGAATGCTACCCATTAGTTTGATAAGCACTGAAGAACTGTAGAAGACTATCAAAAACAGATCTTGAGCATTCTAAATTGGGGTGCTGATTGGGGGAAACATCCCTGAGCCGTTAAACTCAGCCACTTGGTGGCACCAAAAGGAAGAGAGCCAACACTTCATGGGAACTTGTTCAGGAGGTAACCAGTTCTTTGTAACATGTTACAAAGACAAAACCAAAGAGCCCTGCCAGCCAGCATGGCCAGTAGTTGAGCATCGACATATGAATAATGAGGTCATGGTTTGATAATCGGTCAGGGTATATGCCCAGGTTGTGGGCTTGATCCCTGTGTGGAGCATGCAGGAGGCAGCCAATCAATGATGTTCTCTCTCCTCATTGATGTTTCTATCTCTCTGTCCCTCTCCCTTCTTCTCTGAAATCCTATCTAATAAAGAGGTAATATGCAAATTGACTGTCACTCCAACACACAAGTTGGCCACCCCGATGTGGTCAAAGATGGCTGCCCCAATGTGTAATAAGATAGCTGCCACAAGATGGCTGGCGGGGTGGGGGGGCTGCAGTTGTAGATGATCAAGCCAGCAGGGGAGGGCAGTTAGGAGGGACCAAGGCTGAAAGGGAGGGCAATTAGGGGTGACCAGGTTAGCAGAGGAGGGCAGCTGGGGGTGACCAAGCCTGCAGGGGAGGGCAGTTGGGGGGAACCAGCCCTGCAGGGGAGGGCAGTTGGGGGGGCGGTTCAGGCTTGCAGGTGAGGGCAGTTAGGGGCAACCAGGCCTGCAGGAGAGAACAGTTGGTGGTGAGGACCCAAGCATGTAGGAGAGGGCAGTTAGGAGTGACTAGGCTGGCAGGTGAGGGCATTTAGGGGCAATGGAGCTGGCAGTGGAGCAGTTAGGCTCTATCAAGCTGGCAGGGGAGTGGTTAGGGTGTGATCAGACTGGCAGACAGAAGTGGTTAGGGGCGATCAGGCAGGCAGGCAGGCAAGCGGTTGGCAGCCAGTAGTCCTGGATAAGAGGGTTCCCAGATTGGAGAGGGTGTAGGCTGGGTTGAGGGACACAACCCCCCATGCACAAATTTTGTGCACCAGGCCTCTAGTAATAATAATAACAATAACAATAACAATAATAATAATAATAATAAACAGTTGTACCTTGAGAAAGAATTAACCTAATCATTTTCTTCCTTTGTAAAACTATGGTGGTCAGTGGTAGAGAAAGCAGATAGTGGATTAGGGAGATCCCTTAAACCCCTTTAACCTTGGCATTCTATGATCAATAAGTGCTACGAATTTCTAGTAGTTTTTTGTTAATTACGCTAAAAATGATAATAGCAAACATTTATAGTGTGCTTATTATGTGCCTGGGCACTGAAGTACATACATCATAGGATTCGCTAATGGGTTTATTTCTCTTCCTTATTTTGCAGAAGTATTTTATAAATCCTCACAACACTATGGTTACAATAGTTATTATTGTAATTTTACACATAAGGAAATCGGTCTTGTGGATGATGAATGGCTTGTACAAAGCCACACTGCAAGTAAGGGGTGTGGCTGGGATTTGAACCTTGCAATCAGTCTCCAGAGCCTGGAGCTTCATTGCAACACTGTACTATAGTTATGAGTGCCTCTGTCTACTGGAAATAAGCTTACTTCCATGATTTAGGCTCTCTATTAAGAAAAATCTCCCATACATAAAACATACTATCCATTTAAGAAATAGTACTTATTATTACATTATTGCATTGTTACAATTGGGAAAAAATATGAAGCTCACTCACTATACTTATTTCCAAATTTTAAGTTGAAACCATGTCTTTAAAGATTCAGAAGCACAAGCGATTTATCTGGGAACACCATTAGAGTCCAACAATGCTAGTGTATTTCCTTTTTAGCCCCTGGTTCCTGGACAGCAATGTGAGGCAATATTCTTTATTCATTGTGGCTGTTGTATTTTCCCTTTTACTGCTGGTCAAGGAAATGGACTCTTGGTTTGGCCTTTGCTCTCCCCTATGAAAGCACGAGACTAAACTTTCAGTCAGCAAACTGGTCCCCAACAACATGACATGCTCTTAATTAATGTCCCTTTCTTCATATCATCATTTTAGACCAGCACTTTGCAATTGACATATTTCCCACCTTTTATTCTTTTTAAAAAATATGTATTTTTATTGATTTCAGAGAGCAAAGGAGAGGGAGAGATAGAAACATCAATGATGAGAGAGAATCATTGATCTGGCTGCCTTCTGCATGCCCCCACTGGGTATCAAGCACACAGCCCCAGCATATCCCTGCCTGGGAATTGGACTGTGACTGGTTCATAGGTTGACACTCAACCACTGAGCCACACCAACTGGTATTCCTTTTATTTTTCTTGTTGTTATTATTTTTCTTGCGTCTATTCTAAAATTCCTACCTATGCCAAAAATTTACTCTCTCTCCAATTTCGTAAATTAATTTCTTTGCTTTATTCACAGAACTTTCTCCCACTCTGTCTTCCTCTGGCGTTTCTGTTGAATCGCCTTGTGGTTGGACTGAGGGCTTGTTAACATGACTCTTGGATCATCCGGGACTTCTAAGGGCAGAAATGACTTCAGACCAGGCAGGGGAGAACCTGTGGAGGCCTAGAGTGTTTGGCAGATAGTAATTTTGTCTTTTCTACTTTAGTAATTGTGTTGACTTTATAAAACTCTGAGAGTGACAATCTCATCCAGGTGTGGTGGTATCTGTATGTTTCTAGGCTGGGTGGGAGTAGCAGTGGTGTAGTTTTCTTTCCATAAGATCTAAATGGCCCTCACTGATTTGGACATCTACACTGTGGTCAGCTGGTGAGGACCTTTGCAGAATGTTGCAGATAATGCTGTGTGTGCCCATGGTGCTGGGTTTCTCCCATAAGATTTTACAAAGACCGACCTGTGGCTGGTCTTTCTCTCAGTCTTACCCTCTGCTGACAGTCATCAGCGTTGTGGTCTTCAGGCTTGCCATATCTATGGCATGGGTTGAGGACATTCTGTTTTAGAGCTTCCTGGCACGTTTCTCTGTGATATTTTCTTCCTGCGATCACATCTCAGCACAGATGGCCAGGTCCTGTGATGCTGGGCTACTTCATTTCTAGAGCCAGCCAACTGTGAAGTGATTCTGAAGAGGCTTCAAGTGTTCATTGAGGGAAATATGAGAGTTAAGTCTGGATTTTAGAGGAGTTTAAATGTCATACTAAAGTTGTTGGTTTTCAGTCAGTATGCAGTGGTTTAAAAAGAATGCTTATTATTTATTCTGATTGTAAAATTCATGTGTGGTCTTTGAAGAACATCTAGGGAGCACAGTAAGAAAAATTTTGACATTGTCATGGTGACCTGATCTAGGCTGCTTCAAAGTAGGGGTGAAAGAGGTGGTTAGATTCAAGGTAGACTCAGGCCTTTTTCCCCCAATTAATATTGTCAGAGCATTTTCCTCTCAAAATTTATAAAATAATTTCCATCATTTCAGCATTGCAGTTTTAAAAAAATGAGATAATAGGATTTTAGGGAACTTGATTTGGAGATAAAGAAGAGGAAGGAAAGGTGAGAATTAGTTTAAGGAGGACATACCAATTGCAGAGAAAAATAGAGAGGTATTAAGTGATATCCTTGCTACTTAAGGTAGCTTGACATTCAAGTGGAGTAACCTGGCTTTTTCACTCATTTTCACATATGACATATAATACCTCATTATGAGAACCCAGTGTTCTTGCTCTGTTAAATATGTCAAAGCGGTTTATAACCTTGATATATCTTTTACAGTTAAATTTGAAGATTAAAACAAAACAGCATAGATCTTGAGAACCAAGATGGTGGCATAGGTAAACACTTATTGTTCTGCCCTGCGCAACGATTCAAAAAATTACAACATAACAACAAAACAAACACCACCCAGAATCACTAGAAAGCTGGATGAGTGAAAACTCCACAAATAAGAGTAAAAGTGGGACACTGAGACTCAGAAGAGTGGCGGGAGCGCAGCCTTGAAGACGGAAACAGGTTAGAAGCTGTCCTGGTTGTGCTTGTGGGCTGTAGGGCTGGAGCAACAACCCCGGCTGGATTTCGCCAACAGGGAGGGCGGAGACATCCCACTACACTGATTCCCCAGCGCCAGGCGAGGTCTGAGATCCAGGGTACGTGGAGAGGTCCCACTGCACAGATTCCCCAGTGCCAGGCGAGGTCTGAGGTCTGGGGGACGCACCCTGGAAGCCAGGTGCGGCAGAGGTCTCCTAGTCTGCAGAGAAACCGGGTGCTGGGAAAAGAAGTTTGCGTGAAAGTTAACTGTGCGACAGCACAGACGTGCAACTTGGTCCCTGGAAACTTGTCTCCTGGTCCTGGAAACCACCTATTTTACAACCCTGGGTGAGAATTTGGGTGTTCAGACTCATTTGGGGAGAGGCAGAGTTGTCTGGCAAGGGGAAAAGACTAGCGGCTTTCTTTTAGAGGTGCCTGCAGCCATCCCCATCCAACAGAGACCTGCGTGCATGAGCGCCGCATAGGACATAGCTGACACTGAGGCTGCCTGTGCAGCTCAGAGACTCTGCCCATCCAACCTGAACACAGTCTCCCTTCACAGCCAATTGGCCTGGAGGTCAAACCCTCCTAGGGCTAACAACAACAAGCTGGGTTTAAATTAAAAAATACTGTACAACCCATAAAGGATGGCAGTAAGAGTACCCATCTCAAATAACTGGGGAGGCTGTGCCATGGACCCTTAGAGGACATCTACCACATAAAGCAGCCACCATGCAGAGATATGGAAAGAAATCAGGTGTGAAAGAAATGGAGGAGAAAAGACGACAAGACATAGAGTTCAAAACTATGGTTATAAGGCTTTTCAAGAGGCTCCTAGAAAAGGCCATTGAACTTAATGAGAACTACGAGGAAATAAACAAGACCAACCAGGAAATGAATGAGACTTACAAGGAAATGAATGAAACCCTCAAGGAAATGAACAAGACCTCTGAGGATATAAACCAGACCCTCATGGATATGAAAAAGGACCAATTAGAAATCAAGCATACACTGACTGAAATAAAAAATATTACACAAAGTCCTAAAAGCAGTCCAGAGGGCCACAAGAACCAAGTCAAAGATCTGAAATACAAAGAAGCAAAATCCACTTGGCTGGAAAAGCAAGAAACAAAAAGAATTCAGATAATTGAAGATAGTGTAAGGGGCCTCTGGGACAACCTCAAGCATGCCAACATCCGAATTATTGGGGTGCCAGAAAAAGAGAGAGAGCAAGTTAATGAAAACCTACTTGAAGAAATAGTGACTGAAAACCTCCCCCACCTGGTGAAAGAAACTGACTTAAAAGCCCAAGAAGTACACAGAACCCCAAAATATAGGAATCTAAAGAGGACCACACCAAGACATATCATAATTAAAATGCCAAGAGCAAAAGATAAAGAGAGAATATATATTAAAAGCAGCAAGAGAAAAACAGTTGGTTACCTACAGGGGAGCACCCATACGATTGTCAGCGGATTTCTCAACAGAAACGATGCAGGCCAGACGCGAGTGGCAAGAAATGTTCAAAATAATGAATAGCAAGAATCTGCAACCAAGATTACTCTATCTAGCAAAGCTATCATTCAGAATTGAAGATCAGATAAAGTGCTGCTTCGCAGATAAGAAAAAGCTAAAGGAGTTCATCACCACCAAACCAATATTATATGAAATGCTGAAAGATATTCTTTAAGAAGAGGAAGAAGAAAAAGGTAAAAATATAAATTATGAACAACAAATACACATCTATCAACAAATGAAAATAAAAATCAAGTGAATTTATAGGCTGATGAACAAGATAAACTTGTGAATGTAACAGAAACATGGACATAGAGAGGGAATGGACTGACAATTCTTGGGGAGAAAAGGGTTGTGGGAAGTACAGCAAGAGACTGGATAAAAATCTTGCAACAATGGGAGAGGACAGTGGGGAGCGGGAGGTGAGGGTGGAGGGTGGGATAGGTACAGGGTGGAAGGGAGATATAGGGGGATAAAAAAGGGGAAACAATGTAATTAATAAACTGAACAATAAAGATAAAAAAATAAAAAATAAAAAAATAAAAAAACCAGCATAAATTATTTAAATATATGTCAGTTTTCCCCAAAATTCAAATGGAAATTCTGAAGCCATCTTGACCAAAGTAACTTACAGTGGGAAACAATTATAAATTTTGTACTTTCTTTCTTAGGAAACTGAGTTGATTTTTCATTTATTGTTCAGGTGTGGAACAATACTAGCCAATAAAATGATTGAAGTATAGGGTCTCCTTATTGTTGCCCCAGTGAGAAGACCCTTCAGGCTTTCTCTGTCCTGACCTATAGTTTTCCATGGGCAGGTGATGCCTTCAGAGAGAGGAACAGAAGACAGGGGAGGCTCCTGAGTTTGTTTCAGACCTGCAGTATGGCCACAGATGTGGAAGAACATTCTGAAATTGTGCCTGTGTCCCTAGCATACTATTCATAGATTAGTTGCATGGTGGCTTTTTTTTAAAAAAACCTATAGTCTGTCCAATGTATTCATCTCTATAAGTGATATTTGAAGAATTATAATGTATATCTTATCTACTTCCAAAATGAATTTGAATAGAACACAACTTTGGACCTAATATTTTAATCATTTGATGAAGAATTCCATACAACTATTAAATGTATCTGTATTATTTATTCAGTCACCTCCCCCCATCAGATAGTAGTTGGCATCTACTGCATTTTGAGTGCTTTATTGGGTATGGGAATGAAGAGGTGTGTGGGATATTGTCTTTTCATGAAAGAAATCAGAGGCAAGTGTCAGGGACAGACTTAGAAGATGCCCCAAGATAAGGGCTGTCACAGAGAAAGGGATGGATTGTGGGAGTCCAGGCCTGAGAGTCTTGAGGAACTGGGAGAGGCTTCCCGGAGAAGAAGACTTGAGATTGAGCCTTAAAGATGGGCAGGTGCCCACATGTCATTACTCAGTGGTTGAACGTTGACTATAAACCAGGATGTCACAGTTCAATTCCTCTTTGGTTCCCAGTGTGGGGCATGCCGGAGGCAGCCGATTGATGATTCTCTCTCATAATTGATGTTTCTATCTCTATCTTTCTTCCCCTCTGCAATCAATAAAAACATATTCTTTTTTTTTTCTTAAAAGTAAGTAGGAATTGACCAGGCTGAGTTGGAGAAGATATTTATCTCAGGGAACAAGCGGGAGTGTGTGCAGTCTGAAAGACCCGATGTGACAAGGCCAGGTAAAATTCAATGTGATATGCTATTTGAGAAGCTAAAGAGATGAGGATAAATAGAGCATGTGGGCCAGTTTAGGGGAGATCTTTCTGTGTGTCATGCTGAAGAGTACGGAAAACCTTGCCAAAAAATCAGGACCATGGACTTTAGAATCAGCTCTGCATCTCACCAGCTGGGTGAACTTGGGCGCGCGCGCACACACACACACACACACACACACACACACACTAATAAAAGAGAAATATGCAAATTGGCCATTACTTCAAAACACCCACCAGCCAATCAGGAGTGAGTATGCAAATCAACCTGACAGAGGTGGCGGTGGCTCAGCCCCTCAGCCATTCTGGGCCTCTGGGCTGCATGCATGTAGGCGCAAAGCAGCCGGGCCGAGCAGAACGCCTGTTATGAGAGGAAGGGTGGGGGGCGGAGGGAGCTATAGGAGAGGCACTCTGGTTGGAGCGAAGATGGAAGGTGGTAGCCAGAGTGAAGGCCTGGGTCCCGGGGGCTGGAGGAAAACCGGTGCTGGCAGCCAGGGGAAGGAAGGCCTATTGCATGAATCTTCATGCAACGGCCTGTAGTATATGATAAAGGCTGTAGAAATGTTCCCAATTAAAGAGGACTAAGGAACATGATAGTTAAATATAGGGTAGCCCAAAAGTAGATTCACAGTTGCTCGTATAAAAAATGATACCATCCTATATAATAAAGAGGTAATATGCAGATTGACTATCATGCCCTTATACAAGATGGCCACCCCATGTCGTCAGAAGATTGCCACCACAAGATGGCTGGCGGGGGAGGGCAGTTGTGGCTGACCAGGCCAGCAGGGGAGGGCAGTTGTGGCTGACCAGGCCAGCAGGGGAGGGCAGTTGTGGCTGACCAGGCCAGCAGGGGAGGGCAGTTGGGGGCAACCAGGCCAGCATGTGTGTATTCTGACAAATGTACTTTAAATTAACAGATATGATTATCTGAGTGTAGTTAGTTATTATAAAGTTTAGAGTTTGGCACATATTTAATCTTCATATAAGTGTTCACTATTCTTGTTATGGGAGATGTAAGTTTTCCATATGCTTCTTCCTACTCACCCACAGAGTTTGCATACAATTAAAAAACATGTACTGTTTACTGTAGCCAGCCTCTCTCCCTGTCTCACCTTCCTCACGCACAATCCTCTCCTAGATCTGGTCTCATCTCTTTCCTATTGCCAAGCCACTTTCCAATATATTTGAATATAAAATAGCATGTTTTGCAACTTTTCCCTACCTCCGCATGTTTTGATCTTTTCCCATGGTTATATTTGTTGGTTTGAATCTCTTGATTGGTATGGACAAACAGCTTCTAGTGATATAAACAAAAATAACATGCACAGACTGAGGGCACAATGTAGTTCTTAATTTCCTTGAAAATTCATGAAGTGTTTGAATGCTTAACAAGACAAACAAGCCAATTGTATTCTGTCTGCATCCACCAGAGCCTTTGTCCTTTTCTGCTGATAGATGCAACTCCATGTAACATTCTGTCAAAAACTTCTGGCTGTCTGTTCAAGGCTGAGTTTCACAGCAGATGGTAGAAACACCAACAAGGAGCTCTCAGGAGAACAATGGGCCTGACCAAATGGTGCAGAGTAAGGGCTGGGAAGAAGTTGAGCTGAGGAGAACATGGGAGGCAGAAGAGAACTCGCCTGAGGGTCAGGAGATACGCCTCTGGATCCTGACCTTATGCTTCTGGAACTCTGAATCCTTCAGATTTGCATTGACTTATCAGATTTGCATCTCAAAATATTATTATTCATCTGTCATAGAGAATTTGTGCACAGTGGCCACAGAACATTGTCCCTGGTGTTCAGAAATCCAGGGGAGGAGGAAGCAAGGCCATCTCCTCCCATAACTCCTCTTAGGAGTCAGGAGAGTTTTCTTAGGAGCTTCCTGGTCAACCTCTCCTTTCTCATTGACTGAAAGTCAGGCCAGCAAGGACCAACTCTGAGGCATGCAGCTGTGGGAGGAAGGGGTAGATTCTTGAGTTTTATTAAAGTTCAGTTAGTTAGGAAGAGGGAGATTGGATGTATGCTTCTATAGGAGTGGTTGGGTTCTCAACCTTTTTAATACAATGACCCTTTAAAATAGTTCCTCATGTTGTGATGACCCCCAACCATAAAATTATTTTCGTTGCTACTTCATAACTGTAATTTTGCTACTGTTAATGAATCATAATGTAAATATCTGTGTTTTCCGAGGGTCTTAGGCTCTACAGCAGCTGTTTTCAACCTGTGGGCAGGGTCGCCTAAGACCACTGGGAGGATTGCCTCAGACCATTGGAAAACAGTTATTACAATTATGGTTATTATGTCCCTACTAGCAGTTATTACGATTCATAACAGTAGCAAAATTGCAGTTATGAAGTAGCAACAAAAATAATTTAATAGTTGGGGGTCACCACAACATAAGGGACTGTATTAAAGGGTCACGGCATTAAAAAAGTTGAGAACCGCTATTCTATAGGTTCATGCAAGATGATGTTTGAAAATGCTAATGGGACAGGATTAAGGGCATGGCTGAAGGTTTTTCATGAATTATCCTCTTCCACATCATGTTGTGATAATAATTTTGTGTGTCACTAGTGAAGTCAACTTAAAACAGCCCTTTTTAAGTAGGAGACTAACAAATGTTTTGCTGAAACCCAGGTATACCACATTAATAGTAGAGGCTCCACATTCAAGTGGAGTAACCCAAGGCTTAGTCCTTGGACCTCTTCTCTCTAAGTAACTCAGGCCCTTGGAGATAACATCCAGACTCATGGCTTTAATACTGTCTACATGTTTATAAAGCCAAAATTCATGTTTCCAGCAAAGGTGTGTCCCTGAACTCTATTCCAACCAGCTATTCAACATTTCAACTAGGATCTTAAGCAACTCAAAGACAGCATGTCTGAAACTGGGCTCTTAATATTTCTCCTTGCTGTAACTTCTCCCTTTTCTGGTCTTATCCATTCTAGCAAAGGCTCAGAGTAAAGACTCTGAAGACATGATTGACTCAAGCCAATTATGATTTTATTCACACCTTTACATTGAATAGATCAGCAAATTCTGTTGGTTCTGCCTTAAAAATATATCCAAATTCTGACCATGTTCCATCACCTCCTTGGCTACCATCCCTAGTCCAAGCCACTATGATCTGGATTATGTCAGTAGATTTCCAAAGGGTCTCCTTACTTCCCTTTAACTCTCTTTCAGTCTATATTCAATATTGCTGTCAGATCATACTGTCTGGATATTGGATACAGATTAGGTCATTCCTCTGCTCAAACCTTCCAAGAGTGAAAGCTAAAGTATATGTATATACTAGAGGCCCAGGCGCGAAATTCATGTGGGGGTGGGGGGCGAGGATGCCTCAGGCCCAGTCTGCACCCTCTCCAATCTGAGATCCCTGTCACAATCTAGAACTGTTAGTTACCAACTGCTCACCTGCCTGACTTCCTGATTGCCCCTAACTGCTTCTGCCTGCCAGCCTGATCATCCCCTAACCACTCCCCTGCCAGCCTGATAGATGCCTAACTGCTCCCATGCCAGCCTGATTGCCCCTAACTGCCCTCCCCTGCAGGCCTGGTCACCCATAACTGCTCTCCCTTGCAGGCCTGGTCACCCATAACTGCCCTTCTGTGTAGCCCTGATCCCCCCCCAATTGCTCTCCCCTGCAGGCCTGGATCCCCCCCAACTGCCCTTCCCTGCAGGCCTGGTTGCCCCCAACTTCCCTCCTATGCCAGCCTGGTCACCACTAACTGCCCTCCCCTGGTGGCCTGATCCCTCCCAACTGCTCTCCTCTGCTGACCATCTTGTGGTGGTCATCTTGTGTCCACATGGGGGCAGCCATCTTGTGTGTTGGAGTGATGGTCAATTTGCATATTACTCTTTTATTAGATAGGATATTACTCTTTTATTAGATAGGATAGGGGCCTGCTGCATGAGTGGGGGCAAGCTTGTTTGCCCTGAAGGGTGCCCTGGATCAGAGTGGGGGTTCCCTTGGGATGTGGGATGGTCTGGGTGAGGGGCCTAAGGTGATTTGTAGGCCAGCCACGCCCGCCCTGGTGACCCAAGTGGAGGCTCTGGTATCTGGGATTTATTTATCCCAAGCCATCCAGGATGTACAGGAAGCTTGGCTTCCTCCATTGCCAGGGAAACCCAAGCCTCCAGTTCACTTTGTAGTTGAAGCCATCTTTGTTGGATTAATTTGCATATTCACTCCTGATTGGCTGGTGGGTGTGGTAGATGTATGGTCAATTTGGATATTACTCTTTTATAGATAATGTTGACTTAAAAGACCCCTTATCATTTTTCTGCCTTAATCTACTACTTTCCCCTGCCCTCACTCAATTCAGCTCCCACTGCCTCCTTGTTGTTCCTCTAACACAGGCTGGCCACATTCTTAACTCAGGACCTTTGCACAAGCTATTTCATCTACTTGTAATACCTTCACCTAAGATTTCTGCTTGGCTTACTTTCTTCTTTAAAAATATATTTTTTATTGATTTTTAGAGAGAGAGGAAAGGAGAAGGATAAAGAGATAGAAACATTAATGAGAGAGGAACATCATTGGTTGGCTGCCTCCTGCATGTCCTTTACTGGAGATTAAACTCACAACTGGGCATATGCCCAGACCAGGAATCAAACCAGAAACCTCTTGGTTCCTGGGTTGATGCTCAACTGATGAGCAACACAGACTGGGCATTGGCTTCCTTTCTAACTCCTTTTACTTCTTTGCTAACATGTCACCTTCCTGGCCACCTATTTAAAATTGTACCCTCCCTCAAACTTCCTGTTCTCTTCTGTTTAATTTTTCTCCTTAGTATGTATTACTTCCTAACATGCTATGTGTTTTATTTTACTTATTTATCCTATTTATTGTGTGTCTGCCTCAAGTGATATAAGTTCCATACAGGTTGAGATTATTGTGTATTTTTTTCTATTGTTTTGTTTTGTTCACTGCTAAATGCTGACAAACTTGTCTAATCACCAGCTCTCAGTAAATATTTATTGAATGAATGAATTGATCAGACTAAATAAATGTAAATGCCCTTTCATATAAATATCCTAGGCAGAGCAATTGAATCAGGGCATTTGGGATTGGATAATGGACATGTGTAGTTTAAAAACTCCCCAGGGGATCTGATGTGGTATAGGATCCCCTGGTCTAAGGTATTCTCTGACCAACATTATCTGTTTATTTGTCCCCATTAGTTAGTGTGACTATTTTATATAGATCATAAGTATAGATATGGCACAGGCTATTTGTTATCTTTATTTTATTAACTGTGACAGACAAAATCCAGTGGTTTAACAAAGGCAGAAAGAATTTTTACCAAAGAAAATTAAAGAAAGCAGGAAATTTGCTTTTGTTTTCACTGGTAGCAGTCTTGCTATGTCAATAGGTTACCAAGCTGAGGGCATTTTCAATGACACAATGGAATTAGTTCTGTAATTACTTTCACCAACACAAAACTACAACTTCTTGGGGTTATGATTTTTAATAATATTTTTCAGAACACATTTGTTCATGAGGTCGCTGGGGGAAGCAGAAACATTGATTTATTTCTACAGGCTTGAATGTTCTCATTTGGCCAGGGCTGTTGTACAGTGTTCTCTCTCTCTCTCTCTCTCTCTCTCCCTCTCTCTCTCCCTTTGTCTGAGGCTTGCCTGTTGCCTGTGCCTTGGGCTGGCCCTAGGCAGCTGGGAAGCCAACATCCAAGGCTTGCCTGTACCTCAGGTCGGCCCTGGTGGCTGGGGGGCTGAGGGAACTGGGGGACTATGGAGTTAGGTATGTGGCACAGCCAGACCTGCCTGGGGGAGGGCCTGGCTGTGCAGTGCACCTGCCACACCAGCAGGGCTGAGGGGACTTGGTGCCACCATCTTGTGCTGTGGGTATGGCCATATCTGAGGGTGTGGCAGTCAATTAGCATATCACCTCTTTATTGGCTAGGAGTGCCACCATCTTTGTGAGGGTGTGATGGTCAATTAGCATATTCCCTCTTTATTAGATAAGATAATGTCTCAAAATGTTTTAAAAGAGGCTCTAAAGTACCCACTCATTTGATGGGAATGGGAAGGTGTCAAAAGTGTGGTGTTTCCCCTCTCTTCCCCCTCTCAGTTTTACTTGCACCCCTCCCAGGGGATAGAGTCTTTCTGCTCCCAAGCATATGAAGGTGGACAGGTGGTTTAGTCTGCAGCTAGTTGGACACTCTAGCCTCAGTGATTTTATGCTTTGGGGATGGAAAGGAGGGCACAAGAAGGAATGTTGTATTATGAGAAGGGCTGTCTCTCATACTGGGGCCCTGTTGTGTCTTCCACAGCATGCAACCTTGATTTGAGATTGGAGAGGAAGCGCACGTGTGTGTGTGTGTGTGTGTGTGTGTGTGTGTGTGTGTGTGTGTGTGTGTGTGTGTATGAAGAAAGGGCTTATGAAATCTCATTCTCCACATCCAAATTCCCACACTCAGGCAATGGCAAAGACATTTTTGGTTATTGCTTTGTGTAGAACAAAAAAAAAGTCAAACTGCTTGTTAAAGTTCTTTTATTATTTTTCACAGAGAGGAAGGGAGAGGGACAGAAAATCAGAAACATCGATGAGAGAGACATCGATCAGCTGCCTCTTGCACACCCCCTACCAGGGATGTGCCCGCAACCAAGGTATATGCCCTTGACCGGAATCGAACCCGGGACCCCTCAGTCCGCAGGCCAACGCTCAATCCACTGAGCCAAACCGGCTTCGGCTTGTTAGTTCTTTAAAAAAAAAGGTGGTGGGGATAATAAATTCACTTGTTATCATGAGTTTTTGAAATTATAGTGCATTTTACAGAAATTACAGTGCTTGTATCATATTGTTTTCCCAACGGCAAAGAGACTGAGAATTGACAGCACATCTATTCAAAAGATGCTATTACATTGCTATTCTGGATGTGTTCTCTGGTGCTGTGCTGCTTATCACTTGACAGATGTTCTTAGGGTATATCACTGTACAGTGAAGAAAGAGTGGGGTGAGAGTATCTGGAAAATTGATAGGAATTCTGTGATGTCACTGCATGCTATTTCATTTATGATTCAGAATGTGAACAATAGCATGCGTTGATTTATTACTTATGATGAAAGAAAGAAATCACCAGACTTCAGCATTAGAAATCTTTGTTTTAGACATTATTTTATAATTTTGACAAGGCTGGGGGGGGGGTTCAAAAACTGCTTTATGGTATTATTTTTTATTTGCAGTGTGCAATCTGTCCCTAACATTCTGTCAAACATGTTGAGTAACTTGATGGACTAGATGTTGAATTTACTATTAAAAATTGGGGAGATGAGGGCAGAGGGTGGGATGGGTACCTGGTGGAGGGGAGCTATAGGAGGACAAAAAGGGAAACAATGTAATTAATAAACTGAACAATAAAGATTTTTTAAAAAGAAATAAAAAATAAAAAATATCAAAGCATGTTATTAGTTAAGGATTAGTGTATTATTTTCAAAACTATCAGCTACTATTGGGTGAGTACTGCACAGGTATTATAGATACAACTGAGCATTATAAATAATCACTACAGTAAGGTGCTTATAAGCGGCTGACCTGATTGTGCATATACATTTATCACAGCTAGATTAGGTAAAAATAAATTACAGTTGTAAAGGTAGGTGTGTTTTTTTGATTGTTGTTGTTTGTTTGTTTTGTCTCTCTTGGGATAGTGTTATTTACTAATACAAAAAAGGTTTTCATGATATACCAATGTTTTTCTTTTTCTTGAAGAAAAACTCGATTGAGGAAAAGAAAATAAGCTGTTGGAGTTTAAAATGTAATAATAATGAAAACAACAATAACAATGAGTCTTGCCTTCAAGTCACTTTTAAACTTAATATCTTATTTAACTATATAATGTAAATGGGATAGGTGTTATTATCATTTATTTAGAATAAAAATAACTAAGCTTAGATCAGAATAAATGAACATCAGAATATTTCTTCAACCTTCCAGAAAAATAGGGATGAGTTTCAGCACTTCTCACTTAATGCCTTTATATCCTGTTGCTGTGATTGTTATTATTTTACTATTTATATCTGCTCACAGGATGACCTAGGGTAATATTTCCCTGAGGTTTTATATATATTGCACAAGTAATATCCAATTGTTTGAGTGATATCTCATTGCCAGACTCCCCCAAATTAGCAGTAATTATTTGAATTTTTCTAACCAAAAAGAAAAATGGCTGGTGTTTATCAAGAAACCTTGAGTTTCAGGGTTGGTTGGTACAAAAAGGATTTAGCAGTCACACATGAAAATGTGCCACACCTTATGCATTAATCATTAGAAACTTCAGATAAAAAATTCTACAATTAAGTGGCAGTTTCATTTTAATAAATGTCAGAATGTTCTAATCATTAATGCCTCAACACTACTTTTTGTCTTGTGCTAACAAAAGATGGAATACTGATTCAAATTATTTTTCAGGGTACACCAGTAATTGTTAGCCGTGATTTCAACCTCTAAGCAGAGGAGTGATTATTTTGTTCTTTTTGTACTATTAAAAATACATCTATTACTTTAAAAATAAGTTAAAAATGTACAATACTTATGTAAAAGTTTCAAACAGGAGAACTGTAAATTCATCTTTGGGAAAACTCAAGAACATGGTGTTTCAAGGCGTCTCTAAGGCAGAGCCCCAGCCTGTAGCTGTGGGTCAGACTAGTCTGCACATTATGGTAAAGCTGCAGCTTGTAACCACTATGAGGGAACCAATTTTCTGAGTAAATGAAGAACTTGATGATAAAATAAAAATAATGGTGCATAAGCTGAATGTGATGAGGGAAATCAGCACTTCTAAATTCAAAAGGATGTATATCAGGTTATTCTAACAGTTAAAATCACAATTCAATTTCTGGTTGTTGTTTTTTTCCTTTCTACAGTTATTTCAGTGCATGTATTAGTTTGCTAGGGTCGTTATAATAGGATATCACAGACTGGGTATGTCAAACAATAAGACATTTATTTTCTCACACTTTTGGAGACTAAGAGTCCAAGATCAAGGTTCTGGCTGGACTACTGGTGAGGCCTCGCTCCTTGGCTTAAAGATGGCCACCTTCTTACTATGTGCTCATGGCCTTGTCTCTGTGGACACTTATCCCTGGTGTCTCTTCCTCTTCTTGAAAGGCCACCAGTCCTATTGGATTAGGGCTCCACTCTACAACCGTACTTAACCTTAATTAGCTCTACGGAGGCTCTAAATCCAAATATAACATTGGGGGTCAGGGCTTCAACCTATAGGTTTTAGGGGCACACAATTTAGTCTGTAACAGTGGAGCATCTCAGGAGTCCACCAACTTAAATTGGGACCCAAACTCCTTGTTTAAGAGCACTGTGCTATGTTGCTGGACTGTTTGAGGGTCTGATACTCTCTGGGAAAGTACCAGAATCCTCAGGTGAGAAGAGCTCCTTTTTTAAAAAGAAAGAAAAAACAAACAAACAGATGACAGCGAAATTCAATGAGCAGCAAAACAAGTGTGTTTGGGGTTGTGATAGTGAGCACCCAGGCAAAGCTGCTGTCTTCCTTCGACCTTGGGACAATAAAAGCAGAAATGACCACATCAAACAGAGTGAACAAGAGGGGAACATTTTAAATGGAACCATATGGCTTTCTGGGGAGGCAGTGATGGCTGCAAGGCAGACACTGGTGGCTCCAAGATTCTCTGGGTGTAGACCCCCAAACTGGGGGCCAGCAGCTGGGAAAATCAGCAGGTGCAGGGCAACCTAAGTATTTTCTCTGAATGAGAGGAAGGGATTTGGAGGTGCTGAATTCCAGGGAGCCAGTTGGTGAAGCCAAGTCACAAATTGCTGTTCTCTTGTTTCTGAGTGTGACGTTGCTGTGGCTCTTGGCTGGTGGCCCGGGAAGCACCTGTTGCGGTTATTAGGGCCCATGGACTGGTTTAGGCTATTGCAAGCTTAGGGCCCAGGTAGTTACCATCAATAAAAATAACTTACCTTGGCCAATGAAAGGCTCCTTTCGCTGGCATCTTTTAGCAAAACTCACTCCCTTCTACAAAAGATACTTCTGTTCAGATACAGATCCCACATCATGCCTCTAATATGAAAGAGTCTTTGAAAGCAATCGCAAATATAAAAGAGAACATATGAAGTGGCTAAAATGCTTTGATTATAAAAACAGATGATTGTTTTTACATCGCCTAACAACACTCTCGCTTTTCCATTACAAGCTCAGTATTTACTGGTAACTTCAAATTATGGCCTTTTTTTCTATTTATACTGATGCATTTATTCATCACAGTATTTTACCTTTAATTTTATCATGATTGGGTATTTCTAGTATCTCAGAATGCTTCTCAAGGTGATAGTTTCAGGCTTCATAATTTAAAATCACGCACAATTTTGTATTACAGATCTCTCTTGTCTTATAATGGGGTTATGCCCATTATTTAGCTGAAAATACTTTTAAAAATGCATTTAATACACCTAACCTACCAAACATAACTTTAGCCTCGCCTACCTTAAAAGTGCTCTAAACACTTAGATTAGCTTACATTTGGGCAAAATCATCTAACACAAAGCTCATTTTATAGTAAAGTATTAAATATCTCATGTAATTTATTGAATGCTGTACTGAAAGTGAAAAACAGATGGTTGTAAGTATATTGGCTGTTTACCCTCATGACCCCATGCCTGACTGGGAGCCGTGACTCTTTCTTTGCTGCTGCCCAGCATCCCAAGAGAGTATCATCCTGCATATCACTAGCCTGGGAGAAGGTATGGTTTTTACTAACGCTTATTATTTTTGCACTACTGTAAAAGAAACAAATTTTAAGTCAAATCATAAGTCGGAGACTATCTATATAAGCATAGACAGAAAGACAAGACTACCCAAATTCTTCTAATTAATTGAAACTTTGTTGTAACTATTTCTTAAAATACTTGTATGACCTCATAGAACTTTTAAATCTGTTCATTTTATGAAGATTTTAAAGTCTAAAGTCATTTTGGGTAATTTATTGTTACAAATTTCTAAATGTTCTTACCTCTGTCTATATAATTCACCTAGCATTTTAGTAAAAAGCAGAATACACAATTCTCCTATTTGGGGAATACATTTCCTAACTCTCCAATGATATTATTAATTCTTTGAGTGAAGGGATTATATTATAGAGATCTTAAAGCTCAATAAGAAATGTTTCTTAAATACCTACCTTGTAATAAATTATGTGCTTGGGATACAATGACCCACAATTATTATAGTATACACTAGGTATTCAGAGTCGTAATAGAAATACAACACAGAAAGCTAATCTTTAGATTTAAAAAATGGGGATATAGGACAGGAGTTCTCAAAACTTTTGATCTCACAATTACTTTATGCTCTTAAAAATTATTGAGAGTTCCACACAGCTTTGATTCATTTGAGTTATACCTGTAAATCCATCAACTTGAAATTTAAGCAGAAATTTAAAATATTTAAATTAATTAAAAATAATAAACCACTGTATGTTATCATTAGAAACATATTTTATAAAAAATAATAACTATTTGTTAAAACAAAAAATAAGTGGTAAGAGTATCATTATTTTCTATTTTGGGATCAATAGAAGACAGCTGGATTCCCATAACTGTGCCTGAATTTAATATATTGCAGCAAATTGTTTTGTTTGAAATATATGAAGAAAATTTGGCTTCATGCAGATATGAGATGGGAAAAGGGAGAAGTATTTTAATCTTTTTGGATAACTGGGTAATTGTTTTTTGAGAATACATCAAAATTCTACAGGTAGTAGTTTCCTAAAGATTAGTTGTAGTGTGGAGTCTGATGCTGCCTTTTAGTACTGTTTTGCATTGAATTCCCTTGGTCTATTTCGCATTTTGTATTCATCCTTTTTCCATGTATGATTTTGTGACATAGAGCATTGTTTGTTTGAAAAGTAC
Organism: Antrozous pallidus; assembly: GCA_027563665.1. NCBI lineage: Eukaryota > Metazoa > Chordata > Mammalia > Chiroptera > Vespertilionidae > Antrozous > Antrozous pallidus. The sequence continues at coordinate 83,807,421 of CM050517.1, forward strand.
TGTCTCACTAAGTTATGCGGAATTTGAAAATGTTTACACATTTTATACAGTATTTAAGAGTTATTAATATTAGCACTGAGCTAATCTCATCACTGATTAGAAATGTCCTGAAGGATTGAGAAGCTGTCAAATTCATGGTAGCAAATACATTTTTAGCAGAACTCTAATTTTCATTAGATTAAATTTGTCATTGCCAACAAACGCTGTCAATTGTTTTTCTAGTAGTGACAGGCTTTCTTGTTAACTTTTGAAAAAATGTCTGTCAAGTATGCAAGTGTGAATAACCATCGTTTGTCAGTTATTCTTTCAAGCAAAAATGGTGCTCCATCAAAAAATCCAGCTAGTTCAGCTTGCAATTCAGACATCATGCAAATCTTTTAAGACAACTATCACACTTTGATAGGCACCTGGCGTGCATTATGTGTGCATTCCACTTTGCCAGGTAGAATTAAAAGGTTTGCACTTTAGGGCTGAGATGTAACAAGATTAATATATTTCACTGTGAGTACATAGCAGTGAAGATTACAGTGACTATTAATACACATTGGTCCCACTGCCTTGATTCATGTTGGCCACCAGTAGTTTTACTCACCACTGCTTTGGATCACAAATAATGTCAACATAGTGAAAAAGCAAATAATGGCATAGCATTAGTGGAAAAATATTTTTGTCCTTGTGAACGCCATAACATTTTTGTGGAGATTGGAGAACCACTGCTTTACGAAAACAACAAAGATGCATTTTGCCTGGCCTGGCTAAGGAGGGGCTGGGGGATGGGAAAGGAGGGCTGAGAGACTGGTTCATGGGTGAGTTGACTCAGAGGATGAATAGGAGTTATTCAGTGGGAGAAGGTAGGGGGTGGTGTGGATAAGAGTACTGCTTTGACATCACTATCTAACAAATTATCTCAAACTGAAGGGTTTTCAATGACACCTGCTTATCATCTCACATTTCTGTAGATTAGAAGTCTAGCCATGATGTGGCCAGGCTCTCTGCTTAGGGTCTCACCAGACTGAAATCAAGGTGTAGCTTGGCTGTGTTCTCATCTGAGGCCTTGTGGTTGTCTAAGATTAAGGTCTCTCTTTTCTTGCTGGGGGGTCAGCCAGGGGCAGTTCTTGGCTGTTAGAGGCTCCCTGAGACTTCTGCTAGATGGCCCTGTCCAAAATATGGCAGTTTGTTTCTTCAGAACCAGCAGGGGAATTCGTCCCTCCCCATCACCCTTTTCAGAAAGAGCCCACTTCCTTTTTAGGGCTTACCTATAGGTCAGGCCCACCCAGGATATTCTCCCTTTTGATGAAATCAAAGTCAACTTTTGGGGGAACTTTTTCTTCTTTTTTTAATACTAGGGGCCTGGTACACAAAATTCATGCACTGGGGGGTGGGTGGTCCTTCAACCCAACTTGCCCCCTCACACATACTGGAAGCCCTCAGGGGATGTCCAACTGATGGGTCACCCCCAGCCTACCCAAGGCCTAAAGCCCAAGGCCTTGGGCACCCAGCCATCGCCCTACTCAGCTCAGCCCCAGCTGCCTGCTACCACCCAGCCCCAGGGGCTGGGAACTCGCTGCTACTTCTGCTCACAGCACCCAGGGGCTGGGCACTTGCCATCACTGTCATTTCATCTCCACCCCTGGGGCCCAGTGCTCATGCCAGTTGGCCCTGCCACTGCTCCTGATTGGCTGGTAGCATAGCCAATCAGGAGCAAAGGTATGGTCAAATTTGCATGTTTTCCTTTTATTATATAGGATAATGAAACCTAATCATGGGAGTTAAATTCATTACATTTACAATCCACTTGATTTAAGGGGTTCCAAATGTGTGTCACCAGGTGGGAATCTTGCAGGAGCATCTCAAAATTCTGTGTAACACAGGAGGACACCAGGTCAGTTCAGGCAGAGATATAGAAATGGGGGAGGGTGATAATCTACATGATTTTCTAGCCATTATTGTGTACATCTGAAACTAATGCAGAATAATACTGAATGTAAACTGTGATTGAAAAATTAAAAAACAAAAAAATGTACTTCCAATATACTACATTTTCACATAACTATCTTTAGTCTCCTTTATAGCTTAAAGTAAGGATCCAGAGATCAATGCTCATTCAAGTTGTAAAAGAAAAAAAAGGGTGAAGAAAAAAGAAATTTGGGGAAATCAAAACCTTTTTGAGGGCATTATTTTCAACAGGAGATAATGGTGGGGTAGAGAGGAAATGGATCAGAAAGGGGAGGGAAAAATTATCCACCTCAAAATTGTCCTGCTAGCTGTTCTCTGAGCTGTCATACTAGCTTGCCTTCCCCAAATCTTCCACCTTCTCTATGGGTACTGCTTTGCGGCCTCCTAAGGATAGCTCTGAAGGAGAGATGAGTTATCTCTCAAATTTCATGGAGAAACTTTCCAAACTGCTTAAAAGTTTACCTAATTTAGAAAAGAGAAAGGTCTTCCTGATTTCAGGCAGCTGACTTTGATTTAACACAAAATCAACCCTTTGAAGGGATTCTTTCAGACATAAGAGCTCAGAGGCTTGGTCTATGCTGGGAGAGTTGTGACTCTGTCCGCCTACTCCCCAGCCTCCCCAGCTCCAGTTGATCTTCCCACACAGTCACCCAAAGCATCCTCACCAAGACGTCGTTTTTAATTAAAGTCCCTTGTTTTCTCAAAAGTCTGGCAAGAGTCCTGGATTTCTCTCGGGTAAAACTAGAATTTCTAATCATGAATTTTGAGGCCTCTGACCAGAGTTGCCTTTTTCCCAGCCCATCTTCTTCATTTTTCAGGAATTGTTTTGTTAATTACAAAGCACAGGCCAGACTGTCATGTTGTGGCATCCACTGGGGAAGAGAAGGTGAAATGAGAGAGAGAGTCAAACCCAGCTGTCCTCAGAAGTGCCTCACCAGGAGAGACCTTTGTGCCAGATGGGAGTGAGAGGAAAGTCATCTCATCCCCTCTGAATTCCTATTGCTCTCCTCCAAACACTTAGCTTGTCACATTCTAGATGGCTTCTCCAGAAGGGTTCCATGTAGCACAAGTTACCTGCAGACATTAGGAAGGAATGCAGAGGACAATTAAGGAACAACTGACTGAACAAAAACAAAGCAAGGCAATAAAGTATGTTTTAAAATCTCCTCTGGTCTTTGATTACAAATAAAAGTAAAGCCACATCCAAATATAGGCTGTCCCCCCAAAAAATGTATACATGATTTTTTTTTTCCTGCAAAAAGATTTATAGTTTTCTTTGGCCCAATGCATGGGAGAGGGCTTCAGGGGGGTTAAAAGAATGGATAGTAGTTCCAGGAAGAGGCTCAGGTAAAAGCCAGACACCAGGGGGATGCAGAGGGGCCCCTCAAAGGCCTCTGGGCTCCACAGGCTCCTAGTCATGCTTGAGGGTGAGCCTTTCTAAGAGATACTCGCCCAGCCCAGCCTGGGGGCCAGCAGCCTGCGGAGGTGAGTCAGGTGTCACCCATCTTCTTGATGAGTTTCATCTTCTCTTCCCGGAAGTGATTCTGCAGGAAGTCCCAGAACTGAGGGGGCAGAACCCAGGGCCTGCAGCTCCACAAGGGTCAGATTCAGGTTCCTCTCCAAGGCTAGGGCGGCTCCCATGGTGCCCTGAATTTTGCCCACTCACCTTGGGGAGGCTTCAGCTCATCCTGGAAGAGAATGCAGCCACCGCCCTGGTTTTGCATCTTTAAGATGCCCATGCCCTCGTTCTTCGTCCTTCTTCTCCGCCATCTCTCGGAAGAAGCAGCCCAAGGCCTCTAGAGTCACATCATTGGTGGAAACAGAAGCCCAGAGAGAGGTAGGTGTGGGAGGCCGCAGAGGCAGGCTGGCCAGGTGATGACCGCAGCCTCCCCCTCGGTGGAATAATTGATGAATTTGGGAGTTCATGTGTTAAGGAGTTAAGGTAGAAAAAACCTGGGGTGTTGGCTGCTCCCAGAGGTGGTTCTGAAGGTGGTTCTGGATAAGACACAGGAGAGCGGCCAGAGGCTGGGAGAAGGGGTGTCCCTGGGCCTGTTCTATCCAAACACTGTTGAAGCAAGAGACAGATCCAGCACCGCTGAGAGCACTGACCATATACATTGTTTGATAGCTCAATTGATGTTTCTTTCTTTTCCTATTCAACCCATTGGAATTAATACTTATTCAAAGTGTGTGTACCTTTTTGGGACCCTGTGTTTGTCCCTTTTGAGTTGAATTATTTATTTCTCCAGTTCTTCATTATCTTCTCCTCCCTTCCTTCAAGTGTGTACTAATGGTGCTTGCTTGGTATTGGGGCATTAGAGATGAGTATAACAGAGTCTTTCCATTAAGAAGGGTAATTTCTAGGGGAAATACATGTAAAGAAATCTTAAAAATTTTGTGTGATGCAAAGGAGCAAATGGTCATTTCTTCCTCAAGAGTTCAGTGTTTAGCAAAGTCTCCCTAGATGATTCTGCTGTTCATCTGGGCCTGGGAAAATGAGTATTTTCCTGGTGGAAGGATTTTCTAGAAAAGGGAACAGTGTATGCAGAACACAAAACTTTGAAATAGTGACAACTAATTATCTATTCAACTTCAAATAGTTATATCTAGTTACCCAGATAGTCATTTATATACCACTATAGTCTAGAAAGAATTGAAGGTCATTTATGAAATGCATGCACTACAAAACAATAAACTAAAATGAAAAAAAAAACAACAACAACAAGTGGGTGAGTAAATCAGGATAGAGAAAATCAGGGGTAGGAACAATAAGTTTAGTAAACAAAATGCGTGGCATAGGATTCTATACACTTGGCAGCAGAGGACCATAAATTTGGATCTAAGCCTTTTGTGGGTCAAACCAGAGAGACATGCAAACAGTTGCAACTTTTAGTGTCCACAGGATCAGAACAGCCAGTTGTTCAGGAGCAGCACAGCTATTGTGTTGAGAACAAAAACAAAGAGGACATTCAGTAATTCTGGGAATGATGCCCTCAACAGCATCTTTATACTAGTGCAGGCCTGAGGCTCTTAACACCATTTCTTATAAAGTGTTCTCAAGTTGGCTAATGACATATTTTCAAGGTGCCAGTGGGTAAACGTGTTTCTACATTGTTCAAGGTTAAACATTCTGTCAAATCATTTTTACTGTTTCTCACCCCCGTTCTCCCTCACCACCACCTTTTTATTTATTTATTTATTTTTTTAAAGCAAAGTAACGGGTTGAGTTATATGTACTTTAAAATACTTTCCAGGGTAAATTTTTTTGCAGTGATGCTATAGGGTGTGTGTTTGATTGCTACTGATCTGGGTGCTAGCTGGTTGCTAGCTGGTTTGGTAATTCTTTCATTGAGTTTTTAAATGTATGCTTATAATGGTCTCATCAATTTACTTATCAATTGTTTTATGGTTATTTGACCTGTTTACTCCATTAGATAATGGAGTCCTTGCAATGGAGGCAGGGGAATGCCCCATGCTCTATTCTGAGGCTCAGTCCCAAGTGGGTCTTCTAATGGTGTAGTGCGCTGCCTGCTTTTAGGTGATATTATCTGGTGTTTAGTTGTTTCCCTTTTCTCCCTCTAACAATGTAGTTACTAATTCCTTTAATCTTTTCTGATCTTATTGTCCTTGGACAATTAATTCGAGTACATTAATTCTCTGATTCAAAAACTCTTGCAACTTTTATTTTAATATTCCCCGAATCAACACATTTAAGAGGTATCTAAAAATAAAGATAAAAAACATTCCAGACACCTAAAAGGAGGAAATAATAATAACCTTGGACATTTTGAAATGTGGTACATTTATTCAAATCTAAAAGGCTTCAACTGTAAGATAAAAGGACTGATTACTTTCAGTAAATTTAATTCTGTAGCACTAACAGCCCATATTAGATTTACATTTTAATTTCTTTCTACCTGCACAGATCTATCATTTTCTGCAAGTCTGGAGTGATTTTTAAAAAAATGAATATTATATGCTAACCTAAATAATACTTACATCTAAATATGCCAACTCCAAGTTAATCAATATGTAGGGCTAGACATGAGAGAGCCAAATGGGTTTAGAAGTGTAATGCATCAAAACAAAAAACAATAGGAAGCTCTGACATAAGGTTCTCAGCTATAATCTCAGCTACACAAAGGGCCAAGGGTGGGCTCTTTATGAAATTATTGCAGAAGGACACACCACACACCGGTTTCCCTGCGGGACGGCAGCTGTGGGGACCACCTCTCCCGTGATAGCCTCAGCATCCCACCAAGCATCTTTCAGAAGAAATTGATAAATGACTCTTAATTTAAGACCTAATTCAATGTACTTGAGTAACTAGTATAAAATTCTAATACAAAACCGAATACCCTTCCAATTTTCCAAAATAGTTTACTGAAAAAAATAAGGCATATGCACTTGGGGAGGTGAACACACAATACAATATACAGATGACATATTCTAAAATTGTACACTTGAAACCTATATAACTTTATTAACCAATGTCACCCCAATAAATTCAATAAAGATTAAAAACAAACAAAACAAAAAGTGCATATGCAAAGTTCATGGTAGAGAACTTTCAAGCTGAAGAGTTATTGTTTCATGAACTTCCCTCACAAGTTTAATGTGTGTTTAATGATGATTGGTTGGAACAGAACATATTTTAGAAAGTTCCACACCCAGCCATTTAACCAAAGTCAGTACATTATGCAATGCAATTGCATTACAAACAGATTCCCTTCTAACTACAGAGAAAATATATGCAATCACATTGTAAATGGAAAAAATAAAACCATCATTTTATATTACTTTACAAGTTGAAAATAATTGAAAAGCAAAAAAGAAAAGTATGTTTGGGTAATAAGAGAGATTTGTTAAATCACCAAATTTCAGGATTCAAATGCAAGGAATGGCTTTTTATCCCTTTCCTCAGTGGCTTCATAAGAACACATTTTATGATTCTCTCTCTCTGATCCATCTCCAAACACCCACCTGACCAGTTCTGGCAGAAATTAAGCCTCTGTCTGTTTCAGAATATTTGATATTTGATATTTGAGAGATTATTTGGTGTAGTGCATATTAATATCTTAAAATATTTCTTTAAAATATCTTTCGTTTAGTCCCTTTTAAAGAAATATTAAGAGATTTTGTTTGAATTAGGAGATTAAGATATAATTTTAAAATCCCTAGGGGTTTCCAAATATTGTCCAAAATAAACAAAATAGAAATGTATTGGGAACTCTAAAGAGGAAAGGGGTAGATTTTCCTTTATCAAGGATTTCTCAATAATCACAGTAAGCCCTTCTAAATGAGCCCTGTTTTCTCAATGTCAAACAAGTTAACTACACTTATTGTAATCATTTCACAATACATGCATGTCAAGTTGTTATGTCCAGCTTAAATTTATACAGTGCTACATGTCCATTGTATCTCAATAAAACAGGAGAAAAACACAACAAAATAAATAAGAGGGTATTTGAAGAGCCCTGGGCTCATCTTAAAAATAGAATAGCAAAAAGCATAAGCACCAATAGTTTGTAATTTTGAGTGATTCCCATTGATCTCCATAACTTATGTTGTTGGCAAAGTTAATTATAGTAGATGTGTCAGTCTGTGCCTGCGGGTCTTAATGACTCCTTACCAAAGCATTTCATTGGGTTTTTTTCTGTTTTTCTTTGGACTGGTGCATAGTTTTGCTATATAAACTTCATAAAGATGAATGCATGACTCTAGCTAAGGGGTAATAATTGTAATTTTATGCATTTATGGCAGGCCCCTCAAAGATGTCCCTTCCTAATCTCTGGAATAGGGGAATATGTTACCTTATAGGATAAAGAGGATTTGGTCAACGTGAATAAGTTAAGTGGGAAGATTAAATTGGATTGAGTTGGGAAGATGATTCTGGATTTCCCAGGCGAGCCCCATCTAATCCCATAGATCCTTAAAAGTGAAAAACTTTTCCTGGCTGTGGTCAGAGTGAGCTGGCTTTGAAGATGGAGAAAGGAGGCCATGCAAGACAAGGAAATGGCTTCCTGCCTTATTTTAGCCCTGAGAGACCTGTGTCAGACTTCTGACCTATCTTCAGTAAGTTAACACATTTGTGTGTGTGTTTAAAAATGTTCTGTTAAAATTGATTTTAGAGAGAGGAAGTGAGAGGGAAGGTGGGTATGAGGGAAGGATGGAAAAAAGGAAAAGAGAAAGAAAGAGAGAGATTGGTTGCCTCCCGCACAGACCCCAACCAGGGATTGAAGCCCCTAACATGAGTATGTGCCCTAACTGGGAATCGAATTGGTGAGACGTTGGTACATGGGACAGTGCTCAACCAACTGAGCCACACCAGCCAGGGCCACATTTGTGTGGGTTTAAGCCACTACATTTGTGATAATTTGTAATAGCAGCAACAGAAAACTAATATAGTCCTATTTCTAAGGTGACCCAAACTTCATTGCGAAGGTCATGAGCATCAATTGAGGATTAATTTCCTCCCCTTCTCACAATGACATATCCTCCTATATAATAAAGAAGATGCTAATTAGACCAAACAGCAGACCAACCCATCTGACGAAGCAGGGGCTGTGAGGGCTGAGCCCCTTACACGAATTTTGTGCATCGAGCCTCTAATAGAGGAATTCCTGCCTTCCCTCTTTTTGAGGTGAGCCAAAGGAGACAGTTTTCAAGGTCATTTTGCAAGTACCTTTAAGTGTCATAGAATCTGGACCATGAGTATAAGCTCTTAATATACCATATATTTAGATATTTAGATTGTGGCAGTTAAAATTTTTAATCATAATTCTTTGACCACTTTTGATATACACAGAAATTCTTAAGTTTACATTAAAAAAAAAAACTTGCTTGTAAAGCAGATCAGTCATCAAACATACATTTGGAAAATATGGTCCTCTCTTCTCCTTTCCTAATTCACCACTAAAATGCCTAAATTGCTGAATAAAAAATGAATATGGGTCACAGGAAGATGATTATAGATACGTTTTTGAAATAAATCCCATACTCAGTACTTTACTTTCAAGTTAATAAATCTTTGTACCCCAATAAAGAAAATATTACAGTTTCGAGTAAAGGAGCAGAGGTGCAGAAAAGACCATGATAAATCTAAGCCTGTTCTTGGGAACCACTGAATGTTGAAGTTAGTGTGGATAGATGTCTGAGAAGTGGTCTAGCCTAATTCCTTCATTGTATGGATGTTCAGGAAGGCTAAGACATTTATTCAAGGTCTAACACCTCTAGGTGACAGGGTTGATAATGAATTCACACCTTATGTCTGCACTTTCTTCTTCATCGTATTGCAGCTTCATCTTTTCTCTGACTTAAATATCTCCTGCATTAAAATCTACCTTGGGGAACTGTTGATTTCTTTGGAGTTTTCTCCTGGGTTTATTCTTTCTTCATTCCCTGCCAGATCTTCCTCATTTGTGCCTTAATTGCCTCTCACTAGTTTCCCTCAGCCCAATTCATCTTATACCCTAAAACCAGGCTGATCTGCCAAACACACCAGGACTTTCATGACCTGTCACAGAAGACATTTAAACTCTTCACTCTGGCATTTAGTACTGTTTCATCGGTCTTCTTTATCTCTCCAGTTTTACTTCCTGATTTCTATTGTAAGATCTCCTTACAGCAAGGATGGTCTCTTTGCCAACTTACACAGGCGCTCTCTTATTTCCACTATCCTCCGTTGTCCATGCAATTTTCCTGGTCTGAAATCTCCTTCTATTCCGCCTGCAAAAATCACGTCATCTCATTAAGCCTGTACCAGTAACTCTAGCCACAAAGAGTTAACTTCCTTTTCTGAGTACTTTTAGCAGACACTTTCTGTGAATTGCATTTGAGCACTTGACTATATGTAGTTAATTATTTGCACATTGTCTCTTTCTTGCTGTTTCTTGTATATAGCAGAACCAAGGATCCATTTCACAGAAGAGGTGTCCGGTTTCAGTTGAATTGTGAGACATCAGTAACTCAGTGATGGTTGATGCCCTAAGATTGGATGATGTTCTTTGGGCAAAGCATGCAGATATATATATTCATATATATATATATATATATATATATATATATATATATATATATTCATATATATATTCATTCTAGTAGCCCTGCACATGAATCTGAGCATGAGTAGCACCCTGCTGTGTGGTGCCTCAGCTGGCCGCCCTGCCCACTGCCGCTCTCTACCTCTCTGCCACTTGTAGCTTGCTGCCCCGCTCTCCTGTAGCTCTCTGCTGGTTGTTATGCATTATGGCATAATGACCATTTGCATATTATCTCTTTATTATATAGAATATATCTATATCTATATATCGATATAGATATGTAAATATCTATATATCTGTCTGTCTATCTATCTAGAGAGAGAGAGATTGTGAGAAGACTGAGGATGAAACCTGGTAAAGACAGGAAAGAAGACCAGGAGCTGGAGAAAGATTATGAAAAAGAGGTCAGGGTCAGTCAGTGAAAGGAGAACCAGGGAGAGGATGTCATGAATGGTAGAAGTATGTTTTCAAGAAGGATTCTTTGTATTAGAAGTGTTAAATACAGGCTGGGGCAAAAGTAGGTCTACAGTTGTAAGTACATGAAATAGAGTTTATTCTTATGTTATTATTTATTAATTATTGTTATTTTCCATATGAACAACTATAAACCTGTTTTTCCTCCACCATATATTATTGTCTTTATTAAAGATAAAAGGTTTCATGGACCACTAGACAGATTTTTGTATTTATTTATTTAATTTTACTTTATTAAAATACTGAGTTTTATTTCACATGTATATTTTGTCTCCCCACCATTCCCATTTGTTTGACCACTACTACTACTATGTCCTATCATAACATTCCATACATACTTAAAACCAAGCAAAGGGTGGAGTTCCATCTTTAAAAACTGAACAGGCATTTTGGACAACACGTTCTTGGCAATGGAACCTGGACAACATTTATCAGACACGGTAGAGAAAGTTATCACTCTGCATTATAAAAAGAACAGCCAGATATCAACTGTTACAGAAATGAAATAAGACGGAAAATTTTAATAAACTGTTTAAACTATTTTCTTAAAGAGACTTCCTCCACTGCCAGAGATCTTGAATAGCCTCCACGTCAGTCATCCGGAAGCAATTCTTCACATAATTAATGAACTTGGCTTCCACTTTGGGAAGAGAACCACCCTTTTCTATACTTGCTTGCATTTTTGCTTTAATGTCTTCTACAGAACTAGGTCCTTCTGGTGTTTTAGGAGTTTTTTCCTGTTTTTTAAAGGATTCTTGACCTTTTGATCTTGGTGTTGATGGTTTTGAGTCTTTTGCATTCTGATTTGATTTTTGTGCATTTTTGGCAGGAGTATCTCATATGGATTTCTTTACTGGAGCCTTTTCTTCTGCTTCCTCGTCATCAAAATCATCATCATCATCATAATCTTCATCATCCTCATCCTCATCCTCAGCAGCAGCAGCAAGTTTTACTTTTTACTGCGGAACCTTGCTACCACCTCCAGGGGCTGACCGCTTTCTGGACATACTTAGGAGTTTCACATCTTCCTCCTCGTCATCTTCTGATTCTGCATCTTCATCCACAGCTACTAAGTGCTGTCCACTAATATGCACAGGCCCTGAACCACACTTCAACCATAAGACCACAGGTGGTGTTATTTCAAAGCCACCGAGGGAAACAGTTGGCTGTACGGACATTTTCAGAGTTGCCAGTGTCACTGTAATCGGACTGCCCTCGTAGTTCATTGCCTCTGCTTCCACATGTGCAGCTCATCCTTTGCTCCAGGCCCCAGACTGACCGTTTGTAAAGTAACTGGTGCTCATTTTCATCATTATCCACCTGAAAGTGATCATCTCTGTCGGCCTTTAGCTCACAACCGAAAAGGTAGTTCTGGGGCCTCAGAGGGCTCATGTCATGTCCATAGAATCTTCCATGGGGTGACAGTACGCACTTAGGTGAGAGAGAAGACGGACGGAGATAAAATGGCTTGTGCGCTGCAGAACAGATGCGCAGGACAGAATCGCACCAGCCAGATTTTTCTATTTAAATTTGGTTTCTCCAGAAACCAGCTTGTATATAAGAACTACCATGGAAGAAAAAGAAAATAATCATTAAACTACAATCTAAATAATTCTTTAAAAATGCTTGAAAATATGGTGTTTATTGATGTTTCAAATATTTAAAATGAATGGAATAAAAAAAACTTTTTTTTTTTTGCATCAAAGAACTGCTTTAAGAACAAAAGTAAAAAGAGAAGAGAAAATAATTTAAGCAGCAAAAATAAATAAATAAATATAAAAATGGAGGATATTAGCTATGCTGTTTATTATAACCACCCAGCAGGTTGTTGTCAAATTACTTTTCCCACCATGGAACAATTTAGTCTGGCCAGACTATTCCTTCAGGGAGACAAGCTGCTAATTGCATACACCTTGGCAGTGACCTTAAAAAAGTGCTGTGGCATTGAGAGCAACCAAATTACTTGTGTTTGATTTATTATACCAGCTAATTAGATGAGCTCTTGACTCTGATAGTTTAGTTTAATTGAGTAAATTGACTACCTACAGAAACCAACCAAGTGACCTGCCATCATAGGTATATAAAGAGTGTAGAGGTGCTCTTCAAAAAGCCAAACCAAACAGTACGTGATCATGTCCTCACAATCAGGAGAGAAAAATTAGAGTCATGAATCATTACAGAGCTGAGTCTAGATGCCCCAGATGTATCCATTGAATGTTTTAGCTGGTGCAGCATTTATTCTCAATATAGCCAACCACTGCAATTGAAGAACATCAGGTGGCCATCGAGCTGCCCATTTAACATATGGTTTTGCTAAAAAAAAAAAACAAAAACCAAAGGACAAACATTACAACTTCCATATTTGCATACAGAACTATTTTCTCTTATATTTCAAGGAGAACTGATAGTTCAAGAGGCACCATGACATGTTCCACATTATACTCTCCTATTGGAAAATGAAGCATATGCTTATATTCTGAGTTTCCAAAATAAAATTCAGGTCAGAGCCCCTCCTTTTGTTGTCTGTGGGGAAAAAAAGGATAGCTTCTATTAATGCTTATAATGGGCTGATAAGTATCTTCCTAAAATTAATATTTCCCTGCAACCTCGGAATGTAACCTTTTTGGAAATAGGATCTTTGCAGATCTAATTCGTTCAAGTATAACGAGGTCATGCTGGATTAAGTTGGGTCCTAAATCTAAAAACTGGTGTCCTTGTAAGAAGAGGAGAGGACATCCAGAGGTACCCAGAGAGAAGGAGAGAGGCTGTGTTTTCACTTTTATTTACCTTTTCTTAGAGTTTTGAGGAGTTCATTCACTGAAATGCCATCTCAACATGACCTCAGCCCTCCAAACTGCTCCCTGTATGTACTCAGTAGACACTTTCTTAGAGCATGCACCATGTGTTCTCAACTACCCAGGGAATGTGATTTATTTCTGTAACTTTCCCAATGCTTCAAGGTCTGCAACAGCTTTAAGCTGAAGTAATAAAGCCTACTGGAAGATTGAGTTACTGCACAATGGATGAGGGGCCCAACAGCGATTGGGGACTTTACTCAAAGTTCTTTACTTTTATTGCTGTTGGAATTTGTTGTATTTGTTAAAGCCTGACCTCTAAGCTCACTGCTTCTGTATTCTTTCAAGAGTCTTAGAGTCTTAGTTATCTGATCTCCATTTAAGATATTTGTGTCTGAAGGTAGATCCCTGGGTTTGGAGATCATTGATGTGATAGGACAAAGGAGTAATGTTCTTTTCTATGGCACTCAGTATAGTGTAATGATTCCAGAGACAGTTCATAGGGCCTAGAGGGCAAGTGTTCAAAGTTTGCTTGTTTATTGTCAGCCTTTCAACATGTTACTGAACACTTTCACCTTAGTTTCTGTTCACCTTATAGGGATTTTGCAAATTTTAAATATATGGGGCTTAGAACAGCACCAAACACCAGATTCATGTGATCTCTTATTATTCATCACTAGAAGCTCGGTGCACAAATTCATGTACTGGTGGGGTCCCTCAGCCTAGCCTGCACCTTCTCTCAATCTGGTAACCCTGGGGATGTCAGATAGCTGGTTTTGGCTCAACCCAGATAGGAGGGAGCCCAATCCTGTGCATTGAGCATCTGTCCCCTGATGGTCAGTGCATGTCATAGCAACCAGTTGACTGGTCATTCTGTTGCTTAGGCTTTTATATATATATATAGATATGCATTACATCTCAGATTGAGATACTCATCATATTCAGCCACTAATGAGTAGAAACATCTTAAAGTCAGTGGATAGTATTCAAGGTTCTTATGATTCATCACTACCTATTTTCAGAGAGCTGTATTGGGGGTAGTGATGGTAATGCTATCCTGGAAGAAAAATGAGAACTACCATCCCAAAAGTTTTTAGGAAGTGCTATTATCCAGTATGACCAAGTAACAAATATCTAGTTCTTCTGGTTAGTAGAGAGATATTATTGGAAGCACATAAGAATTGTTAAAGAATTACAATAAAGAAAATAAAGAGGTCTCTTGCTTATGCATCTGACAAAATATGAGTATTCTGTGCAAGCAGAAGAGGCTTGCACAGAAAGGTAATTTGTTCTGGTGAGACACAGTGAAAAGCTTTGAAGTAGAGAGCAAAACAAAACACTGCTCCTGGCTTCCAGATAGGGAGAAAGTCATAAGAAGGCCATAGTATTTATTTCCTACATGAGCATTCATTTAATTGTTCATTCACTCACCCACTCCTTCATCTAATAAGATATTTAGTCCCAACTGTGTATTAGGTATGGTTCTAAATCCTCAAAAATTCAAAGATGACCGAGACACTGGCCCTGGTCTTGAGGAACTCATTTGGAAGCAAAACCAACTGGCATTGGGAAGAGGTAATCTCAGTGACCTATTCCCAGCATGTGTCCTAGCCAAGATATTTTCTGCCATAATAACCAAGATCAATTTCTCAGTATGAAGTAATGCATTGTGACTCTCTGTAGAAAACTATTTTCTTACAAAATAAACCCAGAAAAATGTCACTGTCATGCTTTATGGCATTATTGAAGGCTAGATCTTCTATAAGGGCATAGAACCAATCAAAGAGGAGATGCCATTCTCCCCCATTAAGCAACTTCTCACATTCTTGTGGGTTTTAAATGTAGAGTTAATGTCCTCTGAGTAAATCCCAGTTTAGACTGGCACAGCAGAACAGACCAGTAGGTCCTATCTCCTCAATGGTTACTAAAATAGAAGCAATGGAACTCAAGGTGGTAATGAGAAAGCCAAATGGGCAGCAGAGAAGGTGGGGCAACTATGATGAAACTATAAATGGACTGAATTGTGTATCTTGGGCATTCCCAAACAATCAGATGCTGTGTCCCTAAATTAGATAATCACAGCTTCTAAGGATTTAAATATATTGGCTACCAAGACCCTTTATGTTGCTATTCACGTCTACCTCATCATATTAGTTTTCTAGGAATTTTGATGTCAGGTTACAGAATAAAGTTGAGTGGCTGGTGTGTTTACCTAGGTGCTACAGGGAAGCAGATGGCATATCCAAATTAAGATGACTTGAGGAAATTCAGTAAAGAGACTAACTACAAAGGTGAGGGTGGGGTATAGAGAACCACAGGGACAGTGAAGGTACCTGGGGCTGAGACAGTGGGACTGTTAATGATATCTAGGCTTGAACAGATGAGGGGTCAGGGTGGTTATCAGAAACCAGAAGGAGAGAGAGTCATGTAGAGTAGGCCCCCTTGAGAAGAATAGTGACCTTCCACCAAGAATACAACTAGCCCAATGTGATCTTATAAGGAATGAGTTAGGATAATAAATATATTGACCTCATTTTTCTCCCTTCCTGGAGTTTCCTTATAGTGCTTCCCATTGTTGAAACCAGATGACAGAAAGTGTGGGAATCTGTTGATGTAGTTCCTACAGGTTAGTCTCTGTGGGGAATAGCAGAGAGGAGAGAGGAGGGAAGCGTAGATCTGAAGAGGCAAATGAAAGAAAGGTGCATCAGTTTTTTTTTGTAAACAGTGTTTTCTATGGATGACAGCAATGAGACTAGCAAGTTTAAAACCTAGAAATCCATAATTCACATAATTAAATGACAGAATGGTGTCATAGACAGAAAAGCACAGTCCATGCAGTAACAGTCATTTCAATATGCTATCTTTTACTTGTTTTTTTCTTGAACATGTTGAAGGATAAGCAGACCCAAAAATATTTCTTTAAAATTTGTAATTTAGCCATAGTCTCTTTTATATTTCCTATGTCTCTCTCTCTCAACATATGCCCTTTCTCCTGCTAAAATTTCCTTCAGCAATCAATTCTATCCTCTTTCCCCACATCTACCTTCTGTTCTACCAATACTAAAGCCCCAAATCCTAAGGTTGGGAATATCCTTGTCAGAAGGTCAAAGAGGGGAAAGACTGAGAGAGTGTCAGAGACTATGGGCTAGGGTTATAGTGGGCAGGGGTGGGTACAGCTTCAATATATCAGAGTCAAATGTTTTTATCCCATTTTATAAGCATAGGAGGTACCTTTGGGGGGCTCAGTGGTCAGGCTCTGGTGAACTGCACCAAAGAATTTTTTGTCCTTATGGGCCTAAAAATGATGGTCTCACTAGTACCTCTGAGAAAAGAAGATAAAGAAGACCTTCTTTTAAAAAGATTCACTGAGATCAATCTATTCAGGACCAAGCATGTGATCATTTAAATAGTTAACCTGAGGACTTATTCACACATAAGGCACCCCGTTCAGTTTGGTAAGGCTGAAGCAGGAGTTGGCTGCAGTTGCACTGGCCTTCTGCTCTTCTTCTGAATCCAGAGGTGTAGTAAATAAGGCTAGAAAAGCAAATGGCTGTCAAAATCCTTGTCATCTCATAGATGTCATGAGGATGAAATCCTAGGACAAGGCAAAATGAATGGCAGGCATCCTGACAATCTCTAGTATCTGCCATAACATAGTTCTTTTTTTAAATAACTGCAACAGTTATGACTATAGGTGCTGGTATTTGTATTTACTCCTTCCATTCAAGTAATATTATGAAAAAAATTAACACATTTGAAACATGACCTTAGAAAAATGTCTGCCCCTTATTGAGAGTCCACTATGTGGCGGTAGCTGTGAGATATTTTTCAGTTCAGCATGGCCAGTTTATGCAGTGAGTATACAAATATCTCCATTCTACAGACGAGGAGAGTCAGACTTAGAGACATTATGCAACTTGCCCAAGCTGGCACATCTAGTAAGTTAGTAAGTGGTGGAATTAAAATTTAAAACCATATGATCAGTTTAACGCCTACATTAGTTGTACCATGGCTGTCTTTTGTTGCCTGAATAATAAATCTGTATTGATCAATTAGATTAGCCTCGACCCTGGGTGATTTGTAACAAATTAAACTTCTTTAAAACCCGAGTAAGATATGAAAAAGGGTGCTCCTTCTACATTGTGCTAGGATCTTTCTTTTTCCTTGTTTTCCAGCAAATTTGAGTATATAATACTTCAGTGGATGGAGTCGGCTTGAGGCCAGATAAACTGCTTCTGGAACTTACTAGGCCCAAAGTGAAACATCTGAGACTGTTTCCTCATATTTAAAATAGAGATAACTTTTCACATTTCATATAAGGATCAGAAATAAGATATGCAAAGTATCTGGCACAGTTTGGGTAGCTCAGAGTTGTAGCTATTATGGTAGCTCCTGAGATTATTCTGATAATGAGAGTTGAGCCTGCTGTCAGCTTATTTGCTTGGGAGCCCTATGTTGATGTGTGAGCAAGTAAATATACCAACTTCTAACTGAAGGAGTAAGGATGTTGACTCTAGATTTGCCCCTGTTCCAGACCTACATATATATTTCACCTAAGGTTACCAATATATATTAAGTTCTAACATGAAAATGCTGTATGATTGAATAGTTTGTTAAATTTGCATTTATCTGTAGACTCTGAGCCCGAGCAGCAAATTAAGAGAAAGATTTTCATTAAAAGGCAGTCATCCAAAAAAATAGAATGATCCAAAGATCTAAATGTATATTGTCATACTTATAAAACAGGATTAAACAATTAGGGGCTTTGATTTCAAAAGCTGGATATCTTCAAGTCTTGTTAATGATATAAAATATGCACCTACTATACGTGAGAATATGTTGTCTAACTCAAAACTACATGCAATAGATTTTTATATTACCAAACATTTATATAATTTAATATTTCATGTATATATTCACACACATCTATACAAATGCAAAATGAATATCAGAATATTGAGTGATAGAGCTTAAAAATCAGATGTGATTTAGTGATACACTTTTATTGCCTAGATCCAAGTCAATTGCATAATGCTTTTTCTTCCCATTTTATCATTTTATCATTCTTATCTCATCGTTTTTTGCTGAGTTTTGCCTTAGCTGAAAATTAAGTGAGAACTTATAAATGAATCATAGTTTTCAATAGAATATAGATTAATTTTGGAAACATTCATTTAAGCTGACTGATGGAAGAATATTTTGTTTTGATTTCTAGAAATAAAAGCATTCTAAAAGAGCCTAGAAATGCTGAAGAGGGAGAAAAAAGAAAGCTAAGGAAATTTTTGAAATTTGAAGACAAATATCTAAAGGTTATTAAGTCTCTAAATTAATCACACCAGAAATCAGAGCTAGAAGCATAAAGAAAATAAATGCACACCAAAAATTCTTCCCTAGATTTGCTTTCAAGATTAAAGCTGAATGAAAAATAAATTATATAAAGTGGAGCCAAAGAAGTTTTAGAAGGTCATGTAGGTGAAATTCAAACAAAGATTATTTCAAGCCTTTTATAATGAACTCTCTCTGTTTATTCCTATTTCTGCTTCTTTTATGGTGACTTTATAGTCTCCTAAGAGAAAATATTACTCAAAATGTTATCTACCTGAGAAAATGTAAAATGAACATTTTATATTCTATACTAGTTTTACCCTAGATTGAATATACTTCAATTTACAATAGCTTCTATTCTCATCTATCAGCATATGGTATTGGTCACATGGTGCCCAGTAAGATAGACACAAGATTTCCAAATGTCACGAAGCATTTAAAGGCATGGATTTTACGAAATAAAAAAATCACATCAGAACCCTGTTGTTAGGCAAGTCGGACTTAGCTGTGCTCAGAGTCTGTGACAACAGGAAATTTCATTCACTGTTATACGGTGAACACACTTGACATTAGTGGGAGTGGAGCCTTTTTCAAAAAAATACCAGGATGACAGATCTGTCTGCAGATGCTCTAAAAATGTACATATAGAAACCTGGGGATGAACACATACACAGATTCTCTTGCTTTTTTAAACCTAAACTTTCCCATTCCTTTTTCAAAGCTATGAATTTGCAGTACGAATGAGGATGCAAAGATACAGTCTGTGTAAACATTCTTTATTGAGAAAGGAAAGTAATGATGGTGGCACTGTAGAGGAGTGGAGAATGAAGAATATTTTCAGTAAATGATGCTGGAATCCATTTATATCACATGAAAAAAAGGAGAAATTTGACCCTATTACAAACTATATAAAAATCAATTTTATGTATTATATCTAAATATGAAAAGCAAATAAAAAATTTCTAGGAGGTAATACATGACTAAATCTTCATTGTGTAGGTGTAGAAATAGTTTTAAACAAGCCCCAAAATATTAACCATAAATGAAGTGATTGATAACTTTTACTATAATAAAATATATTTTGGTGCCTGAAAGACACTATTAAGTAAAAAAGTAAGACACAGAATTGGTAAAGAGACTGATAACATGGATAAATAACAAACACATTTCCCCCACTTTTAAGATATAATGGACATATAACGTGGTATGAGTTTAAGGTAAACAACATAATTATTATATACTAGGGGCCTGGTGCAAAAAATTTGTGCATAGGGGGTGGGTGGTCCTTCAGCCCAACCTGCCCCCTCTCACATACTGGGCTCCCTCAGGAGATGTCCTACTGATGGCTCACCCCCCCCACCCCCTGCCTGCCCAAGGCAGAAAGCCTCTAGCTGAGGCTTTAGGCCTTGGGCACCCAGCAATCACCTTGCGATGGGGCCGATCGCTGGCTCCACCCCAACCCTGGCCTTGGGCAGCAGCCATCTTGGTTAAGAATTAATTTGCATAACAATCCTGATTGGCTGGTGGGTATAGTAGAGGTACAGTCAATTTGTATATTACTCTTTTATTAGTTAGGAAGGATTTGTTAATATAATATAATCTATAATAATAAAAGTATAATATGCTCATTAGACTGGACAGCTGAATGACCTTCCAGACATCCTTCCATACGAAGCTGCAGAGGCGGGCGCTGAGGCAGAGGTGGTTTAGGGGTGATCAGGCAGGCAGGCAAGTGATTAGGGGCAATCTGGCAGGCAGAGGGGTTAGGGATGATCAGGCAGGGACAGGCAAGCGTTTAGGAGCCAACAATATCAGAGGGCAAGAGGAATGTCTGACTGATAACATGTACAAATAACAAATACATTTCCCCCACTTTTGAGATATAATTAATAGGATTGGGCCTAAATAGATACTTGGACAGCCCTGAGGGTCCCAGGTTTCGAGAGGGTGCAGTCCAGGCTGAGGTACTTGTGCCCTACCCCTCCCCTCCAAGCATGAATTTCATGCACCTGGCATATAATATAATATAATATAATATAATATAATATAATATAATATAACATAACATAACATAACATAATATATATTCATTAGTCCCTCTTTATCTGCAGTTTCCCTTTCTGGAATCCAGTTACCTGCTGTCAACCATGGTCTGAAAATATTAAATGAAGAGTTCGAGAGATAAACAATTAAGTTTTAAGTTTTGCAACATTCTGAGAAACATGATGAAATATCTTGCCATCTTGCTCCATCTTGCTTGGGATGTGAATCATCCCTTTGCCCAGTGTATCCACACTGTACACACCACATCAATTAGCCACCTAACAACCATCCGGGGAAACAGATTGACTGCTGTGGTATCACAGCGCTGGTTTCGAGTAACCCTGGCTTTTAAATAATGGCTCCAAACCGCAAGAGTAGTGATGCTGGCCATTCAGATATGCCAGGGAGGAGCTGCAAAGTACTTCTCTTAAGTGAAAAGGTGATAACAATACAATAAGAGTTTGAGAGAAAGATCACGTTCACATCACTACCATTACAGTATATTGTTATAATGGTTTTATTATATTATTTATTGTAGCTAATCTTTTACTGTGCCTAATCTATAAGTTAAACTTTATGATCAGGCCGAGACCGGTTTGGCTCAGTGGATAGAGCGTTGGACTGCGGACTGAAGGGTCCCGGGTTCGATTCCGGTCAAGGGAATGTACCTTGGCTGCAGGCACATCCCCAGTAGGGGGCGTGCAAGAGGCAGCTGATCGATGTTTCTCTCTCATCGATGTTTCTGACTTTCTATCCCTCTCCCGCTCTGTAAAAAATCAATAAAATATATTTTTAAAAAAAACAAAAAAAACTTTATGATCAGTAGGTATGTATAGGAAAAACACAGTATATAGTATATGGTTCACTACTATCTATTATTTCAGACATCCACTGGGGATTTTGAAACATATTTCTGGTGGATAAGGAGGGACTACTGTATATATTTGCCCAGTTTTATTAAGATATAAATAAAATATAAAAATGTTAGCTTACAGTGTACAACATAATGATTAAAAATATGTATATATTGCAAAATGACTACTACAATAAGTTTAGTTACATCCATCACTTAACAATTTCTTTTCTTGTAATGAGGACTTTTAAGATGTGCTCTCTTAACAAATAGTCAATACAGTGTTGTTATTTATAGTACCATGCTGTACATAATACCCCAGAACTTGTAGCTTGGAGTTTGTATCTCTTGACCACCAACAGAACACTTTTGGAACACCTACAGATGCTCAATATCAAATGTGGGTGAGGATGTGGAGCCCTGGGGTTGTAAATCGGGCCTATAAACTGTTTCTGGGGATGTAAATTGGGTCAACCACTTTGCACAACACTTTATCAGGATGAGTTATGGTTGAAGGTATGTATGTCCTGTGACCAGCAATTCCACTTCTTGAAATGTGTGCAAGACACACCTGCAAGAATATTCCTAGTAGTTTTGTTTGTAAACTTCATTAACGGTTGAATAGAAAAAATAAATTGTGGTATAATCATATTACAAGATACTGTAAAGCAGTGACACTAAAAGAACTAAAGCTCTTTGCAATTATATGAATCTCATAAACGAAATGTTGAGGAAAAGAATCCAGACACAAAAGGAGCCATGATATATGACTCCACCTACATAAAGCTATAGGGATATGTGCTTATGTAGTAAACTCATATTTTAAAGAGAAAGCAAATGATTAATTTAAATGTCAAGGCAGTAGTTACCTTTGAGGGGGTGTAAAAGAGGGAAGAGTGAATCGGAAGAACTGTGCATGGGCTGCTGAATGACAGGTAATATTCTATTTCTTCACTAGATGACTAGTTAAGGTGTCTGCTTCATGGTGCATCAAAGTATCGTACATATCTTTTAGTATTTTTTGGTTTGGGTGTTTTATTTCACAATAAAAAAGTTAATTTAAAAAAGTCCAGGCATATGAAACAGGAATTCTGATTTATTTATTTATTTATTTATTTATTTATTTATTTAATCCTCACCTGAAGAGTGAGGATATTTTTTTCCCATTGATTTTTAGAGAGTAGCAGGTAAGGGTGAGGGGAAGAGGGAGAGAGAGAGAAGCATCCATGTTAGAGACACATGGATTGGTTGCCTCCTACTCATGCTCCCACCAGGGCTCTGGGTTGAATGCAGGTACTTGCCCGTGACTGGGATTCAAACTCATGACCCTTCTGGCAGGGGGCTGATGTGCTAATCACTGTGCACCAGCCTGGGCTGATTTCGTTTTTATGTGCTTCAACTACTGGGACTAGGTTGGGGACTATAACTTACTGTTTTTGGCTCAATGTTACCATTACTTTCTTTTAATTATGCAAGGTGTGGCTGTGGAGAGAAGCAATGTATTTCCTGACAGAATACGATGACAATTTGAAAACACAACTCTATACAAAGCAAAATACATATGGTCCTGGGCTCAATATAAGCCATAGTTTTCAGTGGGACCATCAAAATAATACCATGGCTGTGAAAAAGCACTATTGTGGTTGAAGTGACTTTGCAGTTTGGGCTTGTGCTTTCTCATCCTAACCATTCTGTGCAGAGCGACTCGCTGGACAGCTGGGGAATGTCTGAACCTCCCCCTTTGCTGCCCACACAGGTCACAGAGTTTGCAAGTTTACTAGTCCAACATATGGAGCCTACATCACTGAGAAGTGCTTATCTCACCAGCAAAATTGGCAATTGTTCCACAGTTCTAATTAACATTCATAAATTAATTGGACTCTCTTTTTCTGTAAAACTCAACTAATGATCAAATAGTCAAACTAAGTCAGGAGGGGAAAATGCAGTATATGTACAATTTGTCTTTTGATTTTATTATACTATATTAACTAAGCTGTTTCTTTTTCCACTTGAAAGAAAGAATTTCTCATTTTACTCAGGCCATTGGCACATTAGAATGACCTTCACCTCTTTGGTAATATAACATAAATAATTACAGAAATGTGCAGACTCTTTCATTTCTTTTAATGAAAAATGCTTTTACTTCTATCACTGTAGGCAGTCCATAGCTTTCCAGGTTCACATATCTTCCTATGTCCCTAGCACATGATCAATTTTTTCCCCAAAGGTAACGAGAAAATTATTTTTTTAATATATTTTATTGAATTTTTACAGAGAGGAAAGGAGAGGGTTAGAGAGTTAGAAACATCAATGAAAGAGAAACATCAATCAGCTGCCTCCTGTACACCCCCTACAGGGGTTGTGCCCACAACCCAGGTACATGCCCTTGACCGGAATCAAACCTGGGACCTTTCAGTCCGCAGGCCGACACTCTATCCACTGAGTCAAACCAGTTTCGGCGAGAAAATTATTAAGGCTAAAATGTTTTTTTCATAGAGATCAGTATTATATTTGGAAAATGTGATAAATGTCAGAGTTCAACGATTGAAACTACCAAAATAAATTAGGAAGCATCTACAATTCACACAAGGATACTTAAAAGAGTCTTCAGCAGTCAATTTGGGTATTATTCTTACCTAAGTAAAACATGTCTGGAGAAAAATTGGAAACTCAAAAACAAAACAGAACACCAAATCCTCTCAAACAGACAAAGATCCAGAGATACCATGTTTTTAATGTAATTTCTTCTAAATGCTTTGCAATAAATACATGTAAATTTACTTGCATGAATACTGATGAAATAGTAGTTTATTATCTATAATAACAGTATAATATGCTAATTAGACTGGATGTCCCTCCGGACAAAGCTGGGGCTGTGAAGGAAGCCGGGGTCCCTGGTGCCAGAGGGAAGCCTGTGCCAGCAACTGGGGGAAGGAAGGCCTACTCCTGCATGAATTTCATGCATCGGGCCTCTAGTTTAACAATAAATATAGTGATTTATTCATTATCTAAATACTGCCTGCTCCTAAAAGTTATTTCAGGGGATCAGCCACAGAGCAGAATGCTCAAAGTTTTGAGGGGTGAGTGGAAAACTCAAGGCATACTCCGTGGTCCCTTTGAAACTCTCCAATCATACATCAGGCTGTGCTGGTGAGCAACCCACCATGATTTGATAGCTAAATGCCCAGAATTGAATCACCTGCTGGAAAGAAATTATTTTAATTTTGTGATTTTGGAGCACTGGGCTCAATAGGAAAGCTAGTATGGAAGCCCTACTAAGAGCAGTAAGAAGAACATGATTTTGAATATAAAGTGAGGGAAGTTTGTAGTGAATACAAGGCAAAGTATGAGGACCAATCTCTTGGGTTATTGGGAGATCATTGTAAAGCTGCAGTAACAATATAGAGAACTACCTGACTTGGCGTGACAAGGTCACCATGTTACCATACCTCCCATTTGGATAATATTAGATAGTGAGCATTTATAAAATTATACTTTTTCACAGCTCTGTGCCATACATAGCAATGAAGATGCTTAAGTCTGGAATGATGTTCCCATTTGCCATGTATCCAAGATGTGGTAGGCAAACTTACCTTTTATATATTGAAAGTTGTGACTTTCTAGACAGCGAGTGGCAGTTAAGAAGCTGAACAATGCTGAATTTCGTGACCAGAGAAATTATGGCTACTATAGGCCCATGAGTCTTTCCACAGGTGCCAAATACCACTAACTTATTCATTCAGAAATTCCATTACTTTACTTATTAGGAGGACACATTATTTGCCAGATAACTTATCATTATTGTGAGAAACCATACTATAGCATCAGTTAGATATTTTTACTAAATACCGCAGGTATATATTATATATGTGTGTATGGTGCAACATATAGAGAAAAGCTAGCCAACAGCTCTGAGGAAGAAAGAAGAGAAAAGGAGAAAGAATAAAAACATGTAGGAACCAGAAGGGGTTTAATTTGCCTAGTGTTCACTTGTAAGAAAGAAGAACTTTATTCACATCCTAAGTTTGGTTCATCCCAATCAGCACCAGCAATTTGTTGTTTTATCTGTTCTACAAAGACAAGACAGATAGAAAATTTCATATTTCTCCTTTGTCAGGAAAGGTGCTATGTGGAGGAGCTTCTGATAAAAAAGAATCTATATTTAGAGGGCACTTTTCTTTCATAAACCTGGAGTTCATTCTAAACTTAATGTGTCTGACATGCAACTCTTTTTCTCTCGGGACACATTATGAAGTACATTTCTCCACCTTGGAATAAATAACCTTTACTTGTGAGGAAACTGTCCAAGGTGAAAACAGAGTATGTTTGGCTTTATGAAATGTTACGGTTTTATAGCTGGTGTGAAAAAGTCCATTTGGGATATTTGGTCCAATTTAGTATCAAAATTCGATCATCATCCACTTGCAGACAATACAAGTGTAGATACATCTGTTGCTTAGTTATAGAGTCTAAATTTAAAATGAGAAAACACAGAAGGTTGGTTTAATTATTTTCCGAGGTGAGGAATCTGTTTTTTAAAGTCTTTACTGAAGGTCAGAGCTTGTTTTTGAGCTTCACTAAGCTCAGAAATGCTTCTCTTTCCTCTTGATTTGCATACTCATTCATCTGGTCCACATCCCACGCTGGCCTTTTTGATTGAAAGATAAGTGGAGTGACAGGTATGACCCAGGTTCCCTGGCTTGTGATCCTGCACATTATAGATGGGGCTTGTCAACTGCCCAACACATGCTATTTGTTTCCTAAACGCTTTTGTTTTAAGCTCTTTATTTTTGAAATTATTTAATTTTAGATTATTCTCTTGAAATTTTGATTACTGTTTTGTGTATAACTTAATGCTTGCAAAATTATGTTAAATTTTATAAAAATAAAAATTGGCAATATTCCCTTATACTTCATCTTTAAATTATAAAATAGTACAAATTGACAGCTTTAAAAAAAACTAAATGATACCAAAGTATATAAAGTGAAATAGGAAACTTTACAGCTCTACTCTCAAATTCCAGGCATCAGAGGTAGCTATAGTAAATTTTATATGTACCTAACTTGTACAAAATCTATATGCGTACATATATATATTTCTCTATTTTTAAAAAATAAAAATGCATTATTTTTTACCATGATTTGGAAAACCATCTTTCTTTAATTAACATATATTTACTAGTGACCTTGAGTACAAATCTGTGTGCCAGTAGCTTGCTGCTGCTTGCCTCATCTGGTCTCCCCAACCACCGCTGCTGGCAGCTCTCCGCAGCATGTAACTCGCTGCCCTGACCTCCTATAGCTCTCAGCCCACTGCACCTCTCTCTTGTAGCTCTGCTGCTTGTAGCTCCCTGCCCTGCTCTCCTGCTGATTGCCCTCCTGCTGATCGGTCAGTACTTGACAGTGTCCCAACCAATTTGCATATTACCCTATTATAAGTATAGATATGTGTGAATAAGTAAAATATACTAAATTCCTAGAAGTGAAATTGTAGTGTCAAAGTGTACTGACATTTAAAAGTTTGGAAGATACTACTAGACAGCTTCCTGAAGCTTACACTAATCTATACTCTATCAAAAAGGTACAGATGGCTGCTTTTACATTTCTCAACAAATAAGAGAGCACTAATCTGTCAACCTGGTAGAAAAAAAAATAGCACATATGGTTTTAGTTTTCATTTGCCTTATTTGCACTGACATTAAATATCTTTCCATATACCTAATGAGCCTATGCATTTTTCTGAAAAATACATTTTTATAAATCTTTGTTCATGTTTTCTTTCTGTCATTTTCTAATCAATTTGTAAGATCTCTTATACTAGAGGAATTAGGTCTTTGTCATAATTGTTGCCACTTTTCATTAAATTGCAATTAAAAAAAACTTTGCATATGGTGCTATTCTCTGGATCAATTAAAATTTAGAGAGATAAATCTTCCTTTATAATTTCTGGATTTTATATCATATGTAAAAACTTTACCCACTTCAAAAGTATAAACACATTTTCCATTGTTGATCTCTGGGTCTCTAATGGCTTTGCTGCCTCTATTCCTAAATCTTGTCCTCCTTCTCTTCTTCCCTCACTTCTTTTATTTTATTCTAAAATTTAATATTTATCTCAATTAGAAATTATTTTGACATTAAAAATAAGGCAAGGACTCATGTTTTTCCTTAAATGGCTAACCAGTTGTCCAATGAAATTTATTGGGTTATTCATATTTTTTCTAACCTTTTATATGTTTTTTTATTGATTTCAAAGAGAGGAAGGAATAGGGAGTAAGAGATAGAAACATGAATGATGAGAATCATTGACTGGCTGCCTCCTACATGCCCCCCACTGGGGACCAACCCTGCAACTGGGGCATGTGCCCTGGCCAGGGAACCATGACCTCCATATCTGCTGGGCCCAATGCCTTAAAATGACCCAATTCACAATCTTTGGACAAATAATTTGGTCTGAACTTTTAAAAATAGGTTCTTGTTTTCTTCTATTAAGACTGCCATAACAAAATACCACAGACTGAGTGACCTGAACAACAAAAATTTATTTCTCATAGTTCTGGAGGCTGGAAGCTGTATAGCACTCTTGCTAGCTTACAGACAGCCACCATCTTGCTGTACCCTCACATGGCAGAGAGAGAAATCTCTGGACTTTTCTCCTTCTTATAAAGACAATCCCATCATGAGGGGCTCCATTTTCATAAGTTCATCTAAACCTAATTACCTCCTTAAGGCCCCATCTCCAAGTACCATCACATTGAGGGTCAGGGCTTCCATATGTGGATCTGGGGAGGACACAAACATTCAATCCAGAACAGTTTTCAAGAGCATTAAAGTAAAATATATCAGACTACATTCAAGCACAAAGGAAGGCCCTATTTCACTCTTTGAAATCCTAGTTAGCCCATATTATAGCCCAGTCAAGAAGCTCCAAAAATATATGTGGGCCACATCCCCCTGACAATAGCTCTGAGTCTCTGTGGCAATGGGGATAAGGCAACAATTAGAACACAGTGAGTTAACGTGTATAACTGAGCTGTGTGTTCATTCACAAATCAGTTCACTTGGAGAGGACCGTGTGGAGCTGTGTCCAGTGAAGGTCCTCCCAGGGCAGTGAACTGTGGTTACGCTTTGAGGAATGCCTAGGGTCCCCTTCCCAAGGTATGGGTCCCCAGAAAAGTGACGTGAGAAACATGGATTTGTTTTAGCCCTGACTTGTGATAATAGTAACCATCATATAAATGTCACATATAAATCCTGCAGGAGATAGTAAGACAAATTATGAAATCAATCAGCTGTTGGACATTCACAAGCTCTTCTGTAGGAAAGATTTCCTTTAAATGTGAATTTAAAAAAAAGTTGAGGGACATTTGAATTTCCTATTAGAAAATTGTTACTGTTCCTTTTCTAAGGTTTTCTCATTAAAAATAAAATAGGAATGCATGTTGAATAATTAAGGAGTAACAAATTTCTGTTCTGTAGGGTGTGATAGGATCCAATTCTGTCTGAGAAACTAGTAAGCCATATAAATATTGTATCTGGGTCAACAAACAGCTGTTCATGAATATCTGTGCTATTTGCTATTTACCCTGATTGCCTTGGATAATAGTCACTAGGCAACAGCATGGTTTGCTCCACTGAGCTTGGTGGTTGTTGTCTAAATTGTTATGTAACATGACAAGGCCTGCTCTCCCTTCCTGAGACACAGTCATCTAAGGAAATCTGGAATCGAGTGAGAGCAGAGCATGTGGGGAGAGCACTTTGCATTATCCAAACTATATACAAATATTTAGTAACATTATTGGGTTAGTGTGGTTAAGCAAGTTTATGGCAAATTAAAGGGAAATTTTTAATACACACACACACACACACACACACACACACACACACACACTGAGTGGCCAGATTATTATGATCTCAGAATGCATAATAATCTGGCCACTCAGTGTGTGTGTGTGTGTGTGTGTGTGTGTGTGTGTGTGTGTGTGTATGTGTGTGTGTGTATTTCAGGCCCGGTGCATGAATTTGTGCTTGGGTGGGGTCCAGCCAGCCTGGCCAAGGGGAGGGGATATGGGCAGTTGGCTGGCCTGCCTGCTGGTTGAACTCCTAGTGGAGGGACAATTTCCATATTAGCCTTTTATTATAAAGGACATATACTGAGTGGCTAGATTGTTATGCATTCAGAGATCATAATAATCTGGCCATGCAGTGTGTGTGTGTGTGTGTGTGTGTGTGTGTGTGTGTGTGCGCATTAGAGGCCTGATGCATGAAATTCGTGCAAGAGTAGGCCTTCCTTTTCCCAGCTGCCTGCACCGGCTTCCCTCTGGCACCTTGGACCTGGGCTTCGCTCTTAGTGTCGGCTTCGTCCGAAGGTTGTTCAAAAGGATGTCTGGTCTAATTAGCATATTGTGCTTTTATTGTTATAGATGTGTGTAGATGTCTGGGGAAAGTAACATATTAATGTCTAGCAACCATCTTTTTCTGCTATAATATGTAAGAAGCTGATAACCAGGAAAATCCAGGCAAAACCCTCAGCAGCCTTAAAAACCACACACAAATGTGTCTTTGAAGCTAAAAAGTACACCAATTACAAGTATACACCTTTATGAATGTCGCAAACAGGATACAACTTTTATAATTGGCATCCAATTCAAGAAGCAAAAATGTCACCCTGGCTCCGGGGACAGTTTTAAGCACAGGACAGGCATGGTGGCAAGATAGGGTGGGCATGTCTCATGGTGAGGCACAGGAAGCAGTGAATGGAGTTAAGGATTCTGTCCTGAGGCAATCCTTTCCATCTCTTCTCCTTGAAGACAGGAATGCTTATAATATTTGTAAAGAAACACAGAGAGCCAGCGAGAGTGTCTCCGGCTGTTCTTAGGAACACGTTTTCAGAACTGGAAGGTACGTGCCTCTGAGTGCTTGTGTGGACACTGTTCAGCTGACATCCACACCTGATGAGCATGTCTCATGGAGACCACAATTTGAGCATTTTGAAGCAGACTGAAACACTTTTCACTTGATATGATAATCAGTAACAACTTGAGAAATAACTGGCCCCGATGGACACTGCTCCTGTAGGTGGAGCGTCGATGTGGGTCAGGGATGCAGCAGGATGGGATAGCGAAAAAAAAAGGAAGCAAACAAAGACCCTTGCTGGGGAGCTTCTAGAAAGAAGGAATGGCTAGTTCATAGAAAACCCATACTGCCAGAACCACTGCTTATTATCTGTAGTTGGTATGCATATTTTTGCTTCTTGCCTTTACTGACACTGATCATTGTATAGTGTGAGTTTGATTTTTTTTAATAGTCATTTTGTGTTGATATTTGAGGTCCTCAATTGAAAACACCACTCCTAGCATTGCTTGTGAGTGGTATTTGAGCCACACAGACTGCTCAACAGACAACTGCGGTCAAGGGTATCGAAGAAAAGGGTGGATAAATAATGAATTAGTCTATTCTTATTTGGACACATGGATTGTTTATGTAACAAAGTTTCATGCCAGCCTCATCAGACTAAATCTACTTTTTCCTTTTTTTACCTTTGTAGAACAATATGTTCTTTAGTATATCAAACAAAGACTTTGGGTATAAGAGCTATGCTGATAGAAGTAAAGCTGCTGTGTCAGAGGGAACACTTGGATCAGGCAAACAATGCATGAAGGAAGGAAAATGTAGTCATTGAGTCTTTAAATCATGTTACCCTTATAAAGCAGGAAGTATATGTACATGTAACCAAAGCAACAATAAGTTAAAAATGCCATTCCATGATTTTTAACTTATTAAGGTATTTAAAACAAGCTTTTGGCTGGTTATCAGTGGTTGATTATGTTAAGAATTTATTACTGTTATTTAAGAACATTAATTACACTTTAGCACACTTTCTTTCTGTTAGCACAGAAAGCTTAATTATCTATATTAAGAAGACATCATGAAATTATATGTTAAAGCAATAATTACAGTACTAAGGAAACTAGTACCCAATGTTCTTTAGAATTCTAATTTGTAATGCTAATTAAAACAACATATTTTAAGATGTTTCTGTGAAAAATACACTTTTTTTAATTCTCACCCAAGGATATTTTTTCATTGGTTTTTAGAGAGAGTGGCAGAGAGAGGGGAAGTCAGAGAGAAATATCGATATGAGAGAAATATATCGGTTGGTTGCCTCATGCATGCACCCAAACCAGGGCTGGGGCAGGGGAGGAGTATTGATTTGAATTGAACCCGGGACCCTTCGGTCTGCAGTCTGACACTCTATCTACTAAGCCAAAGCAGTTATGGCAAAAAGTATATTCTGGAATAGCAAGAATTTTTATAATGAGTTGATTGGGACCAAAAGAATGTATTTGAAATTGCAACATTAATAAATAGACACTGCACATTTGTAAATCAAGTGCATTTTACAAAGTACTTTCTGGGTTATTGAAGTAAATTCTAGTATTTGTACAATTTGCTGAGACATTAGGGTGAACAAATGCCAGACTAAAAAACCTCCATTTTAGCCTAACACTTCGCTTCATTTAAGTGTTGTGAAACTTAGTTGTTGTTTTTTTTTAGTTTTATTTAGTTCCTTCTTTGCTCTTCTTTCATTTTTCACAATTCTCATATATTTAGTATTTTCAGCATTCCAGAAAGATTATTCATGCATCTGTCTCTTTGTCTGTAGGTCTCACAGTCCAGGGTATATGGTTTTGTGTTTGTGAAGAAATAAGCTTCATTCCACTCAGAAATTTACCTGAGTAAAGAGACTTGACAACCAAGTCTACTAAGCCTTTTAGATTACAATATGCCAGCCAAGGAGCTATTTATTGTCTATTACAATTTCTCAGAAAACATAAATAAAAGGAAATTTCCCAGCAAACCACTCTTGATGAAGATGCCAATCAATTCTCCTTGCCTTTAGTCTAAGTAAAGATGCAATAAATCTAAGTTAACTTCAGAGAATGATTCGGGAAATAGTCACATGATGGGAAGATTTCCTATAGTTCAAGGAAACTAAAAAGCCAGCAGAAGGATGTTCTTTAAATTGTGATTTAAGACCTCCTTTCATTCAGACAAAGAGCTTCCACCAAGAGGTGATTGAGTGTATGAGCTAGAACAAAATTAAGAATACAGAGACAATAGTCCAATAGGCCTATAGTCCTACCATTCGTTATCGCCTATCTCCCACCAGAGCTGGATTCAAATTTTACCTTCTCCTCAGATCCCTTTCAGCTCAATGAGAATCCGAGCCCCCAATCATTCTTGTCCTGCTTTCCTTTCCAGGCATTGCTACAAATTATTTTACTCATCTCTGAATCCCCTATTATCTGAAAGGGCATGAAAAGCTAACTGGGTTGCGAGAGGGGGTAAGAACCCCACGCATGCTGGGTACTGACTCTCAAGGCGTAGGCCAGCCCCCGTGGCCCCTGCACTCAGGAACCTAGGAAATCCCACATTTCACAACCAGTTTTCAGGTGGCATTTGCCTTTCATAAAATCCCTTCGCAGATGTCTTGCTAGTTTAAGGCCGTGAACGTTGTATTTTCTGGTGGAGATATTCTCTCAGTAATATTTTTTTGGGCCATAGACCAAGGTTAATTAAAATTTCTGATAGTGCTTGATAATTCTGATCAAATGTTCAAAATTATCTAGGCGAGTTGCTATTTTCTATTTTAGACTTTCAAGGACCACATTATATCCATATTTGTTACAGATTTTTGGAAGTGCAGTGAGCTTTGAAGGATAGTAACTGTGAGGATAATTACGAGATGCTCTGCCCGGGTCCTGCTTCTCGGCTTGTTTTTCAGTGATTATAGTTGGTTTTAGAGTGAAGCACTCTAGTTATTACTGGGCAGGCTGAACTAACTCAGAGGTGGGTCAATGGTCACCACGCTTGCTGATATAGAATGAAGTCTAATTTTCTGGAGAAGCCAGTGTCACTGATATGAAATGGCATTTCAGTGACATTGTCTCCTCAGAAATGAGTGCTGCTGCCTGTGTTCTGAAATTTTATCTGAGGACCAGTGGGCCAGTGCTACTGCCGGGGTTAAGAATAATGGATCCTTCTGGGTGTCAAAATCTATTTCAAGTTCAAAATTGATGCGCTGTTATTTTAAATGGGACTTATAGCTTTCTACAAGTGAATAATTAGTGTCTCAGTGCTCTAAAGACTAGAAAAACATGTTTTTATTTTTTTTACCTAGTCATTGAGTTGTAGGGTGGTGAAACTCTCAAAATTATTTTGAATTTTTTTTTTGGAGAGGCATTAACTTTCATTCTGAGTCGTTTTCCCCTGGAAACCAATATCAGTTTAACAGGGATTTTCTAGGTCTAGACACATTTTAGATGAGTGTCACTAAAGATTATGTTTTATGTGACTGCATTTATGATTCTAAGATGCAGACCAAGAGCTGCTTCTTTTGTTAGTAAGACTAAGTCCCAACCTTAGGCCCAGCATGACTAAGCTTATCGAATGACCCTGTACAGGTGGAACAAGCATGCAGAGAGCCTCAGCAGGTAGTAGCCAATTCGTGTAAACTCCCCATCAGATTTTATTTCCTGGGAGGATGGCAGTAATATAACATACAACTGAACAAAATCAACCTCAAGCATGGAAAGATTCCAAATAGTCTAATAAAAAGTGAAATGTGCACTTAATTATTCAGCCACTTTTAAATGGTAGGAAGTATCATACAAACAGAACGTTTTGGTCAGTCCAGCCAGCCTACCTCAGCGGTTGAGCATCAACCTATGAACCAGGAGGTCATGGTTTGATTCCTTATCAGGACACAGGCCTGGGATGTGGGCTTGATCTCCAGTAGGGGGCATGTATAGGAGGCAGCTAATCAATGATTCTCATCATTGATGTTTCTATCTCTTTCTCCAACTCCCTCTCTGAAATCAATAAAAAAAAATGTATTTAAATATGTTTGAGTCAATTTATCTATGTGGTTTTTTGTATGTGTGACTATAATTTTAACTTGGCAAACAATACATATTTTTATTGATGCTGCTGTTGATGTACAGTTTCTCTTTTTGGTAAATACAGATTATCTGTGAAAAGCCCAAATAATGACTTGTTTTTATCATCGTTATTGCTCCCCTATCACTCACTCTGGTTTTTCCAACTTAAATATCTTAAGAATATTTATAGAGAATCTAGTTTATGAAAACAGCAAAACAAAAATGCTAAAGCTCCAAAATAATTAGCGACTCTGCTCTTTAACTTCAGTTCCTTTAAGATCTAATTTATGAATATTAGAAAACTTGCTCTGAATTGTTCTAAACAAAGGGTTCTAAAATCAGCAGCTGCAAATGGATTAGGCTTCAGGATCTCCATTCACCTAAATATATGCTGTCTTTGCATGTTTTTGGTCACATTGTACCTTTCTCTCCTTGCTGTCTGTATATAGTGCCATGCAGAGATGCTAAACCTTTGAGAACCTTTGAGAGAGTTTTTCTGCAGTTAAAATACTGCTCCCAGCTGAGTGCTGGCTTTTTTCATCAGTAAGAAAAAGGTTTTCTTTACTTATTAATCTAGTGTTGGCTCACCAATCTTGCCTCAACAACTTCTTGAACTATTAATCAGATTAAAGTATTCTATTTCTTTTGGTAAATTTAATACCTTAGAAACAATAAAAAAAAAGCCAGTTTTTCTTAGTGGATAGAATGTCAGCCAAAGGGTTCCAGGTCAAGGGCATTTATCTTGGTTGCAGGCTCCTCCCCAGTCAGAGCCCTCATCAAGGCTTCTCAGGAGGCAATCAATTGATGTGTTTCCCTCACTCTCCCTGAAAATCAATGGAAAAATATTCCCAGGGGAGGATCAACAAATAGCAAGCAAATAATAAAGAAAGAAAGAAAGAAAGAAAGAAAGAAAGAAAGAAAGAAAGAAAGAAAGAAAGAAAGAAAGAAAGAAAAACTAGAGAATTATGATATGTTCCCTGTCAGTGTAAAGCTTTCCCACTCTCAGGACAGGCACATCTTCAGATTTTGTGTTAAACCACTTAGTCAAATCGAAAGGATTTAACGTATACTATTGTAGTCTATTCAGAGATTTTTTTTTTAACTTTGATTTTGCCATTGACTCAAAATTGGGTCTTAATTGAACTTTGCAAGTACAAAGCATTTCCCAATTTTATTTTTTACTGTTTGAGCTTGAGAAGCAGTTATCTCTTCCAAACCTACAGATTCCTGACTGTGTTGCATTAAGTTTCTTTCATTTCTGCTTCTAAACTGACCAGCTCTATTCTGCGCTCTTCTCTTTCTTGTAATATTTTGCTAAGTGCAGCCAAGAGCAGCCAACTTGTGGTCTGTTTTCCAACCTTTCCCCCTAGGGACACCAGTGCATTGTGTACATAATATGCCTTCCTAGTTGTCACAGACAGCAGTTTTACTTAAGATTTCAGCACTGCATATCTAATAATAGGATTTTTTTAACCTCCTGCCACCCAGCTCCTAAGCCAATGCAACATATTTTATGTTTCTTACTATGGCGAGATCTCTCTTCTAAGCACTAACTTCTCTGTTAGAAACAACAGAGTTAATCGGTGATAAGCAGCATCAAAATCTTAGTGGCTTACTACAACAGAACTTTCTTCCTTTCTCATGCTACCTGTCCTTCATGGATTAGCTGTAGGCTCTACCTTTCTCACTTCGTGACCTGGGCTTACTGAACAGCCCCCATCTAAAACATTTGCTAGTTATCATGGCAAAGGGAAAATAGCTCCTCTCTCCTACTGACAAGTAAATGTGCGGGGCTTTTTACTGCTCTGTTCACAACTCATTAGCAGAACCAGTCACATGACCACACTCAGCTAGGGATTCAGGATGTTTACTCTTACTCTGTACTTGGAAGACAAAGAATAGGAAATATTCCTATTCCAACACCATGCCCATTACACACAATGTCACATTGTTGTATGACTATTATCTGTGTACAAGTTTGTTTCCTTTATTTTTTTTAGCTTTACTGAAATATGTTTCACATACCACAAAATTTACCCATTTAAATTGTACACTTTGGTATATTTTAGAATATACACTGAGTTTGACAACTATCACCACAATCTAAGTGTAGAATACTTTTCTCACTCTAGAAAGAAACTTCATACCCATTGGCAGTCACTCTCAATTCCTCTTTCCCGCAGCCTCTGACAACTACTAGTTTAAATCCTGCCTGGATGGATTTGCCTAGGCTGAACATTTCATATGCATGCAATCACACAATATGTGGTCTTTTATGACTGGCTTTTTCACTTAGCGTAATGTTTTTAATGTTTTAGGTCGACACTTAACCACTGAGCAACACCGACCGGGTCAACACTATTTAATGAGCGAATGAATGACAAGTGAGGCATGTATCAGTACTTAATTCATCAGATTGCTAAATAATATTCCATTGTGAAGATTTACCATATTGTGTTTACCCACTTGTCAGTTGATGGTCACTTAGTTGGTTTTACTCTTTGGCTATTATGACTAATGCTGCTGTAAACATTTTTATATAAGTTTTGGAGTGGGCATGTTTTCATTTCTCTTGGATATATACTTTGAAGTGAATTTGCTGAGTCATATGGTAACTCTATGTTTAGCATTTTGAGGAACTGCCAAACTGTTTTCCAAAGTGGGCACACCAGTTTACATTCCCACCAGCAATGTTTGAAGTTTCCAGTTTCTCTTCATTCCTTGCCAACACTTACTCTATTTATTGTAATTTTAGCCATCCTACTAAGTGTGAAGTGGTATCCTACAGTGTTGATTTGCATTTCCCAAATGACTAATGATGTTGAACATGTTTTCATGTGCTTATTGGCCATTGTATATCTTAGGAGGAATGTCTGTTCAAATCTTTACTGCATTTTCTAAACAATGAGTTAATTGTCTTTTTATCGTTAAGATTTAAGACTTCATTTTATATTCTGGGTACAAGTCCATTGTGAGGTATATGATTTGCACATATTTTCTCCCATGCTGTGTCTGACTGTGTCTTTTGATGCACAATAGTTTTTATTTTTGATGAAGTCCAACTTATCTGTTTTTTCTGTTGTCACTTGTGTCTTTGTGTCATGCCTAAGAAGCCATTACAAAACTCAAGGTCACAAAGACTTACTTCTATGTTTCATTCTAGGAATTGGATAGTTTTCACTCATATATTTATGTCTATGATTCACTTTTAGTTAATTTTTGTTGGTGTGAGATAGAGGTCAAAATTCATTCTTTTGTTTGTGAATATCTAGTTATCCCAGCAACATTTTCTTGAAAAAAAAACAAAACACAAAACCATTCTTTCCACATTGAATTGTGTCTATATCCTTGTTAAATTAGTTCACCATAAATGTGCGGACACTTTTCTGGATTCTCAAGTCTATTTCCTTGGTCTTGATGTCTGTCCCCATTTCAGTACACTTGTTGTTTTAGAGAGAGGATGAATTTGCCAAAACCTTGCTTCACCATTCCAGAAGTCAAAGTGTTTCCTTGAACTCTTAGAACCAAACTCATCTTCATACCTTCATTGCTTGATGGAGTGTCTGGCCCTCTGTGGTTATTCATCACCATTTAATGAGTGAATGAATGACAAATGAGCACACTGATATATTTATATTTGTAAAATCCTTATCTTATAATTAAACTTAAAATACTTATAGTAATAATACTAGTTATTATAAGTTATTTCAGGGAATCAATATCAAAACCAAAAAGGACTGCATGGTATTTGCCTGTGGTACTATTATTCATCCCCCTTTGATAACCACCTAGGAATGTGACTTTTCCTGATTAGATTGCAGTCTTTTAAAGGCAGAAAATTATGTGCTGCCTTTGAATTTCAGCGACCCACCACAGTGGTAGACATGTGATCTGCATTTCAAAAAAATTAAACATGATTCACTTATTTTAGTAAAATGTATTACATCAGGATTTTCTTTCTTTCTTTCTCCCTTCCTTCCTTCTTCCTTCCTTCCTTCCTTCCTTCCTTCCTTCCTTCCTTCCTTCCTTCCTTCCTTCCTCCCTCCCTTTCTTTCTCTCTCTCTTTCTTTCTCTCTCTCTCTCTCTCTCTCTCTCTCTCTCTCTCTCTCTCTCTCTCTCTCTCCCTCTCTCTTTATTCCTTTCTTTTTTAAGAAATGTTCTCTAATGACTCAGATTTTGAAATAAAATCTCAGCTTCACACCAGTTTTTTATCCTGTCGTTAATTTGAAAGAATTCTGGCTGCTCTGTGTCACTTGAAAGCTGAGTTTGGTCATATCAAAATCAATTTGTGGAGCTTTCTTCTTATAACCTTTCTGGAAAGTATAGTAGTCATGATTCAAATATACTTTGAGGATATGACATTCAGTGAAGATTTTATTTTTATGATGCATCATCTAAAAGTAATAGGAAAACCTCAGTAATTATCCATGATTAAAGTATGTTTTCAAATGCAGTGCTATTGCAGCAAACAGAATTGCTGCCAGTAGTAAAGCAATTCTTGTGAATATGTACAGCATTTACCTAGTCTGTTATGGATGGGAAAGCTAAATTTGATGTATCTTTCTCGTGGAAGGTTGTTCCAAACTGACAGGTCTAAGTCTTGAAGGGGATTCGGTAACACAAAGAGCAAAGCAAGTACAGTGGTGCTTTAGGCTTCCTGAGCAACTGAATTATTTAGATGTTTTCCAATATAAAATTCTTTTTTGCATTTCTCTTTCTGAATCCCCTAGCAGTGATACCTTTCTCTTAAAACTTTATTCTTTGAAAATAGCTGCATGATTCCATCCAGATGTTAACAGACCCATGCAGCCAGCAGGAGGACCTCTTTCTCTCCAGAGCAGTTACTGATCAGTGTGAATTAGTAGTACCTACCACTTCACTCCCTGCTGTGTTCCAGCTCCCAACACACAATTTTTATAACATATTAGCCTCATTCTGTAGATGATGATGTTAACTAGAGCTCACTGCTGTTCATCCACAGGCCCCAGACTTTTAAAGCACATGTTCTTAGGGGAGAGGAAACAAGAGAGAATAAGACAACTATAAACTAATTGCTAAACCCCTTAAATTATATTTTGCAGAAATAAAAAAAATCTGTGTAAGAAGGGATCTAAAAATCAGTTCTTGAAAAAATACATTTTTTATTGATTTCAGAGAGGCAGGGAGAGAGATAGAAACATCAATTATGAGAGAGAATCATTGATTGCTGCCTCCTGCACACCCCACACTAGGATCCAGCCTGCAACCTTCTGATTCACAGGTCAACACTCAATTACTGAGCCATACCGACCAGGCACACAACTAGACTTTTAAATTTAAGAATACATCTTAAAGATATTCATGCTAAATTAACTTCCTTCCTTACATTCTTCCGTCCTTCTTTTTTTTTTTTTACTTATGATATTATGCTGCAGAAGATTCATGTGAGGTAGTAGTAGCATCCAAGAAATAAAAGGTAATTTAGGGCCAGATAAGGAAGATCTTGAACTTTTGGCTAAAGAATATGGACATTACCCTATCACAGTGTTCCGCAAACTCATTAGTCAACAGAGCCAGGTATCAACAGTATGATTGAAATTTCTTTTGAGAGCCAAATTTTTTAAACTTAAGTTTCTTCTAACGCCACTTCTTCAAAATAGACTTACCCAAGCCATGATATTTTGTGGAAGAGCCACACTCAAGGGGCCAAAGAGCCGCATGTGGCTCGCAAGCTGCAATTTGCCGACCGTTGCCCTATCAGATAAGGGGAGTGCTTTGGGGAAAAATTATTTAGTAGCCATTTTGTAAAAGTAAGGTAGATCTATGGGGAATGGACTAATCTATATAAAGAAAAGCCTAAACAACCAACTGGTCAAGCGGTTGCTATGATGCACACTGACCACCAGGAGGCAGACACTCAGCACAGGAGATGCCCTCTGGTGGTCAGTGCACTCCCACAACTAACCTCCAGTGGCTGGCCAACCTCCTGTGGTTCCTCCCGCAGCTGGCTGGCCCCCCTGATTGGCCCTGATCACCAGCCAGGCCCAGAGACCCCATCTGTGCATGAATTCGCACACCGAGCATCTAATATATTATAACTGGAAATATTTTATAATTGCAGGTTCCTTATACAATTATAATTTTTCCTTATAATTAAAATTTGACACATATTTTAAGTGCTGATATACCTATAATCAATCACTGATTAATTCTGTAATATTTTCTTAAGATTTTTAGATTTAAAACTCATCTCATTGAGAACGGTGTGCCATAATCCTACCTGTATTCTGAAATGGCTGTTCTGGCTGCTGTGGGAAGAACAGCCTGTAGGAGGAGGACAGGGTTGAGGCAGAGAGACTGAACAGGAGGCCATTGCAGGAGATTATGGTGGCTGGGCCCCAGGGGGTTGAGGTGGGACTTGGTGAGGGACTAACTTTAAAAGAGAAAGTTAAGAGCAATGTCAGGATGATTTCAAAGTTTGGGGACCAAAAACCCAGAAAAGCCAGGGGTTAGAGAGGGGCAGAGAGGCAGTGTGAAAAGGGTGCTTGTTTATGGTGGCAGACTGACTTGTTCAGCAGTAAGAGCACTAGTTTAGTCATATTTATTCATGTTTCCCTAAAAAATAGTATGCTTGGAAATCTTTGTAAGATTGGTTTTATCGATCATTATTAGCAGTTAGAGTAAATACTAAGATTTTCTTAGAGCCCCAAATTTCAGGTCTTTAAAAAGAGAGGTTTATTTCTCCCTCAGGTATCACTCTACCATGAGCATGACAAGATGTAGGCAGCTCTGTCCCACACGGGATTTAGGGTCTCATGTTTCTTTCATGTTGAGGCTCTGCCCTCCCCTCAGAGACAATGACATATTGTTAGTTGCCTGTCAAGACTGGGTCACAGACATGTTTGTATCCCAGCCCAGAGGAAGGAGGACATGGCCTTGGAAGTGTATGCCCACTCCCTGGCCCAAAAGAGGTCTATATCATGTCTACTCTTATTCCCCTGGTGGGAGCTCAGTCACATGCCCACACTTGGCAAGAAAGTATGGGAAATGTAGTTTAGCAATGTGTTAGGATATATTTTCTTTACTGTGGATGACTGTAGAGTGCAGATCTTAGGGGACACCTGAAAATCTGTTTTATAAATATACTAGTAGCCCGGTGCACAAAATTCGTGCATGGTGGGGGGATTCCCTCAGTCCAGCCTGCACCCTCTCCAATCAGGGACCTCTTCGGGGATGTCTGACTGTTGGCAGTCGGACATTCCTCTCACAATTTAGGAAAACTGGCTCCTAACTGCTCACTGGCCTGCCTGACTGATCGTCCCTAAACCCCTCTGCCTGCCTGCATGATCACCCCTAACCACCTCTGTCTGCCTGATCACCCCTAACCACCTCCGCCTGCCTGCCTGATCACCCCTAAGTGCTCCCCTGATGGCCTGATTACCCCTAACTGCCTCTGCCTTGCCCCACACCTGGGACTCAGGCTTCCTTCTCTTTGGCCAGCTATAGGTACACAGGACCTGGGCCAGCTTCACTCAGGCTGGCCCCAGCCACAAGCAGCCTCAGGCACCCAGGACCACAGGGAATGTGGCCTAACCCGAGGGCCAGAAAGGACCCCTGCCCCTTGAGCCGCTGCCCCACCCCTTGTGCACCACCACCTTGCCCCTTGCACTGCTGATGCTTGTGCTGCCACCCGGTTCCTTGTACCACCACACCTTGCACCTCCCGTTCCATTGTGGAGCGGCCTGGGGAGCAGATGCCACGTGCCGGCAGTCCCAGCCAGACCACGGTGCCCTCTCCGTCCCCCTACGGGGCCTCGCGGAGTGGCCTGGGGAGTGGCCTGGGGAGCGGACGCCGCACGCTCGCGGTCTCGGCCACTCTACAAGGCGCCCGCTCTGTTCCCTTGCGGAGCTCCGCGGAGAAGCCTGGGGAGCGGATGCTGCACACCTGCGGTCCCAGCTGGCCCACCGCACCCTGCAGAGCAGCAGCAAAGGCATGAGTGGCAGGGCCACACAGCACATGCCCCCACCCTGATTGGCTGGTAGCGTAATGAAGGTATGGTCACATTAGCATATTACTCTTTTATTATATAGGATGATTTTATTAAAGGTCTATTTTGTGTCAATATCTGGCTATATTCATAAGCATTTCTGTGCAGATAGCTGTCAGACATGATATGTGTTATAGCATTAAAATTATGAGAGCTGATGCTCTGTGATCATTCAGTTGCTTTTCCCCTGACCCCTTTTCAAGCCCTTGATAATAACTGATTTAGATTCATGGCTGTAAGTACCTACTGAGGGACTTGTGCAATACAGAGAACAAGGACATCATCAATGTGATCAGTCCTCATTGCAAACAGACAAATCAACAACCTGGCCTGCCAGCTTGCCTAGTGTGATTTCTTCCATTGAGAATTGGTTTACTCCTGAGTTGGCAATGGAGCATTAGGCCTGGAAATGCTGCATTCCCCCAGGCAGCATTCTGCATGCTTGCCTGCTTGCCTCTTGATTCTTTCCCTCCTTTCCCTGTCAGCTTCTAACAGGTTTGAAATCACTCCTTTATTTAGGAGATTTGTCCCTTAGTTTAAGTCAACTATTTGAGGGTCACTCAAGTGTAAAGTATTTCACATGTGAGGCCCTGCTGTCCTGACCTTATCAGCGATAGAAATCATTTACCTTGTCATGATGGGACAATGGGTCTATACTTCACTTTAATGTTCCTGCATTCATATCTTCCCTTTCCTCTGCCTCCTTTTATTTCCAAAGCCATAGGGTCTTAACAAGGAAATATAGCATGCAGAACCTTCTCTGAGCTCTGTGCAATAGACAAGAGCATCCTATATAATAAAAGAGTAATATGCAAATTGACCATGCCTCTGATCAAGCCACACCCACAGCCATGCCAACCAGCCAATGAGAAGCAAATTATGCAAATAAACACCAAACAAGATGGCTGTTGCCACTGAGAGCAGGAGGGAGGCTTAGGTTTCCCCAGCAATGAGGAAGCTAAGCTTTCTGCCTGCCGTTGCCTAGGCCTCCACTCAATGCTACAAAGTTTCAATTATAGAAGATACATATAGCCCAACAGAAAGGGCAGCAGCCACAGAGTTGGCAAGAGAAGAGGCTAGGGTTGCCGGGGTGATGGAAGAAGCCAAAGTTCTACAGCCCTAGCTAGGCCTCTACTCTAGGCTACAAAGTTTCAAACAGAAATGGCTGTTGCCGCGGAGTGAGCAGAAGGCTTGGCTCTGCTCCAGGCTACAAATTTTCAATTGTAGAATATAAATTAATCCCCGATACCAGGGCCTTTGCTTGAGTCACTGGAAAGTGTGACCAGCCTGTAAACCACCATAGGCCCCTCGCCCAGGCCGCCCCACACCCCAAGGGAACCCCTACCCTGATACAGGACACCCTTCAGGGAAAATCAGCTGGTCCCCACCCATGCACCAGGCCTCTATCCTATCTAATAAAAGAGTAATTTGCAGATTAACCATCACTCCAATATACAAGGTGGCTGCCCCCATGTGGTCAAAGATCCTGTCCCCATGTGGACACAAGATGGCCACCACAAAATGGCCAGCAGGGGAGGGCGGTGGGAAGTTCCATGCCTGTGGGGGAAGGGGGGTTTGTGGGCAATCAGGACAGCAGGGGAGGGCAGTTGGGGCAATCAAGCCTGCAGGGGAGAGAAGTAAGGTGTGACCAGGCTGACAGAGGAGGGAAATTGGGGGCAAATAGGCTGGCAGGGGAGCAGTTAGACATCAATTAGGCCGGCAGGGTAGTGGTTAGTGAGTGATCAGGCTG
Source organism: Antrozous pallidus (assembly GCA_027563665.1). Taxonomy (NCBI): domain Eukaryota; kingdom Metazoa; phylum Chordata; class Mammalia; order Chiroptera; family Vespertilionidae; genus Antrozous; species Antrozous pallidus. The sequence goes on from CM050517.1 coordinate 83,851,629, forward strand.
GCAGGCAGAAGTGGTTAGGGGCAATCAGAGAGGCAGGCAGGTGGGTAGTTTGGAGTTAGCAGTCCTGGATTGTGAGAAGGATGTCTGACTGCCTACTAGGATTGGGCCTAAATGGGCAGTCAGACATCCCTCAAGGGGTCCCAGATTGGAGAAGATGCAGGCTGGCCTGAGGACAGCCTCCTAGCCTCCCCTCCCCACCCCTGTGCATGAATTTCATGCCCCGGGCCTGTAGTATAAAATATCAGGCATCGTGTAACAGGAGCCCATCCCCTGTTGAGTGCAGCTGTCAAGTGATGTTTTCTTGATGGGAGACATGCAGTGTTTAAAATACACAAATGTATGAGTTCCTTCTCTTTTTTTAAGGTTTACTGTTGTCTCTGTGTGTATCTCACTCTTTCACAAACACATGGATTTACATTTAATTTTCTTCTGCCCAATTATGCTCCCAGTACATTTACTTAAATGCTAATATTTAGTTATTGTTCATGCTGCTGTTTTCTGAACTCAAATAGCAGCTGTTCAGGTGTCTCACAGGGAGTTCTCAGAAGACTTTTGTTCTCCAAGAAATTTTGTGCAAATACTTATCTTTGATATCTTCTATTATCAAGTGAACCAGGAGGCCTCTGCCTTTTTCATGGTAACATTCTCAGGGAGGCCAAATCTGAAAGCCAAAAAACAATTAAAATGCAGTTAGAAGTACTCATCCTGAGTATTTAAACGTTGTGCTAACATGGGAGATCAACCGAAGGACTTGTATGCATGCATGTGAGCATAACCAGTGGATGCAAGACACTGGGGCCGGGGGGGACAGGTGGGGACATGGGCTGGGGGGTAGGGGAGACTATGGGGAGGACAATGGGGGGAAAAAGGAAAACATATATACTACTATTAAATCTAAGGTATACTGCAAAAATAAATAAATAAAATATATATGAAACAGAGCCTTAGATCTGGTACAGGAAATAAGACCAGGAGTTAGGGAGACTGAACAGGATAGAACCAGGACTTCCAGTATGGTTCATTGGACTATTTGTTGCAAGATATGCTTCAGAATGGCCCAGTAAAGATCCACAAAACTCCAAGTTAATAGCTGAATGACTGAGAACTTTTCCCCCTGGATGGTGTGGCTCAGTAGGTTGAGCATATCCCCAAATATCAAAAGGTTGATGGTTCAATTTCTGGTCAGGGCACATGCCTGGGTTGCAGGCTCAATACCTGGTGGGGAGTACATGCAGGAGACAACCTATTAATGTTTCTCTCTCACATCGATGTTTCTATTTCTCTCTCCCTCTCTCTAAAAATCAATAAAAACATATTTTTTTAAAAAGAGTACAGTGTAGAGTGATAAGTCATCTGTTTAGACTCAAAACATCTCAAGGGCAAAGATAAGATTTAATTGTCATTGGGTATCTGGTGCCTCATCCAATGCCTGGACATTGTCAAATGAATGAGCTCATTAACCCACAGTAAAATGGAACTGTAGAAGAGACCAGAATATTCTTCTTGGTAGTTAGTAGGCTCATTATCTTCCCAGTAGCTACATTTCTTGGTAAATTTAATGGCCACAAAATACTTCTGGATAGATACAAAGCAAACCCAAGGAAGCTGAATAGCTTTCGTAGACATTTTCATTAAATTTGGTGAGTCATCCTTCCCTTTCTATGAGGAAACATTGAACCTATCAAGCATTTATATCAATGAGCAGCCCTCTCCTCTGAAGACTGCTAGGCACGTACTGCTAGATGTTTAACTTTCCTAAACTGCTTTGCATAATAGAAATAGACATTTATTATTTGTGACCACCCCAACACCTATATTTTGGAAATTTCCCACATTATGAATTATCTTACTAAAGGTTTTATGTTTTATTGTTTAAGCCATAATTATTTTTTTTCAAACCTAGATTCCCTTACGACTTGGGACAGGCATATGACTTAGGTTCACTAATCAGACCACAACTATGCAGCTTTGATTTGGAAGTAAGCAGTGCTACTTACTGCACAGGGGTGCACATTGGTTAGTGTGGTGGTGGGGGCTCATGGTTCCTCTGTCCTCTGGTCCCAAGTGTCATATGTGCACAATGGGGCTGTGGTGTGGTGACTCTTGCAAATATGGTGGCTGGGTTCTGGATGCTCAGCCTTCTGGGCCACTTGAAAGTCTGTGAATGACTTAATATCATCTCGTAGTTATTTTCTGCTAAACTTAGCCAGAATATATTTTGTTATTTTTAACTAACTTTCCGAGCCAACACCCTCAAAGTGTTTCTGCGATTCCAATAGCCATTTCCAGGGAAATGTGGCTTTCCAGTTCTTCCTGTGAAGGCTCTGTCCATGATATTTAGATCCTTTAAGTGACATGACCTTGCCTGTTCTCTTAATTTCTGTTGCTTCTCTTATTTTCTATTCATCTAAAAAATAAACCAAAAGACACATCATCTAACTAGAATAGGATAGTAGAGTAAACATGGTTTTAGAGGCACAAAGAATGAAGTTTAGGTCCAGGCTCTGCTGCTTATTCATCCTATAACCTTGAACTTTTTCTTACCTTGCCTGAGACTTCTTCAGAGATGTGGAAACAGTATTTACCCTGCAGGGTTGTGGTTTAAAAAAGAATGAGATAATGTAGTCAACGCCTGATGCACTGACTGCCATTGAATAAGGACTTGCATAAGAGTGTTCTTGTTAGTCTTCCTTGGTTGACTTTGAAAGACACCCCAAACTTGTTTCTTTATTAGGTCAATTTCCCCTGATTAAAGCCTTATAATTGCTACCCTATTGAAGATATTGCCTATTGAATTAAATCTCAAATTCCTACCCTAGAATTCAAAATCATTTGCCTAATCCTATCTTGCCTTTACAACCTTACTTCATAATCATCTGTTTATAAGAGAATTTTGTTTTCATCAGCCCAGTGTCTTCATCCTCCCTAACTCTCTGTGCACATTCTGTTCCCACACTTTGGTACCCCTATTCAGGTTGACCCACATTACCACTCCTCTCTGCCAAGGCAAATTCAACCCCTCTGTTCTAGCTTATCTCAATCCTTCCTTAACCAAACACTGAATTTTCCTCATATTGATCAATTTTGACCTTGACTGGTTATGTCAAATATCCTATTAACAAAGAATGTATTGATAAGCAACCACTTAAGAATCATTTCTATTATCAGATAAGTATTTACATGGACTATCTTATATAATCTTCACAATAAACCCATGAGGTAGGAACTAACTAGTATTTTATAGGTGAGGAAACTGAGGTACAGAGAGGTGAGGAGTTGAATCAATTTAATTTAGCCTGAAGACTCCCAGCTAGTAAATGGCAAAGCCAGAATTCAAACCCAGACACCCTTGTGTCAGAGCCCATCCTCCTAATCACATCGCAATCTTAAAGGAGAGGACACTTTCAGAGATTTCTTCATATTATTTCCCTTTGTGCCTGATACGGAAATGACAGCAAGAAATGGAAACCAATTTATTAGGTGGAGCAGAGTGAACATGTAGGAGGATGAAATGAGGTCAGAGGTCTGGTTCAGTGGGACCTTTGGGCCATGATTTTAATGGCGCCATCACTGCCATCTATACTCACACTGACAAAGTGGCAAGGAAAAGGAAGCAGCAGCAACACGCAGGACACAGGTGTCAGTGAGTACTCTGCCAGCGTATGCACGATGTCATTGCTTCTCGGAAGGGCAGGCAACTCTCCTCTGTTCCTGCTTAAAGGCAGCCCCTATAAGGATTTTACACTCATGGGGGGTGGAGGGAATATCGCTCCGTAGAGACTTTCCATGATTTGGAGACTGAGGACATGATTTTGAGTTCAAGCTCTTCAACTTGTTAGCTGTAAGATGCGGGCCAGGCCTAGCTCCCTTGCCTATAAAGTGATACTGCTAATGTCAGTGTCATAGGTGTAAAGGTGAAATGAGAAGATGTATAGCTTTAAATTAAAATTTCAAGAAAGCTCTGATTATTATGAACATGAAAATAGTATTTATGATATCCTATCGCCTGTTGAAAAATAAGGGGAATAAATTTCCTTTCTACTTTATAAACGTAGAGCATACACGTCAAGAGTTACTGCCATCACTAAAGGAGACACTTATTGAAACATATTAGAGTGTCTGGAAAAGGCAATAGCCTTAAAAGGGAATTTTGGATTCTAAACTGAATTATGGACTTGATAGGTAGAGGTAGGTAACAGATATGACCCTTCCTTCCACAGGTAATTTAGAAGCAAGGGGAGGAATCCTCTTTTGGATAGCTGATTTTCAGTTTCTGAATTGGATCTAAACTCTGGCAGTCTGAGTTATATAATTATTTCATACTCTTCTAAAAAGGGTTTTGATGCTTTTGTGTATTGCAGTGACTTTATTCAATGCCTTTTTCTTAAGGAATTTTTTCACTGAGATACTCTAAACAAATAGGAAAATTGATTCAATGGAGAAAGTTTGTTTTATAACAATTTTCAAAGTTGAAAAAGAAACCATACACTTACATTATTATTCTTATTTCAATTTTAGCATGGAAATGAATGGCTCTCCTTAGGAAATAAACATGAAATGGTATTTATTTTCACATTTCAATTTAAAACAAAAATCCAAATTAGTTCACAGGCGATACAGTTTAGATCAACCTTTCTCTCATAATGATCAGATGCTAGGGAATCTACTAGTCATCACTAATGTTATCAAGCTTTAGATGGTATAATTTACATATAGTATGACTTATTCTAGGACTGGTTGTAAATGAAGGTCCCTGAGGGGAACAGTTCCAGTATGGCTTACCCTTTTTAATAATATTATCTTCTGTTTCTATGGAAACTGCACATCCTGTTTTTCCATTTGCATAAGATGTCTTCAGATTTATTATAATAGATTCAAATATTTAAAACTAATAGTAGCAGTCTGCTCTGAGTATAATATCACATAAACATTTTTTCAGCTAAGTTAATAAATCAAACTATTACAGGGAACCATGCTGATATAAAGTGCCAATTGCAAGTAGGGATTATGCTTTTGAATTTCTGTATGTTTCTAAAATACTAACACTGAAAGAGAAGGAAATAATTAGTTTTAAATCATTTGGATAAAATGCACCAATAAAAAAAATTTCGAAGGATAAAAATGCACCAATAAAAAAAGTGCAAAGGATAAAAACCAGTATGTGAGTGTCACATACACTATACATATCTATAATAATAAAAGTGAAATATGCTAATTAAATCAGATGTCCTTCTGGACAACCTTCCAGACAAGGCTGGGGCTGTGAGGAAAGCTGGTGCTGGCAGATGGGGGAAGAAAGGCCTTCTCTTGCATGAATTTCATGCATCAGGCCTCTAGCATATATATATAAAATAAACATAAAATGTTTGCATAAATACATATTGATAAATTATAGATATGTTATATATATGTGGCTGGTAAAATATATTCTACCTCACCAGTAATCAAGATAGAAAAAAATTTAAAAATAATAAAATATCAATATTTATTTTCTATTAACCAAGATGAAAAGAATAAGCCCCAGCATGGAAGAGTTGTGGGGAAATAGGCACACGATGAGAATGTTGATGGGAATATAAATTGGTACAAGTTTCTGAAGGACACATTGACAATATGCAAGTCACTTGACCCAAACATTTTACTTCTAGGAACTTTATCTAAAGAATTGTAAAAAAGTAATACATAAAGGTTATTTATGATACTGTTAATTATAATAGAAGAAATAAAAACAAAATAAATAAATAAGCAAAATTTCTATTATTAGGGAATCACAATGACATTGTTATGTTCTACCTCCTTTTGCTCATTGGAGTTTCTTAGCACAAGGTCTAGATGTTCAATATTGTTGAATGAATTAACATAATAGTATAATGCTATAGTTAATTACCTGCAAAGATGTCCATGGTTATCTGATAAATGAGAAAAGTGACAAAATAGAATATAAAATGTCTTTAGTTTTTTATTTTAAACATCATCACCATATCTATATTTATATGTGGATAGACTGCAGTAATATACACTATAGTGAATGGATAAAAAAGGGATTCAGAAGAAATGGACTGAAAGTGAAACAGTTTTATAAATACTGTCACCAATGCAATTTGCTTATATTTTCCTTTTATGTACTCATGAAGAAAGACATATAATAAAAAATGATGCCTAAAAATCTCTAAAATTATTCTTCTGATAAGTATAAAATTAAAAGAAAGCATTGTATGATACTTCAGTGGTGGTTTTGTTTTGTTTTTCCTTAGAGGTACATAAAAATGATATGTCTAACAATTGGTAATTTTGTGTTTCTTGAAATATGGGACCTCTAGATTAAACTATTGCCACAGTATTTTAACTGGTCTCTTTAACTCCTTCCAATATACCTCACCTATTCACAGCATTTACCTTCTAAAGCACCAGTCTAATAACCCTGCTTGCCTGTTCTGAAAATGTCATGGCTTTTCCCTTAAGTACAGGTTATTACTTGTTATTGACTGAATGTATCCCTCTAAAATTCATATATTGAAGTCTTAACCCCCTGAGGGGTGGTATTTGAAAGTGGGGCTTTTGAAAGTTAATTAAATGAGATCTTGAAGGTGGGACCCCATATTGGAGTTAGTGTTTTTATAAGAAGAGGAAGAGTCACCAGAGTGCCCCCCCTTCCTTTCTCTCTCTCTCTCCCTCGCGCCCCCCCCCCCCCCCCATGTGAGCACACAGCAAAATAAGACTAATTGAGAACCAGGAAGAGATTCTTCAGTCTTCATATATGTTTAAAGACACTGTTATCTCACATCACCCTCACAGCAGAACTGAATCAGCTGGCACCACATTGGACTTCCCAGCCTGCAGCTCTGTGAGAAATAATAGCCTCCAGTCTGTGATATTTTGTTATAGCAGCCTGAGCTAGGACAAAATCTGAATCATTAATGGGACACAGAAGGGACCCTCCACAATGGATACTTCATGAGTTTTTGTCACCACATGCCCAGCATATCCACCATTTTATACCCAATTCCCTTAACATCTTTGGCACCTTTCCACTCTTTTCCTTGATTTACATTATTTTGTCTACCAAGATTGCTTCTCTAGGCCCACAACCTCAGTCTTTGCCTGAGGAAATTCCACTCCTGCTACAAAGGCACCACCTCCATGAGGCTTTCCAGATTGTCTTATTCATAAAAGAATAGTCCTTTTCCTGGGATGACATTATTGGACATTGAATATAGCACTTAGAAAAATCAGTCATTCTTTATTATTTTTAACACATCAGTGTCTAAGTCATAGCTCATATAGTTTTCTCTTCTCCACCTCTTCACCTACCCAGATGTTCTACACAACAACAAGCAAGTAAATAATAAATGTTTAAGTGTTGGATTTATTAAATTCATCTATTACAGTTCAATACCTAATGTTAAAATATATTTACATATATCTTGAAACATAGTTTTCTCCACAAAGCTAACACAATTTGCATCTTTAGACTCCTTTATTTCAGCATGACAATCTTGACATGAGGTTGAATATAGGTTACTAACAACACAACCACAACAGAAATCATAGTACTTACTATATTCCAGCCTCTGGGTTGAACATTTTACAGTCATCATGGCATTTAATCCAATAAGAATTCTAGTGTATAGATAATATTAGTACTTTCATTTTACTGACGAGGAAACAGGCTTTAAGAGGTCAAGCAAATTACCCAAGCTCACCTGCAGAGTAGCAATAGAGCCAGGTTTCAAACCCAAGTCTGAATTTAGTTTGTATTCTTAGTCCTCAAATTGTATTGCTTCTTAATACATGTCTTTCACATTTGCTCAGCTTTGTGAAATATAAAAATAAAAAGCAAGTGACTACCATTTGCAGCAACCTGGATGGAAGTGGAGAGCATTATCCTAAGTGAAATAAGCCAGTCAATGAAAGAAAAATACCACATAATCTCACTCATTTGTGGATAATAAAGAACATTACAAACTGATGAACAAAAAGATAGATACAGAGGCAGTAAAGCATCAAACAGACTGTCAAATTATAGTGGGAAGGTTAGGGAAAGGTGGGGGAGATAAGAGATCAACCGAAGGTCTTGTACGCATGCATGTAAGTATAACCAATGGACGCCAAACACTGGAGGGTAAGGGCAAATATGGGAAGGGGGGACAATGGTAAGATATGTACACATTTAATACCTTAATTAAAAAATGGAGAAAAAGCAAGTGACTACATATAACCACTATATCTATTTGATTAGACTTGGCCTGTTTTGCATTATGAGTTTCCCTGACTGTAGTATAAAATGCCTTTGTGACAGTGCCCTGATGTTCTCAGATTAAATATAATATCATGAAAGAATATGGTTTCATATGGCTTCATGAAAGAGCATGGTTTCACTTGCTACAATTATTTTCCAAATAAGATTTCCCACTAATTTCTACTTTCTTACAAATACTTTACCTATGACTATTTAACATAGATAATTCTGACATTTTCAGGGGGGAAATGAAGACAAATCTTAATTAGACTTAGATGAAAATTCTTTTAAAGATATGTAAAGTTGAAAAAAAAGTCCGTGTACTGAAAGGACAAGGCAGAGCCTATCCTTCATCTTGCAAGGCTGGTCAACCTAATTCTCCTTCCGCCCCTGCTGGGAGTAGCCACAAGGGTGCCAGGAATGTCCTAACTCCCCCAACCACTGCCTGAGCGGACCAATGACATGGCTTAGGTCCTAATAAGACATAAACAAAGCGCAAGTCACTTCCTGATCCTTGTGCTGTGAGACCCCCGCTGAAAAACCCTGACCTAATAAGGCTATCTCTGTAACCCACATCACTTCCCTAAAACCACCCAAATGACCAACCCTTTATAATCTATTGTTCTTGCTGGGCTCGCTCTCTCGTCTAGCTGCTGTGCCAGATAGAGGCTGAGGGCCAAACCCGGGTTTGAATAAAGGAATGGTTCTATGCTATTGCAGCCGTTTCGGGTCCCTGGTGGTCTTTGGGGATCATGAAATCTGGGCATAACAGTACCATTAACCCAGATGAAATTCAAACAAGTGAATAATGCATCCCACAATTGGTCTGGCCCTGCCAAGGTAACCACAGGCAGGACTCAAAATTCAATAAATCTAGGAGCTTTTTTCATAGCAACATAATTTATTTTTATTCTTATTTTTTTAATTTTATTTACAATATAACATATTTAATAGTAGTACATATGTTTTCCTCCCTCCCCAATATCCTCCCCCCAGCCTCCCCTACCCCCCAGCACATGTCCCCACCTGCCTCCCTCCCCACCCCAGAGTCTTTCATTCATTGGTTATGCTCATATGTATGCATACAAGTCCTTCGGTTGATCTCCCCCTGCATCTGCCTCCCCTCCACTCCAGCCTTCCCCCTGTAGCTTGACAGCCTGTTCGAGGCCACCCTGCCTCTATATCAATCACTCTCCCCTGTTTCTTTTCTTCAAAAATATCTTGCCTCTGCATACTGAAAACAAACGTATAAGAGCAAAAAAAGTTTGAGTGTCAGTTTCAATGTCCAACTGTCTGAGTCCCAGTTTCAATGTCAAATAGTTCTTCATGTGTACATGTCAGCAATGGTATCCAGATGGTGGACACATCGTGGCAATGCAAGGTCCATCCTCTCTGGTATGGTCCTGGGCCGCCTGCAGCCACGCACAGCTGCTGACTGCCAGCATGGCAAGGTGTCGTCAGTGTCCCCCATCTCTGGATCGTCCTCGTGGCTGGAACAGGCCTGTCAGTTCCTCACTGTCGCAGGAACCCACATGGTCTTGGAGTTGTTCTCTGCAAACACACAAACACATTCTCGACCAAAGGTTAACAAAGGGATCCTCTCTGCAAAATAGACTTGGGATTCTTTTTATTTTTGCCTAAATGATTTTCCTTTGGCTTATTTTGACACCATGTGTGTGTTTTTTTATGGGTGTCCTGCAGCTAGTTTTACAAATGGAATTTTCTTTTCTGGAGTAAGAATTTTCTACATGCATTTTACTTATAAGTTATTTTTCCTTACATGATATTACCCCCACTGTCCCCCCCCCCCTTTTTTTGGTTAATAGGGGCTTTTGGAAATTTTATCTTGCAGTCTTGGTAATTTTAAATTTTAATTTCTGCATACAAATATTAGTGCTTTAGGTTCTTTGGATGTTAGGCAATTTTGCAGTGAGATGAACTACTAATAGATAATTTAGTTAATGTTTTAGGAAAAGCTTTTTGTCCAGTACAGTTAGATTTTCTTGAGTATTCACTTATTTCACTTGTCCAATTTAAATTAATCTGAAAACTTGAGTACTATTTTACTGTCAATTTTAATACTCAAGCAGAAATCTTAGTTTACCCAGTAAATACTTGTGGAAAGGAATATTTGCATTTTTGAGTAGGTCCTCAGAATTCCTTGTAATAAATTAAATTTAGATATAGGGCAGCTATTGCTGGCAGAGTCTCTGTCTACCACCTGGATCCCGGTGTGAGTTGCATAGCAACATAATTTATATTAAGTGACTCTTAATATTCAAATGGCCCTTCGGCAGAAAAAAGGTCCCTCCCACCCCCCCACCCCCCTTGACATAAAGGCATATGCAATGAAGCAGGATATGCATTTGCCTAGGGTTTGCAAATGCATATCACCAGTGCGTCACTTCTTGCCTGCGGCTCTGCCCTGATTCTCAGGCTAGGCTATAGTTCAGCAGTGCTCTGCTCCTGCTCCCCTCGCTGCCATGCTGCTTCACCAGGACCCCTGTTACTGGTCATAAAAACTATTGCTTGAAAAATCATTCTATTGTTTTCCTCAAAGTCCTAGTCAATGTATTTCCCAGCTTTCTGTCATTTATCATTTCTCTTCTGAGAAATAAAAATCCATTGGGCAAAGAGGTCTTGATTTATGATTTTTGTGTGCCCCAAATGTTTACTATGAAATTATTGGTTTGGCTTTAAGATTGAAGGTATGGAAATAAGTATATATATTTCAAGATCAATACTTAAACACTTGACTATTGTTATAGAGTTAGCTATATTTTATCTACTAGAACCACAATCAGCAAACTGTGGCTCGTGAGCCACATGCAGCTCTTTGGTCCCTTGAGTGTGGCTCTTCCACAAAATATCAGGGCCTGGGCAAGTCTGTTTTGAAGAAGTGGCATTAGAAGAAATTTAAGTTTAAAAAATTTGGCTCTTGGAGAACTAAGATGGCGGCAAAGGCAAAACACCTATCTTGCCGTCATAATCAGCAATTTTAATACTACAGCTTAACGAAAGAACAAACACCTTCCAGAATCACCAGAAAGCTCGCCGAGTGAAAATTCCACAAATAAAAGTGAAGATAAGACACTGTGACCCGGAGGAGCGGCGGCGGACGGCGTTGAAAGATTCGCCCGGAGAGAGGTTTGGAGCGCACGCCGCGGAGAGGGCGGGCGGCTGAAAACCGGCCAGTTTTCTCGAACGGGGAGACAAAGGCGTCCCACTGACTGATTCTCCAGCTCTGGGCAAAGTCCAGAGAACCCACTATCACACGGGGTGAAAACTGGACAGTGGGAGGGCACGCCGAAGCTCGGGTGCTGCCGGGTCTCCCGGCTTGTGGAGAAGGCAGCTCGCGCGAACAGCTCGGCTGCGTGACTGCGCAGAGAGCACACCACGACTTGCCTCTCATTCGGAAAACCGTCAGACTGCTTTGTTTTACGATCCTGGGTGAGACATTGCGCATGCAGACTCATTTTGGGAAAGTCTGAATTCCCCGGCAACCGGCAACCGGTGGAGCTCCGTAGCGGTTCTCTCTCAGAGGTGCTGGCGGCCATTGCCCCCGGCACAGAGTCCCTGGGGCCGCATAGGGCGGAGCTAACGCTGTCTGCTTGGCCCGGAGACTCCGCCCACCCAACCTGAGCACAGCTGAGCTTCACAGACAATTGGCCTGGAGGTCAACCCTCCAAGTGCTAGCAACGATTAACTGAGCTTAACTTCAGCAAGACTGTGCAGCCCATATCCACCTCAGGTAACTGGGGAGGCTGAGCCACTGTCCCTTGTAGCACGTCTACCACACAAAGCTAATTGACCAACTCAGGGAAGCAGCCACCATGCAGCAACATGGAAAGAAATCAGATGTGAAAGAAATGGAGGGAAAAAAACGACTAGACATGGAATTCAGAACCACGGTTATAGGGTTTTTTAAGAGGTTCCAACAAAAGATCGAGGCCTATAAGGAAATAAGCAAGACCACAAAGGAAATGAATGAGTCCTACAAGAAAATGAACAACACCCTCCAGGATATAAACGAGAGCTGCAAAGAAATGATCAAGACCAACGTGGAAATGATCAAGATCAACGTGGAAATGAATGAGTCCTACAAGGAAATGAAAGAAACCCTCAAGGATATAAAGCAGACTCTCAAGGATATGAAAAAGGACCAACCAGAAATTAAGCATACACTGACTGAAACAAAAAATATTATACAAAGACCTGAAAGTGCCCTGGAGCACCCCAAGAACCAAGTTAAAGATTTGAAATACAAAGAGGTAAAATCCACTCAGCTGAAAAAGCAAGAAATCAAAAGAATCCAAAAAATTGAAGATAGTGTAAGGGGCCTCTGGGACAACCTCAAGCATACCAACATCCGAATTATAGGGGTGCCAGAAAAAGCGAGAGGCCAAGACAATGAAAACCTATTTGAAGAAATAGTGACTGAAAACTTCCCACACCTGGTGAAAGAAATTGACTTAGGATTCCAAGAAGTGCACCGAACCCCAATATTTAGGAACCCTAAGAGGACCACACCAAGGCACATCATAATTAAAATGCCAAGAGCAAAAGACAAAGAGAGAATATTAAAAGCAGCAAGAGAGAAACAGTTGGTTACCTATAAGGGAGCACCCATACAACTGTCAGCAGATTTCTCAACAGAAACGATGCAGGCCAGATGGGAGTGGCAAGAAATATTCAAAGTGATGAACAGCAAGAATCTACAACCAAGATTACTCTATCCAGCAAAGCTATCATTCAGAATTGAAGGTCAGATGAAGTGCTTCGCAGATAAGAAAAAGCTAAAGGAGTTCATCACCACCAAACCAACATTATATGAAATGCTGAAAGATATTCTTTAAGAAGAGGAAGAAGAAAAAGGTAAAAGTGCAAACTAGCAACAACAAATACACATCTATCAACAAATGAACATAAAAATCAAGTGAATTGATAGGCTGTTGAACAGGATAGACTGGTGAATATAACAGAGACATGGACATAGAGAGGGAATGGACTGACAATTCTTGGGGAGAAAAGGGTTGTGGGAAGTGCAGCAAGAGACTGGACAAAAATCTAGCAACAATGGGAGAGGACAGTGGGGAGGGGGAGGTGAGGGTGGAGGGTGGGATAGGTACAGAGTGGAGGGAAGCTATAGGGGGATAAAAAGGGGAAACAATGTAATTAATAAACTGAACAATAAAGATAAAAAAAATAAAAAAAATAAAAAATTTGGCTCTCAAAAGAAATGTCAATTGTTGTACTGTTGATATTTAGCTCTGTTGACGAATGAGTTTGCCAAACACTGTACTAGTACATCTATTCATATTTTTTAATGACTCCCAGTCAGTGGCCACCAGGAATACATTTTTAGTTAAACAAGTGAGGTTTATTAACTTGTTAGTAGGACAAGAGGCTGGAAGGATGGGCAGGAGTGAGATTACACAAGGGCCTTTTTAGGGATTTCAGACTTTTCCTTAGGAGCTATTCAAGGGAACAAGAGCCAAAACAGCTTCAGGTAATGTATTTCCTGGGCAACAAGATATCACTAAACTGCAATGTGATTATCTTGTATGTTTCTACTTCCTTTCAAATTGGCTCAGTGATCTGTATTCACTACTCTCAAGGACATCCCTTTAAGCACTCTGGTTGTGCTTTTCAGAATTCCCATCTCAGAAACCAGATAGTGACATAAATGAGAGAAGTGAGAGGAGATGAAAAAATTATGAATATTTGTTACTGTAGGCTGAAAGGTACTTGCTCCACCTAAAGGTATTGAAATGCAAATGTTTTAAAAAGCTGTGCAAAACTTATTATATTTCATTGCCATTTCCCCTCTAGTTCTCAAATTTAATATGTAATATAAGAAGCTCCATTTACTTAATGACACTTAATAAAGCATGTTACTATCTGAGGCTGTCATAATCAATGTCATCTGGTCATGTTTAGTTAGAAAGATTTTATTCTATATGTCGGTATATTCTGTATCTATAATAAGCTCAGATGAAAAGGATACTTATAATACAAACCATAAAAATCAAATTGATTTAGCAAAAACACATCGCATGCTTGATAATAAGATATCAAAAATCCACATTTTGTGTTTAGATATTCAATCAAATCTTCAATGCTGTGGTTAGGAATTGTTCTTCTTGCTCTGATGCTCCCATGTGTAATCCTTCAGGAACTCCTGAGTAGCGACGGAAATGATTTTTGCTCAGGTCCTTCCCGTGGAAAGATGAATCATGGTAGCTCATAAACACCATGAAGAGCTCTTGCTTGACAGTTTAATAGCTTTCCCTTTAGTCAGTTGGTATGAAAATCTAATTTTGAGTCTATTCATTTGTGGAAAAGGTCAATGTAATTTCCTGATAGCTTAGTGGCCTCCCCCAAAATGAGTTGTCCTCCATATTTGACAATGATGCTGGTATCACGTTGGGTAAAGCTAATGCTCTGTGGCATTGTCACATTGAGCTACTACATAGGGCCTGATTCACAGGTATAAAACCCTCCCCTGGACATCATTGTAGACCTACCCCTGTCTCCCTTCACAATCAATCAAGCACTCAATCAACCAATCAGCAAGGCTGGCCAGTTTTTTCTCTTAGCCAACTCTTTTGCCTTCATCTCTTCCACATCACCATAGATAACTCTACCTCTATCACCCTGTGGCTTGATCCCTACACCCCCTCAGTTCAGCCAGGCACTCTGCAATCGATTTTCCCTGAGTTTATTCCTCCAGATGAAAGTCTGATGAGGTTCTCCCCTGGGAAAACTCTTTAGGAGCTTCTACTTAGCAGGTTTAGAAGCCACTCATCACAGCTATCTCTATATACATCTTTAGGATTCATGTTATATAAAAGGAGACTGTCCTAGCTGTTCTTAGGAACAGTCTTTCAAATGAATATATAACCTAAATATTATAGGCAAGGAGATGACAAACTTGATATTTGACGTTTTTAGGTTGTGCAGTTTCTCTGCTCACATGGTGTACACAGAAGAAACTTGGCAGTCACCATGTGATGTAGAGTAATGGTTCTCAAGCTTAAACATTTATCAGAATCACCTTGAGTGCTTGTTTAATAGATTTCTTAGCCTTATGTCAAAAGTTCGTTCCTGTATGTCTGGGTCTGGACCTCCAATTTGTCAATGATGCTGATGTTTCTGGTCCAGGGACCACAATTTAAGCTTCACTTTGATGGAGTAAAATTTAGAAGAAAACCCACATTGATAATATTTACTATAACTAAGAGTTCTCCTTTCTCTGATATTATATATATACCATAGAGCTGAAATATTTAGCAATTAAAGATTATAAGTGAGTTTAAAATCATTGACCAAAGTTAGGGTTGGAAATTTTTGTAGACAACAATTAATTAACACCGCATGCAAGGTATATTAGGTTTTCTTGTTTTCTAAGGTACATATATATTCAACACCTTTACCATGGATTTACAATGAACTTATCCTATATTCCACTATTGATTTTTGCTCTTTGTTTTGTATTTATACCATGATAATAAATTTCAGTTGATCAACAAGTACATGTGGAAAAAAATCCAAAGGAACTTTAAAATATTTAATTAGGTGCTATACATATGACTTTTATATTTCTTTTTATTTATTTATTTTTTTCATATTTCTTTTTAGATTGCTAGAATAAATCTCTGGAGATTTTACTTTGATAACCAGGAGGACTGATTACATAGCACCTGTAGCTATTGTGTGGTGTTAGGCTCTGCACCTCAATAGATAAGACATGGCAACTAATTAGAATAGAGGCCACTTTCACAATAGATAGCTGTTACTTAGGAATAAAGAGTTGTATTTATTAATCCTTTTCAAAATTTACAATGTATACCAATTACATATTTAACTCATATAATTAGCCAACCAAAGAAATCCAATAAATTGAGTTTTATTTTCTCAATGACTTTTTGCGTGTGAGTGCCTTTATGGTTGGCGTTTTTCGTTTCCTGTCAAGGATTTTAGTTTAAATATTTTCTTTGGCTATATGGCATAGAAAGGAAGGTAGAGTACATAATTTCTGATGTTTTATTAGAGAAATGTGATCACTCTCTGATTAAAGTACACTGGTTTCCTAGTAACTGATCTCTCACCTTGATACTTTAAGATAGACTTCCAACTTTGTTGCCTAGTGACAGTGTTTATCTGGATTTCCTACCAGTGAATGCTGGATTCCTCTTGCCTGGATTCTGATATCAACTACCCACCTTCCAACACCATCATCTATTTTCCTTTGGCTTAAGAACTCATAAATTACATACCCTGTCCATGTGTTATTGCTCCCTACTTCCTGAGTATTTCCAATAGTTTGAGACCTTATGAATTCAGGTCTCTGTCAATCTGTTCTTTGAACAACCTACTCCAGATATTGTTTTTGTGGGATGGTGCTTGTCTCTGCTTGACTCCAACCTTCTCCAGTCTGATTAGTTCCATCACCAGCTAAATCATAATTGGTCCATGGGAGTGTGCAGTGTGCAGATTATAGAGAATCAAGGACAAAGGCCCTCTTGGAATGATGTTGCTTCACCCCAAAAGCTGGAACCTAAAACTACACTGGCATTACCATATTTATTCTTCATATTCATTAGTCTGTGAAGGACATGGGTGATCACCTAAGCTCACTGAATCCATTAAAATGTCTCCTTTTAGCTGATGTTTTGTATTAATCACTTTCACCTTTTCCCAACCACTCTCAATGCAAGCAAGCAGTGAGACTCTGGGTCAGGTTGTGTCCAGGTGAGTGACAGTGACTGGCTGCGTGCCTTTGTGAGGAGAGCCACAAGGAAGTCCTCACAACAGCTCCTGGCCTCCACAGTTCTTTCTCTTCTTGAGAAGCCCAGACTGCTATCCAGAACATTCTTGGTGTAGAATTTAAAGCATTATTAACTCCCATAAGCAGGACAAGGAAGGCAACTGTTTCACAGCTACTTGTTAAAGTAATATATGATGTATCCCCCAAAAGCCCCCAAAACTCAGGAGTGGAGGGAAGCAAACTTAGCAACTCTCAGATTCGTATAGTATGTCCAGAGGTTTTGCAGCATTTGAAATAATGAGCATTTAACATTAACAGCTAAAACTGAGGTACAAAACATAGTTTTGTTTTATTGACGAATACATAAAGATGTGAAAAGGTGAGTCATAGTTCTAAACTTTGGCTACAACTCTCAGATAACATTTCTTTATTGAAAACTTTTCCAGCTTACTGTATTTACACTATCGCCAACAGCAGCCCTGCAGGATTTAGCTTATGGACAACACAACTATTCATATCAAGGGGTGGAGGTAGGGGTGTGTGTGTGTGTGTGTGTGTGTGTGTGTGTGTGTGTGTGCGCGCGCGCGCGTGTGTGTGTACTTTACCACACAGTATTGTGTTCTTTATGACCTATGAATGCCGGTTTTATATAAAGCTCTTCTCTTGAAAAATTCTCTTTTAATTACCTACTCCCTTCCTCAAATAATTAAAATGTCTCTAGTTGCTTTTAATTACTCCCTGTGAAGAATATTATGTCTAGCTTGGCATTTTTTTCCAGCTATTTTAGCATAATGATTGAAAAGAGCCTTCTATTTTCATTAGAGTGACCCAGTTGAAAATTACAAAACATAAGCATAGCCTCCAGAAGTGTTTCTCACATTTGCCTGAGCATATCACCCAGGATCCTTTCTATCACCTCTGTGTTCTGTGTCACACCCCATCCATCCCATCACTTATGTACCAAAATCTCCTGAAGGTCAGGAGACTTACAGGCAGAGGTCCCGGATGCTTTTCTAATCAGACAAGGGAAAGAAATCAGCACAGCCAGGAAGGAAGTTCAGGGTATTTGAGATCAGGAATCTATTTGAATTTCTGCCCATGCCACATTAACTGTCTTGCTTAACTGCTTAATTCTTCAAACCACACTTTCTTCATCTGGAACGTTGGGGTATTAGCAACTCCCTTTAAAGTTTGTTGTAAGTATTAGATGAAATAATCCAAGGCCATTAGTTCAGTGCCTGGCACACAGTGAAAGCTCAATAAATATGAGATCCGGACAGGACCAGCTACATAAATTCAAGGCCCTGTGAAAAAGAAAAATGTGGGGCCCTTAGTTCGAATAT
This sequence comes from Antrozous pallidus, assembly GCA_027563665.1. Lineage (NCBI taxonomy): Eukaryota > Metazoa > Chordata > Mammalia > Chiroptera > Vespertilionidae > Antrozous > Antrozous pallidus. Next base: position 83,869,981 of record CM050517.1, read on the forward strand.
TAAGAATTTGAGACAGTGACAGCCAAACAACAATTTAAACTTGGGATGTTTCTAATCATAGGACAGTGTACAGCTGCACAGGTTGCCCAGGAACAAGCCCTGATTATAGCTTGGTGACCACCTGTCTTGGTTTGTCCAGGACTGAGGGGTTTCCTGGGACATGGGAATTGCAGTGCTAAAACCAGAAAAGCCCTAGACAGACTGAGAAAACCCGTCACCTGAACACTGTGATACCACTTTACATTGCTGTGTCTTAGAGACAGATGTCAAAACATTTAGACTTTTGCCAGAGAATGTCTATTTAGTGAATCTTGCCTAAGGGCTTTCTGAAGGGCTAGCTATCAGCTATTATTGAAAACAGAATGGTATTTTGCATACAATTAATAGTGACAATACTGATGGGAAAATGTTCCTCTCAGTTTGGACTGCTCACAAGTTCTAAGACATTTTTAAGGATCTCCTATAACATAGCTGAAAGTTGTTTTATCAACTTGTCCCATTTCCCCCATGTCCCAGCCCTAGACAACCACTTTTAAGAAGTATGTTTTTTGTTGATTTTAGAGAGGAAGGGAGAGGGAGAGAGAAAAACATCACTGATGAGAATCATCCATTGGCTGCCTCCTGTACACCCCCGACTGAGGATCAAGCCTATAGACAACCACTTTTTTACTCTTTTTCTATGTGTTTAACTCCCCCCTCCCCCTGGAAATTCCACGTATAACTAATACCATACAGAATTTGTCTTTTTCTGTCTGGCGAATTTCACATACAAAACACCCTCAGTGTCCATCCATGTTGTCCTAAATGGCAAGATTTCGTTTCTTCTCATTTCCGTTCACCCATTGATGGATGCTTGGCTGTCGTGAATAATGCTGCAATAAACATGCGAGTGCAGATAACACTTTGATATTTTAGTTTCATTTCCTTTGAATATATTCTGAGAACAGAGATTGCTGGATCACATAGTAGTTCTATTTTTTTACTTTTTTATTTGAAAACTTCATACTGTTTTCCATAATGATTATATCATTTTACATTTCCATCAACAATATAAAAGGTTCCCTTTCTTCCACAACCTCTCCAATACTTGTTATGTATTGTTTTAGTTGATAATAAGGCCTGAGGATCTAATGTGAGACATGGTGATTACAATTGATAACTTCATTGCTTAATGGAAATTTGCTAAGAGAGTAGAATGTAAATGTTCTCTCATATACAGAACACACAAAGATAAATATATGAGGTGATGGATGTGCTAACTAGATGGGGGGGGTCCTTTCACAATGGATAGGAATATCAAATCACTACAATGTACACTAAATATCTTATAATTTTATTTATCAATTATCCTATGTAATAAAAGCCTAATATGCTAAGTGTCCAGTCATCAGGTCATCCATTCAACCAATCAAAGCGTAATATGCTAATGATATGCTAAAGTTGCTGAAATGCTTGCTATGATGTGCACTGAGCACTAGGGTGCAGAAACCCTCACTAGAAGGTTAGCTTGCTGCTGGGGTCCTGTGGATTGGGACTGAGGTGGGCCAGACATGCCCTGGAGCCCTCCCACAGATCCTCCCAGCCTGGCCAACCTCTTGCATCCTTCCCTGGCCCCAATTATGCACTAGTGGGGTCCCTTGGCCTGGCCTGTACCCTCTTGCAATCCAGGACTCCTCAAAGGATGTTGGAGAGCCAGTTTTGGCCCGATCCCACAGGCCATGCTGAGAGATCCCACTGGTGCACGAATTCATGCACTGACCTTTAGTACATCACTAAAGCTGAAATTTAATTTAATTTTACTATTTTTTTTATTTGAGAGAGGAAGGGAGAGGGGGGAGGAATAGAAACATCAATAATGAGAGAGAATCATTGATTGGCTGCCTCCTGCATGCTCCCCATTGGGGATCAAGCCCACTTCGTACCCTTGACTGGGATCATTTAGTCCACAGGCCACTGCTCTATCCACTAAGCCAGTGGTTGGCAAACTGCAGCTCACGAGCCACATGTGGTTCTTTGGTCCCTTCTATGTGGCTCTTCCACAAAATACCACGGGCTGGGCAAGTCTATTTTGAAGAAGTGGCATTAGAAGAAGTTTAAGTTTTAAAAATTTGGCTCTCAAAAGAAGTTTTGATCGTTGTAGTGTTGATATTTGGCTCTGTTGAATAATTAGTTTGCTGACCACTGCACTAAGCCAAAAATGGCTATTGAAAATAAATGATCTCCCACACTCTCATCCATAAATGACCTATGACTCAGAGCATGTCATACTGTTTGACAAAGTAATCGTGAATGAAAGTAAATTGTGCCAGTTTCCAGCAGATGAAAAAAATATTGAGGTAGTGCTCTTATCATCCTTGAAAAAGGTGGCATCACCAGAAAATTTCTTCCTTTCAAAAATATGATTGAGGAATCTGGGTTTATTTGCATGCCAAATAGTCCACTTTTAACACCTGCAAAATTTATTCACTAACTAATCTATAAACATGTCACACATTCATACCAATCAAACCACTAAGTCTCTGATGTCTTTATGCCTCAGGGGAAAACTAAGGTTTAAAACAGCTCCAGGAACTTCACTTAGAATGTTCTTATGTTCTTTCTGCCTGGAATGTTCTTTCCCACTCTTTCTCTAAAAACAAAAACAAAACAAACAAGTGAAAAACAGCCTAAGACACATATGTGTCCTTTAGATCTCAGCCTAATGTCACTTTTTTCTCTCTTCAAAGTAAGGTAGATAACAGCCTGCCCCAGTTTTCCTTTTCATAATGTCCTGTTCCCATCTGTCATAGCGTATGTCCACTTCCTAGATGCAGTGTTGTTTTGTGTTAACTTGGGTAATGTCTCTCTCCCCATAAGGTGTATATCTGAAGACAGAAATCTTGATGGTTTGGTTGAATGCTTTCTCCCTTGCTCCCAGCATGTGCCTAGTGATGGAGGCACTCAGTACATATTTGCTGAATGAGTAAAGAAATGAAATTAAAATGTTCAAAGATACGGGGTTCAGAAAAAACATACAAGCTTCTACAGAATTTATTATAGACACTTCCCCGTTCATTGTGCTTTCCTGGGAAAATGGTGCTTAGCTCAAAAGACATTAACATTTAAATTCAAAGAAGGTCATTGTATTGAAAAACTATATTTTATTTCTACAAAAGGTCATGCAATACTCAATGGAAAGCACATTAAAATATTTATTCCCTGTGCATTGTATTTTTTATTTTAATTATTTTTTTCAAATTACAGTTTGCATTAAATAGCATTTTGCATTAGTTTCAGAAGAACAGCATAGTGGTTAGACAATCATCTACTTTACAAAGTGTTTGCCCTGATATTTCAAGTGCCCCCGGCACCATACATAGTTATTATAATATCATTGACTATATTCCCTATGCTGTACTTTCCATCCCTGTGCTGTGCACTGTATCTTAATGACAGGTTGATTCCTTGCCCTTCTTCAAAATCACACTGTGGGGTACAGATACCAATGGCAAAGATTTGGCTGTGGTCCTTTGGGAGCAAGATTTGGGTGGCCTGGCTGACCACTTAGGGGTATGATTTGGGTCTGTAAAACCCATCTTGGCTCCTGCCTTTGGCTGCAGGTTATTGTGAGAATGCCTATCAGCTCTCTCAAGAGTAATCTCTCTGCATTAGGTCATCTGAGTATTCCTTTGCAGGACAGTCCCTTGCCCCATCCTCGTTCCCTGCCATTGTACCACCCCTACCCCCATGCTAACTCCTTCAGGTTTCACTAATGTTAGTTGTTTCTTTCTCTGTGATCTCCATTTCCTGCCTCTCCTACACTGGTCTTTTACAGCTCTTCAGGCTCCCAGCACCCAGGCTTAGTAAGGGCCATCTTAATAATGTAAAGGTTCCTTTGCTTGTCAGCGTTCCTGTGGGTGCTCCCTGAGTAGAGCTGGTGTTTGACTCACTGTTGCTTGCAAAGCACAGTTCTTGGCACATCAGTTATGTTCTGTAGATAACAGAGACTAAACTTAGTTTTAAGACATAATTTTCCAGAGATAATTTCACTTCCAATTAATGGAATCTCATGTGGTATGGTTCATATGTAGATCTACTAGTAGTGTCTTAGTGCATGAAAATATATATACATATAAATTTATTTATATATACATGGGTGTATACGCATGTATATACATATTGTTAATTTCCTGTGGCGACCAAAACAAATTACTACAAATAGTGTGGCTTAAAACAGGAGACATTAATTCTTTCACATTAATTCTGGAAGCCAGAAGTTCTATATCAAGGTGATGGCTATGACTGTTCCCCAACTTGAGGCTCTAGATTCCATATTCTACTGTTTGGCTCTTCCAGCTACTTGTGGCTGTCAGCTTTTATTTGATTGTGGTTTCATCACTCTAATCCAGGAATGGGGAACATTCAGCCCACGAGCTATATAAGGCCCATGAAATCATTTTGTCTGGCCATGCCAAGGCATTAGGGCTGAGTTAGTGTTTGACCAAATACAGCAGGCTAATTTTTACGTTGGTTATTTTGCATGGCCCAGGAAGGGGCTGATGTTATAAATATCCAAATGGCCCTCGGCAGAACAAAGGCTCCTCACCCCTGCAGTCTAATCTCTGCCTCCACCTTCACCTGGCCTTCTCTGCGTCTGTCTTCTCTGTGTGTCTCTTAGAAGAACACTTGTCACTGGATTTAGAGTCCACCCAGGATGATCACTTCAACTCAAAATCCTTAACTTAATTACATCTCCAAAGACCCTTTTCCAAAGAAGGTCACATCCACAGGCCCCAAAAATCAGGACCTGGACATATCTTCTCAGGAGCTACCATTCAACTCACGACACATATATTATATCCTGATGTGTTTTAAAATCCATCTGTTTTTCTACTGATAAACAAAGATCCCCTATTTTCTACAAACCCTTTCCTATCCTGACTTTAAAGGTATGTACATATTTTTTAATAATTTTAATATATAAAAGTATATATGTATTGTGTATATATCCTTTTTTTTTATTATTTGCCTTCAACTAAGCTTCCTAAACACCACTGTTTTAGAGTTATTTAAAAAACACCTCTATCTTCAAGATTGAATTCAAAGCAATTGAGCAGGTTGTTGCATAAATTTAGTCTCCTTTTAGTATGTGCTATTTTATCTACAAAAATATCTGTTCCTTCTCATTTTTTAAAGAAAGAAGGAATTAGCTGGTAGTTCAATTGGTGCTACTGACTAAATAGAATTACTTTTGCATATCTGTAGACATTCTGCATGCTTTTTTTTCTCCTTAAATTATATTCTTACCATTCTTTAGTTAAACCTTGGCTAATCATTTTTGCATGCAAACCTGTTTCTAGACAATAAAGCTGGAAAAAAAAAGTTCCCAAACAGATTCATACATTTATAAACCTTACTTCCTGTTAAAAACTTCTGAACAAAATTAAAACTAAATCAGATTTAAAAATTGCTTTTGAAATTTTACTTATTAACAGCATTCTGATTAAGTTGACCACAGCCTTCTGATATATATTAAAGTTAGTTTCTCTATTTTTAAAATATATATTTTTATTGATTTCAGAAAGGAAAGGAGAGGAAGAGAGAGACAGAAACATCTACGATGAGAGAGGATAATTGATCAGCTGCCTCCTGCATGGCCTCTACTGGGTATTGAGCCCACATCCAGTCATATTTCCTGACCAGGATTTTAACCGTGACTTCCTGGTTCAATAGGTCTATGCTCTGAGCCACACCTGCCCGACAGTATCTCTATTTTTAATAATGGTGATCTAGAAATGCAATGAAGGCTCTTACAGGCTGTGTTCCTGAATTGATTCTTTGTAAGAAATACTAGTAATGATTAAGAAATTTCTGAAAATAAAAATACATTTTAAAGTATTTTTAAACAAAAATAAAATTAATCCTCTTTAAATGTTTAAAAGTTAGCATTTGAATAGAGGAGGATAAATTAAGGCTATGGAATTTTATCTCATACTTGAGGCCTGGTGCACAAAATTCATGCACTAGAGGGATGGGTCTCTCAGCCTGGCCTGAGCGCTCCCATAATCTGACATCCCTCGCTTCTTACCGCTTGGCTCGCTGCTCCTTAGCGCTGCCGCAGAGGCAAGAGAGGCTCCTGCTACCACTGCACTCACCAGCCATGAGCCCGGCTTCTGGCTGAGCAGCGTTCCCCCTGTGGGAGCATACTGACCACCAGGGGCAACTTCTGCATTAAGCATCTGCCCCCTGGTGGTCAGTGCACATCATAGCGACTGGTGGTTCTGGTCATTCTGCCATACTGGTTGCTTAGGCTTTCATTATAGAGATGGTTAGCTCATACAAATTAGAAGTTGTTGCTCTTGCGGCATATTGCTATATGTTGTGAGTTACTTCTCCAGAATACTTCTACATATGGTCCAAAAAGATGATAGACTGACTTCTGTTTTAATGTCATGTGATTTTTCTTTATCAGATTATTCCATTTAGCATTATGAGTTTTTGAAAAATGAGATAATGATAACTCTGGGGAAACGTGAAATACTCTAGAAGAAACTCTGTTATTAGAAAAAGAGGAACACAAGAAAAATTATTTGAAGTATGAAGATCACGAAGCTATGTAGATTGATTTTGGTAGCAATGATGGCACTCTAAAGTACTAGAAGAAATTAATTAGGTAATTTTGAGGTGGGTAGAATTTTCGTCAAACGCAGTGAAATGAAAAATCTGACTAGATTAAAAAATAGATAAACTTTTCTTGATACTGAAGTATCAAGAAAGATTCAATTGCCTTATTTAAAAACTAACAGTGGTTCAGTGCAGGCCTGGGGGAGCTGTGGGGATGAAAGGGTCAATGGGGGGAAAAGGGAACATTTGTAATACTTTCAATAATAAAGATAAATTTATAAAAAGATTAAATTTATATAAATTTATACCTGTGTTATTCTTTTGTGAATGTATAAATATTTCCAGAGGATATTTATATATTAATATATATTACCTTTGTAGGTTTATTTCATCTTAGCTCGTACATATACAATCTTAACTTTCTTGAGATATACTTTAATAATACAAGAATATACATTATAAAATCCTTTTATTCAACTCTGTATCTTAATTGTTTTGAACAAAAGTTTTATAGGATAAAGTTCTATGTAGTCTATGATATAAAAATTCTGTGTACTTTGTGGGTTTAGAAAAATAAGAATACAATATTAAACTGTCTACATAAAATACTGAACATCTTTTCATCTGAAAGAATACATTTCACTTTCATTGTTTAGGCTACCAACCAATGTAAGACACAATTGATGTTGTTTGTGCATGCCAGTGTTCCTGCCAATTATACATATGCTTATCTTGAAATACTCTATATACTATACCATATATGCTTGAAATACTCAAATACCCCTGGCCTCCACACTTATTATTTTTGGACTTCTAAAGAATGTGCAGGCTAGTTATATAAACCAAAGTATTAAAGAGTGGGTAACTTATGGGAAGCTATCTGTCTAATGCTAGTTGGGATTTAAAAATTAAAGAATTTATAACTGAGAGAGAGAACTAATAAAAAGATTGAACAAATTCCCAGGGTGCACATTAGCAGACAATGTGCGCGATCTGAGAATGCAGCTGATAGTCATAGAGACTATTCTTGCTCCATCTAAATTGAAATGTGGTGCTTCAGTGTGGGTGCTCTTCACCGTTTGGTTCTCACTTCTCCGCTCTTCTCTTACCACATTATCTCCTTAGAGATCTCAATCACTACCAGGTGGTGGGGCCAAAGTTGCGATGTTAAATGAGTGACTGAGAGAAAAAAACTCCACCTGAATTGTTCTTAGTCAAGGACAATGATAAATGAGACCAGAAAGGGAAGAGTCAACATTAGACAATGATTCTCATCCAGAGGTACTTATCAGAATTACCCGGCAGCTTATTCTAAATATACAGGCCATCTCGTAATCAAAATACTCAGGGAAGTGGCCTAGGTCTGTGTATTTTGACAAAGCTTCCCAAGAAATTCAAAAGCATGCTTCTGGTTAGAATACCTGGTTTAGGAAAATGTAAGGCCCTATTTAATCTACTTTTCACCCCTGATTTTAGGCAACCCACATTAAAGTTCATCCCCAGTGACTAAAAAACTATCTCAGATGGCCAATCAGGATTGTCAAGTGTCTGAAAAGAAGGACGATTGAAATAACTGAGAAGGCAAAATATGGGGACCCAAGAATTAAAAAGACAAATAGATGTTTTTGTCACAAAAATAAGATTGCATAAGTTGTGTAGGTGCAGAGGTTTACAAGAAATGCAAACACATTATCAAGCAAACAACAGTGTCAAATGAATGACAGTTTTGAAGGGGTGTATCTTTAAGGGTCCATGTTTTACATAGACATTCCAGCTTTTAGTGCCAGATGTAGATTTTGAATTTTAGACAGAAACCAACTCAAAATCTGCCCAAATAAACTTTTTTTTTTGGCCAAATCTCATCGATATGTGAAGAAAATAGAAAGCAGCTAGAAGAGTATGTGATGTCTTCAAATACTTGTCGTATGGATGGTATATGGAAGGCCCGTTAGACTGCCAAGAAGGTTGAATAAGTGGATATCCCAGGAAGATTTCTGACTCAAAGCAGCTAGCATTAGAGCTGTCCAAGCACATTGCGGGATGAAGGGCCACCAAGGCTTTTAGTTGTTTGACACCGCGGGCATCCAAGCTGAGGCTGCACGGAGACTCTCAGGGGTGTGTAAGAGAGGGGAGTGTCGCATCATTTGCACTCAAATGTGGTGTGAGGAGGGGTGTAGGCCTTGGGTCAGACCGGGCGGAGGGAGCGGGAGATGCGGCTGCTTTATCCAAGCACCTTCTTGACTAATGATGCTTTTACAGATATTGAGCGGCCTGTGGCTCTTTTCTATGAGCACTCTCCCTGGTAATGGAACTTATTTATGCTTCTCACCTCCAGTGAACTTACAACTTTGAGAACACACAATTCCCACCTAGATCTCAAAGGTCTCTCTCTCTCGTCCTCAACTGTTCAAGGCATTATCTTCCCCCTATTTGCCCATCTCAGAAACAAACTTGTACTTCAAATGACATATGCAAATTGCTACTTTGCTTTTCACCAGCGTAAAAGCAAAGGCTTGCTTTTTTTCATAGGTGTGTAAACTGAGTGAACTGAAAAGCCTTTGCCAACATCAGGCAAGATTGTTTATTATTATTTTCTCTCAATCTACAAGGCCCCCGAGCCTGTGGGAGCAGGAGATTAACCCCACAGCAAGGAATTACTGTGAGCAAAGCCTTCTTACTTGTCACACCATCCCTGATCCCTGTGAGGTTTGATCATTGAATTTGGAATTTATGCATGTATTTTCTGGTAGAGGTTGATCTCTATTTATAATTAGATATATTTCTGATGATCAAGGTATAACACAAATATCTGTAAGTCCCCAGTTTTTCCCTACCCACTGTCAAAGTAGTGTGTCCCCACAAGAATGATAAGGAATCAATGTGCAGTGAAATTTACTTTCAAGGCTCCAAGCAGCACCTCAAGAAGCATCCCATTCTTGTCAATGTTCATTACATTTAGTTCTCCATACAGCCTGAAATCAAGGCTACTAAAAGGAAAACAGGGAACATCATGTAGTGAATCAGTTACACGGAACTTCAACATCAGCTTGCCTTTTTCTTCTTTTTATTGCATCATGACTTGAATTCATTCCTCCACTTTAACATAAAAAGAATAACACCTGCTCATTAGCATTGCTTTGAGGATTAACTATGTAAAGATAAACTACGTAAAGCTCTTATTAGCATGGTGTTTAGCACTTGAGAAATATTAGCTGCCTTCTCTGTCTCTGCTTTATCAAATGATCGACTCTGGCCTTGGTCATTATGTCAGGTACTGAAGTCTGGAGAAATCTATAGGTATGATTTCCAGATGATTTGGCACTGTCAACAGTATCCTATTGAAAAGTACTGCAGAGCCCTTCAGACATGATTGGTGCCAACTGAGAACCTCCACCTGGTTAAAACAGAGAGGCTACACAGACGCATGTGGTGCTCCTCAAACTGAAACGGGTATTCCCTGGCCATGACAACATCTTCAAAGACATCGCCATCAAACTGAGCACCAATCCCAAGCCACATCTCTGTCACAATCCAAAAGGTCAATCTGAACGTGTGTAAGGAAATGGATACAATGGACGTCTCGCATTTAGGAGTAGCCCGGTTCTTCTCACCACCACCCCCACATTTTTTTTTTTTTGCTACAAAATTTTTTATTTATTTTCTAAATTTACTAAAATATATCATCCAAGTGCTATAATCAAGTAGTCCAATGAGGCTTGTTCACTGAACCCAGAAGCTCTTCAATCCCCACTCACATTTCCTGCTCCAGACACACTCTCTCTTATCTTTTCACTGTTTAATCAGGCATTTATCTCCAAATCTTTACACTAAATTGAAAGGATCATCTATCAACTACTTTCTATGGAAGGATAAAGCTTTTGCTTGCTCCTACCACATATATCTCCCCAACTGCCAGTGTGGATTATAGAATTTGGTTATGTTAATTAATATTCAACGCTTACACTATTATAAACTAGTGACCCAGTGCACAAAATTTGTGCATATTAAAAGGGGATTAATTAGAGGAAATAATTTAATATTGCTATTTGCCCTTTTTCTATAATAGAAGTGTCAGAGATGAAAGAAAATAATTAAAATGTATATGAAAACCTTCCTCCTGTCAGAGTCTGGGGCACACCACAGGACCCAGAATCAAGTCCACACCCACCCACATGTACCTCAAAATAGTGTGAGACCCTGACCCGGCCACCCTTCCCCCATTGAACTAGATTCAGACCCAGCCAGTCCCACCTTTGTCAAGCCCTGCTGGGTCCCCTGGCCCAGCGCCAGAACAGGGGGTATGGTCTGAGGCCCAGACCGGGGCAGAGGGCATGCCTTGAGGTCCTCCATTTAAGCCCTGTCAAGTGGAGGTCATGGCCTGCGATCCTCTGTCAAGCCTGGCTGGGTGAGAGGCATGGCCTGAGGCTCCCCGTTGAGCCCTGCCAGGTGTGGGGTGGGGGTGGGCGTAGCCTCAGGTCCCCCATCAAGCTCGACTGAGTGGGGACCAGCCTGAGTTCCCCCAACCTAGCACTGGGAGTGCACCTTGTGGTCCCCCGTCAAGCCCTGCTGGGTGGGGGGGGGCATAGACTGAGGTCCCCTATTAGGCCCAGCCAGGCAGGGGGCACAGCCTCAGGTCCCCCAGCTTAGTGCTGGGGTGGAGGACATGGCCTGAGGTCCCCTGTCAAGCCCCACCTGGAGGGAAGTGTGGTCTGAAGTCCCTTGTCAAGCCCCACCTGGTGGGGAGCATGGCCTGAAGTTCCTCTGACCTGGTGTTGGCGTGAGGAAAGCAGCCTGAGGTTCCCTAGTCCAGCACCAAGACGGGAAGCTCACATGAAGTCCCCCATTAAGTCCCACTGGGCGGGGGGCATGGTCTTAGGTCCCCTGGCCTGGCACTGGGGTGGAGGGAATGGCCTGAGGTCCTCTCTCAAGCCCTCTTATGGGGGGGTGCAGCCTGAGGTCCCCTGTCAAGTCCCACGGGGGCAGGGGAGGGCATAACCTTTAGGTCCCTGATGATTGCTCATTAAGGTTCCTTATGGGAACTTGGCCTCAGCTGTGGGTGCAGCCATCTTTGTGACAAAGTGATGGTGAATTTGCATATTCCCTCTTTATTATATAGAATATGTAGATAATATTGATGGCTGAGCCATGTAGTATACTAGGGTTACTATTCATTTTTTTTTTTTTTGCAAACTTGTTTTTTACACCCTCTTTTGGCACTGTTTTCTTCAAACCATTTCTCTTGGTCAATGTTTTTTTTATTATTACCTTTTAATTTTTTATTTTTTATTGAATTTCTTGGAGTCACATTGGTTAAAAAATTATATAGGTTTTAGGTATACAATTCTATAACCCATCATTTGTATATTATATTGTGTGTTCATCAAATTAAGTCTCCTTCCATCACCATTTATCTCTCTTTTAACCTTTCTTACCTCCCCTAGTTGTCTTTCCCCTGGTAATCATACTATTGTCTGTGTCTATGAGGTTTGTTCATTAATTCTTTCAAGTTTTTTCACCATGCCTGCAACCCCTTTCCCTCTGATAGCTGTCAGTCTGTTCTCTAAGAGTCTGTTTCTATTCAGTTTGTTAGTTTGTTTTGTCACACTGTGGGAGGCAGTATGGAGTTACCTCAAAAAATTAAAAATGAAACTGTGTTATGACCAAGTGATTCCACTCTGGGAATATATCTGAAGAACTTAAACCCAAAACACTAAAAACACTAATTTGAAAGAATATATGCATACCTATGTTCACTCATTGAAGCATTATTTCCAATAGTCAATATTTGGAAGAAACCTGTGTCCAACAGTAGATGAGTGGCCAAAGTTTTTCTAACTCCAGGTCATTGTCCAAATTCATTCTTATTTAAGAGCAGAGCACTAGACTGCTGGAGGGAATATGAATGTCTATATCCTCTAAATATTCCTCTTCAGATAATTAGATGACTCAAAGTTCTCACCTGGTGTCCTTGTTTGTTTTTGGTATCAGGGTAATGCTGGTCTAATCAAATTACTGGGAAATGTCCCCTTTTCTTCTATTTTTGGAAAGAATTTGAGAAGAATTGATATTAATTATTCTTTAAATATGTGTTTCTTATTTAAATTACTAGGGGCCTGGTGCATGAAATTCGTGCACTGGGGGTGGGTGGTCCCTCAGCTCAACCCACCCCCTCTCACCTACTGGGAGCCCTCAGGGGATGTCCAACTGATGGCTAACCTCCCGGCCCCATGGCAGGGTGATCGTGGAGTGCCCAAGGCCAGAAAAAGCCTTGCCAAGAGGCATTTTCTGGCCTTGGGGCAGTCAGGGGCCAAGGCTTTCCATCCTTGGGCAGGGGACCTCAGCCAGGGGACCTCAGCCAGTGATCGCCCTGCCATGGGGCCGATTGCTGGCTGGCTCCGGGTGTTAATTTACATAACGCTCCTGATTGGCTTCTGGGCATGGCTTGTGGGTGTGGCTTATTGGGTATAGCGAAAGTATAGTCAATTTGCATATTACTCTTTTTATTAGATAGGATTTTCAACATTTTTCTTTAGTTATATGTTCAATAAATCTACACAGTTGGGAAGAAAATATCTTGACCTCCTTTGGGGACTAAACAAACTAAACCACAGTAAGGGTGTAGATTATATAACATGTGTTAGTAAAAGCAGAAACTAGTGTACTTTTATTTATTAGCCTCTTGCTTTTTTCTCTTCTTTTTTATATTAATGGCATCTAATGAAGCCTTATATACATCAAGGTGAATTTTAGAAATGATTGGAATTTATTTTGGCTTGATTTCTTTTTTAAATGTCTCTTTAGTTTCACTGTAAGATAAACTGTTTATTCAGGGTAAGAAAAACCACATTAGAGTAAGGATTTATATGTTTTATTGCTTACTCTTTCATATAATATTTTGAGTCATTTATTTACATTTAATTCTACTGAAGCATTATGGTATAGCTTCATTGAGAGGTATGAATGGTTTACTGTGAAATACACATGTTTTACGAAAATGTTGATTGCTTTAATTGTAAAACTCTGTTTTATCTTTCAGTGGTAACTTAATAATAACACATCTGTGTTTCCTATCAGACAATAACATTGGTTGATTACTCTGTGCCAAACATTTTCTTTTATTCAGTGGTCTCTTTAACCTCAAAAAACTTAAAGTGTAAGGAAACCTAAATATATACATTAACATAGTTTGAAAAGGACTTGGCAAACATGAGGGTGAGGATTTTACTATTTTAAGAAAGACTAAATCTCTACATGTCTACAGAGAGGACAAAAGAAGAAGCAGAGGTGACAGGAAGCAGAGTAAGCAGGCATTCTTACAGGAATACTGGAGCAAGACCAGTTTCCAGAAATGGCTTAGTGCAAGACATAATATTTAAATATTATGAATAACATTTAAATATAGTTCATAATAACTGTTGTTGTAGGAATAAGTCAATGAATGTCTCATGTCTCCAAGGCACAAGCTGAAGTCTGTAAAATTTGACTAATAGGAGTCATGGGATTTAAACTAGTCTTGAAAGAATTCTTTCCCTGTGACTGGCTGACTGGGAAAGTCTCTAATGGAGGGAAAGCTGACCATGGATTTGCTGAGGACTATGCGAGAGTGAACACCAGGGGGAAGGCGAAGAGAGGGTATCTAAGAAAACTCTATTTTCTCCTCTACTCACAGAATACTTCAGGTACTCTCAATACTTTGCTTTTGGCCACTAAATGTTTGAATTTTCCACACCAACTGATTTTGACACTAACTGCCTACAATTAGTGCAGACCCCACAGGTTAAGGGCTCACTCCCACAGGATTGTCTTCCCCAACCCCCACTTCAGGTGCCAATTGCAAGTAGTGGGTCCCCAGGTTATTCACAACTTCTGTCTGAATTGGCTATAAACAGAGGTTCCCATGATTCCTTCCTTAGGTTTGATCATTTGTTAGAACAGCTCACAGAACTCAGAGAAACACATTTTCTAGTTTGTTATACTAGAATAATAAAGAATAGGATAATAGATACAGAGGAACATTCAGATGACAAGGTACATAGAGCAAGGGTTCTGAGCACAGGAGCTTCTGTCCCTATGAAGTTGGCATGTAGATTTGTTCACCAACCCAGAATTTCCCCAAATCCCATGCTTTTAGGATTTTTTTGGAAGTTTCATCACATATGCATGATCAATGATTAACTCCAGGCCCAGTTCCTTCCCTTTGGAGAATGGGAGAAAAGGCTTAAGGTTTCAAGCTTCTAGTCATGCCTTGGTCTTTCCTGTGACCACCTCCCATTCAAGAGCCCACCAAGAATCACCTCATTGGAACAAAAGTCACCCCTATCACCTAGAAAATTCCAAAAATTTTAGGAGCTCTGTGTCAGGAACCAGGGTCAAAGACCAAATATCAACAGGAATCAGGGGCAGAGAAATATATATATATTTCTTATTATTTCACAGAGGACTTAAGGACACAAATGCAATGCTTATAAGAAGGCATGGTGTGCTATTGCAATACTTTATAACTGTTTTTAGCCCATAATAAAATGAATCATTTAATATTTTTGGTGACAAAAACTTAAGCCTCAATCAAGAGAGACTAGATTGACTTTTAGAGGTTTTAAAGTTCACGTTTTACATTTGTGAAAAGCAGCACATGGATTATACATAAATGCCATTTCCTAGACTAACAGAACACATCAGTCCAATAATTGCTTTCTGAATAATGCATATTAACAGCATGAGACAAAGCATGCAGGGCTCTTCACTCATTGGCAATAAGAAACAGAAAAAAATGTCTTCATGTGAACTGTTAAAATCATGGTTTAGGAGTCGAAAAACAGACCAATAAATTATTTTCGGAAGCAGACTGATCCATAAATGTATTAGGGGAGAAGCATCATGGGAAACATTTGTTCTGTGCCTTCAAATTTGTAGATTAAGAAAAATATTAACTACTGAAATGTAACAAAAAATTGTCTAAAGTAAGTGCAGTCAGATATGTAAATTGGAATATAAGCCACAAAGCAGAGTCAAAGCCAAATTTGTCATCAAGCTAGAAAGTGAAAACCCATCATTACCAAAAAAAAGTAACCTGTGACCCCATATATGACATTTCTAATAAGTACACAAATCTATTGATTACAGTAGCTGTTCACTATATTAGAATTTAATTAGTAAATATTAGTTAATTTCACACTCATGCCTGCAATAACTGCCTTTCCATTTTTTCTTTTCTTTCCTTTGTTTTGTTTTGTTAATCCTTACCCAAGGATATTTTTCCATTGATTTTTAGAGAGAATGGAAGGGAGAGTGAGAGACAGATAAAAACATCGATGTGAGAGAGACACATGGATTGGTTGCCTCCTGCACGTACCCTAATCAGGGCCACCCTGACCAGAGCCGGGGAACCTGCAATGGAGGTACATGCCCTTGACAGAAATTGAACCCAGGACCCTTCAGTCTGCAGGCCAAAGTTCTATCCACTGAGCCAAACTCCATCATTTTCTTTTACTTCTAAAAGGAGATGGAAAATCTGCAAAGAGATAGAAAACCTTTATTAACTTTGAGTTTTTGTGATTATTGTTCCCTTTTATAAGAATACTAGAGGCCCAATGCACGAAATTCATGCAAGAGTAGGCCTTTGCAACTGCAGCAGCTGCCTCGATCCCTCCCTCGCAGCCATGATGGCTGCCTTGATCCTGCGGCTGCAGCCCTGGCTTCATCTGGAAGGTTGTCTAGAAGGACATCTGGATGGTCGTTTGGTCAATTTATATATTACACTTTTATTATTATAGATAAATCTTCAAGTTATATGACAGCCAATGGGAAAACAGACTAAAATGTAAAATCTTCACATTTCTCCTATCATTCAAACCAGGTGCCTGTACAAAAGGAGCCAGGTTTTATGTCCATACGGCATATGGTACACAAGTATGCACAGGAGAATGTGTTTATAAGAAACACGAGGAAAGAGTGAGTTCATGAGCAGAGTCTTCCTTTTCCTTCCCAGGAAAGCTTTGTGGTGAAGTCAAGTGAAGACTTGGTAGCTCTGTGCTTCCCAGCTTCCCTGGGGATTGAAGGTGCTTCAGATTAAACAAGTAAACAACCCCAACCTTTTGGAGGGGTCCTGAAGATAGAAGAGCTGAAGTAGAAAAATGGTTGATGAGTTTGGGGAGCAGGGAGAAAGGTGGGCAAAGATAGAGGAAAATGCTGACTTGCTTACTTGACCTTCACCCCATTTGTGGGAAAATATTAACCTGTTGCTTTCACTGGATTTTTGCTCTAGCAGGGGCAGGGTGACTTTGATGCAGTGCAGCGCAGAGCTCTGCTGAGACAGGAAACAGGAAATGTCACCTCAGCTGCTCAGCCCTGTGAGCAAACCTCACAGGTGGGGAAGACAGTTAGGGCTAAAAGGGTGTTTCCCTGTGATGGGGATAGAACTTGCAGGCAACACCTATAGCTTTTGTTAACATAAAAAAACTACTGAAACCCGTAAAGAATTTTCTTGAGTTTATTTGAGCCAAACTGTCGACATATGCCAGGAAGCAGAGCCTCAATGAATTGAGATAATGCTCTGGAGAATGGCAGGTTACATCTGTATTTATACATTGCAATCAAAGGAGGGACATAAGTGGGTTACATGAAATTCATTGGTGATAGACTAAGGAGGTGGGATAAAGCAAAACAATGGGAAACACCTGGAATTGGATAAAAAGTAAAATGATGGACACATATTTAGGTGAGTGCAGGAACAATTAACATGATAATGAAGGAATTTGTGGTATCTGTCCTGGTGCCCACGACATTTGGTTGTGCCAGAGGGGCTCCAGAAAAAAGGAAGTTACAAGTTATTCAGACATCTCACAGATGTGTTATCTTAGAGGCAAAAAGGCAAAATAAATATCTAAGTTGATCTTTATCAGGGAGAATATCAGCCTAGGACATGACTACCTGTTGTGGAGTGGATGTGAGTGAATGACCACTGGAGCCCAGACCAAATTAAAGTTTAGGGAGCCTTTTTTAGCCACCTGGTGACTGCTCTGCCATTCTCCACGCAGGGTGTCTGGAGAGCAGCCCAGACCCTTTGTGCAGGACCACTTTTAAGCACACTAATCACATCTTGTTCTTGCAGAGCAAGCAACCCAAGATAAAACAGTTTTTCCCAGGCAACATCAGAGTCATGCCATTGACTCTACATGCCACCTACAGGGTCATCCTGTTCTTTAGAAATCTGACTGTGTTCTATGAAAGAAGGCCTATGTGCTGTGAAGGGACCATGAGACCATATCTCTAGGCCTGGCTTGGTGTCAGCACTGACAACTCTATCTGAGGCATAGTCCACAGCCTCTCTGGATTGCTCAAAAATTCCCCACTCTTTAACACTACCCACTATAACCTGTTTGTAATTAAGTATCTAATTTTCAGACCATCTTTCATGGTTTTTTTTTAGGTCTCTGAGTTTGCGAGACTGCCATTCAGGCCTCCGCTGAGCTTGTCAGGTTAGCATGTGGCTCCTTTTGTCCACACTTTCAAGCAAGTTCTTTCAAACATGTTCCACTTCTATAGTGGAAGAGATTTTCCTAAAACCTTTGGTAGATGCATTCACAACACATGGGGTAGGTTTGTGAAATAAGAAGAAAAGTCATTGAATTTAAAAAATGTGGTTGAAGTAATTTGTAAAATCTAGTCATAGAATTCTTGAAATTTAAAGACTAAAACTTGTCAGTGGAGGTGGAGGAATTGGAATAATTTGAAATCAGTGCATCAGACATAGCTAGAGTAGGACAGACCAGACGTCTGTGTACTTTGTGGTGGACATACTCAGGCCCTTCATGATCTGTTTCTTCTCTCCCAGGAGCTCATGCAAGTCTCCCTGGATTTCTAAACGACAGGGCAACAAAACTGTCCACAGGTCTTTGTCACCTGCTACTCCCTCTCCTCAGAAAGTCCTTCCTTTTCCTTTCACCTTGCTAGTGGCTTCTCAATTGTATGACCTGGCTTAAAAATAATCTCCTCCAGGAAGCCCTACACCAGTAGTCAGCAAACTCATTAGTCAACAGAGCTATATATCAACAGTACAACGATTGAAATTTCTTTTGAGAGCCAAATTTTTTAAACTTAAACTTCTTTTAATGCCACTTCTTCAAAATAGACTTGCCCAGGCCATGGTATTTTGTGGAAGAGCCACACTCAAGGGGCCAAAGAGCCGCATGTGCCTCTTGAGCCTCAGTTTGCCGATGACTGCCCTGCACGGTTATGCTAAGATTTTATTCCTTTGGAATCATCTATTATTTGTAAATCTTCCCAACTAGGTTATAAATATTTGTTTACCCATCCATCCATCCATTGGACAAGGATTTAACTTGCTATGCACATCCGTAACAGGGCCTGGTGGACGACAATGAAACTGATGGAAAAGGTTTCAGTTCTAGCAGTCCTGGACTTTGATCTTCTCCCTGCCTTTCCCTAATCTTGAGTTTTCGCTGAGTTGTCAGTGAATCTTCACAGTGTGATGGAGAGATTCAAAAGGACTAAGTGGTAGGTATGGGGTTTTATCTCTTTGGTAAAACAAAAAGCCAGGCCTAATACTTGTTGGGCATTGTTCAGGGTATCAGTGAGGAATGGGTTTGGCTGCATACAATTGAAAACCCAATTTGAAAATAAGAGTTTAGTGCTTTTCACATACCAAGATGTGAGCAATTAGGCAAACCATTGTCTCCACAATGGCATCAGGGATTCAGGGTCTGCTTCAGGCACCCCTAACATGTGGCTTTAATTTTAAAAAATTGCTGCCTCATAGCCACAAGGTGGCTGCTCCGCCTTCAGTATCATCCTGCGTTCCAGGCAGAAGAAAGGGAAGGATAAAGGCCAAAGACACACGCTACATGAGTCTGCCCCCATTCAGGAGATTGTCCTGAAGTCAGCCTAGCAAGTTCTAATTACATCTCATTGGTCATACAGTATATCATGAGACCACAGATTGGCTATAAAGCAAGCTGAAAAAACCTCTTCCTCGAAGGTAGAGAGCGGGCAGGCATCTCTGGGGGTGGGGTGGGAGGGGTGACAGAGCAAAAAAGAGAGAGAACTCATGGACAACAGAGTGGTGATTTGGGGGGCCAGGTGGGGTGTGGTGGGTGAGGGTGGAAGAGGGCATAGAAGAGATAAATGGTGATGAAAAATAAGATAAAGTAAAAAATAAATTAAAAAGACAACAAATTAGGTTGCTCACATGAAATTGTTTTTGGATATGGTTAGATTAGCAGACCAGTGCCACTTTTCTTTTTTAATCAAATGTATTAGTAGAGAGAACTAAATCCCCCTGTCCCTTAAATTTCTAAATGAGACTATATTTGATAACTTACAAAGAAGGGAGAAAGGTAGGGCTGGCATGAGGCTTACAGTCAATTTATCCTGTTCAGATAGTGGAATCAAGAATGTAATTCAAAAGCTGTAGAATTCAAGGGAATGTGATTGAAGTCTTAGTTATAGCACTTAAAAACTGGGTGACTTGACACAGTGTTCATCACTTGTTTGTGCCAATTTTCTTTTATTATAATGAGATAATTATACTAAGAGTCAATTTCTGAGTTTTAGGTATCTTTTTATGCAGAGGGATAATGACATTTTCTTAACTGAACAATAAAGAGAAGAAAGCACATACAAAAAATCTGTTAACCTGGTTATATTTTGTCACCATAAACAATTTGGGTTCTATTTATAAGAGAGGAGAAAATAGATATTGGGTAGACAGCCTGTAATGTCTACCATATAGAAAAACAGCATTGTAAGTCAGTTTACTCATTTGTTTGCACGTATTACACAGGCAGTTCCTAACTCTGGATGGACTGACATGAAAATGTTCACTTTAAGACTTATTGTTTGTGACTTGGGTTGTGTTTACTCATGCTGCAATTAGAAAATGGGTTATGAGTGCTCATTTATTTCCAGTATGTTCCAAGCAATTCAGAACATATCAGGATTATATTACACAGGGGTAAACTCAGAAAGTACCAGAGGATTTTTAACTCAACTGACAACTGTGGGAAACCTTATCCTGGTTGACCCCAAAGCCCAGCATCTGATAACAAAGTCTCACAAGACAAAGAAAACCATGAGTGGAATTAACACTGAGGATTTAATGCTCACCAGCAGAAAGGATAAGACAAGTGGCACAGTGTAGAGAGTCCAGGCTTTAAAATCAGATGGCCCAGGTTTAAATTCCTAGCTTTTCTGCTTGTGGTTATTTGACCCTTGGGCTATTGACTCAATCTCCCCAAACCTCAAATTTTCACTTATGGAACTAGGACCATAAAAAATTAGAGGATCATAAAAAATGTATGAAGATTCATGTAATAGGCTTTCCTTCCCCTGGCTGCCAGGACCAGTTTTCCTCTGGAACCTGGGACCCAGGCCTTCCCTCTGGCTGTTGCCTTCCGTTTTTGCTTTGGCCGGCTGGAGGCCTCACTCCAGCCAGAGCCTTCAGTCTTCTCTGCTCTGGCTGAGTGCCACACTGCCGCTGCCTGGTCTCCACCCCCGGAGGCCAGGTGCTCGCTGCAGCCATTTGGTCTCCACCCATGGGGCCTGGCGCTTATGCTGCTCGGCCCCGCCCCCTGCTCCTGATTGACTGGTACTGTAGTGAAGGTATGGTCAAATTTGCATGTTTCTCTTTTATTATGTAGGATGCTTCAGTGGGTTGTTGGAACAATTATATAAGATAATAATGTTAAAAGCCTACAGTTTATTCATAATCTCTTACCCTTACAATATCTCCATCCATTAGTTCATCCAACAATATTTATACCTCTTAATTCAGTGCAATTCATGCTATCTGCTCTATAGTTTGTTCTAGGGAAAGAGTACTAAACAATTATAAAAATAAAACACTAAGAATTTCAGACAACTCACATAGTCATTTGACAAACTTCCTTTATACTTACAAGTGTAACCCTAATTTTCCAAATTCCTTTATTTAAGGAACTAGAGGCCTAGCGCACAAAATTCATGTCCCTCAGCCCAGCCTGCACCTTCTCCAATCTGGGACCCTTCAAGGGATGTCTGACTGCCCGTTTAGGCTCAATCCCGGTAGGATTGGGCCTAAACGGGCAGTCAAACATCCTTCTCACAATCCAGGACTGCTAGCTCTAAACTGCTCGCCTGCCTGCCTCCCTGATTGCCCTAATCACTACCCTGCCAGGCTAATTGATGTCTAACTGCTCCCCTGCCAGCCTGTTTACCCTCAGCTTCCCTCCTCTGCTGGCCAGGTCACCCTTACAGCTCTCCCCTGCAGGCTTGATCGCCCCCAACTGCCCTCCCTTGCAGGCCTGATCACCCACAACTGCCTTCCCTTGCAGGCCTGGAACCTCCCACCATCCTCCCCTGCTGGCCATCTTGTGGTGGCCATCTTATGTCCACATGGGGGCAGCCCTCTTGTGTGTTGGAGTGCTGGTCAATCTGCATATTACTCTTTTATTAAATAGGATAGAGGCCTGGTATCTGGGAGGGGACTGGCTGATTTTCCCTGAAGGGTGTCCTGGATTAGGGTGGGGATTCCCTTGGGGTGGCCTTGGCGAGGGGCTTATGTTGGTTTGCAGGCCGGCCATGCCCCCTTGCGACCCAAGTGGAGGCCCTGGGATCTGGTATTAATTTATGTTCTACAATTGAAACTTTGTAGCCTGGAGTGGAACCAAGCCTTCTGCTCACTTCCTATCTATAGCAATTTCTGTTGGGACATTTACCTTCAATGATTGAAACTTTGTAGCCTAGATTGGAGGCCTAGGCTAGGGCTGCAGAAGTTTGGCTTCCTCCATCGCCCCTCCAACCCTAGCCTCTTCTCTCTCCAGCTCCATGGCTGCTGCCATTTCTGTTGGGATTATGTATCTTCTATGTATCTTCTATAAGTTTCTTCTTGAAACTTTGTAGAATTGAGTGGAGGCCTAGGCTGGCAGGTGAAAAGCTTGGCTTCCTCTGTTGCTGGGGAAATCCAAGCCTCCCTCCTGCTCTCAGTGGTGGCAGCCATCTTGGTTGGGGTTTATTTGCATAATTTGCTCCTGATTGGCTGATGGGTGTGGGTGTGGCTTGATCACACGGTCAATTTGCATATTATTCTTTTATTAGATAGGATGATCTCACCCTCTCCCCCCAACTTTTGGTTTAAGGCATCAAATAACACTTTAAGGAATTTTTGCAATGCTTCCACATGTTGTTGAGAAATGGCATTGTATTCAATGTACATGTAAATATGCTAAATGAATATTCCCAGTTTAGCTAAATGAGTGTATACTATGAATGTATACCTCAGAAGAGAGGTTCCTAGAAGAAGGGTGACTTATAAAAAAAATACTCATCCTGAAAATGAAATATTTTGGTGTTTTATTTTTTTTCTCTCTCACTATAGGTTACTCAAAAACCCAAGAAATTGTTAGGGCTTGACCTAGAGCTCTGGCCCTCTTACCTGAAGGGGAAAAAATGTATTTTTGTGTGTTTTAATCCCTTGTATACGGGAGATGAAATGTATCAGGGCCTCCTGTTACCCAAAATTAATTTACACACGCATCAGGGCACACTCTGAATGCGTGGCCTGGTTTCAGGGGAAATACGCCCTGGGCTGTTTTGTAAGCTAATGTGAGGCTGTGCATCAGCACTGGGTATGTCATTGACTGGATGACAGGCTATGACTCAGAAAACATGGGGTTTATTTTTGCCCTTTTCCTTGACTTAATATGTGACCTCAATCTTTCAACCCCTCTGCCTCCATGTCCTCACCTGCTCTATGCCTTTATCTTTATAGAAGATAAAGAAGGAGTAAAATATTGCTTTATAGAAAAAATGTGTTTTGCCACAGCAAAATATTGATTTCTATGAATTGCTTTGTAAAAATGAGATGTCACTGAGGAAAACAAGGATAGAAATTCTACCAAGTGTTGTGTTAAAATAATACTGCTGGTTACTGTGGTATTTGTTCCTGATATTATTACTCATAGTGCTATATTCATAGTGCTTTACTACAGAAATGCCGTGGTTTGAAATTCTGTCCAATTAGATGTAATTTACAGAGCAACACAATAGGGAAAAATTACCTTATTATATGTAACTATATATTATTTCTCTCCTCTCATTCTCTGTCTTTCATTACTGAAGAGAAAACAAAGAAAGCTCATTACTCAGGTGCCTGAGACAGTAGTAGTACATGGGGGAAGGAAAGTATCTTTAGAAGGAGGAGAAATGCAATTTGGCTGTTCACCTAGAAATAACAAGTGACAATTCTTTCGGTGAGTTTTTTCTCCGAACTTAACTGAGCAACAGTATGGAGAATAATTGGCTCAGCAATCAGCTTCTAACTTTGAAGGGCCATGGACTCATCAAGCAGGTTTTCCCCTCATTTTGGTGGCTTAAAAAATTGTCACTGACTCTCAATTATGAGCCAGGCCCTATTCTGGACACGGAATAAACAACACAAATACGCTTTTCTTTAGAACAGAGCATCAAGCCATGCTTGAAAATAATACTAGAATTCCAAGTTAGTTTAGGCTCCTATAAGAAATATATTTCTTGTCAAATACAAGAAATACATTTTATTTTTTCGTTCACTATCTCTTTACTAGTTTCCACCTGTCACCAGGCCATGCCACAGAGCCACACCAGTCCACCCTATCCATCCTTCAACTAGCATTACATTCTTACCTCTGACCAAAGGTATTTCAGGTCTCTAGTTGCAACCCCATTAATGTCAAAACCTGAAAAGACCTCAGTGTCAGCTCAGTTCAATTATCTCTTTTGAGCCCCCAAAAGTTTTCAGTTGAGGGACAAAGAGATGAAGTAACTTATTTACGGTCACATAGCTAGTGTCATGAATGGAACCCAAGTATCTTGGCTCCTGAAGTCAAAGTTGGTTACTATTTACTACATCAATTCATTATACTGTTTAGATTCTGACAGTATAACTTAATGTGAGAACTTGGGAAAGTTATTAATTGACATAACCTTTCCATTTCCCCATCTATAAATGGATAAAGTTGATAATAAACTCATGGGAATATTTTTGTGGGGATAAAAATTAGATAATCCATATGATATAATTAGAATAGTCTGTAGTGCTACTTAAGCAGGTAATAAATAAAAGCAATGTGTACAGTAAAAAAAAGTATTTTTTTTCCTGGAGTACTTTGCACAAGTCTAGTTAAGTTACAAAAACACACAAGTTCTTAAAACTTGAGCTTTAGATGTTATCTGGAAAAAATAAAAAAGCTGGAAGAAATGACTCTGAGAAATGCGTATAAAGTTCCTCAAATGCTTGTTTATTTAAAACAGATATTTCATTCCTGGAGTTAAGCCTAGGCCAAACCTTAAATGATATGTAAAGAAACACAATAAATCTAAATTTGGGAAGAACAAAAAAGATGGGTGAAGTAGGACAAGCTTTCAGTGAAACTTCCATTTATTATTTTTCCTTTTTAAAATCTCTAGGGGATAAACTCATCTCCCAAGTTGTATGCTTGGCTCTAACAATTAGCTTCACTGCCCTTCCGAACACAGAAATATGGCAATGCATATGCCCCCGGCCATCCTCTAGATCAAATAAGACCAGTGACAGTCCTGTATTTCCCTCACTTTCGCCCCTTGCCCGAATTTAGCAGCTGGCTGTGTAGCATGTGAGCCAGCTGCAGGTGACAGACACAATCTGAAGCGAGTCCTGAAAGGGAGCTTGTCTGCTTTGTCCCTCACCGCTCTCGGCATTTTTGTTTCCTCTGCCAGATTCAGTCTCTCTTGCCCTCTGCCTCTCTGCAGGCTGTCGATGTGTACATACCGAGGTCCACATTGCAGGGTTAAGTCATAAAACCTCAAGCCACAACACTTCCTAATTATCATTTTTAGTTCTTTTCACCTTGACCATTACAAACCCTGTACATGACTTTTTAATATGGAATATGAATGCACATTGACCAAGAGTAATCACAAATTACTAATGCCAATGGTTCTCCTTCCTATATGAGCAAACATACAGCCATTTTAACAGCTCTCTATACATTTTCCTCTATTATAAACCTTGAAAGCTGTGAAAAGTTTTATTTTAAAAATTCACTTCTTTCTCATTTGGAAAACCAGTCAGGGACCAATATGAAAGTACTAGAATTTTAAAAATCACTTTGCTTTCAAACAAAACAAGTGATCCATCTTTGTAATGTGCTTCGGTAGTATATTTTCCCAGGAAATTAAATATTAAGTAACATATTTGCCCAGGGCAGAAGCTGGGTGAGGATCCATATTATTTTATGATGGTGGTGCTTTTGGCTTCGTGTGTGAATTGCTCTTGGCACTGTCCTTTAAAATAGAACCCCATGCCCAGCCAGTTTTTCTCAGTGGATAGAGCACTGGCCTGGGGACTGAAGGATCCCAGGTTCAATTCCAGTCAAGGGTATATGCCCAGGTTGCAGGCTTGATCCCCAGTAAGGGGAATGCAAGAGGCAGCCAATCAATGATTCTCTCTCATCATTGATGTTTCTATCTTTCTCTCTTCCTCTCTGAAATCAATAAAAATATATTTAAAAATAAAAAAAGTAAAAGTAAAATAGAACCCCATTTGTACTTCCAGCAAGTGTCCAAACTGCTATGGCATATACTTTGTATACACACTCTACCTTCTACCATTTATTTTATTATATTACCTCCATTTTAAATATATATATATATATTTTTTTATTTATTTGTTTTTTACAGAGAGGAAGGGAAAGGGATAGAGAGTTAGAAACATTGATGAGAGATAAACGTCTGTCAGCTGCCTCTTGCACACTCACTGCTGGGGATGTGCCCTCAACCAAGGTACATGCCCTTGACCTGAATCGAACCTGAGACCCTTCAGTCTGCAGGCCAACACTCTATTCAGAGCCAAACCGGCTAGGGCAGTAGTTCTCAACCTTTCTAATGCCACGACCCTTTAATACAGTTCCTGATGTTGTAGTGACCCCCAACCATAAAATTATTCTTGTTGCTACTTCATAACTGTAATTTTTCTACTGTTATGAATCATAATGTAAATATCTGTGTTTTCCGATGGTCTTAGGCGACCCTGCTAGCGGTTCTCAATCAGTGGGTCAACGGCTGCTGTAGAGCCTAGGACCATCAGAAAATACATATATTTACATTATGATTTCTAACAGTAGCAAAATTACAGTTATGAAGTAGCAACGAAAATAATTTTATGGTTGGGGACCACCACAACATGAGGAACTGTACATTAAAGGGAATTAATTAGAGGAAATATTTTAATATTGCTATTTGCCCTTTCTCTGTAATAGAAGTGTCAGAGATGAAAGAAAATTAATAAAATGTATACGAAAATCTTCCTCCTGTCAGAGTCTGGGGAGCACCGCGGGACCCAGAGTCAAGTACCTGCCCACCTGTGCATGCCACAAAATTGTGGGAGACCCAGACCTGGCCAGTCCCACCCCC
Organism: Antrozous pallidus; assembly: GCA_027563665.1. Classification (NCBI taxonomy): domain Eukaryota; kingdom Metazoa; phylum Chordata; class Mammalia; order Chiroptera; family Vespertilionidae; genus Antrozous; species Antrozous pallidus. Next base: position 83,897,008 of record CM050517.1, read on the forward strand.
ATTGAGTGAGATCCAGCCTCAGTTTGCCCCACCCCCATCAAGCCCGCCAGACTGGGGGGGGGGGGGGGTGCAGTCAGGTCCCCTGGCCTGGCGCCGGGACAGGGGATGCAGCCTGAGGTTCCCATCAAGCCCTGCCATGCGGGGTGCATGGCTTGAGGTCCCCTGGCCCAGTGCCAGGGCAGCGAGCACAGCCTAAGGTTCCCCCAGCCCAGCGCCAGTGTGGGGGCGCGGCCTGAGGTCCCCCAGCCTGGGGTGAAGGGCACAGCCTGAGGTCCTCCATCAAGCCGGCTGGCCGGGCAGGGGGTGCAGCCTCAGGTCCCCACCCTGGTCCAGCACCATGCAACCTCAGGTCACTGTTGATTGCTCATTATGGGAACCCCGCCTCAGCTGTGGGCGCAGCCATCTTGTGATAGTGTAAGGGTTACTTTGCATATTATCTCTTTATATATATATATTTTATTGACTTCTTACAGAAAGAAAGGTAGGAGGATAGAAAGTCAGAAGCATCAATCAGCTGCCTCTTGCACACCCCCTACAGGGGATGTGCCGGCAACCAAGGCACATGCCCTTGACCAGAATTGAACCTGGGAACTTTCAGTCTGCAGGTCCAGGCTCTATGGACTGCGCCAAACCGGTTTGGGCAATGATCTCTTTATTATATAAGATATATGGTTTTCTATTAATTAATTGCTACAACATCAGCATCAGATCAGTATTTTCTCCTCAGTGCATTTTACTTCAATAGACCTTGTGGTACCTTCAACATACTAATACGTATTTGCTTGTATTTGTGACATCTGCAGTATTTACCTTAAACTTGTCTAGTCGGACAGAGACTGCAGCCTGGCACAAAATCTTCCAGTTTTCCCTTGAGGGTTGCTAGCGCTGTCCGTGTAAGAATTACTGATTAGGATTCTTCCTTCCTATAACTCTCTAGTAGATTGTAATCTCTGTTACTGTACTGGTTTAGGATAAAATTTATTTTCCTTTGCTCTTTGTAAAAGGAATTTCCGCTGAGGGTCATGAACAGTCTTCACTACCTAATAAATCATAGCTGTTATTCAACTGTCAACTAAATTAAAGAAGTCTATTACTGTGCGTGTGTATTTTTGTGTGTCTGTGTACATGTATGCATAGTTTTAGATGTTTATAAATATGCAGCAAATGATTAAATCCTGATTTTCCCTTAAGCACACAATTTTTTATCTTTTTTTTCCTTTTCTCCTCATTAAAGCAGTTAGTTATGAAGTGGGTTGAACAGACGTAACACCTGCCCTCTAGCATTATTGTCAAAGCTTTTATTAATCGAACCCTTGCACAAAGCATTGGGTAGTTGCTGCACCAGAAGAGCAGCATACTCAGCGTTTCTAGATTTTTCCCACATCGGAGATGATTCTTATGCAGCTTAATTTTCATATTCATTAAATTAAAATGTTGGGGTTTTTTTTGTTTCATGGAAGATTGATACAATTTACATCAACTCATATTCTCCCACATCAGTAGTCATGTGGAGGTGGCTATTTTCTTTATCTGGTTCTTTTTCTTTCATAGTATGTTTTCCCCTGTCTCTCTCCATTTGAGAAAAATATATTTAATGTTAATAACTTAAATAGCTCTGATGTGCACCACAGCACTACACAATCCCATGGGGCAGCATTGTCATCTCTGTGACTTGTTCTTCACAACCAGATGTGCACATGGACCTATCTCTGGCTCTGATCTTTTTTCCATAGTTCCAGTCAGTCCACTAAATGTCCCATTTTCTCAACATCAACATGACTAAAAATGACATTTTAACTCCTCTCAACCCAATCAACTCTGCACTGATTTCTCTATTTTTGTTCTTTCAATCACTCAAAAGAAAATTCAATATCTCAAAGTCCTTCTTGCCTAGGATGGCCTTAGTCACCAAATGAATTGAATCATCCAAATGTCATGGGCATCAATCCACATCTTTTCCTTGCTGGCCCTAATGCTCCTAGTTTAAATTCTTTATTACTTTGTGTGTGTTATTGCTAGTTCCCTTGTTTATCAGGGCCTTTCTCTTTCACTGATCAAGTCTGCACTTAAAACTTCCATTGAAATTAGCTTATTGCCACAACTCAAAGAGATTTACACTTCCAAGAATTCCCATAGAAATTATATGGTTATTTTCTAAAATAACCAATAAAGTCGTAAACTTCTTGAGGGATAAGACCTCTTCTAGTGAATATTGTACCATCTACTCATCCAGCACTGTGATTGTCACCTTGTCTATGATGCGGGAATAAACACAAGCTCAGACAGCTCTCTGAACTCCAAAGGCATGTCTCCGGCTGCTTTCCTCAGCAAAGGAGTGAACATGGCAATGTCCCCTAGAAATTATTATGCCTAGCCCAACCACTGTTGCCCAGTGGTTGAGCATCAACCTATGAACCAGGAGACCAGAGTTTGATTCCCAGTCAGGGCACATGCCCAGATTGCAGGCTCTATCTCCAGTGGGGGCATGCAGGAAGCAGTTGATCAATGATTCTCTCTCATCACTGATCTTTCTCTCTCTCCCTCTCCCTTCCTCTCTGAAATCAATAAAAATATATTTTTTAAAAACCTTTTAAAGAAAAAAATTTACCATCACCAAGTCCATCTACCACCATCTCTCCTGGACTAGTGACAATACCCTCCTTCTACTCTCCCACTACAGCCTTTCCTTCCCATAGAATGCACTGTTATACATTTAAAACCCAGCTCAAATCATGTCATTCATTTGCTAAAAACACTCCATTCTAAATAAAATGTAAACATCTATGTCTACAAGAGGCCACATCACCTGTTCCTAAGCTACTTTCTCACTCTTGTCTTCCGTGGCTCACCACTCTGCTTCAGCCATACCAGGCACCTCACTGCTCTTCAAAACACCAACCCTCTCCCTCATCAGGGCCTTTCCACATGGTGTTTTTCTCTCCCAGGCAAGTCCTCTATGACATTTATATCCCTACTCCCTAATTTTTCTCAGGGTGTTTCCCAGAGAAGCCTTCTCTAATCCTTTATCAAAATTATGACTCTTAATCCTATCACTATCTCGTTGGCCTCCTTGTATTGTATGTCTACTGTTTTTATTTATTGCCTGTCTTCTCCACTAGAATTTAAACTGCATGATGGCAATGAATTCATTGAGGAAAATAATCATTAAACATATCCTCTTTCTTGGTTATTGACTATGAGCTGAAAATAGTGGGAATAGAAGCTGAAAGGATGCATAAGGCTAGAGCTATACATAGATACTTTCTGAGTAAGAAGAAGCTATGAGTAATTTGAGTCAAAGAGCCAGAGACAAGAGAGTTGGCTATTAGGGGAAGGCAGTTACAATAGATTTGAGACGGACAGAAGCCCCATCAGCATGGTAACGGGAGAGTACTAAATACTTTTTGCTGAGGGGCAAGGCAATGGTGTGGTCAGTAAGCTATGCTAGGTTCTTCTAGGTCCTGAACAACATTTCCATCATGTCAAAGCCTGCTTGTTCAGCTCTATTCCAGGCTCAGGGTAGTTTCAGTCTGCTCTGATATTTAAGAAGGTATGTACTTGTTGAAGTACTCTAAAAGCTCAGACTGAGGTAAATGTAAAGCAATAGTAACAGTCACTTACAAAGAGATTTCACATCTATTTTCAATTGAAATATGAACCCTAATGAAGCTGTTGAGAGGGAGTGTGTTTACTTGACAAGTTTAGCCAAGTTTCCCTTGTGGAGGTTACACAGCTAATGCATGTATGATTTCTCTGAGTACCATGTTCCTGCCACCATTTCAAGGAATCACACAGCTTTCCATTAAGCCATGGAGACTATTTAAGCTCCAGACTGAATTTGTGCATCATTTATCATATCTTAAAATCGATTAATTGAAATCCAATTTTGTAGGTCTCAAGATCTTAGGTGTCTGATAATTAATAATAGATATTGTTTGTTGTTTGTTTGTTTTTTTCTTGAATGACGGGTTCTGTTAACAGAGTCAAAAGGTCACAAATTTGCCAATGATAATGCACAATAAAGCACAGGGGCTATTTAATGCTCTAAGTTCCTGTGTGTTGAGGACTGATTGTATATAATGACTTAGCAAATATGATAGTCATTAATATTCATAAGAAAATGACCTTAATATGATTGAGGACAACAAAAAACATTAAAATTAAAATTAAAATCCACACATAGAAGAGCAGTAATAATGACAAAAAAGCAGGTTTTACCAAAAATGATCTTTATTTCTTTAATATTTTATGCCAAATTACCTTTTTTGAGTATAAAATACAAGGAGTAACAAAGAAATTCTATTGTACACACCTGCCTTTCTTTCTAAACTGCTATTACCCTTGAATCAGTAAAGGGGTATCTATTTGTGAGATTTATGGTATTTCATTGTAGAATTATAGATTTTCAGTGCTAGCAGCAACCTGAAAGATCATATAATCCAACCATCTATCTCAGGTTCACAAAATGTCCTAGCAAGTTCATTGTTATTGTTTCCTGACATTGTACTTTTGGAAATTTCTAGGAAGTATAGCCAAATAAACCACCACTCAAAATAATAAGCAAATAAACAACACTTCATAACAACAGCAATTGGAAGGTGATGTGTCTGAGCTCCTTGCTCTAAAAAAGTCCTTTGGGGTTGCTTTAACCCTACCCCATGTACTTCATTATATCCAGGCTTCATGACCTCAACAGAGACAAGAACCCAGCTCTGTAGTTTGCAATAAAGACTAACACAAAGTAATGATGAAAAAAGAATTGTATATACAGAGCAGGAATTTAGGATACATTCTTTGTTTGTCTGGTTAATCCTCAATAAATCTGTGTGGAGAGATGAGAACTGCGCTAGCAATTTTGCAAGAGTGAATGGTAAATTCAATAAAAGATTGACATGTTGAGCAATGAGAGACTACGAAAATCTTCCTGTCAGGATATTCTAATAATCTTCTTTGAGACATTCTTAATCAATTGTACCTCCTTTCAAACACAGGATTTTAATGAGACACAGAGATGCTCTAATCCTTCAAGTCAGCTGAAGTTATTGCAAGAATAATAGTGTCAAGGCATTCACACGCTACATATTACTGCCACAGAGCTGTGATTGTTTCAGTAGAGGATTTAGCAAGTGGGTGGGAATGGTGGGAGAGGGATGATCTTCTGCCACTGCAGCAGTGAAGTGAAGATTAGAGCCCTTATCTGCCTGACTATAAAATCCCCAGCATTATGCTTTCTCTCAATCCATGTGAGCTGTTTATTCAAAACAATGTGTTGTCATCTTTCTGGAATAACACGGAAATATTTACATCAAATATGTTTTTCTATAAGTAAGTAGACAATATGTGTTGACAACATGTGGACTATTTGAAATTCAGGTGTGACAGATGAGAAATCAAAGATAGTGGAGTGATATTAACAATTATCATTTCCACACACAGTGTTCAACTAATTATAAACTAGTCTCATTTACACTTTTCCTTTTGAGCCTCACAAAAACCCAGCTGAGGCTCAGAGCTATTGAAGAACTTAATCAGGGTTACAGAGGAAATAAGTGGAGTCAATGAGAGCCAAACCTAATGGTTCCCATATAGCTTTTAAATTGCTCTACTCTCTAGTTTAAGACAGAGATCATTTTGAGATAAAACCATCCTATATTATAAAGAGGTGATATGCAAATTGACCATCACACCCTCACAAAGATGGCTGCCTACAATCAGGCTGGTGGGGGGGTTAGTGAGAGACAACCAAATGACTGAACAGTAGGCTGTGTGGAGCAACCAGGCTGGCAGAGGGGAGCATTTGGGGGTGACCAGGCAGGTAGGCAGGTGAGCAGTTAGGAGCCAGTGGTCCAGGATTGTGAGAGGGATGTCTGACAGTTGGACATTCTCTGAGGGGTGCCAGTTTGGAGAGGCTGCAGGCTGAGCTGAGGGGACCCCATCCTGTGCACAAATTTTGTGCACCAGGCCTCTAGTCCTATATAATAAAAGGCAAATATGCAAATCTACTGACCAGCAGAATGACAGGTTGCTATGATGCACACTGACCACCAGGGGGCAGACACTCAGTGCAGGAGCTGCCCCCTGGTGGTCAATGGGCTCCCACAGGAGGAGCACTGCTCAGCCAGAAGCTGAACTCATGGCTGGTGAGTGCAGCAGCAGTGGGTGGGAATGGTGGGAGAGGGATGATCTTCTGCCACTGCAGCAGTGCTAAGCCAGCAGTTGGACATCCACCAAGGGGTACCAGACTGTGAGAGGATGCAGGCCAGGCTGAGGGATCCCCCCCCCCCCACATCCCTGGGTGCATGAATTTCATGCACCAGGCCTCTAGTATTTGATAGAGTTAAATTTGATGATGCCCTTTCAACTTATGCAATTAGTGTTTTGTTTTAAATTCAAGACATTGAGTTCAAGTGTAGGAAAATTCCCTAGTGGATAAATACTTCTGATTTAATGATACAATGCTCTGGGTTTAAAATAGGAGGCTGAGCTCTGACATGCTACAACTCTAAAACTAAAAATTTGTATCTGTATGTATTTAAGTAAATATCTATATCTATATATGTATTTAAGCAAACAAATACATTGTCACATTCACACCATTAAAATAAAGAAAAAAAATTAAAAATGGTGATGAATTTAAATTACTTAACTAATGGGATGGGATTTTAAAGAGATAAATAGTAACCCCAAATGTACAGAAGCCCAAGGAAGAGACACTACATGAAGGGAGAGCAACACCACGTGTTCTTCCAGCTAAGAAGTGGGGAGAACTGGAAGCTGGAAAAGGCAAGAGTTAATCAGGAGGATGCCTGATTTGGTTCCAGTGAAAGTGACTTGGCTGATGAACCCTTAGAAACACACACACACAAAAAATACAGAGAATATATTTGCAATTGGCAAATAAGTATTTCTTTAGACACAAAAACAAAAGCAATGAAGAAACATTTGCAAATGTTTCTACCTTAGATTATAAAAGCATCTATGCCAAAGCCTTCATTAAAAACTTAATGGCAACCTACAAGAATATATTTCCAATCCATATAATAAAAAATTACATCTAGAACATAAAGAGGAAGCTTAAGTAAAACAACATGTTTTTTATTAACCAGTCTGAAAAAAATGTAAACATTTACAAAAGTTGCCAAAGACTTGGGGGGAACAGAAATACATAAGCTGTTAGTGAATGTAAACTAATATGTTCACTTTAGGGAGGAGTTTGCCAATATCTAGTAAAATTTAAAATATTTATACCTAGGAGTTCTACTCCTGGCATATACCCTTGACAGAATTTTACACCTTTGCCAAGTTTGTTCACAACATTATTTTAACGCTGGAACATTAGAAGCAATCTAAAAATGTATCAATCAGCAATGGATAAATAAGATGTAGTATGTTCACAAATTGGAGGGTCCAATACAATAGTTTAAAAAACTATAGATATAACAGCATGGCATGATTTCAAAACAGTAAGTAAAACAGGCAAAACACTACTGGTTTGGTATGTATAATATAGCATTTAATTATTGATGTGGAAATTGAAAGATCCACAAGAACACTTATATATTTTACATACACTTCTATTTAAATATAAAAATCTCATGATACCGATTGCCACTTAGGAGATGAGAAGAGAAACAATAAGGGGTAGTAGAGAGTGATCGAAGTAATTACTTCATCTGTACTATTCTATTTATCTAAAGGGAGAATGTATTCTATTAACTTAAGTCATTAAAATCAATTTTACAAACTAGTTATAAAAATATAATGTTACACCTATACATCCACTCAGTGCAATTATTCTCATGACTTATAGTTCATTTTATAATAAAATTAATAGATACTATTTAGTGGTCAGCTACCACATGCGAGGGACTTTACCAGGAGCTTCAAGTTTATCCCATTAATCCTACTAGTCATCCTGGGAATTATGTTTTCCTAAAGTACAATCGGTGGAAAAAACTGTTCCTCGGAGAGGTCAGGCACCTAACTGATATATAGCAGGGCCTCCATTTGTAAAACCAGCACTCAAGCTCGTTTCTGTAACCCTATAAAGCCTATGCTCTTTGTATCCCCTATTAGTGGACACTCCTGAATTTCCAGCGTTCGGGATAAACTCAGCTAGTCTGAGGAATTTGTTAGCTCAGTGACCCAGTCTGCAGCACTAAGATTGTGCTCAGACCACAACGTATCAGCTTGGAAAAAGTGAAGGTGATGAATGAGGCTTTTGTTTATGCCGGAGCAAGCTGTGCATGATGCATTACATAAAACTGAGATTGATGCGTGTACCCGGCTTGGATGTGGTGGTTTCTGGAATGTCTGAGCTGCGTGTAGAAATATGCTAGACTGGTGCAAATAACACCTGGCCTAGAGAGGGGCAGTTACATTTCTAGAAAGTCACTCGCATAACCAGTCATCTGCAACTTGGATGACCCTATAGGAAGGTACTGGGGGTGGGCCCAGAGGCTCTATCTGTCCAGGAGAATGCAGTTCTCTCTTTGCCCAGCAGGGTGCCAAGTGACAGAGGGTCCTGGTCACAGAGCATTGCAACTGAATGGTGCCTCTGCAGCTGGGCTGTGCACAGCGTGGGCAGCCACCTATGGTGGTCCTGTTGCTATGTGTTTTGACAAAGCTGCCTTCTTTGTGGTCTCTGTTAAGTAAGCCCTGTTTGCAGTGTCTACATCTGGTCTTTTTAAAAAAGCTGAACCATATATTGACATAGGCCAATGCAGTGGCTGTGCACACCTTATGATAGGCATTGACCTTTGTTTTTATAGATGCTTGGGTTAGTCCTTGTGAAAGCACTTTTCTCAAGTCAACTCATGTTTCCAGAGTAACCACTTGGAAAATCTGTGTAGCGTGTGCGTAATCTTTTAGCATCTTATTATTAAAAGCCTTCTGAGGGGATAAATTGGATTTACAGCTAATACTCCATTTACTAATACAATAAATAATTATTTTACATAGTCTCTACTTTTATTCTATCAAATGCTCATATCTCACGCTTCTGTAATAATCATGCAAAACAAGGGCAATAACCCACATTAATTCACATTGTAAATGTACCAGTCAGAGAATTAGGGGAGGGAGGGAGTTGGGAGAGATGTCTTCTTGATCCCTGGATAATAGCAAAACTTTTCTTGTTTGGGTATAGCTGTACTTTGTAGATGACATTTTCTTCTTGTGCTGTGGGCAAGTTATATCCGCGACCCATTCATTAGACAAGTCATTGTGAAGCACTGCTCCGATACTGTACATGGAAGCCCAAGTGATAGGAAACAGGCTTGTCCATATAGTGAACCAACCCAGACTTGAAAGTCAGGAAATACTTGACATTCTAAAAATTGTCCTAAGGACAGTGATTTTTAACTCCATAGATTTTCCTTTCTAATGTGCATTGTAGACACTCAGAAGGTTGCCTGTAGAAAATATTAATAAGATAAAGTAAACCTGGCAGATATTGAGTAGCCCAAAGCAGAATAAAGTGATTGTTGTAGTTTAAGAACACCTTAATGACATGTGGCTTGCTAGTCTTGGAGGGAGTGGCTGTGTGCGGTACCTAGATGTCCTAGATGATACAGCAAAAATGGTGGTACATTTTATTTCACATGTCCCTTGAATCTGATGGGTAGAAAAGGCAAACTGCTTGCTAACGCCTTTTCATGAATATAGCTTCATTTAGAGACCATAGCAATAAGGTTCCTCACCTGGAATCCTACAGAGGCAAGGTTTTCACAGAGCTTTTAAGAACGCCACACCTACCTAAATTTTAAAAGAAAGGCCTTTACTCAGAGTGATTCTAGATGAAAGAGAACTGGCTGAATGCAGGAACCACATATAAAAATCTCTTAGAGAGCTTTAGAAACATCGGGTTTGTAAAGACCTTTCCCTGGCTGTAATAGTAAGGATTTAACTGACTGCCCTCGTAATGGCTGCAGAGAAGGAACCTCGTTCTCCGTGCTCTTCATTCCCTTTCATTTTTAGGGCTAGTGCTCACTGACTGGATCTGAGGATGCCTGGTTTGCCTAGATGCTGAAACTCTTCATGCAAAAGAAATACTAATTGATTTCAAATAAGTTATTTCAAAGCACGTTGAATTAAGGTATCTCTAGCTCCATTCCCAGCTTCCAGGTCCTCAGAGAAGACCTAGAAAAAGGAAATCATTGTTACTCAAGAGTAGCTCCTGCCCTGACTTCCAGTGATTATGGAAATTATAGGGATTTAGATTCACAGATATTATCATGGAATCATAGAGTTATTTTTACTATACTAATACTTCAGGACACACAGCAAACAATAATTAAAACTGTATAGACTTTGCATCCCTCTTACTTAATTTACTTTTAATATCCTATTAGATAAATAATCCCATTCTACAGATGAGAAACCTGAAAGGGTTGTGTAGCTTAACACCAAATCACATGGTTTGTAAATAGTGGGTTTGAGATTCACACCTGGCATTTCTGACTACAGAACCTGTGCTGTTTTAACTGTATTTTGTTGAAACTTACTGCTCAGCATTTAAGTGATTTTTCAAATCACGTTTAAATTCATCTTTCTTGAACAAAAATGTAAAGGCTACTGTCACAGTAATAGACATAAATAAGATCTTTTTTGCTGCTCTGTTTTTTAAACTTTGTTTAAAATTGGAAATCAAAGTGTGCTAAACTTTTGAATTTTCTAAATGGAGCTAAAACCAAATGAGAGATTTTATTTTAAACTGCCTTTCTATAATTCTAGCAACTGTGAGACGGACTGAACTTTTCAAAAGTCGTGTTGCCATTGAGACTGCTCCTCTCTAAATATAAAGGAGTGAAGCGTATGATGATGTGAAGATCAGTGGCTCTCCAGCTGTCAAGCATCTACGCGAGGCCATGAACCCTGGAGGAAGATTTCATATCTTACTACTGCTTCTTAGAGACACCCTGCAAGACACATTATATTCACCTCATTTTAGGGTAGGTGATTAAACTCAAGTTCCAAAAGTTAAATATACATATATATATATATATATATATATATATATATATATATATGTATATGTATATATTTGCACTGCAATTAGGGTTTATTGCATGGAAAAATAACGCAGTACTCATCAACAAACACTAACCATATTCACCTCATTTTAGGGTAGGTGATTAAACTCAAGTTCCAAAAGTTAAAAATACATATGTATATTTTTTGCACTGCAATTAGGGTTTATGGCATGGAAAAACAACGCAGTACTCATCAACAAACACTAACCACAAAACTGAGTCTGTAACTCTTGGGTCCTTTGCTATTCGGAGAGTCACAGCAATAGGAACTCCTAAGAAAGCAATGAGAAGTAACATCACTCTTCCTGCAGTCTCCTTTCTAGTTAGAGAGCAGTGACTGACAGCTGCTTGTTCTGATGTTGGAGAAGGGGAGAACACATTATTGGAGAACTGAGGCCCAATTATGGCAGGACAGTGTGCTGCACATCCTGCTCATCAGACAGCCTCACACAATGAACTCCTACTTGAACAAGCATGTGAAGTTGGAACCGACAGTGGCCAGCTAGGGAAGAGTACCTCTATCTCAACCCATGTTCGATATAGAAGAAAGACTGAGGATGGCCAACATGCGCATATTTGGCATCTTTAAAGAACAAAACAATGGAATAAATATTCAAGATGTAAGTTAAGAGAATTTTCCTGAAATGAAAGACTTAAATCTGTATATCGAAATGGTGTGTGTTCCAGGGAAAGTTGGCCCAACTCGGTCAATACAAGGACATACTGTATCTTAGTAAAGTAATTTTAAAATAATAATAACAACAAAAAAGTCTTTGGTCAGCCACGTAAAAAAAAAGACCAAGTCTTTTCTTAAGAGGAAAAAGAAAGGCAGCTGAGCACGGGTTTCTCCACAGCCACCCTTACTGGGACAATGGAGCCGTTCCTTCAAATTCTGTCTTTCGGAAAGCTGTCTTTCAGGTATAAAAACAGCTGTTTCATGAAAACAGCTGTTTCATAAAAACAGTTTTTTAATGCAAGGTCTCAGGGATATTGTTCCTATGAGTCCTTCTTAAAAAATCTAAGAAGATACATCAATCAACCAAGAGGCCTGGGAAAACTGAGCAATCTAACTGGCAGTGAGCATTGAAAATATTCCATTGCAATACAGAATCTAAAGCAAATATGAGAATTAGAATGCAGAATAGATTGCAAATTATATTTACAATGTTGAAATAAAACTAAAAGAAAGAGAAAAAGAGGAGAGCTGGTGAATGAAGTTCACTGACTATCTTATCTGTAGCAGAAATCCAAAGGGTATTTTTAGAAAATTTTTATTTGGAAATAATTTCAAATTTATAGAAAGTTCTAAAACTAAAAACAATACAAAGAACACCCTTACCCAGATTCATCTACCATTAACATTTTACCCCACTTGCTTTATTATTAATTTCCTTTATCTCTCTATATATAGATATATTTATATGTATATACACATATATACACACATGTACAACACACATGCACATAAACATATAAATGCTTTCTAAACCATTTCTAAGTAAGTTAAATACATGTGGACTTTTACCACTAAATAGGTCAATGTGTATTTTCTAAGAATAGATTTATTCTTTTACATAGTCACAGTATAATTATTCACCTCATAAATTTATATTGATATAACATTTATTATCTAATTTACCATCTACATTCAAGCTTTGTCAGTGGACACAATAATATAATTTATAACATATTTTCTCTCTAATATAAGATGTAGTCAGGGGTAGGTATTATATAGGGTGGGGCAAAAGTAGGTGTATAGTTGAAACACAGAATTTATTCTTGTATTATTATTTATTAATTACTAGAGGCCCAGTGCACAAAATTTGTGCACTGGGAGAGGGTGTCCCTTAGCCCAGCCTGCACCCTCTCCAATCTGGGACATCCCTCTCATCATCTGGGGCTGCTGGCTCCCAACTGCTCACCTGCCTACCTGCCTGATTGCCCCTAACCGCTTTTGCCTACCAGCCTGATCATCCCCTAACCTCTCCCCTGCCAGCCTGATCGACGCCTAACTGCTCCCCTGCAAGCCTGGTCACCCCTATCTACCCTCCCCTGCAGGCCTGTTCCCCCCACAGGCCCTTCCCTGCTGGCCTGGTTGTCTCCAACTGCCCTCCCCTGCAGGCCTGGTACCCCCCAACTACCCTCTCCTGAAGGCCTGGTTGCCCCCAACTGTCCTCCCCTACTGGCCCTGTCAGCCCTAATTACCCTCCCCTGCTGGCCTGGTTGCCTCTAACTGCCCTCCCTTGCAGGCCTGGTTCCCCCCTCCCCCAACTGCCCTCCCCTGTCAGCCCGGTTACCCACAACTGCCCTCCCCTCCTGGCCTGGTTGCCCACAACTGCCCTCCCCTGCTGGCCTGATCACCCACAACTGCCTTTCTGGGCCGGCCATCTTGTGACCACATGGAGGTGGCCATCTTGTGCGAGGGTGTGATGGTAAATTTGTATATTACCTATTTATTATATAGGATAGTATTATTTTCCATACGAGCAACTGTAAACCTTTTTTTGGTCTACCCTATATTTAACTATCACGTTCTTTATTCTCCTTTAATTGGGAACATTTCTACAGCCTTTATCATATATGCCACCAATATTTTTTTAATAATGCCACCCCTACCCTTAACCATTTTTTTTTAGTAGGAACACTCTTTATTTGTATTTATTTGTTGTTTCCTCACACTTAGATCTAGATGTACCTTCCTGAGTTCAGACTGTTCAATGGCATATCTAACTGAAAATATGGAAGCAGGTTATTGGGGACTTGGACATCTCAAACCTCTGCTGTTAGAAACTGTTGGACTTAATATGGTGTATTATAGCTTAGCATGAACTCTTCTTTGTTTCAAATTTTGCAAGAAAGTTAAATATCCAAGAAAAGCAGATCTGGAACATGCCTCTTTAGCACATTCTTTTGCCTTGAAGTGTGTGGAATTCACAACTAGTAAATTCTAATTTGAACTGATTGACATGTGTCCTATATCAGTATTTTGTAATCTATTTAAGGCGATATGTTATATCCGAATGTCTAAGGCCATTTTTCTTACTTAAGCATCTTCTTTCAAATATAGTATAGTATGCATATTTGTCCTCAAAAAAGAAACTTCAAGTGAAAAAAAAAAAAGGAAGAAGTCCTGGTTACTTGTTCCTATAGCAATAGCTACACACATAATGTGAATTACACAGATGTGTTCCATTGTGAGGGCCATTTTATTGGGGGCTATCCAAAAATGTGTACTCATCATCAATAACCTGAGCTCCCAGCCTGTGTCTGGGTGGCCTCTGCCATCACCTTAAGTGTAATCATTACTTCCCTTTGAAAGAGAAGCGTCTGGTCTCTCAGCAGAGCTCAGAGACAGCCAGCAGTAACCTCCCCCTCTCTTCTTCCACCTTCAGAAGAGCACAGACAGAAGCTGTGTTTTACATGCTGGAGCTAAAAATAACTCATTTGTAAATGTGTTACTTAATCCTTTGAAGCAAAGGTAAAATAAAATTACCCCTCCTGAAGGTGAACTTATCTAGGCGGGGGCAGGCAGGTGTGGAGAATCATCTTTCCCTGAGCTGCAATGCTGCTCTTCCGATTGAATATGATGTGGTGATAAAAGCACAGCCTTCGGTGAAAATATTTCCTTTGACACTTCCTAGCTAGGTAACTGATCAGACTCACAGTCTATTTCCCCTGAGGTATGAAGAACAAGGAAGAGAAAAGACATACCAGTTTAATAAACCCGTTCCAATCAGGAAAACAAGGACCACTCCTCACAACAGAAGGAATTTAATGAAGGGGATGGGTGAACACGTGATGGAGGCTGGGAAGTCACACAGGGCAGAGCTAACCACATGCAGGCACTACTACTTAGGCCAAGGAGGCAGATGGAAGAGGTGGTGGTATCACCAGTAGTCGGGTTGCCAGACTTTCTGTTTAGCACTGAAATCCTGGTTGGTCACCCTCATTACATTGCCCAGGGCAGGGTCCTGCAGAAGCTAGAATCCCAGTGGCTTGTGTGGTGTGAGCTGGAGCCACAGAGCTGCCAGAGCTGTCTCCAGTAAGGAGAGAGATGGGATAAGAGCTACCCTGGCTTCTTACTCATCCTCACCCTCCCATCGGTTCCGTTTATTGGTCAAATCAAGCTGTCCTTCAACTGAAGTGGGAGTCAGGAAAGGCAGCTTCCCTTTTCCCATACAAGCAGAACAGGGAAATGCTGAAGAACACACCTGAGGGCACACAGGCCCTAGGACAGTGGACCTCTGACGGTGGGCAAATTGAGACTTGGTTTCCAGGTCTGTGAAACAGTGACAGAGTACACAGTTGTGAAAAATAAACGAGGTATGGGTAGTTCCTAGTGTACAGCCTGGCACATTGTAGGTAGAGTGGTGGGAAGATATTTTTACAATATTAGCCATTGGTTTCCTACTGGTATTTCCTTTCTCTTCTTAGTTCTTCTTAGCTCAGGGGAGAGATGGGCAGGAGAAGCAGCCGTGAGTCTCTTCCTGGATGTTGCCTTCCAAAGTTTATGTCTTTGGGGTCTGGAATAACTAGGCAAAATGTCTGACAAAGGTTTGAGTAGGGTAGAGGTTTCCTTTCTAGTTGACCCACCCCCCCCCAAGCCCCCGTTAAACTAAAAATAGAAGGCCTTTCAAAGTGAGAGGCAACAGCATTTATTTCAGATAAAAGAATAGCTATTCAGGATGCATTGATTCAGGCAGAAGCCTGATTAGGAGGCAAAGGCAAATGGTATCTATGGGAAAGGAAAGGGTAATAATTGCATCAATAGAATGAAGGCATTTCTACTGATGCAGATCACATAGCAGTGACGTTCATTCTAAACAATATTTTAAAATTTTAGTTCAGTAGTCATCAGTCTTTGGTCAAAATAACTGCTTTCTTGTTATCTTTGCAAGCAGTCCTTTGGGACACTGTTGCTTTAGGCCCAATCTGAAGGTTATTTCGCCCTATTTTGACATTCCAATGGTATGAGACAGATGACATGTAAGGCAGTTCCTCTGGTGTGGCAGCTCTGACTCTATTTTAAAGTGGTTCTGTTTATATTATGGTTCAAACCCCAAACCCTGATATTCAATGAGGATTCCTCAGCAAAAGATTAAGAGGGGGGATTGGAGGAGAAGCAATAACCGAATCTGCTCTGGCAGATGCTAGATTAAAGGATCCCTTGGCCTCCCTCTAGTCAGAGCCTCAGAGAGACTCCAAAACCTAAATAGGATTCTGGGGTCTGAGAGGAAAAGAGGACCTGTGTTCTGTCTGAGGTGAGCTCCAGGGAGAGGCAGTGCTCCAGTAGAGAGGAGTGTCTGCATGGTGGAGGACAGACTCCTCTGCTCTTCTCATCACACAGAGGGCTCACATGGAACAGGGAGAATGTGGACCTGCAGAGGCAGGTAGATGGGAGGAGCTCCTTCAGTGGCAGCCTGAGTGAAAGCTGGACCATCTGTTTTTCCCCCTGAAGCCTAGTGAAAAGCTTTTATAGAAAGACTGAATGAAGACAGCGCCTTGGGAGTTGCCTAGAAAACACATCAATGTTCTCACAAATAAGCTGCTATTTACAGGGAGCCCAGGCCAGGATGGGCTTGGAGTGCAGTGGCTATCGGCCAGGTTTGGTCTCTCCTCTGCATCCAGGCTAAGCCAGTCAGTAGGTTACAAACCCTGCATGATTGCTTTAGTAGCAGGCACACAGTCTCAGGTAAAACCTTTTGGGTTTTAGCTATTAAAAAGAAGATTATTTTCTTACTGAGGGGCTGCTTCCATGAAACTCCATATGGGACACAGAATGAAACCAACATGGAGGATGTTGAAGTTGAGACCCAGAAAATCCCGTTTGGATGGCATCATTTGGTCCCCCTGCTCAAGCTGTACCTGAAACTGAACCTATCCCTGGACTTTCCTGTTGTTTGAACCAATATATTTCATTTTTTAAAAGCCCATTACTGTTAAATTTCCTGTCACATGCATCTAAAAGAGTCTTAAGTGTTACACTGTTCAACCAGTTTATTCTCTGCCCCATGTGATTTGGGGTAAATGACTCAAGCTCCTGAGCCTGTTTCTTCAGGAGGTTTAAATCAAGTAAAATATGTAGCCCAGGGTATTCAACAAATGTTAATTTCTTATACAGTATTGCCTCATGTTAAAAGAGCTTAAGTTTTGAAGGTGAGCCCCTGGGTTCTAATCCTAATCCTGCCATTGGTTTGCTAGCTGTGTCCTTGGGCAAATGACTTATTCTCTCTGTGCCTTCATTGTTTCATAAAGTTGGGATGCATCTGTGTCAGTCTCATAGGTTTGGTGATATAGTAGACATAGAACTGGATTTGACTTCAGAAGAGATTAGCTTATGCCCGGCTTCTGCTACTCACCTGCTCCTTGACCTTTTGTCAGTCACGAAAATGATCTGGATCTCAGAGAACCACAGCTACTATAACTGTTCTGTTTGTTTGTACACTGTCACTCCTCTTTGGAAAACCTAGTGTTTATCTGTCAGTGTGGTTGCCGAGTCCTTGATAAAACCGTGTTGTGAAATGGAATCATTTTAGAATCACCGATAAAGCACCAGCAGTCAAACTGGCAGACCATTAAATCACAGATCAAACTTTGATAATAAACATATTCTGGGGCCCAACATCCTAGATCTCTGTTGAACAGGCTGAGAGTGAGGCATGGGAGCCTGCATTTTTAAACAATCCTCAGATGATACTGATAATCACTATGGTTGGGAACTATCATACAAAGGGGCTTGAAAATCCAATGATGAGTCTGAATTCATGTGTAGATTTTAAATGGATAATATGAATTTAAAGATAAGTATTTTAGATTAAAACTTATGCACACATAATAGTAGAATATTAGCTCTGGAGCAAAGTGGAGATGATTAAGTTTGATCCATTTATTCACAAGTCACCTTTTTCCAAATCACTTGATGTCTAGATTCTGGAGGTTTGCTCAAGGCTCTATCTTTTATAGAAAGAGCTACCACTAGAGACTGGGTCCTGACTTTCCTTTTCCTTCCCCCACACTGTCAGTGCAACAGGGCATTCAGGACATGCTCTCTGTTTCAGAGAATAAAAGTCGAGATTTCAGTCCCAGGTGGCTTGGCTCAGTGGTTGAGCTTCAACCTATGAACTAGGAAGTCATGGTTCGATTATGTCTGGGTTGGAGACTCGATCCCCAGTAGAGGACATGGAGGAGGCAGCTGATCAATGATTCTATCTCATCACTGATGTTTCTATCTCTTCTCTCCTTTTCCCTTCTTCTCTGAAATCAATAAAATATATTTTTTAAAGTCAAATTTCAGGCTTACTTTCTGAACATTGTTCTCAGTTCTCCAGTTTCAGAGAAGATGGCAGAGAGGGGTATTGCCTTTGCCTCCCTCCTGTATTCATTCATTTTTTAAATTTAATAAATCTTTATTGTTCATATTATTAATTACAATGTTCCTCTTTCCCCCCCATAACTTCCCTCTACCCAGTACCCAACCCACCCTCTCCCCTACCTCCCCCCGCCACTGTCCTCTTCCATAGGTATATGATTTTTGTCCAGTCTCTTCCTGCACCTCCCACACCCTTTCCCCACCAAGGATTGTCAGTCCATTCCCTCTCTATGCCCCTGATTCTATTATATTCACTAGTTTATCCTGTTCATCAGATTTTTAATTCACTTGATTTTTAGATTCATTTGTTGATAGATGTGTATTTGTTGTTCATAATTTTTATTTATACCTCTTTCTTCTTCTTCCTCTTCTTAAAGAATACCTTTCAGCATTTCATATAATACTGGTTTGGCGGTGATGAACTCCTTTAGCTTTTTCTTATCTGGGAAGCACTTTATCTGACCTTCAATTCTGAATGATAGCTTTGCTGGGTAGAGTAATCTTGGTTGTAGGTTCTTTTTAGTCATCATTTTGAATATTTCTTGCCATTCCCATCTGGCCTGCATAGTTTCTGTTGAGAAATCAGCTGACAATCATATGGGTGCGCCCTTGTAGGTAACTAACTGTTTTTCTCTTGCGGCTTTTAATATTCTCCCTTTGTCTTTTGCTCTTGGCATTTAAATTATGATGTGTCTTGGTGTGGTCCTCTTTGGATTCCTATTGTTTTGGGTTCTGTGTGCTTCCTGGACTTTTAAGTCTGTTTCTTTCACCAGGTGGGGGAAGTTTTCGGTCACTATTTCTTCAAATAGGTTTTCAGTATCTTGCTCTCTCTCTTTTTCTGGCACCCCTATAATTCAGATGTTGGTATGCTTGAGGTTGTCCCAGAGGCTCCTTACACTATCTTCAATTTTTTGGATTCTTTTTGCTTCTTGCTTTTTCGGCTGAGTGGGTTTTGCTTCTTTGTATTTCAAATCTTTGACTTTACTCTCGTGGTCCTCTAGACTGCTTTTAGGTCTCTGTATAATATTTTTTATTTTAGTCAGTATATGCTTAATTTCTAGTTGGTCCTCTTTCATATCCTCATAGATCTTGTTCATTTCCTTGTAGGTCTCATTAAGTTCATCAGCCTTTTCTAGGAGCCTCTTGAAAAACCTTATAACCATGGTTTTGAACTCTATGTCCAGTCAGTTTTTTTCCTCCATTTCCTTCAAATATGATTTGTTTCCTTATCTCTGCATTTTGGCTGCTTTCCTGAATTGATTGTGTAGCTTTCTGTGGTAGATGTTCTCTAGGGTATAGTGGCTCAGCCTTCCTAGTTACCTGAGGTGGATACTCTTGGTGCACCCCTTTATGGGTTGCACAGTCTTATTGTAGTTAAGCCTAGATTGTTGTTGGTCTCACTGGAAGGGTTTGACCTCCAGGCCAATTGGCTGTGAGAATCAGCTGTGTTTACACTGTGAGAGCCATTGTGCTCAGCTTGGATGGGGCAGAGTTTCCAAGCTGAGCAGACAGCCTTGGTTTCCTGTAAGCCCTTCCCTAAGCGGCGCCTAGGTCTCTTGTGCCCCTCGGCAAAGGCTGCACGCACCTCTGAGAGAAAGCTGCCCCCAGCTCTGCCTACTGCCAGACAGTTCAGTTTCTTCCCAAATGAATCTGCATACCCAAAGTCTCACCCAGAGCTGGGAAACATTGCAATCTGATGGTTTTTTTTTTGTGTGTGTTTTTCCCTCCCGAACAAAAGAGCCAGCCACATGTCCTCTCTGCAAGCTCACACGCCTCTGCAGCTCCCGAGTTCATACGCCCTCTCCATGAACTCACACACGCATGCAGTACCCAAATCTCAGTGTATTTCCTCCTTATGATCCAGTTTCACCCCCTATGAGTCTGTGTTCCCCGAGACTTGCCTGGAGCCAGGGAATCAGTACAGTGGGATGTCTTTGTCTCCCTCTGCATTTGAGAAAACCAGCCAAGCATTCAGCCGCCTGCCCTTTCTGCTCATATGTGGTTCTGCACCTCTTTTTTGCGTGTCTCTGAAACTCTGCCCTCCACAGCTCCTCTGAGTCACATCATCCTTCTATCTTTCCATCAGTTTGTGGGATTTCCACTCAGCCAGCTTTCTGGTAGTTCTGGATGATGTCTACTTTGTCCCTTAGTTGTAGTTTTCAAATTGTTGTGCAGGGCAGCTGTATAAGCATTCACCTATGCCACCATCTTGATTCCTCCTCCCTCCTGTATTCTTTTCTAAACACGGGGTAAGAGGGAGGGACTCTAGGCTGATTATGTAATCTAATTTGTAACCACAGTGAGGTTGTGCAGAGCAATGAGGCACTGACCCTCTCAGAACAACTTTCTCATGGCTAAGAGGGGCTTCAGTGAACATTTATTCTTCATTTCTGTTACCATGCTTCAGAAAAGTCCATCTGCCATATACCATTTAATTTTCACAAATATTTCACTCTTTCCCAGAAGTGGTGAATGGATGAATAATCACTCTTTTAATGAGGTTAGCAATATAGATTCCTCAGCCCTGGTCTTATTAATTCAAATACCAAGTTTGTTTACTTAATGATAAATTGTACTTACTTTAAAAATAGCTTCATAAGACATTTTTGTAATGTAAACACACTATTCTGTTCTAGCATTTGTACTCTATTCTTACTCATCACTCATAAAACTCTTGATGAGCCTATATTTCAGAATAATCAAGCAAACCTATTATTACTTAAAAGCCTACTGATATTTCATTCAAGCTATTTGAAAAATTATTCCATTTAGATATAATTTACCTCATCTATGTCTTTACATTTGGTTTTAGTTATAATTACTAAAGCTGCTATCTAATACCATGTATTGTTTTTGTTTCTGTAATGAGGAAGCCTGTTTAACTAGGAGAATGCTAAAAATGTCCTTAAGAATAGTTAATAACCTCCACAGGAAATATTAATCCCCATAACACATGCATGAAGCTGAGTAAAAGCTTTCAATAATTTTCAAGGATAATTTGGTTTTATGAATAGAATCAGAATCGTATATGCCCACAGGACATTTTTTTTTGTACAAATAACAAAGTCATAAATGTTTTAGCTCAACTTTTCATGCAATTTTTTTTCTTGAAACAGAAGTTATAAAAATAATGAGAACCAGAAACCAAAGTTCATGTCACTTGTAACTGGCTGAGCTTTCTAAAGTAAATTAATCTCTTTAGAAGTTAGTTTCCTTATTTTTTTAAAAAGGGAAAACTAAATACCCATATTTTAATGCCAATATGAGGGTTTAAGGGGCATAATTTATATGAAAGAGCTCTGTAAAATTCTTTGCAAATGTTAAAGATTATAATAACTCTGTGATGTTTCATAAGCTATTTTGGCTTTTAGAAAGATAAAGCAATTCTTATTCTTTTGCAACAACTATTATTATCCCAATAATGACCTTATCCATTGTGCTTTTTGCAATCCCAAAGTCAGCTAATATATATATTTTTGTTTTGTCCTACATTTGCTTATCTGTTTGATATGGTGGATTTTATTTTTCTTATTTTATACAAGAAGGGAACAAAAAAAAATACCCAGTTAGGTAATAGTGTTATTATCTCAATTAGTGTCCAAGAGCTTTTCTGGAGGTCTCCTGTCTTGAGGAGCTAGCGGGTCTTTATTAGCATCCTCCTCCAAGTGATTTCCTCAGTGCAGTTAAGAAAAAGAGAAAGTGGGAGTGACTATTTGCTTTCTGGGTGTGCAGAAATGTATTTTCTAGGATGCAGGGCAGGCAGATGCAGATAGACAAGTTGGCACTTCCCTGCACTGGCCCCTGGTATGTCTGAGACATCACTAAAGTGGCCGGATCTAGAAGAGCAGGAAGTCTATAATGCACAGAGAACCTGTGCATGTTCTTCTGAAATATTGACATAAGGCACATAAAAAAGGAATGTGTGGCAGAACACCATGTTGCTCCCTCTGTGTGACAAGACCCTCCCTAGACACAATGTCATCAATAGTAGTGCACACTTATTAGGTACTTTGAGGAGCCTCCAAAAGCTGAGAGTTCACAAGTGCCCTCTAGCCCTAATTAGCCATGTAGGATCAGAGAAGATTCATCAGCTTTGATCCTGTGTTTGAGGCCTTCAGTGCTGATGATGCCAAGTCACAAAAGGTCAAGGGTAATGTCACTGAAAGTGAGGGTACAGGTCATTATGGAATATAGAATGAGGGCAGAAGTGCCAACATTTCTAAGAGAAAGAGTTGTATTAATCAGGGTTCTCCAGAGAAGCAGAAAAATGAGACACATATAAGGAGGTTTATTGTGGGAATAGACTCACATGATTATGGAGACAGATATTGTCATTATCTGCTCTCTGCCAGCTAGAGAACCAGAAAATCCAGTGGTATAATTCAGCCCCAGTACAAAGGCTCAAGAACCAAGAGCTCCAATATGTGAGGGCAGGAGGGTATGGGTCTCTCAGCTCAAGAAGTGCGAGAGACAATCGGTTCTTCCTCCTTGTGGTTTTGTTTGGACCCTTCACTAGTTGGATGATGCCCACCCACATTGGTGAGGGTAGATGTTCTTTACTCAACCTACTGATGCAAATGTCTTACTGAAATATCTTCATAGATACACCCAGAAATAATGTCTCATCAGTTATCGGGGCATTCCTTTACCAAGTCAAATTGACACACAAAATTAACCATCACAGGTTTTATAAGTGGAAGTGTGGGAGAATGTCATTTAGGCAAGGTAGGAGACACAATAAGAGCAATGAGATGGGCATATCATGTTTCAATACAATGAGCATTATGGGGTACCAAGGGGTTTGTGCTCATCAGATCATAGAAGACTTGCATTGCAGATTAAGAAAATTGTTTCGTCTGCTGCTCTTTTTATCAGAGTACTAGAGGCCCAATGCGTGACATTTGTGCATGGGTGGGGTCCCTAGGCCTGGCTGAAAATCTGGACTGATTGGGGCCAGGTTAATAAGGACCAGGCATAAAAGGAACAAACGCCGGACACCGACACCACCATCATCAGTGCCCCGCCACTGCACAGTTCCCTGCCTTCCCCATCCTCTTTCCCTCCCACATGCTGCCACTGCGGTGGGCAGTCAGTGGGCCGATTGGGGCCTGCCAGCCCAGGGGAAGGATGGGGCACAGGAGGTTGGCTTTTGGCCCTGAGGAGAGAGCCGGCCTTGTCCCGTCCTCCACCCCCCTCCCCAAAAGGGGCCACATCCGCTGCCACCCTGATTCCCCATTCCAGCCCAGGGCCGAGCCCTGATCAGGCAATTGGGGCCTGCTAGCTGCGGGAGGGACCGCAAGAGGTTAGCCGGCAGGAGGAGGTTGGCTGTGGGAGCATACTGACCACCAGGGGGCAGCTCCTACATTGAACGTCTACCCCCTGGTGTTCAGTGCGTGTCATAGTAACTGGTTGTTCTGGTTGCTTCAGTTGTTCCAGCCGCTTAGGCTTTTATATATAGAGATAAGAATCAGTAAAATTCTCTTATAGTTCCTTTAAAAATCATTTTTGGTCTTGTGTTGTTACTCAATGGTTTAGAAGGAGAGAGTCTTCCCAAATAAAGCCATCCTGCCTGTCAGCACCCTCGTGACCATTTCTGATGGATGAGCAAGACGTCCCAGGTCTTCCATATGATTGAGTCACAGGGATTGTTTCACATTAACTTAATATAAGAAGTACCTTCCATAGCCTTATTTTTATTTCTACTGAGAATTTTATTTGCCCTGAACCTTGAAATGCACTTTCTCATTTGTCTGGTTTTGGTTTTGTAAGGGGATACTGATTCAACAAATTGCCTCCTCCGTGGCCCTATACTGGGAATACTTACTAATGCTACGTGTTTCATCCAGGTGCTAAGACAACAAAGTTGCCACTGCACTGACATGAGTCAGATATTAACAGGGGCATCCTTTGTTTTTATGTGGGATGAAACTGAAACAAAGCATTTCTCATGGTGTTGCTAGGTAACAGAAAATATCTGGAATTTTTCACTCTCTAGGCAGATTCCCTCTTTAAGGAATCTTAAGGAGGTTTATTGTGGGAATTGACTCACATGATTATGAATTCACATTCATAGATTTAAGTTATCAGCGGTGAGAAGAAAGAGCGCTGGGTGAAGATTCTGGGCACAATGTCCTGTGTCTACATTACCACACAGTGAATGTGGGCCTTGGGCACACAGTGAATGTGGGCCTTGGGCAAGTCAACTTTACCTATGCTTCCTTATTGGTAAAATGAAGAATTTTAAAGCAATTTAAAGTAAAATGAAAAGTTTTAAAACAATTTAAAGTGGAGCTGTTCTTCATTTACTCTGCAGAAATGTATTCAGTGCATACTATGGCACAGTATTAATCCCTAGGGACACAAAGATGAGTAAATGACAGTCTTTGTCCTCAACATGCCTCGCATGTAGCAGGAGAATAGAAACACTAACCAGAACTTGGGATGCGATATATTTTCTGATGTAATGAGATAAAGCTCGGCACTGTGGAATATGAAATTAAAGCACCAAAGACACTGAGGTTATGTTTCATGTATGGAGACACTGACTGGTAAGGGAGGATTCACACTGCTGGAGTGGACGCTCTGTTAGACACTCCTTCCCACTCCAACATCAGTTCAATGAGCAAAAACAGATATGGTGACATATCTCAAGGAGAAAGAGAAAGGCTCCCTGCTTTTAAATCCTAGTTCTTCCTTCATTCGGTCATTTAGGCAAATACTTATTTTATACCTTGTTTACATACCTGTAAAATGCAGAAGACAATTGAACTATTTCATAGGTTTGCCAGAAGTATACCACCAGTCACTGAAGGCTAGACATTTTTATAGGCAATTCATATACTTCTATACTTTATTAATTTATAAGATTCCAACACCTTCTTATAGGCTCTCACAGAAAGATAAGGACAGCTTTTAATTTCAGTTGTCATTAATAAACTTTGCTGGTTAAATTCTATAATTCTATCTCAAGTTTCTCTACTTCCCATAGGAACCCTGAGTTGATATGGGGCTAGCTGTAAAGAGGTGGTGTCAATAATATCGCCATTGGTCTTGAGTCTGTAGTTCTAAACTGAGGAAGGCATTTAGGCTGCTAACCAGACAGTATGGCCAAGAGCTTCCAAACACAGTAAAATTCATCATGGGAGCTCTAACACACTTGTTGTTAATAATCCCTTCTACCACATCATACAAAGTGCTTCCCTTCCCTGAACCATATAGGTAGGTGGCCTACTCCTTATTATCCTTTAATGGCACTCCATTCTGTTGGATTTTTATATGACACGTGATCTGTCAATGGTGTAAGGTACAATGACTATTTTCTTGGGGAAAGGAAAACTCAAGGATCAATTGCATGAGTATAGGAATGAATAGACATTAATCCAGTCTAACCTGACCTTCAGATTATTAGGTTTTTTACAGCTTTACTTCTGTTTCCTATCAAGGCTAAGTAGCTCACTCTGGGGTCCAGCCATGGGAGACATTCTGTTCTTTCTTTTCAAGCGGCAGAAGAGACACCTAAATCCCAGCGGGAAGGGGCTTCTCCACAGATGGCTTTGAACATAGTGTGCCAGGTCTGTCCTCTCCATAGGCCCATCCAGCCTCCCGTTAGCTGCTGTTCTTCTGATGTAAGAAGATGCTCCCTGAAATTTATTACTTCCTCTTTCTATAAACAGCTTTCTCTTTTTCATCAACCTGCTGCCTTTCCTCACTCAAAATAGCAATTTTTACTAACCAATGGTAACCTCATTTAAAGATGAGAAAACTGAATCCCTGAGAGTCTGTGAACATCACACCACTTCTCACTGCTTGTGATTCAGAGTTCAGTGGGCGTGGGCACTGGGTGGGCCGCTGAGCAGCAGGTCAACATGATGGAGCCAACTGGGAACTGAAAGTCTAGTATTGGGGTTACCAGCCTCCCCAAAATGCCCTCATAGGAAGTATAGCGCAGGTGTTGCAGTTAAGGGACCACGCACACAGGGTTATGCACATTGGTACTGCTGTGCAGCCAACAATCCAGAACTTTCCCACACATTGAGTCGGGGAGAAGTGACTCATATCCTTCCAGCTTGAAATACAGGGCCTCAGAGTCAAAACTGAAGTTGATTTATGGGAAATGGAGTGTTTGTTATATGCCTATGCTTGAAAGTTATAACTGCCACATGTATGTCTTCTCTCTAGGTGGCAGGGAGAGCATACGAGAATTTCCTCCTTTTATGATATTGAGAGAAGAGTAGAAACATATTTCCTCTTCTCTTGACTGATAAAGCTTGAAGGCTGGATGTGGAATTTAGCCAGTGAGTGTCTTTCATCTCTCTTGTTTCTGGGGGTAAAAAAATAAGAGTTTTCAATCTGCTTCTAACAAAACCTTCCTTTAATGGAAACATTCAAAGGAAAAAAAGAAAAAAAGAAAAAAAGAATTTGGCTCTGAGATTAACAGTGATTTTGCAATGTGAAACTACAAATAATAAATGAGATCTCAGTTCCAGTTTTGGGGGGGTTTGCTTCATTTTATTTTTTAACATCATGTTTTCACTCCAAGGAAAATTCATCTCCTCTGTCTTATCGTCATGTGATCAAAGAGCACATCCAACGTTGGGAACTTCATGGCTTCTGAGGCACCATTGGTAACACAATAATGGAAAGCCAGGTCTCTCTTGCCCTACCCTTCTTTATATTTTTTTTAACCTAAGTAAAAGGTCTGTCATTTAATTCTACTTAATTCCATATAGTTTATTTAAATATATTCATTCAATACACATGTATTACTCTGTTCATTTCCTCTCACCTTTTAGTTCGCTCTGAGCTTTTGGAAATCCACTTTTACAAGCACAAGGTCTGGACAAAGATATAATGTTAAGGGCCTGGTGCACAAAATTCGTGCACAGCGGGGGAGGGGGGGTGCGGGGGGTGTCCCTCAGCCCAGCCTGCACTCTCTCCAATCTGGGACCCCTTGGGGGATGTCCAACTGCCCGTTTAGGCCCGATCCCCTACTGGTTGGGATCGTTCTCACAATCCAGGACTGCTGGCTCCAAACTGCTCGCCTGCCTGCCTCCCTGATTGCCCCTAACTGCTTCTGCCTGCCTGCCTGATCACTCTCTAACCACTACTTTGCCAGCCTAAGTGATGTCTAACTGCTCCCCTGCCAGCCTGTTTGCCCCCAACTTCCCTCCTCTGCTGGCCTGGTCACCCCTAACTGCCCTCCCCTGCAGGCTTGATCGCCCCCAACTGCCCTCCCTTGCAAGCCTGGTCCCTGCCAACTGCCCTCCCCTGTTGGCCTGATCACCCACAACTGCCCTCCCTTGCAGGGCCTGGAACCTCCCAATGGCCCTCTCCTGCTGGCAATCTTGTGGGGGCCATCTTGTGTCCACATGGAGCCAGGATCTTTGACCACATGGGGGCAGCCCTCTTGTGTGTTGGAGTGATGGTCAATCTGCAAATTACTCTTTTGTTAGGTAGGATAGAGGCCTGGTGCATGGGTGGGGGCCAAATGGTTTGCCCTGAAGAGTGTCCCAGATAAGGGTGGGGGTTCCCTTGGGGTGAGGTGCGGCCTGGGCGAGGGGCCTGTGGAGGTTTGCAGGCCAGCCACACCCCCAAGTGACCCAAGCAGAGGCCCTGGTATCTGGAATTAATCTGCCCTCCCCTGCTGGCCATCTTCTGGTGGCCATCTTGTGTCCACATGGGAGCAGAGTTTTTCACCACATGGGGGCAGCCCTCTTGTGTGTTTCACAATAATATTCCAGCTGTAGAAAATGAGAGAATTGGATCTAGGAAGAAATAGTGGGGAAAGAATTCCATTCATATACTTCATCCTTCGTCACCTACTCTCTTCTCTAAATTCATTGTTATAGCATCAGACACTTGCCAGCCTCCCAAATCCTTAAGAGTTTCACAAACTTCTGGCTGGGGCTCCTCCTGCTCAGAGGCTGGTATTGATGGATGACTGTAGAAACACATTGTGAGACAGAGAGTGCCCAGATCCCACACAATACAACAGCAACTGCGAAAACAACCCATGGAATGAGCAGAGTACCAGCTGCTCCATGCAAGTTCCCAGTGATTAAGCTACAGTTCACTGGGAATTAATTAGAGGAATTATTTTAATATTGCTATTTTCCCTTTCTCTATAATAGAAGTGTAAGAAATGAACGAAAATTAATAAAATGTATATGAAAATCTCCATTCCTGTCAGAGTCTGGGGCATGCTGTGGGACCCAGAGTCAAGTCTCCACCCACCTGTGTTTAACTTGGAATCGCACAAGACCCAGACTTGGCCAACCCCACCCCCATGAAGCCTCGCAGGGCAGGGGGCACAGCCTCAGGTCCCCCGGCCTGGCACTGGTGGGAAGCACCGCCTCAGGTCCCCCATCAAGTCCTATTGGCGGGGAGCATAGCCTCAGGTCCCCCAGCACAGCCTTAGGTCCCATGGCCAGGCACCAGGTCAGGGGTGCAGCCTCAGGTCCCCTGGCCCAGCCTCATGTCCCTCGGCCCTGGCACCAGGGAAGGGGGTGCAGCCCTAGGACCTCCAGCTTGGCCTCAGGTCCCCCAGTGCTGAGGTGGGGGATGTGGCCTCAGGTGTCCCATCAAGCCCCTCTGGGCGGGAGGTGCAGCCTCAGGTCCCCTGGCCTGATGTAGGAGCAAAGGGCCTTAGGTCCCCTGGCCTGGCCTCAGGTCCCCCATCCCGATGCCAGGGGACCTGGTACCGCACCCTGGCGACACCGCCTGTGCCTAGGCCCCACCCCTCTGCCCTACACCTGCCTAGTCCTCACCCTCACCTCGGTCCCACCCCCCGTTCCTGATTGGCTGGTAGTGTAGCGAAGATATGGTCAAATTTGCATGTTTCTCTTTCATTATATAGGATTATACTCAGATTGTCTCTTCTTTAACTATGTGACTATGTTACAGTCATCTAATTCTAAGACTTCTATCAGTTGCACATCCTAAAATAGTTATATACTACATAAATAGACTTGGATTGGTCAAAATTGATATGAAACATTTATACATATGTAAAAGAATTTGCTTTGCAAAAGGTCAAGTCCTCATGTATTACATTATATCCTGCTGGAGAATGAGTCATTCTGCTTATTCCTTCCTTGATCTTGAATTTTCAGCTAGGCAAGTAGAAATTTATCAGTCTGCTTTTAACAAAATGAGACTTTCAGATGCCCAATAGTTGAAATCCCTTCCTGTACTAATAGCCAATTTGTAAAGAGTTATAGGGTTCTATATGAATCACTTGTACATTAATTTACTAGCAATATTAGGACTTTATATGCATCACGAGGCCTCAAAATGTAAATATCTTAAGTGAACAGGTCCACAAAATTAATATTGCTGATTTTGAATGGTAACATTGATGGATTTCTAGTCATTTGAGAAAACTTAGGTTTCAATCACCAAAAGAGCTTTAAAGCCTGAAAAGCACAGAATTTAATTGAAGTCTTTCCTGACTCTTAAAAATTTCCCTCTCAATCTCTGGGCAAATGGTAGTTCTTGTTGTATGAGAATAATTGGGGGCCCAGCTGGTGTGTCTCAGTGGTTGAGGGTAGACCTGTTTGATTCCCCCGTCACCTGGATCTCCAGTAGGGGGCGTGAAGGAAGAAGCCAATTGATGTTTCTCTCTTATCATGGATGTTTCTCTCTGTGTCACTCTCCCTTTCCCTTCCTCTCTGAAACCAATAAAAATATATTTAAAAAAATAATAATTGGGGGTAGAGTAAGAAAACAGACCAGAAGAGCTGGTTAATATTTCAGGCTATTAACTCATAGCATTTGTTATCCATGTATAGAATAGGGGGAAAGTAGCGTTACAGTGGCTGGATCTGTATAAATAAATTAGAAGGTGATATCCACAACAGGAAACTGAAGGGTTGGAAAGTGAAAAATACTGATATCCTGAGAAAAAAATATCAAATTTAAACAATAGTTCTTAATAGGGAGGTGGGGAATTTTAGACCCTCAGGAAAAAATTGTCAGTGTCTGGAGACATTTTTGATTATTCCAACTTGGAGGGCAGAGTTACCACTAGCGACTATCTAATTGGGGCCAGATGCCGCTAAGCATCCTCAATACACAGGACTGCTTCTCCAAAAAAGAACTACCTGGCCCAAAGTGTCAATAATGCTGCTATTGACAGACCAGGAATTAATGAGGTATTTTTAAAAACTTGGTATATGTACAACTTGTCTCAATTCTCTTTTTTTAAATTAATTTGGTCATGGGGATAAAGCCAATAGGGAAAGTATGATTTCTTATTATCAAATCTGTTTAACTTGTTGATGAATGCATAAGATGTGGAACCCCTATTCTAGAAAAATATGTGCAGTTTCTGACCATGCTAATTCTTTAAGTAAATCTTACTTATCTTGTGCTATGGCAAATTAGTCAGGTAAAAATGGATTTACATAGCATAATCATAAAACATTAAGACTGCCTCAATACCACACAGCACGAGATGGAATTGGCCATGACGTAATTAATGTAATTAATATGGATAATAAGCAAGATGCTTCAGGGCCCCAGTGGAACATTTGTCCTGAATTATTTGGGTTGACTGTCCACTCTTATTATGGAAACTGAAAGACAGTCAAATTTTCTCTACATGCAACGCAGAGATAAACCAGATGTGCGGTATATCAGGGTGTAGGCAGGAGAGATCATTAACTAGGTTTGTTATTGCTCTTAACTAAGACTGTAAGGAAGAAAATGGCATTTTATTTATCATTATTGTGTGCTTATCGATGATGCCCTACAGAGCTGGCAGTTTCCCTAAATTCTTCTCCTGCACAATTTCAGAAAAAATGCCTTTCAGAATATGGAAAGGGGACAAACTATGTGTGGAAGTTGTAAGTGCATTAACCCTTTGTTTCTGTGGTCTAGTCAGACCACATTTGATGCCTTATGTGGTCAAGGATGGGATTCTTTCACTGCTGCAGTAATTTTGGGGGGTGTTTATTAACATTTGTTGGTAGTAACAGTACATAGCTGCAAATAGTTTAGATAAGGTATTAATTTCATATCTTACAACATATTTTAGCATGCTAAAAAACATGAGTGTCCTTATAAAAAGGCTTGCTAGACAACCCAATTATATGAGAGGTTTTTAAAAATAGAATGAATTAAGACATTTGACATACTATCTTTAGCAGGTTACCAGATGGTATGAATTGTAACTTCTTTTATTAGGCAGCTATTTTCCTCTCACGCACTAAGATTTGTTCATCTATTTACATAAAAATTCAGGTGAAAAGCAAATTCCTATTATTGTTGTGCTTCAGGTCACAATAGCACAGTTGAGTTTATCATTGAGATTATGCTCCAAACTATAGCCATAACAGGTAAAATAGAAAACCAAAAGTATGTGTCCAGGTTCAAAACCAAGATGAAATCTTCATGAACCAAAAACTTCACAGAAATGAACACATACCTGGGGCTGAAGCTACTAGCATTCTGGGACCTGGTTCCAGAAGCTACTGTGGTGGCCAGGACTTCCATTCCTGCCTGGTAACGGGAGATAGAAACCTCCACAAGGTGAGGGGTTGGACAGGGGCTTTCTAGTGAAGCCATGGGCTCAGGTACAGCTCTCTGACCCAGGAGATGAGAGTAAATAAATGCTGTTCAACTGCCTCCTGGCACATCAGCTTTATGGGAAGCCCAGCACCTGGGGAAGTGACGAGAGTGAGCCACAACTTCATGACCATGAGCTAAACCAACCCATCTGCTGGCTCTGTGACTGCATTTGCAGGACCCCCAGTATCACACAGGAGTTCCAAAACATCGCTGTGGGTCTTTGTTGTGGATGAGGAACCTTGCTGGCATGTAAGGGGTGGAGCCACAGTTTTTTCTATGGTGCTGGCTGTCGAAGAGCAGATATAGTGTGTAAAACTGTTCTGTCTTGCTAGACTGCCCATGTTCTGGTCCCCTGGCGAGAATGAACAGGCTTTTCTTGGGACTTTTATTGTTGCTGTTCACATCGAATGGCACCTGAGTTTCTGGTTTCTTTAACTCCAAGTCTAAAACATAAGCAAAAGGAAACCCAGGCTGTGCACTGCTGTGTATTCCGTGAATTTCAAGGTCCCGAGTCAATCTGCCTTCTCCTCTCCACCCTGTAGAGTTGTGTTACTTTTGTTTCATATATTATGTCTAGGGATTTTAGTTGTGCTGAGCTGCAGGAATAGGGCAAATCAACTCCATCTTCCTGGAAACAGAAATCTATGACTTCTATTTAATAGAATAAAGCTTGAATCAAAATAGTAAGAAATAAAGCAAATTCTGGTAGACATGAAAAAAATACAAATATTGAAAATAAGAAGATTGTCGCTATAATTTAATACCTGCTTCAGATATAGAGCTGAGGGAGGCAGTGCTCCTACTATATTATACATTACAGCAACCCACCAACAACAACAAAAAGCCGAACAAACTGTAATTTTATGACCTTTCCTGAAACTGTCAGAGAACTGAGGTCACAGGGCAACTAAGTAGACCTGAATTTCAGGAGAGATAGGAGCTGCGTGGAGGGATGGAGTTTGCACATGCAGCAGAAGCATCTGGACATTGGTAAAAAGAATGCAGCCAAAATAGGATGCTGACTCCTGACAAGTGCTTTTCTTGCATCTATTGAGATGATCAGATGATATTACTTTCTTAGTGATATTATGTTGGTTTATGTTGAATTATGTTGATTTTTTCATATTTTGAAGCTACCTTGCATTCCCATGATATGAATAGTTATGAACTGTTATCTTTTAGATATATTGCTGGATTTTATTTGCTAACATTTTGATGCAGATATATATATATATATATATATATATATATATATATATATATATATCTTCATCTGGTCTTGCTATCATGGTAATTCTGGCTTCTTAAATGAGTTGGGGAGTATTTCCTTTTATATAGAATTTTTATTATTCCTTACTTAAATGTTTTATAAAATTTATCAATGACCAAAAGAAAAAAAAATCTGCTCAGCTGATGTGGGTCAGTGGTTGAGCATCAACCTATAAACCAGGAGGTCACAATTCAATTCCAGGTCAGGGTACATGCCAGGGTTGCAGGCTCCATCATCATGGAGGGTACAGGAGGCAGCCAATCAGTGATTCTCTTTCATCACTGATGTTTCTCTCTCTCTCCCTCCCCATTCCTCTCTGAAATCAACTTAAAAAGAAAAAAAAAGTCTAACAACATGTTGTGTTCAAGGAACAAAGAAAACTAGAATATTTATGTTATTATCTGACCTAACAAAATTCAAGCCAAAAATATTGTGAGAAATAATGAGCAGTCAAAAACTGTTAAAAATGAAAAATAATAAGGACAATAGAATAAGGAGGTATTATTGCAATGACTACATATGCATCTAACAATATAGCCAGACACAGAAAAGTAATAACCAACAGAAAAGCAGGGAGAAGTAGAGTAATCATCAATTTTACTTGGAAATTTTTTACATGTCTTCCTCTATCAAAGTGATACAATTACTCATTTTTGTTAATATGTTAACTGCTAACCTCCGACTTGGTATTATAAAATCTATGAGGACAGGTGCTTTATTTAATTCACCAGTGCAAATCATAGTAATAGGTTCAGTACAAACTTACTGAGTGAATAAATTAATGAATCAATTGATAATTGGACCTTTGCTTGGTCTGTACTAATAATGAAAACTGTGGAATAACATATCTATTAAATTAACCCATCAAGCACACCTGTGTGGGTGAGAGAACCTGAAGAACAACAAATGTTTTGAAAATGGAAAGTTGCTCAATAATTTTAGTGCCATTCCCCAGAAGTCTTGAGTTTTATTTTTAGCATTGGAATTTTAAGTAAAACATAAAAGCATGAAGAATGAAGCAGAAGAGAAATAAAATACCATGCTCTTCTTTAATTACATGAACCAAATACTTTAATTTGGAGCAAACTAACAGCTGAATGGAATTGGCAGACATTTTCCAGATAGATAAGATATTAAACTGGATTGTTTAGAGAGTTTAAAATTCTCCCTGGATGGTGACAGTTCATACATCTTTTAATTTTAGTTGTCATATCCATTTCCTTCAGGGTTAAAAAATAAGTACCTCAAGATGCTTGTCAGTTAGTAGACAGAGTTGTTACACAGTGGAACTACAGAAGATATCATGCTTTTAGAGCTTATGAAATTCAAATACTATGTTGCCAGATAAAAATAGTGAACAAAGCTGTAAGTTTCCAGAAGTTATGACTAAGAGTAAAAACATCTGTGCAGAACAGTTACCCCTTCTAGGGCAATTGAATTTTAAGAAATGAAAGTGATGATAACCCAGGAAAAATAGCCACAATGTTAAAGCTTTAGAATTCTATGTAGGTTCCTGAAACATATACAGAAAGAAAACAAAAAGATGCATTCAGCACTGAACAGCCTTCAGTTCATCATGCTTGAACTCAAAGTAGCTTCACTGTGAAAAATTTATGTCCAGCTATTTAAAATAATTGACCTCTGCTTGAGTCTTGAAATTTTTACTGTCTCTGCTGAATTTCCATTTAAAACTGTAACATGTTTTCCAAAATAAGGGTTCTGCTCAGTAACCAAGAGGCCGCTGCTCAGGGCACATGCCCAGATTGCAGGCCCAATCCCCAGTAGGGGTGCGTCCAGGAGGCAGCTGATCAGCGATGTTCCTCTTTCATCGATGTTTCTGTCTCTCTGTCCCTCTCCCTTCCTCTTTCTCTAAAAATCAATAAAAGCATTTTAAAAATACTACATTAAAAATAAAAACAACATTAAAAATAAAAACAACATAAGCGTTCTGAGTAACAATCTAGAGTGCAGGAAAGATATGAAATTTAACATTTAAAAAGTTCCACTTCCAGCCAATGTAGAGTAACAAAGATAGGACTTCACCTCCTGCCATGGAGACGTAAATTGGCAAATACATGCAGCAGCTGTTCTCAGATATTAAATTCCATAGGTATCACAGTACTGGGATCCCTAAGGGAAGGAAACAACAAGGTGAGCCCTGTGATTGGGTAGTTTTCTGCCTCAAACCAGTATTAAGACTACAGAAGTAGAGCAGAGGAATGCAAACATAATGAGTTGAGCAGGGAGAAATCAGGGTTTGGGGAGGCTGAGGGGTCTGCTGATGACAGAACAGAGTTCTGGAAAGGAGGAAGCTACACAGAAAAAGAGTGCAGACCGCTAATAGAAGTCCACTCGAGTTTTTGCTGAGCAATAGGCAGTGCGTGCATAGGAGTGAAACTCCACAAAAATAGGCAAAGAATGATCAGGAGGCTGCATGGTGAACAATTACCAGAGCTCACACGGGTGAAGAGATGCTCCAGCTCTGACCAGCCAGAGTGGATGCTCCAAAATGGTCATATGATAGTAACAGGAATTAACTCTTATTTTGACTAGAATTATGGTCGACCATATGCACATTCTTTTGGGGTAAATAAATTGTACAATTAGAATATGTTTGCCAATATCCAAGTTTAAAGTCTAACTTCCTAAATTCCTTATAATATTTTTTTCATTTGATACATATTCAATAATTCTTAGTTTTTAAAGTTAATCTCCATATTTGTATTTCTCAGCATGTACAACCCATCTGTTTCCTTTCCTTTGCAAATAAATCTGAAAAAGCAATGATACTATATCATGAAAATATGACCTTTTTTGTCAACTAGATATATCAAAAAGGAGGGTGAAATAAATTTGTTCCCATAGTCAGTGATTTAACTCTTACATCAACAGTTTTTAGGTGGTCTGGGATCTTGAGGTGGAGAAAGGATAATAAGTGATAAATGATGGGGCTTGATTTTACCTCTTTGTATTTCAAATCATTGACAACAAGGTGAGCCCTGTGATTGGGTAGGTTCTTGTGGTCCTCTAGACTGCTTTTAGCTCTTTGTATAATATTTTTTATGTCAGTCAGTGTATGCTTAATTTCTAGTTGGTCCTTTTTCATATCCTTGAGGGTCTCGTTCCTATCCTTGTAGGTCTCATTCATTTCATCATAGGTCTTGTTCATTTCCTGTAGGTCTCATTAAGTTCATCAAATGAACCTAAAAATCAAGTAATTAAAAATCTGATGAACAGGATAAACTGGTAAACATAACAGAATCATGTGCATAGAGAGGGAATGGCCTGACAATTCTTGGGGTGAAAAGGAGTGTGGGAGGTGCAGCAAGAGATTGGATAAAAATCATGCACCTATGGGAGAGGACAGTGGGGGGGAGGTGAGGGCGGAGGGTGGGATGGGTACTGGGTGGAGGGGAGCTATAAGGGAGAAAAAGGGGAACAATGTAATTAATAAACTGAACAATAAAGATGAAAATACTTATTTTAATGATGGGGCTTGAGGCCAAGTAGTAAGTGCCACCTAAAGGCCAGCCTTCAGTATAATGGTGACTTGGATGCTGTAGCATGATAGGCATTGTGGTGGTTATTTTGTGTAATTTAACCCAGAGATGCCCAGATATCTGGGGAGTATCTGTAAGGGAGTTTTCAAAGAGTTTAGCATTTGCATTGATGAGCTGAGTAAAGCAGATGGCTCTCCCCAATGTGGGTGGGCATCACCCATTCCTTTGAGGTCCTGAACAGAATACAAAGACTAAAGGAAGTTGAATTCACTCTCTGCCTGACTAGTGAGCCGGGACATCAATCTCCTGCTCCCCTCAGGGCTCCTGGTTCTCAGATCTTCAAGATTCAGACTGAAATCTATACCACTGGCTCTCTGGCTCTCCAGCCTGTAAACTGTACCACTGGCTTTCCCAGTCTCCGGCTTGCTCACAGCAGGTTGGGGCCCTTCCCAACTTCATGATCGTGTGAGTCAATTTCTTATAATAAATCTCACTCTATATATCTTTATTGGTTCTGGTTCTCTGGAGGTATGCAGCATCCTAAGATCCACAAGAGGCTTAGAGCAAAGAGATTATTTCCAGATCCACCAGCTGGTATGAACAGGACTGGTAAACAGAAGCTAGACAGGGCTGACCATGGGTTATGGCAGCTCTTCAACCCCTGAATGAGATCAAGCAGGGGCTAATACCTGAAGTCATGAAAACTCTATGATGTGACATTGGGAACAGCTCAATTTGGAAAACAATAGCAATGTCCTCCAGAGTACTCGTAGGCTTTTCTGGTGGCATGCTGCTAGGCAAGTATCATTTTTAGGTCTTCAACTACTAATCTGCCTAGTTTTTATTTTCAGAAGAAAAGAAACATTTATTGCATTTATTATGTGTCACCTATAGGCATTTTGCTTATATCTCATCTTATCCCGCCTTATTGTCCACATTTTCATAATAGGAAATCATAAAACTGAAGCTCAAAAAATTATCAACATAAAGCTCATATATTAAGTCATCAGAGTTAACAATTAAATTCAGCTCTGTCTGCCTCCAAACACAGTGCCCTTACTACAACTTCGCAGGGCTAGAAGTCTTTTTTATCAGAACATTAAAAATTGATACAACCTTCCTAGATATATTCATATACTCAAATTCACTAGAGACTGATTCACTAAAAGAGTTCTAATTAAGAAATAAAACTAGCAAGAAAGACTAGAGTGCTTGAATAAAAAGTTTTGTGTATTCTGTCAATAAATTAAAGAGTTATCCTGGGAAGCAAAATTATATTCAAAATACTGCTTGGTCAGGAGAAATCAGAAACAAAGGGCTGGAATGGGCTTTAGTATAAGGTGCCTCCATTAAGGGTGATGGGGCTGTCTCCCTCACTTAAGAGGTGGGTTGCTGTTGATGGTGTGCTCTGGGTAACGGCTCACTCTCCAGTGGGCAGTGCTGAGTATAGACTACCCCTCCTATTATGTGTACACATCACAAGAAAATGCTTCTTTGTTTCAGAATCATTTGCATTCATTCGTCAGTTTATCCTATGCATCTCTAATAGCCTGACTATTCAAGGCAGGAGGAATACAATACTAAGTAAAAGTGTTAAAATCCCTGTTTTGATGGAGTATTAAAAAAAATTGTCAGAACCAAGGAAATCAAAACATTGACTAAGCTACAGCTTTAGATATGCAGATGGTGTTGTTTTTATAAGTTGATTCTCTATAATGCTATTCTCCACAAGTTACTATACTTCAAAAACTCCGGGGAGAGCTTGCTATCATCCCTGTGTGTCTTCTCCAGGAGGTTACTGAATAGTTGAAAACAGGAATGCTTCCTGTAAAAGCCAGGAGTTCCCAGGCAGCTTTTATCTTGTAATATTCTTGAGTGTTCCTGCAGCATCGCTGAACTCGCAGGCAGGCACTGAATTCTTCATAGATTTACTGAATCTCTGAAGAAGCCCTGTAAGCAAGAAATTGCAGTAACATTTTTTTTTATTCATATGACAAATGTCATCTCTTCTGAGAGCTCCCTGTTTCTGAGAGACCGCTAGCTTGGTTCTCAAGTACCTTTTATACTCAGACCTTTCTGAGATACTGACTTTGTGGTAGTTAATGTCAATAAAAACACTCCCATAAATTTATCCCAGGTGATCTGAGGATTTCGTGGAGCATTATTCTCCTTTTACAAAGAGGACTCCACGATCTTGATTCTCTCTTATTTACTTTTTATTCTAGAGATGTGTTGCATAAAATACCAGGAGAAATAAGTGGGCTGATGGCTAAAAATTGAAACTCTTTTGATTATATGTATTTTTTTTATCAAAATGGCACTTGTAAAGAATTTATCCTTGGAATAAAGCAGTCTTTGCTCTCTGCTCACCAACCCCTGACAAAATTAAAATTTAAAAAAATCAACCTTTAATAAAACAGAAAGTCCTCGCATCTGCTATTAGATATATTTCATGCAGTAGATTTAAATCAAATGGTTTCTGCCTTAAAGCAGTTTTTATTCTAGACTGAGTAGTCTTGTCTTGCTTGGGAAGATGGGCCATAGTTTGCCTCTTCCATTCACGAGCTGTGTATAAGCCTCACCACTAGAGGAGAGCACAGGGGTTGAGCGTGCAGCACCTACCTCAGACAGCAGGCTTTAAACCCCAGCATGACATTTATTAGCCGAATAATCATGAGCAAGTTACCTCCCTATGCCTCAGTTGCCTTATTTGTATAAAACAAGGGCTCTTGGTCTGTTCAGATTGCTATAACAGAATACCACAGATTGAATGGCTTAACCAACAAACATTTCTTTCTCCCAATTTTGGAGGCTGAGAAGTCCAAGACCAAGGTGCTGGCAGATTTGCTGTCTGGTGGAAAGCTGCTTCCCCATACTGGCTGTCTTTTCTCTGTGACCTCCGATGACAAAAGGGGCAAACTGAGCCCCCTTTTTGGGTTCTAATCTTACTCATGACCTATTCACTTCCCAAAGCCCCACCTTCAACTATGGTGGCAAGGGAACTTAGGTTTCAGCATATGAATTTGGGGGGTTAGGAGACTATTCAGTGAATGGCATGGGGGTGATAAATAGTACATATCTCACAGGGCTAGAGGAGTTATTACATGTAAAATCCTTACTGAACAAAGAACATAGCTCAGTAAACGTCAGCTTGCCACAAAGCAGTGGCTGCATCAATGCCATTCTGTTTCTCACTCCATATCTAACTTCCCTTCCTCCTCTGCTTGCTTCCCTGGGATTGCACTTTCTGATCAAACCTTCAAAGTTGCTTGTGGCCGACGTTTGCTTCCTGAAGGTTGAGAAAATCACAGGTTGTGATGCACATAGAGTAATTGCAGTCAGAAGACCTAGTTTCATGTCCTTTTTTTAGCAATGATATTTGTGCGCACTTGGGCTAGCCATTTAACCTTTTCAAGCATATGTTTTCTTTTTAGTAAATGAAGAGGAGATGTACTTGATTCTATGAAAAACAACTTTTTCACAAAATGATTGTAAGAACTGACTGGTTTATAGGAAAACATTTCAAGAGTGTAGAACTCTACAAATTTATATATCTCTTGAGGGCAGTCCTTATCCCTTCCACCTCACATTTGCATAACTAGGGACTTCTGTCTCCCATTCATAAGGGTTAAATATTGGGGAGGCTTCTTTGGGCCTCTTATTTCTCCTCATAGGAAAGAGAATGATCCAGGTTTGGGGGTAGGGGAAGGGTCTGTGGTGATGTGTGGCAGGCCCTTTGGCTCTCAGGCAACTCTGTGGAATCAGATGAGGTGCAT
Organism: Antrozous pallidus; assembly: GCA_027563665.1. Taxonomy (NCBI): domain Eukaryota; kingdom Metazoa; phylum Chordata; class Mammalia; order Chiroptera; family Vespertilionidae; genus Antrozous; species Antrozous pallidus. The sequence continues at coordinate 83,937,525 of CM050517.1, forward strand.
GTCCATTCATTGTTGCTTTTCTCTTAACTTTCTGTTACTCTGTTGCCATAAGTACATCTATTCTTCAACATGTATAGCCTATGATTGATCACTGCCAATGACTAGGTATATGAAGCCACCTGCTAATCTTGCAGCAGGTTATGTCCATCGTACTGATTCAGCTGCCCTCAAAGCCAGTTCCTGAAACTCAGTGGAAAGAGAATCTAAGCTGTGTGATCTCCATGGGGCACAGAAGCCTTGAAATCTGAAGGTGAGCAGCAACCAATGAAGCTGACAGTTTATGAGCCTCTGCTCTATTTTGTTGGGATATAGAAAAGAAGAGGGTTGTTTCTCACAGCTGCACTAGACCACTCAGCCTCTAGCAATAACTGAAGCACGAGATCAATGCTATCCCCAAACATTCTTGACTTTTACTCCTTTACTGATGTTAAATCTTCTAAAGGAAAAAGTAAATTTGGAAAGGTAAGTTTACAATCACTATCCCTTTGCAAATAAAATAAGAGAAAAAAATATGTTTTTGAGAGCAAGATGTAAAAACCTGTAACAAGAAACAGATCCTCTCTGCTTTGAGTTATGTTTAGATGGAAAGCCAGCTGGCCACTGTCCAATTGTCCCTCCGTGTTCTGTTTGGAACTTAGCACACTCTCTTTGTTCAACAGAATATACCAGAGTAGTAGACATTGGTTATTTAATATGGGTTTAGACTGCTAGCAACAACAGTTCTAAAAATAATCAGAATAACCAGTATATTTTACTGAGTATCTGTAAGACAGAATAAGTCTTTTTAAAACACTATGACAAAAAAAAAGACTAAAAACAGTATACCACTGCTATCTCTCTTTTAAAATTTTTGTTGATACTTGTATATGTTCCCCATTTTCTTTTTTTAAAATATATTTTATTGATTTTTTTTTTACAGAGAGGAAGGGAGAGAGATAGAAAATCAGAAACATCAATCAGCTGCCTCTTGCACACCCCTACTGGGGATTTGCCCACAACCAAGGTACATGCCCTTGACCAGAATCGAACCTGCGACCTTTCAGTCTGCAGGCCAACACTCTATCCACTGAGCCAAACCAGTTTTGACATATGTTCCCCATTTTCAACTCTTTGCTTACCTCCACCCTGCCCCCAGCCCCAGCCTTGGTCATTGTCACACTACTGTCTGTGTCCATGGGCTATGCATATATGTTCTTCACCTTAACAGAAAGACTGCTGTCCCCTTTAATGGAGCCAGTTTCAGTTCACAATGTTGGTTATAAAAGTTACATGTTTTGATGGATTTGTATCCATCCAATTTAGCTAAGATGGATCTATATTTTCTAAAATCCAAATAGTTTCATGTTAGTATGGCTCACAAGAGATATTTTGATTGAGATTTGGAACGCAGAAGTGAAGCAGCAGCCATATTGTTTTATACTGGGAGATATGGTGACCCAAGCTCTCCCATATTCTCACTTATCTGTTGATTCCCCTCATTGGTGTGAGGCAGGCAGCCCTGGGCACACATCTCTTTCAACTCCTGTCAGATCCTCCTCAGCTTCTGTGACTTCTAGGCCAGGTACATGTTTAGCTCCCACAGAACACCCACCAGAGTTGGAAGCTTAGAGCTAATGAGAGACCAATCTTATGGGGTCCAGGTATTCTTCTCTCTTCCCATCTTTACATTCACTTTATCTTCCCATTGTTCTCAAACTCTAGCACCTTATGCATACTGTTTAACAAGTTACTATAAATATCTAAGGTCAAATCTATAATAATAAAAGCATAATATGCAAATTGACCAACCTTCTGGACAACCATGCTATCATGCACTGGCACCAGGTCAGCCAAAGCGGGTGTGATGTGATTGGTTGGGAGGTTCCACCATCACTCCACAATTGCCCACAGAGGGAGACGCAGGCCACCCTCTGTACCATGATAGATTGTGGAGCCCAAGCCAGGTCAGGGAGTCTTCCTCTGCTGAGTGATGGATCACAGAGCCCCACAATCAATAGCCCTAAAGAGGGAGGCTCAGACCACCAGCCAGCAATGCTGTGTCAGGGGTGCGGGGCCGGCCAGCAATTGCCCTGCAGAGGGAGGCCCAGGCCAGACAAGTGGTCACACCCTATACCTGTTGCTCACCAAAGGAGGCAATCTGTAGTGGGGGAGGGGGCAGTGTCCAACCGTTCGACCATTTGACCAGTCGCTATGACATGTACTGATCACCAGGAAGCAGATGCTTCCATCAATAGGTTAGCTTGTTGCTGGGGTCCAGCTGATCAGACTGGATGAGACAGGCTGGACATGCCCTGGAGCCCTCCCACACTCCCTCCCTGGCCCCAATTGTGATCCAATGAGGTCCCTCAAGCTGGCCTGCACCCTCTCACAACCCAGGACCCCTCAGGGGATATCAGAGAACCGGTTTTGGCCCAATCCCCACAGGTCAAGTCAAGGGACCCCAGGCCATGAGCCTCTAGTTCTTTAATAAGTTCTTATGGCTCTGTTTCTCTGATTGAACCTTGAGTGATACAAATTTCAACACTGGAAGTGTTTTCACAGAACTTTAAGGGAAGGTTCTCTGAATTGGTTTTACATGACCTGGAATTAGTTTTTGGATACAATTAGATTTAGAATCATCCATGACCCTGTTCCTAGTGTTTACAGCTAATCAAGTGGAGCAATGAACTCAAGTTCATGGAATACCCTGGTGTGATTGATTATACCATTTCTCACCCTGAAGCAATTGGCCTGATGGAACGCTAGAATGGCCTTCTGAAACTCAGTTATAGATGGCAACACCAGGGTTGGGGTAATATCCTCTTGGATATGATATATATTCTAAGTCAGCAATTAGTAAGGAGAGCCATTTCTCTCATAGCAAGGATTCATGGGTCTAGGAATCAAAGGGCTGGAAATGGGAAGGCTCTTCTCACTAGAGATGAACTAGTGAAATTTTTGCATCCTGTACTCATGACTTATGACTCTGATAATCTCAGACATTTTAGTTTCCAAGTAAAAAATGTGTCCACTAGACAACACAGCAGTGGTTCCACAAAATTGAAACTTGAGATGGCATTGACATTTAGGCAACTTGTGCCAGCAAATCACCAGGCAAAGAAGGGATTACTGATTGGCTGGGATACTTGATCTGGATTATTAACAAGGGGAAATTGGACTGCTTCTACACAATGGAAGTGGGAAGGAGTATGTCTGGGATAGAAAGGGAATGAGAGTTTCCATTTTGGAAAACAGGCTTACTGTACTTAAGATTTATGGGAGAATTACAAATGTGTGTGTGTAGACTTTTTTTTTACTTGGCTATGGGATAACCATTTGCAAAAAACAAGAAAACAGGTTTATTGTAGTACTTTGCTACTTGGAAATAAACAGACAACAAAAAAAGCAATAACCTCTAAAACTAGTTTGTACAAATTGCATACAGATTATTGGCCGACACTTTGTGATTGATAATGCTTGATCAGTTAGTGAGTTTCAGAAATTTTTGGATGCAAATTTCATCTGAATATAATATCGAACTCTGTTCAGGCCTGTTCAGCTTTCTGATGACCTTGGAGAATGTTTATCTGCTCATAACTTCTATAGGTAATGGAAGTTAAAGGGGAGAAATGAAGTTGCTCGGTCAAAAAAGACATGGGGCCACTCTTCTCTCGGTATACCACATCAACCTCAGCTGCAGGACCCTCACTTTTTCTTTTTTGACGTTCAGGTTGTTAATTACAAAGAAAAACAGAAACTTGGCAAGGAGATTTAGAGACAGCTTACACCGCCTGAACTACTGGCAGGCGAATTAGAAAATTAAAAGGCAGTTACAAAACCCTGCTGCCATTACCGATCAAATGTTTCCTCTGAATTAGGAAATTAATGGCAGTGGTGAAATTCAAACTTCTCAAAACCAGAGGCTTGCAACGTTGATAACTGATGCATTTAATGCATTTTTTAGGAACAGAACGGAAAGTGAATGTAACTTAATTAAAAACATAATTACAATATGAGCTAATCATGCTGTTGGCTGTTGGTGCTTGACTTTTCATCTGTGGTTGGCCTGGTCAGAAACTTCAATTTCCTTGCTTTGTGCATTTTGAGAACTCAAAATCAATTGTGCTGTTTCAACAAAAGAACGATCTTGAAAGAACGACTGCCTCTTAACTGCTTCCCCCCCAAAAGGTTAAATATAGCACAACTCTGTTACATATGGCACACATGGTCGCACACATGCACCCTATAAAAAAGTTTCCTGTCCCCATCATCCACTTAACCTAGACTTTACACAAGACCAATTCTCTTAATCCTCAGAGAAATGAACTGAACATTTCTTTGGTTTTTTTTTTTCCAATTTGAATTCCTTTTTTTTCCTCAGAAAAATTTCAATTATTTCTGTTAAAAGTAAGCAACAAGAGTTTTACCCTGAGCCCAAACTGCTGAATTAAACATAAAACCAGGAGGTGTTTTCACAGCTTGTGAGAACAGTCCAGTTTGTTTGCCTGTTAATTAAAGGGCTGATGATGAGCGTCTTCGGCCAAGTGCAGGCTGATCAGCGACTTCGGCCAAGTGCAGGCTGATTGTTTCCCAACTCCTCATTATCCCTGCCACCACCCTGGCTCGGGCCCTCATTATCTCTCACCTGGGCTGTGGTAATAGCCTTCTCACTGGCTTCCCCCAAAACAGTCGCTGCTGGACCTGTGCTTTCTAAGTGTCCCAGCAAGATTCGTTTTCCTTAAGTGCTGAGCTGTTCATGTCACATCTGCTGATCGTGCTCAGAAGCTTTAATGTACCTCCCATACCCACCCACACTCCTCAGATTAAACTCTAGCTCCTGAGGCTGCAGCTGTCACACCCATCATAGCAGCATCCTACCCTCCTCTTCCAGAATCCTCTCTCACTTCTCCTTTACCTCCAGGTATCATCCGGGCTCTACCTTCTTCCTGCTCATTGACCCACCTTGTGCTGCCAGCACAGCCAAAGGCTTGGTGAGCCTGAGGAGGGGCAGTGAAGGATCAAAGAAAAGACCAACAAAGAATGTAGCTGGGGCTCGGTGGATCTCCTGGGCCTGGATGAGGCCACAGAGAAGAATCCAGCCAGCAAGCTGAGGCTTTATTTTATAGTCAGAGAAAAACAAGGTAGTCATCAACACAGTTACAATGTTCTTGTGAGTTTCACCTGTTTTGGAAGTCCTTGCTACACCTCTCACAGCCCATTAGCTACCCAGGAAGGATCTAGGGGACAGCTATAAGGTCAAGCTTAATTATGCTAAGAGAGCTCTGCCCTCTAAACTGGGACTTGTCTGTGGCTCTGCCACAGGTCAGTCTGAGGCTCACTCTAGAGCTGCTTCCTACAGCACCACCCAACCCCCTTTTTGCCTTCATAACTGTTTCTTTCATGTCAATTGCCTTCCCTTCTTTACTTATGACAACTTTTGTTTATTTAAAAAAAAAAGTGCCACCAGCCATCAAAACATCAAGTGCAACCTCTTTTCTTGAGATTATTTTTCTGTCCATCTCCCTCCCCTTCTCCAGCCAGATGAGATCTTCTGTTTATGCCTCTTTGGGGCATCCATCTTATCCAGCTTTATATGTAGTTATTTTTTCCTTTCAGAATAATGTCTCAATTTCTTCATCCTTCCCTTTTGGAAAGAAATCCAATACACTTTTAATGTTTTGGGGATTTCAAAAGAAATGAATTATCATGACTAACCAAAAAAAAATCAAAGTAATTGTAGATTGATTGTCCTTTTAAAAACTATAGTGGCTCCCAAAAGAATCTCTCCATCACTTGTTAATTATAACTCAGTATAAACACTGGATTATACTAGAAATGTATATAAAAGCTAAGCGCAATACCTATTACACAGGGTGTGAGCAATCGATTTTAGTGATTTTTATTATTACGATTAGCTCCTTGAGGGTATGACTGTGAATTCCTGGTTGTGAAATTCAAAACAGGCTGGTCCATTAAGTGTATTTTTATTTCATGGCAAATTTAAGATCCTGTCTTCTCCCTGATGATAATCAATAGTAGCATTACACTCCACATGTTCTATGACACAGTTTGTGGGTTGCAGAATAAATGAAACAGTGGCCGAGAGAAACAATGGAGTTAGTGCTGTATGGGAAGTAAAGTACCGCTAAATAGACTGGGCATCAGCGTGGGTTCAGAATTGGATTGTTTTCACACTGAAAAAGATAGATAAGATGATTGATAGATCCACCAGTCAGGCAAAGAGTTGTTTCAGAACTTAAGTTATTCAGTCCTGATGTATCATCTCAGGGCTTGGATGGGAAATGTGACATATGAAGCAAATAACTTGTTGAAACCACAACAAAGACAGTTTCTCAGTGTTTCTAATTCAATGATCTCAAATGGAGGATATGTAACAAAAGAGCAAATTAATGATGTCAAACATTCATTTTAACTTAGGAAAAAAATCATCTGTGGTAAATATTTATGAGCCTCAAATCACCAAAAGATAACTTTTCAGAAATTTTCAGGTATAATTATTAGGAAAGGAAGCTCAGAGATTGAGCCAACATCAACAGATAAAGTTAGAGACCAAATTCAATCACCTGTTTTTTATTTATTTATTTATTTTAGTTTAGTAATTTGATTGAATATTTGAGGGGGTCAGAGTATGACCAAATTGTACAGTCACAGCTCTCTTCTCCAATTCCTCTCCTTATACACGGATAGCAGTTTTATGACGACCCTTGATATATGCTCCACATCCCCGATAGAACTGTTTAAAAATAGCTAGGAGTATTTTCTTATCTGATGGCTTAGAAAAGCCTGGTCACACAAAATACGTCATTAAATGCTGATGGAAATACCGTCACACATTCCAGAAAACATTGTGTTAGTCCATAAAACTAATTTTATCATGTTATTAAAAAAACCAAATATGTTCTGCAAGAAACAAGCAAACAATTTATGAGTGCTCTTTCTAAAATCAATGTAGACATTAGCAGGGTTATAGAGCTCAATAAGGAACTAGGACTCCAGAGAGTCACATTAATTGGGTTTTGAATCTTATAAAAAAAATTGAGTCCTCTGCACCATATTTTACTCCCTTATCTTTAAATTGCAAAGGACATCAAACTTGCCATTGCAGTGGTCCTGAATAAGTCTTCCTTACCATTGTAACAGTTCTCAGACTATGTTTTCCCAGGAGTGGAGAGCAACGAGAGGGGCAAGGGAAGGAAAGTGGGGATGAAGAAGAGGAGGAGGGAAAAGGAGCTGGAGGGGGCAGCCTGGGCCAGGCAGATAGGGGCTCCTAGGCGATTTTCACACTTTCGTGTGAAAGATTTGGGTCTCTATTGAAAGAGAAGGGAAAGTCACTTAAGAGTGTTAAGCCTCCTAGTGATATGATCAGGTTTGTATTTTTGAAAATCATTTTGGCCTTTAACAAAGAGCAACAATATCAGTTTAAAAATTCTTTACAATATGTTAAGAAACATAAAAGAGAAATGAGCTCATTTACACATATCCAAGTGTGTACTGTAAGAGGCAAGGATCTGACATATTTGTCAGCCCATATGAGTGTTCCTCAGGTCCAGATTCTCCCCCCCCCCCCATCTCAGTTCACCTGCAGCTAAAATAAGTTAGTAGTGAATGGCCGTGACTATCCCAGCAACATTTTCCTGCACCCGGGGGCATGTGCTGTGGGGTTATTTGCAACAACTCCAGCAGCTCCACCTGAGACTGGCATCGGGGCTCAGAGGGATAATGCTTGTTCACAGGACAATTTATAGCCCAGGTTCTATTTTAAGATATGGTAACATTAAGATATTATTTTTAACTGCAAATCAAATACCTGGTGGTGGAGGAGGTAGAGGGGTAGGGTGTAATAACACATTGAAATCATTAAGGACCATTAACATTTTAGCTAAATAGGTTCTTTGTGGTTAACAAATAAGAATATTTGTTGAGAAAATTAGAAGGGAAGAATCAAGTCTTGGGTGAATGAAAGAAAGTTTTAGGTCTTAGATGTCCCATATTGAGAAGCAAGGAGAAGATGAGACAAGAGCACGCAGGCATCCAAAGGGAAAGCCTGATGCGGTGACCACGGGCTCCATCCAGGTGGGAAAAGGAACCAGAGACCTGGAGCCAGGTGAAAAGTATCACCTGCCAGCTGTCAACTATATCTTAGGATGGACATGCCCCCATGAAACGATGTAGCAGTGACTCTCAGTGTCTTAGAGAAACTTCTGAATTGTCACACTCCATTCTAGGATGTTACTTCACCTTTGTTTGCCGGGACAGATAAACTCATTTTCATGGCTTTCTTTCTGTTTTTCAGAGAGCAGTTTCAAGTAAATTTTCTTCTGATGTTTGGAATTTGTCTCAAAAACATTAACAGTCCAGCCAGCTTGACTCAGGGCACATGTCCAGGTTGCAGGCTCAATCCCCAGGGTGAGGCATGCAAAAAGCAGCTGATCAATGATTCTCTCTCATTATTGATGTTTCTATCCCTCTCCCTCCCTCTCTGAATTCACTTTTATATATATACTAGAGGCCAGGTGCATGGAAATTCATGCATTGAGGGAGGGTCCCTCAGCCTGGCCTGCCCCCTTTCACAGTCTGGGAGCCCTCAGGGATAAGATGTGACCCAGTGATCAGGGGAAGGTGATGTCCCCATCACACCTCTGCTGCTGCCACTGCCGGCAGCGCAAGCCCTGGTGGGCTCTGGTTATCTGAGACTTGGGTAGCCCTGGGCAGCTGGGAAGTCATCATCCAAGGCTTGCCTGTGCTTTGGCCCACTGTGGGTGGCTGGGGGAGCTGAGGGGACTGTGGAACACTGGAGGCAGGTGCACAAAGAAGCTGGACACACCTGGGTGTGGGCCCAGTCATGCCACATGCCTTGCCTCCCTGGCAAGGTTGAAGGGAGTGGATGCCTCCATCTTGTGGCTGTGGGTGCTGCCATCTTTGAGGGTATGACAGTCAATTAGCATATCCCCTCCTTATTGGCTATGGGCATGATGGTCAATTAGCATATTCCCTCTTTATTAGATAGGATATCTAGTACTATCTCATTATTAACCTTGTCTCACCAACAACTTTGTCTCTGATATACAAAGATGTTGGTGAGTCAAGGTTAGTAACTCATTTGCTATATAAGGTATTCCCATCCTCTGCTGAGTTGTGGGATGTTTCTTTTTCATTCACAGTCAGCTAATTAGCACAGTAGGTAACATTTCTAGCATGAAAAATAATTAGGTATCTGGAGGGAAGCATTTTGCTTCTTTATTTGGCTGCCGGGTCCTTTGAGATCTTACCTGGTAGTGTTTTATGATTTGGCTACAGTATAAAATCTTGCTCCTTAAGTGTTTGAAAATAGGATTGAAATTTGACAGGTGGGAACATGAATTGTGTCTGACAATGCTTTTGCAGTGAGCAATGGAGGCATTTTAAGAAATTGAGCTGGATGTTCTCATGTACTCTCTGTCATTAACTGTGATGACGCCAACAAACAAAAGGATTTGCTGTTCTGCCATTGCAATTCAATATTATTATAACAGCTCAAAAACATATTCACTTCTAATTCACATATAAAAATGTCTGCAATCAAGGCCTCCTGCTATAGTCATCACACAGACGCAGGTATTTTTAAGAGGTGGAAAAGTAGACAAGAATGCCAATATCACATGAGTGTTTTCCTTCCCACCACTTTTTCTGTGGGTGGCAATCAGCAGTTGATATTATTGGGCCATTGACCTTCATAGAAATGAATGAGCATTAGACTCAGCAGCATTTATTGGTAAGAATTTTGTTTTTATTAAGCAGTAGGAATTGTGGATTTCTATTTGGGTCAGAAAAACTTGATATATCTAGAGTTGTAATTAGAACTATGCTGGCCTTAATTACCTGTTTGTCACTCTTTTTTGATGTCAGTGAAAATGGGTCTACTTTTAATTCACAGTTCCTAGTTCCACCTCTAACCTACCCGCTACGGCCAATTAAATTGGTTGGACTAAAACCTAGAACATTTTGTATTGAAAAATGACTTGTAATAGAAGAAAAAGATTGTCATAAGCTAAGCTAAGAACAGAGGTAATTATACTCTGACTTCCGAAAACCATCTCCTTTTGTGGGAAGTGGCTCCTCAGAAGCATCTAAGTTGTTCTTTTGCAGTCCCACAGTAGGTAGACAATAATGTTGACTCGCACAAAACAGAACCAGCTCCATTTCTGCCATCTGGTCCTCAAATGTGGTAGATTTCCTTCTCACTGCAGCCCATGTTATATGCTTCCTGACCTCACCCCTTTTGTAGATGCTCAGCCCCATCCAGGGTAGTAGATGATCTGTAGGGGGTAGGTTGGCCCTGGGGGAAGATGCCCAGGTGGCCTGTGACACAGTAAACTCCTACTTACTCACCTGGGCCTCCTCACCACACAGATGCATGTTCACACACACATACCCTGCCCCAGGGCTTACTGCCTCACCGAGCACATTGAAGATGACTAATGTATAGTTATAGATTGACCATTTGACAGGATGGGCCAGGGAAGGTCTTTCTGACCCCCAGTATCACTCAAATTGATCTGACATATGGGAGAACTTCTGTAATAAGAAATCAAGTGTTTTGTGTTAGGGTAGTATTTTGAAGAAGACCTTTTAAACTCCAAATGACTTAAATAATACCAAGTCACCAACATTCATTATTAATGTTTACTGAGTATTACTATGTGCTCATGCTAAACATTTCACAAATATTTAAATCTCAACCATATCTCTAGAGGGTATTTGCTATTATTCCTATTTCATAAATGAGAATATACATTAATTTATCCAGGGGAATTTATATACTATCACATAAACAAAAAGTAGTCCAATCCTAGCAGCCCAACGCCAAAGCTGAGCTCTGAAACCTTGCTCTGTATTGATGAGTTCATTTATGAGCTAAAGTGCACAAGAAGTAGCCCATGTTCCTGAGAAAATAGGACAGAGATGTGTTCTTCCTTCCTTTATATGGCCTTGGCCTAGGATAGCCAGAGCACCACGTACCTCTCAGCTATGAATCCTTGTCTCAGGTGGAAGGCATGTGAGCCATAGGACAGAAGAGCACGCCAGCTTGCTCTCTCTTCTGTAACATGCTCCTAAAGCAATTCTCAGTGTCTTCTGCCTACATTTCACTGGCCAGAACTGGATCATATTGTCAGTCGATGCAAGAGAGCCTGGGACATGTTGTTTTACAGATTCTCATGGCAAGGGAAAAGAAGGAAAGGGGTGTATGAACACTATGGGCAGCCAGACCATAGCATCTGCATCAACATGCTCCAGACATGCTTTAGAGGAACTTTGGGTCTTGAGTTGGAAAAGTTTTTATAGAAATGGATCTGCTCTGGAATGAATTCTGCCTGGATCATAGGTGTTCTGAAAATTTTAACTTTTAATAATGATTGACACAGTATCTATAAATTTTTCAGCATCACAATCCTATGATTTAGGGGAAAGTAGTACAATATCCCTAATAAAATTTCATTTACACCATTATTCTATATCTTGGCACTGTGAAAAACAAACAAAACAACAGATTTTAAGAACACCAAGATGCATCAAAGGTTGTCCAGGCTTTTCTTTTATTTCACAAATGAGAAACTAAACCAGACCGGTGGGACAGGATTTTCCCCTGGGTAGCCAGTTCGTGATATGCAGCACACCTTCTCCTAGCATGAGCCACCTCACTTTCAGCCCACAATTCACATCTTACCCAGGGCCGAGCCAGGGAGCTACATAAACAATGGTTTACACAATCACAGGCTTTCCTTTTTTTCATACCCAGAAATAATTTCATGAAACTATGGCTGTTTCAATCAGCACATATTCTATTTGTTTTTTTATAAATGCAAATTTGATTTTAAGGAGGAAAATTTCTAAACTGGAAATGAGGAAACTCCAATGTGTGTGTGTGTGTGTGTGTGTGTGTGTGTGTGTGTGTGTGTGTATGTGTGAGTGCATGTGTGTCTGTCTTAAAGACAGAGTGAAAATACATATATTCCATAGACTACAAATCTACTGGTTAAAAATATAAGTAGGAACATCTTGAGATGAGTGTTTATTTTTTTAATTAAAAATTGAAGATGCTAATATCTTCAGTGACGCACAAAATTAATACAGACCATTTTGCTAAGTAATGTTGCCATAGTAACTTTAGATTCAGGCTCTCATATGCTCACAATTTTTTTTTCATTCTAATAACCTTTATTGTTGATTTTTTAAAAGAAGATGAAATTTAGCATCTGTATGATAAGCCATCTAGCTTCCTGTCAGATATTAAACAAATAATCATAACAGTTCTCTACTTTCTAAAATAGAGAAAGTGTCCAAGTACTAATTGTTGCTTCAACACATCCTTTTTATTTTTTTTAAAGCAAACTGGTCTGCAAGTCAGTAATTTAAAATATGGTTATAGTCACTGTTGAAGAAAATTGAAACTATACAAGTCAGTAAGACAAGTCTTAGTGCTGTGTCTGCCAGTATAGCTATGTGACCTCGATGTTGATGTGACCTTAATATCTCTGGGCTTCCCTTTCCTTATCTGTAACTGAGATTGGTGGACTAGAATACCTCACTGTCATGATGCTCACAGCCAGTGCTTCAAAGAGAAAATCTGATTTACATTTTCTTTTTGGTCCTGACCACTATTTTCACTGAATCAGTTTAAGAAGCCAAATCGCTAAGAGTTATGAGACAATTGATCTATGTCAGGAATTGGCCCTTTCACAATTGGGGGGGATCAATGGAGTGGCTGACCCCTCCATTTGAGAAGCCAAATCCATGTGGTCATAAGAGAAGCAAGCCACGGGGGAGCTGGTGGAGAAGTCTACAGGAGACACCTGTGGGTCCACAGCCACAGGTCTAGAGATAGACTTAGGAACACTGTTGGTCAGCAGGCTCAAAAGTCAGGACAAAGGGCTGAGAGAAACTGAAACCCCCTGGTATTTTTTATCATAGGATTTTCAGAGAGGAAGGCTGATGCTTTTTCATTCTATCTCCCAAATCTTGCACAAGATTCTCTTCTGGACAATTCAAATCTAGAACTAATAGGGGATCATAGATGCAGCTTAATTAAGTTGGTAATACAATAATTTCATGCAAACACAGCCCAACAACATGGTAGGATCTTTGTTCCGATTCCCTCTGTGTTTTGAATCCTCCTATTCTATGCATTTTACTAATACTCTCAAACAAGTGTGAAAACATATGAGGATTTAGGGATTATCTGGACAGTCTTAAAGTAAAGCTTTGGTCTAGAACTAACCTGACTGCCTGCTCATACCAGTCCCGCCCTCCTCACAGATGCCCAGGTTTGTAGGAAGAAGAGTAGGAGGTTTTGCAGAAATTGGACACAGAACCAGAAGGGCAGGGGAGGCAGTAGGAGGAAGTAGCAGGTGGAGATACAGGATTGAGAAACACACAGCGAAAGGAGTTGGGAGAAGGGAAAAGGAGTAACAGAGAAATGGTGGTTTGGAAGCAAGAACAATGAAAGTTAGACAAACATCTGGTTGATCATAAGAATTACTTTGAGGACTTCTGTTTTTCATCACAATGATATATTTTCTATATCCCAGGGAATATAGGCAACCCATATCTAAAGGTTGGTACATTATAATTATACAAATTACTCACCATATGCAGCTTAAGAAAAAGAATATTGCCCACTGTTGAAGCTTCCGGTTCCAGTCTCAGATGGCCTCTCTCACCCTGAGACGGTGGGCTCTATCCTGAACTTAGAGTCCAGAAATATGAGCGTTTTTTTAAAAAATGCACAGGAAAATAAATAATGTGGGTGATAGAAAAGATGGTGTATTTAGTTTCATTGAATAACTTTTCTAGAGAAACACGAGGAGTGTTCTGTGTACTCTGACCCTACCCCAGCTTCTCGGTGCTGCAAGGGCCATGGGGGTGGTCTCTGGGCATAAGGATAAGGTCTGAGTGGGCTAGTGGGGGTTCATGTTTTTACACTTCAATGCTTTTTGACTTTTTTCCACAGGCAAATGTTAGTTCTATGATTATTACACTTAAACTGGAAGAGTCATCTTATCTGCAAATAGGTGCTTTGTACAAAGGAGAGGCATTACAAGATAGTTCTTGTGTGTAGAAATTCAGGATTTAATATCCCCACTGAAAGCTGTTGCTTTGTAGATGATAAATTAGCAGAACCTTTCGATAAAGAGGGATATTGTTCTGTTGCCTTTTCTGAAACTTCTAGATTGGTCTCTTTGGTCCTTTTAGTTTTGTCGGTTTTAAACAGCTAATAAATAGAAGTAAACCATGAGGAGATGCTTTTTAAGCTAGTGAGGAGGAAGTACAGGGAAGAGAGAAGAAGGATGGAGGGAGTTGAGGCTGTCTCCTTGAAGAAGGGACTGTCTTACCCAATTTTGAATCCTTCCCTGTGTCTTATACTTTGCCTGGCACAGAACCGTTTGTTGAATTGTTGAGTTGAAATGAGAGTCATAATTGGTAAGCAAAGCCTCCACAGCTTTCTAGTTAAACCATCTTTTCCAGCATCTACTTTAATTCCAACTCCACTGTTTTAGAACCAACAACAGAACTGAAATCCACAGAGAAATCTCCCCAGTGTGTCTGCCAAACACAGTAGTGACTCAGGAGTGGCCACACAGCAACCAATCATCATCCTTCAAGCCCATGTCAATGCCCCCAGAGTCAGATATAAGTCAGCATTTTCATTCCATGGCTCTGTGCCCAGGTTGTCAAGATATTCTATAGTAAATTTCTGAGACTGAGCCCACAGGAGTTGGGGAAAGTGATGAGTAGGCACCATAACAAGCTTGACTCTTGGGGAGATTATAAACTGAAGGCAGATGTTCTGAGTTGTGGAGCCAGGTATGATTAGGTCAGTGTAGCTATGGGGCAGGTTTTCCCAACCTTAGCACCATTGTCATTTTTTAAAATTTATTTTCTTTATCGATTTAGGCAGTGGTCAGCAAACTCACTAGTCAACAGAGCCAAATATCAACAGTACAATTGAAATTTCTTTTGAGAGCCAAATTTTTTAAACTTAAACTTCTAACGCCACCTCTTCAAAATAGACTCACCCAGGTTGTAGCATTTTGTGAAAGAGCCACTCTCAATGGGCCAAAGAGCCATAGTTTGCCAACCATAGGAATAAGAAATTACATATGTGTCCTTATTCCCTCTATTGTCCCCCACCACCACCCCACTCATGTATTTACCCTCCTAGTGTCTGTGTCCACTGGTTATGCTTATATGCATGCATACAAGTCCTTTGGTTGATCTCTCAGCCTTACCCCAACCTTTCCCTACCTTCCCTCTGAGGTTTGATGGTCTGATTGTTGCTTCTCTGTCTCTGGATCTGTTTTTGTTAATCAGTTTATGATGTTCATTATATTCCACAAATGAGTGAAATCATGTGATATGTATCTTTCTCCAACTGACTTATTTTGCTTAACATAATGCTCTCTAGATCCATCCATGCTTTTGCCAATGGTAGGAGTTCCTTCCTTTTTACTGCGGGGTATTCCATTGTATAGATGTACCACAGTTTTTTAATTCACTCATCTGCTGATGGACTTTTAGGCTGTTTCCAAATCTTAGTTTTTGTAAATTGTGCTGCTATGAACATAGGGGTACATATATCCTTTCTGATTGGTCTTTCTAGTTTCTTGGGATATATTCCTAGAAGTGGGATCACTAGGTCAAATGGGAGTTCCATTTTTAGTTTTTTGAGGAAACTCCATACTGTTCTCCACAGTGGCTGCACCAGTCTGCATTCTCACCAGCAGTACACGAGGGTTCCTTTTTCTCCACATCTTCGCCAATTGTCATTTTGAATCAGATGATTATTTGTTGTTGGGGGCAGTCCTATGCATTGTAGCATGTCTACCACTAGATGCTAGTAGCATCCCTTCTACCTGTGACAGTTAACAACACCTCCAGACATTGTCAAATGTTTCCTGAAGGCAAATTTACCCCCAATCCTCAATGAGAACTTTTGTTATAGGAAACTTCTATTTTCCTATTGAAGTTCTTCTCAAAACATTATTGTATCAGAATCACACCATGTGCTCATTAAAATGCAGAGTCCTAGAGGCCATTCTAGAACCATTGGCACAGCAGCATTTGTGTTTGATGAGCACCCTACGACATTCTTACATACATAAGCTTTGCAACCATGGCTTTCACTGGGTGCTACATGCCTGGTTAATTTTGGGAAGGGGTTTATATTATCAGAGTCCTGTGTGTGGTTAGAGGGAATATAGTACAAAGACATTCCTCTGGGCACCGGAGGGTTGAAGCTTCCCAATGAGATATGGAAGAACTCTAAAATTAAACAGAGCATGACTCAAAATTTCCTTAAGGCTGACTCTGCCAATAAAAGCAGGTGACATTTGTAACATACTTCCTCCATGTAATCTTCTCGGTAGCCCTACGAGGAAGGTGCTCCAGTACAGATGGGAAAACTCAAGTTGAACCATGACCTGAATACAGGTCTCTCTTCTCTAACCATGCTCTTACCATTATGTAATGAGCTTCCTAAATTCCAAAGAATTCAAGTTGAAAATAGCCTCTGGGAACAAAGATTCCCAAGCTTCTCTAGATCTAGCAGCTAATCTATTAGAATGGCTTTGATTTAGTTTATAATTTGGGCTTCTATTGCCCGTGTCATATCCTTCTGCCATCTTGTCAGGCTGTTGGGTGAAGAAGCAGAGCTGTCCTGAGAACAGGGATCGGAGGAACATGGGTAGAGTAGCTGGACTACACCCCCACCCCAGAGCCCAGCAGGAGAGTAAGGGCCTGGCTCCTCCAAAAACTGGGGCCCAGCAGTTCTCCCAGCTGGTGCAAATGTAGACTGGAGCCCTTTAAACAATTCAGCACCATCCGATTTCTTTTACTATACTCTGCCCTTCTGCTGCATACTCCCTTTCATGTCTTTTTCTTTCCTCTAAGACATCCTCTGAATTCATTCACTTAAAAATAAAATGGGAGGTGAGGAGGATGCGCCCAAGTGATTTCTCCAGCTCTGCATCCCTGCGGGCAAGGCTGGGGCTCCAGAGCTTCTCAGACCCTGCAGGAGTCTGTCAGTCTCCAGGAGGAAGAGAGAAGGTCAGGGTTGGAAAGGAGATGGTTTAAGAGGTGAGTGTCTGGAGAGAAAACACAGCAAGCTTGCTTTATTTGAGAGAGAGAGAGAGAGAGAGAGAGAGAGAGAGAGAGAGAGAGAGAGAGAGAGAGAGAGAGAGAGAGAGAGAGAGGAAGAGAGAGAGAACTCTGATAGGATCATAGAATCTTAAAATCTAATCACAAGCATTAACATTAGAGTTTATTTGTATTTATCTACTCTGTGCTTCCATGGGTCTGTCGTCTTTGACATCTTTTCCTTTCTTTTTTCCCCTCCATTCTCACTTGGTCTGGAAACACTGTGCCTCTGGAGACAGGATCTGAGGCCACAACAATGTGAGTTTTACAGTTCCTAGCATGTTTTATTTGCATGTGGTTCCCCAAGCCACATAGAAAATGCTAATTAAAACATAAAGCTGAGTTGTAGTTTGTCTTCCAAGCATATTGTGCCCCAAGGACAGACCCCCAAGACAGCCGGCACTTGTCCTCAGGCCTGGCCTCAGGCAGAGCTCCAGAGAATGGAGCCACCCACTGCTCTGCTTTTCCTCCTTTCAACTCAAGGTCATCCTGTAAGCCACCTACAAATCTAAAATGCTGTGACTACGGGCTTTTCTTGGACTTGCTTCAAATTGGCACACTTATATTCATCCTTGGGGGATAAATGGCTGTAAGTGAACCACTTACCACTGTTTTTCCCATGCAGGAAGCAGGTCAGTGAGAGAGCAAGGTTTCCAATCAAGGCCATTGTGCCCTGTACTTTGTAAGCACTTCATCCAAACAACTGTTGTGTCTTTGTGCCCATCTTTGGGACAGAGAAATATGAAATACCATTACACAATAAAATAAATGCTCAAAGGTGAAGAAAAATAGAGGAAGCAGACCTCCCTTTATTTCCACCCAAAGGGACTCATTTTATACACACACACACACACACACACACACACACACACACACACACACACACACGCACATAGACAAAACTGCACAAATGATATCAGGAAATCCAAATTTCTATTCACCAGTGCACAGCAGCTGCCACCAGAACCCAGACTTTCATAAAATCATTTGGTTTTAAAGAATCACATCCATCATATCTATTTTAAAGGCTTCCCCAGAGGAGTGTCCACTCTCTGAATAGCTGCCTAAAAGATAAAGTGCTCCCTTTAAGAGAAATGAGATAATTACATTCATGTCTAATTCAAGGCATTCCTTTTATCATGATGACTGTGGACCTTGACATCAGTCTGAGATTCTTTGAGGATTTTCCTCAGTAGGAGCTTAAAAACATGACAGAGAAGCAACATGACAGAGAAGCAGACCTAATTACCATGTCCCATGTGGGCAGTGGGTTTTTTTTTTGGGGGGGGGGGGAGGTTGGTGTTTTTGTTGTTGTTGTTGTTCCCATACTCCCTACACACACACACACACACACACACACACACACACACACACACTTTATATGGGAAGCATTAAAATAATTAACTTAATTTTTCAGTTTTTGGAGAAAGTAACAGAAACTGAAATGGAATTCACTCTGTTTGGTCACATTTTCATATCAAGAGCTATCCACTGTCTCTGAATTTAAGGAACAGAGTAGAAAAATTCACAAGTTTGGCTGTGCTAGTATGCAACCCAAGAGAGTGCTCTTTGATTTAAACAGTGTCTTTTGGCTGGGAATAGGTTTTCCTTCCATGCCATTGCGATGTATCCTCTGAGAAGACGGTGTGTATAGACCCCTTCTGGGTGCTTGGCTTCCCTAAATCTGCCTTCTCTGCAGCCACCAGTGTCCGTATGTCTGAATTTGGTGGGGCAACTCTCATTATAGGACAGGATAAGACTCCCAGTGCCACAAGCTGTGAGATCCTACCAAGTGGCCAGTCTGATAGTGGTGATTTCAGCCTGTCCTCACACTTCCTCCTCTCTGCCCCCACCACACCTCTTTCTGCCTCCTTTCTCAGACCTGATCACAGATTTCTAAGAGGGCCATGGGCCACTCTGCAGCACCATTCCAACCTGGACAGGGGGAAAGGATCAGGCCAATTTTGTGCCTAGGCAGGATGGAAGAAGCCTACACAGCATGATTTTTTAAAAGCCTATGAGAGCTAACATTTTAAAAGTTATATGTCTAATGGGTTAATCAGATATTTTAAAATGAAAAGAACTTGAAGGAACTTGACAGGATTACAAATGTTGTTTATTCAAAGCTACCAAGAACCTATAATTTTACCTCAGTCCATCTCTCCAAAAAAAGGCTTTCTTCCATCTTTGAATCCACCGAGCTATCATTGTTCTTAGGACTCTTTCTAGGAAAGTCATGATATCTGGCTCCATATTTCTTCTGATGAAGACAGGAAAGATCAGAGATTTTTCCTCACTTACTATTCACTCTAGAATTTTATTAATTTTAATGAAATTCTGAAACTTGAATGTCAGTTCAACTTGATTGATATATCTGTCTTGAAGAACATATAAAGTTATATTTAATATTTGGTTTTTTCTTCCTTGAGGGAGTTTACCTAGATCTCTTCAGTATATAACAGTGATGCATTATGTATGTTTGAAGTTATTATAAATATTTAATGAACCAGAGTTTCTTTAGTCAGCAAAAACCCTTTGGATCTTAAAGCTTGGTAACCTGGAACCAAAGGACAGGTTGACTAAGAACAGATTTGTAATACAATTGTCTGAATTCAAATGAATAGTTGGAAGTTATGCACTGGTTTCCCAACATCAGCAATTAGAAATTTATGACTGAGGCTTAACATTTCAGGATTATTCTTCCATCAGAGACCAGCCAGTGCTGTAGTGCAAAATCAATATTACAGTTACCACGGAAACTGGAATCACCTTGGAGATGATTAATACCAATAGGGCTTACAGTGGAGGTTGCAATCACATCATCTGTCCAAATTGCTCATGTCCAAACAAAGAGCAATAAACACTTTTATGATTACACATAAGCCCAAATCCTCTTTTCTAGACCATTTAAGAATTATCATCATGTGTTTCTCTCTCTGAGTAAAGAAGTCTCTTAGTAAACAGTTACATTTTCATTTACTAAACAACTTTTTACTTGCTCAGTTGTAGGGGAATTGAATGACTCAAGGAGAAAAAAATGAAGGTTTGATGATAAAACACTTGGGAAAGGAAAACTTAAGAGCATTTTTTTGTTTGTTTTTTTGCTATGGAACCTTATACTATGAGAGTCTTGTAACTCTGTGGTATTATATTCATCTTTGAGGTTTTAAATGTTATGGCTTTTACAGAGATTGCCTTATTTGAGAGAGGTTTGCCAAACCATCAAATACACGATGTTATCAAGAAAACAAAGCCAGATGGAAAATTGTCTTTTAAGCAGCCGAGTCGTGGGGGACAGGGCCTAGCGGCAGCTGAGTGGCATGCGCAGGCCTCCACGAGTGTGGGGTGCTCTCAGGACTGGGCGGTCGCCTCCTGGGCTAAGGCCTGAACTGGGAGAGCGGGGCTGAGGCCTCCAGCAACCACGGGGCCCCAGGGGTGGGGCAGTCACCAGTGGCCAGGGCTAAGGCCAGGGCCAGGTTGGCGGGGCTGAGCAGCCAGGGCAAAGCCAGCCATCGACCCCATTGAGCTGGTTGGGCTGAGGGATCACCCACCCCCAGTGCACGATTTTGTGCACCAGGCCCCTAGTTAGTTTATAATACTGCTTCTGGACAAAGTGATGGTACTATAGATGCATTAATGATGAGTAGCATGGCTTCTGTTGCAGAAAATCCCAGAAATCTCAGAGGTTTAATTCTATAAAGATTACTGCTCAATTCCAATCCAATTTTAATGGCCTACTGAGCAAGAGACCACAAATCTCATGAGCCTCCCTAGATCCAAAGAGAAGCACATAATAACACCTACAAAATCTCGCCAAAATACCTCCCTGATCAGACAATCCATACATGGGACATGTGGGACAGAGAAACTTGGCAAATAACATCAGAGAGATGCAATCAGCTAAACCAGAATGTGGAAAATGATAGATGACAAATGGTCCAACAAAGCAGTTTCAAGAAAAAGAAAATGGAAGAGGAAGCTAAATATTGAGACTTAAAAGGTGTGTTAACCAACTATAATATGTGGACTTTATTTATATTCAGATATAAAGAAACCAACAGAAAGAAGCTGTGAAACAACTGGGTAAACTTTAATACCAAGTATGTAATAGTATTAAAAATTAATATTTTTGATGTGATAGTGTTGTTTTTTATTAAATTAAAATGAAAGAAGACTCCTTTAGGGATAAATGTTGAAACATTTACAGATGAAATAGTATAGGTAAGATCTGCTCCAAAATAATTCAGTAGGTCTTGAAAGTCAGATGAGACCATTACCTTTTTGGTTTTCAAATCTCTCAGCAACAACAGAGACTTTGCTAATTAGTATAATGATATTAGAAATGACTTTGCATTGTTCAAATTTGTGCCTTTCTAAAAACAAAATGGTTGTGGGAGATGAGCTTCTACTATGAAATCCGTGGTATTCGAAACAAGAAGATTGGCTGAAATGTTTTTGCATCATCCATACACTTGCATGAACAAATTTAAAAGTCCTGGAATCCGTTTGATTTAATTCTTTATCTTTCATCTGCAAGGATGCCTGCAGTTTTATTCCTAAATTGTCCTGTATCTAGACACTGGTTCAGAGGATTCTAATTGCATCTGCTAATTTCTGAATAACTGAATCCTGACTCTGGATCAGCAGTGAATCTGAAAGCATGTTTCTGGGACCTCTGGGGACCCTCAAGATTTGAAAGAAGTTCATGAAGCTAAAATTATTTTCCTAATAATAAGACTATGTTTGCTTTTCTCACTTGCATTCTCTCAGGAGTGTAGGTGGAGTTGTCCAGAGGCTACATACTCTGTGAAACACCATTATTCTGGCAGCTAGTGTGTTTAGGAATGTGTGTTTACTTTATAAAAGCTTATTTTCCAATAAAATTAATACTCATGGACATAAAACATAACAAAAACTTTCTGGAGTCTTTAATAAAATTTAAGAGCAAAGGATTCCTGAGCTCAAAAAGTTGAAGTTACTACTACTTTAGATTATCATGTCTACCTTGAATTAAACTGTAATACAAGATGTTGATGGGGTTCAGGACATGCTACCCCAAATATGGTACTTGGGCATATTGCATATCTTAAGCTAAGAAGTCTGAGGACACAGAAAGAAAAGAAAAAAAAACAGGAAGGTAACTCTGATCTCCCCAACACTTGCCCTTCTCTCCTGAAACCAAGAGCTAAATTTGCCATGTGGAAAGGTACCCCCTCAGTACCAGGAGCGAGGGAGAAATCTTATCATCTGAGAGAATTGAGGGCCAAGAAGGCTGTAAAACAATCCTTGGTACTGCTTCACCATTTACTACTCCTAACCGAAACCCTTATCTTGTCAATTCTTCACAAATTTGTTGTTTAAAAGATAAAAATCCTTCTTGTTCTAGTCAATTTTACAGGTCTTTATTCTCTTGTGAAGACTTCCATGTACATATAAAAATTTAATGAAATTTGTATACTTTTCTCCTGTCAATCTGTCTTTGTCAGTTTCATTTTTAGACCCCATTAGAGATTCAAAGAGGTTTGAAGAAAACTCTTTCCTCCTCTAGAGTGTACTAGGAGCTTATAAATTTTTGGAGAATTATAACTTTACCAAGCTTACAGAACAAATTATTTTTCTCCTACTTTCTAATATGTATCTTTATTGTCCCAGAATTAGGAAATTTGCCTTCATTACAACCTTGATAGCAAGGTAAGAGACTAGCTTAATACTCACTAATAATTAAGTCACTGATCTGTAATCATTGGTATTATAATCCTATATAATAAAGAGGTAATATGCAAATTGACCCTCAGACCATAGCTCTATCACAAGATGGTGGTGTGCACAGCAGGGGCTGGTTTCCTGTACCACAAGATGGCTGTGCCAACAGTGGAGGCAGGGTTCCCATAACGAGCTGTAAGGAGCAGTTAGCAGGGACCGGATGCTGCATGGTGCCAGGTCGGGGCAGGGGACCTGAGATTGCGCTCCCCACCTGCCCTTCAGGGCTTGATGAGAGACCTCAAGCCATGCCCCTCACCCAGCGGGGCTTGACGGGGGACCTGAGGCTGCACCCCCTGCCTTGTGGGGCTTAGCAGGAGTGGGGCCGACAGAGTCTGGATCCCACCCAATTCGGTTGGGGCCAGCTGACTCTGGGTCTCACTAGATTTCGAAGTGCACACAGGTTGGTGGAGACTTGACTCTGGGT
The DNA here is from genome assembly GCA_027563665.1 of Antrozous pallidus. Lineage (NCBI taxonomy): Eukaryota > Metazoa > Chordata > Mammalia > Chiroptera > Vespertilionidae > Antrozous > Antrozous pallidus. The sequence goes on from CM050517.1 coordinate 83,960,884, forward strand.
CCCCCGTCACATCCCAGACTGTGACAGGAGGAAGATTTTCATATACATTTTACTCATTTTCTTTCATCTCTGACACTTCTCTTATAGAGAAAGGGCAAATAGCAATATTAAAATATTTCCTCTAATTAATTCCCTTTTAATGTACATGAATTTAGTGCACTGGGCCACCAGTCATTAATAATTTTAAAAAAACCTTAATGGTTATTTGTGCCCATATTGGCTTAGGTCAGTTTGTACCAGTAATGCAAACCATAAAGTATATGTGCTCAGGAGACTTGACCTAGAAGGTTAGGAAGCTGGAAGAGGAATAAGACTTGGGTATGAGAAAACAAAATGGAATCCAAGTTCTGGCAAAGAAGAGAGCAAGAGTTGTTGGGGAAGAGAATATAAAGAACTCACAGGTAGAAGTCTTAGGTCCTAGATAAAGCAGGAAATATGGGACTTAGAGTCCTCCATTCCCAGCAGTTTCTAAAATAGTTCTCTGACAACTAAGGGAGTTTTCAGAGGAGTAGAGCCTGCAGAAATATAAATTCTTCATGTCCCACCTGCTTGCAAAGAGAACAGAGATATTCACTCCATAGTTAGAGATAGAAGGCTTAAAATCAAAGTGTAATCAATTATTCAATTAATAAGCAGGAATGATTAATTTAAAAACTTCATTTTTTATTGATTTCAGAGAAAGAAGAAGAGGAAGAGATAGAAATGTCAATATGAGAGAGAATCATTGATCAGATGCCTCCTGCATGCCCCCTACTAGAGATCAAGCTCACAACCCAGCATGTGCCCTTGACCAGAATCAAACCCAGGACCCTTCAGTCTGAGGGCTGATACTCTAACCTCTGAACCACATCAGCAAGGACAGGAATGACTATTTTAGATCTTTTCCTCTTGGGAGCTCAAGGGATGGAGTAAGTTGCTCCCCAAGAGTCATGTGTAGAGATAGGAATATTCAAAATTTCCTTAGGATCTCTCCTGGCTGGGTCAGGTACTCGTTCCCTGGGTGCTTTTTCAAGTGTAGGTAAGGATATGAGCCACTCTGTTTCTCAAGTTTTGGAAGACTTTTTCCTTTTCCTTTTTTAATAATGATTTTAGTTCTGAAAAGGTCTATTTCTGAAAAAGCAAGAAACTTAGAATCACTCAAATCCATAAATATATTCAATTATAGGTGACATGACTTAATACTTTTTAAGTTTCTGGATCATCTCAGAAACAGTCTTTTCAAAACTATTTGCCTTTGGTCTTCCTGGCCTCATCCAGCCTCTTCATTCTGAATACACTGTTTCCACCTCCTCATCCCTCATGTCAGCTGGGGGTTCTGTGCATCATCCACACAGCAGAGAAGGCCAGAGAGGCATGAGGGTCACCAGGCCAGAATAGATAGTTTGTGTCCAGAAGGAGGTGTGAGATACAGGTCATAGCACAGTGACTATGCCCATGCAGGAACAGGTGGAGGCGAGAGTGGTTATTTGAGTTTAGCAAGCTGCTTAAAAGACAATTTTCCATCTGGCTTTGTTTTTGCAACACCTAATTCAATGCCTGGTACACAATGGCTCTCAAAAAGTGAATATTATAGTGGCCACCTAAGAGCAGGATCATGAGGAACATTTCACTTTCTAAGTTATTCAGATCCATTTGGAAAGATATAGTACTAGTAAGAAGCAGCAGCATTGTCCAGATGAGGCAGGACCACATTCGGGGTCTAAGGTCTGCTTTGGGGAAGTGGAACAAGGAAAGAGCATGTGAAAAGAATAAACCAGAAGTACTAACTCAGGCCCTGAGATGAAGAAGGCATGCCACTTGAGCTAAGGCAGGGGCAGCTATCTGGGGGAAGAATAGTCTAGGCAAAAAGGCACACACTGTAGAAAGCCTTAACACAGGAGGATGTCTGATGTGTTTAATGAATAGCAAGAAAAGTGAATGGTGAGAGCTGAGTAAGGCAGAGAGTAATAGAAGAGGTTAGAGGGTAACAAGAGACAGATTATATAGGGTCTTGCTATGGGTGAGAAGCCATTGCAAGGCTTGAGGAGAAGTGACATGATCAATCTAGATACCACGTTGAGAATAGATTGCATGGAAACAAGGAGAGAAGTAGTAAGGGTAATTATGTGGGTATTTCAGAATTCCAGGTGAGATATGATGAAGGACTGAATCAATGGAAGTGGTGAGAAATGTGAGGCTTGTGGATATATTTTGAAGGCAGAACCAACAGCATTTGCTGAAAGATTGGATACAGGACGTGGAAAAAAGTCTGGAGTCAATGATAATGCTAAGGTTTTTGACTGAACAATTGGAATTACCATCAACTGAGAAAGGGAAGACTACAAATGCATCAAGTTGAAGGGAATGATCAGAATTCAGTGTTTGATATGTTAAATTGTATTTGTCTATTAGTCTTCCAAGTGGAAAAGACATCAGTCTTGGATGAAGGGGAAAGTTTGGAAATCATGGCATTAGTTTTAAAAGCCATTATACAATGAAATATTATTCAGCCCTAAAAAAATAAAATCTTGCCATTTGTGGCAACCTAGAGGGAACTCAAGGCCATTGTGCTAAGTAAAGTAAGTCAGACAGAGAAAGACAAATACTCTATGATCCCTCTTACATGTGGAATCTAAAATATCTAAGATATTTAAGAGTCTCTTAAAAATCTATTTTTCTAGTCATTTAAAAACTGTCAGAATTACTTTTCATACTTAACTTGGAAGAGGAATATTTGCATCTTAAGTATATACTTTCTCATTTCTTCTGGTATCTGCTGTTAGCTGATACATGTAAAAGTTCGTTAAGAGCAAGTTCTTATTTCAGATTTATATCTAGGAAATGAAAGTAATTTGCATGCTCAGGTAATACTGGAATTCCTGGGAGACTAGATAATGAGGAAAATGTGATACTAATCACAAGATCTTTGTAAATGAACTATAACCTGAGATTCACAAGGAGCAGTAACAGAAGATAATTATTTTCACTTATGGATAATTGTGTCATTCATGAAATGGAATATCTGCTTCATTTCGAATAGGGCTTGGGCCTTTATATTAAAAGGCAAATATGTGGGACAAAAAGATAATACAGTTTCAAAAAGGCCTTTGACCAGCTCTACAAATACCAAATTCCTTTTACATTTCAGAAGTAGCTTTTCGGTTTTTTATATTTTTTTAAACATACAGTTTTTGAAATTATTTTTCTTATTCATTCCAGGATCAAATAGCCAAAAGTACCACCAGATTAATTACTCCTTTAACTTCTGCAATTGGTTTATAAGCCAGTCCATCCCTTATAGTCCAATAAAACTTAAACATTTATAATCAGCCACATATGTTCTATCTTTGTTATTATAGAGTATCTTACAAGCTGACCCATAAGTGTAGCTCAATATAATATAGACTGTGTTTTTCACCATGAACTAAAAAGTACATCAACTGGGTCAATATGCATTGGAGTCCAATATGTACCAGCACTGTAATACTAAGGCATCTTGATGAATCAAGTCTGAAGTCTAGAATAATAGAAATATTGAGAAGGGAGTCTACAGAGAATATGCTAAAATCAATTCCAGAATTTCCTGGACTTCCCAATAAATAAGTAATTTACTGACATTCCTTCATTCTGACAATAACCTTCATTCTGAACAACAGTCAACTCTTGGTTGACTACTGCAACAGGAATGAGAGAACAAAGATAACACATGGTAAGCATGTACTTAGAAATGCCAGCCCAATTTCACTTTCTCACATATACTCTTTTCTTCCATTATGAGCCATGCCAGAGAACATAACCATAAAACTGTGTGAACAGAAGTAAATAATGAGATATAAATAAATGAAAAAAGTTGAAATAGGAGAGTCTGAATGATTCACAGATTAAATACTAAATATTTAAATATTTGAGAGCAGACTATACTTTTAGGACTAGACTCTTTTGGTGTGATTTATAAACATAGAGTAATTTTGTATCACAATTTCTTAGTGTCTATCATTGCCAGAACTAACTGGCTTATATTAAATTGACTTTGTAAGTTGTCAAACATCTTGCTAGCCAGTATTAAACAATGTAGTGGTCACATGCCAAAGAGAATATATTTCACTTAAATTATTCATAAGAAAAATGTTTTCCTGTCTATTAAATGATAATGAGCATGTTATACTGTAAGGGATAATTAATTATAGCCCATATTGAATATGATTCAGTTTGTAAGTGTTCTTCATAATTTTTGCTCATCTATATTTTGACCCTCTTAAAAGCCCTGAAATAGTAATAAAATATAATAACGAACTCAAATAATATATGATATTTCCTGAACTTTTCAGCTGGTTGAAAAGTTAATTTGACTTCTCAAGTTATGAACACTGCAAATGATAACACAAGGAAACACATTTGGAATTTTGAAATGCTTTAGGGAAAAATATATCTAATGAACACAGAAAATGTCTGAGTGCATAAAAAGAGTGACTTCATTTTTAAAAAAATAACAACCTCTCAACAGCTTTGAGCTATTGATGACTCATTAGTTGACAACCTCAAATTAATGATTAATTCACTAACCTTTAGGGTGACTGACTCAAACTGAATAATAAACACTGGTAGTGTATTTTAAAATCAACTAAGAATATTTTTCACTGCTTTAGGGAATAAAAATTATGAGCTTGGTTTTATTCCCAAATAATGTATGAATAGAAGGCCTTTTGCTATGCATGGGTTTTCAATAAGCAGGAAAAATATGTCATTCTGTCCTCTATGTCCCAAACCCACACCTCTTCATTCCCTCATCATCATCTCCCTGCCTTCCTTCTAGCACATGTGGTTTATCGAATATGCATGTAAATGACTCATTTTTGTTCCACAGATCATCTTCAAAGATAATATAATGGCTCAGAAGAGCATGATGGCATAATTTTCATAGTTAATATATTTAAACAAAGGAAACCAGTGCATAAAATAAATACTAAGAATTCCCATTTCAGACTATGCAACATCTCTAATGTCAGCCCCTAGTGTACCATCTCCTTCCCAGCCACCCTACACACTTCCAAGATGTGATGAAAATTTCAACACTGCTTTCACCTGAAATTTTTATATACTTTTCTCTGTAGCAGTTCTAATAAAGCCAAATTTATTCATTAGATTTTCAACATATTTTTATAAATCCCTTTTAAAAACCTGGTTTGTTTCATTGATATTGATTCTAAGAATCAACAGTCCTGGATTCAGGTGCTGATTCTGTCACTAACATGTGTTCCACTAGTTGTCAACTGCAATTGCTTCTAAATTCTATTAGCAAGGGTCCAATCTTTTATACCACAAACATTGTGGTTTTTGTCTAGATTATAAACAATTGCACTAACAAAATCTCTAGATTTAATTTGTAGAGTACACATATTCCTGGAAACACAATCTATACCATTTTATGAATGGAAAGACTTGGAGACTTATTAGAAATCTCAGTGCGTTAAATGGTAAATTTATAGGAGAGGAGACAAAAATAAATCACTTCCTCAATCATTTCTATAATAAAACTACTGCACCAATCAGTAGTAATGAAAATTGGTAAGGGAATTCATGAAATTTAAGATTACGTAGTATAGTGAAAAACCAACTTGATGCTGTGAGAATGGCAAAATCCTATGTGTAGAGATTTCCTGTATCTTATATATCACTTATTTTGTCTAACACCTGTTAGCAAAAAAAGAAATATACCAAAGATGTGTTTCAATAATAGGAATTGACCTACCGACATATAAAGGTTGAGTGACTTCATTCGCTCACTTCAGTGATTGGGGCAGGCCTGAATTTTAAGTTACTACCTCAAGATGGCATCAATGAGTAAAAGGCAGCTCGATTTTCCCCCTTGTTCTACAATCCTGAAAGAAACAGAATATAGAAAGAAACCAATGGAATTACTTCAGTTTGAATTCCGATCACAGAGGACTTGGACCATCATTAAAAAGGAATTTAATCCAATATCAAGATTATATATGCTATTATTGATATAGAGTCTAAAGTAGGATTGCATATAGGATGAGAAAGAGAGTAACAGAGCAATTCATTGAAAGTTAAGAGTCAGATAATCCATGTCTGGCTGCTCTTTTGGTTCTTACTTAGAGAACAAGTGGTTAAGATCATTTAACAATCTGAATGCCACAGCTGTAGAATAATATCACTGGGATGGCTACAGCTTTAGTATGCAGGACACTATAATTAAAGTTTTGGTAAACTGACAAATTTTTAACTGTTTACTTAGCCTAGTCATTCATGGTATATTTCAGTAAGCATGTTCCTCTCTGAAATCAATGAAAAAAAGGGGGGGGATTAAATTTGAACTGCTAAAACAAGTAATTAAAAATTTGTCTTTATTTAATAAATTGTTAAATGCTAATGTTATATCCATTTTGATATAAAAATGTTTAACTTATACCATTGTGTCTCCTAAAATTATATAGATTGGAACATTCATTTGAGCCTGAAAGCTTTTACAACAGATCACTACTCTTTTTTTTATTTCAATTCTTTATTGTTTAAAGTATTACATAAGTCTCCCTTTCCCCCCATTTACCTCTCCCTCACCCCCTTCACTGTCTGTGTCCATTGGTTATGCTCATATGCATGCATACAAGTATGATAGCTACTCTTAAACCAACTGTGAGCTTTTCTATTTTTATTATCTATCAAAATCAGTATTTCCTGCTCCAAAGAAGCTCTACCTTCTGTGTTTAAATTATTATGCTTACATTAAGATTATCAGTACTAAAATTAATGTAAGTGAACCATACATCCTATTTTGGGCCACCTGCCATCAGCTGGTATGAATGCCTTTCACCTTGCTTACAAGTCTGCTGTCAACTGGCTCATTGTTCTGAACAAGCCTCTTTGGTTTGGGGGAATATATTAGTTCCCTATGGCTGCTGTAACAAATCACACAAACTTAGTGGACTAAAATAACATATATTTTCTTACATTTCTGGAGGCCAGAAGTCCAAAATCGTTTCACTGAGCAAAAGTCAAGGTGTCAGCAGGGCTAGTTCCTTGTTGAGGCTCTGAGGGGAGAATCCATTCCTTACAACTAGACCTTTACTCCTTATATTTCTTGGCTCATGGCTCCTCCCTCCATTTTCAGGGCCAGGATCTTAGCATCACCCATTCTTCCTCTACTTTGGCCACATCATATTCTCTGTTGTCAAATCTCTTGCTTCCTAATTATAAGGATCCTTGTGATTTCATTGAGCCCACCTGAGTAATCCAGGTTAATCTACCCTATCTCAGGATCCTTATTTTAGAATCGGGACTTCATTTTGCCACCTAAGTAACATTCACTGGTTCCAGATTGTGGACTTGGGCATTTTTAGAAGCCTTTATTCACGCTACTACGGGGGGATATGCTTGGGGTTGGGATGGGGACAAGGTGAAGGTTGGGAAGTTCTCAGATGACACTTTCAGATAGTGATATCACATATACTGTATATGCTGAATGCTCACTGTATGCCATCCTGGGCATTCTTCTGGGCCTTCTAGGTGCATCAACTCATTTAATGTATATCAGCTGAGGACTGAGGTTGGCACTCCATTGCAATACACCAGTGGTCTTGCCTCCAGTAGTTCTCAGCACCTCTGATGGGTCAGCGCCCAACACCCATGACCAGATAGTAGGAGTCCGGTGCAAATTCTGGTCCTCTGGCTCCAACATCCATGAGTGTAACCAGTCTGCTCTACCATAGCTTCTGCCCCTCATTTGAAAAGCAGACTGCTGCAGAGATAGTGACAGGCAAAGAGATCTTAATCCCAGGGCACCAAGAAACCTTTACCCTTAGAGGTAGCACTTTATAGTTTTATGTCCTTACTCATCTAATTTCACGGTTGAAGAATCTAAAGGCTTAAAATTAATTAATTGAAATGAAATAAATTAAAGTTGGGAGATCACATGATTTACACAAGGCTACACAGTGGAGCTGGTAAAGCCGTTGGGGCATATTGTGCTCTTCTCACCAACTGCAGACTCAGAACACTCACTCAGTTCTGCCACTCCTCAAGGACACACCTCATGTTATGGGCTGAATTGTATCCTCACAAATGCCTATGTTGAAATCTTAACCCCTGTACCTCAGAATGTAATATATTTGGAGATAGGGGGGCCTTTAAAAACAGTGATTAATGTGAAAAGAGGCCTATAGAATGGGGTCCTAATCTAACTGACTGGTGTCCTCATAAGAAGGAAGGAGACACTAGAGATACTGATGCACAAAGGCAAGGCTGTGTGAGAACTCAGAAGACTCCCATCCACAAGCCTAAGAAAGGCTTCAGGAGAAACCAAACACCTTGATCTTAGACTGCTAGCCTACAGAGGATAGATAAATTTGATAAGATCTGAAAGAAGATAAATTTCTATTGTTTAAGCCATCACCAGCCTGTGGTATTTTGTTATGGCAGCCCTAACCAAGCAACACAGCCCAAGATAGGCCACAAGCCTTAGAAGCTCTTTGGCCTGGAAGAAGTCAGCTCATGACTTACATTCCTAAGGTTTCCCACAAGAAGAAATGGGGTTTCTGAACAATTTTCACTATTTATAAAAGCCTAAGGGGAATGCACAAAATAGTCTAATTAAAATTCCAACACAGTAACAATAATTTCATAGTCATCTGAAGCTTTACTTACAGCATGTTTTGATTTAAAATGAGGTTATTTATCATTTAATAAGCTTTATTTGTTTGGTAAATGAAGGACTCCGGTTTGTTGATGGAGAGAGATTGAACAGGAATCGCTGCTTTAAGCCTCAATTCTTTAATTTAGATCCTCCAAGACCTATGCTGTTTAATCCCCTTCAAATTCTTAAAGCTCTTTCCGGGATGAACTGAGCCAATTACATGGCTTCAGTCATTTGTCACATCAGGAGTGTTAAGAGCCATTGTTTTGAAATCTGTGAGTTCACTGACACTTGCTAGATAATATATATCTGGTTATTTTTCTGAGAGTTGATGAAATTTTAAGTGAAAATGATCCTACGTGTATTAGTCAGGATTCTCCAGAGAAACTGAACTGATAGGATAGAGATAGAAAGAGAATAAACAGATAGATGACAGATAGATAGATAGATAGATGATAGATAGATAGATAGATAGATAGATAGATAGATAGATAGATAGATTATTATAAGAGATTGGCTCATGTGATTATGGAGGCCAAGAGGTTCCACAACCTGCCATCTGAAAGCTGGAAGCCTAGGAAAGCAGGTGTATAATTCCAGTCCAAACGTGAAGGTCTGAGAACCAGGGGAGTCAACGGTGCACACCCAAATCCAAGAGTAGGAGTAGGTGGATATCCCAGGTCATGCATAAATTTGCCCTTTCTCTCCTTTTTGTTCTATTCAGTCCCTCAACAGATTGTATGATGTTGACCTGAATTGGTAAGGACAAGCTTCTTTACTCAATCACTGATTCAAATGCTAGTCTCTTCCAGAAACACACTTTGCAATGTGGGCATCCCTTAGCTGAGTCAAGATGACACATAAAATTAACCATCACACCAAGGGAACAAAATATGAAAATAGCCTAATTAAATAGGTGAATGGAACTAGGCTCTTTAATCTAACAGAGGCAAAATAAAAAACCACAGCAACCAATACGTGTATACAAGAATGTCAACAACCTGCTATAGAACGTGTCTGAAAATTTGAAAACAGTACTTTAAACATAAATTTATTTTATTTAAAAAATTATAGCAAATGTATGAAGAACACACATTTCTATTAAGAAGTTTATTAAATGTTTTATAGTAAAATATCGAGCCTACATTATTGCAATACACAGGTTTGGTGTTCTAACAAGTAACACTGTACCTCAAGTTAATGATGAAACTGCAGGAACCTGCAAAAGTATCTTCCTTTTCTTTTTCCACAACTGAAATACTGATATTCAGAAATGTTTAGGCATTGGGGAAAACCTGTCAAGTTTTTTGAGTATTCCATTAAACAATTCTTAAAATTATATATTACTTTAATGGAAAACATGAAAATTTTCTGGAGGAAACAACCATTTTAATATTTATTATCTTCGATAACTGAGAACCACAATCCCCAAAATGTATTATACCATAAGAAAGTCTTTGGAGTCATCTCATCATAAGGCTTTCCAGCACAAGATAAATTTTTCAAGGCAATTTATCAAGGATTGAATTTTCTTAAACCACCAAGCTAGTGATATATGAAGATAAAAATAAATGTCAAGGTTAGCTGATTATTTTCCAAATAATAAAATCTAAAAAAATATTGGGGGAAAATAAGGATGTGAAAATGAGTGGATACTGGATAATAGAGATGATTAATAAAAGGTTCTGAGACTAGCTAGCATTAACTAGCATATATTTTCATTCACTAGTCAACGTTTTCTTCATGTATATTATTATTTTAAGGTAGCATAACTAAACACTTAATTGGTCCGTTCATTTTTCAAGTCAGTTGCAAAGAAATTTCAATACTGGATGTCTAAAGTTAGAGCTAATAATATTTTCATTATCTACCACTAAAACTATCTCACATTCTCAGCCATGGTTCTTGAATACACAGCTTCTTGATAAAATATCACTAAAATAGACCTGAAATTGAAAAATTACCTACCTACCAACTTAACCAATTCCTATCAATTAGCTCACACAGAATTAAAACAATTCATATCATTTGGCTCTCACAGAAGCCAGATCTTTTCCTTTAAGTAGTCTAATCAATCCTGCATAAAAGCAATTATTCAGAAAAGTACACCTAAGTTTTGTACTCCTGCTCATTTACAAGTATATATTGAGGCTTGGGCCTGAATTTGGTACTTCTAGTCCACACTTTTTGGTTCCTTACCTTTTCCAAACTGGACACTATATTTTATGAATATGACCATCAACAAGAACATGAAAGTAAAGAAAATAAACTTTAATTCAGGTCATGCTTTCAAAGGAATGGAAAAAAATAAAATCATATATGATAATATAGAGTACTGCAATCTTAGTAACCCAAACATGTAACTATCAACATTACAGAATTAAACAGCCAGGTCAAATACACTATGAATCATATGATTAAAAACGCTTATAACCAATTCTTTAACAAGGAAACACTGATGAAAATAATTCTAAAATATACAGCCTTGTAAAATTATATATTTTTTAACATTAAAACCTTGTTTCAGAAGTTCCCCGCTTTAGGTTGTTACTCAAAAACTCATCATGTTCAAAACTCAAATTATTGTGAGATCTTGAGATCATAAGCAGCTTCTCCTTATTGGTAAAGTCTTTTTTGATTGCAGTTGGGGGCACAAGCAACCTCTCCACCGGGTCCTCTTTGTTCTCCAGTTTCATATACCCTTTGCTGTTGCTTCGATCCAACCGAGGCCAACTTGGATGTTTCCGTTGTTCTGCCTGAACAGTTAGGGTGGAGCGACCTCGGTCCAAGTCTAAGGATTTTGAATGTGATGACAGCACATGCAAGGATGTGTTGGACCCAAACTGTCTTCTAGCAGCCCCAGGAGACAAGAGCTGCCCAGCCCCAGGTCCAAGGGCCACAGAGGACTTGTACTGACTAGACAATGACTCACCAATGGAATTATTCCGAGGGAGCATCATGCTGACTGACTGGAAGGACTCATTGGTGTTAGGCAAAGGGACCACAAGGGAATCCATAGACAAATTCCTCGACCTGCTTTTGAGGTTCTCAGCATCCTCGGTGATGTTATCTATGCTGGGCTCATCAATAACACAGTTATTAAGTTTGATCACAGGCAATGTAAAAGCACTGATGGATGATGACACAATTGACTTGGTTTCACATTTCTTAGAGCCACTGGTTTTATCATCAGTTGTCTTGGAAGGAGATGGATACAGGCCAAAGACAGAGACAGAGCTGTCCGAGAGCAAAGGTGGCATAAGATGCCCCAAACTCTTATTGTCATTTAGCACAAGTTCATCCTCTTCGACAGAGCTGTCCATCCGAAAACTGCTTCTGAAACCCGAGAAAGAGGAAATGGTATTCGCTGCCAGTCTCGCGGCACAGGAGCTCCCATTCTGTTTTACTTCGGTTTCTCCCATCAGACCTGTGTAGATGCCATTCATATGCTTTTGCTCCTTGATTCTTAGCGTGTGGATGTCGATGACTGTGGAATAGATGTCCCTCATGTGTATGATTTTGGTTTCTTTGTCACGGTTCTCATGAAGAATGGCATTAGCACAAATGAAAATGAAAATGCCAATCCCCATTGTGAAAGGGCCAAGCATTTTCATCTTATGAGAATGTAAATGCTGCTCAAAGAAGCGAACCACCACACCACTTTGGTTCCGAATGACCTGAGTTGCATTTGTGGACAATGTTGTCTCAGCATCGATGAAATGTTCTCTCTGGGGCCAATAGCCAAGGACTGCCATTGCGATTCCAACAATGGAGATAAGCACTCCTAAAACAAGGAAAAAACCGGAGGGGGAATAAAGCCGGATTTTGCCTCGAACAACCACGACATCAGCCCTGGGCCGGCGCCTGACTGGTTTCTTCTCTTGGGCAGCAGGCGATGGGCTGAGGCTGACATGATGCTGTGATCTGGCAGAGTCTTGCCTTTTCAAGGCGGCCAGGCCAGTTATCACTCCACCAGTCGCTATCATAGCTCCGTCTTTTAATCTGAAAGGAAGGGGAAAAGATAATCATTTCAATATGTTTAGGGGTATGCTCATTAATTCAACCACTGTTTGTATGTTTTTACTGTTTTATATAATGAAATGGGACAGAAGAATAGCTTTTTAATTGGCATAATTTGGGTAGAAGTCTTATTATTGACTAAAGTAAAATCCTGGAGATTTCCTTTTTTGGCTGAATTGGTGTTTTTATTATTAATGAAATGTAAGCTCAAGGTATATTTTGCTTCAATAATTTTACCACTTATCATATAAAATAGTCCCCTGGTAATAATCATACCCTGGTAGGTCTCTCTCACGCACACTATCCTCATTATCTGTGTTATTTTACAGAAATGGAAAAATCCAGAATACTTAATAAAACCCTAGACTTAAAAGAATATGTCCCGCTCTTGTGAAAGTCACCAAAGAACTCTTAAACTCCAACATTTAATTTCTCAATTCTCATCTTCCTTATTTCTCTATTTCCATGGATATTACTGACCCCTCCTTTTTTGAAACTCTTGTCCAGGTTTTTATGTTCCTCTGTCTTTTGGCTCTTCCCTGACCTCACTATTCCAATTTTGGATCATCTTCCCTCACCTAAAAGTAGACCACCATCCCTTAAGGGCCCTGTCCTTGGCCATCTTCTCTTTATACTCTCCCTTGGCATTCATATCTGCTCTTATACCTTCTACCATTTCCTCCATGCTAATGATTCCCAAGTCTCTGTTTCAAACCATAGCCTGGTTTCGGTTCCACATTTCCAACTCCCCAGTGGGGAACACATACACATTCATGCACCACTAGCAAAGCTGAACTCACCTCCTACCTGCACTACTTTTTTAATCGTGTCAGTTCTCAGGCTTGACTCCGCGTAGTCATTTTTAACTAATCCCTTTCTTCTTCCTTTCATCTTCCAATCAGGTTCTAAGTTCTAGGAATTTTCATTACACAATATCTCTCAATTCTACCCCTCCATTCCAACCTACTCTTCCCAGCCCAGAGCAGCTCTTACTCTTACTAGACCATTGTAATAACCTCCCAGCTACTCTTCCAAACTCCAACTTCTCTTCCTCCACAATCAAGCTTATACACTGAAGGCAGATTAATTACCCTGAAATATAGCTCTGAAGTTGTTTAAAGAGTGGAATAATGGATTAAATATTCTCCACCACCTACCTAAGTTTAATCTGGAATTACAAACCCATGGAATTCAGCTTTATCTCCAACTGCACCCTTTCATTTACATAAAACTAAAACCTAACTATACTCTATATTATACCCTTTCTGAGACTTTGTTAATAATGTTTCTTATTCATCTAGAATTTCTTCCCACTTCCCCCAACTTCACATATTGGCATCTGGCTGGTCATCAAAGCTCTTCTTTCCACTTGCTTTATAAAGTCTTCTCTGAATGACTCAGCAAATCCCACAGGAGCTCTCATTCCTCAGAGCATTTCAGCAAGTTTTCTATGGTTCTCACTGTATTATAATGTCAGTTCTTGCATGTCTTGTGGTCAAATATCAAATTTAATTCACTCGTTTTTATCACCAGAAACATTCACTGTAGTACCTTGCACATAGCCAGTGTTCAAAAGCTATTTGCTAAAATGTTCAATAAGGGAATGATTCTTCCCCTGAGATTTGCTAAATGGCCATAATATTAGTATACTAAATTTCCTACTTAAAACACACACACACACACACACACACACACACACACATATAAAATTAAAACCAAAACAAACAGCAACATTTTGTGAGTTGGTGAAATATTTGTCATTATTTGCAATGAATAGTTCTCAAGCTGCCAAATCTGGCTGGTAGGATATAGAGGATATTTTAAGACCCACACGGTCTCTAGCAAATTTCTGAGAGGGTTTCTTCACAGCATCAAATCCTATCTTGCAACATTAAGCTATCCTTTTGAATTTCTATTTATGATTTCTGTTGTGTTTAAATAACAGCATAGTGGATGGAATCCGCAGTTTTAGCTAGTTGAACAAGCTGGTTTGTAAATCCAACCTGCATTGGAATTATAACTAGGATTAAAATAGATTAATGTTCGAATACCAAACTATATTGTAACCCATATCCCTAGTCTATTAAATTTATCGAAGTATACATATTCCAGTTTAAAACTTCTCCTAAGCCTTGGCTAAAACAAAACTTTGTGTCAGTTTATGTTTTCTTAAATCAAAACAGTTATAAATGTTTTAATAAAACTCAGTTAGTCCCATATGACAGGATAAGGATTTACTCTGAAATCCTTCAGAATAGAATGAAAACAAGGGCAAAAGGCCTTCATCCGGTTTCAAAACAATCACAGTGAATTATCATTCCATACATATTCTTAATCCTCCCCCACTTGTTAAAACATTTTCTGTAGGCTGTGCCATTCTCCATTTGAGGCTGACCGAGAAAAGGGGGCTGAGAAAAAAAATATATATATGTACTCTGAAAGATAGATGGGAATAGTAAGTGGGAAAGAGTGATGAGGGACCAAGTTCCTTTGTGAGCAAGCAAAGCAGGTTAGACCAGACATGAAGTAGCAAGGGCAGTTTAAGAGGATCAACATTTATTAAAAATGAAAGAAGAGATGATGCCTGGAGAAGTTTAGAAATAAAGGATCGAATTGGGGAAAATCAAAGCACCACACAGCTTCTTCAGCCAGTCTATCCTGGCCAGGTCTGGGCAGGAGCACTCCACTCCCAGGATTAGCAAACTGGCATTGGGGTGGGAGGAGAGCCATTGTCCTCTTAATTCCACTGGAGACAACTGAACATTAAGTGAACCTCTATTGTGATTCAGGCGCAGCTCTGAAGGGAAAGCCAAGGTATGCAAACTCAGTCACCACTTCAAAGAGCTAGTACATCTACCTAAAACAGAATGAGTTAACCCCTAGAATGAGGGGGACCTTTGCAACAGTCTTTAGCAGGGCAAATGCATTAACATTTAACAATCAAGTAAATAGCATTTCAGGGAAGGTCAAGAGAAAGCACAGCTGCATACCAGACCTTTGTCCTGCCTTTAGCACACAGCTCAACCCTGAGGGAGGAAACCAGGTAAGGCTAGAAAGGAAGGAGGGCCAGGTCTTGGAAATTAGGAAGTGGCACCTATTTAACACTGGTGGGTCTTAATCTGGCATCTACAAGGATTCAGGAATCTGGAGAAGGCTGTGCATAGATTAAGGAAGAGTCTAGAGACAAAAGATAATTTTGAAAGACAATGGGGTTCAGAGGAGCCTGGCTGAAGAAACCAGGTTGTCCTTGTTTCAGGACTCCTTACATTTTATTAACACAATTTGTCCTAAGGAAAGGTGGACATAAAACACTTCAAAGGCCAGGGTTAGTCTACAGAGTTCATTGTCAGATTGGGGAATAGCCTACTGTTGTTCAGATGTTTGGCCAGTAGGAGGCAATAGCATGTAGATTAACATGCCCTGAGCTGTCTGGCAGCAAACAATCAATTTAATGCATCCCTTTCAGGTTTGGGGGAAATGCCCTTAGCCATTCCAACAAGTGATAACATACCTGACTCAGCCTTTGCTGAGTCCCCAAGGTCCATCAACCTTTGATGAAACTTGCAATTATGACATGCTGAAACTGGTTTCCAGCATGGCACACCTAAATGCTTCAATTTTACACTCATACGCAATGGGGTTGGAATAAGACACAAGTACTGTTGACCTTACCTGAGAAAAATTAATCTCAATTTGTAGAGGAAAGCAATCATGCAGGACTGGTTTGGGGAAGTAGCCTGAGGACGCGAAGGGCAGTTTTGCAATAAGAAGCCTTGTGAAACCATGCAACCTAGAGAGAGGAGAGGCACAGGCCATTGCTTCTTCAAACTGCAACATCCACTTGGTCCATACTGTTCAGTATAAGCATAAAAGAGCCTAAACCAATATTTTGGTTTATGCTATGAAGCCACATCCCACACATTTACCACTTTGGGGGGCGGGGGATGAGGGCACAGGGACCAGGCTAACTACAGTCTTATTATTATAACAAGTCAGCATTCTCCTCAGTTTTGATAATCACAATAATAGTAATGCTAGCTAACATACAAACACATAATACCTTATGGCCAGGCACTGTTCTAAGTGCTTCAGGTATAAGCACCTGTTAATTCTCACAACTCTGGAAGTGGATATAATTGTTATGATCTCTATTTTGCAGAGGGGAAAACTGAAGCTAAGTGAGTTTAAGTAACATACCCAGGGTCACACAGCTCAGGGTTGGCTCCATCCAGCACCTGTGCTCTTACAGAGTTCAAAATGGGGATGGGCCTCCAAATTTGCTTTCACTGAGGTTTTCTTTCCCTGTCAGTTTTATTTTGATTCCCATTTCCATTAGAACACCAGATCTTAAAGAATGCTCTTTGTCTTTAATACTGTGGGCCAAACAACTGCCATTTCTCAAATCACACTGACCACATGGAAAAAGCCATGGGGTGGAGATGAGGTTCAAGGACTGTCCTTGGGCAAGCAGTGGGCCTCTCACACCTGTTAGATGCCCCTCAGCATGTGAAGGTGCAGGCTCAGAATTGACCCCTCCCCCCAACCTGCATACTCCCCCTCTTTGCTCTCCTCCTCCCTTAAGCGCCGGGCCAGGACTTACTTCCTCTAAGATCCAAAGAAAAAAATCTAACTATAGTGAATTTCATTGTATTAACTTGGACAGAAGTTTCGCTTATTAGTCTTTGGATTCAAAGCTTCATCCAAACTTGTGCAACTTGAAGCCCTGTGGCATTCTACTGGAGACCTAGGTGGATATTGTTAACTCGTGTAGATATTCATTCATGTAATTAGTAAAAACTGGCATCTGCAAATGCAATAGATATAGGGCTCAAAATGTTTCCTGGCCCAAAGAATATAATGATCAACAACCATCTTTTCGAGGAGATCATTTGACTAGCTATAAATAAACCTAACTAGATGATCAGCCACATTTGGTTTCCATATTTTCAATATTCTTAGGATTTCATCAAAGGCCAAATAAATATATAGGCATATATTATTCTGTTGACAACCAAAAAAAATTAGTTTGAATTAACTCTTGGCTACATATTAATTATCCTATTTTCCATTCCCAGTGTTCACAAAACAGCCACAATTTTGCTACCAAGATTATCAGCTTAAAATTTGCACAATAGCCCAGCCAATGTGCTCAGTAGTTGAGTCCACCTTATGAACCAGGAGGTCACTGTTAATTTCTGATCAGGGCACATGCCCGGGGTTGCAGGCTTGGTGCCTAGAAGGGGGTGTGCAGGAGGCAGCTGATCAGTGATTCTCTCTCATCATTAATGTTTCTATCTTCATCTCACAAATCAATAAAAATATGTTTTTAAAAATTTGCACAACTTCACTGTTCAAACTGGGGTCCTGCAGGGCTATCTCCAGACCTTTACCATCTTAGCCATTCATCACAGATCTCAGAACTTATCAGTAGGATTTCAATCTTCTTCATTACTTTACTCCTGCACCCATTCAAGCACTCTATTACAGTTGCCTCTCCTACTGTGGGCTCATCTTTCCTTTGGACCATGTTTATTCTACTCCTTTCAGCCAAAGCTCTGTCCTTGACAGAAGATTTCTACCCTGTGTGTCATGTGTTAACACTACTCCATCCCATCTAATCATCAGGCTTAGTCTCTCCTATTCTTGCTGTGATAAGAATTTTTTTTTCAAATATATTTTATTGATTTTTTACAGAGAGGACGAGAGAGGGATAGAGAGTCAGAAACACTGATGAGAGAAACATCGATCAGCTGCCTCCTGCACACTCCCCACTGGGTATGTACCAGCAACCAAGGTACATGCCCTTGACTGGAATCAAATCTGGGACCCCTGAGTCCTCAGACCGACGCTCTATCCACTGAGCCAAACCCCCCAGGGCATCTGACAACAATTTTTTAAAGCCTTATTGTTATTGTCCTTTACCTTTCTTACAAGCTTAATGACATTCTGGAATTTGCTTTTCATGGCACTAATTTATGCCGGTTATTAGTATTCACACACTTAGGGGAGTTCATTCCTGAACATGTAGATCTTCTGGTCACACTGCGAGCCTACTATACATCAGACATGGTTCCAGATGCACTCACACACTAATATCTGAGTTGATGATAAGTAAATAGGCCTATATAATTGAGGAACTTTTCAAATTTTTGAAGGAGACATTCCTTTTAGCCAATTAAGGACCAGGATGTTGTCTAAGTTCCAACAATGAATTAGCAGGAAGAACAGGGTTGGTATTCATAATTTCAGGCTCCCAGTGCAATGTTCATTTTTTGTGAAATCTTTCTATTGTTTTTGTATGCCCAATGCCTTGCAGAGTGCCTGGAACGTAATAAATGCTCAACAAGTTTGTTGATTGCGCACTGGCTTAAATATCATTGAAATGTGCTAGACACTAGGGACTCTGATTTCAAGGAGTCTGGAGTCCAGTGGGAAAGCAAAGTGCACATTCATAATGAAATGAACTGACTGTATGATGGAGTCGTGGGAACACTGAAGAATGTTCTTCCACACTATCTGGAGGCTTCCAAGAAGCAGCAGTCATTATCAAAGGCTTGGTACATCAGTAGGAGTTTGCCATGCAGACAGCCTCTAATTCATCCTTGTCCCTAATTCTTCCACTGGGCTCCTTGCCCCATGGTTTCTCTTTATCTTTTCATCTAAAGTGAGCCAATTATTTTAAATATACTTAACAATGTCTACATGTTTGAATTTTTATTCTTCTCTCAAAGCCAAAAATTCTCCAGAATGTGAGGCTATCCAAATGGAAGTAGAAATTAATCTATGCCTTTAGGACCAAACAAAAACATTATATAAAACTCCCACGTGGAATTCACAAATGTGACAGATGGAAATATTTTCTGTTCAAGCCAGCACAGTTTTAGGACTCTCTTCCCAATAGAGACATTTTAAACTTTTAGAATAGGATTTCTAGTCTATGTCTTTACCAAAGTTCAAAGAAAAAAATCCCTATGGTGACTAATAGTTCAATCATATTGAAGTTTAAAAGATAAGATAGGCCCTAACTGGAGTGGATAGAGCATGGGCTTGCAGACTGAAAGGTCTCAGGTTCAATTACAGTCAAGGGCATGTACCTTGGTTGTGGGCACATCTATAGTAGAACGTGTGCAGGAGGCAGCTGATCAATGTTTCTCTGTCATCAGTGTTTCTAACTCTCTATCCCTCTCCCTTCCTCTCTGTAAAAAAAAAAATCAATAAACTATATATTTTTTAAAAAGATAAAATAGAAATCACTTTTTAATGTGTAGCATAATGGTTTTGCACATGGATATTGAAATCAGAAAAACAAGGGTCACATTCTTGCTTGTCATCATTTGATAACCATGCAATCTTAGCCAAGTTGTCTTAAATTCTTTAGCTAAATTTCTTCCATCTGTAGGATGGCAAAACACTCTTTTATACACAGTGCACCCCAACTTCCAGGAGCCTATTTCTTCATCTGTAAAATGAGGAGAGTAACAGTACCTACAGGGTTGTTGTAAAGAAAGGAAATAATGAACGCACATCACAGTTTAACATTTGGGAACTAAGGTCTATACTGAGTGGCCAGATTATTGTGATCTCTGAATGCAGAATAATCTGGCCACTCTGTGTGTGTGTGTGTGTGTGTGTGTGTGTGTGTGTGTGTGTGTGTGTGTGTTTATTAAAGGCCTGGTACACGAAATTGTGAATGGGTGGTGTCCGGGCAGCCTGGCCAGGAGGAGGAGACATGGGTGGTTGGCTGGCCTGCCTGCTGGTCGAACTCCTGGTTGAGGAGACAATTTGCATATTAGCCTTTTATTATACGGGATATAGACTGAGTGGCCAGATTATTATGCATCCAGAGATCACAATAATCTGGCTATTCAGTGTACATTAGTGACATCAACTATGTCTGATTTTAAGGTCTTTTTAAGGACAAAATTCAAAATTAATATATATAAAATGTTGACAGTGTTGATTATACTAAGGTCTCAGTAACTTAACTAATATTATTAAACTCTTCATTGCTCACTATTAACTCTTTCATTGTTCAGCTAGGCAAACCAAAACTATATTTTAACATGGTAAATTAAAATGTAATGATGGCTCACTGAATATGGAAAGGAAATTATGATTGAAAATTTGTCCTGAGATTTATAGTCAAAAACTACCCGAGGGAGAAATCAAGATGGCAGCATAGGTAAGTACCTGAAATTGCTGCCTCACACAACCACTTCTAAACTACAACTAAAAGACAAAATGGACATCATCCAGAACCACAGGAAGGCTGGCTGAGTGGAAATTCTACAACTAGAAGTAAAGAGAAAACCACACTCAGAATCAGAGGAGGAGAGGAGGTGTGGAAGTGAAATGCGGAGGTACAAAGGTGTGCATGGAAAGGACTGGCAACTGAGAACGCTGTTGTCTTTTTCAATCAGGAGGGAGACACAAGCTCCCAACTGCTCTGAACTCCAGTCCTGGGTGAGACTATGTGGACCCAGACTCATACAGGGAGAAATTGGACTGTCTGGCTTCAGGTGAACTCAAGGGTGGCTTTTTCTCAGGGATGCTTGTAGTGATTACCAAGGGACACTGAGACCCAGGAGCCTCTTAGGGAAGAGCTGAGGATCAGTCATAGCTCTTTACTCTGCCCTGTTGATTCCCTGAGATCCCGCCCACCCAAGCTGTGCCCAGAGGCTTTTGCATATGAATGGCCTGGCC
The DNA here is from genome assembly GCA_027563665.1 of Antrozous pallidus. Taxonomy (NCBI): domain Eukaryota; kingdom Metazoa; phylum Chordata; class Mammalia; order Chiroptera; family Vespertilionidae; genus Antrozous; species Antrozous pallidus. The sequence continues at coordinate 83,982,239 of CM050517.1, forward strand.
CTTTGCAATCTAGAATTACCTAACAAACTGCAGCTGGATCAGAGAACACCAGAACTTACAAAAAAGGCCCAAAGCCCCACAGGAACTTGCACTGCTTCAGAGCTGGGCCTCATCTGGGCACTTCCAAACCCCAAACAAAGAAGGAGTCTGTAGTTCTTTCCATAGCTCTTGCTGGGTGGCCTCAGGAAGATGCTAAATTTGCACCTCCTTGGAGATCCAAGAGCCAGTGTATCCAGTGGTCAGAGTAGGACCATCCAGATTATAACTCTTCAGATCCACAGGGACACACTCAAGGGGCAGACTCAATGAGAACCAAAGCCCCACTGAAGCAAGTCTGGCCCCATAAGGGTGTCTCCAGAACAGAAGTTCTCCCAGCATAGACACAGCTGATTCCCATAGACAATTGGCCTGGGGTCAATTCCTCCTAGTAATACCAACAACAATCAAGGCTATAACAAGATGGGCACAAGGCCACAAAGGGGTGCACTAAGAGTGTCCACCTCAGGAAATTGGGGAGGCTGAGCCACTTGAGCCTATAGGACACCAAGCACACAAAGCCACTCTTTCAACCCAGGGAAGAAGCCAAAATGCAGAGACAAAGAAACAAGTCACAAATGGCAGAAAAGGAGGAAAGCAAACAACTGGATCAGAGTTCAAAACCACAGTTATAAGCTTTTTTAATAATTTTATAGAAACCACTGATAAATTTAGAAGACCCGAGAGAATATGAAAAAAGACCAACTAGAAATTAAGCATACACTGACTGACATAAAGAATAATATACAGAGATCCAACAGCAGACTAGATGACCACAAGAATCAAGCCAAAGATTTGAAATACAAAGAAGCAAAAAACACCCAACCAGAAAAACAAAAAGCAAAAAGAAGCCAAAAATATGAAAATAGTGTAAGGAACCTTTGAGACAATTTTAAGTGTACCAACATCAGAATTAGGGAGGTGCCAGAAGAAGAGAGGGAGCAAGATATTGAAAACCTATTTGAAGAAATAGTGACTGAAAACTTTCCCCACCTGGTGAAAGAAATAGAGTTACAAGTCCAGGAAGTGCAGAGAACCCCAAACAAAAGGAATCCAAAGAGGACCACACCAAGACACATCATAATTTAAATGCCAAGAGCAAAAAACAAAGAATATTAAAAGCATAAAGAGAAAAACAGTTAGTTACCTACAAGGGAGCACCCATACGATTGTCAGCGGATTTCTCAACAGAAACTATGCAGGCCAGAAAGGAGTGGCAAGAAATATTCAAAGTGATGAATAGTAAGAACCTACAACTAAGATTACTCTACCCAGCAAACCTATCATTCAGAATTGAAGGTTAGATAAAGAGCTTCACAGGTAACAAAAAGTTAAAGAAGTTCATCACTGCCAAACCAGCATTATATGAAATGCTGAAAGATATTCTTTATGAAGACGAAAAAGCAAAAGGTAAAGATAAAAACTATGAACAACAAATACATATCTATCAACAAGTGAATCTAAAAATCAAGTGAATAAAAAATCTGATGAACAGAATAAACTGATGAATATAATAGAATCAGGTGTACAGAAAGGGAGTGAACTGATAATTCTTGGGGGGGAAGGGGTGTGGGAGTGTGGGAAGAGACTGGACAAAAATTGTACACCTATGGATGAGAACAGTGCGGGGGGAGGGTAAGGGAATGGGGTTGGGTGGGCTGGGCACAGGGCGGAGGAGAGCTATGGGGAAAAAAAGAATAATAGCTGTAATAATCTGAACAATAAAGATTTGAAAAAAATTATCTGAGTGGAGTCTGTGCATTTTAGTGGCAGAGTATAACTAATTTGATGGTTGGAAAGAAGAGTTTACATTAGAGAGAAACAGGAGGGGAATATAATTTAGAAAGAATAAAGCCTGCCTTTCTTTTCAATTCATTCTATTTCTTCAGAGTTGAAGACTTGTAACAAAAAATAATAGCAATAATAAAGCAGGGTCGGGAGCAACCAAGATGGCGGCATAGGTAAACACCTATTGTTCTGCCCCACGCAACAATTCAAAAACTACAACAAAACAACAGAACAAACATCACCCAGAATCACCATACAGCTGGCTGAGTGAAAACTCCACAAATAAAAGTAAAGGTGGGACACTGAGACTCAGAAGAGCAGCAGAGCGCAGCCTTGAAGATACACGCAGAAACAGAGGTTAGGAGCCGCCGGCACACAGGCTGTAGGACTGGCAGCAGCAATCCCGGCTGGATTTCGCCAACGGGGAGGGCGGAGACGCCCCACTGCACAGATACCCCAGTGCCAGGCGAGGTCCGAGGTCCGGGGAACGCATCCTGGAAGCCGGGTGCGGCAAAGGTCTCCTAGTCTGAGGAGAAACCAGGTTGCTTGGAAAAGCAGTTTGCATGCATAAAGTGTGCAACAGCACAGGCGCGCGACTTGCTCCCCGGCAACTTGCCCCCTGGTCCCGGAGACCACCGGACTGCTTTGTTTTACAACCCTGGGGAAGACTTTGGGTGTGCAGACTCATTTGGGGAGAGGCAGAGTTGTCTGGCAAGGGGTAGAGACTAGCAGCTTTCTCTTGGAGGTGCCTGCAACAATTACCGCCCAACAGAGACCCGCATGCGCAAGAGCGCCGGATAGGATGTAGCTGATGATGAGGCTGCCTGCTCAGCTCAGAGACTCCGCCCATCCAACCTGAACACAGTCTCCCTTCACAACCAATTGGCCTGGAGGTCAAACCCTCTTAGGGCTAACAACAAGCTGGGCTTAAATTCAAAATACTGTACAACCCATAAAGGATTGCAGTAAGAGTACCCACCTCAGGTAACTGGGGAGGCTGAGCCATGGTCCCTTAGAGGACATCTACCACATAAAGCAGCCACCATGCAGAGACATGGAAAGAAATCAGGTTTGAAAGAAATGGAGGAAAAAAGACAACTAGACATAGAGTTCAAAACCACGGTTATAAGGCTTTTCAAGAGGCTCCTAGAAAAGGTCGAGATCTATAAGGAAATAAGCAAGACCTACAAGGAAATGAACGAGACCCTCAAGGATATGAATGAGACCTGCAAGGAAATGAACAAGACCAACGTGGAAATGAATGTGTCCTACAAGGAAATGAACAAGACCCTCAAGGATATGAAGGAGACTCTCAAGGATATGAAAAAGGACCAACCAGAAATTAAGCATACAACTGACTGAAATAAAAAATATTATACAAAGACCTAAAAGTACTCTAGAGCACCCCAAGAACCAAGTTAAAGATTTGAAATACAAAGAGGCAAAATCCACTCAGCTGAAAAAGCAAGAAACCAAAAGAATCCAAAAAATTGAAGATAGTGTAAGGGGCCTCTGGGACAACCTCAAGCATACCAACATCCAAATTATAGGGGTGCCAGAAAAAGAGAGAGACCAAGACAATGGAAACCTATTTGAAGAAATAGTGACTGAAAACTTCCCACACCTGGTGAAAGAAATTGATTTAGGAGTCCAAGAAGCGCACCAAACCCCAATATATAGGAACCCTAAGAGGACCACACCAAGGCAGATCATAATTAAAATGCCAAGAGCAAAAGACAAAGAGAGAATATTAAAAGCCACAAGAGAAAAACAGTTGGTTACCTACAAGGGAGCACTCATACGATTGTCAGGGGATTTCTCAACAGAAATGATGCAGGCCAGACGGGAGTGGCAAGAAATATTCAAAGTGATGAACAGCAAGAATCTACAACCAAGATTACTCTATCCAGCAAAGCTATCATGCAGAATTGAAGGTCAGATAAAGTGCTTCACAGATAAGAAAAACTAAAGGAGTTCATCATCATCAAACCAATATTATATGAAATGCTGAAAGACATTCTTTAAGAAGAGGAAGAAGAAAAAGGTAAAAATATAAATTATGAACAACAAATACACATCTATCAACAAATGAACATAAAAATCAAGTGAATTAATAATCTGATGAACAGGATAAACTGGTGAATAGAACAGAATCATAGACATAGAGAGGGAATGGACTGACAATTCTTGGGGAGAAAAGGGGTGTGGGAAGTACAGGAAGAGACTGGACAAAAATCTTGCAACAATGGGAGAGGACAGTGGGGAAGGGGAGGTGAGGGTGGAAGGTGGGATGGGTACAAGGTGGAGGGGAGCTATAGGGGGATAAAAAGGGGGGAACAATGTAATTAAACTGAACAATAAAGATTAAAAATAAATAAATTTTTTAAAAAGCAGGGTCGGAAAACCCAAACCAGTCCATCTGATGTTTTTACTCATCTTAATGATGCCATTGAACCAAATGCATGATAATCTGATCGATTCTGCAAGCACCATTCTGTTTCCATAGGGACATCTGGGCATAAAAGAGACTGACGACGAAGAGGAATATGAGGATTGGGGATATGAGGACTAGAAAAGATGCCATAAGGGTGAAATAAAGTGAAATGCACAGAATGGTAATTTTGTGACAAAATGATTAAGCTGTGGTTTTAGTTGCACTTTGAAGGCCTTTGCTGGTCTGTCTTGGAGATAGTGGTTGCTTAATATTCAGTATAGACTACATTCACATGAATTCTGGAATTACAGGTTAAGTATAAAATTTTTGTTGATTAGCAGAATAGAATGAAGACATTAAATATAAAATATCACTTATGGTCAAGTGCAGAAAATGCAGAAAATGACGGAAGTAGAGACTGCACTGCATTTGTATGTGCTCTTGGTTACTGATGCCTTCCACCTGTGACCCTGACAAATCAAAATATGGGCCCAACCCAATTACAAGCTGCGTAACAATGGCATGGAACAATTGCTCTCCAGTGACTAAAATCTATAAAGTCCACAGAGCACAAAAGTCTCCAGGAGGCCAAATAACGGATCCATAATGAGCTATTAGACAATACCCTGCTGAGACCCAGTGGGAGCCGTTTTCCACAGGAACATAAGAAATTAGAAGCCTATTTCCCCCAACAATGAAATATGCTTCCTGCCCTCTCCACCAATTCTTCAAATTTGACAAGCTTTTACAATGACTGTCACACTCCCTTTATACTGCATTTCCTGACAGGAAGTCAACTTGAAATTGGTAGAAGGAAGCTACCACTAAAGAAGTCACATATTTACTAAATGGAGGAAATAACTTTAGCTAACCTTGGGTAGAGAGCTTAAGTATTTTAAATCACAAATTGGGCTTTCCATACAGGTCCCTCCTCTGCTGAACATACACAGGAACTTCACTTAGAGCAGTGGTTCTCAACCTTTCTAATGCTGCGACCCTTTAATACAGTTCCTCATGTTGTGGTGATCTCCAACCAGAAAATTATTTTCATTGCTACTTCATAACTGTAATTTTGCTACTATTATGAATCGTAATGCAAATATCTGTGTTTTCCGATGGTCCTAGGTGAACCTGCTAGCGACACACAGGTTGAGAACCGCTGCTGTAGAGCCTAAGACCATCGGAAAACACAGATATTTACATTACAATTAACAGTAGCAAAATTACAGTTATGAAGTAGCAATGAAAATAATTTTATGGTTGGGGTCACCACAACATGAGGAACTGTTTTAATGGGTCGCAGCATTAGAAAAGTTGAGAACCACTGACTTAGAGATATGATGACCATGTTTGTGGAGACAGCATTTGAAAGTGAGACTCTGCCCGGCCAAGCATAGCTCAATGGTTGAGCGTTGACCTATGAACCAGGAGGTCACAGTTTGATTCCCAGTCAGGGCACATGCCTGGGTTGCAGGCTCAATCCCCAGTGCGGGGCGTGCAGGAGGCAGCCTATCGATGATTCTCTCTCATTGTTAATGTTTCTCTCTTCTCTCCCTCTCCCTTCTTCTCTGAAATCAATAAAAAACATTTTCTAAAAAAGAGAAATTGAGACTCGAATAGATTCTAACATTCTTTCCAGTGATTTTAAATGCCCAGAAAATACAAACATACTATTGACAGTCATGTAGAAGGGGGAAAGATGGAAGGCAGTAGGAAGTTTCAATCCCTGCTGTTTTTCTTTCTATCAAACATCTTGTATCAGTCTATCAGCTATGCCAACACTGTAAGGATGCAAAAGGTATTTCTTCTCTACTGCAAGTAAGGAATCGTCTCTCAGCAGAGCAAAGCACCGTTTAAATTAGTAATGAGCTGGGTTATGTCTTAATCCACAGTAACATACATCAAATTTATCTTAAAGTTTTCCAAAGATGGTAGCTCAAAACTACCATTAGCATCTTTTAAAACATTAGAAAATATTTCAAACTACATCATTCCCACTAGAGCATTTTACTTTTATTTTTTCCTGTAAGTAAAATCTGAGTACACATTTTTTTTAAATTAATTTTATTTTTCCCATCACTATCATCGTCTACGCCTATGAACATTTTATGTTGCCTATGAACTCTAGAATTAGATTTTTTAAAATCTTGTTAGTAATTTTATTGGGATCGTGCCAAATCTGTACATAAACAAATGTGAACTGACACTGTTATGCCACTGCTCCATTTTAGCTAAAAATTTTATTTTATGTCAGTTTTTAAAAACAGGATCTTTCTCATTTCTTGTTACTCTTTGTTTCCTGGGTATTTTCTTACTTGGTTTCTACTGTGTTTTCTTTCACTATCATTTCTACCTCTAACTGGTTGTAGTTTGGATGTAGGAGGGCTACTGATTGTGCATTAATTTTGTACTAAGTTACTTTACTAAACTGGATCAATGTTTTTAAAAAAGTGTTTTCAATTCATTCTCTTAGGTGTTCTAGAAATACAGTGCTGTCATCTAGATATAATAATATTCCCTTCCTCAATTTTAAACCTGCAATTGCTATTTTCCAATCGTTGTCTCCTATCACCTGGAGAGCAAAGGTGAACAAGTAAGCAGCCCAGACATCCCTGCCTCTCCCCTAATATAACTGGCGTGCCTACAGTTTCACCACTGAAGAAGGACCAATCAGCGCTGCTGTACTTAGGGTTTGTACCCAGAAGTCCAAGAGATAAAATTAATTGGTTCAGAGCTGCTCCTGGAGGGGAAGACCAGGAAAGGAAAGGAAGGAGCAGGTGAAGGGCAAAGAGCAGAAAAGAAGGAAGAGGAAAAGATGGGGGATAAAGTGAATGAAGAAAAGGAGAAACATGTCCTGGGGGAGAATATAATGGATTACTATTGCAAACGCTAACTATCTAAAATGACAACTAACTTCTACATATTTTCTATAAGGTCCTTACGTCTTTACATCTCTTCTTTTAAGAAGCATTTATATAAGGACAGGAATTATCTCCTGGGATTGCTGGGACTACTGAATCATCTACCAAATCCTGACTCTAAATATGTTACATGAAAAGGAAGATTTGAGAATAGTAAACTGCATAAGTTATCAGAAGTATAAAAAAGACAGGGAAGAATGTTTAGTAGTAAAAATGGTTTCAAGGGAGGCCTAACCTAACAGAGGAAAACATCCTGTCTCCGAAACACCCTGTGCAAGTGGCCACTTTTCACTAGGGGAGGGGTCATGCCTGAGATATTGTTAGCTTCAAATACCTGTTATGCTTTATTATGGTTTGCTTCACTGGTTATTTCCTGTGAGAGATCATAACCCAAAAGAAAAATGGACTAAAGACTTTAATAGCCAATTTATAGAAGAAAAATACAACTGTCCAGTTAACAAGTGAAAAGAGTAATACTCAATGGTATGTAAAGAAATGCAAACTAAAGCAATTTCAAAAGTAAAAATATAACTTCATTTACTAATTGATTAAAAAATGGGATTGATTATGCCCATTACTAATGAGGTATAAGGAAATAAACTCTAATATGCTGTCAATGAAAGGATGAAATTATACTTTTTAATGTTATTTTGGGAATTACTTTTGCAAGTTTAAATGCCCATCCCTCTCTATCTCACTTCTGTGAACCAGCCTTTCCAAAGACTTGTAGACACAGCTACGCATACATAAAAGTACACATTTTATGCTACAGTCATAGCAACAACTTGGAACTAGCTTAAATGTACATCAATGGAAGGTTAGTTAAATCAGTTATGCTGCATCTATACAATGGAACAAGACATAGATATTTAAAAGGATTAATATATGACAATAAGAAAAAATTTTCACATATATTTTGTAGCTTTTAGAAGAGAAATAAAGAGTAAGGTCCTCTTTATGGCAAACATACAGAACATGTGTTTGAATACATACTGGAGCATTATGGGAGGCAACATCCTTTTAACGGAGCTTACACTTAAAGAGTGACATGGTGGGTGACAGGTAACAACACTCACATTATATGTAACCTCACTATTCACCTTTTTGCAAGGAGCATACACTGCTTTTATTTCATTTCTACTCTGGAACTCTAATTAAATACAAGGCAGAGAAAAGGATGTTAAAATTTGGAAAATTAGAGTAAAAGGCAGACCAACTTGATACATATATGGGTAATGAGATGGGCTGGCTCATTTAAGAAAAACATAAGAAAATAGCAAATGCCTAAAATCGCTAACTAGACTAAGTCAGAAATTCAGGAAAGAGATTTACTTAGATCATAATCTTAAAGCACAGGAAACAATTCTGCCTACCTGAGCAACACACCTGCATCTATTGAGTGCAAAGTAACATATAGGATGAATTAAGAATTAGTATCTAAAACAAACAAAGAAAAAGAGTGGCCAGTGTTGCTCAATGGTTGAGCATCAACCTATGAACCAGAAGGTCATGGTTCAATTCTAGGTCAGGACATATGCCCAGGCTGTGGGCTTGATACCCAGTGTAGGGTGTTCAGAAGGCACCGATCAATGACTCCCTCTTCTCATTGAAGTTTCTCTCTCTCCCCCCCCTTTCCCTTCAACTCTGAAATCAATAAAAATGTATTTTTTAATTTTCTTTATTAGGTATTACATATGTGTCCCTTTCCCCCAGCTGCCCTCCAATACCCCTGCTTATGCCCTCACCCCCCTAGTGTCTGTGTCCATTGGTTATGCTTATATGCATGCATACAAAGTCCTTTGGTTGATCTCTCTTTCTTTCCTATGAGGTTTCATAGTCTGATTCATGCTTCTCTGTCTCTGGATCTGTTTTTGTTCTTCAGTTTATGTTACTATTTTTAAAAAAAAAAGAATTGGTATCTGCCTTTAAGAAATTTCTAGACTTTGCTCAAGGATAATGCTATGCATTGTAAAGCAAATCCTTTATCAGGATTGATATGCTTCATCTGTCCTGGGTGACCCTGACTTACTCAAACAGCTCCCTCTGTCCTTCAGAGGGGGGATGGCTTCCTTTCCCAAAGCTCAGCCTCACTGAAGACCTCGTTACTCTCACCTTACAACTTTGACTCACTTATGGAAACGAGCTGCTTTTTGAGAATGCTCTGTAGCTTCAGAATTATTCTTTATAAAACTTGCAGCCAGAGAGGAACTAAGATGGCGGCAGAGGTAAACACCTATACTGCTGCCCCAAACAACAATTTCAAAACTACAACTAAAAGACAAAACGGACATCATCCAGAACCACTGGAAAGCTGGCTGAGTGAAAGATAAAAGGACACTGAGACTCAGAGGAGGTGCAGAGGACAGAGATGCAGAGATACAGAGATAGAGGTGCAGAGACACACGCGAGAGGAAAGGGTGGGGGCTGAATACCTGGCTGGTTTTCTCAAATGGGGAGGGAGACAAAGGCTCCCTACTGCACTGATCCCCAGTTCCGGGTGAGTCTCGGAGAACCCAGACTCATACTGAGTGAAACTGGACTGTCAGGAGGAAGCATGCTGGGACTTGGGAGCTGCAGAGGTGCGTGAGCTTGCAGAAGGGACACATGGCTGGCTCTCTCGTTCAGGAGGAAAACAAAACTTCTGGACCGCATTGTATTCCACTTTTGGGTGAGACTTTGGGTATCCAGACTTGTTTGGAGAGAGGCTGGACTGTCTGGCAGCAGGCAGAGATTGAGGGCAGCTTTCTCTCAGATGTGCATGCAGCCATTGCCATGGGACACGAAGACCCAGTCGCCACTTAGGGCGGGGCTGATGGAAAACCAAGGCTGACTGCTCAGCTCTGAGACTCTGCCCCATCCAAGCTGACCACAGAGGCTCGCCCAGCACAGACACAGCTGATCCTCACAGCCAGTTGGCCTGGAGGTCAACCCCTCCCAGTGATACAACAACAATCTAGGCTTAACTACAGCAAGACAGTGCTGCCCATAAAGGAGTGCATCAAGAGTATCCAGTGGGGAGGCTGAGCCACTGTCCCCTAGAGGACACCTTCCACACAAAGCTACTCGACCAACTCAGGGAAGCAGCCAAAATATGGAGTCAAGGAAACAGATAACAATTGAAAGAAATGGAGGGGAAAAAAACGACTAGACATAGAGTTCAAAACCACAGTTATAAGGTTTTTCAAGAGGTTCCTAGAAAAGGCTGATAAATTTAATGAGACCCTCAAGGATATGAAAAAGGACCAACTAGAAATTAAACATACACTGGCTGAAATAAAAAATATACAGAGACCTAAAAGCAGACTAGAGGACTACAAGAATCAAGTCAAATATTTAAAATACAAAGAAGCAAAAACCACTCAGCCGGAAAAGCAAAAAAGAATCCTAAAAATTGAAGATAGCATACCAACATCTGAATTATGGGGGTGCCAGAAAAAGAGAGAGAGAGCAAGATATTGAAAACCTATTTGAAGAAATAGTGACTGAAAACTTCCCCCACCTGGTGAAAGAAATAGACTTAAAAGTCCAGGAAGCGCAAAGAACCCCAGACAATAGGAATCCAAAGAGGACCACACCAAGACACATCATAATTAAAATGCCAAGAGCAAATAGATAAAGAGAGAATATTAAAAGCAGAAAGAGAAAAACAGTTAGTTACCTACAAGGGAGTACCCATACGATTGTCAGCTGATTTCTCAACAGAAACTATGCTGGCCAGATGGGAATGGCAAGAAATATTCAAAGTGATGAGTAACAAGAACCTACAACCAAGATTACTCTATCCAGCAAAGGTATCATTCATAATTGAAGGTCAGATAAAGTGCTTCGCTGATAAGAAAAAGCTAAAAGAGTTCATCACTGCCAAGTCAGTATTATTTGAAATGCTGAAAGGTATTCTTTATGAAGAGGAAGAAGAAGAAAAAGGTAAAGATGAAAACTATGAAGAACAAATACATATCTATCAACAAGTGAATCTAAAAATCAAGTGAATAGAAAACCTGATAAACAGAATAAACCAGTGAATATAATAGAATCAGGGGCATACAAAAGGGAATGGACTGACAATTCTTGGGGGGAAAAGGGTGTGGGAGGTGCAGGAAGAGACTGGACAAAAATCATACACCTATAGATGAGGACAGTAGAAGAGAGGTAAGGGTAGAAAGTGGAGTGGGTACCGGTGGAGGGAAGCTATGAGGGGGGGGGGGTTGAAGAGGAACCCTGTAATAATCTTAATACAGATTTATTAAATTTAAAAAATAATCTTGCAGCCATAGAGGCTGGACAGAGATCTTCAGCTCCAGGGAAGATAAGCCACCACTATAGCATAAATACATTCATGAATTCAGACTGGTTGGGAGTTTAGACCTAAGAAGCATAACTTTCCACAATACCAAGGCAGAAACTGAATTCAGTGGTGAAATTTCTAAGTCTTTTATTTTTTAATCTTTATTGTTAAAAGTATTACATCTGTCCCCTTATTTTCTCCATTGATCCCTTCTAGCCCTGCCTCAACGCCCACCCTGGGCCTTCACCACCCTATTGTCTGTGTCTATGGGTTAGGCGTATATGCATACAAGGCCTTTGGTTGATTTCTTCACACCTCCACCCTTACCTTCTCTCTGAGATTCAACAGTGTTCTGAGCTTCTATATCTCTGGACCTATTTTGTTAATCAGTTTATTTTGTTCATTATATTCCACATTGAGTAAAATCAAATGATACTTGCCTTTCTCTGACTGGCTTATTTCATTTAGCATAATACTATCCAGGTCCCTCCAGGCTGTCTCAAAGGTTAAGAGATCCTTCTTTTTTTATTGCTATATAGTATTGCATGTTGTAAATGTACCACAGGGTTTTTTGTTTTGTTTTGTTTTTTTATCCATTCATCTACAGATTGGCACTTAGGCTGTTTCCAGCTCTTAGCTATTGCAATTGCACTGTTATGCATATAAGGGTGCAATACGTTCTTTCTGATTGGCGTTTCAGGTTTCTTAGGATATATTCCAGAAGTGGGATCACTGGGTCAAATGGCAGTTCCATATTTAATTTTTTGAGGAAATCTCTAAGTCTTAATTGATGGACACACTGGTCACTATCATAGCCTCCCCGACCCAGCACTGCCTGCTCAACCCATGATCTCGGATAGTAATTCCTTCTCATAAAATAGTTAAGGGCTATGTTCTTCTTAAAAGGTCATTTTAAAATTTGTTCAGACTTCAGTAAAATAAAGTTGACTAAACTAAAGTCTACAGGCGTACATAGATCAAAGTAAACATTCATTAAATGGTGACTTTTAAATAATGATAAATTCCATGCTGAAACCGGTTTGGCTCAGTGGCTAGAGAGTCGGCCTGAGGACTGAAAAGTCCCAGGTTCGATTCTGGTCAAAGGCATGTACTTTGGTTGGGGGCACATCCCCAGTAGGGAGCGTGCAAGAAGCAGCTGATTGATGTTTCTCTCTCATCAATGTTTCTGACTTCCTATCCTTCTCCCTTCCTCTCTGTAAAAAAATCAATAAAATAGATTTTTTAAAAACAATGATGAATTCCAGAAAGAAAAAAAAAAGTTTTATTTTGAATCTTTTCCAAGAGAGCTGTCAAGATGTTCAAATTATTTATCTGGAGACTTTGGGAAGAGGTATAAAAATTTGAAAAGAAAGAATGCACAATCAGCATGAGAAAGGAACTAGCATTGCTGTTTTCTGATATTTTTAAGGAACTTAATATATAGTATCATGTTTAATCTTCAGTAAAATTGTATAAAAGAGAGAAAAAAACTACCATTTCATTGCAATTCAGAGAGGGTAATTTGTTCAATGCCATGCAGCCAAGAAGTAGAAGAACAAAGTTTCAAAAGCATGTGATTTCTCCTTCAATCATATTGCATGCTAACAGAAATAAGACTGGGGGCAGAGACATAATTGGAAGTGTGGAGAGAAAACAAGCAGACGAGGGTCAGAGTGAAGAGTTAATGGTTATGAATTTAGAATGCAGTAAGGAAAAATGTTATTTAAATACGAACCAAGTATGTTATTTAAAGAAAGAAATCAAATGCATCTCTGAATTGCATAGCATAGCGCCATGCCCTCAGTAATTTCATTGGTCAGGACAGAATGAGTTCAAATTCTAACCTTTGTAAGAACCCACACCTATAAAAATTATCAAGTCTGTATGTGGGAAATCATCAAATCCCCCCCCCCCAAAAAAATACACACCAAAACTAATCACCCAATGCATAAGTAAAATAAAGATCAAATATTCCCAAAAGCAGGTAACATTGGCAACAGAATAAATATCTTTCATTTTATAAGTATCTTATTAGTTTGAGGCACAATTTTTGGCGTTTTATCTCTTCATTGCTACAGATTTGACCATCTGTCTCCAAAACTAAGAGAAGGATATTAAAACATGTCTCCTATCACTCTAAAAACTGATTGATATTTTAAAACCCAGTTAGCAGACTGATGAGTCTCAGAGGGGAGGCTGGGGTGGGGGTGCAGAGAGATTATCCAGGGAACTCATGTGCATATAGTGTGGTGCAGGCCTGGGAGGGGCGGGTGCAGGTGGGAGGGGTGAATGGCAGGGGGGGGGGGGGGAGCACATCTGTAATACTTTCAACAATAAAGATAAATTTAAAAACAAAGAGCCCACTCAGTTTAACCATTTCATTCCCTCCCCCACCTAAAGTATCAGATGAGAAGTATAAGCTGAGGAGATATCAGCAAAAGCTTTTATATTTGTAAGCAATGTTTACATGAAAGTTTTCTATGTCTTTCCAATGGGTAATTTGTCAACGTGTACATTTTTCTTTCATTTATATTAACAAAATGATTTGACCAATTAATTATGGTACATTCAAATAAAGGAATACTGTTTGGTCATTTTAAAATGTAAACAAAATGACAGGAAAAAAATGTTCAATAAGTAAGTTAATTGAATATAAAAAAATAGGGCAAGCAATATCATTTAAAAAATATTGGTACATACACAAACAGAGCTGGAGAACAAATATAAAAATGTACACAGCTGTCCAAAGTCTACTACTGACTGAGCTACACAAATAGCCCTGTTGTAATTAAAGGCTCAGGGGAAAAAAATTACATAAAAAAACCCTCATAAGCCATTTGGAAAAGACTCTATGGTCCATCTAAATATAATTTTTCTTTGCTCATCTATTTATTAATAAACATCTCAAATAGAAGTTTACTTAAAAATCTGGAATTGCATTTCATTAGGTTAATGTGCCTTTATTTTCAAAAGTCAAATGATTTAGTTGTCACCTTAAGAGCAATTTAAGAACTACAACTATGAATTTATAGCTCGAATAAGTCAACATGATAAAATTCCTTGTGAAAAGGAATATTATCTCCCACCAATAAAGCTGGAATAACTCTTTTTTAGTGATTTCAAAAAAAGGCCAACTGAATAACTAGCTAGCTACTAGGAGTATCATAAAAACACTCATAAATTTCTTAAATAGTTGGTTATAAGGTCCAAGTGTCTCTGCTACAAGGAAACCATCCCTTTACCCTTGTAAGGTAGCTGGCATTGTGTTTATTATTTTACATTCACTAAGACCAAATACAGCCTTCACAAGTACTGGGCAGGCAACTCCCCGGGCTTTCTCTCTATAAGTTCTTCTGGGATGAGATAGTTAGTTCCAATGCATAGGAATTCATAATCAGTAACAATCAAAACATTTTGGCAGATAGATAACAGGAAACACTAGAATTGCAATACCACAAAGGGAGAGAAATAGGGTCAATCCAACAGTTCAAAAGAAACATGAGAAAAGAAGCAAAACCAGTACCTGGAATGGCCCAGGAAGTCCCGGGGCCAGGGCGGTAGGGGCACCAAGAAGAGTTCATTCAGATAGAGTAGTTCCACTCAAATGTGGCCACACTGGTGTAACCTGTGGAGTTGTCAGAAATGCAAATTCATGGGCCAACTGCCACCTCCTGAATCAGAAATCAGAGGATGGCCTGGCCGGTGTGGCTCAGTGGTTGAGTGTCAGTCTCTAAACAAGGAGGCCACAGTTCGACTCCCAATTAGGGCATATATGCCTGGGTTGTGGCTTGATCCCGTGTGGGGTGTGCAGGAGGCAGCCAATCCAGGATTCTCTCTCATCTTTGATGTTTTTTCCTCTCTCTCTCTCCCTCTCCCTTCCTCTCTGAAAGCAATAAAAATTTTAAAAAGTAAAAAGAATGTAGAACATTCTTTAAAAAGAAATCAAAGAATGAGCCCACCCTTCTGTTTGAACAAGCCCTCCAGGAGATTCTGAGGCCTGATGATGTTTGCAGGCCATTGAGATGGAGGAATTTCCTCAATAGGCCCAGCCTCTGCTCAGATGAAACGGGCGGGGGCGGGGGGAGGGGGAGAGATTGAATTGCTGACCACATTTCTCCTAAAACAAGACTCTTTTTCTGGGGTGGAAGAAAGTGGGGAGGGAATGCTATTATTAGAGAAATATGGCTGGAGACAACAGCGCCCAGCAGTGCCGGAAGGATTAGGGAGACTCCTCCTAGCTTCTCCTGCGGTCACACCTAGAGGACTCTAAAAACCATTAGGACCTATTTTTGCCTAAATTGCTTTGACTACAGTCTGACCTGGTTCCTATCAACCTGGAAGAATCTGTGAACCATAAGCAGGACTGTGTGTTCTGCAGCTTAACATGGAGCAAAGGAATGCACAGAAATAAGGCTGCACGCTCAAAAATAATGAACATGGCTCCGGAAAATGAAAGGTAGAATTCCAGCTCACTTTGTTCTTTAGCAGTTTATTAGTCACAAATTTCCCATCTGGATGGAAAAGAATAACTGACCACTGTTACACATAAGTCATCCAAGTCAGTGTGCTGTCTGTGTAGTACACTGCAACATTTCCACTGCACAAGCTTATGAAATTATGCAGCCCTATTTTTTTCTAGATAGGCTTCATTCCAGATGTTTCATTTTCTTAAGGGTCTCTACATGCAACAAGGTGAAATAAGCTTCAAGGTATCATCCTATCTAATGAAAGAGTAATATGCAAATTGACCATCACTCCAACACACAATATTGCTGCCCCCATGTGGTCAAAGATGGCTGCCCCCATGGGGACATAAGATGCCCACCATAAGATGGCCAGGAAGGGAGGGCAGTTGGGAGGGACCAGGCAGACAGAGGAGGGAAGTTGGGGGCGACCAGGCCTACAGGGAAGGGCAGTTGGGAGGGACCCAGGTCTGCAGGGGAGGGTAGTTAGGGGTGACCAGGCCTGCATGGGAGAGCAGTTAGGGGCAAAGAGGCTGGCAGGGGAGCAGTTAGGCATCAATCAGGCTGGCAGGGGAGTGGTTAGGGGGTGATCAGGCTGACAGGCAAAAGCAGTTGGGAGCAATAAGGAAGGCAGGCAGTGAGCAGTTGGGAGCCAGCAGACCTGGATTGTGAGAGGGATGTCTGACAGTCAGACATTCCTTGAAGGGTCCCAGATTGGAAAGGGTGCAGGCTGGGCTGAGGGACACACACCCCCATGCACGAATTTCGTGCACCAGGCCTCCAGTTATTAATAAAGTTTGTAAGCAAAGTCAGTCAGAACAATCCCTAATATTTACCTAGTTCTTATAAGGTTTTCAATCACTAACTTAGTCCTCCTGGCAATTCTAATAGAATCATGTATTGGCCATTTGAGCTGTTCTCCTTCCAGGCCTTAGGCCCATCATTGTCCTGTATTTTCCTGACCCTCTGAAGTAAGGCAAGAGAAGTGGATTGCTTCAGTCAGTGAAATGGGAGACAAGAGTGTGTGTCCCTTCTAGGCGAAAATCTGTAAGGGGCAGTGTGCAATTTGCTATCATCTCTTCCCCTTGCCATGACGACCAGTAACATTCCAGATAGTAAAAAGCCAATCATACTAGGTTCTCATACAAGGATGAAGTGGAAAAGATATTGGTCAATCCACAATGGACGTGAGTGAATAAAATATATTCCATTATTTCAAATCATTGAGATTTGGGGCTTGTTTGTTATAGCACATAACCTATTCTGACTGATACAGGTAGGTGCTATTATTATTCCAGTGTTCTATCTAAAGAAACTAAGAGTTGGGGAGTCTAAAAAATACTTTAGTAACACATAGAAGGGTAGTGTCACTAAGTAAATGAATTTTTGTTTAATGCCTGATCCTTTGGCTTCTCAAGCTAAAGGAAATTCATTAGCTGATTCCTCAAAGAGTTCCTCTTGTGATCCCAGTTCATACGGGGCCAAACTGAAATGTGATAATATCACATGACCAAAAATTTCTCAGAGACTGCCTTCATGTAAAGAGGTAAACATGTTATCCACTGTGACTCAGCTGGAATATGACCAAAGGATCTAGACCAAGATCTTTTGGATACTAAAGCTTAGAATTTTTAATCACAAAACCACATTACTTTCACGAATAAGCATATTAAAAAAGACTAAAAACTCTGGTCCTTAATAGCTGTCATCTTGAGGTCATAATTTAAGTTATGGCTTCAGGTTTTTATTTATAAAGTGACAATACTTGTCCTCCTTTCCTCTTAGGTTGCTATGAACTAGGTTCAGTTTAAAGGGCTTGCAAACTACACATTAATAGGATTACAACTAATAAACAGTAAAATTTTAGCTCTGGGATACCCCTTGTTTATAAATGGCTCTAAAAAGGGGGGGAAGTAATACTTTGTATTCACCTCTTTTAGAAGAAAAGATTTTTACTTTCATTATTAGGGATGAAAAAAATTTTAAATGCAATACTTTATTGCAGACTCCTCAAACAATATTAAGCACAATTTAATTTTGTTCTAAGGACTCAGAATGGTTTTGCCTTGTTTTGACTGGAATATCAACTAGGATATGCTCTTGTGTGATATTCTGGACACCTTGTGGAAAGCCAAGCTCTTTTCTTAAGAAACTCAAGGTCAAGAATGGAAAACGAGCCCTAATTGGTTTGGCTCAGTGGATAAAGTGTCGATCTGCAGACTGAAGGATCCCAGGTTCGATTCCATTCAAGAGCATGTACCCTGGCTGTGGGCATATCCACAGTAGGGGATGTTCAAGAGGCAGCTGATCAATGTTTCTCTCTCATCGATGTTTCTAACTCTCTATCCCTCTCCCTCTCTGTAAAAAAAAAATCAATAAAAAAAATATATTTTTTTTTAAAAGAATGGGAAATGACTTTTTAAAAGCATAATCGTGATCAGTGCTGTCACACAAGTAAAGGTCCGCAAAGGTCTGCAGGAGAGCAAGAAGACTCCGAGGAAGACCGAGCTGCCACTGGGAACAGTGGGTACTTCAGCAACTGCCCCTGCCCAACTCTTGTGTGGGGCTTTGGCCTTAGAAATGAGAGAGCCAAGTGAATGGGTTTATTGATACTATGTGCAAATTAAAAGCAAGCAAAGTTGGAGTGGAGTGAAGACTTTGAGTATACATATTCTTTGATTTTTATGACATCTATTTAACTTTTTTTTTTTTTTTTACTTTTTCAATGTGCATCTACTTCCTGGTTTTGCTGAGTTCTTAATAGGTCTGTCCATTTCCAGTGAGTGTAACGTTATACGTCAGACCAGCCTTTATGATAGAGAGTTATTAGATATTTCGTAGCATGAATTCAAGAAAAACATATCTTCTAAATTTTACAATCCATATTCATTTTCACAAAGAATACCTTCTGCTAGTTGAGGGTTTACCAATATGTTTAAATTTCGTCACCTGAAAGATGTTTTCTATATGTACCCATACACTGCCAAGCCCACTGAACCGGACCGAGTACACAAGCCTGTTATGATACTTCCCAAACATTTAAACAGTGCCATCCATCTGTGCTCAAATTTTCATTTTGTTTCTTTGAACTTCAATTGTCAAAATAACTCAACACCAAATAAGTGTTTAAATAATACTCATATCAAACTCTGATTGACCTAGTCAATTTATGTATGCATTTTTATCTATCCACTAAATATCTATCCAATCAAATATGAGCATTTGCTATGCCTAAAGCACCTTGCTGGCAGCCAGGGATAAAATGATGAACAATTCAATTTAATCTTCACCTCCTTGAATCTTTACACATCAGATGGAAACTGGGTTTTTGTTTGTTTTGTTTTATTGTTTTTAGATAATGGCACAACTTCAGACACCCTCCAAGAATTGTCTTGTTCAGGCAGAGAAGGAGGCCTTGAATGAATGACACTTAAATAGAGAAAAGGAGATCTCATAAACAAGGGAAGGGTGGGGAGATTTATCATAATTTAGTAAACTATGAATGTTCTCTCAAAATTTAAGGATGTATCATGTTATGGAGACTTTGATTCTCTTTTTTCTAACTACTGACATGTCATTCTCTTTAAATTATAAAGAGCTGATTTCTTCACCAAGGAACAATACACTTCATTAATAATGAAGCTTGCTATCAGCAAGTCAAGCCCACAGAATAAAGAGAATATACTAAACAATTTGTCTCTTCAGGTTCCCATTTTCTCTGCTGGTATCTACAGGGTGAAGGGGAACTGTGGGTGGGAAAGTTTCCCTTACTCTCTTCTGCTCATCCTCTCACCTTGGAACCTTATCATACACTCTGTAGGAGATGAAAAATCCTTCCCGTTAGGGCCAAACTCAGTTCTTTCCATCAATCCTGGTCTGTAACTCCCAACTCTCCCCCAACCCACCTCCTGCTTCCTTAGAGACTTAATTTCCAAGTCCTTCCATGTCAATGAATTCTCTTTTGGATGGGGTGATAGTGGATAGATGATCTACAAAACAATAAAATATTTTATACTGTCTCAAATAATTTACCTCCTAAGAGTTAATATGCCAAGAGTCTCTGACTCTCCCTTTTCTTTGTATTTCACTTCCAAAGGTTGATTGGAAGTTCGGTATGTTTCTAAAACAAAAACAAAACAAAAAAACAGTGTGTATGAGTAACAAAATATATCCCTCCAACCCTTATTTGTATTTCCTGGCTTATTTGTTTGTTATGTGTCTCCTCCATTAGATCATGAGCTCTAAGAGAACATTTTTGTTCACAAATGTATAGTATGGTGCTTGATAAATAGTATATTCTCAAACAAAATTTACTGAATGAAGGTGGAGTCTTGGCCAAGAGACACTCCTACACAAGTCATTTCTGGGTGCTCATGGGATTGGAAATTCAAAAGAGACAATGCATGCATATATATGCTTGTAAACCGAACTATTATGTACATATAATGCATTATTACATTATTTACAAACACTATTAATAAAAACTTAGCATCTTTACTGAAATGAGTCTTATGAAAATTAAACTAGTAATAAATTGATAAAATATTTCAGGTTTAAAATACTGAATACTTTATAAACACTGTGGGGTGTTTTCCAATTTATATTTTAAATGCTATAATTACATTGATTTTTATTAAGACGTTTATTTTAGAAGCAGTTGGAAGCAGACTGTTGTTTTCTTCATAGTAAATTAAGTTTAACAACTATTGCATGCTAATTGCCATTGAAATTCTCCTTCAAGTACAAAATAAATAATATTGTAAGAGGACAGAAATTAGTCCCCAAATCACACTCATTAGTAAGCATTAGGCTATCGTGTGAAGATTAAAGGTTCTATTTGGAATAGGAAAGTTTTTGATATTTTAGGCGAATGATGTTCTAAAGCTCTCAGGTAGCAAAACTGATAGATTTCAGGAACAGAGACAAGACCAAGTGCTTGGGGCATAGTGAGGAGAGACCAGCACAAGATGAGACTCCAGAAATGGATGGGCTGCTCATGAAGCTGTACACAGAACTGTAGGCTTGATGAAGTGCTTTGAAGCAGGTTAGTGACATGATCTGATGTGCAGACATCACTCTGGCAGTTGTGAGGATAATGAATCCTCAGGTAACAGGGATAGAGTAAAAAGGAGACCAGGTAAGAGATGTTGGTGGATTGGATTAAGGCCAAGACAGGAGGTGCTGAAAAGAACAGAACAGACCACAGACGCACTTATCTATTCTACATAAGGGATAGGAGAGAGGAACCAAGGACATTTCCAGATCCCTAGCTATGAGAATGGCTGTGTCATTCACTGGGATGGGGAAGACTGGGAAGAAAATCTGTGTTGGGAAATCAAGAGCTCAGGTGTGAGCATGCTCAGTTTGAACAGCCTGTGAGACATCAAAAATGATGTCAAAAGATGTCAACAGAGGCACTGGCTACAGGAGCATGGAGCCCGGGGGATGCCTACTTGACATGTCCATTTTGATATTTCACAGGCATCTCCATGACAAAGTTGTGGCACAACTGAGACAAACGGGCAGTCCAAGGTAGAGGACTCTAAAGGCAATGCCAAGGCCAAGATCTGGGGTCATCAGTATACATCCTCATGTGTAGAATGAGAAGTGCCTTTGACCCTTTGTTTAATTTATAAGACCACAGATCGGATGGAATATAAATGGGCACCTGGTGGTACTTGATTTAAAAGTTTTCATCATGGATTTCTTTAGACACAAAATCCTCTGCAGACAACCTACTCCTAAGTCATCAGAGCACATGTCTATTTTGGAGAAGACATGTCTTAAGCATGTGTTTGTTTCTTATTGAACATAAAAGCTTTGCCTTATTAAAATATGTATCTTCACATTAAAAAAATTGGCCTGAGGAGACTTAAGTAATCACTTTTGTTCAATTATATGTTTCAGAATCTTGGTGAAAAAACATGACCACAGACCTTTTGAGTTTAGGAAGTGATTAGATAACTTCTAAATCAACATTTTAGAATGGCATCAGGCCTCATTCTCCTTCATGAATAATCCATTCCTAAAGCCATTTAAGCAAGGTAGAAATCCACACAGGAGTGGGGAGCTATGATCCAGAGAGCAGGATGTCAGAACTTGGTGAGCATGAGGAATATGTTCACTTAGAAGGATGGCCGCCCCAATCAGGATATTAAATATCGAGCAAAGCAAAGAAGGCATCCCACAGGGAAAGGTGGAGATGCCCATTCACAGAGTCTCAGAGCCCAACAAGAGCAAGAGATATTTCCATATGGGGCTGTGGTCTGGCACAAGGTGTCAGGGCCTGAGCCAGGTGTGATAGGACTCCCATAGGAAATGTGAGGAGGCCTGGCATGGGTGTTGATACCTCGGTAGCATGAGAAAGGAATGGTATTGCACAGTAGGCCAGAGCAGGGAATAAGTGCACTCATGCTGAACAGAGAGCCCCCAAGGGGTGGGATGAGGGCAGCAGTGATAAGAGGCTGCTTACCTACTGAGATGGTCTCTGTAGGGTGCCTAGACATCTACCTTCCAGATATTGGTTTCTAAATACCACTCTCCACTAAGAGAGATCAGGGCATCTGGGAGAAATGACTAATTTCAGAATTAAGGCAGGGAAAGCATAAAATGATTTCAGAACCATCCCCCTCCTCCCCACCCCACCCCCAACCCCGCAAAAAAAAAAAAAAGCAAAAAAAGCAAGGAAATGATCAAAGAATGATGGGGATTATCAAAAGGACACAGAAGCCAGCTTGAATCTGCCACTGGCCAAATACGGGACAACTGAGCATGAAAATAAGTGACAGTAACAGATTATGACCCATTAAAAATGAGACCATAATAATATAAATTAACAAGTGAATAAGTTGAAAGTTTAAGAAGGGACGAGATACTTGTATAAATTCAAAGTACCCCTACAAAATACTTATTAAAAATGGAAATCTATCTGAAATTTGATAGTGGCAGAACACCCCTAATCAGTGATCAAAGTGATCATCATCATCTAGAGATGCGCTGACCTCAAGCACTAAATGATGCGGTGAGAATACAGCACCAGGAGGGCTACTTGTGGAGAGCGCCCTCGGGGAACAAAAAGTTCCCTGAGAGCACAAGGCCCAGTCTGCTCTCTGCCCTCCAGGAGAATGATTACCTTCAATCTTAGTTTAGCAAACAACACTGCCCTCCAGGACATTAACATTGTAAATGGCCAAACATCTATGGGATACTTGGGAAAAGATTTAGGTGGCCCTTGGATGGACATATAGCCTAAGGAAGTTAGTTAAGATAAGGGGCTTATTGAGGAAACATGTTAACAACGGAATGTAGCTTTGTTGTTTGGGGAACAAGGAATTGTGTGATATGTAAACCAGAACTGTTTAAAAGAGTGGAGTGAAATAAACTCGGGGCCACCGCAGTCCTAAAGAGGGCTTTGCGGACCTCCTGATCCCATAGCTTTTGTTTCCTCTTTATTCCTATCCATCTTTCTATCTCTGTCTTTCCGTAAGCCTCACCCCCCTTTCGGGGACTGCTCGACTGATGCCGGCTGGCTCTGCAGCTACTGTGGCATAAAAGCTGTTTTAAGACAAAGGCATCTGAGTTCCTGAAATCTTTTATTTGCCTAAAAGCAGAACATTCCAAAAGAACTAAAAAAATAAAAATAAAAATTGAACTGTCATAAATCCCATCCCTGGGAACAATTCAGAAGTTGGTAACATACCTAAATTGATACTGTCACAAAACTACCATATCTCCCGTCTATCCTCCTAAGGGCCCATTCATCTATCTAAAAATTCATTTGTTTTTCCTTAAGTGCCCTTCTCTCCCCGCTCCTCCCTTTCCCTCAACCCCCTTTGCCTCTAAGAAGTCATTTGTTCTCCCAGAAGTGCTCCTCTGGCTGGTACTTCCCCATTTCCTATTAAGATGACATGTAAACCCCAAATCCTAGGTGCCTCTTGGAATCACATTTCTTTGAGAACTCATGTGCATACATAATTATGTGTTGTGTTTTTTTTCTTTCCTCTTGCTAATCTGTCTTTTGTCAGTTTAATTTGCAGGCCTCCAAACACTAAACCAAAGAAGGTAGAGGAAACGTTATTTTCCTCCCCAACAAACTACTTTTGTGAAACTTCTGCCAAACCTGCATCTAACAACAAAAAAAGCATTCATTAAAACCGCGTTGGGAGACATCCTACAATAACTGACCTTTCAAGGTCAGGAAAGTCTAGGAAAGATGGAGGAAACATTCCAGCCTGAAGGAAACTGATGAGATATGACCCGGAGTCCAACACACGATTCTGAACTAGATCCTTTTATTACCGAAAACATTATTGAGACAACTGGAAAAACTTGAATGAGGTCTAAGGATTAGAGGGTAGTAATGTGCCAATATTAATGTCCTGAACTTGATGGGTGGATTGTAGTTATGTAATGTCCTTGTGTGTAAGAAATGTACCCTAAAGTATCATGCTGACAAGTTATTTCAAGTGGCTTAGGGAGAAGCAAGTTTTTTGTATTATACTTGCAAAATTATTGTAAGCATGAGTTTTAAAAAATAAACACTTGAAAAAAATGGCATTGATTTGCTTTAGTGTCCCATCCACTTACCCCAGAATAGTCAACTACTGATTTGAAATAAATCTCCAGTGTCCACTGATATGCCATATTGATTTCCCAAACTTCCACTTGATATAGGCAGCCTCCCATTGTAGCCAAGCACACATCCACTGAGGTTTCCCTAGTGTTGCGGTAACATTGACAACTTATTCTTAACTAAATAAGAAGCCATGCCGCCTCCCCACCAAATTCAATCTTAATCAGAATTAAGACACGAGTTCTTTAACCTTTCTTTCAGTTGGGCTTTTGAAGTAATCATTTTTTACATGTTCACTGAATGTCATTTAGCTTTGTTTAGAAAGGGGTTCTAAATACTATAAAATTAAGATACCAAGTGAAATCTTTTACTAAACAGAGTTCCTAGCACTATTAGACACTTTCACAGAAGTAAGACATTTTTCTTTACATGGTTCTTTTCACATTTAAGCAGCTACTGTGCATTCTCTTTAAATGAAAACTTACTAGAAAATGCCCACAATCACAATTATGTCATTTGCATTTAAGATATTTTTCATAGAAACATTAATATTAAAGGCATCTAATAGTTTACCATGCCATAGATTTTGAATCCATCTGAACATTTGTCAGCCTTTAAGTTGTCCCTTACTGAACAGATTCTAATGTGTAAGATGAAAGCAAAGCAGTGCAGCCGAAACTATGAGGTTGGTCCTCAATCTCTCCTTAAATCCCGGGCCACACAGAGAATTCCCACCAACAGAGAATCCACGAAGGAGCTCTCATCACAAGGAAGTCTGCCCAGGAGATTAGATAAGGCTCCATTCCACAACTTAACTCAAACATGTTCATCTTAATTTCCAAAAATATGATTCTCACCCTAGCATTTTATTTTAAACTAGAGTCCTGGTGCATGAAATTCATGTGTGTGTGTGTTGGGGGGGGGTGTCCCTCAGCCCAGTCTGCACCCTCTCCAATATGGGACCCCTCAAGGGATGTCCGACTGCCCAATGGAATTGAGCCTAAATGGGCAGTTGGACATCCCTCTCACAATCCAGGACTGCTGGCTCCCAACTGCTCACCTGCTTACCTTCCTGACTGCCCTTAAATCGCTTCTGCCTGCCAGCCTGATTGATGCCTAACTGCTCCCCTGCCAGCCTGATCGCCCCTAAATGCCCTCCCCTGTAGGCCTGGTCACCCCTATCTGCCCTCCCCTATAGGCATGGTCACCCCTAACTGCTTTCCCCTGCAGGCCTGGTCCCCCCTCCCCAACTGCTTTCCCCTGCAGGCTTGGTCCCTCCCAACTACCCTCCCCTGCTGGCCATCTTGTGGCAGCCATCTTGTGTCCACATTGGGGCAGCCATCTTGTGTGTTGGAGTAATGGTCAATTTGCATATTACTCTTGTATTAGATAGGATAAGTGCAGTGCACAATTTTGCTACTAGCCAGATTATATAAACTGCAATAAATATGGCAGACCTTCTGAAAACTAAAAATTAACTTTCATACGTGTCTAATGTCTGAGGATTACAACCTACTTCAGCACCATGATTCACTGTTTTTACTTAAACAGCAATTTTTTATGAAAAAGAGAAGTATCTTTTCATAGATAAGGCACAATACTCCCTAGAGAAAAACTGTCTTAAAAAAATCACACCATGGATGGCTATAATTAATCCTGTCTTTTCAAATGCTAGGCCATAGGCTTTTAAGATTCGAATTATCTTCCTTTTTTATCTAACCACCTGCTAGTCATGAGATATCAAAATACTTTATAAGAATGACAGGAAAAAATCCTATCTGTCTGAAGCATTTCCTATCCATCCACTCTTTGAACTTGAGCCAAACCTGCCACAATGAGATGTATTTCTTAAGTAGAACCAAGCAAGGCTGGCGGTCCTGCACTAGTCCTCCATAGGCCTGCGGAGCCCAGGTAGGTGTAACAATCAACTTACGTAAAAAGGCTTGGTATGCCGAGAGGTCCAATCTAGCCTGGGTTAATTTAATTAAGGTTACCAATGACTTCATAAAAACAGTTTATTTTATATAAAGGAAAAGCATGTTAGTTCATAGGGTAAGACATAAATAACCACTTAAAAATATACACTAAAATTCAAAAATAGACTTGAAGGCACCATGTGTCAGTTCATGTCCTATGGGAAGCAGATGTCCAGACAGAATTAGAAATATAAGAGATGACTGGGGGAAACACCTGTGACGGATAAAGGGGGTAGGGTACAGAAACAGGCGGAGGAAGCCTCAGACCACCATAAACTCTTGGCACCTGAGAGAGGAAAGGGGAGAAAGAAGAACCGAGTAGGAGGAGCCTCAAGATGCATGAGACTCTGATGAAGTCTCTGCCAGCCCAAACTTAGGCGAAGACTACCCATGAGATGACTTCTGTGTTGGGCAGAACTGGCCCTTCAATGGTACCTCGCCCACGAGCGGCCCAGAGAGTGTGTGGTCCTGTGGGAATGCTGCAGAGGATCACAAGTCGTGGCACCTGCAGGATATTGGCCAGTGAATTTAAAAGCAATTGTTACGCCCTACTCAGTGGTCAGCAAACTCATTAGTCAACAGAGCCAAATGTCAACAGTACAACGACTGGAATTCCTTTTGAGAGCCAAATTTTTAAAACTTAAACTTCTTCTAATGCCACTTCTTCAAAACAGACTTGCCCAGGCCATGATATTCTGTGAAAGAGCCACACTCAAGGGGCCAAAGAGCAGCATGTGGCTCACGAGCCGCAGTTTGCCAACCATGCCCTAGCTGGTTTGGTTCAGGGGATAGAGCATCAGCCTACAGACTGAAGGGTCCTGGGTTCAGTTCTAGTCAAGGAATCCCAAGTAGGGGGCGTTCAGGAGATAGCCGATCAATGATTCTCTCTCATCATTGATGTTTCTATCTCTCCTCCCCTCTCTTTTCCTCTCTGAAATCAATAAAAATATATTAAAATAAAAATAAAAGCAATTGTTAGTACAATACAGAAACAACCTCATAAATACAGAGAACCAACTGATGATTGCCAGATGGGAGTGGGTTAGGGAGCTGGATGAAAAAAAGGAAGAGATTAAGAACTACAAATTGGCAGTTACAAAATAGTCATGGGATGTAAAGTACAGCATAAATATAGACAATAATAGTGCAGTCACCATGGTACCAGGGGGTACTAGACCCATCAGGGGGATCTTTTCGTAACCACTATGCTGCACACCTGCAAACTAACAGAATATAGAATGCCAACTGCAATTAAAGAATCAAAAAATAAAGGCAACTGTTATGAACAGGAACCCAAATCAGGAACCTTTTATTTAAAAAAAAACAAATCACTTCCTAATACCAGGTTTAATAAGAGCTTTAAAAATTAATTGAGCACTTATCATTCTCAACCAGAACCTGACATATTTTTCTGAGCTACTGTCCTTTCCCACAAATTCGTTGTTTATGTAATCATCCCCTCGGAGGACATGCCGAGTGAGTCCTGCTCTTCCTGAGAATGCCTTCCCAGGTCTGGTATTTGTGTTTCAGATGGTGTACAGAACAGACTAGCCAGGGCAGGCCATGGGAGCTGGCTCTCCACAGCCTCCAACAGAACAGATGGACTTTGACACTTTTCAGCTGGCTGGCATCTCAACCACGGTTCCAACCACGTGAGAGAGGGAAAACGACTGGTGTGACCCCTTTCCAGGCAATTCAATCAAGCTGCAAGAATTTGGGCCAATCCATCGAGTGTGTCTTGTAGCCATCACACTTTTTTTGAAGGGGAAAGGAGAGAGGTTCTTTTTTTCCCATCTTATGCGCAGAAAGAACTATGAAGACAGATATTCACTATCTCTAATAGAACTGACTGAATGCCTACTACTTTCAAAGCATTGTGATATAGTGAAAGGAACACAGGACAAAGAGAGAGCAGAATTCTGGCATAGGCTCCAGCACAGGCCAGCTGGGTGGCCTTTGAGTCACTGAAGTGCTCCCAGCCCCAATCTCCTCAGCTGGGAATGAAGGCAGTAGATCACACAAACTTTCCCATCCCTTCCCACTTACAAGTTGGAGATTCTGTAATTCACTGTTCAGTGAAAGGTATTGAGACTCCTGCAAGGAGGCAAGTAAACCAGACCCACGCTCCTCTATTTACCCAGTGCTGTAACCTCTACTGCAAAGAGAAGGTTTCTAATATCTCAGACCTACTCAAAGCTCCAGAATATAAACTTAACCTTCACTCCGATGATTTCTACCTATGGCTGACATCTTAACAAATGCAGAAAGGATGTCAAAAAGTAAATTAGCAAGGGCACTGTCAGCCAGACATGAAGAGGAAAGGATAGATTGTGCCAAAAAAATGTCCTCCCACATGTAAAGAAACTGGTAATTGGAAGTCAGAGGAATCCCCACCTCCCAGAGCAGACTGTGCAGAGGCGGGGCGTCCCTGCAGATTCTCAAACCTTTGCCAGAAGCAGGGGCAGCCTGGCGAGGGGAGAAGGCTCTGCCACCCCTGCTACTTTGCGTACTTACAGGGATTCATTCCAGTTCCTGGCAGGAACCTGCGGGCAGATGTAGTCCCTTCTGTGGGAATGGAAGGGAATTTCAGTATGACAGGTGTCACACAGCAGAACCATACCACGTCTTGATCAAAATTCTTTCTTGCATATCAGTCCCATATTTTCCTTTACGCAGGACCAGGCAGGCTTACAGACTCCAGCCTAAGTTTAGCACAACCGTAGTGGCTCCTTGGATACACAGCAGCCAAGAGCCAAATCTTCCAGGGCTAGTGGAAGGTTTGTGAGAAATGGCCAAATACTGACTTCAAACCCTAACAACTAACTCACAAACACAGTTTATTGAATCACTAACTACAACCAGGGATGTGATGCATTGCTATTTCACCTCAGCCACAAAGCAGTGTACAAATAAAGGGAATGAAACTCACTTATGACTCTAACTGAAGAGCCATGTGTGCTACTCAATTTGTAAGATCAAGGATGGGAGTGCTTTCTCAGAAGAAGAGATGATATGCCCAAAGATGGAACGCAGTTCGAGATTTTTCAAATGGGATTTGTAAAAGCATATATTCAGGCAATGGAGAAACATGCTCCCTGGACCAAGAAGATCAATATGGTTCCTTTCAAAAAGTCACAGGTCAAAATCGTTAGTGATGTCACTAAATGATGTTTCGGTCATCTCCTCAGTGCTGACAAAGTAAACGCCGTGTTTCCCTGCTTTACATGACATGCCTGAAAATAATCTTACTAAAAAAAGGACTCTTGGCTGAGACTGGTTTGGCTCAGTGGATAGAGCGTCGGACTGCGGACTGAAGGGTCCCGGGTTCGATTCCGGCAAGGGCATGTACCTTGGCTGTGGGCGCATCCCCGGTGGGGAGCGTGCAAGAGGCAGCTGATCAATGTCTCTCTCTCATCGATGTTTCTGACTTTCTATCCCTCTCCCTTCTGCTCTGTAAAAAATCAATAAAATACTTTTTTTTTTTAAAAAAGGACTCTTGACACTATGGCTTTTAGCAGCAAATTAACCAATCTAATAACGCTAACACTGGCACTGAAGCATCCATCTTATATAAAAACTGCTGTTTGAAATTTAAACCCTGCTATTTGGCTTCTGTAATTGCTTGCTTAAATAATAAGGAAAATAAGACTACTCCCACTTCAAAGAGGCCATTAAAACTCCCCTGGACATGGTTATCAGTGCTGGCCCCAGGCCAGGCCTTTGGTTGAGGTCTCAAGGGCCCAGCACACAGGGGCTCTTTAACAACTGCAAAGGGGGCCGGAAACACCCCATATTTGGGAGACAAAGAAGGTAAAAACATACAAATAGGGAAAGTTCCTCCATGTTGGGGCCCAGAATTTGAGAGACATTTTCCTCTGGACCCACGTGTAATAACAGCAGCGTTTGTGGTTCAGGCCACGCGAGCCCAAAACTGCCTGGGCTGCCTGGGCTATTGAAAGTGTCTCTGATCGAGCCCTCACATGATACTGTGATAGACTCTGACGGCTTGAAAGCGATACAGAACATGTGCCCAGTGCACATCTGCCTCTAAGGTCTGACCCGACATTCTGACCTCCTGGTAATGATGTACCTCCACTTGAAAAACTACTTTGTCTCTAATTCCATGACACGAGGTACACACCTTTTTAAATAGCCCTCTATCGTAAGGATTGGTTTACTTTTCCTCTTGTATTTTTCCCTTATGATGTCAAAGTTCCTTAAAGTCGGGGCCAATAAAAGGCCTTAACACCCAGACCCTTGGTATTCTGTCAACTTATTCTGATTGAATTCTTTCCTACAATTTTGTCAGTCTATGCTGCCTAACTCAACCTTATGAGACCTTAGCTTTATTCAGCAATAAATAGTGATCAAACACTTACTATGTGCTAAGAAATGAGCCACTCATATAGAAACCAAAATGAATTCAATATTTTTTAAAAAATCACAATTTGGTGGGGGTTGCAATCAAGAAACAAAAGTTATTCATGGTAAGTGCTATAAGATACATGTACACAGTCTTATGTGGTAAGAGGACAAGCACACAGTGGAGGAATGACCTCAGTGAAGGGTAGTCAAGTGCTGCTTCTAAAATACAAGGAAAGAGACAATGGAGCTTTGTCTTAAAGATGAATAGATGCTCACCCAACAAAGACAATAGAAGAAAAACAAGGAAGAGGTAGCAGTAGGTACAACAGCATGGAAGCACAGGATTTGATTGCAAAGTATGTCAGGAAACATCAGTGGTGAGACTGAAAGGTAAGCAGGAGGCAGGTCACAGAGGCCATCTATGTCATGCTTGAGAGGCTGACCATCATTATAAAGGCAAAAGGAGACACTAAGAAATATCTCTGCCCCAGCAGCAAGACAACGGACAGATAGGCGAATGTGAAACCGGAGGCTGGGTAAAAGGCTACTGTACTTACCTGGGCAAAGCCTGCCCTGAAGCCATTGAACTTGAAATGGATAAAGATGGGCCACATGGAATTGAAATGGGAGGTAGGGTTAACAAAATGCAGGGTTTTGTGGGTGGGAACAGGGAAATGGTGAGGCTGGAATAAGAGATGGCTCTCAAGTATCTGGCTAAAGTAAGTTTTAGACAATAAGCATTGATCATTTATTGAGAAGGTCAGACATTATTTTCTAAGTGATTTATTTGCATCATTTAATTAACTTACATACATTACCTAATTTAATCTTCACAACAATCCTGGGAGACCAGTATCCATTTGACAGATGGGGAAAGTGAAGCAATAGGAGGAAATAACCTGCATTGCGTTATCAAGTGGCGAAGGAAGACTCACTCCTGAGCCCTCACCATTCCCCCATTCCCGGGACAAAGA
Source organism: Antrozous pallidus (assembly GCA_027563665.1). Classification (NCBI taxonomy): domain Eukaryota; kingdom Metazoa; phylum Chordata; class Mammalia; order Chiroptera; family Vespertilionidae; genus Antrozous; species Antrozous pallidus. The sequence continues at coordinate 84,014,053 of CM050517.1, forward strand.
ATCCCGAAGGAAGTATACAAGGAGTAAGAGAAGGAAAAGAATGAGTTCAGGTTTACACACACCGGGCTCCTGTGTCTAGAGCTTGTAAAACATACAGGGGGAGGTCTCTCGTAGGGCTAGAAAACCTGACTCTTGAATGAATAGGGAGGCTGTACGCTAGACACACATGTTTAGGGATCTTCAGGGTATGGGGGTAGTTGGAGCCTGGGTGCAGGAGGTGTTACAGAGTTTGAGAGAGGGAGAGAGAGAGGGGACTGTAAAATCTGCCTGGACCTTGAAGCCTAAAGTCTCAGGAATCCAATCTCAGAGTACCCTCTGGGTAGAGTGAACACATTACATAATGATCAGGACAGAGCTGGGAGAAAAGTTGGAGAATGTGGTGACATTCACGGCCTCAGGAAGAAAACAAAAGTCCACTACATATAATGGACCAACACTATTATTATAACTGCTTATCTTTTCCTCTTTCCATATTTGTTGCACTTCTACCATGTGTGGGGAGCTCTGGCCCAAAGAAAGACACAGCACTCCCCTCCAGGGACTAGCTGTCCCATGGGGAAGAGGCGCAGGCAAACTGAGGATTACATTGCAAATCTGGAAGACCACTGTGAACAGGGGTTTACACTGAGGGCAATTTTGTTCCTGGGGAGGGACGGTTGGGGGGGGGACAAAGAGGTCAGATCTGTTGACATTTTTTATTGTTACAACTTGAGTTGGGGGTGTTACTGACATCTAGTAAGTAGAGCTACAGCTGTGACTAAACATCCTGCAATGCACAGGAAGAGCTCCCACAGCAAAGAATTATATGGCCCAGACTGAAAATAGTGAGAAGGTGAGAATGCCTGCTAGAATGAAGGGGAGCCGAGAAAGACCAGGAGGAGGAATGACACATTCAAGGAGGCCTTGGAGGGTCAGCACAACCTCTCAAACCTGGGCACCGACTCCAGAAGGAATTTGCCAGCCAATGAGCTGACATCTTATCTTAGTGGACATCTGCTCCTCGCTGGGCACTCGTTTCTTCTCCACAGTCCCAATCCATCATCAGCATTTATTAAGCACCTACTACATGGAGTGCATTCCTACCATGCCGAAGGGGAGAAACATTCATGTAAAATGCAGGATTCTCACCTTTAAGTGCATAAAGAATAACTCTTGTCAAGCTTTTTCACTTCATTTAAACCTCAGAGAAATCCTATGAAGTGGGTAGTATGAGTCTCACTTTGTAAATTCAGAAACCGCTGACTGGGGTGAACTGACGGGCCACAAAGGAAGCAGTGGAGCTACTCTGAACACAAGTGACTCTCCTGCTGCTCCTGCCCTCTGCAAACAGCCCCTACATGAGGCGCGTCCGTCACACAATACAACGGGAGCCTTTGGTCATTGAGTTCAAATTTTCTGTATGGCTGCTGTAGGTGACAGTTTCAGAACACGTTTTTGTTAAAACTAGAAGATGCAGAAGTAGAATAAGATCCGATTCTCCAGGATTCAAACAACTGAGATAAAATAAACAAAACTGTATGATTTATAATCATGTCTCTCAGGCCATGAGATTTTTGTAACCAAAGAAAGACTGAATTATAGTTGAAAATAGTTGGGAGGCTGATGCACATTTCATTTTTCATACCTTTTTGAAAATTGATAAAGCATTTATAGCAATTCTTGGTTAACCAGAACATCCAGGAAACCAAAGCATTTATTTCTGGCCATTCCTAACAAGTGCTTAATGCTCTTGAAAGCAGAATAACTTTTATTAGCAAATTTCACATGGCTAAGCCTTCTTAAATAAAGCATATTAACAAAGAAGTAGGTGGAGGACCCATAGCTTTATTATAACAACGGGAGTTCATGTCAGGCAATGAGACCATGGAGCCTTGCATGTATGTCCCTTTCTTAGCACAAATGACCTGGAAATTTTACTGAGAAATTTTGGAAATTCTGAGACAATTTGAAATTCAGTGAATCATCAGAATCAACTGATGGTCTTAAAAATCTGGCTTCTGATCTTCAGTATCTAAAATGAATGGTTTTCAAAATTCTGGAAAGCTGCATCGTTGCTTGCTTCCTATTACATGATTTTTTTATTTGGTGGAGGGCCCTGGGAGACACATAATTTCCAAGTTGGTAACATCTGTTTTCTCAAATTTTTTTTTCTTAGATGATGATAGAGTTGTATATTAAGGAAGGCAATATAGTGCTAAAAGAGCAAGAGCCCCCTGGAGACAAACCCTTTACTTGGTAAGCAACCAAGGGTAAGTTCCTTTACTTCTCTAGAATACTCTTAGATGGAGAATGGTTACCTCATAGAGTGCAGTGAGAATCAAATGAGAAGACATGCGCAAAGTCCCTAGCAAAGTACACAGAGTTCACACTAGCAAATGTGAGGCATTTTCCTTCACAGAAAGATGAAATTTGAGTTCTAAAGTAATAGTTACCTCACACAGCATACCCTTTATATTTGAGAAGGCATCTTTCAATGGTCACACATGTACGGGGGTCACACATGGAGAGGGCTCCCGTGTGCTCAGAGCTGGCTTGGTGTCCTTAGTACTTTCCTGAAACTGAAACTCTGTACCCCTTAATCAACTCACCCTTCCTCTCCCTCTTCCCCTAACAGTACACACACTGAAATAGCTCTCCTCCCTGTCATTATTCCCAGCATGTACCTTCCCTGTGCTTCTCAAAAGCTACACTTGATATTCAGGACAGGGCACTACAGTGAATGTGCCCGGGGCTAGGAATCAGGAGACAATCCCTCACCTCAATCTGGTTCCTGCTTCCACTAATATCTTGCTGTATGATTGGATCCAATTCTAAACCTTTATTTCCTCAGATGTAAAATCAGAGGATTATCTTAGATCTTCTATAGTCTACCTCAACTCAAGAATCCATTGTTCTCATCTAAAATTATATTCTAAGATTCTAATTAGTTGACAGGCAATGAAAATATCATTGACCTTATCTACTAGTAACTAGTAAAAGATAATGGAACTAGAATATATAGCACTGTAATTATTTTATTTTAAATAAAATTTATTTTATATTTATATTCAATACATCTTTATCAGATGAATGATGAAGTCTTTTTTTAAATAATAACTCTGCTTGCCTTCCCTTGAACTTAATGATTAGTGCTAAAATTATTGCCACTTAGTGCCTAAGGCCATGAGTTAAATGGTTTTATCAGCAACCATACCTGCAGTAGTTGATGTAATTCAGATACCCTGCAATAAGTATGTTTTAAGGAAGGATATTCAAACGCTTTCTTTTTCCAGTCTTGGTAATTTTAGTGTTTATAATCGAGTGATGCATGTAATTTTTTAAATACCATAATTATTTTAAAAATTAAATATATACTTACAATAGATAAGTCATTGTTTCTGGTGTCAAGGATAAGAAAGCATGATAATCTAATTATGTCACTCACTAAAATAATCAATTACTTTATCAGAAATAGAAAAAATAGGGGTATGCAAATTTATACTACAGAATGATACACATGTGTGAAAACATACATAATCAAGAATGCACATATAACATCAACAGAAACAGAACTCACCTAAGCCATGAATTGTCACTGCAAGGAGATGGACCCCATTTTCTCTAAGCACAGATGTAATACCTCTCTTGAGAATTCATTCTGGGAGTTATTAACTTAGGAAGCATCTACAAAGAGCTAATTTCCTAATATTGTAGTTTAAGTACATTTCCTCTTAAACTTGTATTGCCCTAAAGAGGGAGAAGTAATTCTTACATTTGAAAACCATTAATACAAGCCTTCTTGTTTCCAGGATCACCCTAGGTCCTCCCAAATTTTCCAACTTCTTAATCAAACCTTATTGTTCACCTAAAAGGTCAACTCCTTCCCTTCCCTCATGACGTGCATATTCCTGAAGTGGACATGATACTCTCCAAAGGCCCTCCACCAGAGTAGAGTGTGATGAACTTAATTAATCTTAAAATTTTGCTCTCTTCATTCCTGAGTGGTACTTGTCATTCTCCCTTCTACTCTCATTATGAAAACTTCCACCTGTGAAAAGACAATTATTTTGAGAAGCAGAAACTCACTGGAAATTTTCAATTCTCTAAAACATTGCAATTTCTACCCTCACATTTTCATGCTCTTTCCTCTTTTCACATAAACCAAACAGAACTTTAAAAGTTTCCAAAGAGGGGGGAAAAAAAAACCACCCAGAAACTGGACAGGAATCTATACCATTTTAAATAGAAGGTTTAAACCTATCTATTCCTAAGTCCAATTGCCAAAAAGCCTCATGTATGACTATTACAGGGAAACACATTTAAGGGTAAGAAAGCTGTCGTGAATTTGGTCTACGATTCCCTCCACAGATTAAGTCCCCTGGGCTCAAACAACTATAAACAAACTTGAGAAGTGAGGTGATCACATTCACGTGATTCAGGGTTGCCCAGCCTGTTAAAAATCTTATCCAGCTGGGCCAGTGTGGCTCAACTGGTTGAGCATCAACCCATGAAGCAAGAAGGCTCTGATTTGATTACCAGGCTTGATGCCCAATAGAGCACATATAGGAGGCAGCTGATCCATGCTGATGGAAGTTTCTATCTCTCTATCCTTCTCTCTCTCCCCCTCTCTCTCTAAAATCAATACAAACGTTTTCTTAAACAACCCTATCCAAATAAAAACATTTGTTCTGCTACAAAGAAATTATGGGAGTTTTTACAAAGGTCTTTAATGCTGTTAACATTATTCTATCTAATAAAAGGGTAATATGCAAATTAACCATCACTCCATCACAAAGATGACAGCACCCACAGCCACAAGATGGCAGCGCCCAGTCCCCTCAACCCCGCCAGAGTCCCCCAGTCCTGCAGGGGCGGCCACTGAGAGCGGGCAGTGTGCACGGCCGTGGCAATGAGGCAAGCATTCCGCCCCCGCCACGGGGGGGCTTCTAAGCGCTGGAGAGCCTCTGGGCAGTGGGCACAAAATGGACAGCCCCTGCAGAGAGCAGGGAACCACAGGGAGTGGGTCTAAGCCATCAGGGCCACTGGATTGGAGAGGGCTCCCAGATTGGAGAGGGTGCAGGTCAGGATGAGGGACCCACCGCCTATGCATAATTTCATGCACCAGGCCTCCAGTTTTTACTATAAACAGAAGAGAGCTTGGGTTCAGTTACAGACAGAGGATCCCTCACTCTTTCTTTTCAAGCATTTCACTGCCTTGCCCTACCACCCTACTAACCTTATAAAGACATACCGTCACAAAATAATAGAGCTAGAGTCTTAAAGTCGATTCTTACTGGAATTGATAATTAAAGAAAGAGCACTCTTCTACCCACTCACTTTAACAGCCGTAAAGGATTATTGATGAATGAGCTACATCCCTGCCTCCACCACAACGGAAACGTTTGGAAATAGGTTCTCTGTCAGGGAGGGACTGGGAGTCCTGCAGAGTCTTGTAGAAAAGGACCTAGCTTTCAAACGCTGCTGATGAAGAGAAAGGAATACAGAAAGCCTTTTAACGATTTTAAAATTAACAATACTGTGATGCAAAGCAAACCTGTTATATTAGAAAATGTTCCAAAATCAGACCTGTTGAGATTATAATTTTATTACTTTCTTTGTTTTCGTGTGTGTGTGTGTAAAAGTATTTCAGTGTTCACCTCCAAGAGTAGCTTTTAAATGCCAATGGTTTCCTTCAAATTTGGAAGGGACAGAGACTGGGCAATGCTACATCCCTTGGGGGGGGGGGGGAATAACATCTGAGCTGTAGAGCTTAGAAGCCTTCTCCCTACTCATCTGAAAAGATCAGCGATTCCCATGTGCTAGTCTTTATGGCTGACAAAAGCATGGTTTCTTTTAGTAACTCTAAAAGCAGGCAGTGAAAGAGAACCTATTAGGGCAACCCTCACTTACTCTGACAGGCAGAATCCCAGCCCAGAGCAGCTTCCAGCTCTGCCTCAAGCAAACGCAGCTGTTCCCTTTCAGCAGAGATTTCCCATCACTCAAATGCTGCCACACCAATATCCTTAACCTTCCTCTTCAGAGAACAGGACTCGTCCCAGTTTGAGCTCCTGCTTCACTTTATTAGAGGTCATTTACCTTTCAGGGATGGGTTGAGGTTACCTTAGAAATGGAAACCAAAAAGCTCTTTTAATACTTTATAGATATTTTTAGCAAAGACATTGTCAGTTGTTGTATATACCCAGATACATACACACAAGTGAAATAAAGAATAGAGGAAAAGTCTAGATCAGCGGTCGGCAAACTCGTTAGTCAACAGAGCCGCAGTTTGCTGACCGCTGGTCTAGATAATTCAAGTTTAAGAGCTCTCTCCTAATAAACAAATTTTCCTAGAATATCAATATGATTTCAGAAAAAATGGGAGTTTCCTGTCCTCCTAAGGATAATTGTTCATTTGCATTTCCAAGCATGGCCAAAGGGCAAAAAGATCGCCCCTAAAAACTCATCTGAAAATTCTCCCTGTGGCTTATTTATAAGAATGTGACATTATAAGTTGGTTGATGTTCTGACTCTTAGAAAAGTCTGCAAAATGGAAAATGGTCTGAGAGATGGCTGGTTACAACATCATAAGCCTCCTTTTATTCCAAGCAGAACATGATGCAATTATAAAATTACAGAACTGCAAAGAAATTGATTTTTTCTTTGGACAATGGCTTCTCAATAAAGGCATTTTCTTTGTGGTACTTGAGTGGAGATGAAAAAACTGGAGGAGGGAGGAAAGACCTTGTTCAACAGCCTCCTCTAGAAAATGATCTATAAACTTACTTCTAGTGAGTGTTTTGCCAGAGCAGTGACTTATCTTTATTGTGTGTTAAAAGTGTTTATTGGAAGAACTTCGATTTGGCAAAATAAGACAACTGCCTTATGTAATAAGGTTAACAAAACAAACCCCAGGCAATAAACTCATTCGAATTTAAAAGAACTCTGTTAGATCTCTGGAAGAACAAACATTATAAAAATGATCGTAAAAAGCCACCTTTCAGGTGACAATCAGTCCTTCAGAACCCTCCTTGTAGTCACTCATTTACCTCTGGGCACAGGATCCCAACTAGGAGCCGCGCCCACCTCAAGCCTTGCAGGGGCTCTAGGCAATAAGAAACTTTAAGTTTTATTATGTAATCTCCATAATTAGTAATGCCCCAAAAGTGCATGTAGGCAGCAGAATGTTAACTGAGGGAATCCCCTTTCTGGGTTTCTTTTCTCATTACTTTCTTCTAAATTTTAATCCAAAAGACTAGAGGGGCCAGTACATGAAATTCATGCATGGGTAGGGTCCCTAGCTGCTGCCAGCTGCTGCCAGCTGGGGCCTCCCTTCCCTGGCTGACAGCTGGGGCCTTCCTTCATTCTGTGCCGCCCCCTGGTGGTCAGTGCATGTCATAGCGAGCGAGCAAACTCCTGGTAGAACTCCCAAGGGGACACTTTGCATATTAGGTTTATATCCTATCTAATGAAAGGGTAATATGCAAATTAACCATCACTCCACCACAAAGATGGCAGCACCCATAGCCACAAGATGGTGAAATCCAGTCCCCTCAGCCTTGCCAGAGTCCCCCAGTCTTGGGAGGGCTGCTGCTGAGAGCGGGGAGCATGAGGGGCCTGGCGGAATGCTTGCTTCATCACCTCGGCGACAGAGGGCCTCTGGGCAGTGGGCATGGAGTGGCCGCAGCAACACCCCGGCTGCAGAGGACCTCTGGGGGACAGGGGGACTGGCTCACAGCCTCTGCAGCTCAGCACAGGCTCAGAGAGGAGACAGTGGGCCTGCCTCCCACAGAAGCAGTGCAGCTCCCTCCTGCCTCCACCTCCTGTAGAAACTCCATGGCTCCCATGGAAGCAGAGCATCTCCTGGCGACGCACTGCGTGCAATATCGCGCAATGGGCTACCATATATATATATACACACACACATACACACACACACACACACACATATATATATACATACATAATGTAATGTAAAATTGCATTAAAAATGACTGAATGGTCTTCTTGTGTTTCTACCACAGTGCTAAAGATTAATGCTTTTGCAAAGAGATAATAAATAAACGTACTCCAAGTGTAAACTTTTGTAATATTTGAAGAAAAAGAAAAATAACTCCAAACTGTCTGACACTGAGAAGCTTCTAAAAAGAAGGAAACAAAGATCTGTTCAGAAACTTCACAGGAGAGTTATCTGCCCATTCACAACTTAACTTCTGTGGGATTTGATCATTACCTCAAATTGATAGAAAATATCCAATGATACATTTGGGAAACATTCTTTTATTTCCTGAGTCAAGGAAATTGCAAAGAGAAGTTCTAAATGTCATAAAAAATAGTATTTCCTTTTTATTAATTAAAAACTGTAATTTAAAAACATAGGTAATAGAATATAATACATCCTCTAGAAAGGCATGCTTACAAAAACTTCAGTAACATGACAAATGTTTATAATAAACTATAAAATAGATGTGTAAAGGGGAAATTTATTTTAAATGAAATAGTGATAAAAACAGCTTATAAGGTTGAGAAAGTACTTAAGAAGTGGTTTCTTTTTTTCCACCTTACTTAAGTAAATTATTCCTAGAGATTTCTTTGGGTTCATTGGCCCTCAAAGTTTTAATAATTGCCAGAATTAATCATAAAAGTTTTAAAAGAGAAAAGTAATCTTTTGTACTCGTTCTGAAGACATTATTCACCATTTTTTGATATTCGTTTTTATCTCTATACCAACCAAATGTGATTTAATAAAGCACTAAAAATTAAAAGAAAACCAAAGACACTGGACTTTTAGCATGACAGCTCATAATTTATTGATCAGTATTTTCAGAGACCCAGAAAGCAATATTTAGAGACATGGCTGAGTTATGAGTTATGGGAACCAGAGTATTTGCCGCCGCCAGGCATTCAAGTGTTCAACTTTAAATTTTATTAGAATGGCTTCGTGGATGTTTCAAAACATCCAAATGAATAAGGCCCAGCAAAGAACTGGATTTTCTATTGTCATTTAAAACTCTCCACCTGGCTGTGTTTGGGAATGCCAGCATGCCCTGATTTGGCGGACTCTTTCTGTTCAGGATGGCTCGTCCTCTGAACTAGTTACTGTTAGTGTCCTTGCTGGATAAGAACCACACCTCAATCAAGCTGACAGTATCAGATCCAATGCTACAGGCCCCTAATAACCCTTCAGAGCTGCTGTCCCACTTCAATGTAATTCAACGACTCAATAACCACAAAAAGGAGTCAGAAACACAACAGAACCCCACACCTAACGGTAAGGAGCTCACACATCTGATCAGGTGAGAGGGTTTGCTTCTGGTCTGGAGTCACTAAGAGCCCAGAGCAGGTGCCTTGAGGAGCCTGGTCACAGAAAAATGACTCAGCAAAAGAAACTAGTAGAAACTGGGCAGGCTTACTAGCAGAGAGGCTCCTGCTTAGTGCAGCTGCCCCGCCCCTTCCCCAGAAGGATGGAGAGAAAATTTTCTTGTGGGGTGGTGGAAAAGACTGCCCTTGGAGGGCTGCAACCTTTCTTCAGTACCCCGTCCATTGGTCTCCAAAAGGCAGCTGCTCAAGTCTGCTTCCACAGAGCAGCAGTGGGCTCTATTTCTGTAGCACTGCCAGTGGTAACACCACTAGCAGAAAACAACAGAAACTCTCCCTTCCAATCGCCAGGCCACTCTTTTTTTTATTTAAATATATTTTTATTAATTTCAGAGAGGAAAGGAGAGGGAGAGATAGAAACATCAATGATGAGAGAGAATCATTAATCAGCTGCCTCCCGCACACCCCCTACCGGGGATCGAGACTGAAACCGTGGCAAGTGCCCTGACCAAGACCCAAACAGGACCTCTTGGTTCATAGGTTGATGCTCATCCACTGAGCCACACTGGCCAGGCTTCATTCCGCTCTTTTGGTTGTTCTGAGGGTTGTTCTTAAGGTCCATTTTCGCTGCTTATACCCTTGGGCAGTGGTGGGTAAACCGTGGCTTGTGAGCCACAGGCGGCTCTTTGGCCCCTTGAGTGTGGCTCTTCCACAAAATACCATGGCCTGGGCAAATCTATTTAGAAGAAGTGGCATTAGAAGTTTCAGTTTAAAAAAATTTGGCCCTCAAAAGAAATTTCAATCGTTGTACTGTTGATAGTTGGCTCTGTTGACTAGTGAGTTTGCTGACCACTGCCCTTGGGTATCAGATAGAGACAGAAGCTAGACAAGTCACTCTCAGTGCATCAGGCTTAACTGCTGGCATGAGCAAAGCACCTTGACAGCCAGCTCTCCCAGGTGAGGCAGGGGAGATAGACAGAAGAGGTGCAATCAAGGTGGCTCTAGAAAAATGGAAAGTGCTTCCGCTACCAAGGAGGTCAGCTCAGATAAAAAAGGCAGAGGTAACAGCTATTTCACACAGAGCATTGTGCCAAGGGCATCCTAGTGGGAGTGAACGAGACGTGGGAGTTGGGGGAAGGAGTACACCTAGCAGTGTCCACTATGTGCCACACTGTGCCAGATCCTTTACTTACACGACCTTTCCTAATCCTCAGCAACCCTCCTTTCTAAGGTGTCATGTTGTCCCATGCTAAGGATGAGCAACGTAGAGCCGCCCAGCAGGGTTAAGTCATGCGACCTAGGTCATGTAGCTCTTAGGTGATAAAGCTCAAATTCTCCTGTGATTTTTCAAATTACCCCTGGTAAGGGGACTCTCTGTCAAGTAAAACTTCACTTAAATCATAAATAGCCCAGAGAATCAAAAGTTGACAATATATTTTCTAAAATATCTTTGAAGGAGAGGCACATCAGCTAGACAGCCAGATGGCAGTGGGTTCTGGTGAGCATGGTGCTAACTCCCAAAGGACTCAAAGTCCAGGAGAGATTTTATGTAAACTTTTCCATCATAACCTAAGAAAGTACCATGGACACTACTGGGTGCTCTGGTAACTTCATTTGATAAATAAGGTTATTTCTGAATCTTAATGTTTTAATATAATGAAAACTACAAAATGAAAAGGCCACACGATACGATTAAAGAAAATGTGAACTAAATGTAGTGTATCAGCTCTCACTTGACAATGATTCACACAAGGATGGTTGTCAATTGTCGCACATTAGTCTCATGTACTACCGGCAACTCTCCAGTGTATCTTCCTCTGTAGGAAAATAAGAGCAAGGATTTCATTCTCCCTCAGGTCCACCATCACACACGACCTTCAATAGCAGGTATTTTTTCTCTGCAATTTAATGATCTAAAATGCATTTATAATAAGAGCAAGGATAATCTCCTGAGTCTTCTGAAAGCTATTTAAGCACTTCCCTTTTAAATTACATACTTTCCTTGTAGTGTCCTGGAAAAGAAGCTAGCTTAAACCTCTATTTGTGGTTTTAAAAACATCTGTCACAAAGATAACATATGAGCTAGTAATTCTTTAAAATAAATTTATAAGAAAAATAAGTCCTGGGAATGTTCTATACAGCATGGTGACTAGAAATAACAATAATGCATTGCATATTTGAAAACCGCTAAGAGAATAGATCTTAAGAATTCTTGTTATTAAAACAATTTTTAACTGTGATGATGGATGTTAATCAAGACTTATTATGGTGATCATTTTGCAATATACATGGTATGTCAAATCATAATATTGTACAACTGAAACTAATATAATGTTATGTCAATTATGTCTCGAGTTTTTTAAAGTATATCCAAATACTTTAAAAGATATAACAACCTACTAAATTGGAGGACAGCAAAGGAGTTGATAGTAAGACTAGATTAGTAATCAGCATGATGAAACTGGCCTTCAAATGTGCTATTCGACCATTGTATTACTGTGAAGGTATGGCTCGTGTATCTATTCTGTTCTAACAGCAGTATCAACTGTGACATAAAATTCAAAAAAAATATTTTCAGTAGTTTCCAATTTCATTTCACCCAAAAGTTTGAAGGCTATCCTACATGAGAGTTTCACTGGTCAATTAAATTGGAGAAAGAAAGTGAAACCAACTCTTCAGGAAGTGCTCAGTGAGGAGCATATGCCAAGCTTCATTGCTAATGCCACGCACACCTTTCATCAATGGCATCACACCCCTGGCTTCTCTCCCACCTGCAGGGCTGCTATATCTCCATATGCTCCTCTAGCCACTCAGAAATGTGGAAATCCCCAAAGCATGCTCCCAAGTAAGTCCCCTTCTTGCTCAGTCTCTGTTCTCTCCCCAGCTCTATTCCCAACTACATGCTAACGACTCAAACGGATGTTGCCATTCCAAAATTCTCATCTGAGCTTCAGATCCGGCTGTCCAGATGTCTACTTGCTCTTTCCCCTGGGATGTCTTACAGGCATCTCAAACCCAATGTGTGCAAAACTGAACCCATGAAACTTATGTAAAGGCTTCCTCATCTACGTAAATGTTATCACCATCCATCCACTTGCTCGTGCTAAAATCTTGGTGTCCTGAACCACAGTTCCCGTGTGCTATCAGTTACCAACGTCTGCTGATGTTGCCTTAGAAACCTCTTAAGTCTGTCCTTTCTCGCCATCATCATTGTCAGCTAAAGCCCTGTTCCCTATTCCTTCATTCATTCTTGCCTCCTTCAACCCCTTCACCACCAAACAGCCAGAGTGGTGTGTAAATGTAGATCAGTTCACGTCATTCATTTTTTACAAAGCCTGTTCTTTGGATTGAATATCCTTACCATTTCCTTCATGGCACTACATGGTGGCCCCTGCCCAGCTTATAACCTTTCCTTGTACCTTCTCTCCCCTGTTCACTATGATCCAATAACAAGATTTTCTTTCTGCTCCTCAAAAAAACAAAACTCCTTCCTTCTTCGACCTTCCCGCATGGATTTCTCTCTCTGGCATGCATCTTCTCCAGATAAGCTCCTCTGGATTTTAGTCTCATCAGATAAGACATTTCCTGGGGAAAGCATTCACTAACCCTCTGACTCACAACCCTCCCTCTTTGCAACCTGCATGTCTTTGTGCCACCAATTACACACTTGTTACTTATGGTGTAATTGCTTTTGTCCCCACTAACAGAGGATTAGCTCCCTCTCTGCCCCATTCACAGCTTTTCCCAAGCATCACCTACATCATAGTAGGTGCCCCCTGAATACCTGCTGACCAAAAGAATGTTGATACTTAAGGAGGTTTTCTGGAAATGTTCCAAGTCCTTGACCCCGGCAGCCTGGTTCTTATTATGTGACTAATTTCAGTTCAAATTTCACAGCTTTTCTTCTCCTTAACAGATGTGTGTTACGTCCATTATTCAAGGGCCAAGGTCAGGGGGTGAAAAGTCTGGGTTTAATCCTGTATCTGCATCTAGTATTCAGATTTAGAAAAAGTGAAGTGCCTCTCTGGACCGCATATTTCTCCCTGTTGTATGAAAAAGTCTCCTTTTAGCTCTCAGACTCTGGATCTGTGAATGCACACTGTTTTCAAAATTGCAACAAAATTTTGTTCACATCCAAAGTAAAATGACTCGCGTTGGCTTTGGAATTCTCTGGGCTATGCTTGCTTCAAAGTATTTATCAATGTCACCTTTATTTGATCTCATGGCTTTCGAGGACCTTCAATTAGAGTTCTGACCCATCAGGCAGGGCCAACAGGTGATGAATGCAGATATATGGGCCTCTGCTCACTGCATACTTCCTTCAGAGAATCGTAATGACCTTGAGGACGGGGCCCAGCAAAGCTCTCACTGTAGGTTAGGATCCCAGCTGATGCTTCCCATGTTATTCAGAACGAAGTCCAAAGTGCCCTATGGCCTCACGGCTCTCTCTGAACCCCTGCTTTGGTTTACTCTCACTGGCTCTTTGCTATTCAAGCATTCCAAGCCAACTCCTACTGCCTCCTCCAGGTCTTTGCACTTCCTGTTCTCACTGCCCGGCACTCTCCTCCCCAGACATTCTAATGATTCCTTCCTCCCTCCATTCAGGTATCTGCTCAATGTCAGGCATTATCAGAAGGGCTTTCTGTGACTATGCCCCCCCTAGTTCCCATCCCAGTTACTCTCTGTCCCTGAGCCGCGCTTCTGTTTTCTTATTATTGTCAGAACAAATTATACATGTATTTTTCTGTCTCCTCCAACTGGGATGTCGAGATCATAAGGAGAGGAACTTGGTTTTGTTTACTGTTATATAGCTAATACCTAAAAGAGTACATAGTAGGTACTCAAAAAATATTTATTGGATAAATGAATGAAGGACTGAATGAGTGATGCTCTACAAGAAATAAACAAGGAAGCAAGATTGAGAATCTTCCAATCTAAAGCTGCAGGAATACATGGAGGCCGGGAAGAAAGGGTGCTGATGAAGGCAGTGAGAGCTTAGGTCCCGGGACCACAAGGCAGGAGACTCAAGAGGCAGCCCCCAGATCTCCCATCCCTTCCAGGTGTCTGAAGACGGGAGGGTTGGTTTTATGGTGTGGCAGGTGGAGTTGGATCCCCCAGGGCCTGCCAGTCAGCTGGTCTCCTGCCTCATAAGTGAGTAATGAGCCTCTAGCAGCTGGACAGGAGAACAGGAACTCTCCAGGTAAAATCTGTAGAAATGAGAATGGAGCACAGGTGGCCTTATTACCTAGAGATGGATGCTATGTGCTGCCTTTTTCATCTTTGTCTTCCTTGTGTAATGTCTCTTAAAAATCACCTAACCAAATTCCAAATGTAAGGCTCCTGTGGATTTCCCCCACGATTCCACTCACTACCATTCCCCCAAACTCTCAGCCTTGATAACCATGCCGGTGTTAGCAGAAAAGTTCTGCACAGAGATTAGTTCAATAGGAAACTCACAAAATAAGAAATTTCTACATGGGTCAAGTAAGGCAAGCTAAGACTAACTGATGGTAATGAAACATTTATCTAAATTGTAGATTTTCCAGAGGGTTCTACCTATACTGAGGGGATAGAGGCTGGGGGAATATGTAAAGGTAATTATAGCTGAATTTTATATTTTAATTTTCAATGTTTCCATTTTAACACTGAATATAATTTAAAAATATAACATTTAATCTAAATTTTTTCAAAAGCAATTAATTTTGGTCTTTTCATTAAAATACTATGTCTTAAATGTGATTTTGTGTGCTAGAGTGATTTTTTTTTCATGACATTATAGAAGAGTTGATATGATCAACTCAGCAATCATTTACTGAATGCATACATACACATGTTAAAAATATATAAGCTTCACACAACAAAAACTCTGCGGTGGAATGACTTAGAAGACAATATTTATATTAATATTTAATATTTATATTTGTATTTTAAAAAAACCTTTGGAGGTGAGTATGCTGTATATGGAATGTCTTCACCACATAATGATGTATGACACATTGTGAGCATAAATACATAAGGAGTTTCTAACGTGAACACTGAGTTACTTCCAAATCCAACACCAGCATCACAGAAAAAAATGCACTACTTTGCATTATTATTCTATCTATAATAATAAAAGCATGATATGCTAATTAGACCAGATGTCCTTTTGGATGAAGCCTGGGCTGCGAGGAAAGCCCGGGTCCCAGGTGCCAGAGGGAAGCCGATGAAGGCTGTGAATGGGGGGGGGGGGGGGCGGGGAGAAGAGAGGGTAGGGAGGAAGGTCTATGCTTATATGAATTTCATGCATTGGGCCTCTAGTTTTTAATGAAAGAAAAACCTTCTAATGGCTTCCCTCTACACTGAGAGTAAAGCTTACCTGGCTCTCCCACCCCAAATAGGCAAGGCTGGCTCCTTATTATTTTAAAGGTCTCAGCTCAAACCACTCAAGCACAGAGAGGCCTTCCCCGACCTTCTCACTACAGACGCCCAGGCACGGGTCTATTCCGTTAGACTCCCTTGTTGCTCCCAGCCCTTGCCGCCATCTGAAACTGACGCGCTCATCTATTGTTTGTCCTCCCCACGAGAATGTACGCTCCACCAGAACCATTGTTTAATTCCCTGCCCTATTTCCAGTTACCAGCACATAATATTTATTAAGTCAATTATTAATAAGTGAACTTCCTACTGAGCTTGAGTTTCCATTTTATGCATGTTATGGGAGCTTTTACATGTCTCATCAGAAAGCAAATAATAGATGTACGGGTCATGCTTCCCTACATGTTTTTCTACATTATCCTTATGTAAGATGTGCCTCACATTTGACAAAACAGCAATGAGGGTAATTTAATAGCAACTACTGAAGGACTCTCACTAAATATTGATTTACTGAACAAATGAATGAAAACAACTTTCTTCAAAATTACTGAGGTCCATAAAAGAAAATGGAATTATAATGCTATAAATGCTCTCCTTCAACTTTTAAAAGGAAACCAAAATTACTTCAATTGTGAATTATTTTTGTAGAAAATAGCAATTGTGGAGAAATTAAAATTGGCACTCCAAATCCACCTCAAATTGGCTGTACAATAAGTTTAATAGTTCCCCTGTAGTCTCAAGCAATGTTTTTAGACAACAAAAAAAAACCTCCCAACTTTAAATGCAATCCAAGTTTCTCCTTCTTGTGGAATGAGTCTATGTTCACCACTACAGAAACTAGATATTGCAATGAGGCAGCTTTTCTTTGGGAAATGGAATACAATCAGAATGTTCACAGTTGAAGATCCCTGGTGTGTTTTGAGGGAATTGGTGACTAACGTAAATGAGAGGTCCTTGGATGGGAAATCTCCAGGGTTTTCAGATCCTACATTAGAACACATCTTACCTCCCATTCTACCTACCAGCACAGCCCAGTCCTGGGTGACGTGCTGGGGATACAAGTGGGAAGAGAACAGACAGGTCTCAGCCTGTTAGACAGGGTAGACCCAAGAGCACAATAGTTACAACATGCCGTGACCACAAGGACCTGACCGCCGAGCTACAAAGATGAGGCTACCGAGGGTTAACTCCACAAAGTGGGGCTCTTGTATCATCTTTTCCTTTTTAACAATATTTAGTTCAAATCTGGAAGTTCCATACAGGCCTCCTGCAGGTGTCCTGCACTACGGTCTGCAGGATGCCCTCGCAGGTGATACGTACTATTGTCTCTAAAACGCATTCTTATTTTCTCTCTGTCACCGGCCCCCATCTGCATGTTCAGAAACATTTGTGAACACATTTTTAAAACTGAGTGGTTCACCACAGTATTTAACCAGTCCACATTCTAAAAGAGAGTTCTTGGTAACAAAGGGACAAAATCAGCAGCGAGCACAAACTGTTACTTGTTTTGAAATGGCAGCATTTTTATTTAAAAAGTAAACCCCTAGTGCAGGCACAGTGAGGGGGTATTTCTGTGCACTGTCAATCACAAGTTCATTTAATATGAAAACTAGTTTTACGTTAAGCATCAATTATCTTAAGACATGCATTACCTATGACCCAGGAATTACCCTTTCCGTGGAACTTGCTTACAGAAGTAATTTGAAATTTGTACAAAGATTTCACCAAAGTGCCATTTATAATGCCAGATATTTGGAAACAGCCTAAAGGTCTAATTTTAAAGGAATGGCTAATAAATTATGGCATGTCCATACAATCAGTTACTGTACAGACATGAGTAAATCTTGCCAGGAAGTTGGAAATATTTAGGACACAAAGTTAAGCAAACAGAGCAGGTTGTACTCTGTTATTAACTATGGAAAATTCATTAAAAATAAGGGGGAAGAAAATGTCAAAATGTTATAGTGCCTTTGGGTCATGGGATTATAGGCAAATATTCTTTCTGATTTTTTATACTTAATATATTTTCCAAAGTTTTTACTGGGAGCATGTATTAAAATAATAGTGTCTCTTCAGAAACACTAACTCTACTGTATTACAAATACTTGCACTTGCACGTTCACTAAGCTGATCTGATATATGGTTCACCAAGTGAGTGAAAATCTGTACCTCTCTTATGCCAAAATCAGTACTGAGATTCCTTGAATTCACCCTGCATTCCAGCCCAAAGATGCTGATTCTCAAAAAGGAGAATATTCCTTAGCAGCTGCCAACCTATCAGCACCTCTGTGATGAACTCACTATTTGCAAAAGAGCCTGCCCCTTCTCAGCATGACTTATCCCAAGAGATGCTAACCTCCTTTCCCTATTCTAATAGCTAGCTCTGCCAGCTTTGTTTCAGCGTGTTGTGGTCATTGGTTTAGATCTAGCTCTTCCATTAGATTGAGATTGTTGAGATTCTTGTCATCCTAACATCCTCAGAATCTAACACAGCACCTGGTGAAGGATGGCCGTTGAATGAAGGCTGTTAAATAATTTACTAGAGCAGAGGAGAAAATCATCTTACAACCCACAAGAGAAACATTCACAGAATCCTATGGTATTGGGAATCGTGCTTGGCGCATGGCATAAGATATACTCCAGAGTATCACTTGCAGTTTATGAAAGAGCAGGGCAGCCCCTGATACCCAGGAGCTGGCCTGGCCAATAGAGCTATGCTTTGGTGTCCTCCTGTTAGATGGAGATGATGTCACATAACATCGGACAAGGACACCTCGTGACCATGAGGAATTAGGACAGAAACAAGACCACTATGTACTCATATCTGAACACAAACAAAAACATGAACGCCACCCAACCCCGTAATGACCAATACCCTCTAACCTAGCTAATGGGAGCTTGCAGCTTCTTTGCCAATTATAGTGTTGGCTTCTCTAGTCTTGCCTCCTTCTAAGTAAGATTTAAGATACAAATTCATAGGATTATCCCTGCTCCAACCTGGAACAAAGCCCTGTTTCATTAAACTCTCTCCCAAAGCATTTAACACAAGCCCAAATCCATTAACTAATTCCTAACATCATTTTAATGAGACATCCCACTTTTCTCTATGATGTACATTCTCATTCACCTCAATGAGTAGCAAACCCTGTTTGACTACATGGAATTTCCTGGTGGTTTCTGGCTGGCAGCATTGATACCTGGAATATCTTCCTCTGTCTCTCTTTCCATTTTATTCAACAGACCTCACTGCTTTTGGAAGCTCCACTGCCGGCTTCCAGGTTTCAGATAGTTCTGTTTCTTTTAGTCTCCATGGCACTTATATTCAGTTCCTACTATTAAGTTTGGATTTCATAATACCAGGCAGAGCAGTAATCTTGACTACTCTCTAAACGATCCTTCCAACACTAAACATCGTATTGTTACACTGCATTGTTTTAAAAGTTTTATGCATGGTTATTTACCTCCCCAAATGGGCTATGAATTCTCACAAATATGTCTCAACTATGTTTTTCTCACATATCTTCACATTTCCCTTCCTCTTAGACAGAAATGCAGTCCACTGCTCATAATAAAGATCTGCATCTGGTCATACATCTAAGCAGACAACAAATCTGACCTTGCGTTTGTTGGGGAATGCTGTGATGTTCCAGTAGTAAATAGTTTGATTTAGAGCAGCTTCAAGTACAGATTTTTACAGCTGGAGTGTGTTGCCCATACCTACTACATTCGGTATATATTAGTGCTTTTGCTTACTCTCTCAGTATATATCTGTTTCTTATTTATCATATTTAGGGCAAAGTACCTATATGTATAAAGGTAAATCCAGGCCATGGTAGCTGGCAGAGGTCCCTGCTCTTCAACTGAAATCCGTGACTAAAATTAAGCCTTCCAGACATCTGACTTGCTGACGTACGTATCCTGCATAATGACAGAAATCCTGTACTGAGGGGAAAAACCTACTAGATTACTAGGTTTTGTGCCAAAGCCATATATAATCCCACTGGACAACTGTCTTCAGATGACCTGGTATCAGCTCATATTCACATGTCCAGAAGTGAACTCACAGTTCCCCTTCACAAAACATATGCCCCTGCTGACTTCCCCATTTCTATGGCCCAGACTTAAAACTGACCTTGCCCTGCCAGGACCAGGATGACTCCCTGAAGACCCAGGGTAAGGTCCAGACTTAGATGGATCTGGGTTTCTATGACCCCCTCCTTTGTCTTCCGGTCAAGTTCCAGAAGCTCAGGCAAGTAACTTGACCTATCTAAGTCTCCAATTCCTGGCTTTAAAAAAAAAACCCTAATATTTACCCTCCCAGGCCTCTGCTGAAGATTTGGTGAGATTATATATGTAAGACGCATGGCAAACATTCTACAAATGTCATCTATTTTTTCCTTAACAGTACCTGACGACTGATAGAACCCAGTCTTCCACTCAAGAGTCAGTCGCCCATTCCATATTTTCAGTGACATACACCAGGAAGAATATTTGAAGCAAGGTAGACGGTAGAGTTCCTGTTCTCAGATAAGCAATCAAGCCCTAGTTGTTCTACTGACTGCCCACCTGTTCCTGATACCACTTCCATCCACTTTCTTTGCTACATCCCAAACCCCAAACCAAGATTCTATTCTTCCCTGGCACTGCTGTCCCATTTGCCTCTGAGCATGGATTCTCTACACCCTCTCCCTGCTAACCTCTATTTTATCCTCTCTGTCTGACCTGAACTTCTGGCACTCTGCTTGTCTATTAGAAGGCACAACACTGCACCTGTCCCTCTATGTGGCCTGCTATCCTGGATTCTCACCTTGGGCTTCAGAGGTCGTGTGACATAGTGTCTTAAAGCAGTGGCTTTTGTTTCGGACTGCAGGGGTTTGAATCCCAGCTCTACAATGTAAGGGCCATATAGCTTTGAGCAAATTACTTACCTCCTTAACTTTCAATTTTCTTTCCTCAGAGGTCTATTATGAGATTTAATATAATGAACTTAAAACAATAAGGACCTGGCATATTAGGTAGGTGTTCAATAAATGTCAATGCTATACATATAAAGGCTTTGTCCTTAAGACTCCTGGCGGACACAGGTTTCCTTTCTATATAATCCAGTTGCCATTTCACCTACTGACCCAGCCTGTTTACTTGGCCTCGTCTCTCCCTGATCTGTTTCACCACACAAATGCTTGGCCAACACAGATGCTCCCTCATCCTGACATGCAACCTCACCCAGACTTTCTTTATCTTGTCCACATACACCAATATTCTCATTTGGGACCTATCACCTTATACCTCCTAAGTGATAACATTAACCTGAGCACAATGCCTCCCCTTTGCCCAGCCATCTCCCACAAACCCAATGAACTTGTATAAACAATAATTCTGTGTTTATCACTTCACTTCCCTGTTCAAACTTTCACTGAAAATGCCCAAAGCAGGGTTCTCCAATCCCGTGATTTCTAGATGACCAGGGCTTCTGTAAATAAAATCCTTAGGTTGAAAATAAGGCACGGGGGTATTTGATAAAAGTACACAGATATAGGTAAGTGGTCGGCTCCATGTACAATAATATTCTGTGAACCATAGTCCTCGTAGCAAAGTCCACTTCGGGAATTTGCATGGCATCTGAGATGTCTCCCTGTGTAAACTTGACATCATGGAGCAGGGGACTGTCCCCCAAAGAGAGGGGGCAATTCTCTTTAACAGCAGAGAGCATCATTAGCTTGGGAGAACCACACCTGTCCATCATGGTGCCTCTCCAGCCTCCTCCACTCCACCCCACCACTGGCATCTCACACACACAGTGTTGGGCACCTGATCCAGTCTAAGACTATCATGGTACTCCTCTCTGCTGTACACAGACACTGATTCAATGACCACCAAAGCAGGGCCAATCCAAGCCCTTCCAGATTCCTAGAAATGGGACCCAGAAGAGAGGAGACCTCTGTCTCTTACAGATCAAAGGCTTAGAGATGCAGGTGTGTTACTATGGACTGTCATCTTTCTCAGCATGTGGAAGGAGGCCTCAGAATGAAGTTCACTGCGAGAGAAGAGGAGCTGAGAAGCAGGGGGAGAAAGAAAGAACCCTGACAAAGATGTAGTGTCTATGGCATACAATTATGACTGAAGCCAAGTCCACCTTTGGACTTTCCAGTAACATGAGCCAATAAATCTTCCTCTTTGCTTAACCCGGGTAAAGGTAAGTCCCTCTCATGTATAACCAGATGAATTCCAACCAACTCCCTTCCACAGGAACATGGGGAGAGGGGGAGAGACTTATCTTCCTTGGTACACTTAATGCTTTGAGCTGATGACAAGGACACTCCAGGAAGGAATACAGAGATCCACATCTTATCACCTTGCTCACATTCCTGTGATTTCTGTGTGATTTCACCTTTGGGGGCAGTTTCAAAGCACAATATGCTGCTGGAACATATCCCATGAATTCCCAGCACAATGCTCCAAGAATCCACACCTTCACGAGAGAATTCACTTTCTCCAACTGCACTGGAGCTCTCCAAACAGTTTTATCAATGACTGTAATAATCAAATCCCCAGAATTACTGCTGGAGAATGAGAGGGAAGTGAGGTGAGAAGAAGCACTGACGGGAGTCATCAGACTAAACATCAACAATCAAAACTCAAGACTTTTCAGGAAGTCTGTATCTCATGATTGGAGAGACTTTTCTCTTCCAGAATGTAAACTAAATTTTACTCAGAAATTTGAACACCCACAAAAATCGGACACCAACTTTATCTCTCTTCCCACAGGGTTTCCAAAGCATGTCCTATCTAGCTTCTCTTATCGCTACAAATCCTGCAGTAAGCCAGTGGAGCTTACGGGTGGGTGCGAGGGCATTTTGCAATATTCATTCTGGTTTCCTCACCTTTCTGCTCTAATTACTTCTTGGGTTGTGAAAACCAATGGCCATTATTTCTGAAAATTAACTGAAAACTATCAAGTCCTAAGTGAGCATCGGTACTTATTTTATTATGTATTGTGGACACAGATCTCCTTACCTCCTATTATCATCGTACCCTTTCCCTGTCATCCTCCAATCTAAACCCCACTGACGGCACCAACACCACTCCACTATATTCTGATTTCTCCCTGTCCTTAATTCCTCTAGGACTCATCATGCAGTATTTTTTAAGAAGGACAGAAAGATCACAATCCAAAGGCTTTGATCTGTTGATAACGGCAGAGAGACCTAAAAAAGCCAAGAGACACGTATTCGGGGCCACCCACATAGCCAGTTTCTTGGTCAGGATGACTTGGTCTTTCCAATTCCCCTTAGGGTGCCTTTAGCAACCCTTGAATCTCAAGGACCAGCCCAGGTCCTGAGTGATCCCTGGCACATTTTCCGGTCCCTTCTCCATCGGCCTCTAAGCTCCCATAGCAGGCGCTCTCTTACCATCCAGCAGCTAGCATGACACAGCAAGTGTTCATCTGTGCTCTCTGGGGGCTTGGGCACATATCACACCTTAGCAGACAAAATAGATTTTAAGACCTGAAATGGGTACACTTGGTAAAACTGCAGTTCATACATTCCTTAATAAAATACAGGGTCCATCACACTGTGGACTTGTTTGTTCCGTCTCTACACAAGTTCTTATTATTCCAAATGTGTTTTGCTTGATGCAGGCTCTCTGTGCAGTCTCCTATTTAAGGACAGTAACATTAAATGAAATTTATATTTAAACTGCTTTTGAACTCTACATTCTATTTGGTAAGTAATATGCATTGCCATGAGGGCTTATTATTTTATCTTCTACTCATTTTTCTTAAGAACTATAAAAAGTGACATCTGCTTTTATCTTTGTTCTTCTCTATTTTCCTAAGCTACACATGAATGCATTTCCCTTTAAGCTGAACGTCAACAGGAGAATGAGAGAATATAAACACACAATTCAGATCCACTTCCCCTTCAGGAAAGTAACTGTAAATCATTAGTTACCTTCCTCTGCCCAATGAGCTGTTGTCAAAATTCTGAAACTACGCAAGTCCAGCTACCCACAAGCTAACTCTTGGAGCACTGAAAAGCTTCACGAAAAAAATGTCTCCGAGTTAAAATAACAAGCACGGGAGCCTTCTTTACAACAATTTTGCCTGCAGAACCCTTCCGATTACAGATGTCTTTGGGATACTACGTGGACTTACCTGGACCTGACACAGAAGCAACAAGTAAAACCTTCCTGTGCCAGCTGCCTGGAAAGTGCACGCAAAGACTTCCCACGAAACAGCTCTCGTTCACTAATGACTTCCCCAGGCCAGCATACAAAGCTATTCATAACTAGGTTACAAATTATAGCCCAAATCATCGCACAGGGACGCGCTCTCTAATAGGACTTCCTTCGCGAAAATCATTCCTAACACCTCAGAATATACTTCAAAGAGTAAAAAGAAAAAATCCATAGCATTAAATTGCTAAAGCATTTAACTATCGTTTCCACTTAATGGAAATAATTTCTGTTCAGAAGGATGCTTACTCTTCCCTTAAGCTGTTTGAAAAAGCATGAAACTACGAGCAGATGCTTTTGTATGGGTAGACAGTAGCAGAAAAAATAAAGGTTTGCGAAGTTTCAAAATGTAGCCTACTTTTCACAAAATGGTAATATAATCTAGTATCAGTAGCCAAATAACAACCCGAATGTCATTTTATATAGTAAGTGTTACCATAATACAAGACATGACAAACTACCAAAGCAAATGAAATGTTTTCAATATATTCAGTGGTCCAAAAGGACTTCAGAAAAAAAACCACCACCACAAGGGAAGAGGTCAACATACTTTACTTAGTTCTTCAGTACACCGGGTTAAGGTGCATCTGAGTTGACTACAGTTAGTATATTACACTGATGTGAAACGTGACTTTCTGGCATTACCAACGCCTGGTACTGAACAATGAATTGTTTTTATTACAAATATCTCACACACACACACACACACACACACACACACACATACACCTCAATCTAAATCTAAGGGCAGAAAATACAGAGAGAGCTTACAACCGCACAGTATGAAATACTGGCTTGGACAATTAATTATAGTTAAAAAAAGATTAATGAAGCAAATCTTGCAAATCCTCAGCCCTTTCTTTTAAGGACGGACTCTGTAGGAAGAAGAGTTAGTGCTGAATCTGGCAGTAATTGCTTCGCCTCTCCATTTTGCCCGTGTGGATACTACCACAGACAGATGCTGCTTTGGGAACCCCCGAACACACGCTGCTCCTGCCAAGGACTGCCATCAATTCACGCTGAGAACACCTTCACGGAGAACGCTGAGTCGGGAAGGGAAACAAAGGAGGGTGTAGCTTGCAGAAACCCAGCCTGGAGCGCCGAGGCTCCGCGCCCTCCGAGGCGGCTCCACGCGGCTCGTCTTGCGCTCCAGGCACCAGGGTGTCCCGAACTGACGGCGGACTTGGTTTATTTCCCAAACTTCAGAAGACAGGGTTTACCCTAACTCTGGAGGCTGAGGCAGGAGAAGGGGGGAGCGATGAAGAAGCTCCCCGTTTGGGCTGCGGCGATTGCCCACCCACCTCCCCACGCGGATGGCGCCCTTCCTTCCCCCTCACCTGTCCTGAGCGCGGGGACTCGGAGGTCCAGCCGCCTCTCGGGGCTCTCGCTCCGGGAACTGTCGGGACGTCTGGCGCCTCCCGAGACGAGCGAAGGAGGAGGCGGCAGGGTCGGGGTCATCAGCAGGAAGCTCCGCAGCCGCCGGCGGCTTCGGTCTCCTTCCCCATCCCGGCGGGGGCTCCGGGCTCGGGGCTCGGGCAGCGGGCGCGCGCGGCCACCGCGGGCGGATGAGTCAGGCGAGGGGGCGGGCGGCGAGGGGTGCGGGACCGTGGAGAGGGGCGGGGACGGCCCTACTCCCGCACCCGCGGGGCGGCGGCGGCGGCGGCCTCGGGAGGGAGGGCACGCTCCTGCCAGCGCCCCCCAAGGGTCGCAGCGACACCGGCCGCCGCCATAGGGCACACGGAATCCGAGCGCTCCTGCCCTCGGTGGTCCCCAGGCGCGGCGCGCTGGGCCGGGGACCGGGGCTCCCAGCTCAGGCGTCGCCGCCGCCGCCGCCGAGAAAGACAAAAGGGAGCCGGGGATTGGGAAGGGAAAAGTTTTCTGCTTGGTTCCCGGTGGATCCGGCGAAACCTTAAGCCCTAAGCGCCCAAAAGGAGGGGAGGGGGGGGGCAGGGTGCGGGGCGGGCTTCCCAGGAGCGTGGCCACGGGACCGCCGCCGGGGCGGGAGCCAATCTCGCCGCCACCCGCGCCCCTTGGGGAACTCCCCTAGCTCTGCCTCCTCCGCTCCCGCGGCCCGCCTCCTCCCGGCGGAGGCAGACAAGGTCTGCTCCTCCGGAGCCAGGACCCCCAACCCCCAGTCGCAAAGTTGCACTTCTAGAGCCGGGATCCCCGCAGACAAAAAAAAAAACCTATCTTGGGGAACAAAACACCCGCTTACGGGAGCTCTTCTCCGGGCTGGAAGGCCGGAGGGTGGAAACGGACACACCCACCGCGGGGCGCGCCCTCTCTGCCGTGGAACCCCGGGTCGCAGAGAGCCGTGGATCGAGTCCCGCGCGTCTCCCGGGGCAGTAGCGGAGCCCCAGGCGGATGCCGCTTCTCCCGGAGCAGGCGCCGCCGCTCCACGCCCCTCGGTCTTTCCGATCAGACGCCGCCTGGGCGGGTCGGGGTCCCCCTGGCGGGCTGAGCGGGCGCTGCGCGTGCGGAGCCAAACTGGCCCCTCGCGACACTGTGGACCTCCCTCCCCAGTGGAAGCGCTGGGCGGCGGGGACCAAGAGGATGAACCGGATCGCTGAGGGCTTCGATGGACGGTGATGAGGTTCAATTCCAAACATCAAAGCCAACGAGAGATACAAGTTACTCCTCTTTACCCCCAAACATGCACTGAGTGGAGACTGTGCCCTCTTCACATTATGATGGTTACCTTCGATTGGGCAGAGATGAACGATGATTGTATATATGCAGGTCAATTCAGTAAATGGAGTTTCATGTAAAACTGGAATAAGGGCTCTTCCTAGCCCGCCACAGAGCACGTCAGAGCACACCAGCTCCAGGCTCCCAGCGCTTGGGGGTGGGGCGCGCCCTTCCTTGTGTGTCTCCTGGATGTATTTTAGGTGATGGGTCAGAAGGCAAATACAACATTCTGGTGCGGTGTGGTTGTGCATTTCCATGTATGATCTGTTAAGCTCTTTTTTTCTACATAGTTATTTTATTATTAGAAATTAAAATGTAAACTAGAAATAAATCTAGAGGTGTTAAAAATATTTTTAAGAGGAGTTTGTTTCTGGCGATGGGAAATGCAGGAGAGAAGGAGGGAGGGAGGATAGGAGTGAGGATGGGAGTGAGGATGGGAGTGCGATTGAGAGATGGGGCAGAATTCCATGCAAAACTTTCCACGTTAAAAAATAAATCTTGGAAATCAGATAAGAGACTGTAGAAATGGATTGCCTGTGTTACAATATTCCTGCCTTGACTAGAAATATTTGGAAAATTGGCACTTTTAGTAAAAGTTTCACAATCCAAATGTTAAAAAGAAAAACACTAAAGGGAGGGGGGTGGAGAAATGAGTCACAGCTATAAACCTTCTGTGGTTTAATTGTTGCCTCACCTCATCTAGTGCATCTTAGCCCCCAGCCACCTGCTGAGTTCTCAGGTTTTCTTACACATTCGTCCAGGCACCCAATCAAAGCGTTGTGACTCCACCCGGCCTTGCTTCCAGTTGTAGCCTGTACATCTTCTAAGGAAATACTCTGAAGTCGCCTTTTCCTCTAAAGCTCCTGAGAGTGGGCACCTCCTGGTTAGGGTCACTAGCTTCCCAGGATGACAACAGGCTCATGTGTCCTTAGAGATCCTCAGACAAGGTATCGTATCTAAGAGAAGCAGTGAAATATTTAAGATGGGTATCTAACCATTTAGACATTGAATGACTGAGCCTTCCTCAAAGAGTGACTGATGAAAGGAAGAAATAGCATATTTTATGGCCACAGATATTGATGATTCCTCATTTCTAAACTTAGATTTCAGTGATTCGGGCATAAAAGAAGCAGCAGAAAGATGAACTGCATCAGACCACCAAAAAGGAATTATTTACATTTCTTTTAAAAATAATTACTATTAGTCTCAGAAAAGACTGCAGTGGTCTGCAAAACTCAGTCAACAGAGCAGCAAACCGCAGGGCTCGAGAGCCGCAGTTTGCCGACCACTGGACTAGGGTAACATGTCCTCTAAATACAGGGCTATCTACAATTCAGTAGACAAGCAGCTCTTGAGATATTAGTTATAAATTCTTCCCTGCTATGAAGTGCTCAAGGCAAGCTCAAGTAAATTATGTATTTAATATCTGCTATAGGCCAGCATCTCTCCAGCTGAAAATAATCCCAGTGAATATACCATGATTCTGAATTTAGTTCCATATCCACTTTTAAAGTAACGGATGAGACCTCTCACCATCCAGCTGCATTGCACTTCACACATAATATTTTTTGGTGTATCCTTCTGAGATGTGTAAATTTCCACTGGAACAAGCACATCTTATAAGAGTGCACAGAGAAAAGAGAGCACTCCTCTCTGTGATTCAGGCTCAACTACCTACTAACTGAGGGACTTCCAGGCTTGTTTCTCCCATCCCTTAAGTAAAATAAGGACCCATTTCAAAGGGCTTTTGTGCAAATTGAATGAAATAATACATATAAGACTGTTTACCTGTGACACAGATTGTCAACATGTAGTTACACATGCACAAAACTTGTCTGAATCCTATTAACATAGTAAAAAAGAAGACTTTTCCTTTGGACTCAAGACTAAATTTGAGAAAAATTTTAAAATATGATCAACATTTTTACTCTTGGTACACTACAAATGTACAAAATGTTAATTAAGTTTGAAAATATCCATTGGATTGAAAAACAGTATGTACTCTTAAGTAGATGATGCAATGTGGCTAAGAGAAGGCCTATTAGAAAATTTACTTGGGATTATACCTATTTTATTTTGCCATAAGTGTAGCCCATAGCTTCTCCAGACTTGCGAAGAGGGTCCTCAACCAGAAAATAAAAAATATCATCAAAGGAAAACAAGCTACATTGTTTTCCAGACTCTTATCTGAATTCTTTTGTTCCAACTGTGAAATAGATTGATAGTCTTAAAACCCGGAGGTATCTCAGCTGGCAGCCATAGTTGCTGTTTCAAACTAGGGAGTAAATAAAAACAATGTCACTCAAAGGAAATGATCTGTCTGGTTTTGTCCTTAAAATATAGAATTTGGTGGAAGGAATACAGGAGAAAGAAAAAGGGAGCAGAAACACATTTTAAAATAACATTTTAAGGGCATTTTTATTTCACTCTGATTTTGACTAGCACTTTGACATGTTTTTAATTATTTCTCTCTCATGTGCAATTGACTAATAGTTTAGTAGATTTAGCAGCAGATATGTAATACTTTCAACAATAACGATTTTTTAAAGGAAAGATGTTGCTAATTTCTGTTCAAATGTGCAAGTTAGAGTGCTACCTTTCTCAAGTAGATATTTTATAAAATTGAGAATGGTAATATAACTTAAATATTTTATGAGTTCTGTATTAGCTTCTTTATTCAATAATAAAGTTGATAAATTCTTTTTACCCAAGGATCCCTGGAAGCATACATTTTTAAAATGCCAGAGGGGCACCCTCCACCCGCTCTAAAGCTCCAGTTTTCTTCTCTAGACAGAATTGTACCTGCATGAACGAAAGGATCACTACATAGCTGATAGCAATCCAAAAAGTATTTTTTTAAATCTTAACTATGTGTTTTGTTGCCATAATCTTATCACAGAAAATATTAAGAGATTTGAATGAAATGGCATAGAAGGTGATGGTAGTACAACACCTGTTCTGCTATCCATGGTGCTGAACCAGTCATTGGGCATTAGCTCTTGACGCCTAGAAGCACGTGAAGTCTCTGGCTAGGCAACATTGCCTTTGCTAGGAAGTTGTTAGAATAGCAGGATCCCAGGCTACGCTCAAACCTACTGTGTCATACTCTGTAACTAACAACATCCTCATATGATTCATCTGTTTGTTAAAAATTTGAGAAATGCTGCACTAGGATGCAGTTCATGTTGCCTTGTGTCTTTCCTGATGCTTTGCTTATATCACCCCTCATATCATCCCCTCTGGAGATGCAGCCCAATGCTGCCTATTTTAGCTGCATTTAATTTTGGATTGCAGTGTGCTGTTAAGAGAGCATAGCCCTGCCCAGATGGTGTGGCTCAGTGGTTGAGTGTCAATCTATGAACCAGGAGGTCACAGTTTGGTTCCCAGTCAGGGCACATGCCCAGGGTTGTGGGCTTGATCCCCAACAAGGGGCATGCAGGAGGCAGCCAATTAATGATTCTCTCTCTCCCTTCCTCCCACTCCCTTCCTCCCAGAAATCAATACAGTTTTGTTTTGTTTTGTTTTGTTTTTAAGAGAGAACATAGCCTTTGTGTCAAACAGGAGGTTAAAACTTCAGCTTGTACTGACCATTCTGAGCTTCACTGTCCTCATTCATAAATGTTAATATTATTATATATCCTTGTAGTGCTGTTTTAAGGATTCGATAATAATAAAATAGTATGTGTAAAGCACATAACCTGACACATAGCAGATGTTCAACAAATCTCTTAAACACTGTGAATGCTACATCCTCTACTGAGGAGGGGTGCCCTCTCACCATAACATTGTCAGGCATTGTAAAAGAATTTAATTTCCAATTTCTACTCAATGAAGCCAACTTTACATTTACATTAAATTAGTTAATACAATAAACTTAAAACCCACCAAATCTTTCAGTGTGGTGTTTCTCCACACCCATAATTATAACCTGGAGTAAAGAAAGAGAAGGTCTTTCTTGACAATTATGTTAGTTCTGTTTTTATTCAATGAGAACAAGGTGATTTGGTATTTTGAATAGTGAGATGTATATAAATGTCTGGATGCCTTAATTCTACTACCAACAGAGTCTGTACATGTGTATAGCTGACTTTGTAAACAATAATTATTTACACTGATGTATAGACCCTAATTGAGTCATAATGTTGGTTATAATATAATGCAATTTAAATTGTGCTATTTAGGAGCCCCAGGAATACTGTTTCAAGCATGTATTTTAGAACATGAGGAAATATTGACAGTCATTTTTCAAAAGAAACGTCAAATATAGTCACCTGTTCCATTACAATGGCCATTTAATGCATTTGGCACTAGGAGCATTGCTCGTTGCCCTGCTAATCTGGAAACACCTGTTTCTCTAAGGGATCTAGCTATTATAAACTTGAGAAAGTCAACTTTTCTTCAAAGTTCTATCTTCACTTTTTAGAGTTCCTGGAAAATAATATTTATAATATATTAGATTTTGTTTCTTCTAGCTCCCTCATTTTGTAGTTTATTAACACGAGTCAAGTACCTGTCTCAGGATCATGTAACAAGAGAGTGATAAAGCCATGAGTAGCATCCAGGTCTCTCTATTCCTAGTTCAGTGCTCATTCAACACTCATAAGACATGACTCATATTAGGCTGATTTAAAGCCCCCAGGTGATTGAGAGACTTCTACATATCCCTGGAAGTATTGGCATTTTCCCAACCTTACTACACCTCCATACCCAAGGAAACAGCCTATGATAAGAATGAAAGAACTTCAGTTTTAGAATGTTCATTGATTCAGAAGACATTCACACAATTTATATTCAGTTGGAGCCATATAAATATGACAGATTCAGATCCCTTTTTTTCATATTCTGGTGAGTTTGGTACTTTTATAAGCATATAATTAGAGTATGAAAAGTGCCCTATGAGGGCAACAAAATGGTGATATTAAGTAGGCATCATCAGAAAATTTGGGGGGACCTATAGTTCAAATGAAATCTTAAAAATATGCAGATGCATGATTCTGGCTTTAGAAGACAAGAAGCCTTAAAAAATGTGAGCAAATGGGGATTAGTATTCAAGGATGAGAAGTGTATGTATGATTTTCAGAGAAGAGACCAGTGGTACATTCAGAGGAGTGTAGATAAAGCCAATATGGCAAGAATATGATATCAAGACAGGAGCTTTAAAAAGGAGATTAGAGAGAAAGGCAGCGATCAGCTCACATAAGGCATTCCATTTCAAGTTAAGAGTTTAGGTTTTATCCTGGAGATATTAGGGAACCATTGAAATATCCTTCTGGCAGCTATAGTATAGGCTATATGGAGGAGGAAGGGGACTCAGAAGCAGGGAGGCAAAAATATTAGATTTTTGTAATAACCCTGGTAAGGAAATACACTAGACTGAGCTAGGACATTGGGAAGAGGGATGAATATAAAAGATACATACTGAGAAATCATATTTGTTGAAAAATGGTATTTGGTAAGAGTGTGGATAATGTCCAAGTTCCTGGCTAAGAGACTTGCTTTTTTCTCCTCATAGCACCAATCAAAACCAGTGATTCTACAAAAAATAAGTAGAATAAAATCATACCATTTCTTCTATGGCAGCTGAATGTACAGTGTATTATTTTAAGCATTTTTAAGTTTAAAAACAAAATAAAGATAGAATTGATAGTCTAAAAGATCTTGTAAATTGAAGACTTCCCAGGTTGACTCCATTTCACTCTACTCATCCAATTTCAACACTAGCCACCTTTCAAGGTCTACCATCATTGTCCCCAAGACACTTTCTCCCATCCAAAATAAGAGTCTATTCCTCAGAGTGTTTAGTTTCTAACTCAATTGAGCATGAAGACCCCAGACACATTGTACTACTACATTCTGAAAAAAGATAATATTTTATTTTCTTGAATGATTTTCACTCTAAATGCAACTATGTTGCCCTATTCTTGACTTTGCATTACTGTTGATGAGGGAATGGGTATTTGGAGGCCTTTTCATTGGAGATCACTTATAATCATAAATATGAGAATTGGTAGTTATTAGTGACAGGGATGAGGGTTTTATTTATAGTAAGAAAAGTCATAAAGTAAAGAGGTTTTAATTAAAAAACCCCTTAAGTTATGAGTCATACTTGGGTTTTAAAATATGGTAAGGTGCTCAGCCAGTGTCGTTCAGTAGCTGAGCATTGACCTATAAACCAAGAGATCACAGTTCGATTCCCAGTCAGGCAATATGCCCAGTTGCAGACTTGGTCCCACGTTCAGGGGAATGCAGGAGGCAGCCAATCAATGATTTTCTCTCATCATTGATGTTTCTATCTCCCTCTCCCTCTCTCTTCCTCTCTAAAATCAACAAAAATATTTTTTTAAATAAGGCAATAGCTTTCAATCTTTAAAAATTATATATGACAAGGAAAATTGCATGCTGAAATAATTTTAGTGGACTTTTACTTATAAATACCTAATATCTTTATTCATTAACATAGTTCCATGACCAGAGTTGATCTTCCTTTATTCGTATTAATTTTTAATCAAGTCATTTTCTTATCTAAAAATTTGCATGGCTGCCTATCCTATCTAATAAAAGAATAATATGCAAATTGACCACACCTCTGCTACACCCACAAGCCATACCCACAATCCATGCCCACCAGCCAATCAGAGCAAGTATGCAAATCAACCCAACCAACATGGCAGTTGATTTGCATATCCTGGCACAGAAAACAGCATAGAAAAGAAGCCAAGCACTGCAGAAGGGACCAAAGCTGCAGAGAAGCAAGAAAGTGGGGTGGGAGAGAAGGAGGGAAGTTGGTAGGGTGGGGAAGAAGGAAGGGAGCAAGGAAGAGAAGGGAGTGAGGCAGCAGAGAAGGGAGGGAGCTTTGTTCAGGCCACAGGAAGCCCTGTTCTTGCAGGAATCTTCCTGCAATAGGTCTCTAGTTATCAGATAAAGTGCAAAATATTCAGCTTCTTTATTACAACTTAATGTGGTTTTGACCTTTCTAGACTCATCAATAACCCACTTAGGGCATGCTGGGGTCTTTCTCAGCTTCTACTAGGATTCAGGAATCTGTAAAAGAGGCTGTGCATAAATTGATGAAGAGGCTAGAGCAGAAATAGGAATTTTGAAGGCATTTTGGGGTGCCAGATGGAAATTTAGTTCTAATGATTAAGCTCTCCGAATGTCTGCACCCCTAGCTTTTTATTAACACACTAGTGGCCCGGTGCACAAAATTCATGCACGGGGGGGAGGAGGGATGATCCCTCAGCTCAGCCTGCAACCTCTCCAATCTGTGACCCCTCGAGGGATGTCTGACTGCCTGGTGGGATTAGTCCTAAAAGGGCAGTTGGGTCTCCCTCTCACAGTCCAGGTCTGTTGGCTCCCAACTGTTCACCTGCCTGCCTACCTTCCTGATTGCCCCTAACCACTTCTGCTTGCCAGCCTGATCATCTCCTAACCACTCCCCTGACAGCCTGGTTGATGCTTAACTATTCCCCTGCCAGCCTGATTGCTCCTAACTGCCCTCCCCTGCAGTCCTGGTCACCATCCAATTGCTTTCCCCTGCAGGCCTGGGTCCCTCACAACTGCCCTTCTCTGCAGGCACAGTCACTCTCTACTTCCCTCCTCTGCCAGTCTGATCACCCTTAACTGCCCTCCCTTGCAGACCTGGTCCCTTCCAGCTGCCCTCCCCTGCTGGTCATCTTGTGGTGGCCATCTTGTGTCTACATGGGGGCAGGATCTTTGACCACATGGGGGCAGCCATCTTGTGTGTTGGAGTGATGGTCAATCTCTTTTATTAGATAAGATAGAAGCCTGGTGCATGGGTGGGGGACAACTGGTTTGCCCTGAAGGGTGTTCCAGATCAGAGTGGGGGTTCCCTTGGGATGTGGGGTGGCCTGGGTGAGGGACCTGCAGTGGTTTGCAGGTCAGTCATGCCCCCCGGCGACCCAAGCGGAGGCCCTGGTATCTGAGATTTATCTATCTTCTACAATTGAAAAATTGTAGCCTGGAACAAGCCAAGTCTCCTGCTCACTCTGTGGCTGCTGCCATTTCTGTTGGGATTCTGTAATTGAAACTTTGTAGCCTTAAGCAGAGGCCTGAGCCAGCAAGAGCAGCCAGAAAGCTGGGCTTCTTCCATTGCCGGATAAACCAAAGCCTCCCTTCTACTCTCTGGCTGCAGCCATCTTGGTTAGGTTCATTTCCATATTCACTCCTGATTGGCTGGTGAGCATGGCTGGTGGGTGTAGCAGAGGTGCAGTCAATTTGTGTATTACTCTTTTATTAGATAGGATTTCGCCCTAAAGCAAAGCAGATATACATATCAAAGGTAAGGTTTGGTAAACAGTAAAAGATTATCAGGTTAGGAGAACTGCCCTCAGCAGTCTGGCAGTGGGCAATAATATATAGATCTTTAGCCCTGCTGAAGCCCCAAGGTTCATCAACCTTTTGATGAACTTCTTGCACTTATGACTTGTTGGAATTAGCCTCCAGCAAGGGCACTAACAGAACTGCTTTACCTGAATATCCCAATGTTCAACTTGGCAATAGGGTATAACCCATGTCCCAGGACAGACACTGAGCATTTTCTAATCCACGTTATCAGGGTCTGTTCTCTTTTTCTTCTTGAGCTCCCTGTGTTCATACATGTAGTCAAATACCCCAACTTCTTTTGTACCACTTGGGGACAGCTGATAAACCTCACTTCCTGCTGTGATGAGGGCCTCAGCAATTCCTGTGTTTACTCGTTCAATAAACATGCACCAAGGCTCTACCACGTGCCAGGGACTCAAAAGCATTCTGAATGCCACTGACTCTGAGGGGCTTCTGGAGATGTGGGTGCTCTCCGTAGTCTCACCTCCCCAATGCAGTGGTGGCAGGTACCCTCCCATTATTAATGTAAACAGCTGACTTTTTAGTTTCTGCTGTAATTTGACAATTACCAGCATGAGATTTCCAGTGTAAAAGAATACATTTGCATTTTTGAGCACTTAACAGAATACTATATACTGTAGCAAGATTGATTACTCCAGCTTCAGGTAGAAAATGACTGTAGTATAATATGTGCTCCCACAAGACTACTGTTTTGCAGCACGTAGAAAAATATCATTAATTTTTCTTCTGAATATTTCTTAATGGGAATCACTATGAGATGCCCATTTTACTTATGGGAAATGCACAAATAAAAATCAGTTTTCAAAAATATCACTCCCACTCACCCAGTATACCCTCTACAATGGTAATTAATAGTCCTCCTCTCTGTTTTAGAATGTAAATTTCTTATAGATAATCCCATGTACTAGGTTGGAGCCCTTGAAGGTAGCGTTATACAGTAATTAAACACAGAGAAGTCAGGGTTCAACTCTCAGCTCTAACACTGTGCGTCCTTGGGAAGCTGAACCTCATTTTCCTCGTCTGTAAAGCAGGGATAATAAAAAATATATCATAGGTGGTTTTTGATAATTAAAGAGATAATTTACATAAAGTGCTTAAGCCATTGTATTAACATTAGCTTTCGTTTTAATAGCTGAAGCCCAGAAATCCAATACAGGGTACGTATTTAATAATGTTAGTTTACAAAACCTCAGGTTTGATAATGTTGGCTGAGTGAATAAATTAATTAATCAACCTGTATCTGCTTTGCTTAAGTCTGTATCATATGATAATACTGAGTACACTGTTCTTCACGTCACAAGATGTGGGTGGTCCTCGACCAGAAAATGCACTGGTGGAATTGTCTGTCTCCTTGGTAGTGATTGTCTTGGGCTGAGCTGTGACATCTCTGACATGTTTCCCCTGATGACAGGTCATCCATATTAGAGTTTCTTGGTCAGGATCAGGGCCAGTCTTGGCACACTGTTTTCCCTTTAAGACATGTACCTACCCATAAAGGGAGAGAACCTGGGCCTCATTTCCATTCACTCTGGAGCATGACAAACACTGCTCATCAGCTGCCTGCTGACCATTTGGCTCGTCTTTGGGACGAGGAAAGCCAACTTGAAAAGACATAGCAGCTGGGAGCCTGACTCTGCTACTGCCTGGAGTGGCTCATGCCCTGCAGCTCAGAGAAAGGCGATTTATGTTGCCAAGTGTTTATGTAAATATTGTCAATCTTTCAAATGAAAAGGACAAATGATATGTTGCCCTTTTCACACTGAGCATGCATACCGCTTGTCTGCTGGTAACAGTAGATTTGTCTGTTAATACAGCCCAATTGTCCATATTTCACTGCTTCTCTCAGCTGAAGATGCAATATGAAAAGAGTGGCAAGGGGCGTAGGGGAGCCTGGGCATTCATTAGGATCTGCCACTCGTTGCAAGGGGTCAAATGTAGATCATATATGGCTTTGGTACAGGGTTGACTATCTTCTGTGTACCAGTCTCTGGGTAAGATACCATGTATGTATGTGAGCTCTTTAAATCTTCCAGTGACCCTGTAATAATCCTCATTATACAGATGAAGAAGTTGAATCTCAGGAAGACTATATAACTTGTCCAAGCTCACTGAACAAAAAAGATGCACAAAGGATGATTCAGTTCAATCTGGCATTTAAAATTTGATACATTTATGAATATATTATTTTACATGATTAAAAAATAGAACATTTTGACTGGTCAGCATGGCTCAGTGGTTGAGCATAGACCTATGAACCAGGAGGGAAGGATTCAATTCCCAATGAGGGCACATGCCTGCTCTATTCCTAGTGTGGGTAGTGCAAGAGACAGCCAAGAAATGATTCTCTCCCATCATTGATTTTTTTCAGCTCTCTCCCTCCCCTTCCTCTCTGAAATTAATAAACATAATATTTGAACATTTCAAATATAAGTAAGTCTTAAAAACATTTCCCTACAGTTTAGATTGATCAAATATTCTTAAATGTTAAGAAGTGTTCTTAATAGTTAAGAAAAATTGACTCCCAAGACATTGATTAAAAGAGTAGACTTTCTTAGTTAGAAGTTGCCTCTGAGATCATTAATTCTTTTATTTCTAGACTAGAAATCAGGATTTTAAATTCAGTGGTTATTATACTTTTACTAGTGGCCCAGTGCACGAAATTCATGCACTGGGGTGGGGGTGGAGGAAGATGTGTCCCTTAGCCTGGCCTGCATCCTCTCTAATCTGGGACCCCTGTGGGATCAGGCCTAAATTGGCAGTCAGATAACCCCTTTGCAATCCGGGACTACTGGCTCCTAACTGCTCATCTGCCTGCCTGCTTGATCTCCCCTAACCACTCTGCATCCTGGCCTGCTTGCCCCCAATTGCACCACCTTGCCAACCTGATCACCCCCAACTGCCCTCTCCTCCTGGTCTGATCACCCATAACCACCTCTGCCTCAGCCCCACCACCATGGCTTTGTGTAGAAGGGCATCTGGAATGTCTCATGGTCTAATTAGCATATTACCCTTTTATTAATATAGATAGGATATGACATACTGCCATAACTATAACATATCTACAAATATTATCTATGAGAATACATACTTCATGAGATAGAAAGGCATCTAATATATTATATTGTATATGTTGTAAGTAGTAGGAAATACAGTATTTGTAGCAATAATATACACCCTGTGACTTCCCTTCTTGATCTGGGAATGGTTTCCAGGTATTTGAACATTTCCTGGCCCCTAATGTATTTATTTATTTATTTATTTTTGCCATTCAGTGTAACTTTATTTACTGTTTATTGCACATAATTTGAGGTCTTTAATTTCTAACCACTAAAGATTCAAAGGACTATTTTTTCCATGAATTTTAACATTAACATTAGTGAATTCGTGTATTCATCTGTTTTTATTATAAACATCTGAATTATTCACGTTGTCATAGATCCTGAACTCATAAGCGTGGACCATGCACAGGCTGGCAGCAAGTCAGGAAGTCACTGCAAGCAAACTGATATTCTGTATAAGGAGAAAAGTCATAGCATAACATTTAATGTTCAACTTTAATTCATATACTTTGGGGGACTCAACTGCTTGGTTGGTGATGGGATTGATTATTGGGAGTATTATTCCTGAAATAATGAATGAAAGGGGCACTCAATCTTTCTTCTTGGTTGTTTGCTCCTCCCCAGCACCTTCATCTCTTTGGGCAGCTTCTGGGGCAGCTTCTCCTTCACCTTCATCTCAGCTTCTTGGGCCCTGCACAGCAGCGGAACGGGGCAAAACGCAGAGCCACCTAGGACAGACGGTTCCTCACGTCCCTGCCCTTCCCCTCAGCAGCAGCAGAACGCACGCAAGAGGCGGGGCTGCCCGGGACAGCCAGTACCTTGGATCCTCGCCCCTCGTGCCTCCACCCCTCGCCTCGCTCGTGCCTAAGCCCCATCCCCTGCTCCTGATTGACTGGTAGTGTAGCAAAGGTACGGTCACATTTGCATTTTACTCTTTACTAGATAGGATTTTTAAAAACTTATCGCTACACAATTTGGTAAAAGCCGTTAGTACGGTAAGTATGGTAAGTGTGGTTGTTTTGGCAAATGTAGGTATGACATTCTATATTTTTATATGGTTGCACCAATTCATATAATTATTTTTGTTTCTTTACCATCAAAATATAAAATTGTATTCTGATGTCTGTACTTAGCCTCTTTTTTTAACATTATGAAACACTTTCTGAATGGTTTACTATGAGCTTTCATCCCCTTGGGAACCATTTCTCTTTCCTTGCAGAAACTAGGTGAAAACACTGCTTATGAGGAAAATTAGGCTCAGAGGAAGACAAACAACCTTTTAAATACACCAAGTCAATTCCCAAACTCAACAGATCTGAACAACATCTTTGAAAATAGCTGGGACTAAAATAACAAAAATCAGTTTTTGGGGAAAAAAATTTATTAGAACTAAAAAAATGTTAATTAATGCACAAAGTTGTGAAAACGCTATCACCTTGTCTGGTCTGGTGCAGCCTACACACAAGATCAAGCCTTTCCTGTGCCCCCCTGGATTCCTACCTTGCAAGCTTGCCCAGGACTCAGGGGGTCTGTGTTTATTGGTTTCAAGTATAATCTTGCCATGTTTAAGTAAAGTGGCTTTTATTGTCATCAATATCAGTGCAACCTTGAATGAAATACTGCAGGTGCTTTTCAGCCCTGAGGAGCTCTCTCTCCTTACAAACAAGAGCTGCACCTAGCAGGTTTTTAATTTGGCAGGAGCCTCATTGCTATTCATTTAGGATTTATGTGTTTCTTTGTACTTTTGGCACAGTTCAGTGTGAGATTATTTTTTAAATGTCATGATTTAAGAGTCTTCATTTCGACAAGTTCATTACTGAACTCATTATTGTCCCTCTCCTTTCCCAGGATTCCTGATCTCAGGGAATGGGCCACATCTATCCAGTTCTCCCTCCAGCAATCCAAAAGTCAGCCTGCCCTGCTTTCTCTTGCTCACTTACACTGGTCAGACATCTAATTATGGAATTGAGCAGTTGCTATGGGGGCAGGGACTCGGTCTCTAAATTCAGAGGCTAGCCCAGTCCTTATGCTCAATAAATATTAGAGGAATAAGTGAATGACAAATATTTAATCTATACCCTTCTCTCCACCTCTGCTATCTCAACCCTAGTTTTGGTGTTCACCATAGTCTGACCTGACTATTGTAATGGCTTCTAATTTGGACCCTTTGATTGTATTCATTTCCATGCAGCTATCCTTAAATCTAGCCTTATTGTGCACTGGCCCGGTGACTCAGTTGATTGGAGCATTGTCCTCTATACTAGAAAGGTTGCGGGTTCAATTCCTACTCAGGGTATATACCTAGGTTGTGAGTTTAATCCCTTTGAGAGGGGACATGAACACAGTTGTCTCCATAGGTGGGAGAGGTAGGCATGATGGACCAACATGATTCCAAGACAGGCTGGAAGTCTGGGGAGTGCATTCAATGAATTTGAAATATCTGAGGTCCTTTCCCTTCTGAATCTTTTGACTCAGAAATGGTGTACAGGAGGGAACTGATCTCTCTTGCTCTCTCTCTCTCTCAAATCAATAATAATAATAGTAATAAAACATATCTTTCAGTGAGGATTAAAAATAAAAAATAAACCTCGCCTCACTGTTCTTATGCTTAAATAGTATTGATCTGGTTATATCTCCTGGTACATATAATTTGCTTTTACCCATAATACTTCCCTCTCTAGAAATGCCTGGTCATTTTTCTCTATTTGCAAAGTCCTACTGAGTCTTATTGCTCAGTCCATGTGACACATTTTTAATAATTCTTTTCTGCAGTTCCAGATTGTATTAAATGTTCCTTTTCTTTTGTCCCATTGTTCCTTGTGCATTTTCCTAACTGAATACATGTTTCTTACTTTATTTTTCAGTCTGGCTTTCCTTCTATGCTCCATTTGGGTAGGAATTCTTACTGTGGCTTTGTAATAATTTCAATGGTACATGAAAGGCAGTCCATAAATATTTGTTAATTTGAAATGTGGATACTTGTATTTTTTTTATTGAATGAACAAACAGGAATTTAATATTGCCACTAATTATAAATGTTTCTAACATGTCTAGAGCAAATTATAAATTAATGGACAATAAAAGAGACAATTCTTTTAAAAAAATGAATCTAGTGAAAATAGCTGTTAGATTTGTGCATCATAAAGGTATCAAATAAAAACTAAGTAGTCAAGTTGGCATAAAGCCTAGTGCAGACAGCTGGTATTTATAATCTGTAGGGCATGGATATTGAAATTAATATTTATAACAGCCACATATTGAGGGTTATGTATCAGGTATTATACTGATAAGTACTTTTAATATTTTGTAATTTTAATTCTCAAAAGAGTTTATAAGATTAAAATAATTATAATGCCCATCGTATGATTGAGGAAACATATGCAGAGCAGTAAATAAAGAAAATAAGAAGGAAGTGGATGAAACATTATTCAAAAGCTAAATATTTTCAAATCAACAATGATCATCAAGACCATCACTGTCTCCCTAGTTGGTTTGGCTCAGTGGATAGAGCACTGGCCCATGGACTGAAGAGTCCCGGGTTCAAATCCAGTCAAGGTTACATACCTCGAATGCAGGCTTGATCCCCAGCCCTGACCAGGG
This sequence comes from Antrozous pallidus, assembly GCA_027563665.1. Lineage (NCBI taxonomy): Eukaryota > Metazoa > Chordata > Mammalia > Chiroptera > Vespertilionidae > Antrozous > Antrozous pallidus. The sequence continues at coordinate 84,055,650 of CM050517.1, forward strand.
ACAGAGCGGGAGGCAACCAATCGATGTCTCTTTCACATAGATGTCTCTCTCTCTCTGTGTGTGTGTCTCTCCCCCTACTACTTTCTCAAAAAAAATCAATGGAAAAATATCCTTGGGTGAGGATTAACAAACAAACAAATAAAAAACACTATCATTGTCTAATGCCACAAATCAGTTTAAATTTTAAACAGCCTGGGAGCCTATAACTCTCCAATACAGTTCACTCAACTCCTGTCTGTCCCTGCCTGTCTTCCACCCACTTTTTCACAGAAACTGAGGTCTGGAATTCAACTGCTGCTCTACATTGAAATTCAGTGTTCGTCCCTGGAAGTACACTTACAGGCCAACTGCCGGTTACCCTTTCCACAGCTGAGACGGTCATGCCCTATTATGTGATAAGCCTTGTGTCCCAATTCTGACTAATATCACAGGACCTGCTGTGCCTGGAGCTGTGTGCCCTGGGCTCTGACAGCTGGCTGCAGCCACACAACTGCCCAGCATTGCCAATGCTTGCTTCCAGGTGAGCTGAACTCTGTCTCCTATTGAAAGGCTCTGGCTGGGGTTCTACTTCCATCCCAGAGTCTCCTTTTCCTCACTTTACATGATGTGACAAAGTATGCCCTCCTTTAGGAGGAGACATTTGTAGCAAGACTTGGACATCAAGGTGAAGGTAAATATTTTCAAATCAACAATGATCATCAAGACCATCACTGTCTCCCTAGTCGGTTTGGCTCAGTGGATAGAGCATTGGCCCATGCTACGAGCCCATCATGCCAGGTGGAGAAAACAGCAAGAGCCAAGACCTACAGCTAAGAAAAGCTTAGCGTGATCTAGAACTAGGAAACAAAACACAACAGGCAGGGAAGAAGGGCTGGGATGGAGTTACAAAGATGGTCAGGAGTAGATCAGAGGGCCTTGCTGGTGATGGAGATGATGTGACCTGATTTATGCTGAAAAGCGTCTCTGAATGATATGGGAGGGTTGTTTGTGAGGACATAAAGATGAAAGCAAGAGACCAGACCCCTATTGTAGGGGCTTAAACAAAATATGATGATAATTGGTTAGGATGATAGAGTTAGAAATGGAGCAGAGAAGATAGGCTGGGTATTTTCTTAGGAGGTAGAATTGTCAGAATTTGAGAATTTGGGTATGGAGGAGGAAGGAAAGAGGAATAAAATATGGTTCTTCAATTTCTCTTTTGACTGACTGAGGTTGTAGATGGTGGTGCTATTTGCTGAAAAGGCAAAGAGGGAAGCTGGGGTGATGTCTCAGATATGTTATGTTTGAAAGATATATTAATATTCTAATGGAGATGCTGAGGCACCTTTCTGTATGAATCTGGAGCAGAAGTGAGAGGTCAGGTATAGAGTCATCAGAAACAGGTACTGTTAAGTCTGAGATAGGAGATGATTGTTTAGGGAAGGACTACAGAGGAAAAAATGGGGCCTAGGAAGGTACTTGGGCAGTCCATCATTTAGGGTTCACTAGAGAAATAGCCAGGAAAGGGTTCTAAAGAAGACACCAGTTGAAGTGGTTGGAAAAGAAACTTGACACGAGTTGTTTCTGTGGCAATATGGCGCTCAGAGGGCCAAAGGGAACCCAGGAGATGAGAAAATGTAGGCTGTGAGGACAGGCAGGCTTTTAGAAAGAAGTTTTGCTAAAACAGGAGAAAGAAAATTAGCTTAGGGAACCTGAGGTGATGGGAGGCTGTTTGTGGTGTTTCATTAGGGTTGAGATACTAAAATGTTCTTGGAGGTTGATGTGGGGGAAACATTTAGTCTGATTGAGAAGAAAACTGCCACTGCTGCAGTTTTTCCACTAGCAGAAGAGAGGGGGAAAATAAGGACTGATGAGAGCAGTTTAGCGGATTTAGTGGCTGAAGCATAGCCATTGTGCTGATTTATTCAATGAAGTCCAAGGAAGCCACAGTTGTGTGTGTGTGTGTTAAGGAGGTGGCAAGTTTGAGGAGTGATAAGAAGGGGTGAAACAGCCTTCTGCTAGATAAGAAAACAAGCCTGCTGGAGATAGGTACTAGAGTTGTGACCTAGGCCTTGCTAAAGGTTTTCAGCATCCCAAATGTGTATTCAGTACATGCAAACGAATGTTTGTTATGTATGTGTATGTTATGAAGTCTACATAACAAAGGAAAGCCTTTTTCCTACTGCCCACTTAAGATCTAGACTTTAGAACTTGACCATAATCATCACAGACCAGTGTGCCCCTCCCTGATCCTATTGCTCTGCCTCCTCCACAGAAGTAATCAAGGCTCTGAAATAGGTATTGTAAACTAAGTATGACCTAGTGGTCTCGTGCATCTTCATCCCTTCCACATGATGGTTTCATGCCTGGAAATATATTGTTAAATGAACTCGGATCGGTTGGCAATCCTAGTGGAAGCTGAGTAGCATTTAATATAGAATGTTGAGTAGCTTATATTTAATTCCTATAAAATTAAACCATGGGAAGGATGTCTTCTGAGACCTTAGAGACAAAAAGAAGATAGGTTTGAATATAACTTCCACATGCCCTTTGCTCGTGCCTGAGTCACATCCAATATTGCAGAGCAGGTGTGATTCAGTCTGTAAACTCTGGTGACAGGAAATATCAGGTTTATTTAGTATTTTAATTTCACATAAAATCTGCTCTAAGCTCCTATATTGTCAGGCAGGTGAGAAATTCAGCATCAGTCCTTAAGGCTGCACGAGAATCAAAGACGTGGATCTGGGACTGACTGAAGGAAGACTGTTTCATCTCTAGTCTATCAGTTATCTATTCTCATGCTTTTAGTCCCACGTGTTCTCTGCTGTCTTACCACACGGAGATCGCAAAGCTTGTGCTGAAGACCCACCCGTGATAAAAGCAGAGGACAGCTAGCATCTCCGTGAGCTGCCTGTCCCCTGGGACTGTCCAGACCTCTGCTCCTGGTCCTGTACCCGGAACTCTTTTCTTTTCCCTCTCTGTTGAAATCCTTCCACCTCCCCTATTGATTTCAAAGGTGCTGTTTTTTCTTTCATCTCCCTCTGGACTACCTATCATAATAATATCAAGGAGTTTAGACTTTTACAAAAACTAACAAAATCCTCTGATTTCAAGTGGATTCTGTTTTTCCTCCTGCCACTTTATTATTATTATTATTTTTTTTTTAGTCAAAGGAGCAAGAAATCAGAGTGGGAGAAGAGGGGAGGAGGAAAACACATTTAAACAAATTACTGTCTCTATGAATAATCGTGGGCCATTTCTACATAATGCAAGGGCATGTCTTAAAAATAAAAGAACTAGAAAAAAAGAAAGACTGTGGCCTCCATGGCATTGGATTTGGGTCTTGTGTGGGTCTCTACTGAGAAAATGTGGATGCCCATCTAGTTCATCTCCTCCCTTTTATGGGTGAGAGGACGAAGGTCCAGAGGCAACATGGGGTAGCCAACTGCAAGGGCTTTGCAATTAGCAGAACTGAGTTGCAGCATCATTCACAATAGCCAAGGTATGGACAACATGAGCACCTGTCAGTGGGTAAAGAAGATGTGGTATACACATGTATACACATAAAATGGAATATTATTCTACCACCAGAAAAAAGGAAATTCTGCCATTTGCAACAACATGCATGAAACTTGAGGACTTTATGCTAAGCAAGGTAAGTCAGACAAAGAAGACAAATATTATAATGACATTTATATGTGGAATCTGAAAAAGCCAAACTTATAAAAACAGAGTAAAATGGTGATTACTAGGGGCTGGGTTTGGGAATAGGAGAGATGTTGTTAAAAGATATAAAGTTGCAACTTGCAGACAAATAAGTCCTGGAGAGCTAATACACAGTAGAGTGACTATAGATAACAATATTTTGTTATAATTATCAAACTTGCTAAAAGACATAAAAATTGTAATTATGTGACATGATAGAGGTACTAGCTATCACTACAATGGCAATCATATTACTATATACAAAAGTATCAGATCCACTTATGGTATACACTATTACATATGTGAAATATATTTGAATTTTAAAAAGAACAAAGTTAACTTCCCAATTGTTACTTTTTTAAAGCACCACCCTAGAATGTTTTTATTGATGATAGAGAGAGAATCAGTTGTCTCCATATAAGCTCTGACCTGGAATCGAACTTGCAACCTAGGTATGTCCCCTCATCAGGAATTAAAATCACAGCCTATTTGCATATGGGATGATGCTCCAATCAATTAAGCAACCAGACCAGAAAACAATGAGGCTACATTTAAAGGCAGCTGCAGTGAGAAATTATTATAGTCAAAGGGTCCAAATTAGAAGCTATTACAATAGCCAGGTCAGATTATGATAAACGCCAAAACTAGGGTTGAAATATGCAGAGGTGGACAGAAAGGTATAGATTAGATAAATATTTGCCATTCATTCATTCCTCTAATATTTATTGAGCATAGGGACTGGGCTAGCCTCTGAATTTATAGACCAAGTCCCTGCCCCCATGACAACTGCCCAAGTCCATAATTAGGTGTCTGACAAGTGTAAGTGAGCAATAGAAAGCAGGGCAGGCTGACTTTTGGATTGCTGGAGAGACAACTGGATAGATGTGGCCCATTCCCTGAAATCAGGAATCCTGGGAAAGGAGACGGACAATAATGAGTTCAGTAATGAACATGTCAAAATGGAGGCTCTTAAATAATGACATTTAAAAAATAATCTCATACTGAACTGTGCCAAAAGTACAAAGAAACACATAAATCCTAAATGAATAGCAATAAGGCTCCTGCCAAATTAAAAACCTGCTAGGTGCAGCTTGTTTGTGAAGAGAGAGAGCTCCCCAGGGCCGAAATGCACCTGCAGTTATTTCATTCAAGGTTGCATTGATATTGATGACAATAAAAGCCACTTTATTTAAGCATGGCAAGATTATACTTGAAACCAATAAACACAAGATCCCCTGACTCCTGGGCAAGCTTGCAAGGTAGGAATCCAGGGGGACACAGGAAAGGCTTGGTTCTTGTGTGTAGGCTGCACCAGACCAGACAAGGTGATAGCGTTTTCACAACTTTGTGCATTAATTAACATTTTTCAGTTCCAAGAAATTTTTTCCCAAAAACTGAATTTTGTTATTTAGCTATTTTCAAAGATGTTGTTCAGATCTTTTGAGTTTGGGAATTGACTTGATGTATTTAAAAGGTCGTTTATCTTCCTCTGAGCCTACTTTTCCTGATAAGCAGAGTTTTCACCTAGTTTCTGCAAGGAAAGAGAAATAGTTCCTAAGGGGATGAAATTCCACACTAAATTAGAACAAACCATTCAGAAAGTGCTTCATAATGTAAAAACAAGCTAAGTACAGATATCAGAATAAGATTTTACATTTTGAGAGGAACGAAGATGGCGGCATAGGTAAACACCTATCTTGCTGCCCCACACAACAATTTCAAAACTACAACTTAATGACAGAACAAACATCATCCAGAATCACCAGAAAGCTGGCTGAGTGAAAATTCCACAAATAAAAGTGAAGATAGGACACTGTGACTCAGAGAAGCGGCGGAGGACAGCTTTGAAGATACGTGCAGAGAGAGGTTTGGAGTCATGCGCACATGAGCAGATAAAGCGGGCGACTGCAAACCCGGCCAGTTTTCTTGAATGGGGGAGACAAAGACGTCCCACTGCACTGATTCCCCAGCTCCGGGCAAAGTCCGGGGAACCCACAATCATATGGGGTAAAAACTGGACAGTGGGGAGGCTCGCTGAAACTCGGGCGCTGCAAGGGTCTGCAAGCTTGTGGAGAGGGCGAGCTTGTGCAGAGTGCGCGTGCACTTGGGAACAGCACAGCTGTGTGACCTCACAGAGAGCACTCGTGACTTACTCTCTCATTTGGGAAACCTCTGGACCACATTGCTTTACGACCCTGGATGAGACGTTGGGTGTGCAAACTCATTTGGGTAGAGGCTGAATTGTCCAGCAGCTGGTGGAGCTCAGCAGCAGCTGTCTCTCAGAGGTGCTGGCAGCCATTGCCACCCAGCACAGAGTCCTGGGTGCCACATAGGGCGGAGCTGACACTGCCTGCTCAGTCCAGAGACTCCACCCATCCAACCTGAGCACGGCTGAACCTCACAGCCAATTGGCCTGAAGGTCAAACCCTCCTAGTGCTAACAACAGTAATCTAGACATAACGTCAACAAGACTGTGCATCCCATATCCACCTCAGGTAACTGGGGAGGCTGGGCCACTGTCTCTTAGAGGACATCTACCACACAAAGCTAATCGACCAACTCAGGAAAGCAGCCACCATGCAGAGACATGGAAAGAAATCAGATGTGAAAGAAATGAAGGGAAAAAAAAGAGTGGACATAGAGTTCAAAACCACAGTTATAAGGCTTTTCAAGAGGCTCCTAGAAAAGGCCGAGACCTACAAGGAAATGAACAAGACCTATGAGGAAATGAACAAGACCTATGAGAAAATGAACAAGACCTACGAGGAAATGAACAAGACCTATGAGGATATGAAAAAGGACCAACTAGAAATTAAGCATAAACTGACTGAAATAAAAAATATTATACAAAGACCTAAAAGTACTCTAGAGGACCGCAAGAACCAAGTTAAAGATTTGAAATACAAAGAGGTAAAATCCACTCAGCTGGAAAAGCAAGAAACCAAAAGAATTCAAAAAATTGAAGATAGTATAAGGGGCCTCTGGGACAACCTCAAGCATACCAACATTCAAATTATAGGAGTGCCAGAAAAAGAGAGAGAGAGCAAGACAATGAAAACCTATTTGAAGAAATAGTGACCGAAAACTTCCCACACCTGGTGAAAGAAATTGACTTAGGAGTCCAAGAAGTGCACTGAACCCTAATACATAGAAACCCTAAGAGGACCACACCAAGGCACATCATAATTAAAATGCCAAGAGCAAAAGACAAAGAGAGAATATTAAAAGCAGCAAGAGAAAAACAGTTAACTATAAGAGAGCACCCATATGATTGTCAGCGGATTTCTCAACAGAAACTATGCAGGCCAGACAGGAGTGGCAAGAAATATTTAAAGTGATGAATAGCAAGAATCTACAACCAAAATTACTCTACCCAGCAAATCTATCATTAAGAATTGAAGGTCAAATAAAGTGCTTCGCAGATAAGAAAAACTAAAGGAGTTCATCATCATCAAACCAATATTATATGAAATGCTGAAAGATATTCTTTAAGAAGAGAAAGAAGAAAAAGGTAAAAATAAAAATTATGAACAACAAATACACATCTATCAACAAATGAATCTAAAAATCAAGTGAATTAAAAATCTGATGAACAGAATAAACTGATGAATATAATAGAATCATAGGCATAGAGAGGAAGTGGACTGACAATTCTTGGAGAGAAAAGGGGTGTGGGAGGTACAGCAAGAGACTAGACAACAATCATGCACCTATGAGAGTAGATAGTGGGTGGGGAGGTGAGGGCAGAGGGTGGGATGGGCACCTGGTGGTGGGGGACTGTAGGGGGAAAAAGGAGGGAGAACAATGTAATTAATAAACTGAACAATAAAGATTAAAATATTAAAAAAAAGAAATCAGAAGTACATTAAGGCCTGTCATTTCAGGGTTTCTCACCCTAGTCTCCCCTTTAGGAATAATAAAAATCGTTTCAATTAGAAAAAAAAAGATTTTACATTTGATGGTAAATAAGCCAGTTGCAAAAAATAATTATATGAATTGATACAAACATACAAAAACATAGAATGTCAAGAATATTACTCACATACATTTTTACAGCCAATCAACCACTCTTACCATACTTATCATACTAATGGCTTTTTACCGAATTGTGGTAGCGATAAGTTTAAAAAGAAAAAAATAATGACCACTGAATTTAAAGGCCTGTTTTCTAGTCTGAAAGTAAGAGAGTAAATTATCTCAAATGTAACTTTTTACTAAGAAGGTCTACTCTTCTAAATAAATGTTTTGGGATTTAACTAATCTTTCTTAACTATAACCTTAATGTTTAAGAACATTTGATCAATCTAAAATGAAAAGCAGCCCTAGCTGGTTTGGCTCAGTGGATAGAGTGTCGGCCTGCAGACTGAAGGGTCCCAGGTTTGATTCCGGCCAAGGGTACATGCCTGGGTTGCAGGCTCGATCACCAGTAAAGAGTGTTCAGGAGGCATCCAATCAATGATTCTCTCTCGTAATTGATGTTTCTATCTCTCTCTCCCTCTCTTTTCTTCTTTAAAATAAATAAAATATATTTAAAAAATAAAATGTAAAACAATGTTTTAAAGCTTATTTACACTTTAAATGTTCTATTTTTAATCATGTAAAATAATATGTTCATAAAGGATTCAAATGTTAAATGCCAGATTGTATTTAAGTCATGCTTTGTACATCTCCTGGGCACAATCATACAATAGCCATGCACAGTTTCTGACCTCTCCCTTCACATTCTGATTGGAGGGCAAACTAATTTGTGGTATTTACTGTGCACCCCGCCAATTTAAGCCTCTTTTTATATTAACTCAGGTCAGCCCTGCAGTTACCCTAAGAGGTTAATACTGCTGTCATCTAATTTTACAAGTAAAAAATATGAAGTACAGAGAGGTTAAGTAAATCATCTAGGATCACAGAGCTAGTAAGTAGTGTTTTCAGAAATAAGAAAGAACAGAGAAACTTTATAATACAAATGTTAGTGTGTTTTTGTACATAATTTCAAAGAAATGCAAAAGAACAGAGTGAAGTAAGAGAGTTCGATGAGGTGACTTGTCAGGGATTTGTCTCCAAGAACATTTCAAAGGGCAAAGGGCATGTGGATCAGATGGTGTGGAGGACCTGGGGAACGGAAAACACCTTCGAGGCACAACCAGGCGCCCGGCTTTGGTAAGAGGTGGGAGAGTGGTATCCATTGTCCTCTTCTCTCTCCTGTCTATACTTTAGGTATGTCTAACATTCATCTATCAGAATAATCACTGAAGAACCTAGCAGATATTTTGCTATTTTGACTTTTATAAAATGCTGCATTGTTAACAAAGCAGTTTTATTTCATATGCTCACGGTTTTTTTGCATGATAGTCATTGTTTGATTTTCCAGTTATTATTCCATGAACAGTTTCCACTGTAAACTTCTCAGTGCCAAAACACACACACACACACACACACTCACTCACAAACACACACACAACAACAAACAAACAAAAAACACACCCTATTAACTTTAGATTCAACCCTAGTTATTCCCTTTTCTATTTATCAGGAAATCACAACCACACTGCCACCCAGTGGCTCTTAGTGGCAGCCTCCATGATTGACAGAAAATGTAATTCAAGCATCTCTAGCCCACAGCCCTTTACAATTTCTGTTTTTACCGAAATCTGTTTTTACATTGGTTGCTTAGGATACACAACTCATTTTAATATAGAAATGATACTATGAGTGGTTGTTAGGTTTCCAACTATTTCATAAAATCATTTAAGTCAGAATGTGTTTCGAATGAACACTTTCCAGTTATGTCAGCCCTTCGGTATCACAGTTTCATGGAGCCTTCTGGCATTGCATCCTGTGTTCCTTCTGCTTTGATAATGCATGAGAAAATGCCTGATGTCCAGCCTTCCACCCCAGCCTGTTGGCTCCACCTGTCCCCTGACCTTGGGACAAGGTAACATCAGGGGAAATTGATTTTTTGGGGGGCCTACTGCTGGTTCCTGCTGCTGTGGCTCGACCACCAGATGGGCCCAGCCTCCACCCCTGCTCCCAGTCCAGCTGGGATCAGCCTGCTGTGACACTCTTCTGCTCTTGCAGGGCCCCTCTGACTTCCCTCTCCAGCCTTGCCTGGCCCATGGCTCACTGGAACCCTTGCTAGTGATTTCCTATCAGTGATTCTCACCCTGCCCTTGTGGCTCCTCTTGACAGTAGAGAGAGTTTTCTTCTCCATGGCTTCCTTCTTTCCAAGTATTTTGAGTGCATAATGAATCAATTCCTGGGTTGCATCATCATAGGGAAAAAGGAACACAGTGGCTTAAGGAATTTCTCATTCTTCTGGTTTCCCATGAAAGCCTGCTCCCCCTAAGGTGAGATCTATATATGCTTATGAGAATATTGGCTAAGGAGAACCTGGTACCTCAGAGTCTGGGTTTTTGTTCAAGTTCTATGTAAAGGTGTCAAACATGTTATTAAAGTATATTGTAATTATTTAGTTACTTGTATTATTACTACGGTAAAGACTTTTATAAACTACATGGCATGGCCAGTGCCTGGGATAGTGTATAATACATAGTAAGTTTTCAAAATATACTTTTATGAATATTTAGTGAGTTCTTCCTGATTCTTCTTGGAACTATGCTCATGGACTGGCTACCAATTCATCTAAATCTGGACAGTCAATTTCAAGATTTCAAGAAGGGACTGGACTCTGCCACTGCCTTTTCCCACTCGCTTGTCATCTAGCTAGGGGAAATGACAATCCTCAGAAACGATGAGAACAGTAAGGCAGAGAGCTGGTGGCAGTTGTGAAGTGAAACCAAGTCGTTGTCATTAGTCCATCTGCACTGAATTCTTAAAACATCCTAGCCCAGGAGTCAGTCTGGATGTACCTGCTGGCTGTGCAGCCAGGGCAATGAACTAACTCCTTAATGCCATTTTCACATTTCTTAAATGAGGATGGTAATAATGCAAATGTACTACAATCCTTTACCCACAATTCCAAAATCCTAGAAGCTGTGCTTTTTCATAATTCATTTGTCCTAAAAATCTGGCCTATATGGAATGAACTAACATGAGGATCTTTAAAACTTTTATTTATCCCATTAAGATTATGAGGTGCTTGCTCAGCACATTTTGGTTGTTTTGATTAATTTATGGTAAAGGCATAAGCTTATCTTTCTAAACATTTAAAATTCAGAATTCCAAAATCTGGCTCTATACACACACCCTTGGGACCAAACATTTCCTAAATGGGACTTTGAATCTTTTCATATCTGATGGGGTCATGTATATTAATATCATGAATGAAAAACTCACAGTGCCTGGATACATTAAACCTTCGGTGAATATTTTATTATTATTTTAAAATTTTACCCCTAAATAGAAGACATTTTCTCAATCCTTTTAGAGGGGCACAAACAGCCTACAGCACATGCACAGCAATTTGTTCAAGTTTTTTATTCCCTTTCTTTTCTCTTGATTTTATTCTGATATTTTTTCTCCTTCTCTGCTCTTCTCTAATATCCCATTCTTCTCATCTCTGCCAATGTGATGAAAGATATGAATCTTCCCAGGCAATCTTTAGCACACATACACACACTTTCAGAGGAGCCACAAAGTCCCTCAGAGTCTAGCAAGAGATTCTCCTTTGAGGAGCTCATTTTTATGGAATGAGTATCAAATGTATAAGAAAAACCCCATTCCTGTGGTCAATTACTATTTTAAAATAATCCAAAATTATTTTCAAATCTATTTCATATTAAAAATTATGCCAGTTTTGATGATACAACTTCAAATGTTTGGAGAAAATTGAAATACAATCAAAATAAATAAAAGACATAAAGAAGTAGGTTACTTTCCTGAATGGCAGGTCTTTATGAATGTGATCAGCTCTATTTTTCTATGGCTTAGTCTTCTCAACCACTTACATTCATGTAATGCTTAGCTTATAAAGTGATTTAACAGATTATCCCAATAAATCCTCACAAACCTCTTAAGAGTTAGGAAAGACAGGTATAATCTTCATTTTACAGTTGAAAAAAATGTATTTTCAGAAAAGCCAGATGATTCCTATCCAAGGTTACATAATTGGATCTCCAGTGATTGTAATCCAGTGATTATATTACATATTTTCCTGGATCTTATGACAATTATTCCCATGTATATCTTCTCCATTCCAAGTTTCCATTGACACCCTATATCATATCTGCATTGGACTTCTTTTTTCATATACAGGGGTGAGCAAAAGAACGTTTGCAGTTGTTTATATGGAAAAATATAATATGATAATAAATAATAATATAAGAATAAAATGTGCTTTATGTCCTCACTTTTTTTAGAAAGATTGTGGACACTGCTCTGTGGGCACGTAGTACCATGAAAATGGCTATAACAGCATCCAGGACAGGATGGTAGGCTGGACCACACCTCTAGCCCTTGCCTCTAGCCTTGGCTGAGCATACAGCTTCTCCAAGTCCCTCTGCCCTCATTTTTCATCAAATGCATCCCTAATAAAATTTAAATGATTTATAAATAAACTTCTAGCCCTGATATACTGATTCTGGCCATGAAAATAAAACCCTAGTATCATGGCTGGGTGAGTAAAATTGATGTTCACAGTAGAAAAGGCTGAACTAGAGCTAGCCGGTTTGGCTCAGTGGATGGAGCGTTGGCCTGCGGACCCAAGGGTTCTGGCTTCAATTCCGGTCCAGAGCATGTACCTTGGTTGTAGGCACATACCCAGAGGGGAGTGTGAAGGAGGCCACTGATTGAGGTTTCTCCCTCATCAATGTTTCTAACTCTCTATCCCTCTCCCTTTCTCTCTGTAAAAAAACAAAAAAATTAAGAAAATACATTTTTTAAAAGGCTCAACTATAATAATATTTTCAATTCAAATCATACAATAGCAATTCAAATTTGAAATTGATCCAAGTTCAATTAAATACAATTTAATTCTAACATCACTTTTAAAAGTGGATAAAATGAAAAAATGGGGAGGAGTTTCAGTTTGCATTCTTGATCAGTTTTCCCTTTTAAATATAACTTCTCCCTGTAGCTACGTGATTTGGTGAGGAAGGTGAGATAATGCACAGAATGGGTGGATCTCTGTTGGGGCTCCCTGGCTCAGCTTCAGTCTTTATTCGTGCCTCCTAGCACTTCTTGGCCTGTGCTCATATACTTAAGGTACAAATCACTAGTACCTAGCATTGGGTTCACCAGACCGACTCTCCCTTCTTAATCCCAGGGAAAGATATTAGCTATGTTTTAGTCCATTTTTAAAAAATCTGAGTCTGCTAAATACAAGATATTGGTGTGGTAATGGAATGCCTCTCATTCAGATGTATGTATATATATATACACAATGCAGTAGAAAAATTAGTGGCTATGCTAATACATACACATATGCAATCAGTCTTCAGCTCATGACTTTTGCAATATAAATCAGATCCTTAAGCCTCAGAAATATGCAGTCTATAATTGTAGGGTTTGGAAATTTACAGGTGTTTAATTATCTGCACAGAGCACATTTACTGTAATTTTGAATTCAATAAAAATAGATTATTTGTTGCTAGAAAAAAATTAGCACTAAAATGGAATAGAAAAATTATAACATTCAAGGAATTGTGTTCCTTAGCTCATAACTAGAACTATATATATACACAATGTATTAAAATTTGTTATAATATGTTATGTTGTGCCTTGCATTTTAAACAGAAAGAATTTAAATATTTTTTATTAGCCACCAAGTATTTTTAAAAGACAGAGATAATTAACCTTGGGAAGGAAATGTTCAATGATGAAATAAAATACATAAAGTATTTCTATTAATACAAATTCTGCCCATGAAATGTTCTCAAAAACAATATAGATTTTATTAAGATTACATTTCCATTACAGATATTGCAAAATTTATAAAGATATGGAGGTAATTATGGTGATGGTGTTTTATACTCTGAAACAATTGAATACACTGAAACTGATTTTGTGACTCAAATGGATAGGCATGCCAGAAAATAATTAGAAAAAAATATTTTCTAATATAGGAATAGAAAAACTTTGGGTACACTATTCTCTAATTTGGCTATATGTCTGCAGCCCATTTAGGGTTTCAATTTAGGACAGGAGGTTACACTCAGGGAAAAAAAAGTATTATTTTAATTGAATAATAGAACTACCTGCAATTTTGTAAATTGGAGAAAGGTTTTTTCCTTCATATGATATTATTAGGTGATTGCTTCTGAGCCAAAAGGAGAAAACTGGGGAAACTGAAGTATGCAATTAAAAAGGAATTACATATGTAGCCTTTACCTATCATGGCACAAGGGCTTAGAAGAAGACAATCAAGGACATCAATTAGCAAACACAATGGCCGTGAGAATGGTCTGAATTCTGACTCCCCTCTCAGCAAAATACTTGGTGCCCCCAAACTCACAAGTATCTTTTCTCCCTCTGGCAGGATGCAGGAAGCTCATACTTCTTGGTGACTTTTAGGTTTCTTGCTCCGTGGCTGTGTGAGCAATGGCTTGGCTACATCAGAGAACTGTGCCTGTACCTATTGGTCTGATATGTTTAGTCTGTAACCTCTGATGTCAATTCTTTTCTAAAGAACTAATATTGACTTCGTGGCTCCAATATTAAAAGCAACAATGCAGGAATAAAATCAATAACAATAGCTACGATTTCTTGAACATCTTTTTGTGTGCTGGGTGTAGAGCTACCACCAACATCATCTTATCTGATTACCACAACAATTATACAAAGTGGAGAATATTATTACCTCCATTTTACAGGAAAGGAAAGCAAAACTTTCTGAAAATCATACAACAGACTAGAGCTGAGTTGCAAATTTAGAGATTCAAACTTAACACCTAAGGATAATCAGAAGCACAGAAAATACAGGGGGAAATAGATGAAAATAATTCCAAAAAGTTAAGAGACAGAAAGCGCGAGATAGAAAATAAGTCAGAACAATATCTAGATCATCCATATCCCTAATTACATTATAAAAATAGTACTTCAGTAGTGAATGCATAGTTAAAACTTTAAGCAATAGTTTAAATTTTTTACAAAAATAAAGCACCAAGCCCAAATGGTTTAGCAGCTGATACTACCCTATATTCAATGAACAAATATTCAATGAAAAAGAAAGAACATTCCTTGGCTCATTTTATGAGGTGAGTATAAATCTTCACACTGCGGTAGATAATGATCTCCACAGTGCACTTCCCCTGTTACATTTTCTATAGCTCTGGAGCTGGAAGCCTGCAACCTATATTTCATAGTCTACTTGTCCTATGGCTTCCTGTTAATTTCTACTAATGTGAGGCACTGAAAAGAGATTAAAAATGAAAAGAATAGAAAAGTGAGTTGTTTTCCATTTCTGCCAGCTCAGCCAGTAGTGGCTGCTTCAGGTGGGCAATGGCAGCACCTATAAAAGTGAGTTAACTTCTTGGTCACTTCCTTTAAACTGCAACAGCCCCAGAACCATTGCAATAATTGGTATTGGATAATACCATTTTTACATTTGCTTCTTTAGCCTTTCTTTACCTTCATTGGGTAATTAATTTTTCTTTTGTGCTTCTCTAATTCTTCCAAAAACTTTGTAGTGATTTTAATTCCCTAAATTAAGTTTTCTCTTATAGCAAAATCTAGAATGGTCCTACATTTTTGTGTTGGGGTAGTGATTTATTCAGTTCTTATATAATCCAAAGATAGTTTGAGGAAGAATTAAGTATCTTTGCATGAGTGCAATAGTCCTAAACAAAAAAAAATTTAGCAGACCAATCTGGCAATGTACTAAATATGTGATATGTGATTGCCAAGTTGTGTTTATTATGATACTTCATGGTTGTTTGAATAGTGGTAAATCAATTAACACATTAAATGCCAATATTTGAAAGAAGAAAAACATATGATCTTCTTTGTAGATTCAGAAAAAAACATTTAACAGAATTTACTATCCATTCATGATTAAATGTCTTCTCTAAATAGGAATAAAAGGGAATACCAATAATTTTATTTAAAAAAACTCTTTTTTTTAAATAAAGGCCTTGTAACTTTAATTTTACTTAATATTGAAATGTTATAAATATTCTCTTTAAATTCACACACACAGTCCCAGCCAGTTTGGCTCAGTGGATAGAGCATCAACCTTCAGACTGAAGGGTCCTGGGTTTGATTCCGGTCAAGGGATCACACCAGGTGGCAGGCTCCATCCCCAGTAGGAGATGTGCAAGAGGCAGCCAATTGATTGTTTCCTGTCATCACTGATCTTTCTATCTCTTTCTCCCTCTCCCTTCCTCTCTGAAATCAATAAGAATATATTTTAAATTACACACACAAGAAAACCGTACAATGATTCCTACTACTACAATTTCTAATCAGCATTTTCCTAAAGATCATAGCCTGGGAAATAGGCAAGAAAAAATAAAGTAAAAAGGATACATGCTGAAAATTAAGAATAAATACTGCAATTATTTAGATGACATAGATAATATAGTTGGTTATCTACATAGAAAACCCAAAGAATCTATAGATAAATTATTAGGATTAAAAGAACTTCTCAGAAAAAAAATGATGTAAAGAAATCAATTTTATTTCTTTAAACCAGCAACAAATCAATAATGCAACTTTACTATTTATAATAACAACCACAGAAAACTCATAAAGATGTACAATAACTTTGTAGAAAATAATAAAATTTTATGGAAAGATATTTTTAAATACAAAAATTAATAGAGCAATATACCATATTCTTGGAAAGAAAGATTAACTTGGAGAAACCAAGATGGAAGCATAGGTACACACCTAAACTGCTGCCTCACACAACAATTTCAAAACTACAACTAAAAGACAAAACAGACATCATCCAGAATCACAGGAAGGCTGGCTGAGTGGAAATTCTATAACTAGAAGGAAAGATAAAAGACTGAGACTCACAGGAGCTGCAGAAGGCAGAGGTATGGAGGTGCATGTGGAGAGGGGTGGCAACTGAGTACATGGCTGGCTTTCTCAATCAGGAGAGAGACAAAACTGCACTGAACTCCAGTTCTAGGCTAGACTCTGGGGACCCAGACTCATTTGGGAAGAAACTGGACTGTCTGGCAGTGGGCAAAACTCAAGGGCGGCTTTCTCTCAGAGGTGCTTGCAGCAATTACTGCAGGACACTGAGACCCAGGGGCCTCTTAGGGCAGGGCTGACGGGAAGCCATTGCTATCTTCTCCACCCTGAGACTCCACCCCATCCAAGCTGAGCACAGAGGCTTTTGCAAGTCTTATCTCATAAGGCTGTCTCCAGCACAGAAGTTCCCCCAGAGTAGACACAGCTGATCCACACAGCCAATTGGCCTGGAGGTCAATTCCTCTCATTAGTACCAATAACAATCAAGGATTAATAAGACTGTGCACTCAGCCCACAAAGGGGTGCACCAAGAGTGTCTATCTCAGGTAACTGGAGAGGCCAAACCACTGGGTCCTATAGGACACCAAGCACACAAAGCCACTCTGTCAACTCAGGGAAGCAGCCAAAATGCAGAGACAAAGAAACAGGTCACAAATGAAAGAAATGGAGAAAGCAAATGACTGGATATAGAGTTAAAAACCATGGTTATAAGGTTTTTCAAGAATTTTCTAGAAAAGGCAGATAAATTTAGTGAGACCTTTAAGGATATGAAAAAGAACCAACTAAAAATTAAGCATACACTGACTGAAATAAAAAATAATATACAGAGATCCAATAGCAGACTAGAGGATTGCAATAATCAAGTCAAAGATTTGAAATATAAAGAAGTAAAAAAAAAAAAGAATTCAAAAATATGAAGATAGTGTAAGGAGCTTCTGGGATAACTTCAAGTGTACCAACATCAGAATTATGGGAGTGCCAGAAGAAGAAAGAGAGCAAGATACTGAAAACCTATTTGAAGAAATAATGACCAAAAACTTCCCCCACCTGGTGAAAGAAATAGACCTAGAAGTCCAGGAAGTGAAAAGAACCCCAAACAAAAGGGATCCAAGGAGGATCACGCCAAGGCACATCATAATTAAAATGCCAAGAGCAAAAGATAAAGAGAGAATATTAAAAGCAGCAAGAGAATAACAGTTAGTAATCTACAAGGGAGCACCCGTATGACTGTCAGCAGATTTCTCAACAGAAACTATGCAGGCCAGACAGGAGTGGCAAGAAATATTCGAAGCGATGAATAGCAAGAAGCTACAACAAAGATTACTCTGCTCAGCAAAGCTATCATTCAGAATTGAAGGTCAGATAAAGAGCTTCACAGATAAGAAAAAGTTATAGGAGTCTATCACCACCAAACTAGTTTTATATGAAATGTTGAAGGGTATTCTTTAAGAAGAGGAAGAAGAAAAAAAAGACAAAGATAAAAATTATGAACAAATACATACCTATCAACAAGTGAATCTAAAAATCAAGTGAATAAAAAACCTGATGAATACAATAAACTGGTGAGTATAATAGAATCAGGGGCATAGAAATTGAGTGGACTGACAATTCTCATGGGGAAAGGGGTGTTGGGTGCAGGAAGAGACTGGACAAAAATCGTACACCTATGGATGAGGACAGTTGGCGCGGGGGGGGGGGGGTCAGGGCAGAGGGTGGGGTGGGAACTGGGTGAAGGGGAGTATGAGGGGAAAAAAATTGTGCAATAATTTGAACAATAAAGATTTATTTAAAAAAACAAAAAAGAAAGATTAACTCATTAACTTGAAATTGGATACAATTCTAATTAAAATTTCAGTATTATTTTTTTGTGTATGTGTAACTTGGCAAGGTGACTCTGAATACTGGAGATAAATAAATAAAACAAGGAATTTTGCTTCAATTGCAGCAAAAACTTATAAAGTTCTACTAATTAAGATATAATTGTGATATTAGCATATAAATAGGGAATTTGGCTAAGGGACAAGAGACAGAGCCCACAAACTAATTCACACATTATGGAAACTTGATTTATGAACAAGTTTGGCATTTCAGATCAGTGATATTTGAGACCAAGAATAGGAGCGAGGTTTTTGTGCTTTTTCAATATGCTTTATCAAAGATGGTAGATACATGGCACGCTCCACTCACACCAGAAATCCTGGACAGATGTTAGAAGCTATTATTCAACCATAGTGTACTTTTTTACTGGCCTAAAATGTCATCTCAAAGTACTCTTCAACCCAGCACCCCAACAAATAGATTTGTCCATAATATAGAGCCAAATTGCTCCTCTAGCACAGATTCAACTGTCCAGTTTCCTGTATCCTAATTGTGGACTCTCCAAACAATTTAAATACTAATTAAAGTTTTCAGGGACCAGGGGAGGGTGTTATCTTCTACTAATCTTTATATAGAAACAGCCTCCAGTATGAATGAATAAACCAACAGTCTGATTATATGGCATTTATTTATGATTCTGATTCTTGAGAATTGTTCCTGAGAACCAACTCCGCAAAGGAATTGATGAAATTTAGGTTCTAAATGTACCAAGCCAGGATCCAGGCCGTGGTCCAGAGTGGGCCTACCAACTCACTGCCAACCTGTGAGAGCCTGCCTCGGTAACCAGTTCTTCATCTTGTCTCTGTGAGCACAATAATTTACTTCTTACTCATTCATAATTTACTAAATCCATGTTAAAGTTTTGGCTCAAAAATAGATAAATATTAGATCTGCTCTACTACTAAAGTCACCTAGTTGACTTTTAAATTTAAAATTCCTTTTTGATTTCCATTATCTTTTCCTAAACTAAATCAGTTCTCAGTTAAACAGATCTGACATAGAGACATATTCAGGATCCACAGATCTGCCTACATGCAGTTATTCTGATGGAACTGGAGTTATGCACTTATGTGACTGAAGGAAAGCCCACAGTTAATTAAGCAATTCTGAAAAACCAATAAGAGTTGGCAATGCTAAAACACATGAGTATTAGCAATAAAATCACATATCAACAAATTGTTTTTAGATAATGTTGATACACTCAGATTCAGAGAAGTACATAAACTACAATCCTTTGATATTATGGCAAAAATAATGAATAACTTTGAATGATATTAAGAATCAATCACCTAGATACTGTCTACAAAGTAGGAGGTATTTTAGCTGACATATAGCTAAATAATTTTCTGGTTCTCTAATAAACTACAAGTAGTGAGGCTTTTAACTACCATCTTTCAAAGGTCAATATTCTTCCATGTTTATGAATATTCTGTAAACCAAAGGCCAGAATGAAAGGTCTGAAAAAGAGAATGTGTTAATGGTGATATTGGGGCAGACTATTGAAATGGTGGCATCCCAAGTGATTGCTTATTATATTTATATCTAAAACTTTAGGGGAAGAAAAACAAGACTAACAAACATAAAAACTTCTTTTCCATTAAAAATTATATCTTGTATTCCCAGATTTTAAAATGATGATAATAATTATATATGTTTAATAATAATAACCATAATTTTCTGTGTTATCCTATTTCAAACACATTACATGTATCATCTAATCTCATAATAACTCTATCAGGTGCTTTAACAGATAAGAAGACTGAATCACAGAGAGGACACAATACTTGCTCAAAGGAACTCAACTCCCAAAAGGCAAACTTAGAATTAAATATAGGCAGCCTAACTCAAGAGCCTAGTATTAATCATAACTGTAGTGTGATGGTCAATTTTATGCATCACTGACTAGGCTATTATATACCCAGGTGTTTGGTCAAACATCAATCTTCACGTTGTTGTGAAGGTATTTTTAATATGCAAGTAACACTTAAATGGATAGACAGTGAGTAAAATAGATTATCTCCCATAATGTGGGCGGGCCTCATTCAATCAACTGAAGGCCTTAAAGTCAAAGACTGAGGTTTCCTGAAGAAAAAGCAACACAGAAACCCTGCCTGAGTTGCCAACCTGCAGATATGGAACTCAAAAACCCAACAACTCTTTCTTGCATTTCAGGCTGTTGTCTGTCTCTACAGAGTTCAGACTTGCCAGCCCTCATAACTGCAGGAGCCAATTCCTTAAACTAAATTTCTCTCATAGAAATTGTATATAGGCATGCATGTATCCTATTTGTTCTGTTTGATGGAGAACCTTGACTAATCATTTATGTTTGTATGACTTGTTCTGTTATTTCAGAGAAGTACATAAACTACATTATTTCATTTAATCCCCATCATTACCTTATGCCCCAGATAACAAAGGTATTATTAACACGTTAGAGGTAAAGAAAACAAAGCCAAAAGAGGTTGGATTATTTATGTAACTCATAGCACTAGTAAGTAATAAAGCCTGAACTAAATGTAAGTCAAAGATTACAAGATCTGCCAGAAGATGTCATGTGTGGCTACAGCAGATGTGCTCTATTTCTGTAGGGATTTGAGTTTGCCACCATCTACCTAGGTCTTCTGACACCTTTTAAAAATATTTTTAATGGCTTAAAATATTTTCTTTACCTCACACTACATCTCAGTAAACAAGTACTTTTATCAGATGATCCAAACAAATACAGCAAGAGAGAAAACTGAATCAGAGGCTTTAGATAATGTCTGCCTCCTAGCCTCTTTCTGCACATGATATGCACAGAGGCAATGATGTAGAAAAAGAATCAAGAAAACCAACATCTTCATTTGTTTATTCAAATACCTGTGGAGAGCCTATTACACAGTGTGTTCTTTGAAAGATGGCAAAAGGACTGTATTATTGAGCCGCAGAGGAACGGGTCTGTGCTACAAGCCTGTAAAGCACCTCTAGTCCCAACAGTCATATTTTTCTCCTTAAGCTGATATACCAAATCACCTGTGTACCACTCTAAATTTTAATATTTATTATATGCAAGTGTTACAAGGCAAACAATAACATCTTCTAACAAGGAGACCGCAGTCAGCATTACTTAGGGCTCATAGATGGAATAAGAGATTATGGTGCCTAAAGGTTAACTGAAGAGTGGTGCTTGCCAGTTGAAAGTGAAGAGCATTACTGTGTAAACACTTGTAAAGATATGATCTTAATAGCTAGGCCGTGAGCATTTATTAAGGAAATTGCACTGCTTCTAAGATTGTGATAAACCAGCCCATAGCTCTGTACAGCATTTTCACTCTATTTCACTTGGCAACTCATTTTCCCTCTCATGTCAGTGAATTTTACAAATGTCATCTATTATCTTCAAGTCTTGGATCTCTTTCTCCCATCCCAGAAGATCTTCTCCACTTCACAGAGAAACAGAAGCCATCTGATGGGAACTCCCTGCCCACTCAGTATCCATCCTCCTCATTTCCCACTTGCACTGGAGGGGCTGGCTCCCCTGTCTTGAGTCAAAAGTCGCCTGGTTCTTTAGCTTTTATCCTCTGATGATGAATTTTACATGTCAATATGGCTCATCTACAGTGTCCAGTTTTTTATCTAACACCAGTCTTCATGTTGCTCTGAACGTATTTTCCATAAGTAATTAGCATTTAAATCAGTAGACTTTGAATAAAAACAGATTACCATTCACAATACAGAGAGTCTCATCTAATTGAAATTGAAGGCCTTGAGAGAAAAGACTTAGGTCCCAAATGAGAGACTTCCTGACTCAAGACTAGACCAACTTTGCCAGAATTTCCAACCTGCCGCTTGCCCAGTGAAATTCAGACTTGACAGCTCCAACAACCCAGCAGTTATGTAAGCTTACCCCTTAAAATCGCTGCTTCATATTTTTATATTTATTCTTCTGTTGCTTTTTTTGTGTTTCTCATTCATATATTTTTAATGAATAAATAAATAAATGAACCGAGAGCTTATTAGGCACAAGAATGTTAAGCACTATTGAGAGTATTGAAAAATATAAAAATGACTCCTTAAACAAGGTATATGTTGGTATGATTAAGTACACACACACATAATGCCATGTGTTAGTTATAAGCAAAGAGTTACGGAGATGGGGCATCATAGGAGGGTGGGATTTTTCAGAAGATTTCTAGGAGGAGGCAAACTTGAAGATCATTGTAATGAAAGACATAACGCAAGAGCTCATTTAGAAGACAGAAGAAGAAGAAAAATTGGAGCCAAGTAAAAAGATAAACAAATGAGACATCCACAAATAATTCTGGAGGTAGAAAAAAGGTGGAGAAAAAGGGGAGATTTTTTAAAAAGAGTGAGTTTCTCCAGGAAAAAAAATCCCGTTTTGTGGAGAGGCTTATGTAGGAGAAATTTTAAAGAAAGTGAAGAGAGGTTGTGGGAATAGAAAAAAAAAAAAGAAAAATATTTTTTTTATTTAATAGGCCAAAGGTGAATACATAGAGAAAAGTTTCAAAAAAAATGGTTGAGGAAGAAGGTAGATTATGGGTTAAGGAATAGAAGAAGGAAGGGAAATAATGAATACTAAGTCTTCTTTCAAAGGCAGGGGAACTAATCGGGACCTCTGATGTCCCTGTGATGCTTCAGCAGCTTCCATCCCATGTCTGTCTGTCACTAAGGCTCACCATTCCTCTAGCAAATGCCCATCATCTTGACCCTGACTTTTTCATCCTCATGCCTGCCTCTCTACTTCAATTTGTCTCCCTACCATTTCTCCTCCCTCCGGGGCATCCCCTGAGACTGAGGTAATGAAGAAGACAAAGGCAGCAGGTGGCCCAGAATAGACAGTATAGCATGAAAAAAGAAGCAGTAGGAGCCCAAGTGGTGTGGCTCAGTGACTGAGCTTCGACCTATGAACCAGGAGGTCACAGTTCAATACCTGGTCAGGGCGCATGCCCAGGTTGCGGGCACCATTCAGTAGGGAGTGTGCAGGAGGCAGCTGATCAATGATTCTCATCAATGATGTTTCAATCTCTCTCTCCCTTCTTCTCTAAAATCAATCAATCTATATATATAAACAACTTTTTAAAAAGCAGTAGGAGGAGCCTAGCCTCTGGAATTGAACAAACCTGGCTTTAACCTTATTGCTGTTTGATCTTGAGCACGTTATTTAAATTGCATGGGACTCCGTTTTCTCATCCCTAAAACACCAATAGTTTTCTTTTGGTTTGTCATAAGGTTTAAATGAAATAAAAAATCTGTCATACAGACAGCTATATTTCCACAAGGTGTTTAATCATTTTTATTATGATACCAAACTAATGTTCCTAAAGCACTCCCCTCATTATTTTAGATCCATGACTCAGAGCTTTCAAGGCCCTATTTCTTGCCACTTTAAATGTAAATTTTTCTCTCCTATATTGTAATCTCCTGTGCCAAGGACCTGTCTTAGTCATCTTTGCCACCCCAGTGAACAGCTTTATCCACTTTTTCAACACAACTTTTCTTTGTCTGGAAGAGAGATGGGGCTTGTTAAATTGCCACTAGGATAGAATAAAATGAGTTTGACTTCAAATAGTAGAAAATATAATTAATAGTGACTTTACAAAATAGATGCTTATGTAATATAACAACATTCTAGGAGTGAGTCATTGTAGAGTCACTTGACTAAAGTAGAAACTCACTACTTCTAGAATGTTGTTATATTAGATAAGCATTTATTCTATAAAGTAACTACTAATTATATTTTCTATTATTTGAAGCCAAACCCATCTTATTCTATTCTAGTGGCAATCACATTCTCGGTGTGACTTGTTTTAATTTAGCCTGCTCACGACTCACAGTATTCATTCAACCTAAGAATTTACATCTTGCACCAATTCTGAAAATCTCTCAGTCATTACATCAACAATTTTTTTAATATTACATGTATCCAGCACTTAATTGGTCTTGGTAGTAGGAGAATTTCTGCTTCCCTTTGTGCTCCATTTGTTATATCTCTTTAAAGCTGTTATGATTTCTATTAGGGTAGAAAACAAGGCCATTTTCCTACTTAAAGAAGCCATCTTTAGGGCCAAAAGCAAGGTGATGCCTGTGTGTGTGTGTGTGTGTGTGTGTGTGTGTGTGTGTGTGGTGTGTGCCCGTTAAATGTGTTAAAATAGACCTCAGGGAACATTTCCTGAGGTGATATGTCTTGGAGGAAGATGAGTTTACTAGAGAGGCACAGAAAGCCTGCTCTAGGCACAGGATACAGCATGTGTAAATGCTCAAAGACTTAAGGGAACATCGATTATTTGCAGATCTGTGAATAGGTTCATTGGACAGAAGCATAAACTGGAAATGGGAAAGCATCAAAGACTAGGACTGGATGATGAAAATCCATTTTAATTCCATACTAAGAAGCTTAGATTTTATCCTAAAGGGAATTGAAGGATTCCAAGCAGAAGAGAGACATAATTAGATTTCCTCTATAGAATGCCAACATGAAGAACAGATGCAGGTGACCAGAGACCATTGCACAAATCCATATGTCTAATTCTCCATGCAATAAAAGGTCACTGGGGGGCGATGATGTCAGGGGATGGTGAAGGGATGCAAAGAAAGAGTGCCAGTGGTAGATACCTGACACCAAGACACAAAATCAAAGGAAAAAGCAGGTGGAAAGCTGGGCAGAGGGTCTGAAGTCAAGAAAAGGAATCATGAGGGTAGCCAAAACTGAATCAGAGGCCGGTATCCAAGTTTGATTAAGATGCCAAGAAATCTAGGCCAGGAACATCAGACCAGCCCAAATACATGAGGAGAACAGTGCATGTTTGTACTGTCAGTTGTGGTATGTCATAGTCAGTAATAGGAATGCTTTTAGATATGGCTATTTTCACTTGTTCTCATAACAGGTGGACATGCTCTTTGTTTATTATTACTTCCTTTCTAATTGGATCTGTTTGATCTACCGGCATCACTGAAAATATATTCTTAAATCAGTCAACAATAAAAACGATGAGCAAACAAAATGATATGTAAATAATGCACACTGCTTTGAGCTGATAGAAATAATTCTTTAATGTAGCTATAGCTGTATCTCTATGGGTGCAGCGATAGAAATATCACATGGGGGAAGGTGGCAGTGTTCCTGCCAGAGGAAATAGTCTGTGCTGTCTTGATTTCCCATTTTTCTATGTAAGAGGCTCTGGCAAACCTCTAGATGCCTGGCAGGTGTTTATCACTCTATTCCTACTCCAATGGGGGAGACACAGTGTGACGCTGTGATTTCAAATTTAAAACAAAATCCACACTATCCCAGCAATGAGCTCTAACTGGTGACGCTCCAGGGAAGCAACTGCTACTAGCGAGCTCTTGTGTTCTTTCGGGAAATGGAAGCTGTGTCTTCCCCATTTTTGCAACCGTGCACCTCCAACCCTAATTAAATATCCACAGTGGTGCTGCCTGCTAGCATTGAAATTTAAATAATGGGGAAATTAGAATTGTATTCTATAAAATTAGTAGGCAAGTGACTTTCTCTTTTTCGACCACTTTGAACTGTAGTGATTCCTACTGTGCTCAACTACATTATGCCACATTTTTAATGTGAACTTTTATGTCCAAGAATGTTATTGAACATGTTATAATTATCAAGTAAGTGCATGATGTTGTAGAAATGAATGACTACAGAATCTTTACACAAGCTCACAGAGTCAAAGACGAGGCAGCAAGATACAGACGAGAAGTTTGCAATCTGCAACACAGAGCTCCAAATAACTGCAATATAAGACACTGTGATACGTGCCAAAATAAGAGCATAAACAATTGCCAAATGGGCACAGAATCCAATATTGGACATGCTGCCTTTGAGGTGTAGCAATAAAACTCATGTGAAAATTTGAACGGGCAATAGGGAGGTTGGAATCAAGCTCAGAGGAGAGGCTGGTGTTGAAGGCTAGAATTGGAAGTTACCCATCTAGAAGTTTTGAGAATAAATAAAGAGTGCCAAGAAGAAGCACGTGAGAGAAAAGAAAGCCACTATTCAGCCTACCACAAGACTTAAAGAAATCCTGAGCAAAGTCATAAACGGAGTGTGAGGGACTGAGCCCTAAAATAAGAACACAATCATACTGGAGTGGGGCATAAGGGAAAAGAATAAAAAGAACATTATGAACACAAAGAGGTATAAGATTGGAAGATCAGTGAACAATTCCAAATTAGGACCAAATAGATAATTTCCTGGTCATAATATGCTAAGGACTGACTTTTTTCTACATATCATTAGTGAGGAGGGGAATTAGTAAATTAATAAATAAACTCAAGTTTATATCATAAATAGATTGCTATATATAATTATGCTTTCATTGTGCACTGTAGTTAAATTACGTAAAATGGGCTTGGTCATTGGAAAACAATGTATGTTTTACTGTTGTTTCTCTAAAGTCCAGTGCAATACATCTCTACTAGGTATTGAAACAAATAGACTTCTTAACCCTTTGGGCTTTATCTGAGTATTTTGGTCAATATTTAAAAACCTAGACTTAAAAACCTAGATTTTACCTTAATAAAAAGGTAAAAACCTTTTTTATTGTTGCCTTCATATGGTTTATCATTATGTCAGTAAAATATAACTTGCTGATAATGGGACCTAAGCCAATCTAAGAAACGAGAAACCAGTAAGCCGTTGCAGTCAAAGTTGAGAACTAGCATAGAAACTACTGCTATACAGAGCAAACTTTCAATTGTAGGAAACTGGGATGGAGAAACAGGGAAATGGCATCACAAAGAAGCACAGAGACAAATATAGAATGAAAGGCATTCTTGAACAGGGTTTCCTACCCTCAGTGGAATACAGCTCACCTGGGGGTCTTATTTAAATGCAGCTTCTGAGCCAGTAGGCTTGGAGTGGGGCCTAAAATTCTACATTTCAGATAAGCCCCAGGTCATGCCAGTATTGCTAGTCAGCAGACTGTACTTTGAGTATTAAGGGTCCAAAAATTCACAAGCTTGATGTGTTCACCAAATTCATGGCATGGAGAGTGGGCAGGGGAAGCAGAGTGGGAGCAGCAAGGGATAGGATGTGAGAATCTTGAGGGACACTGCAATAAAATGTAATGATCTGTGCTTGTTTGGATCCTGATTGAACAAATTAATTATAAAAGAAACTTTTTAAAAGACAGTTGAATACTCTGATTATGAACTGGGTTTCACACAATTCCAATGAATTGTTTTTATATATTTTTTTATCAATTTCAGAGAGGAAGGGAGAGCTGGAAAGAAATAGAAACATCAATGATAAGAGAGAACCATTGATTGACTGCCTCCTGCACGCCCCCACTGGTGATCAAGCCCAAAATCCGGACATGTGCCCTTGACCGGAATTGAACCCAAGACCCTTCAGTCACCAGGCCAACACTCTCTCCACTGAGCCAAACCAGCTAGGGCTTCAAAGAATTTTTATTCATTTTGTTAGATAGAATAATGACTTACTGACCAGGAATTGAACCATGACTTCCTGGTTCATAGGTTGATGCTCAATTTCTGGTTATGCAAGATAATGACGAAATACTTTAGAAATGCATGTTGAAGTATGTAATGCTCTAAAATAGTTCATGGTGCCCTGGCCAGTTTTGCCCAGTGGATAGACCATTGGCCTGTAGACTGAAGGGTCCCAGGTTCGATTCTAGCCAGGGGCACATGCCTGGGTTGCAGGAAGTAGCCAGTCAGTGATTCTCTCTCATCATTGATGTTTCTGTATCTCTCTCCCTCTTCCTTCCTCTCTGAAATAATAAAGAAATATATTTTAAAAAATAAAATAAAATAGTTCATGAATGGCTTGGTGATGTCCTCCTACTAGGAAGTTTCCTTCTGCCTTCCCTCCTCTTGGAAAGCACATGGAAATGTGGCCTAATTCTAATAAGGGGGACTGAAGACAAACCTGCTGGACATCTTCCAAGAAAGGTTTTATTTTTAAAACAATTACAAAAAAGTAATGCACACTCGAAAGTACTCCTATTTTTTTCAGCCAAATGTGGACTGTACACCAGCATGCAACCATGAGGTCAAGTGTAAGCAGATAAACTAAAGATGGCATACTGGGAAGATGGAAAGGAGTTGGGCTCTTGATTTCATCGATTAGTTGCTTAATTAACCATGGAACCCAAGGCTTTGTGCACCTTAGCACAGTTAGGAATACGGCCTCTACCAGATTCTTTTCTATAGTTAGTAGTAGTCATAACATTGAAACATGGAAGAATTTATCATTTAAACTAGTTATATGCCTTGTATATTGGAACCCAAGACAATTCTTTGAAATCGTACATCAAAGATCTTTCAAGACCACTAACTCTGCACTAAATCTTGACTATTTGCTGCCATGTAAAAATGAAGGACTGCTCTTCCTTATGCATACCCATTACCATTCTTTGAAAAACATTTCACTGAGGTATGATTGACATTAAAAAAAGCTATATAATATGTAATATAATATAATAAATATAATTAAACAACTTGATGAGTTTGACGGTAAGCATATTCCCATAAAACCATCAGCACAATCAAGACCAAAAAGTTATCCATCACCTCCAAAAGTTCCCTTCTGTTCCATTTACTTATTATTTATTTATTTAATTACTTGTTTATAATTTTTCTTTTAGTATAAGAGTACTCTTAACATAAGTTCTACCCTCTTCACAAATTGTTAAATATACAATACCAGAGGCCCGATGCACAAAATTTGTACACAGGAGTGAGGGGTGTCCCTCAGCCCAGCCTGCAGCCTCTCCAATCTGGGACCCCTTGAGGGAATGTCCGACTGCTCATTTAGGCCCAATCAGTCAGACATCCTTCTCACAATCCAGGACTGCTGGCTCCAGACTGCTTGCCTGCTTGCCTCCCTGATTGCCCCTAACCACTTCTGCCTGCTAGACTAATTGATGTCTAACTGCTCCCCTGCCAGCCTGTTTGCCTCCAACTTCCCTCCTCTGCTGGCCTGGTCACCCCTAATTGCCCTCCCCTGCAGGCTTGATTGCCCCCAACTGCCCTCCCTTGCAGGCCAGGAATCTCCCAACGGCCCTCCACCGCTGGCCATCTTGTGCTGGCCATCTTGTGTCCACATGGGGGCAGGATCTTTGACCACATGAGGGCAGCCATCTTGTGTGTTGGAGTAATGGTCAATCTGTGTATTACTCTTTTATTAGAAAAGATAGAGGCCTGGTGCTTGGGTGGGGGCCAGCTGGTTTGCCCTGAAGCATGTCCCGAATCAGGGTGGGGGTTCCCTTGGGGCATGGGACAGCTTGGGCGAGGGGCCTGTGGTGGTTTGAAGGCTGGCCACGACCCCCAGTGACCCAAGGAGAGGCCCTAGGATCTGGGATTAATTTATGTTCTACAATTGAAACTTTATAGCCTGGAACAGAGCCAAGCCTTCTGCTGGCTCCATGGCAGTGATATAATTGAAACTTTGTAGCCTAGAGTGGAGGCCTAGGCACTAGGGCTGCAGAAGCTTGGCTTCCTTCATCACCCGGCAACCCTAGCCTCTGCTCTCTCCAGCTCCATGGCTACTGCCATTTCTATTGGGATTATGTCTCTTCTATAACTGAAACTTTGTAACATTGAGTGGAGGTCTAGGCCTGCAAGGGCAGGTGGAAAGCTTGGCTTCCTCCATTGCCGGGGAAACCCAAGCCTCCCTCCTACTCTCAGTGGCTGCAGCCATCTTGGTTGGGGTTTATTGCATAATTTGCTCCTGATCGGCTGATGGGCATGACTGTGGGTGTGGCTTGATTGGAGATATGGTCAATTTGCATATTATTCTTTTATTAGATAGGATAGTAGTGTTGAATACAGGCAAATGGCATAATGATGCTTTTATGTGGAATTTCAAAAAACTCAAACTTATAAAACTAGAGAGTAGAACAGTGTTTACCATAGCAAAAGGGATGGGATGTGTCAGTTAAGGAATACAAATTTTAGTTATACAAAATGAATCAGTTCTGGACCTATTGCAGGTCATTATCATTCTTTCTAGCCTCTTCCCTTGCCTGCTGATTCTCCTTGAAAACAAACACTGCTCAGCACTCCTTCTGGTTTTTCTGTTTGACATCATTCCATTTTTAAACTAAAGGAGTCTGTCCCCAGACTTGTTTGTTTATGATTGTATGTTTTGTCTGTGTGCACTCCTCTCTCATTGTTCATGAAAACAGATGTTGTTGCATAAGCACTTTCCCCCAATGTAATAAATAAAGCAGGATTGGGATAAAACAAAACAAAACAAAAAAAAAACATTTTCTGGTTTCAGTTAAACATCCAACCCAGATGTTCCAGCTCATCCAGATGTCATTAAATGGATGAGTTAATTTTTCTATTACTCTATAAGACATTTAATTCAGCTTTGGAAATGGTGTGAGACAAAAGTATTTGACAAGTATTCAAAAATCATTATTTAGCTAGCTTATATTCTTTAGCTGCTCTGTAAATAATTCTCCTACAATCTTTTTTCTTTGTACTGGTATACAGTCTTTTGGACCCATTGGCCTACAAAATGGTAGGTAAATTACAGTGAAGGCACCATCACTTCTCTCCATAAAGTTTGGGTACCATTCCATCTCAGAAATAGAATTGGATGTATTCAAGAAAAAATAATGAAAACATGTTTTAAAAGATTTTACTCCAGTAAGACAAATAGCTTTGGAAAAGGTACTCTTTAACCAATTCGAATAAGTAATATTGGAAACTTGAACACAACGCAGAGCTAAATTCAGGGCTTTTGCCCAAATCCCGTTGATTGGTTAGCCGCCAGTTCTGGGCATCTGATAACCAGCAGGTCCCAGGCTCAGGGCTGTGGGGCATGCATCTGGCCCCTACTCAAGCTTTGTTAGCAAGTTACCAAGGAAGGAACTGAAATAATTTTAAGTAAAAATAAGTTCCACATGTTTATAGTAACTGATGGTGAGGATGCCAGTATCCTTATCTGCCAGCCTACTGATTTTCCCCTATGAATTCTACTACTTTCAGAAGTCCCCAATAGAATCCTGATGTAAAAAATCTGGCCTTGGCCCCTGCATCAATGCTCTCTGAGACGTAGATGACATCTCCAACCGTGAGGGCTGGTTTTCATCAAGTTTTACTCAGCCAGCCACCTATTACCCATTTAAAAGTTCCCAGTGCTCCAGGAGTTAGAGCAGGATTTTCACTGTCAAGTTTTCTAGGAGAGGGGAGGGTGGGAGTAAGGTGGAGAGATCAACCAAGGGACTTTGTGCATGCATATGAGCCTAATCAACGGACACAGACAACAGAGGGGTGGGGCATAAGTTAGGGGGTAGGGGATTATGGGGGAATAAGGACACATATGTAAAAAATAAAAAAATTATAAGAAAAAAATAAAATATTAAATCTAAAAAAAAAAAAGCTTTCTAGCAGGCATGCTAGCCCAGCTGCTTATAGATAAGCCAGGTCCTTTCTCTAAAGGCTTCGTTCCCTCCCCTTCCTCCCCCAAGAAAGGCTGGCTTATTACTGCAGAGTTCTGTCCATTGTTTGGGTCAACAATAATCTGCTCAGTCCAGATATTTCCATGCTCTGAGCACCTTCCTTGCCTCTTCTCCCTGCCGAGTCCCCACCAGGACCTCGGTGACCCACAGGCTGAGGTAGGGCAGACAGATGCAGTGAGTAGACTGACATCCCCTGGGTGACAAGCAGTATAACTCCTGTTTGTTCCTCACACACCTAATGCTTTTCCTGACACCTCTGGAGTAACATTGTTTCTGCGTTTCGTAACTACCAGGGGTATCAGTGAGATATAAGAAGAGATTAAGATGCTGAAGGGGAAACCAGAGAGGACCAGCACCCTGATGTATGGCTTTGTTCCTGACCTTAGGTGGTTGCTTGTTGGGGCCACTGGCTACAGTTTGTGTGTTTGAATAAATTTTAATATGCTGTTAGTGACTTTAAAAATTTTTTCTTTATTGATTAAGGTATTATATATGTGTCCTTATTCCCCCAAACCTCCCACAATCCCCCCCCCACACACACACACACATGCCTTATCCCTCTGGTGTCTGTGTCCAATGGTTATACTTATACACATGCATACAAGTCCTTTGGTTGATCTCTCTCTTATCCCCACCCTCCCCTACCTTCATTCTGAGGTTTGACAGTCTGATAGATGCTTCTCTGTCTC
Organism: Antrozous pallidus; assembly: GCA_027563665.1. Lineage (NCBI taxonomy): Eukaryota > Metazoa > Chordata > Mammalia > Chiroptera > Vespertilionidae > Antrozous > Antrozous pallidus. The sequence goes on from CM050517.1 coordinate 84,088,225, forward strand.
TGGATCTGTTTTTGTGCATCAGTTTATATTGTTCATTATATTCCATAAATGAGTGAGATCATGTGATATTTATCTTTCTCTGACCGGCTTATTTTGCTTAGCATAAGGGTCTCCAGTTCCATCCACGCTGTTGCAAATGGTAAGAACTCCTTTTTTTTTTTTTTACCACAGCATAGTATTCCATTGTATAGATGTACCACAGGTTTTAATCCACTTATCTGCTGATGGGCACTTAGGCTGTTTCCAAATCTTTGCTATGGTGAATTGTGCTGCTATGAACATAGGGGTGCATATATCCTTTCTGATTGGTGTTTCTAGTTTTTTGGGATATATTCCTAGAAGTGGGATCACTGGGTCAAATGGGAATTCCATTTTTAGTTTTTTGAGGAAAACTCCATGCTGTTCTCCACAGTAGCTGCACCAGTCTGCATTCCCACCAGCAGTGCACGGGGGTTCCTTTTTCTCCGCATCCTTGCCAGCACTTGTTGTTTGTTGATTTGCTGATGATAGCCATTCTGACAGGTGTGAGATGGTATTGCATTGTCGTTTTGATTTGCATCTCTCAGATAATTAGTGACTTTGAGCATGTTTTCATAAGTCTCTTGGCCTTCCTTCTGTCTTCTTTTGAAATGTATCTATTTAGGTCCGTTGACCATTTTTTGATTAGATTGTTTATCTTCCTTTTGTTAAGTTGTATGAGTTTCCTGTAAATGTTGGAGTGTTAGCGACTTTTTGTTAATAAAGGCAAAGAAGCAAAAAAATCAAATTTTTCAGACTGGATCACAAATGACATCTCAAACAAAATGATCATAGCAGTTCAAAATAACAGGGTGATCAAAGATGTACCAGATGAATGCTAAAAGCAAATCTATGAATCTTAATATCAGCATGGTTGAGATCTGGCCAAAAATATTAAACAGCATCTTGAAGGCAGTTTATAGCACTACAGGATGCACTTCACACTATATGTTATGAATACTTATGAACCAAATGCTAGAACAACATTCCTGTGAGTAATACAATACATGCCAAAATATAGAGAAACCCTAAAGACTTAGAGATAGCTATAATGCACATCACCTGGACTATGATAGATATAGTGGTCAAAGAGTAAGTAGAGATGTAGAAAGGCTAAATAACCTAGTAGCTAGTCTTCATGTGGTACCCAAACACTTCTATAAAAAGAAAATGTGCCTGAGGCACATTTCATACAAGAAAGATTTTTTCTGTTGTTGTTTTCTTATTTGCCAGTTTGCAGTTTGGGTTGTTCATGTTCCAAAAGTGACTTTTTTTTTAATATTACGAATTCATGCCTTTAAATATCCTTGATGTGTGTCAATCGATTACAAGTGTTATTCATACTGATGCTCAAATTGTCCCATCTTTGTTCACTGGGAGTATTTTCAAGTTGATTCCTGAGTGCTTTTGACATGACAACAATAATCTTTAATAGATCCTTCAATATCTGAAATGATAAGATGACTAGGCTCAGTTTATTCACTTTTTGCTGTAGGCTGTGAATCAATCATTTCTCCAAGGACAACTAGTTCTTTTGGAAATAGGTTTCAGAGAGAGTAATCTGGATTCTAGGAGTGCACAATGTTTCTAGGCATTTTCAGTGATCAAAATTATATATATAAAATCTATATTTTAAAAAATAAACTAAAAGTCCATAATGGTATTTCAAATTTACAGATAAAGGGCTTTTACTTAACTTTTTAATCTCACATTTTTATCTCTTTAAAACACCTAAAATTCTATTGCTAACATCAACATGATTAACGATTTAATAGACACACCAAAGTCACCCAAAAAAAGAGAAAATACTACCAACACTACCATCAAAGATATGATTACTACAATAAAAGTAGTTTACAATTTTGGGAGGGGGCATCTTTTTGTTCTGAGAGCATATCCATTAGGGATGTACAGTCCAATAAGGTGTAAAGCCATTTGAAATAATTCCATATCCATGTGCTTATGCCACCAAGTTGGCATGCTATTATTATGTTCCTTTGTTTCATTTTGCTTTCAATTTTCAGAGATGGATTTTTATAATTTGTGTTTTATGGTAATCTATTTACATGATTTCAAAGTTAAATCTACAAAATGAGGAATATTTGTATTCATATTTTTATACTTTTGTGTACCATGATTTCTGATATATTTCTGGAAGCTTGACCTTGTTGTCCAGGACTCCCAGTGGCACTGTGAGCTAAATAAGCCCTGTTTCTGTGTAGTCTGCTAGAATTGGCGTCTGTGGCTTGCAACTAAGAGCCATGACTGATCCTGGGAGAATGGCTGCTGGTGGGTAACCAACCTATTTGCAGATTGATCTGTACTTCCCTGAAACTGGCTTTGCATAGTCAAAATCTCAATAAGTGTCAGAGTTGAGAATCATTAAGGTATTTATGGCACCTTTGTCACCCTTCAACCTCATTCTACAATCGTAGTACTAAGGGATACCACACAAATGCTTTGCCACAAAATAGGGGGAAAATTAAAAAGGGAGAGCCTGGCATAACTTTTAAGTACCCCTCTCAGCTGGCACCGCATATCATTTGTTTCTTACCCTGTGACATAGAGCTTTACAGGTAGTTCGAGAGGCTCGTTATACTCACTAAGGCTGTACTCACATGGCTCTTCTCCAAAGGAAGCTTGTATTTATTGAGCTTTGCTTGGACTATAGCCCTCACTGTGCTCTCAGAGGGTAGCCCCCTTTTTTAGACTATCAAAGACATAACGCAGTGGTGCCCTTCTTCCTGGAAGGTGACAGTGGCTTCCAATCTAAGTGAAACACAGCTCCTCTCTCCATTGCAGTGTGATTGAGGTGCTGTCCCAGAGTGCACTATACGTCGAACCCTGAAACAGTGGGCGATCTGAACACTATGAATTGGATTTCATTGCATATTATTTATACAGATGTCATTTCAAAATAGCATTACTTGTTCCTTTTTCATGTTAAGAATTCTAAAATTTCTAGAATCATGATGTATCTTCTATTGTTCTTTGGCAGCAGAAACCCCTTTTAACCTCCTTGCAAACTACCTTCTGTATATTCTTAGTTTTTATAGAAGATGGCTGTGACTTAGCCTGTTCTGTAAAACATTGTTTTGGGGAGGGGCATTCATAGGCATGTGCCCAAAATATTCTAAATTCAAATGAATTTGGGAGCTTCTATAGAGAGGTCAGCTGTATGGGGATTCATTTACCATTGTGCTAGTTCCCAGGGGGGGGAAACCCTGAGGCACAGAGATATTAAATAATTTACTTATCAGTACATCACTAAATGTACATCATATAGTAAGCAGGAAGTCAATCAAGAAATTAAGACTTTTGAGTCCATTCTTAACTATTACACTTTCTCCCTTCTAATGGAAAATGCTACCAGAGAAGTATCTCAATTATTTATATACTAGAAGCCCGGTACACAAAATTCATGCACCGGAGGAGGGGGAAAGGGGTGGGAACGGGGGTTCCTCAACCCAGCCTGCACCATCTCCCAATCCAGGAACCCTCAGGGGATGTCCAACTGCTGGTTTAGGCCTGATCTCTCAGGAATCCCAGCAGTCGGCCATTCCTCTCACAATCCAGGACTGCTGGCTCCTAAATGCTTGCCTGCCTACCTGCCTGATCATCCCTAACCACTTGCCTGCTTGCCTGATCACCCCTAACTGCCTCTGCCTTGGCCCCCACCTTCGCAGTTTTGTCTGGAATGTCATCTGGAAGGATGACATCTGGAAGGCCATTTGGCTGTCCAATCTAATTAGTATATTATGCTTTGATTATTATAGATGTTTATGACACAGTTAATAAGGTTAGTGAAGCTTCAAATTGTCTATTGTATAGAAATTTTATTCTTTCTCAAATGCATGAAATATTTTCCTTTGAGTCTCATCATCCTATAAAAATAAATTTGCAACCCTATTAAAATATATTTCCAACTTACTTGGAATAAGTGTATCAGTTTTATTTATGTAATAAAAGAACCATTATTTGAAATCTATATTCTATTTTATATTTGCAAACTGATTAAAATTTTGTTAGTCATTTGCCTAATGAAAATGGAATGGTTGCCTACTTTTTTTTATCTAGGGTCATAAACAAAGAATACACAATCAAGTTGTAGACAATATATATTCATGAGACATTTAGGGAATAAAACAATATACAAGTAGCAGCAGAAGAATTTTAAAAATGTTTATTGTACAATTAATGGTGGGTTTGTGGTGTGTGTGTGTGTGTGACATAGCCAGTCAACACCTTTCCCTCCTGGAGAAATTACTAAGTTTCATTGAGCCTCATGGTTTTTAAAAGAATTAAGTGGAATTATATACACACTAGAGGCCTAATGCAGGAAATTCATGCAAGAGTAGGATTTCCTTCCCCCAGCTTCAGGCACCAGCTTCCCTCTGGCACCTGGGACCTGGGCTTCCTTCATAGCCCCAGAAGGACATCTAGTCTAATTAGCATATTATACTTTTATTATTATAAATAAGATCTATCACACAGGTAGTATTTTCCATGTTTTAAAGAGCCCGGAATTTTTAAAGAACTCAGTTCGAATCATGGTTCTATATTTACTGCATGAATTGGTGCATGGGTGGGGGTCCTTGGCTTGGCTGGCGATTATGAGGGCCATCTCGCCCAGTCCCGATCGGGGCTGATGGGGGCTGAGTGGCTCGGGAGAGGCTGCAGGAGGGCTCCAGGGTGTGCCCAGCCCGCTTGCCCAGACCCCAGCAGCAAGCTAACCTACCATCTGGAGTGTCTGCCCCTTGGTGGTCATAGCAACTGGTCGAGCAGTCGACCAAATGGTCAACCAATCAGTTGGACACTTAGCATATTATACTTTTATTATGTAGGATACTTGCTGAGCCTAAGTTTCTTAACCAGAAAAATGAGAATACCTATCAGGTAAGAATGTTGTTAAGGTTAATTGAGATAATATTTGTAAAGTGTACAGCATCTTGCGCTATAAATTCCAGTTCCAATTCTCTCTTCCCCTCCCTCTGTATCCTCTCCTCTTTTAGAAAGGAGTGGTAAGACATGAGAGATACAGTTTGGAAGTAGAGGTGCTCCCTACTTAGTAGAGAAGAGAACATTCAGATTCTAAATTTTAAGAAAGAGAGAAAAAGAGGACCTTAAAATATCTTTTCACATATCCAATCCAGCTCATCAGGACAGCAAAGTAGTTAAAAGTTCCAGTGGAAGCAAAACTATCAGATACGTATTTGTCCACCTTTAGTTGCGGGCCCTTTTTACAGGTGGGCATTCTGAAGCAAAGGTAAGGTCTAGGGAATTGTATGAAATAAATAAGCTGGATTCATTCTAAATGTCTCTGTTTGTTTGGGAGTATAAAGGCATAAAGTTTTAGATGTATGTTCTGCAAGGCTGAAGACATGGTCCAGGTAGAAAATCTCCCTTTTAATTATTTTGACTACTGGTATTTTTTAATGTATAAGTATAAAGATAGCTAGATATAGAGATAGAGATAGATGATAGTACTATAGAAACACTAGTGGCCCAGTGCACGAATTCATACACATTGAAAAGAAATTAATTAGAAGAAATATTTTAATATTGCTATTCACCCTTTATCTACAATAGAAGTGTCAGAGATAAAAGAAAATTAGTAAAATGTATATGAAAATAATATATAAGTTAATTAATAAGTAAACAATAACAACATTTATAATAAGAACGACTGCTGAAAACTATTGTCAACACTACCATGAAAGTGCAACAAGGAACTCGGCATGCTGATGAACCTTGAGCTTTAGCAAGGGCTAAAGCTATGCACTGATTGTTCTGTTGGGATAATGGTGGCTCAAGCAATTTCCTAACCTAATAGCTGTAAAGTAAATCTTTACTAATATTTACTGATCCTGGTGATAGTCTGTCTGCTACCAGATTGCCTGCCTAACTGAGGGCAAGATGTGTATTCTAAAATTGAATAAAAGCTTACAGGGTCAGGGCTTCTAGGAGCCTCTCCACTAGAGAAAGGTCTCCACCTGGCCCCCCATTCCTTCTAAATTCATATTTCTTATCTAGTGCATTTTTTTTGTGTGGCCTCTTTTCCAGATCCTGAACCCTAGCTGCAAATGGATGGATGTGACATTCACAAAAAACATGATATAATAACACAAACATGATATGAAAACAACATTCATAAAAACAATGACTAATAAATTGATTAAACTTAGTATATCTCCCTGTATACCACATTAAGAGTAAAAACACTTTCAGAGTGCTTGACTAATTTCACTGGGGATGAAGTATTTATAACTTTATATCACACACTCTTCAAACTTGAGAGAAAGAAACATATAACTGACCATGACTGAAAACGGGTTCTGGTAGGAATGTTTCTATTCTGTCTAGAGTTTTTCCTTGTGATTTATTAATAGTCATTGCAAAAGTTGGCATCATGGGAAACTGTCGTCAAATTAATTTAAATGGGAGGACAGTGTCAGATGAGATAAATATCGTGCATATGCAGGTCAATGTTTATTTTTAAACTAGAGGCCTGATCCACGGATTTGTGCATGGGTGGGATCCCTCAGCCTGGCCTGCACCCTCTCACAGAGTTTTGGCCTCATCCCCCCAGGCCAGGCTTCTGGCTAAGTGGTGCTCCCACTGTGGGAACACACTAACCACCAGGTAGCAGCTCCTGTATTGAGTGTCTGCCCCCTGGTGGTCGGTGTGCATCATGGCTAATGGTCATTCTGGTCATTCGGTCATAATGGTCGCTTAGGCTTTTATATATATAGATTGCCAGTGTGCATCATATATACTGGCCAGTAGGTCGGTTGGATGGTCAGACAGATACACGGTCTGTCACTTAGGCTTTTATATATATATATAGATTTCCCCTAATTGTCCCCCTCCACCCAGCCCCTATTCCATTCCAGACCTTCACCACTCTATTGTCTGTGTCCATGGTGACTACTGGTATATTGTGTTCAGTCTAACAGTGACTTTATACTTGAAGATCTTGATTTCAGATTAACAAATGGAAATTTAAGAGAAAAATTATATCATTAAAGAAACCACTATTAAATTCAAAACTCACCACAGTGTTCAATCTCAATTGGGAATCAAATCATTGTTTCAAATGCAGTGTAAACACTTGGAATTGGTTTGTAAAAAGCACTTGTAAAAATAATGGCTCTATAATAGAGTTGAATGATGAGAATGCTAAACACAATATGATTTAGCTCTGCCAGAAAACAGTATTACATGATTACATTTTAAGAAAGTTATATAGCTTGCATAAAAATTGCATATTATGGTGTCATATGCATTGTTGCTAGGTATATATATACACTTTTCCATCAGTACCTTACTAAACTCAGAGATGTTTGCATATTTATGATAATTAAGTCAAAATAGAAATTCAATGTGTTAAAGAATTACAATATTACCAGTTCTTTTTTTAAAAACTTATTGAAATGTTTAACAATTTAGAAAAGTATGTAAGGGTTACAGATCAAAGAAAAAGGAACTTTTCATCTCTGATATGACAATGAGTGAATATGAGGCTGAGACCATCCATTCCCATCTGCAGGTTAGGAGAATCAGCAGAAGGGTAGACTCTAAGTAGTGTTCTGCATGTAATTAGTAATTTAGTAATTAGTTATGTTTACCATCATACATCCTAGGTTGTTTGTTATGCATATTTGGTAGTGATCAGGGACAAGAAACTTTGGGGGTTATGAAAATGTTCATTTTCCATGACTATGATGATGATCATATACGTATAAATACACATAGTGACATGCATTCAGGGACATATGTGTGTAAAAATTCCTCTGATTATGCCCTTTAAATATGTGCAATTTATCAATTAAACTTTAATAAGCATCAGTTAGCCTCCAATAAAATTGCTTTAAAAATTATCTTTGATATTGGGAGTAAATCAGCAACCTGATAAAGAAAAATGAACATCACAAAAAATAAATATAAATAGATCTTGAACATATGAATTAGTTATTAACTTTCCATTTAAGATAAATACAAACTAAACCTCACCTAACTATATAACAGTGACAACAATTCCACAGTTTGGCAACACACAATGGCAAGGAAGGGCAGGAGTGAGGAACTGCTTTCCCACATGTGGCATCCCTGGCAGGATGCCAAAATGTGGGAACCCCTTTCACATCCCGCACGATTCAGGGTCCCTAGTTCAGGGTTCAGGTTTCTGGAGGAGGCCACATACAAATGAATAAAGAGACTCAGAAAAATAGTAATTTGGAAAATGGGGGCCAGGCGGTAGTTCAAATCTAGTGGCAGAACTCCCCCTCGCTCTGGCTTTACCACTCTTTTTATTAAGATTAAAATCATAAGATACAGCTGTATCCCCCAGGCCAGAAACACCAGTAAAAGTTAATCAGTAGATCTTTTTAGTATTAACACGTGGGGGCTGCTTCAACCACCAACATCCCAGTAACCAACCAACCCCTCAGAGCAATCAAGGTTGACCAGTCCTCCTAATTCCCTGTCCACAGCTTTCTATTATTAAAACACTGATTGGCTTCCGGTACCCACATTGCCAATAAGAATTAAAAAATTAATAAGCCCAGCCAGTGTGGCTCAGTGGATAGAGTGTCACCCTGCAGACTGAAGGGTCCCAGGTTCAATTCCTGTCAAGGGCACACGCCTGGGTTGCGGGCTCGATCTCCAATAGGGGGCATGCAGGAGGTAGCTGATCAATGATTCTCTCTCATCATTAATGTTTCTATCTCTCTCTCCCTTCCCCTTCCTTGTGTTGTAGAGCAACTATTTTTAAAGCATGTAGTACCTGACTATTTAGTCAGGGGCACTGACCTCTTTTCCCTGAAATTGTCAAATTAAAAAATGACAACAGCTAACACAATGATAGCTGTCCAGTGTAGATGAATCAAAATTATAATTTTTTTGGTCAAGTAGGCAAAATTTTAGTAATTAATTATATGAATGATGAGATGAAAAGGGTGAAAATCACTTTTGTAGAGACATTTGAAAAGATTACCCACAAACCCCTCCTTTTGAAAGGAATCTGGTTTTAAACGCAAAAGCAATTAGTTCTTATTAGGGAGCAATGTTCCATAAAATTAATTTTTTAAATAAATTTTATTTTTTACATCTGAAGCACCATGTTAATCTTATATTCAGCAAGACAGCTTCCATGATGATAGAAATCAAGTGATTCTACTTCAGAGTATGATTTTTTTTAAAAAAAAACACACAAAAAAACAGCATAACCCAAAGGCCAAATGCCAGCTCTCAGTCAGTCTTGCTTTTTAAAGTGATTCCTTTCTACAAAATTGCTGTTGAATAGAAACTCGAGCTGACACTTACCATTTATTCTTCCATTCAACTCAGAATCCTTGATGAACTCATTCACTTTTCATGTACATGACTGGATTGCTGGGAGGATGATGTGAAGGAAGCTTTCCTTAATCTGCAAATTAAATTTTTTCCATTTTGAGCTTGAAATTTAAAGTATCAGTGATCATTAACGATCAAATCAGAGCGTTAAGGTTGTCTAGTAATCAGTGATTTTACACAAGATGACGTATCCACTTTGGGTTTCTCTTTCCTAGGGGCTTTCAGGGTGCAAATCAAAACTCCTCACCAGCTGGTGCCATCTGCATGGTAGGCAAAAATTGAATAAGAATCTTTTTTTTTTTACCCTTTGCCTCTTCTGTTCCTCACTTACCTATTTTTTCCCCTTGGACACAGAGAACTTCAAACAGTAATTGGATGATGGAATATAAAGAAGTTTCTCACATCTTCCCTGTGCTGCCTCTGGGTCAGCTCAGCCAATGGAATGTGGTAGACTTAGATCCTTTTCGGGAGTTTAGGAAGAGTTCCATGGCTGTGGTCTACTGCAAATTCTGATAGATGATAGAGTTCTACTCATGTTACTTCCTTTGTGGGCTTTGAAACTGAAAGCTCTTAGCATGATCAGGGAGAAGGAGGGCACTGGGTCCACACATTGTGCCCTGTCTCCTCTGTGATCACAGATCTCATGGACTCGCTGTGAGACAGTCCATTTACTGTCAGTATCATAAAGGGTTTGGCTGCCCTTTTCCCAGGGAGATAACTTCTAAATCCTTGGACTTTACCAAGAGATAGTGTCTTTGTTATGAGGCAACCAAGCATGTCTACATAATGAAACATTAATAAAACCCTGGCCACTGAAGATTGAGTGAACTTCCCAGGTGGCAATACACTGAGTATTGTCACACATTGAAACTGAGAGGAGACCATATCCTGTAGTTGACAAAAGAAGCTTTGCTTTGGGCCTTACCTGGTTTGGCTCAGTGGATAGAGCTTCAGCCCTCTGAATGAAGGGTCCCAGGTTTGATTCAAGTCAAGGGCATGTACCTTGCTTGCAGGTTTGATCCCTGCCCTTGGCCAGGGCATGTGCAGGAGGCAACCAATCAATGTGTCTCTCTCACATCGATGTTTCTCTCTCTTTCTCTCCCCCTCACTATAAATCTCTCTAAAAACTAATGGAAAAATATCCTGGAGTGAGGATTAAGAAGAAAACAACAACACAAATAGCTTTGCATTTGGAACCCTCTCAGGCTTAGCCCTAAGTGTCTTTTCTTTTGGTTGGTCCTCATTTGAATCCTTGTGCTATAATAAAACTGTCACCATATGTATAGTACTTCCAGTACTGTGAGTCTTTTGAGTGAATTATTGAACCTAAAGTAGTGTGGGGACCTCCAAATTTTTAGCTAGCTGGTCAAAGTGAGGGTGGCCCCAGGGACCATTGAACCGGCAATTGGTTCTGAAGTAAGGTGAGATCAGTCTTATGAAAGATCTCATCTCAAATGTGTGGTCTGACAAACCCATTGTACTGTTGTTTCCAGGCTCCCAGCTATTCTTGTCTTTGCCTAGCAGAAGCTAAGCACTGCAAGCTCGGTTCCGGTCAAGGACAAGTACCTGGGTTGCAGGTTTGGTCCTGGCCCTGGTTGGGGCCCACGCAGGAGGCAACCAATTGATGTGTCTCTCTCACATTGATGCTTCTCTCTCTCTCCCCCTTCCTTCTGCTCTCTCTAAAAAACAAAACAAACAAACAAACAAAACAATGGAGAAAATATCCTCGGGGAAGGATTAATAAAAAAAAACATATACTGTATGTTATGGGGTTTAAATATTTTTCTTTGTATCTTATATGTTTTTCACATTTCTCTAAGGGTAATATTATCCCTAAAGTCATAAATAAAAAAAAACAGCACACATATGTACACAGTGTAAGGTTCTACACCGCCGTGAGAGAAACTGCAAGCAGGGAGTCCGAATAAGTGAGCGAATTAATCAGGCTTTATTGGGGGGTCTCCGGGCAGGTTCACAGGCTCGGGGGGATTGGAGCCGGGGAAGCCGTGCCTTGTGACTGGGGCCAGGGGAAGGGGAAAAGAGGGGACCCAGCCGGACCGCCTCCCGGACTGCCTGGGAGAACAGTCTGGGAGAAAAGGTGCCACGTGACGCACTGAGACATCCTTTAAGGGCCGGAACAGGCAGGGGTTGGGCCCAGGGCGGAATGGGAAGGGGTGGGACACAGGGCACTCTGGTATGTGATTGATTGGTGGCTCAATGTCTGTATCAATTACATCATAACTCCGCCCACCAGTTGGGGGGGGTACCTATCACACAGATCTTTAGGTCTTTGAGATCTTTATTTTCTTGGATCTAAGTCATTAACAACGCTCTTGAGCAGACGGTGACTGCAGGCTGAAGTGAGGAGAAGACACTGATGACTTCCTCCCCTCCATTCCCCCATGCCCAACCCAGGTTCAGCTATGATTATTTAAACAATTTTAAATATTTCTTACTTTCTTACCACTTGACTCATATTTCTTTATCTTGATCACATGATGTTAATGGCACCCTGAGCCATGACTGAACTTCTTTGTTTATTCAATTTATTCAATAGACATTTGTTGAGGAACAATCGGCGTCCCAGGATGGTACACACCACAGGTGAGCAAACCTCCCTCTGGCCATGAGCACAGCATCTGACATGTCCTGGGCACAGCTTGAGCAGCACAGCAGTTTCCGGGCCCCTGTTCCTGCTGCCCCCAACCTACTGAACGTTTCCACAGGAAAGTCCTTGAGGCTGTGACACAGATGATCCCAGTGCAGCACGCCAGGATAACACCTTTCTTCTGACAGGCTCTGAAGGAACAGCTTCAGCCTCAGGTTCTCAGGGAGCCTCCGAGAACTTGGTGGAAATACATCTGGCTTCTTCAGCAACTTAATCCACACAGTTCTCCATTGTGGAGGGCACCCCCAGGGAAGACACCTTGAGCATTCTTTCAATCTTTGTGTCTGCTGAATCCAAGGCACCTGACAAAACCACATCTTGGAAAAACACATTCACCAACAAGGCTGAATATGTTAATCAGCTTGACCTTAACTTTGCCTCAGGTGTTGGGGAGAGGGCCTTGAAATAGAAATCCAGTCTTGCCCCGGGAATGAATAGGGCCGGGCCACCTAAACTCCTTTGATCCTAATGTTGGAGAAACCCCTTTGTATTGTGGAATATAAATAAACTGCTGCTATTTGGGTTTGAAGTCACTGTCTCTCCATCAGAGAGAATAGACGCCCAACCCGGCCCCAGCTATTTCTATATTTCTGCATCTTCTCTTCTAATTCTTTATTTTTCTTAATCCCCAGCTCCTCTACTCAGAAACTGAACCCAATCTCTCTCTCCATGCTGGACGTGGAAAAGAGAAAAACACCTATACTGCATCACAGCTTATACCACATGAATAAGATATACTATCGTAGAGCCATCTTTATTTTTGGAACTTTAGTTCCTAAACAGGTCACTACTTATTGTAAAACATGTTTGTAGGAGCAAGTACTTGTCTTATGAGTTATGAGTAGAACAAAATCATTTCTCCAGCTATGAAACTTGCCTACATTTCAGAGTCTGCCATTAAATCCTTTTGATAACCATTAAAACAGTGACTGTGGTGAGGTTGCTGACTCCTTTTCTGTGTGGAGCGTCTCCTCTTACTGGTGATGCAATTCCTAGGGAGCTATGGCGTTTACTTAGTAGACTATGCAGTTTTGCACGCCATTCACTAGTCACTAGGTTCCTAGCTATGCAGTTACCAGCTGTGCATTTACTCATTAACTGATGGCTAGCTTTGTGCCAGGCATAGTACAAGTGCTGGAACCAAGAGGTTGAAAAAGGAACAGTTCTCATCTTCAAATAATACGTATTGTGGAAAGCACAGGTTATTGCAGAGGTGCCTCAAGAAGCCCACTAGTGTTGGGGAAATCTGGCCCACTCATTTCTCTGGGAACAACACCAGCAAAGCGTTTAGAAATTTTGTTGTTGTCTTAGCCTTTGGACTCTAGAAAAATAAAAACAAAATCCCAAACAGAAAGGCAAGTGACAAAGGGTTCTTATATTTTCTTTAAAGGTGCTCAGGGTCAGTGTTGTTATAAGCTACATTGCTTTTGAAGATTATAAACCTCACAGCAATTTGCACTATTATCTTCCTCTGGAGTTTTAACACATTTATTAAATAAAATTTGCTCACATCTAGGCTAACATCTTAGCTCTTCCTGGCTTTAATTAGATGAGAATCCTTCCTATCTGATACCAACGTTTTAATTGAAGTATAATGTAATTAAGTAATGAGAATGGTTAGGCTAGAGTAGTCATACAAAATGTTATTATCAATGATTTTTATTGCTTTTATATTATTGTGTCTTAAAATATTTAGTTAAAATGCAGTTCTCACATGTTTCTAAAACTGCTGGATATGCAGTAAAGCTGCTGGTGCGTCTTTTTGCGTTTGACATATCTTCTATTCCTTTATCATGCATAAAAACATAAACAATGCATCAATTATTTACATGAGAGGAAGTTGTAAGGTTGCTACTTTAAAAAGTTACATTACCTAGGCACCGATACTATTTTCCTAAATATTCAGAAAAACAAATGAACATGAACTATAGCACTTTTTAAAAATCTTATTGTGGCCCAGTGGGTGCGGCTCAGTGGCTGAGCATCGACCCACGTACGAGGAGGTCACCAGTTTGATCCAGTCAGGGCACAAGCTGGGGTTAAGGCACTTAGTGATAGTGGGCGGTGTGCAGGAGGCCCATTGACGTTTCTCTCTCATTGATGTTTCTATCTCTTCCTTTCCCTTCCTCTCTCTGAAATGAATACAAACATATTTTTTAAAAAAATCTTACTGTGCTTGTATGAGGTTATAATTTGATGTGTTCTGTTTTTCTAAGAAGTAGAATTAGCCAAAAATTTGGCAAATTAAAACATATGAGAGGGTCTCCAAGTACTCACTTATTTTCCCCTCAGATTTTCATTTTTCCTTGATGGCTACAGGGCAGTACCTTCTGCTCTGCATACCTTTTAATCTCGGAGTTTAGAGAATTGTTTTCTTTTTTTCTTTCTTTTCTTTTACTAAACCCCACTCTTCACAAGGAAGCCAGAAGTGTGACAGGAAGGTGTGAGTTTTAATTTACACCCCAGTCTGGCAAATAATAACTTTTCACACCCTGCTCTTGCTGCTTAGCCTAGGGGAGGAGTGCTGTGGCTACTGCTGTCTGAGCAAATTAAACCCAGGGCTGTAACTCTCAGAGGCGTTCTTCTGTATTTAACCCTTGTTTTCAATTCTGCAACTTGATGTTGGTGAGTACTTAGGAGATTGTGGCTCATTACTTTGAAGTAGACTCGTTTTCTAGGAAGTGCTTTTGAAGGCTGCTACCATTTCAGATTGTCACCTATAAAAGGTAAATGTTTTCCCTTCCACCACTCTGATGTGGAAATTCAAATACACAGAAATGAAAAATACAATATGAACTGAGATAACTTCTAGCAATAAAATTTAAAGATATGAGCTAATAAATACTTTTTATTTCCTTATGATTCCTTTTTAAGAGTAGCTTTCTCCTGTCTTTATGTACAGGTAAATCTGTAGTATATAGCATCTTGATTGAAAGGTGAAATTGAAGGTAATATTAAAACATTAAAATGTTTTGGTTTCTTTTCCGTTTCTCCCCCGTGCATTAAAAGTAATTTGGATTGAATGATGAAAAATAAAAGAGAATGAGCTACCCAAGAGAAGTAGAAAAAATTATCAAAATTGGTATACTTGTTTTAACTTTTCTAAGTGGTTACTGAAGAATAGTGGCATGCAAACACACCTGAGTAGTTAAGGATTAGTTTCAACTCAGTATGCACTTCTTTCTCTTATGATTATTAGTACACTAATATTAATTTTCTCATTTTGAGTCTGCCCATGTAAATTTTTTTAAATGTTTTCTCAATCATCTTAATTTTCCCTAGTTATCTTAACAATCATCGTGGTGTTTAATAATGTTCTAGAGCTGGATGGAAGAAAGGAAACAAATATTCAGATTCTCCTGAGAAATTTGGCTCCTACTTCCTCCTCTTGCTAACAACCCAAAGCATCAGCTATAAGCTGTCTCTGCTAGCTGGGGAGCAATAAGGGGTTAACCAGTCTTAGTTTACTAAGTATTTCTGTCAGGCTTTTTCTGATCCTTCCTCCCTTCCTCCCCAGCCCACCCCTTTTGTAAATGTCAACCACTTCCTGATGAGCCTAGTAGTGGTGAATTTCACACCTTCCTTCTCTTTGTGAAGAACCCTGGGTGTTAATGGTAGAGGATTGGGTACCATAGTAGTCTTGACTGCCTGTTAGTACAGCTGAGGGATGCCTGTGGAAAAAAAGTAGGAGAAGGTGGAGAAATTTGAGCAATGAGACTAGGAAATAGGTTCGAATTGGTCTCATTTTTAAAAGAATGTGTGTTTTATTAGCATCTTTTAGATATGTAGTCAGAAAATAGTAATTTGAAAGAAGATTAGAATTGAGAGTCTCTCAAAGGAAGGAACTGAAATTAGAGAGCCAGTTGGCAAAAAATAAAAAATAAAAATAAAAATAAAACGGCAATCAGAAAGAAAAACTAAAGAATCCTTCTCTGACCTTTTATTCTATAGGTGCATTTATTTACAGGATACAGCAATGGAAACTTGGTCCGTTGACCAGGTCTGCAGTTGGCTGATGGAGAAAAACTTAGGAGAGCTAGTTCATAGGTTTCAAGGTGAGTTGCTTACACATTTTTAAAAAACGTTGATTGAGCGGCCTAGATATTGGGTGTCCTTTGTGGTTGGTAATTGCTTTTGTTGCCTAATGCCTGTGAGTGGGATGCCGGACTTGCTGCTGCAGGGAACTCTCATTTTCTGACAGTTTGCATTTGACCTAGTATTCACAGGAGACTGTAATATTTCAAGAAGAATGCAAATAAAATAAAGTCTCAAGAGTTACATAACATACATACTTGATATTATTTGATGCCACTTTAGTCCTTAAATAATGCAGCAGGCATTTTGTGCAGTGCTGGATTTACAAGCATTGCTATGTTGCCTGGGAGGTGTTATCGGGAATAATTTCCTGAGTAATTTTTTTCCTTATAAAAATAATGCCTGTAAGAAAGAATCAGAAATGGGAAGGTGATAATGTGGAAGGAATATGAGTTTATTGTGACTCCGTGTTCTAGTACTTTCTTAGATATCAGTTTGGAATTGTGCAATATCAGTGTTCTATCTTAAAAAATACAGAGCATTTTATAACACCAGAGGACAAGTGCAGATGATCCTTGGAACACCAGAAATAATTTCTTTTTGCTCAGAATGCCGTGCTTTGCAGTGCTTTTCCAGGCAGGCATGTGGACTCTCTCTTTTCCCTTTTTCCCAGAGGAAGAAGTAAGTGGGGCAGCTCTTCTAGCACTTAATGATCGGATGGTTCAGCAACTGGTTAAAAAAATTGGACACCAGGCGGTTCTGATGGATTTAATTAAAAAATATAAGCAGAGGCGTCCAGGACTGGAGTCCCTAGGAAGCCCTAGAGCACCAGCTCTGGTCCTAGGAGCAGCAGTAGCCCCAGAGTAAGTCTGCATGAATTCCTCATTTTCGATGCATGATATTTGGGGTTAAACCTCTTTGAAAATTGTGACCATTTTCCGCTAGCTTGTGTGTACAGTATTTCTAACATCTGCATCAAGGACACTTTTTGCAAAGTTTTATGAATCAAGATATACATTTTTTTTAAGTGCACCACTTTTAAAACACTGACTCTAATGGTTAGGGGAGTCCTATAAGCTGGGAGTTCCTGTATAGATAACTGTAACAAGCAGGTGAAATGTAGATTCAGTGTGAGTAGAAATGGGTCCCTGCCCCTCAGGTCTTAAAATCAGAATTTGGGAAAGGCATTTTTGCTGCTCCTTGGCTTTATTTATTGATGTATGTGTTTATTTGCCAAGGATTCCTTTTAGTGGCTAATTTATATTCTCCTCTAGAGCCTTTACATATAATTTGCTAGAGGCCTTCACACTAATTGGCCGAAGACTTCTGCTACAAGGATTTCTAGTTTCTCAAGAGTATTCTCGGAATGCTGAAGGCTATGATAGCATCCTACAAAAAATCATGTAGGAAATTTATGGTGGCTTTGAGGTTTAGAAATGTTTTCATTTGTTTGTTTTTATCACTGACTTTTGCAAGGAAAAGGAGTGATAACAGGAACTTTAAAATTAAAATGTTCATTGTACAAATCTATGCCCCAGGATAATTTCAGGCATTCTGATTAGGTTTTTCCATATTTCAAAAAATTTTTAATGTTGGATAATTGCTGCAGAACAATTATGCATTCATTTAAAAATAGAATGGTGATGCTTGCTGAAATCCATTCTATGTGTTTACTTCAGTTTTTTTTCAGATTATAACTGTAATAACAGATATTTGTGTTTTGCTCTCTAATAAGCAATATAACGTTAGAGAGATCTGATTTAAGTAATTTGATTCCTAGAGTATTTGGACATTTGGGACATGGAGGGGGGTCATTAGTCATGAAGGGATGGTCCATGGTTAGTCTGGAGATTCTACATTGTTTTGACATATCTATGCAAAAGCACATTGTTCATATGTGACTTTTGATGAAGCCCCATTGCATGCTTCCCAGCAAGGGGAGGGTGGGAATCTCAAACAGAGCTCAAAGTAAGTTCCCAAATTCCCAACATTCTTGAATGAGTTGGCCTTTAAGCTGGCAATTCTCTTCAGTTGACTTGAATCTTGATATGGCCTTAAGCACAACTTGGAAGTAAACAGACTGCAAATCTGTTTATAATGTTCTCTAGCAAATGAGAACTAACTGGACTGCTAGGAAATCTGGGCTTCATTCCTGTGTTCTACCACTGAATTGGATTGATTGATAAATATTGACATTCCTACTGCTTCTTCCGTAGGCTGTGAAAAGTCATTCAGTACCTAACTCCCTGTTATTCACACTGATGGTAGGAGTAGCATACTTTTTGAGAAAAATCTCTTCTTATTCTAGACCGAAATAGTCTGGTGTTAAATATTAAGCATTGCTAACCTGGTTCAGAAAGCTTTTCTCGGTGGAGCCAAGACTTGGAACACTGGTTGTCCAGGGATTTATGAGTGGGGGCTTTTTCACTCTACCTAATAATTTGGTGATTTATTTTAAGGATTGTGTTGTCTTGTATTCAGGTTAAATTATTCTGGTGCAAAAGCACAGTTGCAGTTGGGCTTATTAGTTCTATGTGGTTAAAATATTTGTCGGCTTATTTGCTTATTGTCAAATATATTGTCACTTGACAAATATATTGTCATGTAGGAGTCATAATAGAAAGAGGCACAAAAATATGCAATTTAATTAAAACCTCTCGAGAAGTGCTTAATAAAGGTAGGAAACTTGGTGTAGCAGAAAGAACCCTGTAGCAAGGTATGAAAACACTTGATTTCAAACACCTGTTCTGATATTAGCTACCCATATAGCCTTGGAGAGTTGCCTGACTTTTCTTTCAATTGTAAAATGAAGCAGATAGAGTAAATGATGTGCCAGACTCCTTCTGAAGAGTCTTAATGGCATTCAAGACCAGGGATTCAAGATCAGGGTTTCAACTTGAGTGTATATTTCACTTATTGGCTAATGGGTGCCTGCTATGTTATTTTGAAAAAGATTTGTAGGCCACATCTGGACTTTAGCATCCTACTCAAATTTAGGCAAATGATAGGCATCTATAATAGGTAGGAATATTTGCAGCTGGTTTTTGGTTGTTGCTCTTGTTGAAGCTGAAAGAAAAATCACTGAACAGAAAGTTGAAAAACTGGAATAAACTCCTGGCACTGCTGTTGAGTAGATTATGGTGGAGAGCAAGTTTCTTTTCCTCTAGGCTGTAGTTGCCATCTCTCAGAAAATGAGGGAGTCAGTGGAGTGTGGTTCTACCATTATGAGATCTCACAGATAATTAAAGGTTCCCCCAAATGGCAAGGGAGTGGAGAAGGGATCTGACATAGAGTCATTATAATCTTACCCTTCTCCTTCCTCCATTTCCTCCCCCGCCCTTCTCCTTCTCCTCCTCATCTTTTTCTTTCTTTCTTTTTCTTTTCTTTTTTTCTTTTCCTTTTTGCCAAATAAGAATATTAACCAATGAAGGTACATTTTATTATTACCATCATTTTATTTTATTATTTTTTTAAAATATATTTTACTGATTTTTTTACAGAGAGGAAGGGAGAGGGACAGGAAGTTAGAAACATCGTTGGGAGAGAAACATCGTTCAGCTGCCTCCTGCATACCCCCTACCAGGGATGTGCCCGCAACTAAGGTACATGCCCTTGACCGGAATTGAACCTAGGACCCTTCAGTCTAAAGGTTGATGTTCCATCCACTGAGCCAAACCGGTTTCGGCTGACCATCATTTTAAAGGAAAATAACTTGCCACCGTTATAAATATGACTGATTGGTGAAAATAGCATCGTGAACTGGCATCAGTCTGTCTCCTGGTATATATGAACTACTGAATGAGATGACCCCAGAGGGTCCTTCTTTCAGTTATCTTAGTCATGACTATTGTGGATCTTGGCAGTAGACACAGATTCTAGGTTAACTATGGGCTACCGCCTACTTTCACAGTTTCTGTGTTGTCAATGGTTGAGGCTCTTGTTGACAAACCCCTCACCCACCTCTTCTTTCTTGGTAACAGGGATAAACAGTCTTCCAGTCCAGCCAACCCTGGGGAGCAGATGCCAACTTTCTATCCAGCTGAAAACCTTGCTAATAGACTAATTGACCAAAGAGTACTGAAACAGAGGTGGGATTACCAACTTCTAAACATCTAAAGCCAAATGATATTTGTCTTTTTTTTTTTTTAATGAGACTTCATGTAAGTGAAAATTTTGTTTCCCTATAAGGGAATTTTTTTAATAGAATGATGAAGGTATTTGGTAAAAGATGGTTAAATTTTCTGATCTTTGTGTTGGAAAAGTGAAGTTTTGAGGATTATGTTCATCTTTCAAGTATACATTGTTAAGGGAAAAAAGGGACTTATCTGCTGTAAACTGTCCAGGGTGATTGGCAGTAGCCACAAAATAATGTCCTAGAGATAGAATGTGTCATTTGAGGAGACTTTGTTTTTGTTTTGAATTTTGTAGTTGTTGTTTTAACTTGACTATCCCTGATGGAAGTGCTTTGGTAAACATTTCCTTATATAGTAGTCCCTCCTTAAGCATAGCTTTGATTTCCATGTTTTCAGTTACTATTCGAAATATTAAATGGAACATTCCTGATGTAAACAATTCATAAGTTTAAATTGTACAGTGTTCTGGGTAGTACAATGAAATCTTGCACTATCACACTCCATCCCTCCTGGGATGTAAATTATCCTTATATCTAGTGTCCAACTGTCTATCTGTGCCTTAGTGATTAGTAGTCATCTCAGTTTTTAGACTGACTGCCAATATTGTATTGCTTGTGTTCAGATCACCCTTTTTTATTGTTATAACTAGAGGCCCAACGCATGAAATTCGTGCACTTGGGGGAGTCCCTCAGCCTGGCCTGTGCCTTCTCTGAGTCTGGAAGCCCTCGGGGGTGATGGGGGCCTGACTGATGGCTTAGGTCCACTTCCTGTGAGGAACGGGCTTAAGCCAGAAATTGGACATCCTAAATGCTGCTGGCAGAGGCAGGAGAGGCCTCCCACCACCACCAGCCATGAGTGTGGCTTCTGGCTGAGAGGTGCTTCCCCTGTGGGACCACACTGACCACTATGGGGCAGCTCCTGTGTTCACTGTCTGCCCCCTGATGGTCAGTGCACATCATAGTGACTGGTCATTCTGCTGTTTGATCAATTTGTATATTAGCCTTTTATTATATAGGATTCTTCTAGCTGATTATTAGTTATTGTTTTTGATCTCTTAATGTGCCCAATTTACAAATTTAACTTTATCATAGTTATAAAAAATAAACAGAGTCTATATAAATGGTTCCTTGGTACTACCCATGGTCTCAGGCATCCACTGGGGTTCTTAGAAGGGATCCTAAGCAGATAAGGGGATACTACTGTATTCCTATGCTGGACTTAGATGATGTAATATTTCAATACTAGAGGCCTGGTGATGAAATTCGTGCATGGGGTTGGGGGTCCCCTCAGCCCAGCCTGTACCCTCCCCAATCTGGGACCCCTCAAGGGATGTCTGACTGCCCATTTAGGCCCGATCCCTCACACAATCCAGGACTGCTGGTTCCCAACTGCTGGCCTGCCTGCCTTCCTGATTGCCCCTAACTGCTTCTGCCTGCCAGCCTGGTCACCCCCTAACTGCTCCCCTGCCAGCCTGTTTGCCTCTAACTGCCCTTTCCTGCAGGCCTGGTCCTCCCCAACTGCTCTCCCCTGGAGGCCTGGGTCCCCTCCAACTGCCCTTCTCTGCAGGCCCAGTTGCCCCAACTTCCCTCCTCTTTCAGCCTGGTCACTCCTAACTGTCATCCCCTGCAGGCTTGACTGTCCCCAACTGCCCTCGCTTGCAGGCCTGGTCCCTCCCAACTGCCCTCCTCTGCTGGCCTGATCATCTACAACCGCCCTCCCCTGCTGGCCTGATCCTTCCCAACTGCCCTACCTTGCTGGCCATCTTGTGGTGCCCATCTTGTGTCCACATGGGAGCAGCCATCTTGTGTCCACATTGGGGCAAACATCTTGAGTGTTGGAGTGATGGTCAATTTGCATATTACTCTTTTATTAGATAGGATATGGGCTACATTGGAACAAAGGACAACTATAGACATAGAGAACCAGACCCAGGAATGTGGTTCTCAAGCACCCCTTTCACCACAAAGCTTCTAAAAGTGGCCAATCCCCTCTGTTAAGTGATCAGGTTTAAGCAGATAAAGGAAAACAATAATTAGTCCCAGTTATCCGACCCTAGAGCCACTGTGAATTGGTATTCTCCTCTGCAGAGTGGGAAGAATAATGATACTTTCCTCATGGTTCTCTTGTGAGCATTAAAAATAGAGAATGCCTGCCCAGTGCCAGCTCAGTGGAAGCACGTGGAAGGCACTCATTCTGGGTACCCATCTGCACAGCACTGCTCCAAGTAGCGTTTCCTCCTTCTTTAGGACTTCTTTCTTCTCCCTCCTTGCTGCTAGTGAGAGACGGGGGTGCAGCCTTCTATTCATGTAGGTCTGTTCTCTTTTCTAAGCCCTTGGATGTTACACATCCTCATCGTGGTCCTGTGATACCAGCAGAGCAGGATACTATTCCTGTGGTTTCATAGAGTCACAGGAGCAGCCTCATGCTTCATGGTGTTTCTCAGTCTTAACAGCACCTACTAGTACTGAGGGGAGGAGAAAGTAGGACTGGCTTAGAAACAGAGAGAAAGTGGAAGGTTTCAAAACCAGAGCTGAATGCTGCCGTATCTGTCTCATCATAAATTCTCCTTAATCCGTTTGACCTCCTGCTGCCCATTTCTATCCATGAGTACTTCAGAGTTAAACATGTCTAGAAATGACCTCATATATTTGAGTGTGAGAACCACAAATCCACTCCAATTTAAGACAAGGGCAGTTTGTGGTAAGAAAAGCATTTCCTAGCATCAGGGGAGCCAGGGGTAGAGCTGTCTCTTCTCTGATGGAGCCACACGACAGCCATGCCCTGCTTCTCTTGTCCACTCATTCCCTTGCTTCTCTCTATGAGGATGGATTTATCCTAGTACTCAGTGCTGCTCTTCTGTCCTCAGACTGGCTGGCATATGACTGCTTTGTCCTGTTGCTGCCTTTCTTTACTTACTTGCTCATCTTTGAAGGTTCTGCTCAAAATCTCTCTTTCAAGAGCCCCTCCATTGACGTTCCAGGCCAGGCAAGGACCCTGGTCTCCCATGCACAGTACCTTTGCTTTACACGTAAAACTAGATGATGAAATTGGTGATTTTAAAGTCTGTAGTCCCTCGTTAGACTGAAAGCACCTCAAAGACAAAGACCAGGCCTTTTTGTCATTGTAAACACAGATTTGGCACAGTCCCTGACACACGGAGACTAAGCAGGAGTTTTTAAATTGAATGGATGATATGTGAGCCAATGAAAAAATGAATAGTTCATGGGGTAGGATAAATATTTTAGTCTCTATTTCTTTTTAGATCTTTTGATACAATTCATACTAAATATGCTAACTTTTTAGCAAACTTAAACTCCAGGAGTTTATAAGTCACTCAAACATTATAGCCTGGAAAGGTGATGGAATTTGGCTACAGGGCTTTTACAAAGCCAACCGCTCTACAGGGGCAGGAAGGAATGGTGGCTCAAGAGCTGGCTTTGGGATCTCACACCCCGGGGTTGGAATCCTGATTCCTCCAAAATGCCTTCCAGGTGGCCTATGCACAATATAGGATGGGAACTAGCATATGTAGTCCTTGAAGTCCAAATGAGATAACATATTAAAGTTCATACAAGATGGCAGTCATTATGCTTGTGATATTTTTTCATATGTTCCCTAAAATGAATGTCCATCCATCTAGATACCTTGCAGATGAGAAGAAAACGAAGGTTCTAGAGGCACAATGTTCACCTGACTTTGGCTCTTGAATAACCTCTAGTAGAGGTGTGTGTGTCCCCATGGATGAAATCCCAGGGTATTGAGACACAATGCAGTTTTTTTCAGTGATAGGCAATATCGTGCTTTTTTACTGAATTGTTTAAGAGCCTTCCTCCCTCCCTCCCTCCCTCCCTCCCTCCCTCCCTCCCTCCCTCCCTCCCTCCCTTCTTTATTTCCTTTCTTTCCTATATCTTTATTGATTTCAGAGAGGAAGGGAGAGAGAGATAGAAATGTCAATGATGAGAATCATCTATTGGCTATCTCCGGAATGCGTCCTATTGGGGGGGACTGAGCCTGCAAGTCAGACATGTGCCCTGACCTGGAATTGAACCATGACCACCTGGTTTGTAGGTCAACGCTCAATCACTGAGCCATGCCAGGCGAGCTTAAGTGCCCTTTCTTGACGGAAGAATTGCAATGTCCCATACTCAACATGTATTGGTGATCCGTAGGGTAAAGATATTTTTTGCAGTGATATTTTTGTTCTCCATCTACACTATTTAAAACTTCACTTCTCTTTTAGTGCCGAATAAACCATGAATCAGATAAATAGGTAGATATTTCCTAAATGTTACGTTAAAAAACACTTCACTTGAACTTTAAATGTGTGCAGGTGTTTTGCTTCTGCCTTTGAGCATAATTATAAAATTAGTCATGGTTTCATGCATATTTAAAAATTGTTTTAATGATGAATTGGGAGTAGGGGGAGCGCAGTATGGTTACTGCTATAGAATGTGTGAGAAGGACCTCACCCACATGCCTACACTTAGTAAGGCGAATGTCAGTGGTCAACGCATGATGGATTGTATGTAGGCACTATCCCACACACAGCTCAGATGAAGGCACCGCAGTCATGTGAGCATCTTATCCAGCACAAAATAAAGAGAAGATTGGATGCAATGCACCAGCCCAGTTACAATTCCATTAGTACCCATTCCAGTTAGCTGTAGGATTCCTCTTTTTACTTCCTACACATTATGTCCTCCAGAGGTCCAGCACTTTGGAGGGCAGGGGAGGGGCTGCCTTGGTGAGGAATCAGTCTGAGGAACCAGCCTGATTCACCTTTGTAATGCCTAGCACAGAGTAAGTATGTGATCAACAAACTTTTATTATAAGAAGGAACAGAAATAGGAAGTATTTCTGTGGTCTCATCTTCATTGAATTAAATATATTCCCTGAGACTTTGACTAGAGGATGTTTGAGTAGAGACCCGAATGAAGTGAGGAATATTGGCTTCCTAGGACAGAATTGATATTTTGTTCAGTGGAGGATATCTTTGGACCCAGGCAAGCAGGGTTTGTAAAGTCGGGAAAATTGGGCTGGCATTACTGATAAATAACTCTGTGACTCCTGTCCATTTTTAGTAAATATCATATGAAGTCTTTAGACAGATTCAAAGTGAGCTTGATTTCTAATCTGTTTTTCCCATTTTGTTCAGTCTAAAAGTTACTGAATATACACCATGAGCTAGGTATTATTTAGACAGTGCAGGCAGGGGATGCAATTTAGTCCTTGCCTAGGGGAACTCAAGAGTCTGGTAGACAAGACAGGTATGTAAGCTAGTAATGGCAATAGTAAGCAAGTATGCAGAAATAGAAATTCACGGGCACAGAAATAGCTTAGAAGAGGGAGAAACAGGCTTTCAGGAAAGTGAGTGTGGAGAAGGTCTCTGGGGAAAAGCTTCACAAAAACTGAGGGAAGATTTTGAAAGGGATTAGAAATTCATTGAAGGAAAACGGGGCAGGAGAGAATGACATTCATAGCAAACGACCAGCAAATGCAAATATACAGACACCTGAAAAAGCACAGGGAATCCCATTTGGAGTGAGTACTTCTGGGAAGGGAGCGATCGTGGCAGAGAAAACAGTGGTGAGGAATGGTGGGAGATGCTGTCAGAGAGGTGAGGAGGCTCTATGCTCTGCCAGGGAGCAGGGCAGCACGGACTATCCCATTAGACTCACCTGAGGACCTAAATAAAATGTAACAGCGCTAATGACAATGGAAAGAGGGATTGCAGAAGAGTAATTGCCATATAGTCAACTGCAATAAATATTGACTGAATGAATGAATGAAATGAGAGAGTAACATACTGGGAAAAGTTTGGGTTGAAGCACAGATTGAAGCTGGAAATTACCTGTTGCTGTGTTGACTCTGGTGTTAAATTATCAGTGTGCTTATTTTAACTAGGATACATTTTGGTATAGTGACTGCCAAAGAGAAAAAAAAAAGGAGGGAGCTTATAAAAAGAGAAGAGAGTGCTTTCTCCTCTTTTCTTTATTCCCCAAGGTTCATTGTATCTCATGCATTCTTATGAAATATCAGCTAACATTCTAAAGGAACCTGACCTCGGTATTTTCATGGGTTTTTTCCTAGGATTACTAAAGCTTCCATGGTAGTGCCAGAAAATTAACCTACTCAGGCTAATTTGGGAACTCTGCCAGTTTTTGACTTCTACTTTGCCCTTATTCCTTTACTATCATTCCAATCAATCTTATGAGTGAAGTGGATTGAAAGCTACTTCGTGCCTCTGGGTACCTGTTACTCGGAAATTTTACTATGAGTCTTCTTTTACACTTAATGATCAGTCACTAACTTTAAAGTTTTAAAGTGGTTCTGATACTTAATTTTATAAACAGCCTTATTGAGGTGTCATTTATATAACATAAAATCCACCCATTTGAAGCATACAGCTCAGTTAATTTTAGCAGATTTATCTGGTTGTGAACCCTGGTCACAATTCATCTTGGAATATGTCCATCACCCTAAAAAATTCCCTTCCCTTTTGCAGCCCATCTCCTCTCCCACCCCCTGCCCCAGGCAACTGCTGGTCTGCCTTCTGTAGCTATAGTTTTCTGTAATGTTTGGTAGAAACTTGCATATGAATGAAATCAGAGTATGTGATATTTTTAAAAAATACATATTTTCATTGATTTCAGAGAGGAAGGGAGGAGGAGAGAGAGAGAGAGAAACATCAATGATGAGAGAGAGTCATTGATTGGCTGCTTCCTGCATGCCCCCTATGGGAAACTGAGCCTGCAACCCTGGCATGTGCCCTGACTGGGAATTGAATCGTGACCACCTGGTTCATAGATTGATACTCAACCACTGAGCCACACCAGCTGGGCTTTGATACTTTTTTTTTTTTTTTTACTTATTAAGTTTACCTTTAAAATAGCCAAGACCAGCCGAAACCGATTTGGCTCAGTGGATAGAGCGTCGGCCTGAGGACTGAAGCTTCCCGGGTTCGATTCCGGTCAAGGGCATGTAAATTGGTTGCGGGCATATCCCCCATGGGGGGTGTGCAGGAGGCAGCTGATTGATGTTTCTCTCTCATCAATGTTTCTAGCTCGCTATCCCTCTCCCTTCCTCTCTGTAAAAAAAATCAATAAAAACTATATTTTAAAATAGCCAAGACCAACTAAATTAAGTTGATCTTATATTTCTTTATACACGGCAGCAGGATAAATTAATTAGAGGAATTTTCTTAGCTGCTAAGACTTATTTATGCCTTACTGCTGAATTGCAACTTACTCTGTTTGTTCAGTTTGGAGCTTTGTGCTACATATTATTTCTTCAAGATAGATGGAATAGTATTCTTCCCAACCTCAGGCTTTATTCAAAGTCTATATTATTATGATTTCCCCTTCCCAAACCTACAATTATTTATGTGTGCAAAGGAAAGGAAAATGGAGATACCTAATGAGCCTTCAAACATTTGTGGGTAAATGAATGGATGGAAGACAGATTGATGACTTCCACATATTTAGGTCTCAGGAAATGTTTTATATCAGAAGTTCTCAGGATGTAGAAAATGAATATTTTATATATATATGTGTGTGTGTATATATATATATATATATATATATATATATATATGCCTAAGAAACCTTTATGACCAGTTGTCATGATGTGCAGTGACTACCAGGAGGCATACACTCAGCGCAGGAGCTGCCCCCTGGTGGTCAGTGCGCTTCCACAGCCAACCTCCCCCAGCTGACCCAGATCAGCCCTGATTGTGGGCCAGGCCGAGGAAACCCACCTATGCACGAATTCATGCACTGGGCCTCTAGTATTTGAAGTAAGATTTTACTCTGTATGCTTTTATTTAACAGAAGAAATGTGAAACATGTTCTAGCAAGGAATAAAGTCTTACAGGGGACGAAGTCCTATGTTTTACCAGAGTTTCCCTATGATGTCAGATGCATGTTAGCAGAGCAGAAGTGTCCCGACCACAGCATGAGGATAAGGATCATTGAGTTTCTCCAGGCCGACATGACCAAGTATCTGAAAGGCTCACTGTGAGTAATTACAGGGCAGGCTGGTTGCTCTGGAAGAGGGTATATTGTCAGAAGTTACTAGGAACCAACCCCTTTCAGATTTTGGATATTTTGGATGATATATCGGTTGTAAGTCCAACATTGCCCAATATTTAAATGTCTCTGTTGTTACATGGAAAGATTTGAAGAAAAGGGAGTATAATTTAGACTCATTGTAGAGGAAGGAATTGGCAGCTTGGAATGAAGCATGTCCTGTTGCACTGAACAGGTACCCCAGTACCCAGCAGTATAACGATGTGGTCAACACCCTGCTGCAGACTCACCCTTTCTTGGATGAAGATGGCTGTGGCTTTGTAAGTGACCATTTTATTAATCTCATCCCATTTTTAAAAAAAGGGCCTTGCCCTAACTCGTTTGACTCAGTGTACAGAGCATGGGCCTGTGGACTGAAGAATCCTGGTTCAAGTCCCATAGGCTCTATCCCAAGTAGGGGGTGTGCAGGAGGCAGCTGATCAATGATTGTCTCTCATCATGAATGTTTCATCTCTCTCTTTCTCTTCCTTCCTCTCTAAAATCAATAAAAAATAAAATAATAGCCTTGCATTGTTTAGTAATTTTATGTCTCATTCCCCCTTTAATTAGTTCTGCTCTCTCTCCCTTCCTCTCTTTCCTCTTTTTGATACTTTCTCTCTCTCTCTCTCTCTCTCTCTCTCTCTCTCTCTCTCTCTCTCTGTGTGTGTGTTCATTTATTTTTTAAAATAGACTTTATTTTTTAGTTCATAGCAAAATTGAGAAGATGGTGCAATTATTTCCCTCCATGTACTCCTTGCCCCACACATGCATATCCTCCCCCATTTTCAATATCCCGCATCAGAGTGGCACATTTGTTATTAGTATGATTGTCTAACTACTATGCTGTGCACCTGAAACTAATACAAAGTAATTATTGAATGTAAACTGCAAGTGAAAAATAATATTTTTAAAAGTACTTTATGAAGACAGAAGAGTAAGGTGAAAATTATATACTTTTAGGATTTAAAGAACCTAAAATCAATAATGAGTATATTGATACTCAATAGCTTGTATGTCATTGGAAAAATATTTTTAGTTTAGGGACTATAATTTTTATAGCAATATCATAAGATTGTTGTGTGGGTAGAGTTAATGTTCCTATTACTGTGATGTTAAAAGATTTGAAGCCCAAAGGTGATAGATAAGTAAAAGTTTTATTGTTTATTTGCTATTATTTAAATCTCCTTGAAGAACAATGGTTCTGTATTTTTATTTTACACAGTTTTTATGGAAACGAGCCCTGAAAGATCGCTTTAAATATGTGAGAAGGCCCATAGAAGACGATGAACAAGTGATGAGAAATAAGTGTAAATTTGGACATCGAAGAGGCCAGAGAAGGAAATCTCCTGCTGATATCAGATTTGATGAAATGAAAATTGCCCAAATAAAAGTAAGATTGAATCTTGAACTGTTCTGACAAGTCATTGATTGGTTGATTGATTCGGGGCTAATAAGCAATAATATTTGAAATCGTTAAAACAAAATAAGATATCCTTTTGGTGTGGTCAGAAAGCAAGAAAATCTGTTTTGCACAGCAAATAATGTGATGGCAATAGTTCCAAAAAAGATCTTCCGAACCCTGTTTGAGCAGTTTGTTATTGAACAACTCATGCTTATTCTTTTCCAAACTCCGAAGAAATTAGAAAAACACTAACGTTCTGGATTCTTGAATATCTTCCTGGATTGTATCTTAAAATGCATCTTGTGTTCTTGCTGTTCTTATTGCTACAGAAAGATCTTAAGACTTAGGTACCTATAGTGTCAACGTGTCAGGAAAAAGATAATCCACATGCATGGATACAAAACTCTCTAACTTTTGTCCTGTAGGAATCCCACACCACCCAGGTGAGTGTGCGGAATGTCAGGCTGAGGACCCAGCGAGGGCCTAGAGATCCCTCTCTCAGCCACAAGTTTGCTATGTGTAATGTCTACGTGGGTGCTAGTTATCTAACAGCCAATATTCTTTAACTATCTCACAGCACCCAAATATCCTCAGAAATAAAAATATCTCCCGCTAGTAAAGTAGATCGAACTCCTTAGGGAGGATGTCCAAACCACCAGCTATGGAAGCTAAATCTCCTGCTCCCTCAATTCTATTTCCAACTCAATCCAACCTGAATAGGTAAATCCTAACATTTCACCACAAACGCATAATGTACTTGTTGTACGTATTCTTATTTTCTTCTTCAGCTCGTATATTTATTTGCTATTAATAGAGCAACATATTGGGTCATCTCAGTTTTTATTAGCACACTTATAAGCTTGAGGACATAGTAATATTTTAAAGCAACATTTTGCAAATCATCCATTTCAGTGTTTACATAAAGGACAATTTTAGATGAAGGTATATGTATATTTTAAGTATTTTACTATAATCTTCAGTGAGATTTTCAAATCGTTAGCTAGTAAAGATAATATAATTATATGTGTGCTGTTGGATGAAAAGACAAAGGCAGATGAAAGGTAACTAAATTTAGTGTTGAAACTTTTTAGAAATGTTGATTGCAATATTCCAATATAAACTAAAATCTTCAGATAGAATTATATTTATTTTAAAATATCTTTTATAGCTCTGACCCATGTGGCTCAGTTGGTTGGAGCATCATAAATACACAAGTTTGATTCCCAACCAGGGCACATACCTAGATTGCAGGTTTGATCCCATCAATGTTTCTCTCTCACATTAATGTTTCTCTCTCTCTCCTTCTCCCTCTCTCTCTCTCTCTCTCTCTCTCTCTCTCTCTCTCTCTCTTCTGCTAAAAGTCAATGAATATGTCCTCAGGTGAGGAAATATATATATCCTTTTATATTCTTAAAATTAAAAGTCACTCTATAAAGGAACATAATTATGCCTAAATTGGTTTTCTCAAAAAATTTGATTTATAGCATACTAAAATCAGAATTCCCTTATAAATTAACATTTTTGCATATTCAGTCTTCCTTCTTTTCCTATGATGCATGTCCCACTAAAATTCATTGGAATGGATGAATGCTAATATTTGAAAATTAGCACTAGAACTCAAGGGTAAGTCCGTGGTGGGGTCAGAGATCAACCCCAGGGACAGAGGCTAATGTTGATGTATCATCATGGAACCCATCTGTATACTTACCATTGTGTTTCTTCTCGAAACCACTTTAGTTCTTCAGAAACTATGGCTCGTCCCTCCCACCTCTCTGTCTAGTCCCCCTAGACATGCTTGAATTCTAAAATGAATCCTGCTAAGGCCCAAACAGTGGGCTTTGCAACAAAAGACATAGGGAATTGAATGTATTAAGACCCAAGATAAAATAAGTTGCAACTGCATTTAGTTTGTTGTTGTTTTTTTAATATATTTTATTGATTTTTTTTTTTACAGAGAGGAAGGGAGAGGGATAGTGAGTTAGAAATATCGATGTGAGAGAAACATGGATCAGCTGCCTCCTGCACACCCCTACTGGGGATGTGCCTGCAACCAAAATACATGCCCTTGACCAGAATCGAACCCGGGACCCTTCTGTCTGCAGGCTGACGCTCTATCCACTGAGCCAAACCGGTTTTGGCTGCATTTAGTTTTGACCTTCCTGTCAACTGGGGCAAAAAGATTATGAAGTGGCCATTGCTTAACATCTCAAGCCAAGTCTCTGTCCATCTTCTTTTTAATCTTTTAAATTATATTTTCCTAGGAATTTGTTCACTTGGTCTATATCTTGTTAGTCATCCTGTGCTCACAGAGAGTGGGCTTACCTGAAGCTTTCCTAATTGGCTTATAAAAGTCTGGATGTAGGAGCATTTTAGACTCCTTAACATCATTTTCATCTTTTACAGGCAATACACTCTTCCCATTCTGGTCAGGTAGACAGTTTGTCAAGATACTTATTCAAGTGTAGTTTCACCTGCGTGTCCTCTCAACTAATTTTTCCAGAAGGATTTTTTTCTTTTCTCCTAAAGCTGATTGTCTTTGATATTTATTTAAAATATAGTTTATTGATTTTAGAGACGAAGGTACAGGGAGAGATAGAAACATCAATGAGAGAGAATCATTGTTTGGCTGCCTCCTGCATCCCCCCTTACTGGGGATTGAGCCCACAACCCAGGCATGTGTCCTTGACTGGAACCAAACCTGGGACCTTTCCACAGGCCAATGCCCTGTCCACTGAGCCAAACCAGCTTCGATTTTTAATGAGAATATGTTGAGATGTTCTTAGCCACCCCACCCCACCCCAGCCAGTGTACCCAAATGTACAGTGAATATAATTGACAGTGCAATGATTTAGCAACACAGAGTACCACTCTAATTATTTTGAATTTCGACATGGTCCTGCAACTATTAAAAGGCATTTAAGAAGAAAAAAATGCAAACAATAACAAACCTTAATTTAAAACCCTTTAATCACTTAATATTTTGTCTTCTAAAATTGAATGAGTAGAAATAAGCATTCCTGTTAAGTGTGAACCTTCTGGATAATCTAGACTTCCATGTAAAAGCATATGTAGGAAATGAAATTATTTATAGCTCTGTCGAGAGAACAGATAATTCCACAGTATTTAGCTATCTGATTTATTCACAAACTGTCAATTTGCTAACCATGTTCAATGCCAAGTGTAGTTACACACGATGATACACATCTTATGAGTGCACTATTATAATATGATTTATATTATATAAAATAAAAAATGAGTGCAATACAGCCTATAATTGAAGTTTCATGAAGGGTAAAATTGAAACGTTAAATATGCAACATATTGATATTGTGAAAATATTTTTCAGGAAGAAGCAGTTTGTTTAGGTTCTGAAGTAGATGAACATATTAGCTGGTTCCAGCAAGAATATGTGAAAACAGTCAAGGACTGGAGAGAAATCGATAAGAGGATGAGCCAGACTTTGCAAATAAGAAGGAAGTTGATTGGCAGCAGAACGCCTCTGAAGGACATCCTTAACATGTTTCCTTTCCTGAAGTGCCCTTATCAGGTATCTTTATTCGCTTATAATACTCTCTGATTCTAGTGTCCAAATTGATTTGTCTCTTTCCTCTTGAAGTGGAAACAGGACTAGGCAGCAAGTGTGAATCTCAATAGGGTGTGTGAAGTCCCATTGGCTACAGCTAGGACCATTTGGTGAGAATTTCTGGGACCTATGTCTAATGACATGCACTGGCTGCCTTTGGATTTAGAGTTCCCTGTCAACAAGAAGTGAGGAGGGGGCCAGTGATGGTGGAAGTCTCTGAGGGGAAGCACTTGGCCAGTGGCTTTAAGAACAGGGGATTCCGTAAAGATAAACTGGTTTTGCTTTCACCTTATACTCAACTATCTTGTCACAGTTTATTTCTATCTGATAGTCTCTACCGCTCTCCTCTTTCTCCAGGATCCCTTACAACACTAAGTTTTGGTATTTTTCATGGTTTGCCTCTTAAAATCTAAGTTTTGCCTCTTGTTGGACACTGCCAAAACTTAACAATGTAGTTTTTACCTAAAGCAACATAAGATCCTAGAATCTTAATCTTAGTTAGGTAACCTAAATAGCTAACATGCAAATATATACCCATTTAATTTAGTCTGCATCCAAAGTTTTAATTCTACGGGTCGAAGTTTGCCATGTCCATCATTTATCTTTTCCTGCTCACTTCAGAATTTCATTCTTTCCTCCTTCTCTGCCTTAAATTTTTACTTCTCTACTAAAGCTACTCAAATATCTGGTACATACTTTAACCTACATTCAAAGTTCAAAAATAATCATAAAGAGTTATTTACTTCCCTTCCATTAGCTTTCCTAGTGATCTGATATTTTCTTCTTTCAGATGTTCAAAGAATTTCAACTTCTTACAAGAACAGATATTTATAAGAAAACAAGACACATTTTGGAATCCTATTCAGACAATATACTGACTTCTTTTTCAGTGGTGGACAATCCAATCAACATTGCGCTGCAAGAAAAAATGAAACAGCACACAGATGAGGACAGGTTGAAATGTTAGTAAGCCTGGGAGTGGGGCTATCTGGTCTTAGTCATCTGTATAACTCAGGATGGCTGGAAAAGTTCTCTTTTCATAATGAGTAAAATTTAGTGAAACAACATATGGGAGAAAAAGAATTTCTCAAATAGGAGGTGTTGGGGTATAAATACAAAAAGGACACGTGATCCTGTAAAAATATATTTAGGGAACCAATAATCTGTTAATTTCATAATCTAGATCACCAGGTAGAGCCTGATAAAAGGACAGAGATCTGGGGGACAAGAGACCTTGAATGTTTATTAGATGGGCATGTTGGTTAAAAATGGCTGTGAAACACCCATCTAAGAAGACTCGTTTGTTCTCTGTAGACAGGAACGATCTTTAAAAAATCCAGATGCTTTATATTGGCTTTGCTACAACAGTTAGGAAAAGCTCATTTTGCTTGGACTGTAAGCATGTTTGCTTTGACAGATCTGAAGATGACAGCCACATGCTTACTCCTCCCAGATGTGTTTGGGGATGATCCCAGCCTTTTTGTCACTGTGAACGGAAAGGTATGCACTGTATCGGTGATCGCTTGTTTGACATTTCACATCTTCGTATTTGAAAGCA